>CM077675.1:62074827-63503577 GCA_039707655.1 Elymus sibiricus
TGATCGTCGCTCCCAGTTGGTCTCGCACTTGCTCTTCGACCATCTCCGGAATCCGCGCCACTTGTGCCTTGAGTTGTTGAACCTCGCGCTGCTGGCTTTCCGAGCTGGTCTTTCTCTCCTTTTGCCCAGCGGTATAGTATTCCGACCATTTCGTGGACAAGCCTTGGCCGGCCACACGACCAGCTGACGACGGCTTACTGAGCTTATCCTTGTTTTTCAATATGTTCAACGCCCTATTTAAAGGGGTGTCAAAAGGGGAGCTCTGAGACGACCCCGCGCTACTGCTTTCAGTGTCCTGCGGAAGGAACGTGAACCATTTAGAAATTTGGCTTCATTAATTAGAATGCAACCATATGGAGCTAATTACGCGGGGGTGTATTCCTTACCAGAACACGCTCAAGTGCCTTGGTCTTCGGATCCGTGGTAAGCTCCTTGGTTACCAGGTCAATCTTGTACCGGGCCCTGACATAGTTCCTGGTCTGCTTGTCACGGTATTTCTCGAAGCGGGGCGGTAGGCCTTGCTCGGCACGCTCCGCGTCCTCCTTGTCCCATATAGGTTCCGCCACTCTGTAACCGCCGGGACCGTGTTTGTGGACCCCTAAGTTCAAGTCCCGCATATCATTCCCCCACTGACTTGATTCCCCGGATGCGTTGCTCTCGCACTTGATCTTGAACTCCCGGTAGTCATCTTCGCTGATCGAAGGATTTTTCTCCTTGATCTTCTCATAACTATCACCTTTTTCAATCATGCTCTTCACCGCGCCTCTCCAAGTAGCCAGGGCCTTGCTCATCTTCGTGAGGGCGGCATTGTTCACTTTATTCCCTGAGAGGCGTGTGTTTGCGAAGTCACCGGGGAACTTGTATCGTTCGTGCAGCTTCGTGAAGAGGAGGTTGCGCAAATTCCCTCGGTCACGATGCCTTAGGTTCTCGGTGTTGATCGAGACGGTGCTCCGGAGAATGCACCCGAGCTGTCCCGCGTACCCCTTGACTATTTCTTTGGGCACCGTTGGATGCCCCTCGGAGGACACTTCAGTAAATTCCTCCTTGACGGTGCCGAGAACGTTCGGGCGCCGGTCCTTCCGTTGCCTCTTCGGTTGGCTGCCATCTGTGCGTGCGCCGCCATCATCAGTGGTGGCATCCTCGGCGGCACCATTAGTGGTGTCATCCCCGACGCCACTAGGGGTTGTGTAGTCGGGATCGGTGTCTTCCGCGGCGTCCTCATAGCGGTGAGGGTCTCCCTCCATCTCCTGGGACAGCTCCCAGAATGGCTTGCCGCCCGAACCGCCGACCTCATCGTTGTGGGCCATGTTCGCTCTAAATAGGAAAAAAGTTTGGACCTGTTAGTGTGTTGTTGCTAAGGTCCAAGTCCCTTCCTAACCCCCTTCTTCTTGTCTCCTCTCACTATCTCTCTCACACACATGTAGTTTATCGAGTGATGGACCAAAAAATAGTTGATCCTACTTAATTAAGTACTAAGATACCCCGGCCCATGCATTAGTCGCAAGTACCCCATATGTCCTATTTTTAGCAAAGTCATGCTAAAATTCACGGAAAATTTCAGCATGACCTTTGCTGAAAATAGGACATATGGAGTACCCGAATTTGCCGGAACGGAAGTTAATCGACATTCCGGCAAACTCAAGGGCCTCTCGGGGTACCTGCAAAATCATTATCCCACCCCCGAAGTGCCGTCAGTAGCCACAAAAGATTCCACCCAAGCGGAGCTCGTCTCAATAACGAGAATTTGTATTGACTATTAATGCCGCATCGAGGCGATACAACCTTAAGAGTTCACACCCAGCCTCTATAAATCGTGTTGGTATGAATGAATTAAAATGATAAATATAAATTAGCCATGAGAAAAATGCGGACTTTGACAAAATAGTCTGCAATTAGGACAGCGCCACGCCGTCCATACTTGCTTTCGATGAGAACACTTCAGTTTTACAGAAAAATAGTAAGAGTTTCACTTGCTTTGGCAAATAACATGAACTGCAGCCATATAACATCAAACTGCTTTGGCAAATAAAATGAAATTGTAGACATGTGGGAGGGGGGAGGGGGGAGTATTATTCTCACAACATTTGTTGCTCTCAAATAAATATCTCTTCATGTTTTGTAGTAATATAATGCAGAAGGTGTTTTCAGAAGCTGAGGAAATGGCAAATAGGTACCGGGAGCAGCTTACAGTTGTGTCTCGGAACACTAAATTAGATTATGACCTTCCAGGGGGAACTATTCCGTTTGATAATGAAGCGACACTTTATGCAAACTGGAAATGGTTCAAATTTCCGAGGCATGCCAAATCTGGTGACAAAAATGATAGAACATAGTTGCTGCTGATGTTTATTTCATGCACTGGATATTGTAAGGAGAATTTGGTCCCTGTCGAAAAAGAGAATGCATGCAAGCAAGCCAGTTGCAAACATATCAAGTGGGACCTTCATTTGACGACCTAAATTGAAACACTATTAACGGTTCTTACTGAGTGCACCGCGTGCAGTACAGCACCTGCCATAATCAAGCAAGAACAAGTTTTCTGAGCAGGAACAGGCGGCTTTAGTGGATGAAGATCACAACAAGCATTTGTTTGCTGACATGTGTGGGAGGGGGGAGTGGTGGCTACCTGCCTATGGAGTGGTCGCCGGCGTTGCTCCTGGGATGGGGGTCCTGGACCGGCGGTGGAGACGGGCTGATCTGCTGCAGAGGAGGGGGCGCACGGTGAGAGAGAGAGAGAGAGAGAGGGAGGGAGAGAGAGAGGGAGGGAGGGAGCGGGAGGCTTACCGGAGCGGGAGGCTTACCGGAGCGGAGGGGGTCGCCGGAGACGAGCAGGTAGGGGGCGGCACGGCGGGCGGTCGCGGGAGAGGCGCTCGATCTGCTGCAGAGGAGGGGCGCGCACGATGAGAGAGAGAGAGAGAGAGAGAGAGGGAGGGAGGGAGAGAGAGAGGAAGGGAGGGAGAGGGAGGCCACCGGAGCGGAGGGGGTCACCGGAGACGAGCAGGTAGGGGACGGCGCGGCGGGGCGGCGGTGGAGCGGGCGCGGGGGGCGAGGGGGATCTGGCGAGGGAGAGGGACAGCGCGAGATGGACAGAACGCACCTACACACAGAGGGGGGAAGGTTAGCAATGGCGCACCATCTAGGGGTGCGCCATAAAAACATGAATAGCAATGGCGCACCTTCCCCTGGTGCGCCATAAAAACAGTGATAGCAATGGCGCACTTTTAAGGGGTGCGCCATTACTATTAGTACTAATAGGTTAAAACAATTGCGTGTGTGGCTATGGACAGAACCACTTACATGGCCTAGTGGTTGGTCCCTTGATACATTAAGCAAGTCACCCGGCCGGCCAGGTTCGAATCTTGGCAACCCCATTTTTTGCAACTTTTTTAAAATTTTATTTTAACCTTATGATAAACATCCAAACACTTTAAAATAAACACATGGCAATTTTAATACTCCCTCCATTCCTAAATATAGGGCGTATAATTTTTTTACAATGCATCTCCTTTACTCAATCACAATATAGAATCATTTACAATGCTATGGCATGGTTGAAATCAAGTGAGATGAAATAACAGTCATCAAAGATTGACATGAAATAACAGTCATCAAATTAAGATTGAGTTTGCATGTAAAGTAATATAATATATGTTTAAAAGATCTTTAATAATATTTCTAATTAGACCACGTACTTAAACCATTGTGATAATTTAAGATTTGAGATAAAAGAAAAGGAAAATGCAAATGGAGTGATAAAACCATTGTGCAAAGATTTAGAATTAGATGACATGGTTGAAATCAAGTGATACATGTAATAATTTAGTTGCATGTAATAATTGAGCTTGCCACTGACACACACACACGTGGCCGACACGTCGTGATTCGATCTTAGCTATCTTTTCACAATCTTCTTGCCCTTGTTTCTCGCGGTTGAATAATTTAGCCCCGGAACCCCTTGAATTGATCTTCTCTTGAACGGACGTCCTTTAGGTAGGGTGGTCCTGCTTCTTCTTGTGGTGTATGGTACTTCATCGTCGTCGTCATCTTCCATCTTCGGGTCGCCGTACTTGTCGAAGTCTTGCTCATTGGCGACTCCATCCATTCCGATGATGTTCCTTTTGCCTCTCCTCACGACAACACGACTGGGCTTTGGTGGGTCGGTAATGAAGAAGCATTGGTCCACTTGGGAAGCCAGTACCCATGGGTCATTTTTCGCGGTGACGTTTGCGCCCGCGGTCTTGGATTTGGCTTCGGGTATAACCATGGTGGTGAAATACCGGTCTTCTTTTTGGACGCTCTTGGCCCATCTGACACGGAACATCGGGACCTTCTCTCCAGCGTAGCTCAGCTCCCAGATCTCCTCGATCCTTCCGTAGTATCTGTCCTTGTCGTTACCGGTGTAGGATTCCATCGTTACCCCGGAGTTCTGATAATCGCTCTTCATGTCCTTTCCCTCGGTGTAGAATGTGTAGCCGTTGATATCGTACGCCTCATACGTCATCAGGTTGTGCTCGGCGCCCTGTGACAAGGCGAATATGAGTTTTTCTTCCGCGGAAGAATCCTCATGTAAAGGGTACGACAGAAGCTTCTCCTTGAACCAACGCGTGAAACATGAGTTGTGCTCTTTGATTATATCTCCGTCCGTCCTCTGTTGGCCTCGGTCATTGTACGTCTTCTCAATAAAGGTTTTGTGCTCTACCACCCGAGGATCGACCACGTCTATGTGTTGTTGACGGGCAGACCAACGGGGTTCTCGATGCCTAGATAATTCGTGCAGTAGGAGATGCACTCTTCGGTCAGAAAGCCCCTGGCTATGCTTCCCTCTGGACGTGACATGTTGCGAACGTATCCTTTGATGACACCATTCATCCTTTCGAACGGCATCATGCTGTGCAGGAACGTCGGCCCGAGTTGGATGATATCCTCCACGATATGGACCAGCAGATGCACCATAACGTCGAAAAATGCGGGCGGGAAGTACATCTCAAGCTCGCATAGTATCACCACGATCTCTTCCTGTAGCCTTCTGAGTTGCCTCACGCCAACCGACTTTCGAGAGATGACGTCGAAAAAGTTGCATAGGCCAAATAGCGTTTCACGGACGTGCGCGTCCATGATCCCACGCATTGCAACTGGAAGTATCTGCGTCATCAGCACGTGACAGTCGTGAGACTTCATCCCGCTGAACTTCTACTTCGCTGAGTCTAGGTATCTGCTTATCTTCCCCGCGTAACCGTAAGGAAGTTTTACTCCTACGAGGCAGGTGAAAAACTGCTCGATCTCCTCCTAACTTAGAGTGAAGCACGCGGGAGGGAAGTCATTTCCGATCTTCTTGGCCTTTTTGCCTTTGCGACGACTTTCTGTGTCCATCGCCTCATCATCATCATCATCATCATCATCATCATCATTAGCGTGAAGCTCCTCCCTGATGCCCATTGATTTCAAGTCTGCCCTTGCTTTCGGCCCATCTTTGGTCCTCTCTGGCATGTTGAGCAGGGTACCAAGCAGACTCTCGCACACGTTCTTCGTGATATGCATGACATCAAGGCTGTGAGGCACACGGAGGATCTTCCAGTACGGCAAGTACCAGAAAACAGACCTCGTTTTCCATACCTTCAGCAGCGGCTCTGGCGCCTTTCGCTTCTTTCCCGATGGTGGCGCCTTTCCCGGCTCTGGCGCCTTTCCCGGCGGTGGGCACTCTTTCCAATTTTTCAATAGCTCGTCTATTTCCTCGCCGCTCCTCGTACGCGGGCGTCTTCGGGGTTCGGTTTCACCATCGAACAGATCCTTGCGTTTTCTCCATGAGTCATCGTCGCGAAGCCACCTTCGATGTCCCATGAACACGGTTTTCGAAGACCCGGGATCTCTATCTAGCTGGCGATACGTTGTGTCATCCATGCACCTGACGCATCCAGAAAATCCGTGGACCACCTGCCCCGCGACATATCCGTAACTGAGATAGTCGTGCACCGTCGTGAGCAGTGCGGCTCTCATAGGGAAATATTCTTTCTCTGCGGCGTCCCACGTATTGGCTGGCGTTTTCCACAGCGTGTCTAGCTCCTCTTTCAGCAGCCCAAGATACAGATTGATGTCGTTCCCTGGTTGTTTCGGCCCTTCAATTAGCATACTCATGTGAATGTACTTCCTCTTCATGCACAACCAGGGGGGAAGGTTGTACATCCACACAAACACAGGCCAGGTGCTATGTGTGCTTCTCTGGCTGCCAAACGGATTGACTCCATCGGTGCTCGCGCCCAGCACGATGTTCCTTGGATCGTCCCCAAATTCTGGGTGTTCGAAGTTCAACGCTTGCCACTGGCTCGCATCCTTAGGGTGACTCAGCATCTTGTCTTTTTTATTTATCTCCGAATCATTTCCATCATCTTCTCGCTTCTTCTCCTCCCTATCCGCGTGCCAACGCAGGAGCTTTGCTGCCTTAGGGTCCGCGAAATACCGCTGCAGACGAGGAGTGATCGGAAAGTACCACACCACTTTTCGAGGAGCTTTCTTCCTCTTCTTGTATCGAGTGACGCCGCACACCGGACATATGGTAGACTTCGCGTGCTCGTCCCGATAAATGATGCAATTGTTCATGCACACATGGTATTTCACGTGCGGTAAATCCAGAGGACACACGATTTTCTTCGCCTCCTCGAAACTGGTCGGGCACTTGTTCCCCTTGGGAAGACGTTCGTGCCAGAATGACATGTTCTCGTCGAAGCATGCGTCGGTCATTTTGTGTTTTACCTTCATCTCCAGAGCCATGAGCGTTACTTTCAGGCGGGTATCCTCGGGCCTGCATCCTTCATACAATGGAGTAACCGCGTCTATCTCCAGTTGATCCAGCTTGGCTTTCTCTCGGGCGGCAGCTCTTGCGTTATCCGTCTGCTTGAGAAGCAGCTCTTGAATATGAGGGTCCTGCACCCAGCCCATCGATGGTCCATCGTCGTCTGCTCCGGCATCTTCATCTTCATGATCATGCCCTTCGTCTTGATCTTCCTCATCATCATGTCCGGCATCTTCTACATGATGACTGTGTACTGCATCACCGTCGTGATCATGTCCTAGAGATTCTTCGTCTTCTCGCCCGCCCTCGCCGCGGTGGTTGTCTTGCTGCCCTTCCTCATTTCTTGCCCGGCCCCCATGGACGACTTCATAGTCATCTTCATCACCTTGCCACCGATAGCCATCCATGAAACCACGCAAGAGCAGGTGGTCCCGCACCTGCCCGGAATCCGGGTCCGCAATAAGGCTCTTCAGCTTGCATCTTCGACACGGACATCTTATCTCCGTCTCGTTCTTTTGAAGCATCTCGGCCTTCGCGGAGCTCAAAAACCTATTCACGATGCCTTCGGTCATCGTGCGGACCATGGTCGCCTGCGGGGTAGAGCAAAACGATATTTTAGAACCAAGAAAAAATTTGGCATGACTTTGCCTAAAAATAGGACCAAAAAGAATGCATAGTGCCAAATTCTCGCCGAAACGGAAATGAATCAACATTCCGGCAAAATATTGGCAACTATCGCATTTCAAATACCGGTACCTGCAAACACAAACATATATGCAACACCACAAACATATATATGCAACACCACAAACATACATAGATCTAGCTAGGCCATAAAAAGTGCATGTGCACGTTGTTGGAGGGAGAAAAAAGTAGATCTACAACATAAAGAAAGCTTTCCCCTTACTTACCTATCAAAAAAAGGTAATTTAACCACTTAATTTGGGTGAATCTATGGTGCAAATGAGGTGAGGAGGAGGAGGCAGCCGAGACATGCTTGGAGGAGGAGGTGGAGAGAATGAAGTGGGGAAAGTGAGTGTGGTAGGTGGCTGTCCAAAATATCTAGCTGGTCTCAGGTTACTAATGGCGCACCGCCTAAAAATGCGCCATTAGTAACCCTGGTTACTAATGGCGCACCAGTTAGGGGTGCGCCATTACTAGTTTTGCAAAAAAAAAATTGTTAGTAGTGGCGCACGGAGCGTGTGGTGCGCCATTACTAGTTTGAACTAGTAATGGCGCACTTCACACAGGTGCGCCATTACAAGTTTTGAAAAAAAAAGTAAAAAAAAAAATGTTAGTAATGGCGCACGGAGGGTGTGGTGCGCCATTACTAGTAAAACTAGTAATGGCGTACTGTGCCCTGGTGCGCCATTAATAGTTTTGGAAAAAAAAATTGCTAGTAATGGCGCACTGTGTGTCTGGTGCGCCATTAGTAATGAGGACACTAATGGCGCACCTGTATCTGGTGCGCCACTGCTATATAGCAGTGGCGCACCACATACATGGTGCGCCATTAATGTCCATATCAGCTATAGCCCTTTTCCTAGTAGTGATTGTAACAAGAAAATTATGTTTCTGCAATTTCATTGCGCAAAGGTATACGTGAGTTACAAGTTTAGCGAATGTCTGATGAGTTGTGAAAGGGGTTTCATAACTTGCACCTCCCGGAACACCACTGCAAGTGGAAAGTCCGTGAAGATGTAATCAAGCCATTTATGACATGGTAAGATCAAAGATGACATAAATAAATTTTCCATTACCCCTTTTAAAGAGTGATGCTTTAGAGACTACGGCTTTTACACTGAAAAGAGCTCCATCAGGTCTGTTGAAATGACGCCATGGTATGGTACGCCCAACCATGTTATATCTTTTCTTAACATTTGGAATATGGGGCTTGTGTAAAAGGTTACAAACCTATTCCAAATCAGACAAGTGCTACTTTGTAGGTTATGCCAAGTCATTGTGTATTCCCCCACCACTATACCGAGGCAAACAATTTTGCCACAAAACGGTATGCGTTTAAAGAGAATAGTTCTTACAAAAGGTGAGTGGGAGGGCAGTGCAACTCGATGAGATAACCAGTATCTTCTTCATCAGGTCAAAGGAAAGGAACCTTGGAAGTGATTCCGGAGTTTCCTACTGCGACTGATACGGAAGCCTCTACATGATATGTATGGACTTCGGTCAAACTTGCAGCTGAACCACGTAGGAAAAACTCGTGCAAACCTCTCAGGTGCGCATACGAGATATTGTTGTTAGACAACAGTATACCTACGATAAACAAGGAAGCGTTGATGGGCCCTGACTCCGGAATTAGCTAAATGCCAATACAATCCGAGATAGTTTCCATATAAGTGATTCAAGATTAAAACCTTGATACACCTTTCGGAAGACTTAGAGTCTAACGAATATTTATGAAACTATAAACTGATGTGGATAAAATGTTTTATCCATAAAGCTCGACTTGTTGAAATAACAAGTTCAAGGAGTTGACTACGACGAGGTTGTTTCACCGTAGCGATGCTTAAAGTCGGTTCGGGTTGAACTAGCAATTAATACATATTTCAATCATGAGATATGAAACATGGATGACGAAAGGATTTCCATCTGATGGAAATGTAACCAAGGACTTGCATGTTTTACAGTCCAAGGTATTTTGTCAGTCCAGAGGATGCTAGTAAGTATGCAAACTTCAGAGTTCCAGCGATGGACAGAAGAGAGCAAAAATGGAGTTGGAATCTTCGTGTTTTGATGAAATGGTCAAAAGGGTTTTGACTTCATCAATGGGTAACGAAGATGCTTGTGATTCAAGAAAGTAAGTGGGAGCATAATAATATTTCTAAAAACGTTGTGTGCTTGACACATTGTTAATTCGAAATAAATTTCTTGACACGAATTAGGACTTCATTTGAAAAGGGTTTTTTCGATGAAGTGCTTGGGCTAAATAGCCTTAATATTAGGCATGATGATATATGGAGATAGATTTATCTAATGGGGCTGAGCAAAGATACATATTGCCAAGATGCTAAAACTTTTTAGCATTTAAAACGCCAAGGAGTGATTCTTGCCGAAGTCACATGGAAAGAGTTTTTGCAAGACTCGGTGTCCGAAAAACACTGATGAGCAAAATACATGATGGAGATTCCACACACCTTCGTGTTTGGATTAATCATGTATTCCATGGTATGTAAAAACAACTAGATATGTCCAATACTCCAAAGTTGTTGCGAGTATAGATACCAAAGTGATCAAAAGTACTGATCATGGGACAATAGTGAAAGATGTCATTAAGTACTAGAGCAGTATTGATGACATGTTTTCTCGCAAGCAGAGATTATGAAGTGCTCGTTGTAAGTAATTACATCGATACAGTCTTCATCAATGCTACATGCAATTTTCGATTTAAGTTAAGGGTTTTGTGTAATACACAACATAGTGGCACTGTAGTTGGAAATTGTTCCAAACAAGATACTGTGGTGAATTCTATAACAAAGGCTAAGTATGTTGACGCTTTAGAAGCAACAAAGAAGTTGTTGAATCATATAGTTCATTCATGAACTTAGTATGGTTCCAAGATGGCTTTGGTCTATGGGACACTATTGCAGATAGTTGCTCCATAGCTCAGTCTGAGGAATCAGGTTTCGACCAATGATTCACACATATGCAAAGCCAAGTCCACACAAAATATGAATTTTGTGAAAGCGTGAAAATGCGAGGATATGCAAAGTTACACACGGAGCTGAAGTTGTCAGATCCGTTGGACATCAGGCTATACCACAAGCGAAGCATATTTTACACCAGTATGCCATATGTGTAAAGTGCATTAGCATTGACTAGATTATTGTCTCTAGTGCAAGTGGGAGTCTGTAGGAGATATGCCCTAGAGGCAATAATAAATGTTATTGATTATCTCCCTGTTCATAATTAGGTTTATGTTCCATGCTATAACTGCTATGGTTCTCGAGTCTGCAATAACCACGAGGCTCGGAGGAAGACTCATATGCACGTGTGGCATAATAAACGGTAAAATGTATTCCTAGTATGGCCTCTAAGACTAGCTCAAGTGTTGCATGATGGTTCTATTTTCCTGGTCATGGGCATGTCTATGCCAGCAATTTTGAGGGCACAATGTTAGCAGAACATTTATGTTGAATCGACCTAAATTGATGTTATGCTATGAGATTCATTCGTCACAAGTTAATGGTTTATAACACAGAGATGGTTAAAGTTTGCATGACTCCTTAGACCATGAGAGTATCGAGTTTCTTCCTACTTGCTTCATGAACTTTGGGGTTTGTTAAACGTCATCCGTAAATGGGTGGCTATTACGGCGGCTTACGGGTTAATCGAAAAGTATGTCAAGTAACTTGATAGCTCAAGATTGGGATTTGCTCCTCCGGCGATGGAGAGATATCTCTGGGCCCTCTCGGTGTTACAGTATCTATCATCGTCTGGCCAAACATTTTGTGATTTGATCACGGGGATGCTAGAACACGGGAACGAGAAAAGAGAACAATACCGGTAACGAGGTAAGTGGCATAGTGGACAAGTTTTTGATCCACGGGGATGCCAACATGTCTCACCTCGGGTATTTGTAACATATCGCGAAGCAACATGAATAGCACACGGCAACTGGAGGTTCACTCGAATATTCATTCGTGTGGGTATAGGGGTCGATATGGGTGTCCACGGCTCCGATGTTGATCATTGATCGGAAGGGATTCCGGGTCATGTCTATACTTCACCGAACCTATAGGGTCACACGCTTAAGGGTCATCTATCTGTTGAATACTAGACAGGGAGTCTGAGAGAAATTCACCGAAAAAGTTTCGGAGACAACGGAAGAGTTCCGGAGAGAGAACACCGGAAGAGTTTCGGTAAAACCGAAAAGTTGTTTCGGAGTGTACCATTAAGTCAAATTGGTTTCGGCACATGCCTAGAAATTATTGGAGGGTACCAGAATTGTTCCGGTAACTTCTGAGATTTTTCAGAGACAAAAACCGGAAATGTTCCGGACTGCCGGAACCGCTTTAGTTGCTTTTCACAGATGAAAGTCACTAAACCGAAAAGTTGTTTCGGAGTACACCATTAAGTCAAATTGGTTTCGGCACATTCTTGATAATTCTTGGAGGGTGCCAGAATCATTCTGGAAACTTCTGGGAATTTTCCAGAAGAAAAACCGGAAATGTTCCGAAGCTGCCGGAACCTCTTTGTTTGCTTTTCGCAGATGAAAATCACTAATCCGGAATTGTTTCGGAACGCATCAAAAATTATTTTAGTGGGTACTGGAAATGTTCTAAGCCCACATAAATATTTTCGGTTCGAACGGACGCTAAAAAATGTCGTCGTGAATAGTGAAAGTGCTTTTTGGGTGGCTTCTTGGAGAAGCCACCTTGAGGGCCCTTTTGTATTTTCCCCCTTGGCTTCTTGGAGAAGCCACCCTTGGGCTTGGCCTATAAATAGGGGTGGAGTGGGCTGCCTAAAGACTTACTCTTTCTCACATACAAGTGCCATGCATGATCTGGCTTTCTCTCTCCCTCCCAGCGAAATAGTTTCATAGAGCCGAAAGGCTGTCTGGGTTCCGGTGTGAACTATTTCTGGACGGCGAAGCCCTGCCGGATAGATGACACCGTATGTGTGCAACTCTGTAGAGAGATCGTAGTTTTGGTCTTAGTTCGAGAGTGCCTCCCGAAGGGCTGCCCGTGTGACCGTCCGAGTTTCGAAGGTCCTCCCGAAGGGCTGTCCGAGTGACCGTCCGAGTTTCGAAGGTCCTCCCGAAGGGCTGTACGCGACACCGTCCGGGGGACTGTCCGACCGCCTCCCGGAGGGCTGTCCGAGGGGCAGATGATGGTATACATCCTCGCGGTTGGGAGGTTGTAAATCCTAGCTGCGGGGATCTGCACCGCCGATCGTCATCGACTCTACTTCCGCTGCGCTACGAGTTGGTAACGAAAAAGATCAAACCTTGTATGCAGTCTCCATAGTGGTCCTGGGCTGGTGCGTAGGTCAGAATTTTTTTTTCTGCTACGTTACCCTACAGTTCATAGGTTAGTCCCAAAAATAATATAAAATAGCATATTAATGCATATAAAACATCCAAAACAGATAATATAATAGCATGGAACAATAAAAAATTATAAATACATATGAGACGTATCAGCATCCCCAAGCTTAATTCCTGCTCGTCCTCGAGTAGGTAAATGATAAAAATAGAATTTTTTATGTGGAATGCTACCTAACATATTTATCCATGTAATATTCTTTATTGTGGCATGAATGTTCAGATCCATAAGATTCAAAACAAAAGTTTAATGTTGACATAAAAACAATAATACTTCAAGCATACTAACAAAGCAATCGTGTCTTTTCAAAATAACATGGCCAAAGAAAGTTATCCCTACAAAATCATATGGTCTGGCTATGCTCCATGTTCCCCACACAAAGTATTTAAATCATGCACAACCCCGATGACAAGTCAAGCAATTGTTTCACACTTTTTATGTTCTCAAACCTTTTCAACTTTCACGCAATACATGAGCGTGAGCCATGGATATAGCACTATAGGTGGAATAGAATTTGGTGGAGGTTGTGAGGAAAAGGAGAACATAGTCTCACATCAACTAGGCGTATCAACGGGCTATGGAGATTCCCATCAATAGATATCAATGTGAATGAGTAGGGATTGCCATGCAACGGATGCACTAGAGCTATAAGTGTATGAAAGCTCAAAAAGAAACTAAGTGGGTGTGCATCCAACTCGCTTGCTCACGAAGACCTAGGGAAATTTGAGGAAGTCCATCATTGGAATATACAAGCCAAGTTATATAATGAAAAATTCCGACTAGTATATGAAAGTGACAAAATAGGAGACTCTCTATCATGAAGATCATGGTGCTACTTTGAAGCACAAGTGTGGAAAAAAAGATAGTAGCATTGTCCCTTCTCTCTTTTCTCTCACATTTTTTTGGTGGGCATCTTCGGCCTCTTTTTTTTATTTGTAAAGTCCGGAGACTCATCCCAACTTGTGAGGGAATCATAGCTTCCATCATCCTTTCCTCTCATGGGACAATGCTCTAATAATGATGATCATCACACTTCTTTTTACTTACAACTCAAGAATTACAACTCGATACTTAGAACAAAATATGACTCTATATGAATGCCTCCGGTGGTGTACCAGGATGTGCAACGATCTAGCATAGCAAATGACATCAAAAAACGGACAAGCCATGAAAATATCATGCTAGCTATCTTACGATCATGCAAAGCAATATGACAATGATGGTGCGTGTCATAATAAACGGAACGGTGGAAGTTGCATGGCAATATATCTCGGAATGGCTATGGAAATGCCATAATAGGTAGGTATGGTGGCTGTTTTGAGGAAGGGAATATGGTGGGTTTAATGCACCGGCGAAAGTTGTGCGGTACTAGAGAGGCTAGCAATGGTGGAAGGGTGAGAGTGCGTATAATCCATGGACTCACATTAGTCATAAAGAACTCACATACTTATTGCAAAAGTCTATTAGTTATCGAAGCAAAGTATTAGACGCATGCTCCTAGGGGAGAGGTTGGTAGGAGTTAACCATCGCGTGCTCCCGACCCTCACACAAAGGATGACAATCAATAAACAAATCAGGCTCCGACTTCGTTACATAACGGTTCACCATACGTGCATGCTACGGGAATCACAAACTTTTAACACAAGTATTTCTATCAATCCACAATTACTCACTAGCATGACTCTAATATCACCATCTTTATATCTCAAAACTATATGCGAGGAATCAAACTTCTCATAGTATTCAATGCACTTTATATGAAAGTTTTTATTATCTCCCTCTTGGATGCCCATTATATTATGACTAAATTAATAACCTAAACCAATTACCATGCTGTTTAAAGACTCTCAAAATAATATAAGTGAGGTATGAGAGTTCAATTATTTCTATAAAATAAAACACCACCGTGCTCTAAAAAGATATATATCATACAAGACTCATATCATACAAGACGCTCCAAGCAAAACACATATCATGTGGTGAATAAAAATATAGCCTCAAGTAAATTTACCGATGGATTGAAGACGAAAGAGGGGATGCCTTCCGGGGCATCCCCAAGCTTAGGCTCTTTGGTATCCTTGAATATAACTTGGGGTGCCTTGGGCATCCCCAATATTAGGCTCTTTCCACTCCTTATTCCATAGTCCATCAAATCTTTACCCAAAACTTGAAAACTTCACAACACAAAACTCAACAGAAAACTCGTGAGATCCGTTAGTATAAGAAAAATAAATCACCACTTTAGGTACTGTTGTGAACTCATTCTTTATTTATATTGGTGTAATATCTACTGTATTCCAACTTCTCCATGGTTCATACCCCCCGATACATCCCATAGATACATCAAAATAAGCAAACAGCACAAAGAAAACAGAATCTGTCAAAAACAGAACAGTCTGTAGCAATCTGGAAACTTTGAATACTTCTATAACTCCAAAAATTCTGAAAAAGTAGGACAATCTGGGAAATTTGTATATCAACACTGTGTTAAAATTTCAGCTCAATATCACGTTCCATAAAAAAAATGAAAATTCATATACTGGACGCAAAGTTTCTGTTTCAGATTCAGCATCACTTCTACTCATCCTATGAATCATCCTAACGGTTCTACTTGGCACAAAAACTAAATAAACCATAAAAACACAATCATAACAGAGGCATAATTGTGTCAACACTCAAAAACAGAAAGTAAAAAGCAAAAATTTATTTATTCATTGGGTTGCCTCCCAACAAGCGCTGTCGTTTTACGCCCCTAGCTAGGCATAATGATTTCAATGACGCTCACATAAAAAGTAGTAATTGAAATATGCAAGAAAGCATCATGAATCTCATGAAAAGCACATTTATGTGTAACCCACTTCCTATGCATAGGAATTTTTTGAGCAAACAATTTATGGGAACAAGAATCAACTAGCATAGGAAGGCAAAACATGCATAACTTCAAAACTTTGAACACATAGAGAGGAAACTTGATATTATTGCAATTCCTACAAGCATATGTTCCTCCCTCATAATAAATTTCAGTAGCATCATAATGGAATTCAACAATATAACTATCACATAAATCATTCTTTTCATGATGCACAAGCATAGAATTTTCATTACTCTCCACATAAGCAAATTCCTTTTTATCCATAGTAGTGGGAGCAAACTCAACAAAATAACTATCATGAGACACTTGATTGACATAACCAGATTGCAAATTAAAACCATGATGATAAGTTTCACCATCATCATGAATAGGAGGCATGCAAACATCATAATAAATTTGCTCATCAAAACTTGGGGGACTAAAAATATCATCTTCATCAAACATAGCATCCCCAAGCTTGTGGCTTTGCATATCGTTAGCATAATTGACATTAATAGAATTGATAGTAACATCATTGCAACCATGCTTTACAATCAAGGAGATATCATGAATCACCTTATAAATTTCTTCTTTCAACACTTCATCAAAATTTTCATGATTTTCAAGCAAAACTTCATAGAGATAATCAAGTGCACTCAACTCACTAGCAATTGGTTCATCATAATTTGGTCTTTTGAAAAGATTAGCAAGTGGATGAGGATCCATATAAATAGATTTTAAGCAAGCGAAGATGCAAGCAAATAGAAGGCACATGGCAACACAAGCAAACAAAAAGCAAACGAAAAGACGAACGGAAGAAGGGCGAATAAAAAGGCAAATCTTTTTGGTTTTTTCTGAAAATTTGTTTTAGAAGTGGGGGAGAGGAAAACGAGAGGCAAATGGCAAATAATGTAGATGCAAGAGATGAGTTTGTGATGGGTACTTGGTAGGCTTGATGTAGATCTCTCCGAAAACCACGCCAAAAATTGGCAAGTTGACGGTAGAGTTCTTGTGTTGACTTGCTATGTATCCTCCCCGGCAACGGCGCCAGAAATCCTTCTTGCTACTTCTTGAGCTTGCGTTGGTTTTCCCTTGAAGAGGAAAGGGTGATGCAGCAAAGTAGATAAGTATTTCCCTCAGTTGTTGAGAACCAAGGTATCAATCCAGTAGGAGGTACAAGCAAGGCCCCAATCTATGCACCTGCACAAACAATCAAATACTTGCACCCAACGCTATAAAGGGGTTGTCAATCCCTTCACGGTTACTTGCAAGGATGATATCTGATAGAGATAGATATAAAAGATTACTAAAATGAAAACTACAATAAAAGTAAATAAATTGCAGCAAAGTATTTTTGGTATTTTTGGTTTATAGATCTGAAAATATAATATGGAAAATAGACCCGGGGGCCATAGGTTTCACTAGAGGCTTCTCTCTTGAAGGAAAATAATAAGGTGGGTGAACAAATTACTGTCGAGCAATTGATAGAAAAGCGCATAGTTATGACGATATCCAAGGCAATGATTATGCATATAGGCATCACGTCCATATCAAGTATACAGAAACGATTCTGCATCTACTACTATTACTCCACACATCGACCGACTCCTGCCTGCATCTAGAGTATTAAGTTCATGAAGAACAGAGTAACGCATTATGTAAGATGAAATGATGTAGAGGGATAAACTCAAGCAATATGATGAAAACCCCATCTTTTTATCCTTGATAGCAACAATACAAATACGTGCCTCGCTACCCCTACTTTGTCACTGGGTGAGGACACCGCAAGATTGAACCCAAAACTAAGCACTTCTCCCATTGCAAGAATTACCAATCTAGTTGGCCAAACCAAACCAATAACTCGAAGAGACTTGCAAAGATATGAAATCATGCATATAAGAATTCAGAGAAGATTCAAATATTATTCATAGATAATCTGATCATAAATCCACAATTCATCGGATCTCGACAAACACACCGCAAAAGAGTATTACATCGGATAGATCTCCATGAAGATCCTGGAGAACATGGTATTGAAGGTCATAGAGAGAGAAGAAGCCATCTAGCTACTAGCTATGGACCCGAAGGTCTGAGGTGAACTACTCACGCATCATCAGAAGGGCAATGGTGTTGATGTAGATGCCCTCCGTGGTCGAATCCCCCTCCGGCAGATTACCGGAAAAAGCAACAAGATGGGATCTCACGAGAACAGAGGCTTGCGGCGGCGGAAAAGTATTATCGTGGCTCTCTTTGGTATTGGGGGAATATTCCTGAATTTATAGGCGAAGAATTAGGTTTGGAGGAGGTACGGGGGGCCCACAAGCCAGGGGGGCGCCCCCCCCCCCAGGGCGCGCCCTGGTGGCTTGTGGCCTACCCGTAGGTCTTCTGGCCTCTTCTCGAAGCCTCCTGGGTTCCTTCTGGTCCAATAAAAATCAGCGTAGAATTTTATTCCGTTTGGACTCCGTTGGATATTCCTTTTCTGCAATACTCAAAAACAAGGAAAAAACAGAAACTGGCACTGGGCACTAGGTTAATAGGTTAGTCCCCAAAATAATATAAAATAGCATATCAATGCATATAAAACATCCAAAACAGATAATATAATAGCATGGAACAATCAAAAATTATAGATACGTTGGAGACGTATCAATACCGATGATCGAATCTCGGGCAAGTAACATACCGATGAACAAAGGGAACAGCGTACGGGATTAACTGAATCCTTGACATAGAGGTTCAATGGATAAAGATCTTCGTAGAATATGTAGGAACCAATATGGGCATCCAGGTCCCGCTATTGGTTATTGACCGTAGAGGTGTCTCGGTCATGTCTACATAGTTCTCGAACCCGCGGGGTCTGCACACTTAACGTTCGGTGACGTTTCGGTATTATTGAGTTATGTATGTTGGTGACCGGAGGTTGTTCGGAGTCCCGGATGAGATCCCGGACGTCACGAGGAGCTCCGGAATGACCGGAGGTAAAGATTAATATATGGAAGTCATATTTTGGCTACAGGAAAAGTTTCGGGTTTTTTCGGTATTGTATCGGGAAGCTTCTAGAAGGTTCTGGAAACTTCCGGAGGAGTCCGGAAGTCCACCAAGGGTTCCACCACATCCCAAGGGTTTGCATGGGCTGAGGGGAGGCGCACTAGCCTTATTGGGCCAGGCGCATAAGTCCCTCAAGGCCCATGTGGCTTGGGAGAGGTGGAAAGTCCACCTGTTTATGGAAAGGGAGGGAATTGGACTAGGAGTCCAACACCTCCCCCTTGGCTGCGCCCTAGGGCTTGGAGGGGCTGATCTCCACGCCCCTCCACCTATATATAGAGGGGAGGGGGCTCTCGAAGAGCACACACGAAGCCCTTGGCGACCCTCTTTCTCCCTAGATCGTTTTCTCCTCCGTTCGCGGTTTCGGTAGCGCTAGGCGTAGCCCTGCCGGGATAGCACCACCACCACCGCCACCACGCCGTCGTGTTGCCGGAGAACTCATCTACCTCTCCGCTCTTCCTTGCTGGATCAAGGAGGCGGAGATCGTCATCGAGCTGTACGTGTGCTGAACACGGAGGTGCCGTCCGTTCGGCGCTAGATCGAGACGGATCGTGATTGGATCGCGGGACGACAAGCGATTTGGATCGCGAAGACGTTCGACTACATCAACCGCGTTTCTTAACGCTTCCTGCTTAGCCATCTACAATGGTACGTAGATCCACTCTCCCTCTTGTGGATGCTCATCACCATGGATAGATCTTGTGTGTGCATAGGAAATTTTTTGTTTCCCATGCAACGTTCCCCAACAGTGGCATCATGAGCTAGGTCTATGCGTGGATGAGATCTCGAGTAGAACACAAAGGAGTTTGTGGACGTTGATATTCAGATTGATTCCCTCCTTAGTCTTTTCTTGATTCAGCAGTATTGTGGGATGAAGCGGCTCGGACCAACCTTACTCGTCCACGTACGAGAGACCGGTTCCATCAACTGACATGTGACTTTGTTGCATAAAGATGGCTGGCGGGTGTCTGTCTCTCCCACTTTAGTTGGATCGGATTCAATAAAGGCGGTCCTTGAGAACGTTGAATAGCAATTTGTGTATCACTGTTGTGGTTTTTGCGTAGGTAAGAATCGTTCTTGCTAGATACCCGTAGCAGCCACGTAAAACATGCAACAACAATTAGAGGACGTCTAACTTGTTTTTGCAGGGTATGTTGTGATGTGATATGGCCAATTACATGATGAGATATATGTGATGTATGAGATGATCATGTTTTGTATAGAATATCACGACTTGCATGTCGATGAGTGCGGCAACCGGCAGGAGCCATAGGGTTGTCTTTAATTTATTTTCGCCGTTTTTGCTTTACTTTATCGCTATGAATTAGCAATAGTCGTAGAAGCAACAGTTGGCGCGACAACCTCATGGCGACACATTGATGGAGATCAAGATGATGGAGATCATGGTGTCATGCCGGTGACGATGGAGATCATGCCGGTGCTTTGGAGATGGAGATCAAAAGCACAAGTTCATGGCCATATCATGTCACTTATGATTTGCATGTGATGTTAATCCTTTTATGCATCTTATTATGCTTAGGCGGACGGAAGAATTATAAGGTGATCCCTCACTAAAATTTCAAGATAAAATTGTATTCTCCCCGAGTGTGTACCGTTGCGAAAGTTCGTCGTTTCGAGACACCACGTGATGATCGGGTGTGATAGACTCTACGTTCACATACAACGGGTGCAAGCCAGTGTTGCACATGCAGAACACTCGGGTTAAACTTGACGAGCCTAGCATGTACAGACATGGCCTCGGAACACAAGAGACCGAAAGGTCGAACATGAGTCATATAGTAGATATGATCAACATGAATATGTTCACCATTGAAACCACCTCATCTCACGTGATGATCGGACTTGGGTTAGTGAATTTGGATCATGTAACACTTGGATGACCGGAGGGATGTCAATTTGAGTGGGAGTTCTTAAGTAATATGATTAATTGAACTCATTATCATGAACATAGTTAAAAAAGTGTCTTTGCAAATTATGTTGTAGATTACTAGCTCGCACTGTAGCTCCCTTGAATTTTTATATGTTCCTAGAGAAATAGAGTTGAAAGATGATGGTAGCAATAATGCGGACTGGATCCGTGATCTGAGGATTGTCCTCATTGCTGCACAGAAGGCTTATGTCCTTAATGCACCGCTCGGTGCGCCACCCCCTCAAGCGTCGTCTGTAGATGTTGTGAACATCTGACAGACACGTTCTCATGACTACTTGATAGTTCAGTGCATCATGCATTACGGCTTAGAATTGAGGCTCCAAAACGTTTTGAACGTCACGGAACATATGAGATGTTCTAAGAGCTGAAATTGGGATCTCAGGCTCGTGCCCGTGTTGAGAGGTATGAGACCTCCAACAAGATTATTTGCCTGCAAGACGAAGGAGAATAGCTCAATCGGTGAGCATGTACTCAGATTGTCTGAGTGCTACAATCGCTTGAATCGAGTGGGAGTTGATCTTCCAGATAAGATAGTGATTGATATAGTTCTCCAAGTCACTGCCCAAAGCTACTAAAGCTTCGTGATGAACTATGAAATGCCAGGGATAGAAATAGTGATCCCCGAGCCATTCGCGATGTTTGACACCGCGAAGGTAGAAATCAAGAAGGAGCATCAAGTGTTGACGGTTAGTAAAACCACTAGTTTCGAGAAGGGCAAGGGCAAAGAGGGTAACTTCAAGAATGGCAAGCCAGTTGCTGCTCCAGTGAAGAAACCCAAGGTTGAACCCAAACCCGAGACTGAGTGCTTCTATTATGAGGAGAACGGTCGCTAAAGCGGAACAACCCTAGATACTTGGTAGATAAGAAGGCTGGCGACGTCAATAGAAGTATATTTGATATACGTGTTATTGATGTGTACCTTACTAGTACTCCTAGTAGTACCTGGGTATTAGATACCGGTTCTATTGCTAATGTTAGTAACTCGAAGTAAAAGCTACGGAATAAACGGAGACTAGCTAAGGGCGAGGTGACGATGTCTGTTGGAAGTGTTTCCAAGGTTGATGTGATCACCATCGCACGCTCTCTCTACCTTCGGGATTAGTGATGAACCTAAATAAATGTTATTTGGTGTTTGCGTTGAGCATGAACGTGATTCACTACTGGAATCAGGGAATTTGCCGTCTGCCAGTTCTTTGCCATCTGCCAGCGGACGGCAAAGAAGGCCATTGCCGTCTGCTAGAAAAAAGCGGACGGCAAAGAAATGCCAGATGGCAAAGATGGTGTTTGTCGTAGGCCGAATCTTTGCCGTCTTCCAGCAGACGGCAAACTTTATTTGTCGTCCGCTGGCAGACGGCAAAGGAGCCAGCTGCCCTATTCAAGATTTAGGTCAGATGGGTTATCCCTTTGCCGTCTGCCAGCGGACGGCAAAGAATGTCTGCCGTCCGCTAGCAGACGGCAAAGGGAACGGACTAGTAACGGTTCTCAAATAAACAAGTAACGGCCGTGCCCCACCCCACTCCACTCTCTCTCACTCCCACTTCCTGCGCGGACGCCACCTCTCGCCGCCGCCACCCCCTGCGCCCGCCGCCGCCACCACCAGCGCCCGCCGCGCCGCCGCCACCGCCACCCCCTGCTCCCGCCGCCACCCCCTGCTCCCGCTGCCGCCACCATCGCGCCCCCCTCGCCGCGCCCCCCTCCCCGCGCCCCCCTCGCCGCCGCCACCCCTACTCCCGCCGCCGCCACCACCGTGCCCCCTCCCCGTGGCCCTCTCGCCGTCGCCACCCCCGTCCCCGCGCCGCCCCCCTCCCCTCGGCGGCTCCCCCGCTCTGCCCCCCCTCCCTGTGCCGCCCCCTCCCCTCGGCAGCTCCCCGCGGGTCCCCCCTCCCCGAGCCACCCCTCTCCTCGCCGGCTCCCGAAGCCACCCCCTCCCCGCGGCTCCCCCCCTCCCCGCGGCTCCCCCTCCCCCCGTCGCCCCGGCCGCCCTCACCCAACTCCGGTGAGTGCCCGGCCACCACCCCCCCCCCCCTCACATTTTTTTGTTTTTTCCAGTTTTTTTAGTTAGTTAGTTAGTTAAATTAGATAGTTAGTTTATTTTCTGTTTTATTTTCTGTTAAATTAGATAGTTAATTTATTAGGTAGGAAAAACTTAGATAGAAAAGAAAAAACTTTGAATAAAAGAAGAAAAGAAAAAAAACTAGAAGAAAAAAGAAGAAGAAGGAGAAGAAGAAGAAGAAAGAGGAGAGGAGGAGAAGGAGAATAGGAAAAAGGAAAAGAAGAAGAAAAAGAAGAGAAGAAGAAGAAGAAATATATATATATATATTCTGATTCTAGCTGTTATGAAAAACATCATATTTTGTGTTGATCGGGTGGATTTCAATGTGCAGTTGTTTTGTCGCTGCGAGGGTCTGTTGTTCAACGACCTCCCCGTGCGTTTCATGAGCTTCCCGACGCGTTCGTGGGTGAGAACAAATGACATCTCCTCCCCCCTTAATTTGCTCTGTTCCGGTCTTCGTGCCGATGAAACTTGCTAGCTATAGGTGTCTTCAATCATCAGTATGCGTGACCAGTATGCGTCTCCCGTTCAAAAGGGCGGCAGCTATAAATATGCATGTCTTTGCATATTTATAACCACCATCCTTTCGAATTGTCCAACGTTATCCATGGACAGCCCGAGTATGTGTAGATTGGGTTCGTTTTCCCGTATGCTTTGCTCCGGATCCGATGCGGAATTTCGTCAGTGCCTCCCTGTTGTTCTCTGGGTACACATCCTCTCTTCTTATTGCCGAGACGTGTATCAGGAGAACAGCGGGGAGGTGCTGCAGAAATTCTGCGTCGGATTCGGAGCAGAGCATGGGAAAACGAACCCAATCTACACATACTCGGGTGGGATTAGGACCTATCTTTACCTATTAGCGTGTAGGTTGCATGGACGTAATAAAACTGACAAACTTGATTAACTGATGAATATAGATGATGAATTATATATATTTCTCGTGTGTTTAGTAGGTAGGCAAGATGAGTGATCGTTCGTGGATGTACACCGGTCACCCTTGTCAGAAAGACATGACCATTGAATGGTTAACAAAAACCAAGGGGTTTCTGAGCGCCGCATTTGCAAATGGCCAGGAAATAACCTGGTGCCCCTGTGTCCGGTGCGACAACCATAAAAAGTGGACACGGGATGAAATGGGTAAACACTTGCAGAAGTGGGGTTTTACGTCTGATTATACGGTGTGGAGATTTCATGGTGAGTCTGCCCAACGTGCCAGAGCTGAGGTGGTTCGTCGTCGCACCGACGAGCATGGTACCGGGATCGAAGACATGGTGCAAGACTTTGATGATGCTCGGGATTCGGACGATGAGATGGAGGAATCTGCAAAGGCCTTCTATGAAATGTTGGAGCCTTCAAAACGTCCTCTCCATGAGCACACTGAGCTTTGTCAGCTGGATGCCATCGCGCAAGTAATGGCTCTGAAGGCTCAGCTCAACCTGGGCAGAGAATGCTACGACGCAATGATGACGAAATTTGGACGCTTTCTACCCAAAGGCCATGTATTGCCTGCAAACCTGTACCAGTCGGACAAAATCCTACGCGCTTAAGATGCCCTATGAGAAGATAGATGCCTGTGAGAATGGATGTGCCTTATTTAGGCTTGAGTATGCGGGCTTGACCTATTGTCCCATTTGCAAGTCTTTCAGGTATGTTGTGGTAGACAACGGTATGGGTGAGAAGAGTCAGACCAAAATCCCAGTTAATGATCTTCGGTATATGCCAATCATACCAAGACTTCAACGTCTTTTCATGGTCGAAGAGATGGCCAGACAGATGACGTGGCACAAATTGGGCAAAAGAACCGAACTAGATGCAGAAGGGAATCCGATGTTGGGACACACTTCAGACGCTTTTGCGTGGAAGCACTTCGATGCATTACATAAGGATAAAGCGGCAGATCCAAGGCATCCTTGAGTCGCCATCAGCATGGATGGGTTCAATGTGTTTGGTATGACGGCAACCCAATACAGTTGTTGGCCTGTATTTGTCATTCCACTCAATCTCCCCCTCGGAGAGATTATGAAAAGAAAGAACATTTTCTTAACGTTGATAATTCTAGGGCCGAACTATCCGAGGAAGAATATGAATGTGTACATGCAGCCGCTTAAGGATGAATTGGAAGAAGCTTGGGATAATGGGATCAAGACATATGACGCCACTACAAAACATAACTTCAAAATGCATGTGTGGTACATGTACTCGACGCATGACTTGCCGGCGTATGCGCTATTCATTGGCTGGTGTGTGCATGGAAGGTTCCCGTGCCCCACATGCAAGGCAGCTCTTGAGTTCCGTTGGCTGCAGGCTGGTCGCAAGTATTCTTGCTTCGACTTGCATAGACAGTTTCTGGATCCTCGCCATAAGTTCAGAAAAGACAAGAAGAATTTCATCAAAGGTAGAGTTGTCAAAAACTATGCACCACCTGCATTGACAGGCCAACAGACCCTAGATAAGTTAAACGCTCTCGAGCCTGATCCAGCGCGTCCAGGTTATTTCAAAGGGTATAATTCGGAACACGCCTGGACTCACAAGATATGCTTGTGGGATCTGCCTTACTTTAAAGACTTCCTTTGCCCACACAACATCGACGTGATGCACACTGAAAAGAATATCGCCGAGGCCCTTTTTGGTACATTGTTCGACATAGAGGGGAAGTCAAAGGATAATCCTAAGGCTAGAGTCGATCAGGAGGCTCTATGTGATAGACCGTTACAAAACATGCGACAACCGAAAGGAAAGAAGAACTGGAGGAAGCCAAAGGCATGGTTCAATCTTGGAAGGCTAGCTATGAGGGAAATGATCTTGTGGGTGAAAATGCAGTTGATGTTCCCCGATGGGTATGCAGCGAATCTTAAGAGGGGAGCGAGTCTTGACAAATTGAAAATATTTGGTCTCAAGAGTCATGATTGGCACATATGGCTTGAGCGGGTAATGCCGGTGATGTTGCGTGGCTTTATCCCTGAGGATGAATGGCTAGTACTGGCAGAGCTGAGCTATTTCTTCCGTGCTCTTTGTGCGAAAGAATTATTGCCTAACGTGCTAGACGAACTGGAAGAGTTGGCGCCGGAGTTGATCTGCAAGTTAGAAAAGATCTTTCCACCGGGATTCTTTAATCCAATGCAACATTTGATTTTGCATCTCCCAACCGAGGCAAGATTGGGGGGCCCGTGCAAAATCGTTGGTGCTTCGCAACTAAGAGGATGCAGAAGACGCTTCGAGCAAAATGTAAAAATAAACGTAGAATTGAAGCTTCGATGGCCGAGGCATTCATTACTGAGGAGGTGGCAAACTTTGTGACATCACACTACGAAGCCAAGAATCATCATTTGCATAATCCAAATCCTCGGTACAATTATGGCGACCGTGAAAAAGGTCGATCCAACCTCAGCCTATTCAAAGGGAAGCTCGCACCAGCCGGTGCTTCGAAAGCAATAGCGTTGGATGTCGAAGAATGGCGGACCATTTCGTTGTATATCTTCAACAACCTAACAGAAGTGCGGCCGTACATCGAGTAAGTTCTCGGTACATTGTTTCGCAACTTCTAATTCCTTTGAAATGCTCTTATTCCCGGATATGTGATACAGTCGATACGTCGCCAATTTCTCGGATGGAGCGGTGATCCAAAAGGATTCCATCGAAGAGTATGAGCTTCTGGCAAAGCATGGAGGCGGCTATCCCGGTTTCATCTCTTGGTTCAAACAAACGGTAATTTCCATTAGACCATTTCATTTCTTCGTCTAGTTTGCGGCTAATGCAACAATCCTTTCGTATTAAACTTGTAGGCTAATGCAGAGTCTATGGACTCCGAATTGAGACAAGTCGCTAATGGTTTTGACTATAAGGTCCGTTCATTTGACAAATACGACATCAACGGGTATCGCTTTCGTACTTTTGGCAAAGAGCTATCTATGCTCGACCGAAAGTCAACAAATTGTTGTGTCTCTGCTATCGGCGAAGGAGGTGTCGAGTATTATGGAAGAGTTGAAGCAATTTATGAACTTATATTCTTTGGTGAAAACCCACCAAACGTCGTAGTCTTCAAATGTTATTGGTTCCAACCGAAGGAGACTAGAAGGACTCATGAACATATAGGGCTAGTCGAAATCAAACAAAGCACCCATTTAGATGTTCCCGATGTTTATATTACGGCTCAACAGGCGACCCAAGTTTTTTATCTACCGTGGGCCTACCAAACTGATCCAAATCTGAATGGTTGGGATGTCGTTTATGATGTGCCACCACGTTTTAGACCACCTCCCCTCAATGAAGATGATTATGAACCTCACATTAACCCAGACACATATGAACGAGAATTCTTCCAAGAAACACGTCTTTCCAAAAAACATTTCAAGAACCGCTCTACTTCACCCCAGAACATTGAAGTAGACAGCGAAAGTGAATCCGACTTGACCACTGAGCCAGAACAAGAAGAGACGGAAGAAGAAGAGGTTACTGCTGCGGATGACCTCTCAATGCTTGACCGATTACATAAAGGAGGCCTTCCACATGTTGTTCCTGATAGGGATGATGATGATGCATTTATTGATGATAGTGATAATGACGATGCATTTATTGATCCCGGAGCATATATAGACGATGAAGATTATTATTAGTTCATGTCAGGTATTATTCAATTTTTATTATATACATGATGATGATACACTCAAATTATATATATACATATTATTATTCATGTCGGTATTCAATTTTTTTATGTTGTACTAATTTCGTTTACTCTTTGTCATGGCAGGTGTTGAAAGATGGTGGGCGCGGGTCGAGAGCGATCCGAGGCACCTTCATCGGCGCATGGTGGGAGGGGTACTTCCATTCCACCCCAAACTCTCCGGAGAGCGTTGTACGACAGTATTGGGACACCCGAGGGCGCTTCTTCGTCGGTGAAGTTGCCGACCAGGAGAGGAGGTCGGGGGAGAGGTAGGAAGGCTACTAAAGTTACACGTGGTGGCCGTGGGAGAGGTAGGAAGGCTGCTACGCCTTCCTCGCCGCCACCCCCAGCTGATTCACCCGAGCACAGGACTGCTACGGTGGACCCGTCTGAGGTGGAGGCTACAAGGACTCCTGTCCACGAGCCTCGGGTCGACGATCCTTCTGTCTCAGACGCGGCCACCCACGACACTCATGTGCTAGACGCTTCGTCCCGCGAGACTCCTGTGCCAGACGCTTCGTCCTACGAGACTCCGCACGCTTCGACCGGATGGGATACCTGGCCGGATCTGCATCATCCGGAGCCGAGTGGCCATGCTGATGGTGGCGGGGATCAGCTTTCTGATAGCGGGGAGGAGGTGGCTGAGGGGGCCACCATCTACCAGCGTGGGTGTACACGGCTGCCGCCCGTGCCGGCGACCCACGAGCAGAGGTGGCCGATTAGGCCTGAGTCGCTGAAGTAAGTGCATTTACTCTTTTTAAACCTTTTGCCTTCATGTTTCTTCACATATCTAATGCATTGGCTTTGTCATACTGCAGGGGTTGGATTCACGCCAAGGATGTCCGCAGGCCCAACTCCATCCTTGGTGTGCTTTTACGGCATAACTTCCCGGGGTTTGTCACGTTGCCCGGCGTGGGTCAGCTTCGAGAGTTAGGATTGAAATGGGAGCACTACTTGGCTGCCCCGGCCCCGCCGGAGGAGATGATCGACGATGTGTTGTGCCACACGAGGGCCGACATGGTGGTCAGAAAGTTCTGGGTAATTTCTCCTTTACACAATTAAAAATCAATAATAGCTATTTATTGTACTAATCAGTGTTGTCTCGTTTGATTGCAGACCTTCTACAGGTGTGAGGAGGGATACGAGGAGGCCGCGGCAAAGCTTATCGATTACGAGTGCAGGCGCCTACTACAGAACTTACGGCACGAGGCTCGGGTACAGGCTGTTCGAGACTACTACGCCTCGCGCCGTATTAAGAAGGACAAGTCGTCGTCCCGCCGAAAGTTTCTGGACAAGGAGCAGTACATGAAGGTAATTATCTATTCCTAAGGCCTTCTACTTAGTTTCCTTGCTTTGATTCGTAGGCGTAGCTCTCAAATTTCTCTTTACTAACTTAGGTGCCCCCGAGATGGTGTGCGGATAAGATGGATTGTTGGGAGGGGTTGGTGAATGAGTGGTGCTCTAACGAATGGCGAGTCGTCCACGACGATGCCAAGGAACGGCGTGCCCAAATGGAAGGTGTGCCAGACCATCAAGGCAGCTCCAACTTATTTCAGTTCGGGCGGAACTGGGTATGTGGTTTGCTTCATGATTGCTGCAATTCATTTTTTGATGCTAGCTTGACCCCTTTATTAATACTTTGTTCCTCTCTTTTAGGCGCATCACAATAAAACGGAGGTGCCACAGATGTACGACCTCTATGCGATGGCCCATACTGCCTCGTACAAGAAGGCCAAGGCATTCTCTGAATCTGACCTCGATAATCCCAACAACTTCACCAACATCTCCTCCCACAACAAGCTCGTGAGGTACAGAGATATGGGGAAGGCGGTGAATGGGGAGGACTTCAACCTGAGCCAGCATCCTATTGATCCAGACCTGGTGATGATAGCTGGCGACGGGAGGCCCCATGGCCATATAGCCATTGGAGATGGACTTATACGGTCTTCGCGCACTCTCCGACAGATCAAGGCGCGCCAAACGAGCTCCTGTCCTGAGATGACGCCTCGTCCACGGCCAGTCCAGCTCGCCATCGAGGTTAGTCATACGGACTCAGATAGCTTCCTCCATTACATTGTGTGTGCGAACAAAGATGATTACAGTGCTAACGAGGAGTTGTGTTGCAGGCTGCTCTGCAGAAAGAGAGAGAGGCAACCCAGGTGCTTATGGCGGAACAGGCCCGGCAGGCGGCGGATGAGAAGAGGGATTTGGAGGAGAGGACGGCTAGGTTGTTGGAGGAGGAGAGGGCACGGAACGATGCGTCTAACCGGGCCATGTACGAGCTCATCGTGGTAAGTTTCTTCTTCCTATTAGCCAAATCATGCACTACATGTTCTTTTCATTGATAACCAATATGATTGACTTGTCAAAACCAAATGTGCAGACTTTGTGCGAGAAGACCGGCCAGACCCCTCCGCCGATGCCAGTCATTACCACGGCTGGAACGGTCAGTTTCATTTCAATGTTCGTTAGTTACTAGTCTTAACGTTTCAGCGTCATCATGCTAACGCAAATGATCTTTGGTGCAGCATAACTCCCGAGCCGCATCGCACGATCCTTCTCTAGGGCGAAGTAGTGCTCTAGCTGACACCGGGCCGAGCAACCCCGGTGCTTCACCTCCATGATGACGAGGACGGTAAGCCGTAATATGCCACTTACTTGGCTCATTTTCTCAAACACAGACAAACTTAGCGCTTAGACAGACTTAGCACCTAGACAAACTTAGCACTTAGACAAATGTTATATTTTACCTATGTTAGCTTTGTTTCCTCTAAAAAGACATAGTAAGCTTACTTACCTCCAAAATAACATATTGTACCTAAGTTACCTCTAAAATGACCTATACTTAGCATTGTTTCCTCCACAATGACATAATAAGCTTAGTTAACTCAAAAATGGCATAATAGACTTGGTAACCTCATAGATGCCATAGACTTAGCTTATTTTCTTGCAAAATGACACAATAAGCTTAGTTAGGTCAAAAATGTGATAATTACCTAGGTTAGCTATAAAATGACACAAATAAGCAATAAGAAGAAGAAAAACAAGAGAAGAAATAGAGAGAAGAAAAATGCTTCCTCATCATCTTCTTCTTCTAGATCTTCTTCTACTTCTTCTAGTATTCTTATTCTAACTTTCTCATTTCCTATTTTGCAGATTTGATTGAGTTCACGGCAGCTTGCTTTGATGTAGTGCTAGTGTTTAATTTCTAACTTTCTACCTATGTATGTATGGATGAAACTAATGTAATATGGTGAACAATGTGACATTTGATACTTTTAATTTGGTATAATTGTTGGTTGATCATATCCATATGGCAGGGATATTGTTTCTGTGAAATATATATATACATATCATATATTTGCCTGTGAAAATTGTTGAATATATCAAAAACATGCAAAAAAGAGGCAATACAGCCGCTTTGCCGTCTGCCCCGAACGGCAAACACAGCTATGCCGACGGCCGCCGGCGGCATAGGGGACACGTGACAGCCACTGGTAAAACTGGGAGCGCCAGGCCTGGTCCATTTGGCTGCTTTGCCGACGGTGGTCGTCGGCATAGAGGAGCGGATGGCAAAGCGTAGGGCGGGGGCGGACGGCAATGGGCAGGATGCTTTGCCGACGGTGGCCGTCGGCATAGATAGGGCGGACGGACGGCAAAGGCTGGCTGCTTTGCTGACGGTGGCCGTCGACATACCGGGGGCGGACGACAAAGCCTATGGCGGGGGCAGACGGCAAAGACTGCTAACGGCGGGGGCTGCTAACGGCAGTACTATGCTGTCCAGGCTCGTTGCCATCTGCAGGTTGATGGCAAAAAGTCTTTGCCGTCCGCTGTGCAAATGCAGACGGCAAAGGACCTCTTTGTCGGACTTTATTCGGCCCAAAATATTGCCGTCCGCTGGCGGACGGCAAAGGTCTTTGCCGTCCGTGGTTGTGCCTTTGCCGTCTGCCATGGCGGACGGCAAAGTCTCTGATTCCTGTAGTGATTAGATCGTGTTTATTGCAATACGGTTATTCATTAAGTTAGAGAATATTGGTTATTCTGTTTACATGAATAATACCTTCAATGGTCATGCGCCCAATGAGAATGGTTTATTGAATCTTGATCGTAGTAATACACATGTTCATAATATTGATGCCAAAAGATACAAAGTTAATAATGATAGCACCACATACTTGTGGCACTGCCGCTAAGTGTCATATTGGTGTAAAGCGCATGAAGAAACTACATGCTGATGGATCTTTGGACTTATTCGATTTCGAATCGGTTGAGACATGCGGACCATGCCTCATGGGCAAGATGACTAAGACCCCGTTTTCCGGTATGATGGAGCGGGCAAGAACTTATTGGAAATGATACATGTTGATGTATGCGGTCCAATGAGTGTTGTAGCGTGCGGTGGATATCGTTATTTTCTTACCTTCACTAATGATTTGAGTAGATATGGGTATATTTACTTAATGAAACACAAGTCTGAATCGTTTGAAAAGTTCAAGCAAATTCAGAGTGAAGTTTGAGATCATCGTGACAAGAAGATAAAATGTCTACGATATGATCGTGGAGGTGAATATCTGAGTTACGAGTTTGGTATACAACTTAAGACAATGTGGAAGTTGTTTCACAACTCACGCCACCTAGAACACCATAGTGTGATGGTGTGTCCGAACGTCGTAATCGTGCTCTATTGGATATGGTGCGTACTATGATGTCTCTTATCGATTTGCCACTATTGTTTTGGAGTTATGCATTAGAGACAACTACATTCACTTTAATAGGGCACCATCTAAATCCGTTGAGATGACACCGTATGAATTATGGTTTGGCAGAAACGTAAACTGTCATTTCTTAATGTTTGGGGCTGCGACGCTTATGTGAAAAAGGTTTCAACCTGATGAGCTAGAACCCAAAGCGGACAAATGCATCTTCATAGAATACCCAAAGGAAACAGTTGGGTATACCTTCTATCTCAGATCCAAGGGCAAAGTGTTTGTTGCTTAAAACGGGTCCTTTCTCGACAAAAAGTTTCTCTCGAAAGAATTGAGTGGGAGGAAAGTAGAACTTGATGAGGTTATTGAACCGTCACTTCAGTTGGATGGTAGCACGATGCAGAAAGATGTTCTGCGGCGCCTGCACCAAATTGAAGAGGAAGCTAATGATGATGATCATGAAACTTCGGATCAAGTTACTACCGAACCTCGTAGGTTGACAAGGACATGTACTGCCCTGAGTGGTTCGTCAATCCTATCTTAGAAATCATGTTGTTAGACAACGATGAGCCTACGGACTATGAAGAAGCGATGGTGGGCCCGGATTCCAACAAATGGCTAGGAGCCATGAAATCCGAGATAGGATCCATGTATGAGAACCAAGTATGGACTTTGGTAGACTTGCCCGAACGGCAGGCCATTGAGTACAAATGGACCTTTAAGAAGAAGACAGACGCTGATGGTAAATGTCACCATTTGTAAAGCTCGACTTGTCACAAAGAAGTTTCTGACAAGTTCAAGAAGTTGACTACCATGAGACTTTCTCACCCGTAGCGATGCTAAAGTCTATTGGATTTATGTTACCAGTTGCTGCATTTTTCAATTATGAAATCTGGCGGATGGATGTCAAAACATCGTTTCCTTAACGGTTTCTTTGAGGGAAGGTTGTATGTGATACAACCAGAAGGTTTTATCAGTCCTAAGGATGCTAAAATGTATGCAAGCTTCAGCAATCCTTTTATGGACTGGAGCAAGCATCTTGGAGTTGGAAATATACGCTTTGATGAGGTGATCAAAGTTTTTGGGTCTATACAAAGTTTATGAGAAACTTGTATTTACAATAAAGTGAGTGGGAGCACTATAGAATTTCAGATAAGTATATGTCGATGACATATTGATGATCGGAAATAATGTAGAATTTATGAAAGCATAAAAGGGTTGTTTGAAAGGAGTTTTTCAAAGGAAAACCTGGATAAAGCTACTTAAATATTGAGCATCAGGATCTATAGAGATAGATCAAGACGTCTGATAAGACTTTCAATGAGTACATACCTTGACAAGATTTTGAAAGAGTTCAAAATGGATCAGTCAAAGAAAGAGTTCTTGCCTGATTTGTAAAGGTGTGGAGTTGAGTGAGACTCAAAGCTCGACCACGGCAGAAGAAAAAGAAAGGACGAAGGTCATCCCCTATGCCTTATCCATAGGCTCTGTATAGTATGCCATGTTGTGTACCGCACCTGGTGTGTGCCTTGCCATGAGTCTGTCAAGGGGTACAAGAGTGGTCCAGGAGTGGATCACTGGACAGCGGTCAAAAATTATCCTTATTAACTAGAGGACTAAGGAAATGTTTCTCGATTATGGAGGTGATAAAGAGTTCCTCGTAAAGGGTTACGTCGATGCAAGCTTTAACACCAATCCGGATGACTGTGAGTAGCAATCCGGATGTGTATAGTGGAGCAGCCATTTGGAATAGCTCCAAGTAGAGCGTGGTAGCAGCATCTACAGTATGACATATAGATTTGCAAAGAACACACGGATCTGAATGTTGTACACCGTTGACTAAAAGCTCTCTCAAATGCAAAACATGATCGAACCCCAGAACTCATTGGGTGTTAGATTCATAACAATGTAAATCACATAGCGATGTGAGCTAGATTATTGACTCTAGTACAAATGGGAGACTGTTGGAAATACGCCCTAGAGGCAATAATAAATTAGTTATTATCATATTTCCTTGTTCATGATAATCGTTTATTATCCATGCTAGAATTGTATTGATCGGAAACTCAGATACATGTGTGGATACATAGACAACACTATGTCCCTAGTGAGCCTCTACTAGACTAGCTCGTTGATCAAAGATGGTCAAGGTTTCCTGGCCATAGACATGAGTTGTCATTTGATAACGGGATCACATCATTAGGAGAATGATGTGATGGACAAGACCCAAACTATGAACGTAGCATATGATCATGTCAGTTTATTGCTATTGTTTTCTACATGTCAAGTATGTGTTCCTATGACCATGAGATCATGTAACTCGCTGACACCGGAGGAGTACCTTGTGTGTATCAAACGTCACAACATAACTGGGTGACTATAAAGATGCTCTACAGGTATCTCCGAGGGTGTTTGTTGAGTTGGCATGGATCAAAACTGGGATTTGTTACTCCGTGTGACTGAGAGGTATCTCAGGGCCCACTCGGTAATACAACATCACAATGAGCCTTGCAAGCAAAGTGAATAAAGTGTTAGCCATGGGATCTTGTATTACGGAATGAGTAAAGAGACTTGCCGGTAACGAGATTGAACTAGGTATGGAGATACCGACGATCGAATCTCGGGCAAGTAACATACCGATGAACAAAGGGAACAGCGTACGGGATGAACTGAATCCTTGACATAGAGGTTCAACCGATAAAGATCTTCATAGAATATGTAGGAACCAATATGGGCATCCAGGTCCCGCTATTGGTTATTGACCGTAGAGGTGTCTCGGTCATGTCTACATAGTTCTCGAACCCGCAGGGTCTGCACACTTAACGTTCGGTGACGTTTCGGGATTATTGAGTTATGTATGTTGGTGACCGAAGGTTGTTCGGAGTCCCGGATGAGATCCCGGACGTCACGAGGAGCTTCGGAATGGTCCGGAGGTAAATATTTATATATGGGAAGTCATATTTTGCCTACCGGAAAAGTTTCGGGTTTTTCCGGTATTGTACTGGAAAGCTTCTAGAAGGTTCCGGAAACTTCCGGAGGAGTCTGGAAGTCCACCAAGGGTTCCACCACGTCCCAAGGGTTTGCATGGGCTAAGGGGAGGCGCCCTGGCCTTATTGGTCCAGGCGCACAAGTCCCTCAAGGCCCATGTGGCTTGGGAGAGGTGGAAAGTCCACCTATTTATGGAAAGGGACGGAATTGGACTAGGAGTCCAACACCTCCCCCTTGGCTGTTCCCTAGGGCTTGGAGGGGCTGATCTCCACGCCCCTCCACCTATATATAGAGGGGAGGTGGCGCCCCAAGAGCAAACACGAAGCCCTTGGCGCCCCTCTCTCTCCCTAGATCGTTTTCTCCTCCGTTCGCGGTTTCAATAGCGCTAGGCGTAGCCCTGTGGGATAGCACCACCACCACCGCCACCACGCCGTCGTGTTGCCGGAGAACTCATCTACCTCTCCGCTCTTCCTTGCTGGATCAAGGAGGCGGAGATCGTCATCGAGCTGTACGTGTGCTGAACGCAGAGGTGCCGTCTGTTCGGCGCTAGATCGGGACGGATCGTGATTGGATCGTGGGAGGACTAGCGATTTGGATCGCAAAAACGTTCGACTACATCAACCGCGTTTCTTAACGCTTCCCGCTTAGCGATCTACAAAGGTACGTAGATCCACTCTCCCTCTCGTAGATGCTCATCACCATGGATAGATCTTGCGTGTGCGTAGGAAAATTTTTGTTTCCCATGCAACGTTCCCCAACAGTGTGTCCTCCAATTCACAGATGGTAGAATAGGCGTGTTTGAAACCTCGGTAACAAGCGACTACATGTAACCCTAGGAGCCCTTGGTGTATATATAAACCAAAGGTCTAGTTCGTAAGGGGTAAGTCAACTCATCTAGGGTTTAGCTCATCTGATCTCGAGGTAGATCAACTCTGTAATCATCATACTCATTAATATAATCAAGCAGGACATAGGGTTTTACCTCCTTAAGAGGACCCGAACCTTCGTAAACATCGTCTCCTTCATCCCCTGTTAACCATCGATCCCAGATCCACAACTCAGGACCCCCTACCCGAGATCCGCCGGTTTTGACACCGACAGCGCCCTTTGCCGCCAAACACACACTGCAATAAGTAAGGCTTACCTGCAGCTACTTGCTCCACCTGCTGGAGCATCCTGCGATCTAGAGCTCGGAGTGCGCAAGCTGGAGCTTCTGGAGCTCTTCTTTGGCCTGCTTCTTCTCGGCCTGAAGTTTGTCGCATGTTTCGAACACGCCCTTCAGGGTCTCCTCGACCTCCATGACCCACGCCCGGTCCTTCTCCCTAGCCACCTTCTTGGTAGCTCGGTCCTGCTCCACCGTCGTGATCGCAGCCTTCTGCTACTCTGCCTCCTGCCAAGCCTTCTTGAGCTCGGTCTTGAGGCCCTCAAGCTCGGACAAAGCCGTCGTCATTCAAATAGTTTGGTGTCAACTCCTAACTCAACGACAAAACACAGTACGCTTCTAGCATTCAAAGAACAAAGAAGTACTCATCGTTTACCTTTAGACTGCTCGAACCATCGGTTCATCAGGTCGAGGTCTTTCTCAGACCTCTCGAGCTTCCGGTTTACCTCTGCTATCTCCTCGGAGATGGAGCTCGGAGCCGAGGTAGAAACTTGCAAACAAAGATTTTTTCACATGAAGCCCCACGACCAATCTATTAACCTCGGACGCGTGCCATGCGTCCTGGGGGCTAGGCATCAAGTTCCTACTTCTATTTGATCCCAACACCGGTTCCTCAAAATCGACCTTGGGCTTGGGTGATACTCACTTACTAGGCCGTTCAGAAGGCCATGAAAACATGTCCTTGGATAGGTACAAGGATTTGCAAAGTAAATGCAAAACAAAAATTATTGCACAAGGGTAAAAACGTACCTCAAAGCTCATGACAAGGCCCTTGAACACCTCGTGCAATCTGGCCCCCGCGGACTGGAAACCTTGAAGCGCCGTGCCTATCAAGGCACGGTTCTCTTCCTTGAGGGAGGAGCCCTTCAAGGTCTCCTCCATCTCCTTGCTCCACCCCACGCTATCCCTCCCTTGGGTAGGAGGTGGAGGAGGCACGACCTCGGTCCCAAGCACCTGGATGGTGGGGTGAGTGGTCTCTGGCCTCGGCGGTGGATCCTGGGCGGACTGCGGCTGGGCCGACGTGTGGCCCACCGTTTCCTTGGTGACCTCGGGGACCTTGTCCCCTTGGCCTTGAGGGACCGAGGTGTCAACCTCGGTCATGTCGATAGAACCACCGGCCCCCTTAGCCTAAACCTGGAGAGCTGGAGCAGAAGTCACCTTCCCCAGCCCATCATGAGTTGGCGGATGACTATGGGGGTACGGGGTCCCACTCGCGGATGGCAACCCACTGCAAGAGTCACTTGGGTGCACCTTCGACAGAGACAGAAAGACGCTCGTATGAGCTCACTCCTACTAAAACATAGATTTAATGAAGCGCAGAATACGAAAAACAATGACTTACCCTCGGGTTGTCGGTTTTTTCCTCCCCAGTACGAGGGGATCATCTTCGGAATCGTCGGAGAGCGCAATCTTCCCCGATGGTTTGCTGGCGTCCCCGGCCGAGATCCTCTGGCAATGGGGTCGGGCAATGCATGGCCTGCATCCTCGCTGTCCATTTCTGTACATATCAAGAAAAACGGTTCGTTGAAATATTTTTCACCATACAAAGGAAGAATAATATGAACACATGTGTTAGAACACTTACTTCTGGAGCTCCATGGGCGGCCTTGAAGCTGGGATCTTGCCCCTTCTCGGGGATCTCGTCCTTGGGTAGCTCGAGCAGCCACGTCCACATGCCGGCCAGGTTGGTGTGGAAGAAGTGGAGAACGGGCCCCGCATCCTCAGGTTTATACTCCTAATCGGTTTGGACCGAAGTTGGAGCGGCAGGACCCGGTGGTTCGGCATGACATTGATCACCAGGGGTGTCAGTGTCAAAACCGGCAGATCTCGGGTAGGGGCTCCCGAGCTGTGGGTCTTGGATCGATGGGTAACAAGAGACAAGGGAGACGGTGTTTACCCAGGTTTGGGCCCTCCTATGGACGTAAAACCCTACGTCCTGCTTTGTTTGTATTGATGATGATGTATCGAGTACAGAGTTGATCTACCACGAGATCGTATGTAGTGGTCTAAACCCTAAGAGCTATGCTCGTATGATGATATGATCTATGATGATCCCATTCTTTCTAATGACTAGCCTGGCCTCGGCTTATATAACACACCAGAGGCCTAGGATAACAAGAGTCCTAGTCGGCTACGTCGGTGGAGAGGTGTCGTTGTCTTGATCACCAAGTCTTGTGGAATCTTCCTCGTATGCATCATGGGCTGTCCGAACTGGCCCATTAATGAACCGCCCTGGGGGTCCTCGTCTCCCGACCCACTGGTCAGGAGACGACGTGTTGAGTACCCCCTAGTCCAGGACACCGTCAGTAGCCCCCTGAACCGGTCCTCAAGTTAGGGACGCTCCTCGGTTCTTCCGAACAATTCTTCGTCTTCGGCCGTCGGTCTTGAAAACTGGTTCAATAAATCTTCCCATCACTGATCTTGAGGATCGCCGAGGTGAATCCGAAGAGTTCACAAGTCGGGCATCCGAGGAGCCCCTTTAAGTTATCGGCATGTATTAATGCCTCATTATTTTTACGCCACAACTCGGGTCCGAAGAGTTTCACGTGTGGCGGTATCCTCTTGTGTTCGAGCTCCAACGCCGAACTGTATCCGAGGTGTCTTTCTGAGCCCGAGCTCCAACGCTGGTCGGCATCCGAGGTGTCATAGGATACCTCGGTCTCTGAATATTTGAAGTAGTTCATCCGAGCTTAAATATCGGGATAGTCTTTTATGGAGCCAACCGTTCGCATTCGAGCTTTATGCCGGACTGCTTACGAACTGTCTTCGATCTTGAGCTTTATGCCGGAATGCTTCCGAGCTCCAACGCCGGAGCGCATCCGAGCTCCAACGATGATCAGCGTCCGAGATGTCATAAACTACCTCGGTCTTTAAAAGATTGAACGAATTCAGTCGAGCTTAATGCCGGAAATGCCCTCTATGGAGCCAGCCACTTGCGCCCGAGCTTTATGCCGGACTGCTTCCGAGGTGGTGAACCACCCTGACTGCGGGCTGATTTTTTTGTGGATATTTTCGATGGGTGCAATTTATTCTCTGCCGAGATATATAGCCAGTAGCCCTTAAGGTGCGTGTCGGTCTAAAACCTGAGATGCCCCTGAAGGAAAAAAATAATAATCAAAATAAAACCACTAATCCCAGTAGCCCCTGAGACTTAGGTCAATTTGCAAAATCGGCCTGAGGATCAAGTTCTTGCTCGGCGGCATTCGTTAGGGATGTAAACGCGGTACGCAGTAGTTTCCGAGACTCGAGTTGGGTGCGGCCGACCAACCTAAGGATCGAATCTCCTCAGAAACCTTATTGCACTTTGAATTTGCTGCATTGAATATGCAATGCAGTAGCCCCCGAGCCTTAATTTGGGCATGGGTGATCGAATTAAGGATCGATATTTGTTTGACATAAACTTTGTTACGTTTGACACAATTTATGTGTAATGATTCTACGTATCCAAGTACTTTACATCATTAATGCTCGGATCCGCATTGTACAAGACTTTGTTGACCGACCATTGGCTTCAACCTCCTTGGCCAGTAGCCGAGGAGTGTTTGTCCTACTTTATAAAGCCTTTATAAGGGCAAAGATTTACGGCAAACAAGGCAATCCGGCCATGCGGTTTTATAAACAAAGGTACGCGGAGAGATATGTTATAAGAAACATCTTCTGGGAAAAATAGTTCATTTATAAATTCCTTTTCCCAGGATATCATGTTGACCATGATCGTGAAACCTCAACTCCGATCAATTTGGGAGGAAAATATTGAGGATTTAGTTCGGGGAAAGTTTCCGAACTCTGTGGTCCTTAGTGAACCTAAATTTTCACTTCCGTCGTTGCCGATCAATTATATCCTTTAAGATGGCTAGCTTTCGGCTTCACCCAGTCTGAGGTACTAACCCGGATGACCCGGTAGTAACAATCACAGAGGTGCTCCCTTTACCGCCTAGCCGAACAATCGGGAACATAGGGGTAAGCACAGGAGCCAGGCAACCCAGCTTGGCCAAAATCTTAAGTCAAATTGATGCATATTTATGGCTTTATTACGATAGTTATGGAAGGCAAATTCTCCATTGAGACTGTTTATAACCTGAAAGTGGCCCATCGTCGGCTTCCACCCCTTTGTAGATGCTACACAGGGTGTTTCCGTACTAACAATATAACCCTTAGCCGACGTCTCGGTGCCCGAAGGTGGTTGTGTTCGCGGAAACGAGGCAATCAGATATGCAGGCTTTATAACTTTCACTTAGTCATAGGAGTTTAAAGTTCGGGGCCAGTTACTAGCCCCCGAATAGTGTTCGGCATCAGCCGAGGTCAAACCAGTAACACTTCGGCCAATCTTATGAACGGCCCATCGTTTAACACGGGGTGACCTCTATCGATCTGTAGTTTGACACAGTCATCGGATCGCTGACCAGTTTACGCTCATTGTGACAGTCAGTTTTCGGCTTTCTCCACTCAGGCGCTTAACCATTCAAGCTGGAAGCACAATCGCAGTGGTTCTCCCTTTGCACACCTAGCCAAACAAAGTGGAACATAGGAGGCAAGCACAGGAGCCGGGCAACCCAACTATTGACCGAAGACACAATTCGAAACTGGTGCATATAAAGCAATATCCGAGAACATTTCGACGAGGGCTCCTCGGAGTGCCTTGGCTTTTGGTGGGTTCGGCTCTAGTCGCAGCCCCCCGTTGATATTACCGATGCTTTAAAAGTGTACTGCGAGATTACGCTCGGAAAAAACAAAAATTATGCAAAAAACTTTATGTTTAGATAAAAGAAAATTGTGCCAATCCGAAACTGGTCTTAAAATTAATATGTGCTTCGGTCGTGCTTTAACATGACACATCCGATCTCCGGCCTCCAAGCGGGCCAGCCTTTGCCTTCAACCTCCATATCCCGAAGGCGGAGTGTTTCTTCGAGACCTGTTTAGCGAACTAAACTCGAGCGGCTTTAGAAAGAAACCAGGCTATCCGGCTATTGACCACACACTAGTGTCGGAAAAAGGAGTAGTAGAAAAAGACTTTGCAACGACCAAGAAGAAAACACATTTATTATAAAACAGCTCATACAAATTTAAGAGCCCCCAAGTTACTTGGGTAAAAGAATTTTATGTATAATGATTGTATATACCGAAGTACTTATATCATATATGTGTTCGCCCGAACTTTAAACGCGTCTTAACCGACCATCGACTTCTCCCTCTTCGGCCAAGGGCCGAAAAGTGTTATCTACTACGCCATCCGAGGATATCGGAGGTGTTTCGAATAACCAGGCAATCAGGCCATTAGGCTATAACAGACAAAGCGCGCCCAGGGAACTTATGCTATATTACTATTTAACGTAAGAAGCATCTTCAAAGAAAATAGTTCCGCCAACGGTTCCTTTCTTTGGGTTCTCATGATTACCATGAGGGGTGTGCAATAGATTTATGTATGCTTGTCTTCCGTCGTGGCCGACCATAGTTGAAAACAGTAAGAGCGCTAGCTTTCGGCTTCACCCGTCTGAGGTACGAGTTCGGATGACCCGATCGTAACAATCGCAGAGGTGCTCCCTTTACTCCCTAGCCGAACAATCGGGAATGTAGGGGTAAGCACAGGAGCAAGGCAACCCAGCTTTGCGGAACACTTAAGTCAACATGATGCATATATTGGCGTAAACACGAACAAGGAAGGGTGCGATACATTAATAATGATATGCACGAGGAATGGCTTCATAAAGGAAGCCCCCAAGTAAATGGGGTATTTGAATTTGTTTGTAACAAACAAAGTTTTGATAAAGAAAGTTTTTCGCAAACAACTTTTTGTCAAAAAAGTATAATGCTTGGTCGAACCGAACAAAATTTAAAATTAAAAGTTTTTGAGCATGAAAGCAACTTAGCTGGTTAATGTGCTCGGTGTCGATCACGCGATCCGGGCTTGTGGCGGGACGAGGACGCCCATCGAACTTTGACAGATCTGGTGTGTAGTCTACGGCATGACCGAGGTCCCAACCCGCAAGCCCATCCCGAGGTGACCGAACGAGGAGTTCGGCACTCCAAAGTAGTGTCACGGCTCGGCCGATGTGGCGAGGCGAAGCCCCTGGTCCAGCCGAGGTGGTGGAGTAGATCGACAAGGTGACGCCGGGGTGACCGTGTGACGGCAGTCGAAGTCGATTTCCTGCACTCATAAAATAGTGCAAGCCAAAAGTAATAACAAAGAAAGATAATAATATATTTAAAAAAAATTATTCTACTTAGTTAATTTAAGTGAAGCAAATAATTAAAGGAATATGGTCTGGGCGCCGAGGTGCCTGAGCGAAGAGTTCGGCTTGACGAAGTGGCAACGCTGCACGGTCGATGTGGAGAGGCGAAGTCCCTGGTCCAGCTAACATGGCGAAGCTGGTCGGCTGGTGACGCCGAAGTCCCTGGAGCAGGTTGATGAAGAGATGCCAAAGCCCCCGGTCTAGCCGAGGTGTCGAAGCAGGTTGACTGGTGACACCGAAGTCTCACGCCAGCCGGGGTGTTGAAGCTGGTCGGCTGGTGACGCAGAAGTCTCATGCCAGCCGAAGTGTCGAAGCAGGTTGACTGGTGACGCCGAAGTCTCACGCCAGCCGGGGTGTTGAAGCTGGTCGGCTGGTGACGCCGAAGTCCCCGGAGCGGGTTGATGAGGAGATGACGAAGCCCCCGGTAGAGCCGAGGTGACGGAGCAAATCGGTAAGGTGACGCTAGAGCCCCATGCCAGCCGACGTGTCAAAGCAGGTCGGCGTGGTGGATGTTAGCTTGAAAAAGTGACGGCGCGGTGATGCCGACACAGGTCGGAATTTGTGACGCGGTCAACGCTGGCTTGATGAAGCAACGGAGCGCCCGACCCGTACAACCCGCGGATGACGAGGTTCTCTTGATAATTATTCGGCCCTCGCGATGCCGAACTCTTGGTCAGCTGACCAAGATGATGAGAAAATTTCCTTCAAAAAGGACGTATGACAACTCGTTCATGAAAAAGATGAACTCGGGTCGGATTCATTTTCGCGCAGAAAACAGATCCAAAATTTGTTATACTCATCGGATGTTTTCCGGAGTTTGGACGGTCGGATCGAGCTGAAATTTTGAGGGGTGATCGGTATGAGAATTCCGGAACCGATAAACGGTGGGATCTTCCAAAAGATATCCGAGCTAGACGGTGGACTCCTCGCCCTAAACTCGTCCAGATTCTCGTCCAGATTCGACAGGGCTCCGGTAGATCGGAGATTGCCGGAGATTCCTCCATCGGAACGCGACGAAATTTTGCAGGGTTGTTGTAGATACAATTCCGCACAATTCCACCATAAGCAATCGTCAAAGCGACGCTCGAGGAAACGGGGACGACGAACACAAATTCGCTGTCCAGAAAAACTGCAATCTGTAGACGAGCCATCGAACCTTCTAGCGATCCCAGAGCGGAACTCTCAATGAAAGCACCAATGTCGGTGTCAAAACCGGCGGATCTCGGGTAGGGGGTCCCGAGATGTGGGTCTTGGATCGATGGGTAACAGGAGACAAGGGAGACGGTGTTTACCCAGGTTCGGGCCTTCCTATGGAGGTAAAACCCTACGTCCTGCTTTGTTTGTATTGATGATGGTGTATCGAGTACAGAGTTGATCTACCATGAGATCGTATGTAGTGGTCTAAACCCTAAGAGTTATGCTCGTATGATGATATGATCTATGATGATCTCATTCTTTCTAATGACTAGCCTGGCCTCGGCTTATATAACACACCAGAGGCCTTGGATAACAAGAGTCCTAGTCGGCTACGTCGGTGGAGAGGAGTCCTTGTCTTGATCACCAAGTCTTGTGGAATCTTCCTCGTATGCATCATGGGCTGTCCGAACTGGCCCATTAATGAACCGCCCTGGGGGTCCTTGTCTCCCGACCCACTGGTCGGGAGACGACGTGGTGAGTACCCCCTAGTCCAGGACACCGTCAAGGGGGAACTGTGGGTTCTTCTTGATGGACCACCACTTGATCTTCTTGATTAGTGCCCCCACCTCGTTGGCGTCCCACCAGGCAACGCGTTTCTCCGTCCAGGACTTGAGCTTCCTTGGGGGGTCGGCCGAAAGGCTAGGACTTCGGTTTGGTCAGGGGCGCGTGACTCAGTGATGTAAAACAACTAGTGCTGCCATTCCTTCACCGTCTTGATGAAAGTGCATTGGAACCGGTCAGCATTCAGGTTCTTGCTGACCATGGCCCCTCCGCACTCCGCCAGATCGGTGTCTCTGGACTTCGGTTTGACACCGAAGGTCTTCAGCCAGAGGCCGAAGTCCGGTTCGCAGCGAAGGAAGGCCTCGCAGACCGTGATGAAGGAGGCGAGGTGAAGAATGGAGTTCGGGGCCATGTGGCGGAAGTCGAGCCCGTAGTAGAACATAACCCCGCGCGCAACTGGATGTAGAGGGAATCCCAGGCTTCGAACAAGGTGGGGAATGAAGACTACCCGCTCCCCTGCATTGGGAGCGGGCACTTGCTAGTTGGCGTCAGGAGTGCGGGCGTCGATGGTGTCGGAGAGGTACCCCGCGACACGCAGTTCCAGTATGGTGCCATCCGTGACGATGAAACCGCCAGTGTCTTTTGAGGGTATCGGCCATGGTTGGATGGGTGAGGTTGGATTTGCTGAAAGATGGGATGCAAAATTAGATCTGGACGCCGGAGCTAAACAAAGGAGGAGGTGGAGGAAATGAGAGCATGGATTACAAGTGTTGTCCTCTTTTTACTCTTATAGGGTGCTAAAAAGCCGAGAGCCCCCTTAACCGCGCCGATAAAAATGCCACTCCCGCGAAAGATGTCGTTGTGAATATGAGGGGAAACAAATTCTTGATGATTTCCCTAAGAAAACAGGCACGATCTCCACCTCGATTGGACATGCCAGTAAAAAGGATGCCTCGGGCCACGATTCGTGGTAGGCAGCAACTGTTCGACCTGCCGTGGGGTGTGCCGCTTCAATAAAGTTGGCAAGCTAGGTGGCACTATTAACACCTGTGTGGCCAGCCATCGAGGCTAAGGTACACTGTCTCTTCGGGTAAAATACAAGCTCGGCTAGGTCTTGCTTATAAGACGCCACTTCTTTTAAGAGTGGATTTGGAGTTTGGAAATCGTGAGGGGGAAGTCCTCTGTCAAGCCAAGGACTTCAGATCCGAGGTTATATTCATCAAGGGGATTGTCCTCGACATAGAAGACCAGTTCGGGGGCTACTGACGGTGTCCTGGACTAGGGGGTACCAGCCTAGTTGGCACATGCTCCTCGGATCGGACCGATGGGCCTTCATACTTCCCAAGGTGGACTCTGGAGGTTGTACAAGATTGCATCTGCGAAGACATGACATATACTCCAAGACATCTTCTACCGCCTCTACGCCAAGATACCAACTTTCTAAATCCTAGGTACCCTACCTGGCGTGTATATAAGCCGTAGTATTTAGCTAGTAGAGGGGACATCAACACAATATCATTCACCTAGCCTTGGAGTTAGAACACATCTGACGATCTCCACGTAGATTAACTCCATACTCGATACTTCTCCATCAATATAAACAAGAGCAGGACGTAGGGTTTTACCTCCATCAAGAGGGCCCAAACCTAGGCAAACATCGTCTCTTTGCTCCTGTTACCATCTGTCCGAGATCCACAGCTTGGGACCCCGTACCCCGAGGTCTGGCGGTTTCCACAACGACACCGCCGCCACCACCAGATCAACTATTTCCACCCCGTGGAATTAGACACCGAGAGACACCATAAACTCATCCAGAAGGCAAAACCCTAGCCTCCAGAGTTCATCCGGAGGAGGGATTCGCAAGGAGGAGAGGGTCATCTTCCTCACCGCGCATACGGGGGCTTCAACATCATCGCCACTGTCATCGTCATCGTCATCACTAGTCTCATCATCATCATCCACATCCTTATCACTGTAACATCATGAACCCTAGTGGATCGTCTTGAATGTTATATGAATCATCCATCCATGTATTCCATCACTCTTGTCATGATGTTCTTTTTCCTCATGTGTGAGTAGAACCCTAGTTCTCGGGGATATGGACGAACCATGGTATGTGTAGGATCTGAAACATTATTTTGGATATGAGATTCCCTGTTAAATGCTTAGTTTAATCACTTCGTGAATGTTTTGAAGGGTACCCACTCAGAATTTGTGCTTTATGGAAGCAAAGTATATCGCTGTAATTGTGAAGGGCTAGGACGTGGGGGTAATTCGAGGGGACAATAAAAGCCACTTGCTCCTAACCTTTGCGATTGACCAAGGAATTACAGATAACCCTTAGAGACGCCGCATCGACGGGGTAACCCTAAATTATCATGAGTTGTAATCCTATGTGGGAGTCTATGATGGTGCCGTGCCTAGCACAAAGTCTACTTCGATTAGAATGTGTTCTGTACCCGGCTCTGCCTAGCATAATCGTCAACAGTGGCTCAAGTATCCATACCATACTATGCGGAAGCATAGGTGTGGTAGGAACATATCGATGGGGATTCCGGACTCCGTGAGAACACCTTAGTCCTGTGTGTTTCTTCAGTCATTCAATAGTTGTTCTCTGTTTACTTTTATGTTATTTATTTTCAGTGTATTCTATTACTCGACTACAATTTCATTCCATCCTCACTTTGCTTTAGGTCTACAATTATTTGCAGGCATAAAAATACATAATTCCCTACAAGAGGCAAAAGTCTGATTCATGTGCTCCATGTGGGATCGATACTCTTACTTCGGAAAGGCTATAACTAAACCATGTGCACAAGAAGACCATCACCCTCACCGCCCGACAGGCCGCCGATGCCAGATCCGGCCTGATCTGACCGGGGTTGTCCCACACGACTCCGCCCGAGGAAGAACTGCGACGCAGCTGTCGCACCTTGGCACGGGCCCAAAGCACTCCCACACATCCATCAAGCGCTGCCGCTTCCCCGCAAGCGAGACGTCGCGCCGTTGGCCCCACGACAGTCAAGCGCCTCGGCTCGACCCGCTGTCCCGCTCCAGCCGTGGACCGGGAGGGGAGGAAACAGGGCCCTGCTGCCACCTATGCCGACCGGGAGTGACTCGGGGGAAGGGGGAGCTCTTTTCCAAATTGTCCCCATGACCCGGAGGAATCCCAAGCATTGGCATTGGATTATCCTCTTCATTCAGCTCAGTAGTAGAAGGAACAACAGCGCAAGAGTGCTAGAGCGGACCGCGGGGGGGACGGGCCCACCTGACAGGGGCAAGGTACGTATGGACCCGGACTACGGCAGGGCGGCAGGCCGCTTGAGCCATGAACCTAGTGTTGGTGCTGCGTGCGTGAGGCGTAGGCGCGCGTGGGTTTTAAGAGGCCTCACGCTGCATGGATGCATGATGAGAAAGAAAACCCGAACTCTCGCCCGGCCTCCTCTCTCGATCGGGGGGAGGCCGTGAGATTCATCTCCCCACATGCTGCGTTCAACTGCGAGATCCAACTCCCACGCGATATCGGGGGCTCATCACGCCCGCGTGACCCGCCTCCTATAAACTCCCTCGCCAGACGTCGCCCCCCAGGACTCCTCCGCTCCAAAACCCCGAAACTACCAGCCCGTCCCAAGCGCATCACCGCGGCGGCGATGGCGAGCGGCGTCGGCCACCTGGCTCTGGAAGTGGAGGAGGAGAGCGCGAGCACGGCGGCGCGGGACGAGGAGGACCTGCTGTGGGCCGCCATCGAGCGGCTGCCGTCCGCCAAGCGTCGCAACCACGCCATCGTCCTCCCCGATCCCGCCGGCGATGGTGAAGGCAAAGGTGGCGGCGGCGAGGTGGTGGACGTGCGCAGGCTCGACCGCCCTGGGCTCCAGCGCGTGCTCCGCCGCGCGCTCGCCACCACCGAGCTCGACAACGCCAACCTCCTCCGCGGCATCAAGGCCCGCTTCGACGCGTAATGCATCCGGCTTCACGGTTGCAACTCCTCCATGGAAATACTTGTGCTAGGTTGCTGATCCGTTGTCTGCAGGGTGGGGCTGGAGGTGCCGCGGGTGGAGGTGAGGTTCCGCGACCTGAGGGTCTCCACGGAGGTCAACGTCGGCAGGAGGGCGCTGCCGACTCTCCCCAACTATGTCCGCGACATCACCGAGGTACGTATACATATTTGCAGATCGGTTTGTTCAATTTGTTGGAAAATCTTGACCAGTTTAACCAATGGTTGTGAGATGGCACCACCCTAAGAGACTTCGCACTTCGTGTCTAGTAGAGAAAACAAAAGTAAATTTGAGGGGACAATATTTTTGAGTGCGTGCGACTCGTGATACTTTTGATGTGATCGATCCTGGGACGAAAGTGAAAACCCAACATAGGGCGAAAAGTTCATGTGAATAAATGTTTCCGTGTCACGCGAGCTTTCCTGCCCACTTCACATGTTGTGCCCTACTTAAACTGTTTCACGTGTAGGAACCGCTGTAAGTTGTAACTGCATGTCTGAAAGTGTCTGGTTTGCTCGTGCGGCCACTCTCTTTGTTTCTCTTTCAACTGAAGACTTGAAGAGACATATGCACGTGCATACCGGCCCTCCATTAGTCTCCTCGTGCCTCACCATCTTGTATCTTTCGACCGTGTACTCGGTTGTTGCTTTATTATATATACAAAGCGGGGTGAAATCCTGTTTTGAGAGAGAGACATTGTGGCCTATGTCAGAGTGACGATGTCGCCAAAACCATGCCACGTCAAGTCAAAACCGGGGTTTGGCCGTGGAATACCGCTCTCAAGACTAAATCTACTTGGTATTAAGGTTGCATAAAAAAACAGTGCAGGGACAAAAGTCACACTTGGCCATAAATTGATAGACTAAAATGCGCTTTACTCTGTGGAAAGCAGGTAGACAATGGAGAAGATATAATCATAGGCTGGTAAATTATGATGCTGTTATTACTACCTGGTTGTATTCTGTAAATTTTGGGAGGAAATGTATCTATATTTCTTTGGAATAGAGGCACTGTGATGTACCAAATTATCTGGATGCTTAATTACCTTATATTTGCTTGGAATATTCATTCATTTGTTACTCTTCCTGTTAAACGATTTAATCTGATATGGTTTTTGTGTGTGCCATGTATCTGCAATTAGAGAATTCTTATTGCATTTCGGCTCCTACGCCCTAATAAGCATAAGCTCACTATTCTGGATGATGTCAGTGGCATTGTGAAACCTGGGAGGTGAGCAGCAACTCTTCTTACTGCATAATTCTCTATATTAGGTGGACACGTGGTATATCGAAACTCTAAAATGAAATTTAATGCACATACATAAGTTTAAATAAAAAACAACAATGCATAATCGTATGCCAATATGTTGACATGTTTTCCCCTTGTAATGTTTGGTCAAGATTATAGAATAAAATATCAACATCTGCCATACCTAGTAGATAAAATATGAAAATGTTTTTCATGATGGATCAAATGATATAACTTTCGTATTGTAGGTATCGATATATTTTTGTAGAAACTTGTTCAAACATGCACATGTTGTCTTTTGAAAAAACTAATAAACCTTATATTTGGGAATGGAGGGAGTATACACTATCATTCATGTAAACATGTTGCTTGGATTAGGAGGCTGTGTATTATTTTTTTTTGACACTGCTACATTTGTTGTCATGTAAGAATGACGTTATTGTTGGGACCTCCTGCATCTGGGAAATCAACGCTCTTGCTGGCCCTCGCTGGCAAACTGGATCCTAAGCTAAAGGTGAGGTCAATTGGCATCTTCCCGCGTGCTCTTGCACTTGTTTTTCTTTTCTTCATGCAACTACCATAAATTGTTTTTTCGGGTTGAGAGAACAGGTTAGTCTTCCTTTATTTTGCTAAAAACATCTCTCCTGATACTTGAACAGAAAAGTGGAGACATTACCTACAATGGAATTGCTTTGGATGATTTTTGTGTACAAAGAACTTCTGCATATATTAGTCAAACAGATAACCATCTTGGGGAGCTGACAGTAAGGGAAACTTTAGATTTTGCAGCAAAATGCCAAGGTGCAAGCGAAAACTGGGGAGGTTCGGCTTCGCCTTTTTACATTCCCTGCCGTAGCTTATGTTTGTAGACTATATGTATAGCTTTTGTAGAAAATATTATGTTAATGCAGTACAGGGTTCAAATTTACAACCCTTTTTATATCTTTACTTGCTACTAAGTAATATGCCAAAATATAATGGAAGGCTAAGTTCTAATTTCTAAGTAAAACCTTACTATAATAATCAATTTGTATTACTTGAACTTCAATGTTTAGATGTGAGAGGTGTAATCCATTTGTTTCCAGGATGGTGACTTACATGTATTAGGTGCATTGTTATATTTCCTTTCCTTCTATAGTACTTGTGTTTCTTACAATGTATTACTTTTGTAGAATGCTTGAAAGAATTGGTCAATCTTGAAAAGGAAAGAGGCATGCGTCCTAGTCCTGAGATAGACGCTTTTATGAAGGTTCATACATAACTACTTAGCTAAACTTCTAATATGGCTTATCTTGTTCTGCAAAGTGATCTATTTTGTGTGGTCAGACAGCATCAGTCGGAGGAGATAAGCACAATCTTGTTACGGACTATGTACTGAGAGTGCTTGGGCTGGATATATGTGCTGATACCCTTGTAGGCAGCGACATGGAAAGAGGTGTCTCTGGTGGCCAGAGGAAGAGAGTGACAACAGGTTCATAGGATTGTTACAACTTAAATTTTCTCTTATGCTCCATTATTTTCGTTTTTCCATCTAGCTTGTGCTCTTGGTACTTATTGTCTTATTGAATAAACTGATCGGCACACGAAGCATTTTCCCAGATGTGGCTCTTCTGTGGTACAAGACACTTCTTGTGACACTGATCTGATCTTGCAGGTGAAATGATTGTTGGACCTAGAAAAACACTTCTCATGGATGAAATATCAACAGGTCTTGACAGCTCAACAACTTTTCAAATAGTGAAGTGCCTGAGGAACTTCGTCCATGAGATGGAGGCAACCGTGCTCATGTCACTTCTTCAGCCAGCACCAGAGACGTTTGAACTATTTGATGATCTAATTCTACTGTCAGAAGGGAAGATCATCTACCAAGGCCAGATTGACCATGTTGTGGAGTACTTTAAATCATTAGGATTTTCATTGCCACCACGCAAGGGTATTGCTGATTTTCTCCAGGAGGTAAGTATTGATTTACAACTGACAATTCCATTTGATTTTTAAAGGACGATAAGATTAACTTGGAAGTAATTTCGGTTTCAGGTAACTTCAAAGAAAGATCAAGCTCAGTACTGGTCTGACCCTTCAAAACCATATTCGTTCATTCCTGTGTCGACAATGGCTGCTGCATTTACGGAATCCCAGTATGGTAGAAATCTTGAGTTCCATCCACATAATTCGGACGGTCAAACAACTTCTCCTCAGGCTCTTGCCCGGTCCAAGTTTGCCATATCAAAATATAGCCTTATTAAAGCATGTTTTGCCAGGGAGCTTATTCTAATAAGCCGTCACCGTTTCCTCTACACTTTTAGAACATGCCAAGTACGTTTATGTAATTAAATTACATATCCCTTGTATTACTTCTCATAAATGAACTAGTACTGGATTTCTGCAACTTACAATTCATCACTATAGTACATGAGCTTTGCAGTAATGTGTGCATCACCTACAAGATAGATAAAATTTATGCAATGTGCAAGATGGATGAAAATTATTTACAAAGTATTAGACACTATAGATGGGTTTTTTCAACTGTCGTGAACATTGACAGCTGTAAAACGAGTTTTCTTCAAAACAATGGCTACGTTTGCTAATGTAACTATTTTCCTTGAACAGAGGGTACATACATAGAATTCTTGTCCAGATGCGCTATGATTTTAACATCTGTACATGCGATGTAACTAGAGATGCACTTGCTTGTTTGTTCTAATTTTTATGAAAATAAATCTGTTTTAGTTTGAATTGGTGGTCATTATAAATGGTCATTGAGGACCAGAAGTACACAAACATGAACAATTTTACTTTGGAAAATTTCAAAGGTTGCACTACGCTACCATCCTTGATAATATTTGTGCCAAAGGTCTTTGATATGGGCTTATATCCCTGGAGCTTTCTGTTGATCCATCTTTTTTTCATCTACGCCATATTTCCTTGCATTACAGTTAGAATTTGTAAAATGAAATGCTTTTCAGTTTATCTCATTCATAGTTTATTAATCAAATACGACTGTGTAACGATGGCATAATTTCATGCAGGTTGCTTTTGTTGGGCTCATTACATGCACACTATTTTTACGGACAAGATTACATCCAATTGATCAGCAAAATGCAGAGCTCTATCTCTCTTGTCTTTTTTTTGGGCTTGTACATATAATGTTTAATGGTTTTTCAGAACTGTCTATAACTATTTTTCGACTTCCGGTGTTCTATAAGCAAAGAGACAATTGCTTTCATCCTGCATGGGCTTTCTCACTTCCTAATTGGATACTAAGAATTCCGTATTCAATTATTGAAGCGGCGATGTGGTCTTGTGTTGTATATTACACAGTAGGTTTTGCACCGACAGTTGATAGGTACCTAAATTTTTACCCTCCCATCTTTAATCTTATCTATCACTACATTTCAATTTGAGCATCATAATTATCAAATCATCTGCAGATTTTTTCGCTTTATGTTGCTATTGTTCTCTATACATCAAATGGCTTTGGGCCTTTTCCGGATGATGGGAGCTGTTGCACGAGACATGACCATCGCTAACACTTTTGGATCAGCTTCCTTGATGATTATTTTTCTTTTGGGGGGATTTATTATTCCTAAAGGTTAGTGTCCTCAGATAATTGCTTTTGATCTTTTAATCGTGCTAGAAAAGCACTTCTTTATAGCTTTGATAAGTTATTAGTGACTCGTCTGTTGCTCCCTTATTAATTCAACTAATTATATGTTGTAAAATCTACCTATTTTAGAGGCCATAAAACCATGGTGGGAATGGGCGTACTGGGTTTCCCCATTAATGTATGGGCAACGTGCAATTTCAGTTAATGAATTCTCAGATTCTAGATGGTCAAAGGTCTGTTTACTAGCATGTATCTTTTGTCGTAAATCCCCCCCCCCCCCCCCCCCCCCCATTTAGCTTTCTTTATTGGTTGATATATTAACTTTCCCTTAATCATATTTTTATACCAGGTTTCAGGTTCTATGAACAATACAATTGGAACCAATGTACTTCTGGCACACAATCTTGGGACACAGAATTACTGGTATTGGATTGGGGTTGGTGTTTTATTGGCTTATGCTCTCTTGTTCAATGTTTTGTTTACTCTTGCATTGGCATACCTTAACCGTAAGTACTGAAATGAAGTAATTCATAAAATCACATTTTGCGGCAGATATTTTATTTTTCTAACTTAAGAATAAAACTTATAGCCCTTCAAAAGGTACAGGCACTAATCCTGCCTAATTCCGAGGAATCCAAAGATGTGAAAATTGGTGGTGCTACCTCAGATAGAAGCACAACTACAGGTAATTTCATGGTTTATTAGCTTGACTTGATTTTTCCTGTTCAAGGTACGACTGTTATTCCTAGTGATAGTTCTAGAGTCATTTTTTTTTGTTTATGGTCTTCCGTCGGAGTATGTGTTCTATTTTCATTTTATCTCACTGGACAATCTAATCACTCATAAATGATATCATATCTGATTTGGTTGACTATTAATATTCTAGCATTGTGCGACTTGAGAAGATTTACACTAGTACTTATTATTATTATTATTATTATTATTATTATTATTATTATTATTATTTCAACTTCAAAACATACATAGTAACAACTAAAATCTATCTACGGAACGAATTTGCAGAAAAATGTGACAGGACCAATGTGCTTGAAGTGAGCACTGAAAGCACCAGAAGGAAGGGGATGTTACCATTTCAACCCCTAACCATGACGTTCCACAATGTTAACTATTTTGTTGACATGCCAAAGGTTACATGCAAAATCTCTATAATGTGAATAGATTTACTGTTGTGCCTCAGCTAAGCAAGCATTTCATACATAGGAAATGCAAGCAAGAGGAATACCTGAAAAAAGACTGCAGCTGTTGTTTGAAGTAAGCGGAGTATTTAGGCCACGTGTCCTGACTGCACTTGTTGGCTCAAGTGGTGCTGGAAAGACAACACTTATGGATGTTTTAGCCGGCAGAAAAACAAGTGGGTGTATAGAAGGTGATATCAAGATTTCTGGCCATCCAAAAGAACAACAAACCTTTGCTAGGATAGCAGGATATGTTGAACAAAATGACATACATTCACCACAAGTAACAGTTGAAGAGTCCCTGTGGTTTTCATCAGCCTTACGTCTTCCAAATGACATAAGTAGAGAAACAAAAAAGGTGTGCTTTTTTGTTTTGACACAATATAAATGCTCTAGAATGTTAGTTCTTTTTGTTGATACATACTTGTAATTACCCTGCAGGCATTTGTGGAAGAAATCATGTCATTGGTAGAGCTTGACGAATTGCGACATGCATTAGTAGGGAAACAAGGTTCTAGTGGACTTTCAACGGAGCAAAGGAAGCGTCTTACAATAGCTGTTGAACTAGTTGCAAATCCTTCCATTATTTTTATGGATGAACCTACATCTGGTTTGGATGCACGAGCAGCAGCCATTGTGATGCGCACTGTTCGAAATGCTGTTGATACCGGACGAACTGTCGTCTGCACGATACACCAGCCTAGCATCGATATTTTTGAATCATTTGATGAGGTTGGCACACTTTTCATTTTTTACCGACCATTGCGTATTGTTTCTGTGTGCTGACGGTTCTCAGCCTTTTCTTGCAGCTACTTCTTTTGAAACGAGGGGGTCGAGTAATATATGGAGGTTCACTTGGTGTTAACTCAGTTGATATGATTCATTATTTTCAGGTACCCACAGAAATTGTATTATTTCTTTATTAACAGCAGGATCGAAGATTAAGTGTAGGTAGCGGGGGTACATACTTTTAAATCACATAATTTAATTGGCCAGTTTTAACATTTCTAATTCTAGTCACCTAGAACAACCTAAACAAGCAAGTGAAATTCAGAGTGCAGAAGCAAAAACATGCAACAAAGTAGACAGTGAGAGAAAGGAATAGCAAACACGAGTATGTTTTCTCAAGGTTTCGACTGTTGGCTGCAATCCTACTTGTTGGTGAAGATTTAGATACATAGTCCGAAAGCCACAAATAAAAGACTTCGTCTAGCTTGGCCACAAAGCCCTAGACTACCAAGCTCTTGTCTACAAAGAACCTTACTGTCCCACCATTGCAAGCACTAAGGAGGCCTTGCTTGGGGTTATTCTTCATGTAGAAGGAGTTCACCAGGTCATGTACAAACTCTTGATTCCTTCACTCCTATAAGGCTCTCAAGTGACTCATAACCATTTAGGAGATGCGCATGCACACCCTTCCAAGATTAGTAAGTAAATTGGTATGTGGCAAAGTTCCAGCTCGGAAGTGTCGGATATAGTTGAACTCGGCGGTACTGGAGCTAACAGAGATTGTATGAAATGGCTCAAAAGCTCATAGGTGCCTGGGTAAATAACTCAGCAGTAAAAGGAGAGACTAAGGAAAATTGGTTCGCTCAGCGGGATCAGTCTATTTGGTAGTACAGGAAAAAAAGTATGGAGGCACCGGGAAAATAACAAAATGGAGAAATGGGGTGATATAGTGGAAACTTTGGGATATGGCTTAGCCTCTTAGAGTGAATTTCCTCCCTAAATAATTTTCACATGCCTACCTTGTTCACCGCTTGTTTTAACAATTGTTTCCTTGATCAGTACCAATTTAAGTAGAAGCATGAAATATTTGTTTATAATTTTTTTTTACCACATGCCAGATTACTGTCGATGTACATAGGAGAAACTTATTTTCTTCTTAAGAACCGGGTATCTTATCTTACTAAAAAACATTCTCTCTATGTTTGATACACAAGATTAATGTCTTAATTTGTTGATAATTTTTATCTTCAACTTGTAATATTTCATATATTTTTCTGGGCAACACAGGGAATTCCTGGAGTCCCTCCCATACGCGAAGGTTACAACCCAGCAACATGGATGCTTGAAGTGAGCACACAAGCGTGTGAAGAAAGGCTTGGTTTGGATTTTGCAACGGTGTACAAGAACTCATATCAGTTCAGGTGATTCCTGCTATATTTAATAAGTTCCCTAACTGCAATTCTTATGTTCCACATAATGTTATGCAAGTGTTCAGAACAGGACTTACAGATCTATCTGTTACACTGTAGGAATGTGGAAGATTTAATAGAACAACTAAGTGTTCCGGATTCAGGCACAAAACCTTTAAAGTTCACAAGTGAGTTTTCACATGGTTGTCTTACTCAATTTGGAGTATGCCTACGTAAGCAAAGCCTGATTTACTGGAGAAGCCCTGAGTACAATGTCGTGAGATTGTTTTACACAGCAATAGCTTCTCTTATATTTGGTTCAATATTTTGGAGCCTTGGGATGAAGAGGTAAATATTCAGCAAATAGTTTTATACTATCTTTTCTTATCCGTGTTTCCTTCAGAAAAATGTGATCCACATGAATACTTATAGATTCCATGTCATTATTTTGTGTCTCCAACAATTCTGTGTTTTCCCCTTTAAACTGTGTATAATAAAATTAGTAACAGAAATAATTTGAAAATTAGTAATTCTGCATCGGATAGAAAAAAAGGTAATATTTTTTCCCTTTGAAACAACAGTATATTATAAAATTAGTAACATGGGATTTAGAGGATAAGTGGAGTTAAGGCGGGTTAGAGCTCTTTCAAATACCGGATCTCTTCCTCGTCGGGAGCAGTGAACGTCGGGGCGGCGACTCCGGGTGGTTTCTGATTGTGCGTAGAGATGGCGATCTTGGGAACAATGCGAGTGGTAGCTTTGTGAGGCTCTAGCTAGACATTGGTTGGGTGACATTCATGTCCCGCTTGGGTGGTGGAGGTGTCGGCTTGGTTGATGCGCCCGGAGGGGGCGGCCTGACTTTATGTCTGGGCGGCGACCCCGGATGTGGTGCGACGTTCGTGGTCTGTGAGCGGTTGCCCTGAGCAGCGTGGGCTGCGGGCAGCTGGGCTGTGCGGCGTTGCTGCTTGAGGGGAGTGGTGGTATGTTGGGGCAGCAACCCTGGAAGGCAGTGTCGGTTGAGTGCGTTGGACGCGACGAAGTGGTGGATGCCGGGGCGGCGGCCCCAAGAGGATCATTGTGGCCACCAGGCTTATGTGGTAACGATGATGGTGGGAGCGATGTCGGTGACGTGGCAATGGTTATGGTAGTCGGCTCTTCTCCGGCGTGCCCGCGATATTGCCTCGGTTTGATTGTTGTTGTGGAGTCGAAGCTGTGTAGGCGGGGCCCTGTGGTGTACGATGACTGGCTGCAGGTGGCCCATTCGGCGATCTTTCGTGGCGCCAGCCATGCTTGGTTGTGTTCTTATGAGTTCTCCGTCAGAGTCAGAGCTGCGCTGTCTGGCCGCATGTGTCTGAGCTTTGTCGCAGATCTTCATGCAGGTTCACACGTTCGCTATGGTGTGGGTCGAATCGACGATCGCCTACGGCGAACTCGGAGTAATTTGCTCAGAGTGTAGGGATGGCGATGTCGCCTCTAGGGGAGGAGTTATGACGATGACGCTTGCGTGCTGTCTCGCCGAGGCCCTCCTTCGAGCGGTGCGTGTGGGCTTTCTTTGTGTGCCGCTTGGCGGTTGTGATGGTTTTCGCCCGGTTCTCCATAATTAACTGGGCAATCTGGTTTTCGCTTGGTTTTCCATAATTAACTGAGCAACTCTTTTCGTCTTAATGAATGCAGGATAACTACCATTTCGAAAGAAAAAAATGTTTAGGTGAACATGTTATCATTAGATTTTCCATGACAAACTATTTTTGTAATATTTTTTTTCTTTTTATGAAAATAGTAACATCAAAGTTGCTTGTTGGAACACTACGTGTCCAAAACCTGATCTGATCCTGCATTTCAAATATCCGATACAAGATTGGAAGTGCGTATTTAGTTAGTGTCACTAACATAAAATAATTTTGCAGAGAAACCACATTGGATTTGTATCTTGTCATGGGAGCTTTATATTCGGCATGCTTATTTCTTGGAATAAATAATGCTTCATCGGTACAGCCTATAATTTCCGTTGAGAGAGCAGTCTACTACAGAGAACGGGCTGCTAAGATGTACTCATCATTCCCATATGCAGCAGCTCAGGTTTGCTAACGTTTAGCTAGCATCCATTTCGGTTGCTGGAAAATCTTGTGTCTAACAATTGGATGAATTCTTCAGGGCCTTATAGAGATACCTTATATTGCAACTCAGACACTAATATTCGGTCTCATCACCTACTTCATGATCAACTATGAGAGGAACCTAGGCAAGTTGTTGGTCACCCTGGGAAAACCATTCTCCATTAAAGTGCAGGGGAACATGCATGCTTGTTGGGTTATTCATGTTCTAGTGTAGCTTTCGCCATTTGTATCCTGATAAAACAAACCTGTCTTGTAACTGCAGGGAAATTGCTCCTTTACCTCCTTTACATGTTCCTTACTTTTACCTACTTCACATTCTACGGGATGGTGGCGGTAGGCTTGACGCCAACACAATCAGTGGCAGCCGTGGTAGCATCAGCATTTTACTCCTCGTGGAATCTTTTCTCCGGCTTCCTAATTCCCCAATCTGTAAGTGGCTGAAAGCATCAAAACATTTTCCCTTCAGTTGTTCTTTTGAGACAGTTTGTAACCATCTGTAGCTAGTTGAAAAATGCTCCTCATTTTCCAAACAACTATGAAATGGCGAGAAAATCTTCATGTTAGGCAAATTGTTTCGCTTAGCCTAAGAATTGCAGAAGATATATTAGCTTTTGAGCTATGAGATATTTCACTTCTGATGATTATTTTATCCTCCCTCCAGCGAATCCCAGGTTGGTGGATCTGGTTCTACTACATCTGCCCAGTTGCCTGGACCCTGAAAGGCATCATTACATCGCAATTGGGAGATGTCGACACGAGGATCGTGGGTCCTGGTTTTGACGGAACAGTTCAAGAGTTCCTCCAGCAAAACCTCGGATTTGAACAGGGGATGAGGGGTGTCACTATTGCCGTGCTCATTGCCTTCTGCGTCTTGTTCTTTTCAGTTTACGCGCTTTCGATCAAGATGCTTAATTTCCAAAGAAGATAACTGCCCTTTATATACGAGACATTATAAGATCAAGGTTGGTGTAGACGCCATAGTTGATTTCTTGGTGGTTTGAAAATAGTAGGTGGATGAAGCACCAATGAAGCTGGTACTACGTGCTGTTTCAAGAGAGGAAAGGAGAAAAACAGTTGGTAAATGTGAGAATATAAAGGTTACTACAAGCGTACAGCGAGTTGCAAGTTAAAAATTGAACGGAATGTACGTACATGCTGTGTGTTTCAGAAGGATGGTAGCGTTTGATTTTTCTCATCAACTAATCCCCTAGCATATTATGAAAAGTTTCATGGTTATGGTACCATAGACAATGATACGACAACTTCTGTGTTCTGGTGGAACTGTTGAGATCTACTATATGTTTAGTTCCTTTTTTGAAACAGATGTAGTATTACTTTTTTCTAGACTTCTAGTACACTTGCACCTCTTGAATACTAATATATACTTCCTCTGTCCTAGAATAAGTGTCTCAACTTTGTACTACCTTTAGTATAAACTTGTACTAATCTTGGGACACTTATTTTGAGACGAAGAAGTATTTGTCAATCTATGAATAGCACTATCTCAAATGGTATAGATAGGTTAGTACACTTGTGCCGATCCAGAGGAGGAACTTGTGCAAGTAGAATTCTATAGATGTAAAAATGATCGACAACATTACGACATATCTATCTACTTGCGCAAAGATTTTTCTTTCTCGATTCTTTCCGGAGATGGGCTAAAAAAACCTGTTTTCGATAAATCTCCGCAATTTATTATTTTTTCATTTTTTTCATTTGGAATATTCAAACGAATATTGAATTTTATTTATTTATTTTGCGACGAAAATAGATTTTTATTCCAAGTTGATAGAGTTACAGTCGAGAGGAATATCCTCGATACATGGTAGTCCTAGATGCATCCACATAGCCGTGGTACATTCTACGCGACTATAATGTGCCAAACGGTCGGCAACTCTATTCTGATCCCTATTTAATTTTTGGGGAATAAACTCTCTGTCCCTCATCAACGCCTTAATTTCAGCTACAAGATGTCCATAGGCAGAACGAATTAATCCGTCTCCTGTCAAACTTCATAACGCCACACTAGAATCAGATTGAATGATCACCGAAAGATTGGAGTGTTGTCACTACACCACGCACCAGAATTCCCTACTGACGTCCGTTGGAAAAAAATCACTATTGCCGACCCACAGTTGGCCATGAAAATTTCTAACGGACTATGGGTCGGGAAACATGTGTACACTGACCCGCTGTCGGTCTGGAATGGTACAACATATAACGTCAAACAGTCGGTCGGGAATTCTATTAAGCCCCACGAAACATTGGTCGGTAAATAACCCCGACCAACAAGTCCGATGCTAAAGTGGGCCTTGTGCGCCAATAGCCAAAAAAAATAGCGCCAAGCCAGCCCAACCCGCGAATATTTTCCCCTGAAAATCACAAGGATGCCGCCACCCCACGCTCCATTCGTTCCCCACCCACGAAATCCCTAGCTCTCTCCTGTTGTTCCCCACGCATGCCGGCGCCCAACGCCGGTCAATCCCCACGCATCCGACCGCCGCCCACGCCGCCCGGGGCTACCGCCGGTCTATCCCACCACTGCCCCACCCCACTCTTCCTCTGTAGCACCGCCCGACGCCGCCATGTCCCTACAGCGCAGACCAACTCCGTCATGCCTCTCTCCGCCGCCGGCTCGACACCCTCGTGCTCTCTCTCCGGTTGGCCGCCTCTCTCCAAAATCCCTGGCCCGACCTCCCCATCTCCATTGTCCAGCTCACGAAGACACACGCAGAGGCAGATTTGGATCGGGGCAGCGTGTGCCTGGGAAAGGGCATCCCTCTCTGTCTTTGGCTGGGCAAGGGCACCAAAGCGGCTGAGGTACAGCTCCTCCCTCCATACATTCCTCTGTTTCTGCATCCAGTCATTTTGCCGCATCAATTTCGTGTTACAAAGTTTGTTAAGAGATGAACCGGGAGTGAAGGATTTCGTCGTGGATTAAGGGTAGAAGACTGAGTTATTTGCCCCGTCAGTACTCTGTTGGTAGACGCTGTTTATGTAGATTTATCTTTTATAGTACTGAGTTGTGTTAGATGGAAATCGATTTATGTTAGATTTAATTTTTATTACAGTACTGAGTAATGTTGGCAGCCTGCAGCTTCTTTGTCAAAATTTGTGAAACTAACTTGGTTCTCTTGAAAGCGAAGCTTCTTTGCAGCACTAATGGATGTGTTTCTAGTGTTTGTGCTGCTCCAGCTAATCACATTTCTTGGCTGAGTTCACGACAATGGTGCGTCAACATACGGCCATCCAACTTCCCAAATACCCACTTAACTTTTTCTTACTGAAATCTTCTTCATGCTTTACTTTCTTACTGAATTCTTCTTCATGCCGTCCACGAAAAACAACACAGCAATAGTTCTTCCTTGCTTGTAAGATGGCTCAAGCCAAACATAGACAGCCTTGCGACGTGGTTGTCTTGCTTTCCTTGTTTCACTTCATTTTAGTGTACGCCGTTTTGCTGGAGAACCACATCCACTGGGAGGAATGAACCGTGGAATCACAATGCAGAAGTCCTGCTGCGTAGTTCTCGTTTCCTACCTCTCAAAGAAAAGGAGTTGACCCACAATGGCCACAATCAAGCTCATCATGAATCTTGGTAGCATATAGACAGGTTTAATATTGCTATGTTTCCCTGCAAGCAACTACAACCAAAATTAACGTAGAAACTAACACTTTGTAGACTGATTATGATGCATAGAAAAGATACTATGACGCAGTATGTGCATTTCCCGTTATAAATATTTTTCAATTTATTGTTATAAATATTTTTGCTATCTAAAGGACCAGAGCAGTCACCATGATTTAATAAGATGATGGAAACATTGTTTCTTCGTTTGGTGACATGTCAAATTTCCTTCAATGTCAAGGTCAAATATTGTGAGGAAACATTTCTGATACAATAATCACTTCTGCTACTGAAACGTTGCATCTGACCTGACTAAACAGTGCCAAGATGTCATCCATGGGGTGGGGTAATATAACTGGTGACACAAACTTACTTCTACAGCTAAGGGCCAAAGAATGGGCACACGGGCCAAACAATGGATTGAAACAGAATGTAGCACAAGCCTCTCTGTTCTCTCTATACATGTGACCTGACTTTCATATCTCTTGTTTTTTCTCAAGTAGAACAGAGGACAACTGTTGGTAACATTGAGCCGACGAAGAGAAGTAGCAGAATATTTGCTACGCCACCTTAGTGCATAAGGTGTGTGGAGTGTCCGGTGTTCATTTTTGCTTTGAGTATATGATTTCTTGATGTAGTTCCTCATAAGTCTTGTGTATGATCCACTAATATTTCATATTTTCAGCGATGTGCTCATATAGTGTATCTTTTGCAGGAGGAAAAATGGCAAGCGCAAGCAGAAAAGCTAAAGATGGTGGTGTCACGGAGGAACAACTTAAAGCGGTAGAGTATGAACTACATAGAAGTAGGAACAAAAGAAAATGAGAAATGGCTTGCAGCGGCACGAGCAACAAGAGTTTCTTTGCAGAAAGAGATGGAAGCAAACCAAACCCCCAAAAAGAAAAAGAAAGGTTTGTAGCTTCCATCACATTCATTTTCTACCTGACGGAAGCAAATGTAGCTTTCAACACTAACCTATATAGCTATGCATGTACCTTCCAGCGCACCTGCAAGCGCGAATGAAGGACGTGTTTTGAGGTCTAGGGTAACAAAAGATCAAGATCATGTAGATCCTGAGCATCAAGCTTCCAAAGGTATTTGTAGTGTGTTATACGGACGCAGCTTCAGTGACTTTGTGAAGCTAAGTCACACAGCGCCTTAGCCCATCATATCTGCCCCCCATTCTACATCCAATGGACAGGAGTCGCTGAAGGCAAAAAATGGCCCAGCCTTGGTAGTTTTTAGCTGTACAGGGACGTGAATAAATCAGTTTGGTGCTGGACACTCTCCAGCCTTAAAATTTCCACACAGAAAATATCTGATGTTGAACATGATATGAAATGAAGAGTAATCCCATTATACAAGGGAAAAAAATGACAGCATAACATTGAAAATTGCAAGCAATTAACTTCATTATATAATCTGTACAAAGACTGAAAATTGCAAGCACTAGATATCAAAAGTCTGAAGCAATTGGCATTCGTACAAGTCTGTAGCATAAATATTCAAGCACTTGAGATTGATAGTCTGAACCATATCATTCAAAGTCTGTAGCAACAAGTACCACTGATGAATAATCATCTAAGTATGTTACATAATGGGCCATTTTACTTGTACACTTAGGCCGCAAAAGACTATAGTTAACCACCAAAATACTACCAGATAACTATAGTTAACCCCCCAAAGTACCATGTAAGACATTAGAACAAATTTCCACCATAAAGATGATCATCTTCACAAGTATTGGGCGCTGTGAGGAGCCGAGTAAAGCTCTCAATGGCAATGTACTGCTAATGTTCCACATTTGTGCTTCTCTTGTTGCCATCATTCTTCACTTCCACTTGGGGATGTACATCTGCATTTTTATTTTTTTGCTGCCAATGAAAGGTCAACCTTTTATTAGATTAACAAATGACAAAAAAAATTGAAATTCAGTTAGAATCTACCAGTGGTCCTTTCTTGGTCGAAACAGCAGGTTTAGTTGCCTTGCGCTTGGCCTTGTGCAACTTATCAAGCCAATTTTTCTTTCTCTTTGAATTTTTGGGCTGAACCTCCTTTTTCTTCAGTTGGGCAGCTCTTAGAAAGTCATCTCTTTGCTGCACATTTGGGTCAGCATTTTCTTGGTCATGACTTGGTTCATTCATAGCACTAGTAGATGCATTGAGTTTTTCCTACAACTTTGGACCGACGGAATCAAGTGCATTTTCTAATAACACACAACATTCTGTAGAGTAGGCTATTTTAAATGCAATACTATGAAATTTATGAGAAAGTTCCTTGTACCGAAGCATAGCTTCCAGTTTCGGATTTTCTACCACATTCCTTCCTTGCCTATCCAATATACTTCCTTTGCGTGCTTCCCTAGTCCATCTCTTCAAGACATAATGTGTTGGTAGTGTTTTTATGTTCATCAAATCAAGAACTTTCAATCCATGTCCACACAACACGCCTGCCCTTTCAAACATTCCACAAGTGCATGTTGCTGTTTGGTTACAAGGATCACCTATCACTATGCGCTCATCCTCAAAAGTTGAATCACCATGCGAACTACCAATAGCAACAACATATTTGTTTCCATCCAATACTGTACTACATGCAGCCATCGATCTTTCATACTCACTTTGGAAAGCTTCAAAAATTGTCGGAGTGTACACTTTGCTTGCTTGTACCAGCATAGGCATTCTCATTTTGATTCTTGGTATGTTTTTTCTTGCTTCGAACTCAGATTCCAGCCATTTGAAAAGTTTCCTTCCATTATGCGCACCTAGAAAAGTTTCAAAGAGCCATTTGAATGAGGCAAATGTTTCGTCAAACATTAGTGCTGCACCTAAAACTGTAGTCTCCCTAAACTGATTGAGACCAAGAAAAACACCAAATGGCCTATATTCCTTGTTTGTGCCAAAAGTAGTGTCAAATGTGACAACATCGCCAAAGTGTGCATAATCTAGCATCATTTTAGCATCAGCCCAGAAAATGTTTGATATATTCTCCTCACAATCTAGTTGCAAAGCATATTGAAATGATGGATTTTCAGCAACTTTTCCACCAAAGTACTTTAACATGCTTCCTGCCTGACCAAAAGCCAACTCTCTTTGCCTCTTGCTTTTGCAAAAGATTTCTGTGGTCACGACAAGTGTAGCTGAGATTAAGTGGTCCACCAACCTGACGAGTAGCAAGCTCATATGCAGCTTTAGGCCTAATTCCGGAATCATCCGCAGCTTCAATTTCATATGCTTGAAATTCTGAAATTTTCCTTTGGGACACCATGAGGTGGCGGGTTTGTGGCAAGTGAAGCAGGTGATTATGTTCAAGAACTACATCCGTGACTTCCAAATTTCCAGTCCCTCGATCCAATGTAAGAGTCATTCGAGCTTTACAATCAGTTCTTGTCTCAGCTCTAAAGCACTTCTGAATGGATTCTCTTTGTGTTTTTTTCCGATGACCTTCATTGGCACAAACATATCTGCAGGAAGTTACCTTACCATCAAATTTGCTCACATTGGTGTACCTTTTCCTCACATCAAAGCCTACACGACCACCATATGCTACCCAAAACAACCAAGCCTCCTCTCGACTTTTGAATATCGTGCCAATTTGAGGCATCCCCTTATCAGATTGCGTCATTGCACACCATACAATTTATCTGCCATTGCCAACACATATAATCAGCTGACTAAATTGCACAACACCAACTAATATTCTAGATGCAAATCTGAAACAATTACTAATACTGATACTGATATTGCACTAGTAGTATATCTGAATATTAGTTAGTGCTCTATCACCAGATTAGAACTTGAAACTCACTAAACAAGATGTAGTCCCGTAAAAATTCCAAAGCATGCTCAAAAGAATTAATACAACTTGCAGAACCATGTAATCCCGCAAATATTACAAAGCAATACTACTAATGGAAGCATCGTCTCAACTTCTGAATAATTAGGACTGAAATCAGAATTACCTCAATGACTGTATCTTCACGGTGGAATCAAGGGGCAGACCAGGGGAACGAAGCTCCGGTACGGCGAGGCCCTCCTCCCCGTCGCCTCCGCGGCGGAGCGAGGCTGCCCTCCTCTGCTCTGCTCCGGTGCGGCGAGGCCCTCCTCCCCGTCGCCCCCGCGGCGGAGCGAGGATGCCCTCCTCTGCTCTGCTCCGGTGCGGCGAGGCCCTCCTCCCTGTTCTCTCCAATGAACGCGGTGCGACGGCCCTCCTCCACAGACCACAGCGACGCCTCCTGCCAAACCCTTGTTTCCGCCGCGGCCGCGCGGGAGAACTGGATGCCGCCCCGTGAAAACGGAACCCCTCGCTCCCCCTCGTCTTTTCCGCTGAAACTGCTGGGGCTAGGCCATTTTTTGCCTTCAGCGACTCCTGTCCATTGGATGTAGAATGAGGGGCAGATATGGTGGGCTAAGGCGCTGCGTGACTTGGCTTCACAACGTCACTGAAGCTGCGTCCGTGTTATACTTGCTCATATCCATCCACATATCAAAACTGTAGTATATCCCTGTAGCACACTCTGTTCTGGACATAAATAAACACACATACATGTGATCATTCTCAAAACACAAACAATATATATGAAAACAAAACAGTAGGCAATGTTGTTGTCAACATGTCTAGTCATCATAAATCTCCTTCCCCTTTTTCTTGTAGTCTTGCATTGCTATCACCAAAAAGAATCGTGCCAATGCAGTGTCTCATATGTGGTATGGATGTGCTTCTATATGCGTGGAATGGTCCACAAACTCGTGTTGCTAAGGCAACAATTATCTCAGTTGATCCAGACACTATTGTGGGCGTGGAGCCCCTTGGACCATCGAGGTTGTTGCCAATGTTGTGGTCAGAAGGGATGCAACACTGCCTTATGAATATGATGGTTTACCATTTGTCGCCGATGTTGTCACAAGGTCCATTGCATGGCCATCTAGCTAGGTAATCACCAACAATACGTGTTTTGTCTACTTGGCTCGAATTGTTTGACGTGTGATATTGACTCATGATCACTTTGGTAGATGAAACCCTACAAGCCAGGGGCATCTTCCTCATCCCGCCGCTAAGATATTTATGTGATTCACTATTTATGTGATCCTGCTGTTATCATGACCACTTGGTACTGTACAAGAGCTTCTTCTTGGTGCTCCCTAGCTAGCTCAAAGTGCATGAAGAGTGCATCATGGAATCTGGTCATCATGGAATATATCATGGAATCCTAGCTCAAAGTGAATGAAGATTCCACGATTACCAGATTCCATCAGTTAATCTGGACATAAGTTTATCATGGAATCCTTGTTGCAACTTATGTAGTAATAGTTGCTTCCCTGTGTTCATTTAGGCCCAGTTTGGATGCAAAGTATTTTTTAATAGCGTAGTTTCTGAAAAAGATTGTAGTTTTGAAAATACTTTGAGGTGTTTGGTCCAAGTATATACCATGGTTCTACAAATTGTAGTATCCCCAATGTATCTATTGCTGCCACCAGGAAGATAGCATTATGTTTTCTGTGTCCATATATCTATTGTTGCCACCAGGAAGATAGGAACATCCCTTTCAGTACCATTCAATTTATGACCACTACTTAAGAGTAAACAAAGATAACTGAAATACGGCAGTTCTCACATGGATAGAAAACACCAGTATGGTGTATCTCTAATACTTAGCTATATAGTACCAGTTCCCTATCAAAACAAGTTACATGATGACGTAGCTCTTTCTTGTGTTCAAGAAATAAAAATTACAGATTCAATTACACGTCTTAAACCACCCTCCATGTTAATCTTGTCTGAAGTATTCTCTTACAGAAAGTCAAACATCAACAGATGACAGATGCATGTGAAACCTGTAGTGAACTGGACTTCCCTTCGCCTTTTATGTCGCATATTCTTTCTCTCTTGCAGATCTCTGACGGTGGTGGAAAGACAAGATTTGTTTATGTCATTGTCGGTAAGAAAACGTGAGAATATATCTTTTCTTCTTCATCATTGTCAAAAGGCTGCTGGTACTTAGCTTCTTGTAGTTATAACTAGATGAGTGTATAGCAGCCAACATAGCTACAGCTACAACAATTGTTTATGTTCCCTGTTATGCACGTCGACAGAAATTATTTTCAGTTTCACAACATAACATAAATCGTCAGTGCACAACATTTTTTTCATCCTGTGATATAAATCATGTGAAGATAGTCATGAAATGGTTCAATCATCCAATTATTTTTCAATACTTGGGGTCGCCTGTCCTGGTCTACTGTAGCTATTCTTAGTTTGACACTTCCGCAAGGATCCCAAGTTTACAAGCCTGCAAATCAAACTTACTCACCTCAAAGTTAGCTAGCTGTATATTAATTCGGTTTCTATGTTTCATGGCTGATGCTCTTTACTCTCAAGTTGAACAAGTAGTACAGTAGTACTCACTGAAAAGGAATTTCATCAGCTCGCATGTATATTACTTGTATGCTTTTTTGTCTTTCCAGGTTGCTGTCAGATTGTGTAGGGAAGACGAGGACCAAGAAGGAACCATGAAGCTGTCAATTTGCGTCAACTAGATATCTTCTATAATGGAGCAAAAACAATGCATCTTGTCGCTACCATTTTGTAAAGGATATCTTGTGTAACGGAACAAGCATTGAATCGTTGGACATGCATCTATCATTTTATAAACCTATCAGTTGTTTCGGGCACCAAGAAAAATGTTTCCACTTAATTAGTTACCTCTATTATGAGAATTATTAGTGTTATTTCTGTTTGGTTCTGGTTTAATAATTCAGAATACATGCAAGTAATTGTAACTTGATAGATAATGATGAGATATGTAACCTGATTGATATTCTTTTGATAAGATAATATGCCAAATACCATTTGCCAAGTGCAAACGAACTGCTGGTCGGCAAAAGGAAGCACCGTCCTACCGTTGGTCGGGAAAGTTTCATGCTAGCCCAATGGAAAGTTGGTCGGCAAAGATAATACCATTGGATTGTTGGTTGGGAAAGGTTCATGGCAGGGCCAACAGAAAGTTGGTCGGTAAAGATATAGTTGTCGAACAGTCGGTCGGGAAAGGTTTGTAAGAGAAAATCGGTCGGGAAAGGTTCGTGGCAGGGCCAACAGAAAGTCGGTCGGCAATGTTCCCTGTAGCCGTCCAATAGTCGGTCGGGAAAAGGCTTTCCCATCTGGCCTTTCCCCAACAGACTGTGCCTGGTCTGGGATTCTGCTGGCTTATGCGATGTTGATGTAGTTTGCCATTTGTAGTTTGATTTTGGCGGGCCCTTTGTTATGTAGATGTAGGTGTTTAGTTTTTCCCTGGTTCCATGCTAATATACCCTAGAATTTCACTGAATTTGTGTGTACTAGGCATGTAGTGCTGATGTAGGCCAGTGTTAGCCAAATGAATTTTTCTTGTTTTTGTCGCTGTAATTTATCCCAAAATCACAGTGTAATTTTATCTCAGAATTTGAGTGTAATGCCCATGCTTCTTTATTGTAACTATAGTGCAACATACCCTAGAGTTATAGTGTAATTTAGCTCGGATTTGCACTGTAATATGCATAAAATTGCACTGTAATTTTCCACCCCAGATTTACAGTGTAATTTCCCCAGATTTTCACTGTTTTTGTATGCTTCAGGACTGTAATTGTTGCATGGTTACACTGCATTATTTAGTACTTTTACACTGTAATTTGCATGGTTCAGCGCTGTAATTGTTGTAGTGGTTTCGGTTTTTTGTTTGATAGATTACTTTCAATTGCTTCATCACTGTAATTTATCACAGATTTCCTCTGTAATGTATACAGAGTAACTTCATCATGTGTGTTTACATATTTGTTTGCCTATACTTAAGCCTAATCCGCATGCCGAAATTTAGTTTCTAATGGTTGACATCCCTTAATTTCTGCATGATGTGATTGATTTTACAAATTGAAGTAGGTACTGTGTAGTCCCTTAGCAGTTGTTACTCGATTTCTGGTTATGAATCCTTCTACTTAATGGCATGTGATTATGACCTCATATTAGTTCTTTTGTAAGCATTGAACTGATAGGTATCATACACCCAATTTTCTGCAGTATATCTGCTTTGATCAAAATGCCATTGAAAATGCCAAGAAAGGAAAGAGTCACGCACAGAATATGTGCATTCCAGTGATCCATGCTTAGTAGTTCTGTCGTTATGCACTATGTGTTTATACGTGCAACTATGTGCGATGAGAAGACTAGCTGCCTCAATAGATCCATGGAGACATTGGGCTCCTCGATTTTCAGCAAGTCATATCTATTGCCTTGTCCATGTTGTTAATTGGGCCATTAAATTTGTGGCAACATTAGCTGCATACCAGACAAGCATAGTACTCTGTTCATATGTACACTTAAAAGGTTAGCTTGATATGGCCATATGGGGAAACAAATCTTTGGTGGTCTTACTTGTCATACATCTTCACGTTAGATAAGTTGGATTAGTTGTTGCAGGGAGCGACATGATAGTTTCTTATCCTCTTTACGTGTTTTAGGAATGGATCTCAGAATCTCACAGCCAAAGAAAACTTGTTGACATTGAGCCTTACCTTATGCATGCTGGAAATCCATGGCGCAAAAATAAAGAGCCAACTGAATCCAGTCAAGGTGGTAAATTCTTTCATCCAACATAGGGTTTTATCAACAGTGTAATTCGTAGGATCTATGACTGTAATTCGTGTGTGTTTACAGAGTAACTTCATCAGTAGTACAATTGTAAATTCCTGGGAACTTGCAGTGGCATTTCCTTTGTATTTTACAGTGTAAATCCACTGTATGTTTTTTTCATGATTGCAGTGTAATTTCCATGCCTTTGTTATTGTAATTTTTGACATTAGACAGCAAAATTTCTTCAATTCCAGAGTTTTGCAATTGCTAGCGATCACACATTCCAGAGTCTCCTGTTGTCTCTGCAATTTCTTTGTAACTAGTTTCTCTAGTGGTTCTTTTTATAGTTGTTTTTCTCATGTAATAGGTCGAGCGGGGTGAAGGGGATGAAGAATTGGTGAAGCTGGTGAAGGGGGTCAAGAATTGGTGAATGGCAGCTGTTCGGTGTGTTTTGTGGTCCCTCCTTTTTCTGTTTATGTGGAACCAGGTTCTCGTCCAGGTTCTGTTGAATCGGGTTTATTTTCTGACCCGTTTTATTTTTGAAATACACCTACATACTGTGCTGGCGGGGGGTGGGTTTTGGACATACAAGTGGCATCTGCTTATTAGTCAGGAAATTTGAGTGTTTTGCAATTGTAAAACAGTCAAACGCTAAATAGACACTCCCTTAATATATACAATTATTGACCTTTCAATGTCATATACGCTCCTGTGTTCCATTGGTCGGCTCACGGATCCACTTCTCTGTGGTCAGATGCATGTGATCGAGCCGCTAGAATTTGTATTTCGGCCGATCAAACAATCCGTGAGTGGCACGAGAGTGCGAGACCGACTCGGCATGGATCAACCCACACCACAGACCAGACCCGCCACTCGCCTACATAAATCACATGACGGGGATAAGCAATGCTGCACAAGATTTTACAACCTACGTGCGTGGAATCCCTAGCCGCGCCCAGGCGCACCATCAATGGCGGCCGCGTCGTCGCTGCCGTGCCTCGTCTTCCACCACGGCGACGACAAATATACCACCACGCTCTACAGCGTCGCAGACGGCGCGCGCCGCCCCTGCGAGGAGATGGAGGAGGTGCTGCGAGGCAAGCGGAGCTGGGTGACCTCGTGCGGCTGGCTGCTCGTCTGGGACCCGGCGTCTCTCGCCACCTTTCTGTGGCACCCGCGGGCCGCCAAGAAGATGGCTCTGCCGCAGTGGGCCTCGCCGCCGGCCGCGGGCACAGACTGTGCGCTGTCCGACGACCCGACGGGCCCCGTCGCCGACAGTTTCACGGTGGTGGTTCTCGAGCCGTTTGAGTCGGAGTCGGACGACACGGCCCTGTGGTACTGCCACGCCGGCGGCACGTCGCCACCCTCGCCGTGGACCAGGCACGTGTACGACCTGGGCGGCTCCTGGCTGTCCGCCCCGTGGGGCAAATTCTGGACGAAGCGGTTCGTGTCGGGCCTCACGGCGTGCCGCGGCAAGTTCTACTGGCTGGCTTCGGCGGACAAGTACGGCGTGCTCGAGTTCTCACCGGAGCCGTCCCTAACCACCGTGACCATGGCAGAACCGGTAGACGTCGCCGTCCCTCCGGGGGCGGACTACGCCCAGGCGTTCAAGTACTCGCTGGACCTCGACGGAGAGGTGCACGCGGCGTGGATCTTCTTCACCGGCCACGAGGCGGAGGCCGTCGTCAACATCGCAATCTACAGGGTGGATGTGGCTGGCAAGAGGTTCGTCAGGGTCGACAGCATCGGCGACCGGGCCATCCTCGCCGGCGGCTCGAGCTGGCCTTTCGCCGGCTGGTGCCCGGCCATCGAGTTTGGGCTGCTGCCCAACAGCGTGGACTGGATGCACCCCTACCAAAGCCGCATGTACGTGTACGACGTTGGCTCCAACACGGAGGAAGTGCGCGAGCTGGGTGAGGGTGTCCGGGAGCCGTTCTGGATAGTACCCGCGCACCACTGATTTGGAGAAGATGATGAGAAAGTATTGTTGGTTGTGATGCAAATCTTATATCTCGGCGAGTACAACTCAAGAGAATTCAATTTATGGAGTCCAAACTCCAAAAGCAATTTCTGCATCTATATAGTCGATCATAAATAACATTTTCATCGGTATGAAACAAAGATTACATTTTCCTGGCTTAGAGTATAATTGCATCGATACTCAACGACAATGGGGAGACAGGCCTAGGGCAGTGAGGATATAGCGCTAGGCCCAACGGAAAAATTAGCACGCTATTTCGGCATTATAGCATCGCTACGTTGTGTTAGCGGAGCCGACGCTACGTTTTAACAAATATGGCTGCTACGGTACTAACCGCGTAATAGCGCTCTATTTCGGCGCTAAAAGATGTTGCTTTATTGCGTTGTAGCGTCATATGCAAAAATCTGAAACAGAGGAAACAATTGCCAAACGGCCCAAAACAAGCCCTTGGACGGCCACAGCTCACACCATTGCATTCTCATACCCATCAATAGGAAATCCCTATGTGACGCATTTTGCTTCCAACAGATGATCAATCGGACATACGAATCGACTGAGCGAGCGATTGGCCTGGCCCATCTGTAGTAGGTATCATGTTCCAGTTTTGGGAATGTTCTAAAGGGTTTCCAGCGCTTTTAATAGGTTTTGGGAACCTTCTAGAAGGTTCCTAGACAGTTTTTTCTATTATTTTCGTTTTCATCTCTGTTTCTTTTTACTTTTCTCTATTTCTGCTTCCTTTTTTTCGTTTTTATTTTCTCTTTTTGTTTTTTCTTTTTGTTCAAAGAGTTCAAATAATGTTTGGAATTTAAGAAATGATGCTGTTTTCAAAATTTGTTCAAAAAACCTGTTCACATTTCCGAAATTATTCAAGATTTTCAAATTTCTTCTCTGTTTTGAAAATTTGTTTTTAATATTCAGAAATTGTGCGTGCTTTCAAAAACTGTTTCAGTCAAAAACTTGTTCTAGTTTTAAAATTTTGTTCCTGAACTAAAAAAAATTCTAAACTATTAAAAATATGTTCCAAAAAATGAACGAAAATGTTCGGATTTTTAAAACAAATCAAAGGACCATAATTTGTTTACATTTTGCAAAAATTATTCAAAGATTCAAAAAATGTTCTGGTTTTCAAATATTTGTTCATGTATTCGAACAAGGATCGCTATTCCACTCTGTTTGGGATTTAAAAAAAACTCTTAAAATACAAAAATATCCGTGCTTTTTAAAAAACTCCCGTTTAAAAACTTTTCCAATTAAAAAATGTTCATGATTTCGGAAAAAAATGCGAAATTTTAAATTATGTTCACGCTTTTATATAATTTGAAAATTTGTTCATAAGTTTAGAAAATTGCTCGTGATTTTTTCACAAGAGGTGTTAACTATGATATATTCCTAGTTCTTTAAGTTTCGCTCTTCAAAATTATAATAAAAGCAGCTCGGTCGTACTGGCTATCCTTGCCCCACATCAGCACGCCGTCACAGGTTCAAATCCCAAAGTCTGCGGACATTTTTCCGATGTTTTTCCCCCTCACTCCATTGCTCACCGCAATGGGCCGGCCCATGTAGAATGCCCCCTCTGGTATTAGCGGACTACTTGCCGCACGGAGCGGCATATAGGAGGTCCCGCAACAGTACCCCAGCTCGCATTCTAAATGCATTTTTCCATTTTATCACCAGACTATGAAAAAGTTTACCACCCGACAAAAGCCTAAGTGGCCAACCAAATGCAAAACCAACCAAACACATAGTATTAGGACTTTCCCACCAAAACATTGTATTGCACAACTTTAGAAACAAAAATATTTCATGAGATTTGCGTACTCCGAAAATGCAGTGCAAACTAATGTGCAAATCAATAGATTTGCGTACTCCGAAAATGTTTCATGAGTAGGAACTTCTATCGATATAATCGTGTACTAAACACTATAAATCTGGATTTAAATAATGGTGCCTATTATTGTTGGTGACATTATTTCTCTAAATATTATATTCTCCCCGTCTAGAAATAGAAGAAACTATTAGTACACGTGTATTAAATATATTAAAATTTCAACACTAGTTTGTTCGGTGATCCATACATATTGAACATATCAAAAATAATAATGGTATTTGTCTTACAAAACAGGTATGTCAATCTAAATAGCAAAAATATGCATGTGAAATCTAACTAGTAAAAGAATGGAAGAAATACCTCTAATGTCTCATGTCATATCTTTGAATGATAAATTAAGTGAAAACCATAGATGTAATGGACCCTCTCCACTTATATGGATATATTCGAGAATATCATCATTTGAACAATCAAGAGATGTAAATGTTATATTGGCCTACACACTTTCTTTCATGACAACTTTTAGGTTTCGCAAACAAATGCACGCATCCTCATTACTTATCTTAGTAAATATAATCAATGAAATGAAAAAATAAAACTACAATGTCCATCTTGTCAAATATTCAAAATAAAATTATGTAAATAAGGATAACGATGTATCGCATAGGTCTGATAACAATTACAGCTGCTGCCGAATTGTAGTTAGAGCTGGGTAAGAAGATGAATATTCTAAAGAGAGGCGAATATGAAGAAATTCCTGTTTTTCTTGCATCAGGAGCTGCAACAAATGCCCGCTACCAGACAATCCATGACATGGTCTGCTTTTCCAGTGTTTATGAAATATGTCTCGCCGTGTAGTGGTACCATATAGCTATTATAATGATTTTTATAAATAGATCAAATGGGCCCAAAAAAGTGTGTCCCTAGTATGTTTTTCTAGTGCCCACCAGGATCTGCACCAAAAATGTTAATTGGAGTTACTGTTTTAGTTGAGTTACTAATATATACATAAAATATATATTTCTGAGAAAAAATATATTTGAGTTATGTTTACAGGTTTGTTCATCCAATCGTCCATGGTGTCGATAATATGGTCATGATAATAGTCATGCTATAGCCTCTCCATCAACGTAGCACATCTTATTTCGACATGAATGGCGGCCTACAACATAGACCTAATATCGCTATTGGTCCGAGCTAGCCAACGAGTGTATAGGGGAGCAGAGAGATGATCATGGAAAGGGTGGTGTTTGTGGGTGGAGTTATATCATACACTACTTGGCCTCGATAGATAGCGCATTTGTTGTAGGCTATTAATGGTGTGTGATTTATTTATTTTGCACATACCCATTGTCGGTGTGCTTTTCTAACTGCGATGGTTTTGAAAAAACCCTTCACCGATGTAAATTCAACTAGAAAAACCATGTGCAATGTGCCATATTCCATAACATCATGGAATTGTCGCCAATATGGTATTCTCTATGACCGGTTCTGTAATAATAGTAAAATATGATGACTATCTAAGCATAATTCCACATACTGGTCACTTTAAATATGTATTTGGGTTGTACATACTATTTAATATTATTACATGAGAAAAAGATGTGCCATCACAATTTGATCCTGTTAGATGTAGTGTAATACTGCATATTACCTGGGAATACAAGCAGGACTTTGTGAAAGGTTGTATATAAGTATATCAAAATGCTACCTTATTTTAATGTCAGATAAGAAGCACACAACAAGTTCCCCGCATCTCTCAATCCCATGGGATGCTATTGTGCTCGCATCCAAAGACCAGATGAGAAACATGGTGATCAACCTGCTTTGCCTCTATTCGCTCCTCTCGTCAACTTTGCAACAACTGTAGGTGGTACTCTTATGTTTTCTCTACGCTACTACATCGACCTTTTATAACACGGGTTGGCTAGGTCCACATGTAGCCTCTTTGCACTTTCCTTTATCCTTTTGTCACTATAATAATGTTCTAATAAATAAATAATAGCTGCATATGATTTATTGCATCTTTGAGGGAGCATGTGGTTCTTATCTGCGGCGGAGGACAGAGAAAACTTAAGATGGGGCAAACTTAAATAAAGTATCAAAAATTAATGTACGATATATAATATCAAAGTAATATATACACACTACATTTCATATGATGCTAAGCCGAATCACCAATTCCAATAGGAATATAAACATACGTTTAGATTGAAGTTTTTAAAGTAATTCCTCAACTTTTTTACTAAATCTTGCTTAATTTATTGGTCAAGAATTTTACCCATGCAATGGTGCTTTACCCTTCCACTAGCCATCAGTGGCCCAAAAACGCCGTTGCGATGCTGCGCTCCCGGTGCCCGCGCAATGCATGTAGTGTGCGCCCATGCCAAGATAAGGAACCATGATGAGTTGACTTTGTGTACACATGAGAATTTACGTCACAGGTCGCCCGCCTCCACCTTTAATAATATGAATGGTACATGCATAAGAAATAAAAATTGATTAAAAAAATTCCCAATACATTCTCTTCAATTTCTTCCCACGAACCACAACACAGTGCGTGTAATCGCATTTCATCATCATTGCAAGCAATATCTATTTTTTTGTACATATACTCAAGTCCCAGCAAAACTCAAAAGAGCCGTCGAAACCTAAACATTGCACACAGATTGAATAACACCAAAAATATTTGTCCAACTCATATTTGTGCATTATTACAACCACTTGTAGGTCAAATTTGAATAATAACCATAAATCGCTCGAAATTCACTTAATGACTAAAAATACAAAAGAAAAAATAAAGAAAGAAAAGAAAGAAAAGACCAAAAAAAGATTCCGGGGTGCTTTATAAAAACAATCAGTAAAGCCGGCTCTTTGCCGAGTGTTTTGGTTTGTTGAATATTAACACTATACAATCTACATTAGTATGGAATCAGGCTTTTGAGGCAGTTTTTGTACATGGGACCGCATCGGTTCCCATTCCACCTCAAAGCCTATGTCTCTAATATTTAGTACAATGGAGGAGGTTTCAGACAGTGTTTCCATAATGCACATGATCAATCATGTCATAATTGCATTGGATTTGACAAATACATACATATATGTTCAAATCTCTAAGGGAGACATATGCAACAAAGTGCAAAGCCACAATGTGTCTAGTGCAACATATGCAACAAAATCCTAAAGGTACAAAATTTTAGAGAATGCAATGTGTGACCACCAACAGGGAGAGTACTCTCGACTCGGTCTACTCTTGACATACAGTCTCTGATTAGCGACCCTCATCTTCTTGGATTCGAGGGGAAGGTGGTGACTTTTATATGGAACCTGTAATACACATTTATTCGTATAAGGATGTACTATGTCAGGAATTTATTGCAACTAATAAATTGATAACTTACGGATGGTGCATCATGAATAACCGTATTGTAGACTCCCTAATTAGAAGTTCTGTTTTTGCAGAGAAAACTTTCGATATATTCATCAAACATCATGGTAGTACAAAGGACACGAGAAATAAAAAAATCCATGTCCGTAGACCACCTAGCGACGACAACAAGCACTGGAGCGGACCGAAGGCGCGCCGACACCATCACCCCTCCCTCAGCGAAGCTGGCAAACCTTGTAGTAGATAGTCAAAAGTCATTGTGGTAAGGCCCCAAAAGACCAACGGACTAGAACAACAACCACCGTCGATGAAGAGAAGCATAGATCGAAAGGATCCATCATGTAGACACATGAACGCAGAGGAATAAAGACCACACGTCCTCTGACACGGATTCACCGAAGACAAACACCGACTAAAACCCGTGAGATCCATTGGAGACACGCCTCCACACGCCCTCCGACGATATGAGGCACACCGTCGAGACGAGGGCTAGATAGGCGGGATGAATATTATTTCATTTTCAAGGAATCATCACCGCATCATCTACCTGAACAAGACACAAACCCTAAAAAGACTAAAAACACACCTAAAAATTAAGCATGAACCTTCCCACCGGCAAGGGCCATTATCCACCGTGCCTCCATGGCCCTAAGTCCATAGGAGACGAGGTAGATCGACGACGACACCGGTGAGAGGTGGAGAAAACGTAACGCCTGGATCATTTATTTATTTCTGGCCAGTTAGCATTTTGATGTAGCCAATGATGTTGTCTTCTGATTACTTGCAAAAGATGGTAGCTCTAACATGTTCATGGTAGTACTTCAATCAAGTCCACCCCTAGTAGACTAAGTATTTGTTTTTTTAGTTGCTTAGAAGACTAAGTTCTTTTTTGAATGATTTGGATTGCTTACCACATAAATGACGTGGTGCCTATAAGACTAAGTTGATGGGGGAGACATTACCATTTGTTTAACACCTGTCCATTTTTCATGTCTATATGAAGGGGCATGGTGTAAGGGCATCTCCAACGGCGACCCATAAATTTCCTCCCGCATTCGTCTGTGCACTGGGGGAGGGGGAAGTCCGCGGACGGATGTGGGAGGCCGCCGTCCTACCATAGCCGTATACATTTCAAACTCATTTTCATCAAACCAGATGAAATTCATGCAAACACGACCCGATTCATATAAACATGACGGATTTCATACAAACAAGACGAATTTTTCATTACATTTTGAACAAAAAATGGCCCGACCCTTAACCTATCCTACGGTGGCGGCGCCTAGCGTCCCTGTGTCGTCCCCGTGTCTTCATGAGCGCCAGCGATAAGACCAGTGGAGTGAAGGTGTTGTCGCCGGCGAGGAAGAGTAGAACACGGGAGACGGACATGCCCACATGGGACGCAAGGCCCTGCCGCCTCCCGCGCCCTACTCATCCTGGGATGAGTTCGCGTTCTGTCCGTCACCGGTGGACGTGAGGTCCATGATGGAAATATTCCCACCGGCCCGCCTGATGGTTCATCACCGGTGTTGTTCTCCTCCTCGATCGCCTGCAGCAACGCATCAACGCCGGCAGCTTCCTCCCGAGCGAGGCTTGAGCGCAGATGACACCGTAGATGGCAGGTTGCTCCACGACGAACTTTGGGTTCAGCGAGGCCCTGGCCGCCAGGTCCTCCTCGCTCGCGCGCTCGTTTTCGATCTGGCCTAACGCCAGCCGGTGCTGCTCCAGCACCCGCTATAACGCCGCCATGGCGGTGTTGTAGTGCGCCTGCTCCTTCTACATGGTGAAGTCGGGGCGGGAGGCGGGGCGATGTCGTCAGAGCCCGTCTCCATCGTGGTGTCGTCCTCGTCGGCGGAGACCTCAAGCGAGCTGCTGGCAAGCTGACCTCGATCCGCCTGGCATGGCGGCTTTGCCAGGCGGCAGCAAGGGCGGCCACGGCGTGCTTCATCTCCGTGGAAAGGCTTTCCCATAGAGCTTCGTCGCCTGCTGTCATGGCGGATGCAGTGCAAGGGAGGATGATGGGGTGCGGCTAGTGTTGTGGTGTGGAGTTAGCCGGGTATGGTTTCTTTAAATAGCGGATTCTGGTGACGGAGTCGGGGTGCATCAATGCGCAGCGTTGGAGTGGGTTTCTTGGCCGGCAAGTCTGTTTAACGGTGACACGGATGGACGGGGCACTGAACGGGCCTGATAAATATCTATCCCGTCCCGTCCAGTCACGTGTCTCCAGCATTGAATAGGCGCGGACACCATTGATGCGTCGCGGGCGGCGTCCTCGGCCGGCGCGTTGCTTCAATGGCGGAGGCAGTGAGAAGTCGCATCGGCCCGGGCCGTCTTCAATGTGGAGCAGCGCGCTCTACGGCGGCATGAATGCGGACAGTTGGCGCTGGGTGGGAACTAACGCGGGCAAGGAAGGAGGGGTTTGGGTGGGCCAGAGCGGTCAGAAGCGGGCCTGGGAGCGATCCAAACTCCCTCAAAGTTCCCCACGTTTGTCTCTGGTTTGCGGGAGAAAGTACGTCCGGACCGCCCCATGAACCGATACAGGACCGCATTGGATGACTTTCGCGATCCGGACGCATGCGGAAATTTTGCGGGTCGCCGGAGATGCCATGCCCATCACTTGCGTCCTTATTGTACAAATGCTCTCTAAATCGTTTGTATCATGCAAATTAGTATGTCAAAGCGTCTGTAGTCCAACGGTTAGGATAATTGCCTTCCCAAGCAATAGACCCTGGTTCGACTCCCGGCATACGCATTTTTTTTGTTTTGTTTTTTTTCATCTAAGGCGTACACTTATACTTGTTCGCCCAGCCATGTGCCGATGTGCGCACCCCGCGGTAGCCAAGCCAACCAGCGAAAACCTGTGCGCCGCACGAGCACGTACGGTGCTCCGACGCTCACACCGGGAAACAACCTCGCGTCACCCGAAAGATCCAATACATGCTCTCAACGATCGTGCTAACGTGTAAAAGGCTCTTGAGTGCCGGGCAAAATAGATTAGTTTGTACTACTGCTTGCTGAGCGGCGTGCAAAATGAAACGCAAAACGAACAAAGACCACCTCATTTTTGTGGTTGTCTCGGAGCCTTTTCTCGCAAATGAGGGGCTTGTACATGATTAAATATAAAGCAAAGGGTTTTTCTGCAAAAGAACACATACATGACTCACCCAGTCGGCCCCTAACACGCAGGCCCCGCTCACCATTCCTGCTGTCAAAACCGGTTTAAAGGCGTGCCAGTGCGATTTGTTGCGGTCTGCCCCAAACTTAGTACTGTGCTGCAAAAAACGAAAACGGCATCAATTCGTTACCCTACACTCAAATGTGGTACTTATATGCAAATAACTCGTCCTATTCAGGAGCCACCACGTGCCTCCTCGCCACGTCGGAACCTGACAAGGGGGGCCCGCTGGTCAGTTGCCCTGTCAAAAATGGTTTAAACATGAATCAGCTAGATTTGTTGCGGCCAGCCCCGGACTTGATAGTGATCTGCAAAAAACAAAAACAAAAACCGTAAAGTGATACCAATTCGCTATCCTAACCCCAATTGTGATACTTATATGCAATTAACTCAGCACAATACATCATGAGCTATTGGAAACTAAGCTAGCCCATGCAGCGCACGGGTTATTGACTAGTTTGTCTAAACCAACATCAGATTTTACGGAATCTATAGTTCTCTACAGAGTAGTATTATGTCTGTAATGCAAGTACTAAAATCTACTATCAGCTTAAAGTTAGTAAGATCAAAATAACTTTATTTCCTTGGACCAAAGCTTCATAAACACGACCACCATAAATTCTCGAGAGAAAATAAAAGTGATCTAAATAACCACATGCTCCGTCACAGAGGCAATAAATCATATGTACACACTTTTATTAGAACATTATTGTAGTGCCAAAATGATAAAATAAATTGTAAAGAGCCTACATGTGCACCTACATGTGTCAAACCGTGTTATAAAAGGGATCGCCTCACTAATGCTGCATCTCGAGAGTTGGACTGTGTATTGTTGTTGCTGCAGGACTTTCAACCCTCGGACAGGCCGGACGAGCGTTCTCTCACACATGGCCTGCCATTCTCGGCCAGGAACGCCTACAATACCATCTCGGCCGAAGAGTGTTTTGACCCGCACCATAGCTTCATCTGGTCCTCTTCGGTGTCCATCAAGGTCAAGATATTTGCCTGGCCCTTGTTTCGAGACAGGCTAAACACCAAAGCTAATCTGGCGCACAAGAGTATTGCAACATCTGCTGCATGCCCACGGTGCCAGGATCCGTGTGAGGATGCCGCTCACCTATCCTGCTCCTATTGCTATGCTATTCAAGTCTGGCAGCTCATTGGCCTTGCTCCACCAAACTCTTTGACAAACATCCAGCTAGCCGCCTCTCCTGCAGGGCTGAACCCCAACATCTGGCCCTCTATTGCGCTGACTATCTTGTGGAAAATTTGGGACTCTAGGAACGCCTCTGTCTTCAGGTCTGAAGATCTACCAGCTAGAATCACTTTGAGGAATATTGTTGCTGATTTCTCCCTTTGGATTTTTCGGTTTAAAAACATGGAGCTTATAGACTATGCTAGTCATTGGCTAAGCTTTCTGTCAGCTTGCCTTCCCTCTGTATGACTCCCTGATGTAATCTCTCCCATGTACTTTGCTTGAGTGGTAATATATTCAGGTGGGGAAACTCTCCCCCCCGGTGACCGTTCAAAAAAAAAAAGGTAGATCCACTAGCATAGAGCAAACATGACAGTAGCACCTATAGTTGTTGCAAAGTTGAAGAGAGGGGAGAATAGAGATAAAGCATGTTGATTACCATGTTTGTGATCTTGTGTTTGTATGGGAGCCCAATAGCATCCCGTGGGATTGAGAGACACGGGGAACTTGATGTATGTTTCCTGGTCTGCGCATTCTTCTTCTTAGACATTTGTGTTCTATGCTAGGTTGAGTGTAGACTCTTGTTCAAGAGATCGATGTACGGGAAGTCGTCGTTATGGGACAAACCATGTGTTGGGACTTGGCTCAGGCATTGCCCATCCCTGTTCAAAATATTTTCCACCACACTGCATCCCACTCATACTGTGCTTAAGCTATTGCTGAGGTCAATGCAGAAATGCCAGGCTGCCCTTGAACTTTTGACCGGCAATGTAGCTACCATCATTTTCTAGTGTATGATTTCGAGTGAGCTGCAATCCTGTCCATTCCAGCTGAAATTCTTCGTCATGCTTTGAAAATGCATCTTAGAGTTTTCCAATATTGCTTTCTCAACAGATTTATCCATACATCTCAAGAATTTCTTACAGGGAAAGATCACACAACTCAAAGTAAGACATTTACACTAACGATATGGAACACCATAGTACGATGTCATTTTCTTTCTAAAAGGAGGGAATCCCCCCATGGTCTTGTCCTCCGCATCAAGTGATGCATGTAAACCTATTGTCGTAAACTGTTTTATCTGGTACGAAGTCAAGGAAAACAACATATGACATTAGCAATAAAATAAGGTTACACAACAAACATCTGCTAATTAAGGGTAAGGGGCGGGGACACACATTGTAACTTTTTCTATGAATAAGAAACACTATCCAACATCTTTTTCTGTGTACTTTGACTCGTGTTGTCCGGCGTTGTTGTATATTTGGCCTTTAATATCACACCACCTCATATTATTTCTCAAATTGTTGGGTCTTAGCATGTATACCAATTAGCTGCGATCTTGGGCATTGTTACAAAAGGAGTAGCACAAGGGGCAGATGAAACTTTGTGCCAGCGGCTCAAATAGATTAAGAGAGATATTATGTCCTGATTAGGTTGGCCTTTTGGTGATAGACTTCTTAGTTTACCAAGTAGTCTTTCTTCTCAAGACATAATTTTTTGGCTGTGTTTGTTCTAGATGTTCATGATGTAATAAACTATGTAATGAGTTTGATGCATGCATTTCGGATGCAGAACCCAGGAGTAATAAAAGCTTCATTGATATTATAACTTAATGCACTTATGCATTACTCATCCGATTGCAAGACCGCCATCCAAATTATTGCACGAAGAGTCTAAAAGCTCCTACACTTCCACACACTGAAGTAAGTACCACATACGGGTCTACTGCGTAGCCATGTGCATAACCTGCATAAACTAATCATGATAGTTCCAAATATTCCAACATAAGAGAGATACCCCCAGTCGGAATGGAGACTTAAGTTGCCTATTCACCCCACCAAATAAATTTCCAAACACATTATCAATACTAGTTCACAGAGCCGCGGAGGAAGGTTAAAAGCCTTATGAGTTGTTCACCAGGCGATAAGCATGACGAAAACAAATGTGGATCACGTGGTCTTTGCCGTAGAAACGACATTTATACTACCATTAAAGTTGCTTCTGGTCAGATTGTCAATGGTGAAAAAGAAACTCCTGTACATAGGTGCCAACAAAATATTTACTATGTCCACACACATGCACAAATGTTTACAGAAAAGAATCATACTCCCTCTGTTCCAAAATAAGTGTCTCAACTTTGTACTAATTTTAGTACAAAGTTGTATTAAAGTTGAGACATTTATTTTCAAACGGATGAAATAGCACTGTAGATTCCATATGAATGCATCTAGTTCTTGGGACATGTTAGACTCGGTGAGTCCCTAAACAAGATTTAACCATCACATCCACTCATCGCTAGTGAGCAACCATCAGAAAATGCGATGTTCAATGGGGCAATACTTGTGCCACCCAAATGTTATCTCCATTAGTCTCTAAACAAGATTAAACCACCCCGTCTACTCATAGCTAATGAGCGACCATCAGAATGCAATGTTCAATGGGGCAACACTTGTACCACCCAAATATTAGTACTCGCTCTGTTCCATAGTACTTTTCATTGTCTTTGTTCAAACTAAAACCGCGACATGTATTATGGAGCAGAGGAAGTACTAGTTAGTGTCGCCGCTGGCTAGAAAGGACATCTACTAAAGAGTTTGTATTTGACTAATAGAAACCCCTTCTAGAATTGGGTTCTTTCAGTGATGTATTTACTTCACAACAACTCTTACCAAAGTCCATCCTCAGCTGATATGAAAGTGTGTTTTATTATGAGCCTAGTGGTATTGAATTGATATTGTAGCTATTGATAATTTTCTACAGACTTCATCAAAATTCATAAAGTTTGACTAAAAGATTAATGTGCACTATATTTTTACATGGAGGGGGTACTAATTAGGCTAGTCTGCAAATTTAAAAACAAACGATTAGAAATGGTGCCATGCATCCCCACAAAACGCAGCACAACAGGAATAACCACATTTCATAGGTTGCCTAGCTAGCTCGGAAGAAGGCACAACCATAAGCTTAGAACACAGCCTGCCAAAACATCAGCTCCTAACCCTAGCGGCGCAAACGAACTGTTGTCAGCCATTAGGCGGCGAAAAAGCCGAAGCATTGAACTCCCGAGACGTCTCCATTGCTAGGATGACTTAACTGGCAAGCGCCAAGAGCATGCCACCGCCGCTCTTTGAGGCCAGCACAACCTCCCAGCCAGGCCCTTTCAGGGGTACAGGAAGGCTGTAGTGGCAGCCATGGCAGGGCCACTGAGGTCACTCTGGTCCATAACCTTCAGAAGGTCATCATCGCTGATATTTGTCTGGATCGTCCTGTTTTCCTCGCCCTGCTCATCCCTGAGTAGCACTAGCAGTTTTGCGTCCTGCAGTTCTCGACAAAAAGGAACACATCAGCAATCATGCAAGCGTTTGATGATCACTGAAGAGACAATTTACATGGTACACGAGAAACAATCTTCTACAGTCCGGACATATTTTTTTACTTCTAAGCCATTAGGCTTGGCGGCTTCTTGTTGAAATTGTCCATTCCCAATCATCACATCCTCTAGCTTCATCTTTCGAAAAGCGCTCTTGATAATCAGGTCCTGTGGCAATGAGGACATGAACCCCAATGCCACAAAAATTAGCCAAGCAAGAGTCCGAAGATCATTCCTAACCATACCTCCACAGAATTTGATGTTATCGGCAGATAAAAATGAACCAGTTTTGTTTGACCAATGCAATGGCATCGATCGATAGCACGTAAATCCATATGAGGGTTCTGCACAACAAATAGGAAGCGAGAGCTCCTATGTGGCGCCTTAAGCGCTACTTGGAGGAACCAGCGCTCATGTGTGCCCGCTCATAGGCCGGCTCATGTAGAAAACGAGCTGCTCAATCTTGTTTGACCAGTTTTCTTCTGGTCGCTCGATCGCATTTTCACCGGTCGCGGTTGACCAGTTGATTGGTCAGCCGTTGACTTTTAACAAATACTTAACATTTTTAAAAATGAAACAATTCGCAAACAATCAAAAACGTTTGTGAATTCAAATATGTTCGCAGATTTTATAAACAGTTCACAAATTTGAAGAAAATTTCATCTATTTTAAAAAGCTCACAGAAATCAGAAACAAATAATCAAATTTGAAAAAAAGTTCATCACATTTGAAAATATCATCGATTTTAAAAAAAGTTTCATCGAATCTGAAAAAAATCATCAACTTTTTAAAAAAGGTCATTGAGTTTTAAAAAAGTTCGTCAAAGAATCATAATTTTTTGTAAAAATTACGCTTTTGAGGAAAAGTTCAAAAAAACTGTAAATGTTCATGAATTCAAAAATGTTCACCGATATTAAAAAACGTTCATAAATTTCATAAATGTTAATATAATTTCAGTAGTTCACAAAATATTGAAAAATGATTTAATTTGAAATAAAGTTCATCAATTTGGGAAAATTTCATTGAGTTATGAAATAAAATTCAACGATTTTGGACAAAAATTCATTGAATTCGCACAAAAAATCATCAGTTTAGAAAAACATATAATTTAAAAATATTCATCAAATTTCGAAAAAAATCATAAATTCGAAATACAATCACCAATTTAAAAAAAAGCCATGCATTTAAGAAAAGAAAAAAGAAACATAAAAGAAAAAAGAAAAGAAAATATAGTTACCCAGGTGGGCAACGTACCACGCTGATAAAAAAAGAACGGAGAAAGAAATGGGCCAGCCCACTAATAGACCTAGAGTGCACAGGATTGCGCTCTATACCGGATGGCCTTTAAACGGCGCCTTAAGCGCCGTATAGAAAAGGCCATAAGAAGTTCAACATATGGGAAAATAAAACGACATAGGACGGGCCTAGCCGCCTGGTGTTGTAGTGCATGTGCGCCATGTTATTTGGGCCCCTTGTTGGATTGGACCAAAGCCGTCTTGCTAGGCGCTAGTCAGCCGTTAGCGAAACCATTCGAGCGACCAAAATGATATCAATAACATAGGCACGAACACCATATTCTATACTAAAAAACGGCACGACCGATGGTGGGTCAGAGGCTAAAATGCAAAGACACGGCTCGCGGGATCAACACCGCATGGCGCACACGCGCATGCGCGGCGACATTCTGGACTGCCGGTGGCCAGTGGAAGGGTAAGTCAGCATTGCGTGGGTAAAACTCTAGATCAGTAAAGTTAGGCAAAATTTAATCAAAAAACTGAACAATTACTACATAAAGTTCAATCTAAAAATGTTTATATTCATATTGAAATTGGTGATTCGGCTTAGCATCATATCAAAATATAGTGTGTATAGATTATTATGATATTGTATCGTACATTCATTTTGATACTTTATTTAAGTTTGCGCCATCTTAATTTTTCTTCGTCCTCCACCACAGATAAGAACCACATGCTCCCTCAAAATGCAATAAATCATATGCAGCCATTATTTATTTAGTAGAACATTATTATAGTGCCAAAAGGATCAAAGAAAGTGTAAAGAGCCTACATGTGGACCTGGCCAAACCGTGTTATAAAAGGTAGATGCAGTAGCATAGAGCAAACATGAGAGTACCACCTACAGCTGTTGGAAAGTTGACGAGACGAGGGAAAGTTGAAGAAACTGCCCCGCATCCTTTTTGTGTGCTTTGACTCGTGTTGTGTGGCATTGCTATATATCTAGCCTTTAATGTCACACCACCTCCAAGTATTCATCAAATTGTTGGTTCTTTTTTCTATCTTTGTACTAATTATTTAACAACGGTCAACCTGTTAGTGGTCAACTGGTCAATGGTCAATCAGTCAACCCTGAAAAACGAGCAAGCGGGGCCAACAGTTCTATGTTCCTTCCTTACCCATGATTGTTCTATGCTAGGCTAAGTATAGCCTCTTATTAGATGTTCAACGGGGTAACGCTTGTGTCACCCCACCCAACATGTGTGTGATGCACAATTTTGTACAACAAAAGGCCCAACATGTGTGTGATGCAGAATTTTTTACAACGAAAGGTATTGCTGACTAAAAAGCGTGCGTCCAAGCCTGAGATCTCCCCAAAATATACTAATCCCTCCCAAAGCCGGAGCTACACAACCAAAACTGGGTGGGCTATATCAAGGACGGCCTACTATTTTTGTCCCATGGCCCAGTTTAATCTCAATAACACACTGTGTGTTTTCATGGTTTCGGCAGTTCATGGCCCATTTTCGTAACATGTAGCTGCACCAGTGCTTCCTTCGTTTGTATTTACGCATGTTATCTTTGAACTAAGTCAAATATATATGGTATGAAAATATATTGAATGATGATTCTAATGGTAATGGCGCCGGCTCGTCCTCGGCCACATCCTCCATTGGGACGTCCGCGGCGCCAGACTTCATGTGTATGCCGGCCTGCCAACCGACTGCAATGGCCCGGATCTCCTTTTTCTGCTCAGATGAGAGGCTGTCCCAGATGGCTTTGGAGCTCGAGGAGGCCATGGTGGACGTCGAGGACGATGGGTGCGGTATGGTCGGGCCTGCGGTTTATATAGCGGGGGGGGGGGGGGGGGGGGGGGGGGGTAGGGCAACCGACGACGAGATTAATGGCGGGCGGCAGACGGGCGGAAGGGTGACGTCGGCGCACTATTCCTCGGCAACCGCACACATGTTGAATGTAGGAAGGCGGACGGAAGGGTTATCATTTGAACACGGCGCAGCCACAAGCGCAGGGAAGAGAAGCAGGCGGTGCTCTCGGCCAGCGCGCCGTTTCAATGCCAGAGCATTGTGAGAGGTCGTGTCGCTCTGAGCTGGCATGAATATGGCACTATTGATCTCGAGTGATGCTGATCTTTTTGGGCGAGAAGGTGTGCGGCCGTGTGTGGTTTTTTTTGTGTGGGTCAGGTAGTAAGGAGAGGGTGTCGCAGCGGCCCGGATACCCGCAAAACCATCTCCCCTGGTTTGTCTTCGGTTTGCGTGAAAAAGCACGTTCGAACTGGCTTACGGACCGATGGAGGACCACGTCGGATGGCAAAATACTTCACGTCCGGACCGCGCGTTCGAAACGGTTGCGAGCGGTTTGAGAGTCTGTGTTGGAAATGCCCTAAAGCACCATTGTGTGGGTAAAATTCTTGATCAGTAAAATTAAGCAAGTTTTGAATTAAAAAAATTGAGCAAATATTATTAAAAGTTCAATCTAAATATATTTATATTCCTATTTAAATTGGTAGTCCAGCATCATATAGGAATATAGTGTGTATAGATTACTTTGATATTGTATCGTACAATCATTTTGATACTTTATTTAAGTTTTGTCCCACCTAAATTTTCTCCGTCCTCCGCCACTATAAGAACCACATGCTCCATCACAAATGCAATAAATCATATGTAGCCATTATTTATCAGAACGTTATTATAGTGCCAAAAGTATAGAGGAAATTGTAAAGAGCCTACATGTGGACCTAGCCAACCATGTTATAAAAGGTCGATGTAGTAGCATAGAGAAAACATGCGAGTACCACCTATAGTTGTTGCAAAGTTGAAGAGAAGAACGAATAGACGCAAAGCAGGTTGATTACCATGTTGTTGGTCTGGTCTTTGGATGGGATTCCAATAGCATCCCGTAGGATTGAGAGACGTGGGGAACTTGTTGTGTGCATATTGGTATGGTCTGAGATCTCCTTACCCATTATTCTTCTATGTTAGACTGAGTGTAGCCTCTGGTTAGATGGTCAATGGGGTAACGCTTGTGCCACGCCACCCAGCATATGTGTGACACACAATTTTGTACAACGAAGGGTATTGCTGAATGAGAAGCGTGTGTCCAAGCCTGGGAACTCCCAAAAATATAGTACTCCCTCCGGTCCTTTTTAGTCTGCATATTAGTTTTTTTCGAAGTCAAAGTATCTCTACTTTGACCAAACTTATAGAAACATGTATCAACATTCACAATGCCAAATTAATATTGTTAGATTCATTACCAAATGTAGTTTCATGGAATGTATATTTGGTATTGTAGATGTTCATATTTTTTAATATATATTTGGTCAAACTTTGTAAATTTGACTTGATACAAATCTAATATGTGAAGTAAAAAGACCGGAGGGAGTACTTCCTCCCACGGGGCTACAAAACCAAAACTGGGTGGACTTTTTTTTTTTGAGGGAAAAAGAAGATTATATTGATTCTCCGTTCTTACAGAAAGATCCAGAAATACATGAGATATTACAAACCGGTCCTTCCTGGATCCCGGCGAAGACGACGACGACCAAGACGGGTCGATGGCGCGCCGCTGCAACTGCTCCTTCACACGCCTTGGACGACGGAGCAAGCTTCTGTGCAGACGGGAAGTCAGCGAGCCTCGGATCCACGGATCCATCGCCTTGGTCCACCGAAAACGCCGCGGGGAACCTGCAAATCTTCTTCATCCTCCAGATCCGCCGCCCGGCGACGCGACCTGGAAGAAACTTCAAGCGCCCGAGAAGCCATGAGCGCGGGGAAGTCGACACCCTCACGACGGAGCTCTGGAGACCGCCGCCACAGAAGGGGAAAGGGCTCGACGCAAACTCCGGCAAAAGCAGCACCACCACCTCCACAGCGCCGCCGGCCGGTACCCCACCGAAACCTAGACTATGTACAAGCCGGGATCCGGGGATTCCCCACCCTCCCGCCACCGAGGCGGCCGCCGGAGGAGGGAGAATCCCGCGAATCCCCGGCGAGCGAGCTGGATCGACGGGAAGCTTCAAAAATCGCCTCTCTCTACTGTAGAGGAGGAGACCGGTCCAAGGAGCGGTCGGGTCAAAACTGGGTGGACTAATACAAAGGAAGGCCTACTATTATTCTCCTAAGGCCCAATTTACTCGCAATAACACACTGTGTGTTTTCAAGGGTTGGGCAGGCCGTGGCCCTTACCATGACATGTAGCTCCGTCGGTGCTTACTCCGTTTTTATTTACTACGGATATTAGATTTGACTTAAGTCAAACTTTGTAAAATTTGACCAAATTATAAACTTTCACAATAAAAATATGTATGATATGAAAATATATTAAATGATGATTCTAATGGTATTGATTTGGTATTGGGGATGTTATTTTTTTTTAATCCAAACTTGGTCAAAGTTTGAAAGTTTGGCCTAAGGCAAAGCTAATATGTGAAGTAAATAAAAACAGAGTACTCCTACTAGCTAGTGTCGCGGTGTCGCCGCTGAGTGGGAAGGATCCCTACTAAAGAATTTGTGTTTAACTTGTTAGAATAGAGCGAGAGACAAGAATCCAGAGAGATGTAAAGTGAACGGTTGTCTTTATTGATGATGGATTACACGTATATATATATCCCCCGAAGGGGTGTGTCCGAAGGGATATGAGGCAACCGCCTTTGTCAGGAAAAGCAGGGATTAATAGGATTAATTAAATCCTAACACTCCCCCTAATCCATGCTTGTTAGTGTAAGTATCATCATCTTGAAAAAGCCAAAAACCCTGTGGGAAAAATATGAGAAGATAGGTGTTTGATATGTTGCTAAAACTCCTTCAAACCCAGTGGGAAAAATAAGGAGAAAATGATGCAACATATAATGGTTACTGTCTCTTTTAACTCAATACGAGAAAACTCATAGAGTTTAGAGGACAATAAATATGTCATGTATACTTTCTTAAAAAACCCTGTGGGGAAAACAGAAAATATGACATATGATCTTGTGTTGATATTACCTCATTAAAAACCTTTATGAGAACCTGTATAGTAAACTCATGAAGGGAAAAAGAGTATAATATGATGCATTGAACAGGAACAATTCAGGAAGATACTCCCCCTGATTCTTGCATATTCCGAAGTCGTCATATACCAATTCCATGAACACATTTCTGGGACATAGAAGTTGGTAGAGACCTGATGAACAAATCAGTCGCATGATTTGACTTGCAAGATATGCAATATAGTGATATTGCTTATTATGTAACCTATTTGCATCCGGGCAACACAAGAAACATTATCGTTGAGATAATGGTTGGTGGATGTAGCCATGACGTCTGTTTCGAAGACTCTTCATGAGAGGGCTACCACACCTAGTAGGAACACTAAGCTTGTCTACGATCTGACATAGTGGGGATCTGATCGATGTATCCAATGATATTGGTGTTCACATTTTTGTGAAACTGAAAAAACAGGACAAAATGTTTGATGCATTGGAGATATCGAAAGATATTCTTGAGTACCAACCAATTGTGTTTGGTGGATCCAATGGCATTATGGAACGTTGAGTCCCAATATCTCATTTCCATCATCTCTTGGTCTAAATAGATCTTTCTCTACATCTAGAGAATGAACTACCATGAGAGTTATGGATGGATAATATTTGTCCACAATGAATTTCTCCAATATATTATGGATATAGACAACATAGTATACCATAATGCATGAATGAAGGTGCTCAATTTGTAGTAACGAGCGGTATTTTGGTTTACCAAATCCTTCATTTTAAACTCCGTCATTTAGATGATTACATGCGTCGTCATTGCAGACACACAAACATGGATAATCATCATTCTAGGAGTAATCCTTGTGTATAAGGAACTCACTATGTCGGTTGTACCATATGTACCGACAACAATAAGTCGTATGGTGACTTACTGATTTTTACACAATGTATGTTGCGTATTGCATTTTGATTCAGAAGTGAGACTCCATCGGGAATCAATCATTTGTGTCTGAATCTAGTGATCCACATGGATATGTCATCACTATATCTATAAACTGCAGAGATAGATGATTTTGTACTGCCAATGATATAAGTAACCGGAAAGAGATTCCACCTCTGGAGAATAGTTGGGTATCTGCGTGAACCCTTGTGCTACAATACTTGCTCTTTGTTTCACCACCTCGTTGTTTTCAATTCTGTTTCCAGAAGAAAACTGGTGTAGGTATTGCTTATGAATACCTTCCCATTATTGAGCAAGATCATTTCTACCTAGATTATACCCTTTGCTTGAGTTCAGTCCGAGTGTTGTTCACACTTTGCCATGGCCATGGTCTTTGGACCTAAATCATGTGAAAGGTTTTGCAATCTAGTTGAGAAATGTATATCGACAATTGTAGACTTCCGGTTATATGATTCTCCAGAATCTATATATCAATATATAGTTGATGGAAATATCGTTACCCATGGTGACTGCTCGCGATTTTCCAATGCGATTGAGTCGGGTATTCCGATGTCCCGGTCATTGTGTGCACTATGACCTGGGTTGGTGGAGGTTTCCCATCCACTAGGTAAACTACCCATTAGGTGTCTGTCAACGTGAAGTTGACTTGCATTTACTGATTCACAAGCCTTGATATCCTTGCTTGCGAGAAGCTGAATCCTGATGTACTTCTGCCATACATCTCCCCCTGTTGCATCGAACGGGGAGTGGAGTGGTTTTTGTTGCTACCTCCACTCTTTCAGGCAGGATTTTAGGATTGGGTGACACCTTTATAGTCAGTAAATGAATCTGGCAGGTTATTTGCAATGTGATGCAAATCTTTTGAACGCATGGTTCATATCTTTGAGTACGTGGATTTGAGGCAGAAATGTGTTGAACATTCCACTAATTTCCTGGCATTCATTATGGTACTTGAAATCTCCCCCTAATGCCTGGAAATGTTCCTCATTGAATCAGCATACTGGCCTTGAATAACTCCCCATGTGAGGGTCTTAAGGTATTGACGGTAATACAATTATTCCTCACATAGATCCCAACTATATGTTGAGGGGCCAATGATGTATGCCGGGTGGTGGTATCGGTATACAACCGAATTACCACAGATGGGAAATACTTGATAGATTTCCACGTATCAAGGATAGAGGGGAATAATATTATGCAGTTCTGTCATGAGCGTGTAAAACTGCATGACTCCATCGTAGAGTTGGTAAGTTGCAATTCCAAAGTAAAGATAATGCAATGAGCTTAACTCTTTGGATAAAGGATTCTACCAAACCATTTTGAGTCTAGACATTAGGACAAATTGTTAAACTTCAATCCGAGGGCCACAGAGAAGGCACGAGGAGAATTCTGCAATCTTGTCCATTCGATTTTCTTGAAATCGATGTCAGGATAATGAGCCAATGGTTTCGTGTGGATAAACCACACTTGAGACCATCGTATAGATGTGTCTTTTAGAACCATGGAACACCTGAATAGTCTAGTCAATGGATGGGAAGAGCCACTTACCTCAACTTGATGCATTCAAGGAGTCTAGGTGGTTCAGCGTAGACTTTAAGGTGCGTGAGCCTTAAAATTAGCTTCCCTATGTCACATGTAGTGCACATAAAATCCAAATGTTGTTAAAATTTAGCATCATAATAATCATAAACTATTGGAATTGCTGATAGTTTCGGTTTCAACCCAATGTCTCGATGACCAAGGCGAGTATGCCAAGTTTGTCATGTACAAGACATTTTCGAAAACTATCTTGTACGCAACATGTGCTACGGGTTGTGTCATATGTGTAGTACAATCCAGATGATACATAGAGAATGTGCTTGCCATATCCGTTGCATATGGTAAAGAGAATGTATTCCTCTTTGTTGTCATCATAAGTTTCGCTATGGAAACTATTTTGACGGATATCTCTATGGTTTAGCAGGGTACGAGTTTAACTGAGAAGCAATAAAGCATCCTGACGTTACTCGAGTACCCACAGGGATAGTAAATATGACTCAAGTTGAGCCAACAAATACCTCATTGCGTCTAGCGATTTAAAAATATCTCCTTTCTCTCAACGAGAGTGGAAACATTTCACTTCCCTGAGTATAGAGTTTGCGGTGCATATGTCCACAAGGCACATATCATCTTTCATCAGATTGACTCCCATAGAAATCTATATATAGACATGAAGATTCTCAAGGAAATCACTGTCAGATATATAGAATACATACAAATGTATTTGTACCAAAGTGCTAATACAATATATGATGACAACAATACTTATGTTGTTGTTACAACATCATAAATGGACATAAATTATATTGACCACTCAGGAGATTGAGAGACTATTCATAGTCTCCAAACATGTCGGTTGAGGCATATTCAACCACACGTTCTCCGTGCCCATAGGGTCCCATCATCACTGGTGATGTCGGGTTGAAGGTTGAAGTGAGCTTCAAACCTTTGCCCTTGAGTTCATTGTATCCCAGGGATTCCTGATACAGAATAACCAGATGCTGAGATCTGAATCTAATGCCTTATAATGTATAAGACAACATTTTTCTGTTAGCGATGTGATCCTGACCAGAAGTGAATCCTGGATTGCACACATTATCCCACGAGACACAAGAGCGATCATGATGTCCATGGCCCAGATAGGGCAGTGGTGGCCATTGAGGGCGAATGCCTCAAATTCTATAGCCATATGTTACCTCTATGGGTAAACCAGAGATAATTAATTTACATTCAGTAAATTAAAAACCATCATGCTTGATGTTGTAATGAACTTAGCAAAATCAATGGGTATTTCAAGAAGTTATCTTGAAACCATTAGTGTGAATCTCAAATTGCTAAATATGACACCTTGAAGATAATCTCCAAAATGGAATAGATCTCGCAGCACCAAAGAGTATAATATGATGAAATCAGTAGATACTCACTCGTAATGCCTTATGTCATGAATTAGTAAAATGTGTGGGAGAGCACTTTGTAAAGCAATCATAATGTCGAAACGACAAAATATAGGCTTTATCAGTAGCCATCGATAATCTGTCGTAGGCAGTAGATCCATATGACTACCTTGTGATCCCAAACATCAATTTGAAGAAATCACTTTGAATTTTGCATCTGTATTTGCAAGAAATTGAAAATCTCAATTGCAAATAGACGTAATAATCTCGGCATGTAGCGAACATGGAGATACATACATTCTGGAATACATCGTACTCATCAGAAAAACAGTACTATAGAGGCACTGAATTTATCTTTGCAAGAGATAAAAAAAATCTCAATTGCAAATGGACATAATTAATCTCAACACGTGATAAACGTGGAAATATATTACATCAACTTAAGATCTGGAATACATCTCGGTACTCAACAGATATACACTACTATTGTAATGAATAGAAATGATGTTGCAAACTTGATGTTCAAGTGAAAAACTTGAATTGTATAGATCTCAAAATAAAATGAGATGATCTTGTATCAAGTTGCAAGATAATTCAGCAGAGTGAATTAATATTTGCGAGAGAAAATTAATCTCAATCGCAATGAGATTGTTTTGCGAGAAAAAAAAATATTTCTCAATCGCAAATAAATATTGTTGTGCGAGAAAATTTAATCTCAATCGCGAAAAACATGTTCTAGAGAATGTGGTAAACACGTTGAACATGTCAAATATAAAAATACACATATTTCTGGAATTGTAAAACTCCACAAAAAATGGGTTGAAATGCATATCTATACATACATGGTCTAATAAAGATGACAAGTGCTAATGAATAGCACGAGTAGTTGAACCATGTTGAGTTATCCTGAGACGTACAGGAATTACTCCAAGATTTATACACACAAGCCTATTATGAAAATAGGTAAAGCCGCATGGGCTAAAGTGTAATCGCGAAGGGATAAGGCTCCATGGCCTTTCCATGTGCGGTTACGAATCGAAGGATTCGATTTGGCTCACGCCGCCCTGCTACGCACCACCGTTCGCTGCCGATGGGAGGGCACTGCCGCACGTATTCGTGCTGATAACGTGTTACAATAGAGCGAGAGACAATACAGAGAGATGTAAAGTGAACGGTTGTCTTTATTGATGATGGATTACACACATATATATATATATATATATATATATATATATCCGAAGGGGTGTGTCCGAAGGGACATGTGGCAACCGTCTTTGTCAGGAAAAGCAGAGATTAATAGGATTAATTAAATCCTAACATAACTCGTGGAAAACCCTTCTAGAATTTGTAGTTTGTAGGTTCAAACATCACTTATGATAGGGTTCTTTCAGTGATGTGTGTACCTCACAGAAACTCTTACCAAAGTCCATCCTCATTTGATACAAAAGTACGTTTCATGATGAGCCCTAATGGTATTGAATTGAAATTGTAGTTTTCGCTAATTTTTCCATAAACTTTAGCAAAATTCATAAAGTTTGTCTATTGACTAAATGCATTATATTTTGACAGGGAGGGAGTTACTAATTAGGCAAGTCTGAAATATTAAATACAAACAATTGAAAAGGTTGCCCTGCATTCCCTCTCCAGATTCTTGCCACAAGCGCAGCACAGCAGGAGTAACCGCATTTCATCATCATCACACACAACCTCTTCATGACTTCATGTTTCTGTGTTGATGTGCGGTCCTACACCAAAACCTTAAAGATCTAGCATTGCAGAGCGGCAAAACAATGCCATTTCCAAACTCATCTAGCATACCATGGCAGTCTTACATAGGTTCCCTAGCTAGATTGGAAGAAGGCACGAGTATAAGCTTAGAACACAGCCCGCCAAAACATCAGCTCCTGAACCTAGGGGGTGCAATGCACGGTTGTCAAGCATTAGGCGGCGAACAAGCCAAAGCATCAAAATACCGAGGACTCGCCATTGCTAGGATGGCTCAGCTGGTGAGCGCCGAGAGCATGCCGCCGCCGCTCTTCGAGGCCAGCACCACCTCCCAGCCAGGCCCTTTCAGGGGGACAAGAGGGGCAGGATTGGGAGCCACGGCAGGGCCGGTGAGGTCGCTCCGGTCCATCACCTTCAGAAGGTCCTCGTCGCTGATATCCGTCTGGATCAACCTGTCTTCCTCACCCTGCTCATCCCTCAGCAGCGCTAGCAGCTCAGCCTCCTGCAATTCTCGACATCGAAAGAACACGTCAGCAATCTTTCCCAGTGTTTGATGATCACGGAAAAAAAGAAGGTTAACAGCTTTTACATCTAGGGCGTTCGGCTTGGCGGCATCTTGTTGAAACTGCCCCTTCCCAATCACCACATGCTCTAGTTTCAGCTTTCCAAAAGCTCTCTTAATAATCCGCCCCTGCGACAAATCGGAGATGAGCCCCGATGCCACAAAAATTAGCTAAGCAAGAGTCTGAAGATCATTGCCTAACCATACCTCAACAGAATTCGATGTTGCCAGCCGATAAACATGAACCGGTTTTGTTTGACCAATGCGGTGGCAACGATCCATAGCCTGTAAATCCATCTGAGGGTTCTGCAGAACAGAGCAAAAATTCAGCATGCCACAGCTATGAAAGCTAAACTGAAGGCAAACATTGTACCAAGGACAGCTACAAACTGTTCAGTAAAACTGAAAATTACCCAATCACTATCATATAGGATGCAAGTATCTGCAGAAGTAAGGTTGATACCAAGTCCCCCAGCACGCGTGCTTAGAATAAAGACATTCATACCACTGTTCAAGTCATTAAACTCCGCTATCTGCCGCAAGGAAACAAATAGTGAGATAGCAATATCTATAGACAGCCTTCAATTATCAAAGGGAAAAGGATTAGCATGCAACAAAAAAGCAATATAAAGGAACATGCTATGGTTTAGAGCACTGATTCCACAATAACCAGTCAGGCGCATTTAACACAAGGGTTCATAAAAGCATTATATCCGCAGTTTCTTTTCCCACAAGTTCACATTCTGACTGGTTTGGGTGGTATGTTAAAACTCCATCCAGCTTTGACACCTATTAGCTGCAAATTAAGTATTTTTTCCTTTCAACAAAATACCTAACCCAGGTTTTGAACTAGTTATGTCCGAAACTAGCTGATTTTGCCCTATTTACAGTTCTCTACATAAATTAACGCACCACACAGGTAAAATAGCAGTACCTGGAAACTAACTCAGGCGCATATTTTAATTATGTTTATTGTTTTAGCTAACACACATTTGCTAAAGCGCGTTGGAACCAGGTAATGAAACACCCTCCAGTGTGGTACCAACCAGCTGCAAAATTAGTCCGAGTTTTCTTCCTTCCAATGAGATACCTAACACAGGTTCTAACACATTATGTATGGTTCTAGCTAATTTTGCCCTAGTTACAGTTTTCTAAATAAATTTAGGAACCAACCATGCAAACTAATGGCAGTACCTGCTAACTAATTCAGAGGGGGGGGGGGGGGGGGTGTCCTAAACTCATATTTACACTACTGCACATGCGCTCAGTGTGGATGTTAAATTAACATGCTCGTAGGATAACACATATGTGTTGAAAACTGCTCGTGCAAAAGAATTAATTCAACATTGTCATCAAGCTAAATTCCAAATTATTCATGTGCACAAATAGGTAAAGTGCATGGACACGCAATACAGATATTCATCAGTGGAAAGCAGAAAGTAGAAACAAGAATACGATTGTTTAGTTTCTCTGTTGTTAGGTATGTTTCCCACCTATATAAAACAGGGCTGTTATATATCATGCCATGAATCAATCTACAGTAGTTTAGCCTTCTTTCTTAGCATAGTTAGTGGTAGTTATCTCGGTATGTACATGCATACATACGATAGATGATGTCCAGTAAACTAGTAATAAATTGGCAGACTACCACATTACCTGCTTCCTCCTGTCTTCCAGCTTGACATTACCATCAATTCTGCAAACCTTCAGACCTTTTGTATCCAAATAATAGTCAATGATGTCCAAAACTTTTGTCCACTGTGAAAATACAAGGACCTGCAAACATATCAATTGAACTATATGTCAGGTTCGAAAATTAGAATCATGAACAATGTGCTGGCACGTGCCCAACCTTGTGATTTTGTTTGAGTAGAGCATCCAGTAACCTGTCCAACAGCTGAAATTTGCCGCATTGTCCCAGAAGCTTATCAATAGGTGGATAGAAGTCTGCAAACAAAAGAAATAAAATTAATAACAATGTGGATAAAGGAAAATAAATCAAACAGAGTGATGCAACTAGCATATGTCCAATGGGCAATGATACACACAGCTTGTGTCGAATGCAGCATCCAAAAGATCAGGGTGGCCACAATTTTTCCTGAGCTGAATGAGTAGATTATTTAGCTTGGTCTTGATGCCAGGTCTCCGCAAAACTACAATATAGCAAAAAATTGTCACATTCATATGTTATTTACTTATGGGCAGATTGGACAATAAGTACACATGAAGACATGCATGAGATGAGCGTACACATGCATACCAATATCTGTGTTCTCATGCAAGTAGTTGTCGAATGTCCTCTCAACCAAGTGATTCTGGATTTGTTTCTGATGTTCAGTCATGCTAGCATAGATGATTATCTCTTTCTTCCGTGGAAGCATGTGTTCTACATCCTCTTTCATCCGCCTTAGAAGGAATGGACGCAAAATGGCATGAAGCTTTGAGACAACAAGGACTCTTTTGTTCTCATCAGTTTCTTCCTGTTGTTCCCCATCTCCCTTCCCAGAAAAATCAAACCTGTAAGAACATTGCCATCAGATCGACATATCCATGAAGTATTCAACAATAACTTCACCATCTTTATGACAAAAACACCCCATGTTAACTTATGAAAATCCATCAGAATAGTTTTAGTATTATGTCCATATTACATTAGTCATCAGTATACAGCTAAGCAAATAGAACATATCAACAGGTAACATAAATAAAAGAAGGTATAAGATAAATTATGTTAATATTTAATAGACAAATTGACAGGCATGGCATATCAGTGTCTGATACACAATGTAAATCAGGAAGAAATGTCATAACAAAGTGTTTTCGATTACTAGTGTTTCTAAAGTCTACATGTCCCATATTTACAATAAGAACACCTGTATACGGAGCTACATATCCAGAAGTGGCTGATATACAGGGAGTTGGCTGCTCTGGCACATGATAATATCAGCCAGAGAACCCTGGCGGTGCCCACTGTGGCCAATGGTAATCCCTCATTTTCAGGGAGTTATCCATGTGGATTGCAGTTGTTCTGGCCTGTAACATTCGAAACAGGGCTGCATTGCCACCATTGTGATTAACCGTTTCTATATTCTTGGGTAGTGCCCCTGCCAGGTTCCTCGACAAACCAAGATGTTTGAACAGTTGTATGAATAATAAATTACTACAGTCACACCATATATTTGTCCTTATGCTGGGGGACTGATATCTCAATTAATTAAATTTAACAGACTTGTTTGCATGGTTTGACCACACTATGAGCACTTAAGGACAAAACATACATAACTTTATGTATCCTGATAAATGTCAGAACTGCTGACTAGAAAGACAGACATATCTGCACAATTAGATTCATACATCAATTGAGTTTCAATACAACATCTAGCCAATGACAGAGCAAACTATCTGAAAGCTAGACAAATGTTGCATTGGATGATTCAGGTAGCACATATAATTATAATAAATAAAGGCAATAAGAAAAGGCCACAAGATTGGCGGAAAACACAATAATTGCTTCCAGGATACGGAGACCATGGACAAAAAAGGCATGCACATAAACTAAATAACATAAAGGGCAGACAGCAGTGCAGTGTTTTAGTTCAGTGGATCATACCATGACTCAAATTCCTGATGGGATGAGAATATATCAGGCAAAATGAAGTTCAGTAGTGACCACAACTCTGCTAGGTTATTCTGAAGAGGCGTCCCAGTCAAAAGGAGCTTATTCTCCATCGGAATGCGCTTTAACTCCCTCAATAATTTACAATTCGTATTTTTCAACCGATGACCCTAGAAAAAGAAGTATCAAACCGACTCGTAAATAAATAGGGAAGCGGGAGAAGCATACAAGGACAATAATACAGAGCATATGAAATTCCATTACCTCATCGACAATAACATACTTCCACTGGTAATTAGCAAGCAATCTTGCATCATACATGGCCATCTCAAAGGAAGTGATTATTATTGGAAAATCAGGGCCAACTTTTTTGGGCATGAATTTCCTCCTTAGCTCTGCCCGAGCCACTTTATCTCCATGATAAATCAGACCAATCAGAGATGGTGCAAACCTGAAATCAAGAACTCCTCATAAGACAGCAAACTAAGAACACATACAGTGAAAGACAACTATGGATACTTTACCTTGATAACTCATTTAACCAGTTTGACAGAGTGGACAGGGGAGCAATAACCATGTATGGACCATCCATACCATTTCCTTTGAGATGGGCAAGAAATCCAATTGTCTGGATTGTTTTCCCGAGGCCCATTTGATCAGCTAGTATTCCATTTAGGCCGTTTTGCCACAGTGATATTAACCACTTAATACCCTTTATCTGGTAAGATTTCAACTTTCCTCCAGTCAATAATGGAACAAGATTGGCTTGCTCTTTTTCCCACCTTTCTTCTTCAGTGAGAGTACTATCATCAGCAGTACGGTCTTCACGCGATCTTGTAAGCATGGCTGCGACTGCTGTCTTAGCCTTCTTCTGAACAATATTTATATACGGTAGTCAGAAGCAACAGAAGGTTAACATAAGTAATTTCTTATAGTTTTCCTATACATTCTCATCAGCAATGATAAACCAAGTTAGCACCCTAGACCAATGATCCATCTCGAGGAAAATATTAACAAGACGTTCACAACTATTCCCATTGACATCAACAAGTCCAAACAAATCAAAGTAACGTTGATCTTACACCATTATTCTGATGTGTAGACAGCAGTAGCTATATGCTGCAACAAAACTGGAACAGCGCATTTCACTAAGATGTGTGAAGTAGTAGTACATTAGAAGGATGCTACTAATGGACAATAATAGATCAAGTGGCCTCCCTAGAATTATACAAGCAAAGTCCTTTGAGCAGGTAATACAGATCAACTGCAGTGCATCGACAGTATATGATGACCAGACATTTGCATAATCTGGAAGACAGCCATAGTAGCATTTTTGCAAACCAGAGAAGACAATGTACGAAATCTGAACTCACATCATTGTACTTTGGCTTAGCCTTTGCTTTCCTCTTTCTGCCGCGCCCTTTCTTCTGCTCTTCCACGGGTTCCTCTTCATCTTTAACTTCAACAGCTTTCTGCTTGACCAGCAGGCAACACCACCAATGTCAACAAAGAAGAAAATAATTAGCAGGAAGCATTATACTGATCGAGAAACGAAACAGTGAGAGACATGGCCAGCATACATCCGTGATCTGCTCCATCTTCTCAAGCAAGAATTCAGAATAGAGCTGTGTCTTCGTCAGCAGCTCATCCAACTTGCTGAACCGTTGATTCGGATCAAAAGCCTTGCGAGCTTCTCTCTTCCTGGCCTCCTCCTCTTCCTCTGCCTTCAACCGGGCCTGGTACAGCTCCTCTTCCTCCTTCGCCATCACCTCCGTGACCAAGCCCGCGTCCTGCAACTCATCAGCCGCCTCCTCTCTGACGGAGTTCAGCAACTGCTCTTCGGTGGCCTCGAGCTCCGAATCGCCGGCGTCTTTCTCGTCATTGGCCTCGGGCATTTCCTGATCTCGCGCAAAAACAATCGCATCATCAGGGTAAAAGGATCGAGATTTCTTTTTCGACGAACCAAAAGGACGGAAATTGGTCGAAAACCTAAACTAAACGGACGAAATTCAAACATCGCGCCCATCCAAAGGACGCGGAGTCGATCTAGAGACCGTAAAACGGAAGGAGTCAGAAATGTAAACCACCTCGTCCTCCCGGACGGACACGCGAGAACAGGCGCCGGGGGCGGTGGTTGTCGTGGCGGCGGCGGCGGCTTCCATCTTCGCCCCTTTCGCCACGGCGACCACCATCTTGACCGGGCTCGACGGCGACGGGCGGCGATGCCGGCGATGGTCGAGGGAGCCGAGGCGGCGGGGGCGGGGGCAGGAGCGCCTGCCTGCGGTGGTGGGGGTGGGAGACGAAACGAAAGGGTGGCGGCGGCGGCGCAGAATGGGTGCGAACCGGCGGAGGCAAAATAGGTCTTTTTGAAGGGGGGCTGGGCAGCGCGTGCATTTCAAAAATATCTTTTCTTTTTGGTGCGGAAGTTTTTCGAAAATATCGATACGATGCCAAAATTAGTATGGCGGATTGGTAATCACCTGGGTTTCCTTCCATACGAAAGTTCTGGTTTCCTCCTCCGACGTCATAGTCATACCGGGGGTGGGTGGGTGTCAGTTCTTGATATCGATGGTGTGTCCGGCGACACGTTGCCCTGGTTTGGGTCGTTCAACGGCAATGGTTTTGCTTCAAGCAAACTACTTTCGAGGTCCGGAAAGCTGTAGATCAGCGATGGAGCCGCATCGAGCTCGGATGAAGAGGTGATCTGTCTTCTTTCTCTTGATGGAGAGGGACAAGCGCTGGTTTTTTGTGTAGGATTATCCTATCCTTTCGGTCCTGTAATGTCGATGTTTACGCGCCAGATGTGTTCAGACGGGCAGCCACCCACACCGTTGTACCGGCTGCATCTCAACGTCTTCGACGTTAGCTTGCGGGTTCCTGGGCAAGTGCCGCGGCACGAGGAAGCGGGAGGCTCCGGCCTCGAGTGTGGCGGTGTTGGCCTCCTCCTCTGTCGGAGGTGGTTGGCCGGCTAGTTGTGGTGGATTCCTAGATCCCACGGCTAGTCCCAGCGGCGAGTGGGGAGGCGTGGCTGCCGGTGAAAACCGAGCTCCAACTACGGTCATGGTAGGTGATGGCGGCGTCTGCGCATCGTTCTTTTGTTGAAGGCATCGCCACTACAACCATCTTCTACCCATTCACGCTGCTCCAGGGGAAACCTTAGATCCGGGTATTCCGGATCAGACAATGGTGACGCTCTCGGTGTCGCTCTCCCTCACGGTGAGTCTCGACGGCGTGGCGTGGCGGTGTCTCTGTGACGGACATGAGATGATGGACTCGCACAGGGTGGGGTGCTGTCTGGCGTTGTGGTGGCTTTGACGGCATGCCTGACAAGGTCGATGCGTTAGTACCTGCTCTGAAGATGGATCGGTGAAAGACGGTGATGAAGACCTCTGCAGCGGTTGCATGTGGTGACCGCTGAGAGTTCGTCGGACCGGTGTGTGCATCAGACCTGGAATTGCGGCTTGGCTGGGGCCTCCGGCTTTAGATGTTAGGTGGTGTGAGGTTTGGGTATATGGCTCAGTCATCTGCACCTCTTCATCAAGTGGATAGGAGTAGCGGCAAATGTTGCCAAGATGGTGACTTTAAACTTATTGATGTATTACTTTGTAAGTTCTAGATGAATACTAATTAATAAAATGGTTGTATGCATCGCCCGATGCAGAGACCGGAGGTCATCCTGCTTTTCGAAAAAAAACATTTCACAATATCATGAGCCACCCAATTGGCACCCCTCTTAATTTTCACCCTCTCAAACTTTTGGGACTACAACATTAGATGATGTTATTGATTGTCTAATAAATGCATGGGGATTGGTGCCTCCCATATAACATGCATATGTATTTACATTCAAGAGTTAAATTACACAAGATGAAGAACAAAATTAGATTGACACTTCTCGTCGCTTCTTCCCTGACAAGGCACCATCTTCGTGTGTATCCTGAGCATGACTAGTCACAAAATGAGCAAACGAATTATGTGGGGGTATCCTTGATTCCCATGAAACTAGAACAAAGTCTTGTTTTGGTCTAGCGCTAGGATCTGCTATAAGTTCCCCAAATGTCAGACATGGTAATTCATTCTTGGTTGAACCATCAATTGTATAACGTGTCATGCTAAGTGGATGCAAAGCAAAGTCCGTTATGTCCACTGGATGTCCTTCTCCTATAAGCATGCTTGGGTGTCCACCATACATGGAGAGGTTTCGTTTAACCATTCTTTTCCTCTTGTCCAATATGCAACGCCAATATTGAACACTGAGGTTCCTTCTCAAGACATCTGCGAACGTATTTGTCGCCACAAGTGCACCTGGTGTACCGTGCAACACCTTGGCAAATTCATCTGCTACATGTACTAATAGTGGATGTTGTGCAGGGTCAACGCTTCCGAATGCCAGTGTCTTAAAAAGGTACCTCAACTCATTGTAAGACATAACACTTAGGAAAATCGGTTTCACCGATCCAAATCTGGCTAAGCTTTGGAGTCTACTTATGATGATGATCTTGCATCTTCTGTCCATTCCTATGAAAAACGAGAGAAACTTTTTCCAATCATCATCACCTATATCAAAAGCAAACTCAATAACTACCAGCATTCTCATCCCTTCCATGGTACTTCCATGGTCAAGTATTTTCAAAAGCCCGTCTCCTTTCAAGTGCAAAATAGAGGAGAAGCACGAGCGGACCCTTTCATCGCCCCATGCAAGAGCAACCAAAGTTTTCTTCCCGATTGCAGCACCACCTATGACTGGAAGAACGGCTGGTGCAGGATAACAAGGTGGGTCATTGTATTGCAACAAGAATCTCAAGATCTTCTGCTTTTCACTGTGTCGGCTGAACATGAAGTTGTCAGTGTAAAGGTAAACATCATAGGGCCTACGAGACATGTGCTTGCATCCACTTAGAAGCACAACAAATTCTGCCATGTTATCAACGGCAATTCCTAAGATGTCCAAGGCACCACGTGACTCGATACGTGTGACATTATCAGTTGTTGATCTATAACGCTTGACTAAATAGAACCGGTTGCTATAGGGGTCATTGCTGCTAACCTCATCAAAGCCAACACTTTTTTGCACAGCCTGGTACCTCAAGATGTCCAGCATGCAGTGTCCTCCATACATGGCCTCTGAGAGCATCTTGAGCTGCATCATCATCCCAGTGTTGGTGATGTACCGCGCATCTGCCTCCTCGACCACGGTGGCAACTCTCATCAGGAGGTGCTGCAATGTCTGTGCCACCTTTTCCTCCTCTAATTGTGCATCACACAAGGAGGACTGGTACTTGTTAATGAGGAAGGAAATGAAACGGCTCACGAGTTCACCTGTAACTGCAGATATGGCAGCCTCCATCGCAAGCAAGAAGGCAACGGATGATTGAAGCAGCTGGTGGGTCTCTGTAGAGTCTAGAAAAATTGACTAGCCTCTTCCAAGTCTTAGAGAATTTTATTGCAAAATATAAAAAATCTTCAAACCATTAACTGCCATGAGTTCAAGGGTGGGTGACACAGAGAGCGGCGTCGCAGAGACCGGGCTCCAGGGAACCCGGTTTACCAAAAAAAATTCAAGATATACTTAAAAGTTTCAAAAAATATTAAAAAACAATTATACAAATACATATGCATGGTAGTCAAGTATGTAAAAAGTTTCATCAGGTAATTCAACTGTTTGCATGCTACAAAAAAAAGATAAATATCTGGCCCAAATACAACAAAGATAAAGCCCATTTTAATCTGTGTATTTGTCTTTTTTGTATGCGTTACATGAGAGCATATGTGTTCGTGAAAATTTATACGTGTGTATTACGAATACACATCTGTGTATATACTTTTTTTCAGATTTTTTCAGTGTGTGAAAATAGTATTTCGGCTGAAAAAAAATACCGAGCTATGTGGAGCTCGGTCTCTGCAGCCATTTATCGGGGTAACACACGGCTGCTAACATGTATCCTTATAAACTGCTTGTACCTGTACTTGTACTCTATACTGGCCTAGTGGTCCTATATATGGAATACAATTAAAACCATGTGAGAATGACAAGTCAACTGTCCAAGGGACATAAAAACATTGATTTGTATTTTCAATACTCAGAGTAGGTAGGACCAAATTTATATTGTTCCATGCCGGCATGTTTACATGTATTATAGTTTAATTATCTTCGTATTTATCCTTTTTAGCTGTACCGTAGTGCAATGCCCAGCCGGAATATTTATCAAATATTAAAGTTAGTTAGTCCAGGAGAGTTGTACGAAGGGCCAAAGAGAGAAGAACTAAGCTGGCGAAGAAAGCTGTACATATTATACAGTAGGGCTTTTGTCTTTCGTTGAACTAGTTTTACTTTTTGCACTCTACTCTAGCAAAGGTTGACACTGGATGAAGTTAGAGCTTTTCCAGATGAATTTCAACCGAGAGAGCATGCCAATCAGTGGAAGGAAACAGTGCACCCCCGGATTTTTATCTTAGTCAGTGATGACGGGAATCACAGCTCCATACTAAAGTAGAGCTAGTAGGTTTTTAATTCCGGAAACAAAATAATTTCGGACCTCACTGAAATATGCGAAATTTCGGAAATTTCGCATATTTCGGATATTGCGATTTCAAGTTTCAGTTAATTTTAATGAATTTTGACATAATTTAAATTTATTTTAAAATCAGTTTGAAGATGCCTTGAAATCTCGGTATTAAAAATATTTCGGACCCCACTGAAATATGTGAAATTTCGGAAATTTCATTGAAATTCCATTGAAATTTTTAACCCTACTCACTACCAGAATCGCCCCCTACGCCGACGGCCAGACCCCGTCGGCGTAGGCCAGAATACCGTCGGCGTAGGGCTACGCCGACGGCCCCCGTCGGCGTAGGTCCGTCGGGATCGCGAGCGTCGGCGTACCCGGACGTTTTCGTCGGCGTAGGAAAACCGTCGGCGTAGGTCCCTTATGCCGACCTCCGGCCGTACGACTGTCGGCGTAGATGGGCCGTCGGCGTCCTTTCTCACGTGACGGCGGCTGACGGCGACGGCGGAGTTCGACCACCAAACGGAATCTGCCACGTGGCAGGTCTACGCCGACGGTATTCTGGTGCACCGAAGTCAGGGTCTACGCCGACGGCGTAGGTCCGTTGAATGCACGATAAGTAGTTGGATAGTTTGGGGATGTACTAACCGCAGTCGGACAGCGTTGTGCCACAAAGTCTTCAAACGTAAGCAGAATTGGTTGTTCTCCAGCAGGTGGTGGTGGTGGTTGCATTACAGGAACCGTTCCGGCCGCTATGGACTCAAAAACGAGCTGCATGTTAGTTGACCAAGCACACACGAAGGTTAGAAGAAATGAGAATGCAAATGTGAAAGTCAAATGAAAGGGGCTAAACTAACATTCATCATGCGACTGGCGTGGTCCGAGACTGCTGCAAGTCTCGTGTTCCACGCCATGGTCTCCTGACGTTGGTACTCCATGTAGGCCTTCAATATAACATGATGAAACTCATAAGAACATCTTGGTGTGGAAAATAAAATGAGAAAAAGGAAGATAAGAGGGAAAATTCTTACAGAGTGTTGCTGGGCTAGGAGGGACATTGAGTGTGCACTTGTCGTCCTCGGCTGCGGGCTCAGGCCCGGGTTGGTAACTCGGAGCTGTGTGTAGGAGACAGAAGGAGTGACAACGGCATCCAGAACTCGCTGTCGACCATGACTCTTCGGCCCTATGCCGACCACCGCCCTGTCGTCCGTAGCCTCTTTTATGGGGTCAGGTGTGTCAGGATTGTACCCCAGATACAACTCCTTGTAGCTCTCAAGGTGCTCGCCGGACTTGCCGTAGTACTTGCCCTTGCCTTCCCTGGGCTTAGTCCGCACATGGGCTAGCTCCCACGCCTCCATGTCTGAGAGCGGCCGCTTCAATTTCTCCTCCTGCACCACCAAACACCACCAAACAGAGGTTAGTCATACATAGAAGAAGAAGAATGTTTCATGTACATAGATATACCTGAACTTTCTTGTGGCCCCAATGGTTCCGGTTTCCCTGACTATGTGTTCCGTCATTTCCTCGATTAGCCCGGTTTTGGATGCTTTTAGCAGCCCACTTTTCATCATCACCGAGCCATGTATCAACCAATGCCTCCCATGATTCCTTTTTTCCACAACACCAACCAGGACACGCCTACATAATGAAAGCATAGTGGCATGTTGACACGAAACAATGAAATTTAACACAAACATCGGAATGAAAAGTCTGTTATACTTACCAACATGTATTGCTCCTTAGTCAAGGTAAGCTTCTCCTCCCGCGCGAAATCCTTGGGCATCTTCATGTCACGATAGTTGTAATAATATTGCGAGATGGCCACCCAGCGCACCTCATACTGGATCTGGCGGGCCTGCTTCTTTGCAGCTCTCTGAAACAGCTTCTCGGCAATGGGCTTGTTCTCCTCAAGAGCTCGATAGTATTTCTATAGTTATTCATGAAAACAGAATGGAAGAAGCCATGAGTCAAACCATTCGATGGAAAACTATGGACGAAACTCAAGACCCATGCTTCTGAAGAGAACTTACCCAAAAATTTGTTTCCACGGCCTTAGCATGTGTCGGATAGTCCGCATGGGTAGCCAATTTGTAGTGGTCCCAGGTCATAGCCAAAACCCGGTGCTCCGGGTGCTTGACTGGGTCCGGAACGAACAACCCCGGCCAATATTCCTTCAGCAAGATAGTGATGACACCGTTCGGAACACGGGCTTTTGGAGGAACCTCCCAGCCCATACAAAAGATAGAAAATATGAGCATGTTTACAAGCAAAAGAATTAAAATATGATTAAGAGGCACTTACACTTTCCCCTTTGGCGTAATGATCCACTTCTGCTCCTCCGTATCAGGTTCGGGGGGGGGGGGGGGAGTCTTGCTCGACCACGCAGCCACCCCTTGTTGTTGCCAACCCCCTCCCCCTCCCTGCCACCACCAACCTCCTCCCCCTCCCTGCCACCACCAACCTCCTCCTCCTCCCTGCCACCACCAACCTCCTCCTCCTCCCTGCCACCACCAACCTCCTCCCCCTCCCCAAACTCCTCCTCCTCCTCCTCCTCCTCCTCCTCAACCTCCTCACGAACCTCCTCCTCCTCGGTAGAGGGTACCTCACTAGAGGAGGGTACCTCACTACAGGAGGGTCTGTCACTAGAGGAGGGTACCTCACTACAAGAGGGCCTTGTAAAAGGCACCCCTAAGTCGGTGAGGGAGCGTTGTTTCTGGCCCCGACCACCCCCTCCACCTCTAGGGGATCTCCCCGCACCCCCTCCACCTCTAGGGGCTCTCCCCGCACCACCTCCACCTCTAGGGGCACCTCTTCCTTGACCTCCCTGTGAAGAGTCATCCTCAAGTAGTCGAGACGGAATATTACGGGCTCGACCACTCCGACTAGTAATCGATTTGAGTTTGCTTAGTAAACCCGTGCCATCGGCCTTGCCCTTGCCCATGCTTAGCAAACCTGCATTGAGAAGAGAATAAACAATTAGTATAGAAATAAGGAAGAAAAAAACCATATAAAAAAGACATTGATAAATAAGCATATTAATAAGCCATAGTAAAAAGACATGAAACGTACATCTGCTAGGACCCATACGAATCATCACTGTCAGTATCACTATCACACATATCATCTTCATTGTCGGACGGAGGTGGAGGCTCTTCCTCGTCGTCATCGTCTTCATTTAACAACTTTTCTAGCATAAGTATGTCTTTTTCATTAACAATGGTCTCACCATCATTCCGTGCATCGTCATCATTTGGATCCACATCATCATCACCGAAGGAGTCATCATAATCGCTTCTGACCACATCATCATCATCATCATCGGGTTGCTCTTGAAAGAACACTCCCTCGTACGTCATGGGGTTAATGTTGTAATAATCGTCATCGTTCGGGTCCGGTAACTTACTATGTGGCGACACCTTGAACACAACTTCCCAACCCTTTAGGTATTCTTTCTGGCATGGGTAAGGCAGATAATAAACTTGTGTGGCTTGGGTAGCCGCAATAAAGAGATCAGCTCCAGCATAGACGGTTGATGGTTTAACTTCGACCAAACCATACGAAGGCGTATGTCTCAGCCCCTTTACTGGGTCGAACCATCGGCATTTGAACACAGGGAGACTTAGGGTTTCGCGGCCACGACTGAAGGAAAGCTCGTATATTTTTCCTACCCTTCCGTAATACTGAACTCCATTTTGACCTGGGGTGTACACTCCAGTATTTATAGTTTTGGGATCAGGCCGGTTGTTCTGGTGCTCCTCTGTATGGAATCGATACCCATTCACATCATACTTTTCACATGTCATGACCGAAGGGTTAAAACCCATGGAAACCCATCTCAATTCATCATCCATAGATATGTTCCGATCTTTTCACTACAAGTTTAATTGAAATTGTTTGGTTAACTAATAAAATGTTCAACTAGGTATTTAATAGGGGAATGTGAAAAATTACTTTAGCCATGAACCAAGCAACAAAATTTTGCCTTCCAGGGTTTCCATGTCGAAGAAGAGTAAGTGCCTCCGCCTGAGTAGGATCAATCAGTCCCTTCCACTCCTCATAAATGAATTGGCTGAAAGAAGAAAAGCGGTGTTTAGGCCTAGACTAAGAGAACATAGAACATGATGTTGTGCAAGACATAAAGGAATGGTGTGGTGGTATTACCTCATCCACTCCTCCTCAACTTCCTTGATGTTGTGCAAGACATAAAACATGATGTCCTCCCACTCTTGTTCTGGCATGTTATAAGATTTCGAGCACCCAGCCCTGCCACCTTGCCCGCTGAATAGATCGAGCTTGGGTTTATACTTGGGCTCTTCCGTATTGTATCGAGGTACCTTATTATGCAGGCTGGGAACGTGGTCTGGATAGTACGATGTCTTGAGGTTTGACACCTCCTCAAGGATAACTGCCTCAGCTATGGAAGCTTCAATCTTAGCTTTGTTTCCACATTTCTTTCGGAGATGCTTGTTCTGTCTCTCAGGGCCGTACTGCCAACGATTCTGCACAGGGCCCCCAACAATACCTCTTTCGCGAGGTGTAAAATGAGATGTGTCATCGGAGTAAAGAAGCCTGGCAAAAAGGTCTTCTCTAGCTTGCATATCAACTCTGGTGCCTTCTTATGCAATTGTCCAATCACCTCGGGACATACTTCTTTAGCACAGAGCGTGCGAAAGAAATGGCTTAGCTCCACAAGCACTCGCCAGACACGCTCGGGGACATAGCCTCGAACCATCACCGGCATTAACCGCTCAATCCATACATGATAGTCATGACTCTTGAGCCCGTTGACTTTGCCCGTTGAAAGATTGACTCCATTACTTATATTCGATGCATAACCATCAGTGAACTTCACAATGTGTTTGAGCCACATAAGTACCTCCTTCTTTTCTGGCGGTTTAAGGACGAAGTCAGCCTCTGGCTTGAACCAGTTTCTTCGACCGCCTGTGGGAGGTTGCATGTTTAGACATGGTCTATCACAAATTTTTTGTTGATCGGCTCTAGCTTGAACGTTATCCTTTGTCTTATTCGGGGCTGGGACAACGGGAGGGAGATTGAGCGGAATAACAAACACGGGCCAGCAGTTGTATGAATTGGACGACATACCATATGGATTGACCCCATCACCTGTTATTGCAACTCTGACATTCCCATCCTCGGCTGCTTCCTCGGGGTATTCTTTATCGAATGACTTCCATACTTCACCTCCCGATGGATGTACGATTTTGTTTGGATGGTACCTTTTCCCTTTCTTGTGCCACTTCATCATTTTGGCAGACTCCTCCGTGATGAAAAGGCGCTGCAGTCTTTTTATGAAATGAAGATATCGAAGAACCTTTGCGGGGATGCGTAGCTGCCTCTTTTGACCATCCTTACCGACCACCTCAAGGTACCGAGAGGAACCACACTTCCTACAATACTTGTCATCCGCATACTCGTGCCTAAACAAAAGGCAATTCTTCGGACAGACATGTATTTTCTCATAATCCATAGAGAGTGTCTTCATGATTTTCTTCGTGGCGTACATGCTTTCCGGCAGTTCATGACCATCGGGAAGACTGTTAGCCCATACTCCCAGAAATGCTTTGATGCAAGCTTGGCTACAGCCGTACTCAGCCTTAACTGCCATTAGTTGCGAGATGGCATCTAGCTGAGAGAGTTTGGCACCCGCATAAAGAGGCTTCTTTGACGAAGCCAAGATCTCCAAGAAGGACTTTGTTGTTGCCTCCGGCTCCTCCGGCTCCTCTAGTTCATTGTCTGAAGGTGTCGCATGTGTCGCCTCTGTAGCAATGACATCATCTAGCATGTCTCTGACCCCGTCGTCCACATAACCACCAATGCGTTGACGCATCACCTCCTCTCTACCACGGTCCCGCTCGGCAAAGTTTATCGGCATGTCAAAGTTTTTCATATATCCGTGCGTGCGAAGGTGCCAGGTCATTTCGTCCTTGCCTTTAGAGTGACGTCTGCCACATCTCGCACATGGGCAATGTGGGATCATTCTCATTGGACCACGGAATGTCTCCCTCAAAAACACATCGGTTTTGGCAATCCACTCTGATGTTACTCGATTCCCATGGGGGCCATGGGTAAAACCACTATACATCCACTGATTATCTGCCATTCTCTGCTTTATTGGGAGCCACACATCAAAATTAAGATTTGATTTGAATTGATCACATCAAATATTTATTTTCTACTACGTTGACGGCACTGAATCCACCTACATTTCTAATAGGTAAAGAGGGTCCTAATCCCACCCGAGGATGTGTAGATTGAGTACGTTCTCCATGCTCTACCCCGTTCCAAGACAAAATTTCGGCAGCACCTCCCCGTTGTTCTCCAGATACACGTCTCGGCAAATAGCCGAGAGAATGTGCTCCGGAGAACAATGGGGAGGCGCCGCCGAAATCCTGTCTCGGAACGGGGTAGGGCATGGAGAACGTACCCAATGTACACATCCTCGGGCTGTCCGTGGAAAACGCTGGACAATCCGAAAGAGTTGCGGTGATAAATATGCAATTGAATGCATATTTATCGATGCAACCATTTCGGACGGGAGACGCCTAGGTTACGCGACTTGACGTGAAAAGAATATCTAGTGACATGATTAAAAAAGCATAGAAGGTGAAGGTGGATTCGTATCTCACCCTCGGCTATAGAGGAAGTACTCGAACAGCAGAGGGACGATCGGGGACCAACAGCTCCGACGTCGACGATCACTCCATGGAGATGCAACACCACAAAGCCTGTAAATTCCAACAAGTGAAAAAAATAGGTCATCACATCTCGTATAGCAATCTTTGATGACAAAATGATAGCATCCATCCATCCAAAAAACCACTCATCAGAGACAACCGCTTCCGATGAGGGTCACTCCGGGGAGACTCGACACAGCATAGAATGCTAATTCCAACGTGAGAAAAGTATATATGACCACATCACACACAACATTGACACTTCAAACTTGGAAAAAAATCATACTAATAATGACATCCATTGATAACAAATTTGACCAACATTCCATCCATCCATCTATGAATCTAAAAACACCCATACTATCTACAACATACTAGTTCATGCATCCATCCACCTACAATCAGTAGCAAAAAACTAAAAAAACAAAGGAAAAAAATGCTCACAATGGCCACGGATGGCAAAGGGTTGTTGCGGGCGCGTGTGCAGCGGAGGATGGCCGGCTGGAGCTGCAGCGGGGGAGGGCCGGGTGGGGCGGCGACGGGGCGAGGCGGGGGCGGGGCGAGGCGGCGGGGCGGGGCCGGGTGGGGCGGGCGCTGCTGCGGCGCGGGGCGGGGCCGGGTGGGGCGGCGGCGGGGCGAGGCGGGGGGCGGGGCAGGGGCCGGGTGGGGCGGGCGCTGCTGCGGCGGGGCGGGGCCGGTCGGGGCGGCGGCCATGCCGGGGCGGTGGGTGAGGGGCGAGGCGGCGGGGCGAGGCGACGTCGGGGCGGCGGCCGGGCCTGGGCCGTGGGTGGGGGGCGAGGCGGGGTCGGGGTGGTGGCCGGGTAGGGCGGGGCGGCGACTAGGTCGCCGGGCGAGGCGGGGCGACGAGTAGGTCGCCGGGGCGGGGCGGCGCCAGGACAGCGAGCGAGGTCGCGGGGTCGGGGCTGGGAGTGAGTGAGTGGTGGAGAGAGGTGGGGTGAGTGGATAAGGCAAGGCTCTATGCCGACGGTTACACCGTCGGCATAGGTTCTGTAGCGACGTGGCAACCTATGCCGACGGCTAAGCCGTAGGCATATGTATTCATTTTTTCGTTATATTTTTTAACTGACATTAATTTTAATATATTTTTAAAATATCGTAGCAATTTTTAAAATATTCATATCCTTCCTTCCCTCCAAAGACCCCGTGCGATATTCCGGTGGCATTGCTACCCACAGACGCCCCCTGACCAGACTAAACCCTAGCCCCGTTGACCCGGTGATCTGGGCATTTGACTTTTGCTGGACGTCCGTTGACCAGTGGACTCTTCCACCTCGTTGAGATAGGACAGCCCGTGCCACCCCCAGGTCCCCTGTCTCGTCTAACCCTGACACTGTTGACCGAACGGATCTACCCCTTTGACTTTCACCGGACGGGGTTTGACCGAGGGACATTTTCACCTGGCTGTGATAGGCCAGCCCATATAGCAACATCTTAGCACAAGGTCCGGGCCCAACCCAGCGCAAGATTCCCTCGGTATCGACCCGATGCGACAGTTTCCGAACGTAAGGGGGCCCAGGGCAAGACCTGGCGGCATTGCCACCCCCAGGTCCCCCGTCCCGTCTAACCCTGACACTGTTGACCGGACGGATCTACCCCTTTGACTTTCACCGGACGGGGTTTGATCGAGGGACATTTCCACCTGGCTGTGATAGGCCAGCCCATAGCAACATCTTATAGCACAAGGTCCGGGCCCAACCCACCACAAGATTCCCTCGGTATCGACCCTATGCCACAGTTTCCGAACGTAAGAGGGCCCAGGGCAAGACCTGGCGGCATAGCCCCCCTCCAGGTCCCCCGTCCCGTCTAACCCTGACACTGTTGACTGGACAGATCTACCCCTTTGACTTTCACTGGACGGGGTTTGACCAAGGGTCATTTCCACCTGGCTGTGATAGGCCAGCAGATAGCAACATCTTATAGCACAAGGTCCGGGCCCAACCCACCACAAGATTCCCTCGGTATCGACCCGATGCCACAGTTTCCGAACGTAAGAGGGCCCAGGGCAAGACCTGTCGGCATAGCCCCCCTCCAGGTCCCCCATCCCGTCTAACCCTGACACTGTTGACCGAACGGATCTACCCCTTTGACTTTCACCGGACGGGGTTTGACCGAGGGTCATTTCCACCTGGCTGTGATAGGCCAGCCCATAGCAACATCTTATAGCACAAGGTCCGGGCCCAACCCACCACAAGATTCCCTCGGTATCGACCCGATGCCACAGTTTCCGAACGTAAGAGGGCCTAGGGCAAGACCTGGCGGCATAGCCCCCCTCCAGGTCCCCCGTCCCGTCTAACCCTGACACTGTTGACCGGACGGATCTACCCCTTTGACTTTCACCGGACGGGGTTTGACCGAGGGTCATTTCCACCTGGCTGTGATAGGCCAGCCCATAGGTTTACTTCGTATCAAGGTCCGGGCCCAACCCACCGCAAGATTCCCTCGGTATCGCCCCGATGCCACATTTTCCCAACGTAAGAGGGCCCAGGGCAAAACCTGGCGGCATTGCCACCACCCAGGTCCCCCGTCCCGTCTAACCCTGACACTGTTGATCGAACGGATCTACCCCTTTGACTTTCACCGGATGGGGTTTGACCGATGGACATTTTCACCTGGTTTCCACACTCCGTTTGACGGCGACAACGACATCCCCGAGGAGGGACACACTCCGGAGACGCATGCGGGGTGCTTGCACTTGCCACCACACTTCCATACGTGTAAGAGGGCCCAGCGCAAGACCTGGTGGCACTGCCAACCCCCCAAATACCCTGTTCCGTCGAACCCTCGCACTGTTGACCGGACGGATCTACCTCTTTGACTTTCACCGGACGGGGTTTGACCGAGGGGTATTTTCACCTAGCTGTGATAGGTCAGCCCATAGCAACATCTTAGAATAAGATTCCCTCCGTGTCGACCCGACGCCAACGTTTCCCCCCTTCAGGTGCAAGCGGCAGCGCCGTCCGTCAAGACTATGTGCAGACTATATATATAACATGATTTTTTTAACGGCTATACGCACTGCTAAATAGACGATGGATTGAAAAAACAGTGTGTAGACTATATATAACATGGACATGGGCTATAGACTTCCTAATTAAAATAAATTTTAATACAGGGGAAAGATTTTTTTAAAAAATGCACCTACGCCGACGGTTAAATAAAATTGCACCTACGCCGACGGTTACACCGTCGGCGTAGCCCAAAAGGTATGCCGACGGCATAACCATCGGCGTAGCTACGCCCCCGGATCCGCACCTCCTCGGATCGATGACGCGGCACCTGCCGCAGATCGATGACGTGGCACATCGAAGCTATGCCGACGGTTACACCGTCAGCGTAGATGTAATAAAAAATAAAATTGCACCTACGCCGACGGTTACACCGTCGGCGTAGCCCGAAAGGTATGCCGACGGCGTAGCTACACCCCCGGATCCTCACCTCCTCGGATCGATGGCGTGGCACCTGCCGCGGATCGATGACGTGGCACATCGAAGCTATGCCGACGGTTTTCGTCAGGGCCGTCGGCATATCTTTGCCGGCGTCAAACGGGCGTTACTCATCGAGCGGCCGGGCCCGCAGATACGCCGACGGGGTGTCTACGCCGACGGCCACCGTAGGCATAGGTGAATCTACGCCGAAGGCCTTTGTACGCCGACGGTGGCCGTCGGCATAGGTTCATCTACGCCGACGGTTTTTTGTACGCCGACGGTGAGGCGCTGGTGGTCGGCGTAGGGTGACGTATGCCGACGGGGCCGTCGGCATAGTTTAGGCCGTCGGCAACGACCCTGATTCTGGTAGTGACTTGAAGTTACTTCTTTCGTCCCATAATATAAAAGCGTTTTTAACATTACACTAGTGTCAAAAACGATTTTATATTACGGGATGGAGGGAGTATCTAATATCCAGAACACACCCTCCACTCAAAAATGAAAATAAGAAAATCCAGAACACCCTAGCTTATTGAGTAATCTTTGGGGAGACATGTGACCAGTTCGCTGGTACATTCACTCCTTTGGGCATTTACCATTACAACCGAATCCTGAAGTGAACCCCTGCTGTAGAGATCGCCACCGAAGCTGAGTAATATCCAGTTATGCCCGATGACTTGCACCGTCAGCTGAGGCCGGCGATGACCTGCTGTAGCAATTACCAAAACATGATGCAGTCTGAACTTATATCCAAAATCTGTAGAAGGTTTGCTCAAAGAGGAGAGATCTATAACGTCATTCCATTATCAATGCTCCATGTCACACAATCTAGTCCAAAGGTGGTGAGTTTGCCCTTGGTGCCGTCCTAAGTGGCGGCAACCATAGCTCATCGGTGTGGGCAATATCGGCATCATCGCTATCGTCGTGGAGGAGTTCGGATCCCCTCTGTGCGTGTGCAGCCTGAGTGGGTGGGAAATTAGAGTAGTAGTAGTAGTAGTAAGCCGATGACCGGTGAGTTCCACATGTTGAAAACTTGTAGATACTGCAGTTTGGAAAATCTAACTTTGCACATAGGCTCCACAACCTCCAATTTTATTATATTTTTGAACAACATTCTAAAACAAGCTTTAAAAATGTGGATGCAGAGAATGTGTTAGAATATAGGGGCTGTTTGGATCGTGGCCTTGAGACGCCGTGCCAAAATATTGGTGGTTGACTCAGCAATGGTTGCTCGTTTGGATGGAGGCCAAATAATTGGTAAGCCCACGTCTCGACAGCAGTCCCAGTTCAATTCCCAGCCAACTTTTTGGCAAGGCGTGGGTTGGCAAATCCTGCGCCAATTATTTGGCGTGCCCGCGATTGGCAGGGCGGGCGCCGGCGCAAACCAAACAGCCCCATATTGTTTTAGGGCGTCAGAGTAGATGTAATTCTCTCTCAAGCTGTCGACAGTCGCTACACTGTAGTGTCAGACCCCGAGGTCATGGTAAACCAGCCCATCCAGCATCCACCATCAATACAATCCATGGCTCAAGGCCCAATTTGAAAACTAAACACAAAACAAACTTGGCGCCCATGGTCTCCGAGAGCAATAACAAATACGGGAGCTCCGCAAGGTTCACTCTAGTGGGCTGATAGCATGCCACTTGGTGTGCTCTCAGCCGCTGCCACGTGTCGCATGCTGGACGCTCCCTCGGGATTTTTTCCTATATGCGTTTTTGGATTTGAAATGTTTTTTTCGGTTTGTGCCCGGGGTTTCCTAGTTTTTGGAGAGAAAAAATTCAATAAAAATTGTGCAAACAAAACATGCCTTTTTAGCTTCTACGAAAGGCACATATTTGCTTCTAGTGAAGTCACAGATTTGCTTCAACGAGACGCACGGAAAAAGAAAAAGTATGATTATTTATTTTGCTTTCAGGAGAGGCACATATCCGCTACTGTGCCTCACGGAAAAGAAAAAAAAGACATTTTTTGGTTCCGCCAGAAGCATAGATTTGCTTCTCGTGGAGAAACATTGATTATGTGAGTTGTGTCTCTCACAAAGGACCCCCGCCCCCCTCTTCACGGGAGGCACAAATTTGCTTCTTGTGGAGGCACATATATGATTCGACGAGAGGCACGAATGTATCTCTTAGAAAGGAAAAATTATGAGTATTTTTACTTTTTGGTTTCATGGAAGGCACATATTTAATTCTCGTAGAGGAACAGATTGTCTTCCGCGAGAGACATGGAAAGGAAAAACTATGAAAAAAAGTGTGAACAATTTTTTGTAAATACTGAACAATTTTCATGTTCTGAATATTTTCTTAAATGCAAACAATTTATAATGTTGTTAACAAATTTGAAAACCCCTGAACATTTTTGTAATTCATGATTTGTTTTTTGAATTTCTAAAAAAATAGATCAACATGAAAATTTATAAATTCCGGGAAAATGGAAATTAATCATTTTTTAAATTCCAATTTTTTTGAAATATTTAGCAAATTTGAATAAACATGAAGAAATTATGTACTTCAGTATGCGAACATGTTCCGAAAGTCCAGAAATTTTATGGAGACATATTTTTTTTGTAAATCTATGGGTTTTTTAAGGAAAGATTTTTGAAATGTCGAACTCAAACATTCTCTAAAAGAAAAGAAAAAGAAACAGAAAAAAGGAAAATAAAATTGAAAAGGAAAGAAACATAATAAGAAAAAGGGATCAGCCGAAAAATATATTAAATGACCGGTTTGGGAAACTTCTAGAAGGTTCCCAAAACTGGGATTCTGTAGCAAGCTAATTTTGCTAAAAATGGGTCAGCCCATGTTGATCGCTCGCACCTCTCACCTGTGTGTTTCAGCAATAGTTTGTCGCATTAAGCGTCATATAGGATACTCTCTATAACTTTCTCAATACAAGACCTGACACCTATTGCTACATCTAGCGGGCCTGCCAAATAAGGTGCATTCTTCCTGGAGCGGTTTTGGAAATTTTCTATAGGTCGGTTCAGACTAGTTTTACAAGCTTCCTCACCACAGTTTTTGTGTGCGTGTTTTCTATATCAGTTTTCATTATCTTTTCCTGTTTTTGTCTGTTTGGTTTTACATTTTTTCTTTTTTCTTCATTGTTTCAAATAGATGTCAACTTTTTGAATATAATTGAACATTTTTTGCTTACACGCTGAATATTTTCTTAGATACAAGGTAGACATTTTTTGAATATATGTTCAACATTTGTCAATTGCACATTAGGCATTTTTTATGTAACGATTGAACATTATTTAAATACACGTCGAACATTTTTCTGAATACATGCTAAACATTTTGTTAAATGCACATCGAGCATTTTTATTTAAATACACAATGAACATCCATATATCAAAGCGAATACATGCTACATCTGAGCTTTCCTGCAGCATACGAGAAAAATCAAGTAGTTTTGGAGGAGACGTATGAACCAAGTTAAAAAAGTGATGGCACATGCCCTAATTCTACATCATTGGAGACTTCCATTATTTATAAAGACCTTCCGAGTTCAAATTTATAGAGATAATTTATTTGATATAAATGTCTCGAGCAACCGAATCATGCACGGCAAAATTACCTCTATAAATATGACCTCTGATGGATTGTGCTCTCTCTATGCTTCGTAACTAGGAAACATTCGACGAAGTCCCAACAGCTTTCTCTCCTACACCAGCCATTAGGCAAATCATTACATGAAAAAAATGGGTGCTTGCTTGAGAATATGAGACATCGGGAATTCAGTGCTTGTTATCAAGTGAATATGATGCAGTGCTGCTTGGACTCGCAGGAGGACATCTCCATATAGTCCATGACGGTTTTCCTTAGGAAGACGCAGTTATACAACAAGCTCTACCAAAAAAACGTTTTGCCCGTCTGCACGAGCAAAATAAAGTTCTTCAGCATCCGCGACGAGAACGACGTCCTGTCCATCCACACGATCAAAACACAGTTCTACAACCATCAGAACTTGAAGGACCTCCTTAACCAGGCGACGACGTTGCGGACACTTCGCCTGTATTTGTACCGCTATTAGATTTGTCTAAGACCTCAGGGCAGCCACTCTGACCAGTCGGGTGCTCGCCTTCAAGGCCATGTTCTCCGTCTCCGTGCCCGCTGACAACATGAGAGAGCCATACTTGTCTTATGTACCTTTGTCGCTCCTTTGCCTCGTGCCTGCTGACAATGTAGAAAGGGGTTATATACGTGTTACATTCTTAACAAAACTTTTCTAATTTGTATCAATACTTGTTACGCAATCTCGGGTACCCTAAAGCCAGTGTTTTTGACCCACATGTATCAACCAGGCCCAACCAGAGAACAAGACCGGGTTATGAGAGCATTGGGCCCTCTACTTCCAAAGATTAGACTGTTAGGACGGGACACCCCACCCTTATAAGTTGTGTTTTTTCTCCTCCCACAATCAATGTGGGATTAAACCAAAAAATCTCCCCCTCACACATCGGTCATCATGGACCCACTAACACCATCGTTTCCAGCCTAAAAACCATGAACGAACGATCACCCATGAGTCCACTGAAATTTATTCCAGGCACTTGCGCTTTGATACCAATTGATAGAATAATCCGAGGCACGTAGTCGATCTATCGAGGAATAAACAATCACATGAGGCACGACATGAGATTTATTAACCAGGTTCACCATCATGGCTACATCCTAGGGCATGACTATGGGCGCTCCTCCCCGAGGAATAAGCAAGGCTGGCACAGACAACTAGGCGAGTTTGCTGCGTGAAGTGGAGCCCGGCGATGTGGAGGAGGCCGCCCTCCGCATCACATTGAGGAATTCGCGGCCCGACCAAGGCGGCAGTGGCAACGGCGAATTATCTTCGTCAGCCCCCGTCGCCCATCGACGCAATGCCAGCGACGTCACCGGCCTATCCTGCCCGACGAGCAGCTCGGGTCGCTCCGCTCCTAATGTCCTTCAGGTACGCTGTCCACCACCACCCTCTACTCCAAAAGTGGTACCCGTCCATCACTGGGTCCTTGTGCCTGCACCAGCGCCGATGCGCACCAGGAAGCCCGAGTTTGAGGCGCAAGCAACCCGTCGCGAGCGGCAACGGGCGAGGGAGTGGGCAGCGGCGGGGGAGGTGTTGACCGCATGCCGTTCACGCACGAGCGCGCTGGTCGATCATCCTCGTGTCGGTCCTCCGCCGCTCTCTCATGACAGCCAAGACAGATGCGCGGCGCCTCCGACGCAAGAATGCCAAGGCGCTTCGACTCGTCATTGATTTTTTGGAGTCTGAGGCCAACAAGGTGGCAGTGGCGAAGGCGAAGGCGAAGGCGACCCGCCATACGAAGGAGCAGGACCGCCTGATTCGGAGGCTCTCGGGGCAAGCATGCTGCAAGGACTCCGACCTAATGGACGGATCCACCTCCAGCTTCGACGATGATGCACCACCCCACGCTAACGCCTACATGGAGGAGAGGCACAACCGCTCCGACGATCAAAAGAGGAAATGGTGATTTCCTCCGTCCTTCCCCATTTTATTTATTTTTATCTACGTTTAAGTATTTATAGTATATATTTGCACTTTTCACCGATGAAATATGGTCCTTTTGTCCGACGATAAAACGGTGATCGGATGAACTGCGTGGTGATCATGTTTATACATAGCGTGGCATGAGTTGCATGGTTTTGCGGTTTCGGATATGAGTGACGTGGATGTGAAAGCTAACACATGAGGAGTGACCGGTCAATGCCCGCAGAAGCGTCCGGGTGCGTCCGCGGGCGTTTGAGGAGCCGGATTTACCAAGTCCCTTGTAGATGCTCTTATACTACCAATGCATTTGAGTATTCTATTTTTTTTAAATAGTGGGCTATACCATTTAGGGACGGCTCGGCCAAAAGTTATGAAAAGCTATACGAAACCCGAGCCTTTTTTCTTAAAGAATCATTTTTTAGTGAAACAAGCATACAATCAGGCATCATATATGATATATCACATATACTAGAAATACACGTTCAAACATAAAAAAAGAGCAGTAATCAGGAATCATAAGAAAAAGAAACATGGACAAGAAAATAAAAATAAAAATAAAAATAAAAGAATACAAAAATCTTGAGTAAAAACCGAAGAGAAAACTGGCCAAAACATGCCGATGGAAAAAGGAAAACTAGAGTCTTTCTTTTTAATATTATATTGACGCACTACAAAAGACGGGAAAAGACGAACTTGGAAATAGAAGGTGAGGTATCCTAGGTAGTTAACGCGTGTGGTTATGAACCAACAGCTTCTGAGTTCGAGTGTGACATAATGCGATTGGTCGTGTACAGTGAAGAAATCAAGAAATAAAGAAAAATAAAAGAGAATAAAACCGAAGAAGAAAAAACCAAACAAATAAAAAAAAGAAATTAGACGCACAACAAGAAGAATAAAAAAATGGGCAAATTTTAACATGTTCCCTCTTACCCCTCCTTTTACATATGAGGTAAGAAGGTAAGAGTTGACCAGACTAGTAATTAATGAGATCAACGGCTTGAATCTATTATATACCCTTACCTCTCATGTGAAAAGAGGGGGTAAGAGGGAGCATGTCAAAACTGCTCAAAAAAGTAACTAAGCACAACTAGTTAACTGTCCCAGTTGGTTACAGCGGGTGAAAGTACAGCGGGAGGTTGAGTTTCCATCCTACCTCTTGCACCTATTTCTTGATCTTTAAAAAATAAATAAAAAATGGGACAGGCCCAGGATGGAGTGGTGTGACGGATGGACGAATCGTCTATGTACAGCTTGTACGGGGCACATAAGGAGAGTGCCCTTATACGGTTTGTGAGGGGGGGAGGGGTGTACCGAAGCAAGGATCCAAAATACTTCTAGATATGTTAATAGAATAATTGAGCTGGAACATGACATATGTCCATCATGCGTGCTTGGCGATTTAATTTTTTGTTGTTATCAGATTTTGAATTTGTAAAAAATACTATTATGTATGTAATTCAATTGCTAAGATGCACAAGCAGCTCAAGCTTTGCAAGATCATGATAACCATATTTCTTAGCATTGCAGTTTCATAAAATACAAGCACGAATGGTCCCGGAGAGAATAAAAGTGCTCCTCTGGAAAAAAAAAGGCTCTCTCACATGTGCAATAAATAATCTGTAGCCATCACGTCGTAGGACATTATTATAGTGCCAAAAAGGTGAAATAAAGTGGGAACGACGTAGTGTGCACCTAGCCAAACCATCTTATAAAAGGTACGTAGCATGCGGCCTTCGTCCCAAAATAAGTGTCGTTGGTCTAGTATAAAATTTGTACTAGTTTAGTACTAAATCTGTGACATTTATTTTGGAACAGAGGGAGTATATGATTACAGTTTTGTAATGTCGAAGAGAGGGAGAAAGAAAAACGAAGCAAATTGATTGCCACGTAGGAACTCGTGGGTGTGAGAGGCGTGGGGAATTTGTTGGGTGCTGCTCAGTCATTTGAACCCTTCTCCTTGAATCAGTATGTATGCCTCCTGAATTCTTTTGGCCTGTTCACTTTTGCTCAGCGCCATTTCTGACTAATGAGGAATGCAATCCTTGAATGAATCTGCACGCCTCTTGGAAGCTTCCTGCCCTGCATGCTAGAGATCAATTGGCGGATACACGAAAAAGGGTTTCCCCCGCTTTGTATTACAAAGCAACCAACCGATACAGCCAACGATCAGTGGCGGTGCCAGAAATCAAATCATGTGTGGTCAACTTAATATTGTGTAGTCAGATGTCTGCATTCTTAAGAATTTTTGGCATGATTTCTACTTGATATACGTCGTTCATGCAAAAAGTTGTGTAGTCAAATGACTACCCAGCTGAAGTGTGGCTTCGCCACTGCCAACGATAGGTGCTGGGGCGGAAGCAGCACAGTCACACCCAAAAGAAACGAAAGAGAAAAAACAGAAGAAGAAATGCCGACAACGGCGGATCGACAAAAACGAAGAAGCTTCACGACCACTGCGGCCACCGGAGATCTCCCACCAAGCTCCAAGGCTCCAAAGCGCCGGTACCAATCAACACCTCCAAGAAGGACCACGACGATGATGACGCTGCTGCCAAGGGTTTCCCCCGGTACGCGACGAGGCGAGAGGAAGGGTAGCCCCGACGCCCTCCAGGAAGGTCCGGCGGCACCAACAGGCGCCACCGCGTCGGTGTCGGCCACGCCAACAGGGGTTTCCCCCGATCCCAACCTTCACCTCGGATGCTTCGGAGCCCGCCACCAAACCGACCACCATCTTGCGCCAAAGCTGTCATGAAGCCTCCACGCCGTCTCACCACGGCACCACGAGGTGAGGTCTGCATAGCGAGGAATTGGAGCCGGGACTAGGGGCAGCAGCACCGTCGGCACGCGGGAGGGCTCAACCTCCACCGTCAACGACGGTAGCCGACCAGACACAATAGCAGGAGCATACCAGGCCCGTTGGCCCACAGGCCCGGCCGGGCTCTCCACGCCCGTAAAGCTCCCGCCATCGCACTGTAGCAGGCACGCCGTCAGCGTCGCCGCCCCCCGTCCAAGCTGCTCCGCCTCCTCACCACACAGATGACGACGAAGCCACGCCGGGGGCCGGCCCGCTAGGACCCAGATGGGGCCCACCGGGCCCGGATCTGGGCCGGGGTCGCGCCGCCGGCCATCCCGCGCCACCACGCCGCCCCGCCGTCAAGGGCCACACCACCACCTCGCGTGCTGCCGGCCACCACCGCCGGGTGACCGGGCCGCCGCCTAGCCGAGGAGCACCGCCGCCGCCCCATGCCCCGGGCAAGGGAGCCGTGCGCGGGGACTGAAGCTCCCGCCGCCGCCAGCACCACCCGGGCCTGCGCCGGGGGCGCCCGCCGGCGGCGGCGGGGAGGGATGGGGGAGGGGGACGGCCGAAGGGGAGCGGGGTCGCGCGCCGCCCCGGCCACCTCCCGGGGAGGCGGCGCAGGGGCGGATCCGGGATCACTAGTACATAATAGGGCTTCCGTCACAGCCGATTTATACATTAGTCCCGGTTGCATTACGAACCGGGACTAATGTGAGTATTAGTCCCGGTTCGAGCGGCTAGGGCGCCGGTCGGGCATCCGTCCCGGTTCAAATGGGACCTTTAGTCCCGGTTTGAGACACAAACCGGGACTAAAGGGTCCGATACCCTTTAGTCCCGGTTTGACTAAAGGCTTCACCTTTAGTCCCGGTTTGTGTCTCAAACCGGGACTAAAGGTGTTGAGGCTTTAGTCCCGGTTGTACTGTAGCTAGGTTTTTTTTTCCTGTTTTTACATTTGTTTTCTGTTTTTAGTTTCTGTTTTAAATTGCTTATATCTTTTAGGATATTTGATGTTTTTGAGTGATTCTTTTTGCATTGGATTCAAAATTTTGTCTAGTTTCTGTTTGTGCCATTAGTTTTCAAATTTGAATGGTTTAAATTTGAATTTATTCAAATTTGCTTCAAACCATAGCTTGTGAATAACTTGAGTTTACAAATAGTTTTTAATTTAATTCTTTTTGCTCCTAGTCACGTGTTAGATTGTTGTCACAGTAAGATGTATTAGGTTATTTTTAGAATAATTTAAAAATGAAATGCCTTTGTAACAGACGAGTTTTCGTCCGAAACCTTGATACTTCGAAGGAGATGGTCCAGTTTGTACACGAAGTGCATCCAGTTTTTGCCGTAACCCTCTCAACTTTGTAGCACATGCTATGTGGGTGAAATGATGATACCATGCCAAGTTTCAACCTTTTCAGAGTTCATTTGTACGTCTTTTCAATTTCAGGGTCATTTAGCTCAAAAAATCATTAAATGCATGAAAAATAGCAAATGAAGTTATAAAAGGTTGAAATTTAAGGATGTGGCTTTGAATGGTGCATATTGAATGCACAAAAAGTCTGGAGTTAAAATAAGTTAAAAAAATGAAATGCCTTTGTAACAGATAGGTTTTCGTCCGAAACCTTGATACTTCGAAGGAGATGGTCCAGTTTGTACACGAAGTGCATCCAGTTTTTGCCGTAACCCTCTCAACTTTTTAGCACAAGCTATGTGGGTGAAATTATGATACCATGCCAAGTTTCAACCTTTTCAGAGTTCATTTGTAGTGCTTTTCAAATTAAGGGCCATTTAGCTCAAAAAATCATTAAATGCATGAAAAATAGCAAATGAAGTTAGAAAGAGTTGACTCTGGCTTGGTTAACCTTAGTTGTGACTTTGGCTAGGACGGTGCTAGCAGATGTAGTCGACGTTATGATTGGATGGGCACCAACCACTACTAGAAAAAAGGTTATTAGTGTAGGGAGGGGAGGAAGAAGTGGGAAAAGAGAGGGCATGGAGGAGGGGGGAGGAGGAAGAAGGCAGGGGTTAATATATAAGCTGTGGCGTTTCAAAATTAGTAATGACGCCATTGCTATGGTACATAGCAGTGGCGCACCTAGCTGTGGTGCGCCATTGCTATGTACCATAGCAGTGGCGCACCTAGGTGTGGTGCACCATTACTATTTTTAATTTTTTTTGAATTTTGAAGGCGGGAAAATAGTAGTGGCGCACTATGCACTGGTGCGCCATCGCTAACTTTTTTTTTTATTTTTTTGCCTCCAGATCTTAAAAGCATCGTAACTTTTTTTCTGTTAGGTTTTTGAGGATTCTAAAAAATCGATAACGGGCGTAGCCAGTTGAATTCGGATGTAACTTTTCGAGTAGATGCTTTTTCATATAAAAAACTTTTTCATCGGAGGTCGTATGCAAAAGTTACGCCCATTTTACCGAAACACGGCGGCCTTTTGCAAAAAAATTTAAAATTCATGTTTGTTAATTTTCCTAACAACTAGAACACATAACACATGGGCATCTCGAAGGATTTTTAAATTTGAATTTTTTATCATTTTCTTTTATTTATTTTTAAACTGAAAAGGCGATCCACGGGGGGGTTGTGTGTGTGTCATATTTGGATTCCTCACACATGAATAAAATAATATTATTACTTATTTTATTTTCATTTAAATTCAATATTATTAGTACTTATTTTGTTTATTTTAATAATTGTTTATAATTCAAAAAATTAAATCATGTGACATCAAGACCTAAGGGTTAACAGGATTGATTGCTTACTATTGTCAGGAAAACAACAAGTGCAGACTTGGAAACTAGGGGGAATAGAACCTGAAAGTTAAGCGTGCTCAGGCTGGAGTAGTCAGAGGAAGTCAGGAAGTTAGACGATTTGGAATGACTGCTGATTAGAGATTAGAGATTAAATTCTGAAACAATGAGGAGGGGTGATTAGAGATTAAATTGTCAAATAATTCAAAGATTTGAAAATCAGAAAAAAAAATTAAAAAAAAAAAATTGAATTTTTTTTAAAATTTTTTTTGATCCTTTAGTCCCGGTTGGTGTTACCAACCGGGACTAAAGGCTCCTAAAGGTTCTCCAGCCCACGCACAGAGAGCGGCCACGTGGAGCCCCTTCTGTCCCGGTTCGTAAGCGAACCGGGACTAAAGGGGGGGGCCTTTAGTCCCGACCCTTTAGTCCCGGTTCCAGAACCGGGACTAAAGGCCCTCTGGAACCGGGACTAAAGGCCCGTTTTCTACTAGTGGATGGGGGGGGGGGGGGGGGGAGGAGGGGCGGGGGAGGAGGGGGGAGACGGGGCGGCCGGCGGCGGCGGGGAGGGCCTAGGGGTGCTGGCGGCGGCAGGGGAGGAGGGGGAGGAACCCTAGGAGCCCTCCACCGTCATCGTCGCGGTGGCCATCGATGGATCCGTCGGTCTCTCTGCGCGTTACCTAGCTTACGGCAGTGGCCTGAGCTACGCGTATCTCGGGATGTGCTTGTATCAATTGGCGGATACATGACGGTTCTGTGTTTAGTGGCAGCAACATGACGGTTGACGGATACCCTCCGCTTGCTATCCCCCCTCCAGTTTACTCCTCTTGGCCTTTGGCCTTTAACAACAAAATATTGCTCTCTATTTTTGGGCAGTACTCTATAGTACAAGTAAAGTTCGATCATTAGAACGAGAATAACTTTAGAACGAGAATAACTAACGACCCGTGTTAATTCAAGGGTACCATAAAAGAACTTATCTGGGAAACTTACAAAAATTAATCATGCACATGACATGGTCATTATATAAATTTTGATCAAAAGGTAATTGAACACAATATTTACAAATGACATAGCTGAATCATGCTATCGATTACCGTCTCATCAAAACTGTATGTATTTTTCTCGACCCAATCTGCTCAGTACATTAAAATTGTTAGCTTTGCTAGATATGGAAGGTAGGCTATGTACTTCGACAAGTATCTCGGGCTGAGATTTGAGTGGCAACCAAACTTCTCCACCTAGTCTGCAATTAGCTGCCAAACCCCCTTAAGTAGGGGAACATCAAGTGCCTTTGGGTTTCAGTCAGTTGGCCACAAAGATGGCAGAGCTCATGACTGAACGAGCTATGCACAATGTCCCTCGGTGTTTTTGGTCATTTGAGCGACCTTGATGCATAGAAACATGCCATGTTGCCAACCAATATAAATAGCTGTATCATAGAAAAATGGGAATCCTCTATACCGCAGGCGCTAGCATGCTGACCCAGGAACGTCTTTTGTCTGTTCATTGAATTATGTATCACTTTCTAAGGTCGATGACCCCCAACCTACTCCATGAACCTGATTCCAACTTACAAACATGCAACCTCCGTCCAATTTATCACTATGGTAGATTTTATAGAGGAAATTCTTGTGAGGCTTATCGATCTCCTTAATTACCGAGGTGCTCAAACGGATTACCGTTAACATATATAAATTAGGACCGACGAGAGCACGACGTTGACAAAACATGAACCGACCATCGTTGGTGCCCAATTTTCCTTGCCATCGTCGTTGCAATTTGGTCGCAGTATTATCCATGACAGGATGATATCAGCCGGAGAGATCTTATTCTAATGCAACAAGAAACCTTGATATCTATAGCGGAATTATTGAAACATGTCAAAGTGCAAATATTATTTTGGTCTGACAAGAAGTAAGTTGCAGTGATGCACTAGCTTTGTAACACTATGATAAACGTACTGCTTAGCACCGAATCCTTCATAAACATGAGCACCAAAAGTCCTCGAGATAAAATCGGAGTGATCCTAGATAAGAACCACATGCTCCCTTACAGGCGCAATAAATAATCTGTAGCCATTATTTAGTAGAACATTATTGTAGTGTCAAGAAGATAAAAGAATGTGTGAAACTGCCTGCATGTGCACCTAGCCAAACATGTTATAAAAGGTAGATGCAGTAACATAGAGCGAACATTCTACCTCAGCTACCACCTACATCTGTTTTGGGAAGTTGAAGAGAGGAAGGAAGAGAGACAAAACAAATTGATTGCCATGGTTTCAAACTGCCCTTGGATGGGAGCCAAATAGCAAGTCATGGGATTGAGAGATGTAGGGAACTGGTTGTGTGCTCGCCACTCTACAGAAACTTTTCCTTGACTGACCATTTCTTTTACAAGATAGGCTGAGTGTAGCCTACGGTTCGGGCTGCTGTGATTCTGCATTTGACTTCTGCTCAGCGCTCTTTGTGAGCTCATGGCCAATAATCTGAGATTATCGTAGTCTCAAGTATTAGAATGACCTTCAGTCGCTTCCTGTGCATAGTGTGGTTAAGCTACTGAAGAGGCCGGAACAGAAATGCATGGCTGCGAGAGAGATCTGGTCCGGCCATGTAGCCAGCTAACATTAGTAATTGCTGCCAGAGGCCACACTGCCATAGTACGATTTGATGTGAGCTGCAGTCCTGTCCATTTCATCTGAACATTCTCATTATGTTTCCAGTGGCTCTGTCCAGGATGCTTGCAATTTTGTGTTCTCATTAGAACTATCCATACATCTTTGAAAAATTCTGTTGGGGAAATCATTTGACTGTGCAAGTGAACAAGCGGTACGATTACACGGACAAGACAGAAACACTGTCGTACAACACATGACAGGACAACAAGCACATGAGGGATCGATAAAGATAAACTAAAATTTTGCATTACTACAACATCGTAAAAGCAGGGATAAGATGAAATAATCAGTTTTCCTGTTTGTAACCTTTTCTATCAGCCATGACACTGCAGTTAGGTTTTGGGAATACACTTGATTGGGAAGCACACCATCAAGGAACTTGTGGCCCTCTATTACTTCCTCGGCATCAAAGTCGCCCAGGGTGACGACGACGCCCACACCCCGACCGCACCAACATGCTCAATTAGAAGCCCACAGTTATGACAGTGGACACGAAGTTCAAGCCCCAGTTCTGCGCCCCAGTTGCGGGGTTGGTAGTGTCTTTCTATTTACTCTTTGTGGGTTCGACACTCTACTTATCACACGAAAGTGCTACAACAGCCTTCTGCCCTTGCAAGACATTAAAAGGGTGGTTTTGTTAAAACTCATCCAGCTGAGAAATCTTTGGGTCTCATTCACTTTTTGAACCATAGGATCCAATCACGTAGCGATTCATGTTTTGTCGAAGTGGAGAGCTTCGTAGCGATAAAGGCGTGGCCCATCTATTGTTCGGCTCGCGGACCGTTTCTTTGTCGCACCTTTTTTCTTGTCATTTGTGTTTTCTTTTTTATGCTTATCATTATTCAGTTTTTTGACTCATAAAGAAGATGACAGCTAGATCCATTCTAGAATTGAAGAGAGAGTGACACAAATTAGTGGTTCCCTCGATTTGCTTTGTCTTCTCCGACTGCATTACAAGGGGAAAGTAGTGGTTCTTGATATATATATATATTTTTTTTTTATTGAAATTTTTGGTTTCTGTTGTTATTCTAATTTTTTGCAAGTCCATATTTTTACTCATGCTTCCCTTCCTTATTTTGTTGTTATCTCTCATTTTTTAATTTTTCTTCTTGCTGTTTTTTCTTCTTCATATATTAAAAAGAGACTGCAACTGGGTTCGAAACGGGATTTGTCGGGCTAGTTTCATGTCAACCAATAGACATGGAACTGCAAGCATTGGAACCCGGCTACAACCGTACAGGACATATAGCGACTTCAACTGAATGGGGAAGGAGTTGTCAGAACCAGTTGCATGTCCAACACTAGACATGCGACCGCAAGCATTGTAACCCGACTGCAACTGCATGGGCACAAAACGACTGCAACTGCAGTCGGGAGGGGTCTGTCGGCCGAGTTGCATGTCTACCACTAGACATGCAACCACAAGCATTATAATCCAACTTGAACTACATGGCAACTAGGATTGGGTGGGGAGTTTGTCGGGGCAAGTTGCATGTCTATGACTAGATATGCAACTGATGTGTTGTAACTCGGCTGCAATTGCACGGTCACAGAGCGACTACAATTATGGTCGAATCTGGAGTTTGTCTGGCTAATTGTATGTCTAGGACTAGACATGCAATAAAAAGTGTTGTACTCGACTACAATTGCACTATAGATACAAACCGACTGCAACTTAGTGCACGAAATGGTTGTTGAGTGAGTTGCATGTCCACCATCACACATGCAACTACACGTGTTACAAACAAGATTAAAAAAATTTATATATGTGATGACCTTCTTTAACACACGGTGATTTTCTTTTGGATTAAGTGATGAACATATTTTAAAATATGAGTTGACAATTTTGAATAGGCGGCGAATATTTTCCAAATAAGTAACGAAGCATTTTTTGAATGAAGCACGCAATATGCATTTTATACGTACTAACGTAAAAATACTTAGTCGGCTGAGCTCCAAACACTCCACTAGTAGAAAAAGGCCCATTTGTCCCGGTTCGAGAGGCCCATTTGTCCCGGTTCTGGAACCGGGACTAAAGGGTCGGGACTAAAGCCCAAAACCTTTAGTCCCGGTTTGCTTACAAACCGGGACCAAAGGCCCTCCACGTGGCCGCTGCGGGGAGCCCAGGCAGGAGGACCTTTAGTCCCGGTTGGTAACACCAACCGGGACCAAAAGGCATCCACGTGGCCGCTGCGGGGAGCCCAGGCAGGAGGACCTTTAGTCCCGGTTGGTAACACTAACCGGGACCAAAAGGCATCCACGCGTCAGCATCTGGCAGGAGCTGGGGTTTTTTTAAGGGGGGGGGGGGGGGTTTAGGGGGTTTTGTAGGGTTAATTTAGGGGTTTCATATTGTGTTAGCTAGCTAATAGAGAGAAGTGTCCTCTCTTTCTCCGTGCTTGGTCGACGCTACCTACGATAGAGAGAACTCGACACGCTAGCTGGTAAGCAAATGAAGGAACCATTAAGTAGATAAGATCGTCATGAACATATACAGAGAGAAGTGATCGACCTCTCTTTCTCTGAGAGATTGCTCGAACAACAAGTTTTCGTATATCTATCCGACGGTACTACATATATACAATATAACATCTTTTACAATCCCTAACATCATCTACCTAAGATTCAATCACAAATCTGCATGGTATTCTCCGTCTTTAGGTATGACGTGGTCAACAAAGAATCCCGCCAATTCCTCTTGAATTGCTCGTATGCGATCATGTGGTAGGAGTTCATCCCGCATCTGCCAGATCTAATTTAAAGAAGGGGGTCAATACATGCATATATATGAATAAAAGTCAACACAATTGATGGTAATATATAAAATAAAATTGTGAATATTATTTACGTACTTCAAATTGTTTGTCAGAGAAGCCCCGCTCAGAGGTCGAGTGGCGAATGAACTCGCATACGTAGTATGCACATAAAGAAGTCCCTTCTTTCTGGTACAAGCACTTTACGAGAATAGAGTTCTATCAAACTGATAAGCAAGCATGGTAATGATATATTGATGAAAATTTGAATCAATTAGAGATGCGCGGAACTAGCTAGTACTACTTACTTTGGGGTGCGTAAATCGCAACTCTTTGTTTAGACCGGGAACCTTTCGGGTGAACTTCTTCCAAACCCTGCCAGGCAAAGAAAATGATTACTTGATATCAGGAAATTAACGAAAGTTGCATGCCGATATGGTCCTGGTATTGACTGAACTTACTTCTTGAGCATTGCAGTCATGTCCGCATAATTCTCGGGATCTTTACATCTCGAGTCTAAGACAGTTACTAATGCCCCGTCAAGCTTAATGGATAGCAGAATAAAGTGAAAACTGCGCACGCATATATAACTCATCAATTACATTACTTAACCTCGAGTAAGCAAAACCGAGTATACAGAGAAGACAACAACACTCACTTGAAGTTGTAAGGAAAGAGTATTTCCCTTTTGTTTTGATGTATAAGGAACGACTTTAGCAAGTTCTCCTCGGTCTCTTTGATTGAGTTTCGTACCGTCCATTCATTTACGGCATCTGGGCTAATGAACCCAACGTCGAAGATTCCTAGTTTTTTGCATTCGACGATCTTCAATCTGCATAATATAGTGAGGATAATTATATATACATGCAATGAATGAGCTGAGCTAGAGACTTAACTATAGAAGTAATACTTACAGACAGTAGGCAATCATGAGTTGTTTGTCGAGGGCCAGTTGATTGTATAACTGAAATAACTCCACAAATTCAACAGGCATCACGGGAAGTCCAATGAATTCGTGCTCTGGTTTCACTGCCATATACATAGTGTCTCTCCCAGACTCCCTGCAGGTTTTCATGTACCACTCATGCAATTTGTACATCATCGTTGTTAGAGGAGGATGATCAGGTTTGATGAGAGGCTTCCCGTGCATGTATTCATATTTTTCTTTTCTTACCTCAGCCGTTTGAAAAATTACATCATCCCCCAAGTAATCACCATGATTGGTACCGGGCACCATCCCCGGATGGTTTGCGACGATATCGCTAGACACCTTGAGCGGGGGGCACGATTGCTTCTCCTGTTCGCCGAGCTGGGGAATTGTTTTCCCACTTCTTCGTTCTGCTAACCTTGCATCACTAGAAGTACTTCCCGACCGCCGCGCTTCTTCATATGTCTTTTTAATAATCCGGACATAGTTGGAATCCGGCGGAGGCGGTGGTGGTCACTTCAGGGCATCGATAGTGCGCTTCACTTTCACCGGATCTAGCTTCTCCTTCGGAGGTGGAGTTTTCTTTGCAAAATGGGCCCTCAATTGGTCCTGACATATCTCCTCGTTTTCAGACTCGGTCCTCTCATATGGTAACTTTTCCAGAGGCTTGAGAGATGGACCGTATCTGTATTCCCTCCCGCCTCTACTTGTACTGCTAGCCGCCGGAGCGGCGGCGTCTCTCTTCCTTCGTTGCTTACGAGGCGGAGAAGGAGGCGGAGTGCTCCGACGCGCCGGAGGAGCCGGAGCGGCGGCGTCTGTCTTCCGCCGTTGCCGACGAGGCTGAGGAGGCGTACTGCTCCGACGTGCCGGAGTAGGCGAAGGAGGAGGCGGAGTGCCCTCACGCGTCGGAGGAGCCGGAGAAGGAGGCGGGGTCCCCTGATCACTCGCCAGAGGAGGAGGAGGAGGAGGCGGAGTGCCCTGACTCGCCGGAGGAGGAGGAGGAGGCGGAGGCGTCCAGTTTGGAAGATTGATGTACTCCTTCTGCCATAGACATGTAGTCCTCAGGGCACGACCCAGCCGATTCTCCCCTTCACCTATAGAGTGGTCAAGCTCGAGCTCCGCAAATCGCTTCATTACTTCATCTACCATCACAACAGCATAGCCATGTGGAATCGGACGGCAGTGAAAAGTTCCGTTGGGTTGAGGAGGTGCAACAGAGTTGACAGCTGCCAATAAAGTGAGGTTCCGGCATTTCGTCATAAGCTCGCAATGTTGAGCCTCTGTGATAGTATCCACGGGGTAGCTAGGAGACGTGAAGTCAGGCTGAACGGGCTTCGTGGAAGCGACGCTGCTTCTCCGCTGAGATGGCGGGGTAGCTTCTGGGGTAGCTTCGTGCCGCTGAGATGGTTGGCCGGCAGCTCGCTGGCTCTCAGCTTCCTCTAGCTTTTGTAGTCTTGCATTGAGCTTCTGAATTTCGCTCAACTCCGCTTTCCTCTTTCTCTCCCGGCTTCTGTAACCGCCTGCGTCGGGAAACCCAACCTTCCACGGAACGGAGCCTGGTGTGCCTCGTGTTCGTCCAGGGTGCTCAGCATTCCCTAGGGCCTCAGTCAGCTCGTCCTTCTCTCTGTCGGGAATGAACGTCCCTTCCTGCGCTGCGGTGATATACTCCTGAAGCTTGTTCATGGGTATTGCAAGTTGCTCGTTCGTCCAGCGGCACCTCCCTGTTTCAGGGTCCAAAGTTCCCCCAACCCCGAAGAATCAAGTCCTTGAACGGTCTGGCCAGTTCAATGTGTGTGGTATGACGTTTTTAGCAATCAGGTCATTCTCAGCTTTGTCCCACAACGGCCGGGCTTTGAGGTAGCCACCTGACCCCGTGTGATGGTGATACTGCTTCTTTGCAGCATTGATCTTGTTTGTCTCTGACATTTTCTTACTCTTGTCCGATGTCTTGTAGGCCACAAATGCGGGCCAGTGATCTCTTATCTTCTCAAATCGGCCGGTGAATTTTGGAGTCTTCCCTTTGTCGACAAACTTTGATTTCAACTCATTCTTCCACCTCCTGAATAGATCCGCCATCTTCTTAAGAGCACACGCCTTGACCAGTGGCTCTATAACTGGCTTATTCGGATCCTCCTCTGGCGGTAGGGTGAAATTTGCCTTCAGCGCGGTCCAAATATCATCTTTCTGTCTATCGGTGACATAATCACCATCAGGGGCGCCGTCCTTATGCTTATTCCATTGCTTGATGCTGATCGGGATGTAGTCCCTAACAATAGCTCCGCACTGAGCAGAAAATGCGTCCTTGGTCCGCTTGGGTTCAATCGGATGGCCATCGTGCGCGAGTGCTGTGATCGTGAACCTTTCATCCTTGCGCAACCTCTTCTTCGGGCCTCGTCTCGTTACTGAAGTTTGGCTCGATCCGGAGGGCTATAAAAGAAGAAAGAAGAGTTAATTAATATATGTACATACCAAAACAATTAATGCATCAATTAGCTAGTCAGCACAGGCTTAATTAATATATATACCTCGCCGGACTTTGCAACAGCTCCCTCCTCCGTTCGGTCACCGGAGCCGTCATCATGGTCTCCTTCTTCCTCCGGCATTCGGTCACCGAAGCCATCATGATCATGTCCTTCCTCCTCCATTGTTCGATCACCGGAGCCATCATCCTCTCCTTCCAGACCATCGGTGTCGTTGAGAAACGACAAGATATCACGTCCGCCGTGGATTATGTCCCCCAACAACTGTTTTTGTTCCAAGTCTCTTGGATCCATAGTTTCTGCAAATATTACAACATGGCAATTAATATACAAACATAAACATTTTACCTTAGTAACTTAGAAAAAAAATGTTATCGGGGAGGGGGTATATCGACAACGCTTTTTTTGTAGGGTTTGGGTGGCCTCGAGAGTTGGTCGCCCGGTATATCGAGAGGGGGGTGAACATTTTACCTTAGTAACTTAGGAAAAAAATGTTATCGAGGAGGGGGTATATCGACCCCTCCTCATGTCGAAGTTATCGGGGAGGGTGTATGTCGACCCCCCCTCATGTCGAAGTTATCGGGGAGGGGGTATATCGACAATGACATACATACAGGGAAAAAATGCTATCCATCTATACATACATAGCCACATACATATATACATGGAAAAAAATGCTATGAAAAAAAATACATATATGAACAAAAAAATGCTATGAACAAAAAAATTAATACACATATGAAAAAAAACACATATATGAAAACAAAAAAAATCAATACATATATGAACATCCATACATACATATAGCCACATACATATATACATTATATATATATGAACAAAAAATTCATCATATAAACAGAGCCGGGGAGGCGGCGGCTCACAGCGGGGGCGGCCGGCGAGGGCGACGGCGGGGGCGGCGAGGGCGTCGGCGAGGGCGACGGTGGGGGCGGGCCGGGGCAGGTGCGTGGCCGGGCGCGCTCGGGGGCGGCGGACGGCGTCGGCTGGCGAGGGCGACGGCGGGGGCGGCGCGCGAGGGAGCCGGCGACAGCGTCGGCTGGCGAGGGCGACGGTGGGGGCGGCGCACGAGGGAGCCGGCGACGACGGGGACGGTGGGGGCGGGCCGGGGCGCAGGGGCACGGCCGGGCGCGCTCGGGGGCGGCGGACGGCGATGGCGTGGGCGGCGGACGGCGTCGGCGTGGGCTCGGTGGCGGGGCAGGGGCACGGGCGACGGCGACGGCGTCGGGGCAGCCTGGTGGCGTCGAGGAGGTCGGCGTCGTCGGGGGGAATTGCGAGATGAAAATGAAAAATTTCATAAGTGCTGCTTATATACACACAGCTTTGGTCCCGGTTGGTGTCTCCAACCGGGACCAATGCCTCCCTTTGGTATTGGTCCCGGTTGGTGGCATCAACCGGGACCAAAGGGGGGCATTGGTCCCGGTTGGTGGCACCAACCGGGACCAAAGGGTGGTGTTGCCCGTGGCCAAATTTTTAGTCCCACCTTGCTAGCCGAGAGAGCTCGAGAGTGGTTTATAAGCGCTGCTGCGCATACCCTCTCGAGCTCCTCTCATCTGCAGGCCTCCGGGCCTAATCTGTCACTGCCTGTGGGCCTATTGGGCCTTCTACGGGCCAGTAGGAGGCATTTTTAAAAAAAAATTCTAGTTTTTTGTTTTGTTTTTTGCTTTATTTATTTTTTTTATTTTTTTCCAGTATTTTTCTTCTGTTATTTTAGTTCATTCTTTTTAACAAATAAATACTTTGATAATTTTATTTGCATTTATTTATTTTTGTTTTGTTTCTGTTTTGTTTTTTGCTTTATTTATTTTTGTTTTATTTTTTGCTTTATTTATTTCCAGTGTGTTTTATCATTATATTCTTTTTTCTATTAATGTTTTGAACAAAAACTACTTTGATAATTTTAGTTGCATAATTTTTATATAATTATTGTTTCAAAAATACTAGAGGTTTATAAAAGCTTTTTAGTTGATTCTTTTTTGAACTCCACTCCCACGATGTTTTGAAAGAAATTAAAAAACACTTCAAATGAACTCTGAAAAGGTTGAAAGTTGGCATGGTATCATCATTTCACCCACATAGCATGTGGTAAAAAGTTGAGTGGGTTACGGCAAAAACTGGATGCACTTCGTGTACAAACTGGACAATCTCTTTCGAAGTATCAGGGTTTCGGACGAAAACTCATGTGTTACAAAAGGATTTCATTTTTTTGAACTTATTTGAACTCCATACTTTTTGTGTGTTCAAAATGCACCATTCAAAGCCACATCATCAATTTTCAACCCTTTCTGACTTCATTTGGTATTTTTCATGCACTTACTGATTTTTTTGAGCTAAATAACCCTGAAATTGAAAAGCACTTCAAATGAACTCTGAAAAGGTTGAAAGTTGGCATGGTATCATCATTTCACCCACATAGCATGTGCTAAAAAGTTGAGAGGGTTACGGCAAAAACTGGATGCACTTCGTGTACAAAACGGACAATCTCTTTCGAAGTATCAGGGTTTCGGACGAAAACTCATGTGTTACAGCCCGACGGTGGCTCGTGAGTGCCCGCATATGAAATGCACTGTCGGACCGTATGCAGGGAATCCGAATGATTTGTATTCGGTCGATGAACTAAAGGATTTCTAGATAGATCAACAAAACACACGGTTTCCCCTGCATACAGCCCGACGGTGGCTCGTGAGTGCCCGCATATGAAATGCACCGTCGGACCGTATGCAGGGAATCCGAATGATTTGTATTCGGTCGATGAACTAAAGGATTTCTAGATAGATCAACAAAACACACGGTTTCCCCTGCATACAGCCCAACGGTGGAAATATGAAATGCACCGTTGGACCGTATGCAGGGAATCCGAATGATTTGAATCCGAATGAGTACACACACTAAGTGTCGAACATGTCCGAGAGGTGGGCTATATATAGGGTCGTGTGCCTCTTTAGTCCCGGTTGCTAGCACGAACCGGGACTAGTCGTTATAGTGCTGATCCAACAGCTCACAAGCGCTTGAAAGAAACACACGATCCGTGTGCTTCTGCCTGATTGGTACGACCTTCACCCACATAGCATGTGCTAAAAAGTTGAGAGGGTTACGGCAAAAACTGGATGCACTTCGTGTACAAAACGGACAATCTGTTTCGAAGTATCAGGGTTTCGGACGAAAACTCATGTGTTACAAAAGGCATTTCATTTCTTCACATGTAACTGCAATGATATAGTTGTGGAGAGAAAGTCTTTACTTTTTCTTCGCTTGTGTCCTTTGCTTATTGCGCCGTAACCATGGATAATCTTCATCGTTTAATAGGGTGCTTGGGTCAGCCTTGACTTTGAAGGGAGGAATTTCATGAAACTTTTCATAATCTTCAGTCATGTCTGTCTCGCCCTCCAATCCCACGATGTCTCTTTTTCCTGAAAGAACTATGTGGCGCTTTGGCTCATCGTATGATGTATTCGCTTCCTTATTTATTCTTTTTCTCGGTTTGGTAGACATGTCCTTCACATAGAAAACCTGCGCCACATCATTGGCTAGGACGAATGGTTCGTCTATGTACCCAAGATTGTTCAGATCCACTGTTGTCATTCCGTACTGTGGATCTTCCTGTACCCCGCCTCTTGACAGATTGACCCATTTGCACTGAAACAAAGGGACCTTGAAATCATGTCCATAGTCAAGTTCCCATATGTCCACTATGTAACCATAATATGTGTCCTTTCCCCTCTTGGTTGCTGCATCAAAGTGGACACCACTGTTTTGGTTGGTGCTCTTTTGATCCTGGGCGATCGTGTAAAATGTATTCCCATTTATCTCGTACCCTTTGTAAGTCATTACAGTCGAAGATGGTCCCCTGGCCAACGAGTACATCTCATCAGGAACAGTGTTGTCACGCATGAGACGTGTTTGCAACCAACTGCCGAAAGTCCTGATGTGTTCACATGTAATCCAGTCGTCACACTGCTCCGGGTGTTTGGAGCGCAGAATATTCTTGTGTTCATCGACATACGGGGGCACCAAGGTAGAATTCTGTAGAACTGTGTAGTGTGCTTGAGACCAAGAATGGCCGTCCCTACATATTATGGAGTCCGCTCCTAGCGTGCCTTTTCCAGTCAGTCTCCCCTCATACCACGATTGAGGGAGACCAATCTTCTTAAGGTCAGGAATGAAGTCAACACAAAACCCAATGACATCATCTGTTTGATGACCCATGGAGATGCTTGCTTCTGGCCTAGCGCGGTTACGAACAAATTTCTTTAAGACTCCCATGAACCTCGCAAAGGGGAACATATTGTGTAGAAATACAGGGCCCAGAACGACAATGTCATCGACTAGATGAACTAGGACGTGATTCATGATATTGAAGAAGGACGGTGGGAACACCAGCTCGAAACTAACAAGACATTGCACCAAATCACTCCTTAACCTTGGCAGGATTTCTGGATCGATCACCTTCTGAGAGATTGCATTGAGGAATGCATATAGCTTCACAATGGCTAATCGAACGTTTTCCGGTAGAAGCCCCCTCAATGCAACCGGAAGCAGTTGCGTCATAATCACGTGGCAGTCATGAGACTTTAGGTTCTGGAACTTTTTCTGTGCCATATTTATTATTCCCTTTATATTCGACGAGAAGCCAGACGGGACCTTCATACTGAGCAGGCATTCAAAGAAGATTTCCTTCTCTTCTTTGGTAAGAGCATAGCCGGCAGGACCTTCATACTGCTTTGGATGCATGCCGTCTTTTTCATGCACACGTTGCTGTTCCTCCCGTGCCTCCGGTGTATCTTTTGTCTTCCCATACACTCCCAAGAAGCCTAGCAGGTTCATGCAAAGATTCTTCGTCACGTGCATCACGTCGATTGCAGAGCGGACCTCTAGGTCTTTCCAATAGGGTAGGTCCCAAAATATAGATTTCTTCTTCCACATGGGTGCGCGTCCCGCATCGTCAGTCGGAACAGATAGTCCGCCAGGACCCTTTCCAAATATTACATGTAAATCATTGACCATATCAAGTATGTGATCACCAGTACGGAGGGCGGGCTTCTTCCGGTGATCTGCCTCACCTTTGAAATGCTTTCCTTTCTTTCGACATTGATGGTTGGTCGGAAGAAATCGACGATGCCCCAGGTACACATTCTTCCTGCATTTGTCCAAATATATACTGTCGGTGTCATCTAAACAATGTGTGCATGCGTGGTATCCCTTGTTTGTCTGTCCTGAAAGGTTACTGAGAGCAGGCCAATCGTTGATGGTTACAAACAGCAACGCATGTAGGTCAAATTCCTCCTGTTCATTCTCATCCCACACACGTACACCTCTTCCATTCCATAGCTGTAAAAGTTCATCAACTAATGGCCTTAGGTACACATCAATGTCATTGCCGGGTTGCTTAGGGCCTTGGATGAGCACTGGCATCATAATGAACTTCCGCTTAATGCACAACCAAGGAGGAAGGTTATACATACATAGAGTCACAGGCCATGTGCTATGCTTGCTGCTCTGCTCCCCAAAAGGATTAACGCCATCTGCACTTAAACCAAACCATACGTTCCTCGGGTCACCTGTAAAGTCGCTCCACTTTCTCTCGATCTTTCTCCACTGCGACCCGTCAGCGGGTGCTCTCAACTTCCCGTCTTTCTTACGGTCTTTTTTGTGCCATTGCATCAACTCGGCATGCTTTTTGTTTCTAAACAGACGTTTCGACCGTGGTATTATAGGAGCATACCACATCACCTTGGCAGGAACCCTCTTCCCGGTGCGCTGGCCCTCAACATCACCAGGGTCATCTCTTCTGATCTTATACCGCAATGCACCGCATACCGGGCATGCGTTCAAATCCTCGTACGCACCGCGGTAGAGGATGCAGTCATTAGGGCATGCATGTATCTTCTGCACCTCCAAACCTAGAGGGCATATAACCTTCTTTGCTTCGTACGTACTGCCGGGCAATTCGTTATCCTTTGGAAGCTTCTTCTTCATTATTTTCAGTAGCGAACTAAATCCCTTGTTAGATACACCATTGTCTGCCTTCCATTGCAGCAATTCCAGTGTGGTACCGAGCTTTCTGTTGTCATCTTCGCAATTTGGGTACAACCCTTTTTTGTGATCCTCTAACATGCGATCGAACTTCAACTTCTCCCTTTCACTTTCGCATTCTCTCTGTGCATCAACAATGACCCGGCGAAGATCATCATCGGGCACATCGTCTGGTTCCTCTTGATCTTCAGCTTCCCCCATTGCAGCATCACCGTATTCAGGGGGCGGGTAGTTGTCGTCATCCTCTTCTTCTTCGTTGACTTCCATCATAACCCCTCTTTCTCCGTGCTTGGTCCAAACATTATAGTGTGTCATAAAACCCTTCTGAAGCAGGTGAAAGTGAAGGGTTTTATAGTTGGAGAAAGCCTTCGTATTCTCACAGACAGTACATGGACAATGCATAAAACCATTCTGCTTGTTTGCCTCAGCCGCTTCGAGAAAATTATGCAGGCCCTTAATATACTCGGAGGTGCGTCGATCACCGTACATCCATTTCCGGTTCATCTGCGTGCATATCATGAATAGAGAAGTGACCAAATTAATAGAAATTCATCATCACATTAAAGCCAAAGTACAGTAGTGACCAAAATAAATACATAACGTTCATACATAGTTCTCATTATTGAACAACATATAGCTCTCTAGAGCATCTAATTAAAACATACATTGAAACTATAAAATTTAAATGCAACAACAAATGCGATCATAACCGCAACTAAGGTACCAATTGATCCAACGGCATAATGATACCAAGCCTCAGTATGAATGGCATATTTTCTAATCTTTCTAATCTTCAAGCGCATTGCATCCATCTTGATCTTGTGATCGTCGACGACATCGGCAACATGCAACTCCAACTTCATCTTCTCCTCTTCAACTCTTTGTAATTTTTCTTTCAAGTAATTGTTTTCTTTTTCAACCAAATTAAACTTCTCGACAAGAATTTCTATGTCGGTTGGAATTTCCGGTTCACATACCTCCTAGATTAAAAAAATCTATGTCATGTTGGTCGGCATAATTGTCATAAACACTAAATAAAACAAATAGTTATAAAAGATAATATATACCACATCTGAATCATAGACCGGACGAGGGCCGACGTGGGCGGATACCATGACCATGGCACTATATAATAACAAACAATAATAAAAGTAAGAAAATTACACAAGTATCTATCTAAATGATACAAGTAAGAACTTTTTTCTTTTAGAAAGAAGATAAGAAGAAGAGGCTAACCACGGCGGTGCCGGCGCCGAGATGGGCGCGGGCGATCGACGGCGGTGAGGACGGGGACGGGACAGGACGGACCGCCAAACCTAAACAAATCTTGAGGAACATGGAGCTTGGACAAGGAGCTTCGAGAGGAGAAAGCTTAAGTGTGGTTCGGGCATTTCATCGAACACCTCATGTGCATAGGAGGTGAGCTAGAGAACCACAAAGCTCTCCCACGGCCGGCCAAAAAAAAGTGAGCAGTGCATTGCTCTGCTCGCGGGCAGGGGGTATATATAGGCCTACCATTGGTCCCGGTTTGTGGCTGGAACCGGGACTAAAGGACACCATTTGGTCCCGATTCCAACCACAAACCGGGACCAATGGTTGTGGGCCAGGAGCCAGGCCCATTGGTCCCGGTTCGTGTCTGGAACCGGGACCAAAGGGGTCAAACGAACCGGGACCAATGGCCCACGAGGCCCGGCCGGCGCCCTGGCCTCACGAACCGGGACCAATGCCCCCATGGGTCTCGGTTCGTGAGTGAACCGGGATTAATGGGCTTCTCAGGGCTGGACCAAAGCCCTGTTATGTACTAGTGCTCACTTTCTCTATCTATTCTTTCTGATTTTTCTACTAGTCGCACGTATGCGACTCGTGCACGATGCACACACACAGACACACACAAATTGCAACTGTTGCAACAACTTGTAACTTATGCCAGCTCCTTTTTATGTTGATTTTTGTTTTATATTTGACTTATTTAGGCGTTACATATGTGAGTTGCATGAGGCAAACCCGCCCGCAACTGGCAACTATCACAACACACATGTAATTAGCGCCGTGCCGCAACTACATATGTCACAACACACACGTAATTGCATGCAATACAACACATTTGCAACTAGGTTTTCTTAATATTTTTAATATAATTTTCAAAATAGGAAATGACAACGAGAAGGAACAAAAAACGCAAAAAGAATATTAAAACGAATTCTAGTCGCATGCAAAATTTACAACACTACATTTTATTCATCGGGGCAAAACGAGGCACCTATAGAAGTCCAATCGAGCTACGTGTTTACACTAATTAATCAAACAAACTAAAACCTTTGAAGCTAGACGTGAGCTGGAATTTGGATACAAGGGAAAAGAAAATGGAACGAGTCAACAAAAGTCTTGAAAATTCTATGAAAAAATATTAATTTATATTGTAGTGGCTTTAGCGGGACACCAACAACCACTTAACTGGCCCAAGTGTATACAAGTACTGGAAAAATAAACCGTATACACTCAGCTGCCCAAGCCCATACGCAAATTGAAAAACTAAAAATTGACAACCAGCCCATTGGCGCCCAGGGAAAAGGTAACAACTTTGATTGTAGCCTGTCAATGAAAACGGACTACAAGAACAAAAGGATGTCAACTGATGTCATGTGAATGAGACCAAATTATACATCATCTTGATGAGTTCTAGGCACTCCCTTAAAAGAGGGTTATGTAACAACAGGGGCGGGCCCACGTAGAACCTGCCGTTATCACAGGACACTGGGTAAAATTTTCGGTTTCGTTGTATTCATCGGCGAGGGACAGGTGTGACACCGGTAAAACTGGTCGACGGACAACGGCTAAGCCAGCCACGGCGTGCAGGCACGCGGAGGCGCACGGAAGTTGGATTGATCGGTCAGATTTGTGGCATACGTGCGAGTACATCATGCTGGCTTCTCACCTCCTCCCCACTAATTCCTCGCCGGTTGCTCACTCGGGCACTCACAGTTCAACCATCACGACGTGTCACCGTCGCCTTGGCCCACTCACCAGATCGCTGGAGTACAAAAATGCGGAAAGGCAACTCACCAATCTCTCTCAAATGTTTGCTTCATTTTTTTTGCGAATAAAGTGTGTGCTTCTATTTGCTCTAATCCTAATTCCAAACTCTGAAACTAGGTATGGTTTTGAATTTTAAGATTGTCACAGTTGATAATTTGATTAACGTGTTTATATTTTTTTTGCTGTGATTCACATCTATTTGAGAATTGCCTTAGTGTGTTTTTCACGGAAACAACTTTACACTGATCCATATATGTTTTGCAATTGGATTAATGCAATTTTCTAAATTTGGGTGTGATTTTTCAATTTAAAGGATCATCTCTATTTACATTGTTCAGTTTTATTATATTTAACCAGTATCTCATGCGAAACGCTTTATTTTGGTAAGTATTATTTACTATATGATATTTTTAGCTGTCAAGTGTGTTATTCTTATGTAGTATTCTTTGATGATTGTCTGTATGTGATTTACATGTGGACACTAGGACATTTTTGTCCTGGGTCCGGGAAACAAAGTAAACAATTTCTGAAAAAAGTGACCATTTAATGAAATTATGAAAAATTTCTTATTATGAATATTTTATAAAATGCGAAGAATTTATAATATTTAACAAATTTGGAAACCCCTGACCATTTTTAAATTCACCAATATTTTTTGAATTTGTGAAATAATGCATAGATAGGAAATTCTATAATTTCCAGAAGAATGGAAACTAATATTTTTATGCACATTTCAGATTTTTGCTGAATTTCTTAACAAATTTGAAAAAAAGGCGATCATTTCTAGAAATTCCGGACTTCAATATGTGAATATTTTTTGACAACTACGAAATTTAATTGAAATGGAAAATATTTTTCTAAATTTTCGGTTTTTGAAAAAATTCCGAATGCAAACATTTTCTAAAAGAAAAGAATAATTAAAAAAAGGAAAATAAACTGGAAAAAGGGAAAAAAGATAATAAAAAACATAAAAGAAAAAAAACAAAAGCCAAAAAATTATTAGATGAGCGGTTCCGGAAAAATCTAGAAGGTTCCACAAACTGGGATTCTGCAGCAAGCTAATGCTGCTAAAATTGGTCATGTCGGTCGCTCACACCTAAGCATGTGCGTTTCAGCGATAGTTTGTTGCCGTAAGCATAATATAGGATACTCCCTACAGCTCTCTCATTGGGAGGCCTAATAGCTAGCACTTCAGCTAACGAGCCTGCCAACTTAGAGCGGTTTTGGAAAATTTCTATGGGTCAGTTCAGACTAATTTGAGAAGCTTCCTCACCATACTTTTTTTTTCTTTTTTGTTTGTTTCCTATATCAGGTTTCATTGTTTTTTATTTTTTCTCTGTTTGTTTCTTCCTTTTTTTCACTCTTAATTTCGCAAATACATGGCAATTTTTTTGATAGATATTGAACATTTTTCGTATACATGCTGATTTTTTTTTATACTAGGTAGACATTTTTTGAATATATGTTGATTTTTTAATCCAAATACAAGTTGAACATTTGTCAAATGCACATTGAGCATTTTTTATATACCGATTGAACATGTTTTTAGATACACATTGAACATTTTTTGAATACATGCTAAACATTTTGTTAAATGCACATCAAACATTATTATTAAAATACAAAGTGAACATCTACGTACCGAAGTGAATACATGCTACATCTGTGCTGTTCTGCAGCATACAAGAAAAATCAATTAGTTTGAAAGGACACTTATCAACCAAGTTCAATAAAAATGATGGCACATGCCCTTGTTGTACATCATTGGAGACTTCCATTATTTATGAAGACCTTCCAAGTTCAAATTTATAGAGATAATTTATATGATATAAATGTTTCGAGCAACCAAATCATGCACGGCAAAATTATCTCTATAAATATGACCTCTGATGGACCGTGCTATGTCTATGTTTCATAACTAGGAAACAACCCATGGAGTGTCGACAACTATCTCTCCTACACTAGCCATTAGTGAAATCATTGCAAGGAAAAATTGGTGGTTGCTTGAGAACACGAGACATCGGGAATAGAGTGATTACTTTCAAGTGAAGATAATGCACGGCTGCTTGGGAGCACAGGCGGAAGTGTGCACATCGTCAATGCCTGTTCGCCTGGGGAAGACGAAGTTCTACAACAACATTGACTAGAACAACCTCTTGCTCATCCGCACGAGCAAAACACAAATCTTCAACATGCGTCACCAGAACAGCCTCTTGCCCACGCGACCATAACACGGTTCTACAACCATCTCAACTTGTAGGACCTATGTGACTAGGCAACGATGTTGCAGACACGTCCACATGTATTCATACTGCTGATAGCTTTGTCTCGATGCTGATTTTTTCTCTGCTAGCTAACAAGGGTGAGGCTTTTGTGCCTTTGCTCTGTAGAGAGCATTAGTGATTGAGTAAGGATGGTGTGCGCTTTTGCTCGCCCGCAACCACCTTTTTGTCTCTTCCCTTGCCATATAAATTGCTTCGATGCAAATTATGATGGGAACGTGTGAGTCAGACCTGAGGGCGGCCACTCTGACCAGTCGGGTGGTCAATTTCACGTCCATGTCCTTCGTCTCCTGGCCCGTTGGCAGCATGGGAGGGCAATACTTGTCTTTCGTACCTTCGTATCTCTTTCGCCTCGTGCCCGCTGGTCCGACATCCTTCGGCCCTGGCATCACGTCTACAAGCATGAACGACAAAGAGGAGGTGCTCGTACGGCCGCTGGAACCTTAGTCAATGGGTGATGTAGGCGTGAAGAAAACAAAGGAGAATGAATGGGTTGGGTGGGTCGGGGCAATGGGATTGGCGGGTTAAATTCCATTTCCCTAAAACGCCCTCACAACATGTATATTGTTCCACGCCGAGCGGCCAGTAACAGGGCTACTGTTGGCGATGCTACTAGGCCAACTACAACAGTATAGATCAATCACCACCCTTAGATTTCGTGAATGGACGACACATATTCATCACAGGCTACCATCAAAGATCTCTGATGAAAGGAAACCCACTCGGGTCTTCAGGAGTAAGTCCACCCTATCTCCTTTCATGCATCCTTGCCAACATTAAGAGTGAGGCCCAACATTGGGCACTCGTGAAAGTAAGACCGATGGGAAACTTAATGCTAGGAGAGCAGACCCCTTGTTTTATCTTTGTTATTGGGGCTATGTTTTTTTCAAACAGGAGGATAATCCCCGACATCTGCATAAAGCGATGCACACATCAATGTTTATTATATTATTCAACAAAGTCTTACAAAATAAATACACGAATCATCCCAAAGCCATTTCATGACCAGAACTATCATTATTCCTACAAGTTTCATGATATGCACTGACCTTGCGCCAACACACACCAAGTAATCAGTGACATCACCAAGCCGCCTGCTGGGTAGCCGGCAACACCAACTGGTCTAGCAGACCCACAATACCCCATGTGCATGCTCTTTACGCCGTCATCATCATCTTCCGTCGTACCATCTACAGAGTGATCAATGAATTGACCTTACCGGACCCTTTCGTCGTCAACGCCACAACGATGCCGGATAGCGCCACCCTCCTACGCGCGCCCATCAACACACATCCAACACCGGGACCACACTGCGCCACGTCGCCAAGACCCGCTGCCGCCAATGCTGAAGATGCAATAGAACTGCACCTATTGTCCCATCCATCCAACACCCGCTTCAAAACGATACCCCCAAGTGGGAGCGCGACACCGAAGATGCCGTTATCGTTCGATCCAGGAATCCCAAATCTAGGGTTTCCCATGGAACATCCCGAGTGTTGTAATGCAACCTTCAATGACAATGCTAACAAGGAAACGATGCCGCAGCTGCCGACATCATCCGGCAAGACCGACGTCGGCATAGTTTTCACGGAACTCACCGCACTCTGATAACGCCGCTGACTCGATCCACGTGCAACCTGGCCATGTAGACATACAATGCCAGAATGCTAGTAGAGAGCCTCCAGCTATCCTAGACCGGTCTCATCACGCGCTGTTGACCTGCCGAAGTCACGCCGCTAACACAGTAGGGAAGCCCACCGGATCTCCACGTCCACCATGGGGCCGCCGACAACGGCCGCACGGCCAAGGCTTTCGCCCCGACCGCTACGGAAGGCTACCCCGCACAAGCCGCCTCGTGGGGGAGCTGCCACAACCCTCCCGCCTTAGCACCTTTGGCGCCAGGTGCCCCCGCCACCTCAGCCAACGTTAGTGGTAGAGGTAGCAGGAATTTGCCAAGGAGGGGGCTGGCGGTGCTAGGGATTGGGCTATGTTGGAGAGCAGGTTTTTGTCCGAATTCTCCAAATATCATTTTTTTGGGAAAGGGGCTCTATTGGAGATATTGTAATGCTGGGAGAGCAGACCCCTTGTTTTACCCCTTAAAAACCAGCTATTTTCTTTTTGTCGCAAACCTATATCATTACTCTTCTCCTTAATTAATCGACGAGGTAATTATTTATCTATATTCCAAAATAAATAAAATTATAGAAAAAAGTGCATGAGTCTGAACAAAGTATGAAATAAAATATAGGGCATACCCTTGGTGCATAAAACTGAAGACCCTACCATTGTTTATAAAGATATTCCACGCATAAATATCTCATGAAATATATCTGACATAACTGTTTACAACGACCATACCATGCATGCTTACCATTCATCTAAATATGATCAACCATGGCGTGCGCGCGCCATGCTTAATTAGTCATAGAGTTTCAGCACTTTGCACTCCTACATAAACCTTTGGAAAAAATAATCTAAACAAATAATAAGGTGTACGAGGTTCAGAAATACAATACATTGAAAATGTAATTCCTAGTAGAAAGGATGACCTTGTGCTGTCCTGGGCCAGTTTGCCGCTAGCCCAAGGAGACAAAGATATTGGAAATATGCCCTAGCGGCAATAATAAAATGGTTATTATATATTTACTTGTTCATGATCATCGTTTATTATCCATGCTATAATTGTATTGATTGGAAAATCAATTGCATGTGTGGATACATAGACAACACTGTGTCCCTAGTATGCCTCTAGTAGACTAGCTTGTTGATCAAAGATGGTCAAGGTTTCCTAGCCATAGACATGAGATGTCATTTGATAACGGGATCACATCATTAAGAGAATGATGTGATGGACCAGACCCAAACTATGAACGTAGCATATGATCGTGTCCGTTTATTGCTATTGTTTTCTGCATGTCAAGTATCTGTTCCTATGCCCATGAGATCATGCAACTCACTGACACCGGAGGAATACCTTGTGTGTATCAAACGTCACAACGTAACTGGGTGACTATAAAGATGCTCTACAGGTATCTCCGAAGGTGTCTGTTGAGCTGGCATGGATCGAGACTGGGATTGTTACTCCGTATGACGGAGAGGTATCTCAGGGCCCACTCGGTAATACAACATCACAATAAGCCTTGCAAGCACTGTGACTAAAGTGTTAGCCACGGGATCTTTTATTATGGAACGAGTAAAGAGACTTGCCGGTAACGAGATTGAACTAGGTATAGAGATACCGACGATCGAATCTCGGGCAAGTAACATACCGAAGAACAAAGTGAACAACATACGGGATTAACTGAATCCTTGACATAGAGGTTCAACCGATAATGATCTTCGTAGAATATGTAGGAACCAATATGGGCATCCAGGTCCCGCTATTGGTTATTGACCGTAGAGGTGTCTCGGTCATGTCTACATAGTTCTCGAACCCGCAGGGTCTGCACACTTAACGTTCGGTGACGTTTCGGTAGTATTGAGTTATGTATGGTGGTGACCGAAGGTTGTTCGGAGTCCCGGATGAGATTCCGTACGTCACGAGGAGCTTCGGAATGGGCCGGAGGTAAAGATTGATATATAGGAAGTCCCGTTTTGGCCACCGGAAAAGTTTCGGATATTTCCGGTAGTGTACCGGGAGTGCCGGAAGGCCATCGGGAGGGGCCACCACGCTGGGAGGCCACATGGGCCTGAGGGGTGGTGCACCAACCCTTAGTGGGCTGAGCAAACCAGCCCCACAAGGCCCATGCGGCTACGAAGGTGGGAAAGGAGAAAACCCCAAGTGGGGAAGGTAAACTCCAAGTAGGAAAGGAATCCTACTAGGAGTAGGATTGGAGGTGGAATCCTCCACCTCCTCCTGGTTCGGCCGAACCCCTAGGGGAAACCCTAGGGAGGCTGCCTCCTGCCCCTCCCTCCTATATATACTAGAGGAATAGAGGCCCCAAAGACACAAGTCCACTTGCTAGTTCCCTAGTTCCTCCACCAAATAGATTCCGACGGTGCTTAGGCGAAGCCCTGCCGGAATAGTTCCACCACCACCGTCGCCGCGCCGTCGCGCTGCCGGAGAACTCATCTATCTCTCCGCTCCCTCTTGCTGGATCAAGAAGGTGGAGATCGTCATCGATCTGTACGTGTGCTGAACACGGAGGTGCCGTCCGTTCGGCACTAGATCGTGATTGGATCGCGGGACGGCTAGCGATTTGGATCGCGAAGACGTTCGACTAAATCAACCGCGTTTCTTAACGCTTCCCGCTTAGCGATCTACAAGGGTATGTAGATCCACTCTCCCTCTCGTAGATGCTTATCACCATGGATAGATCTTGCGTGTGCGTAGGAAATTTTTTGTTTCCCATGCAACGTTCCCCAACAGTGGCATCATGAGCTAGGTCTATGCGTAGATGAGATCACGAGTAGAACACAAAGGAGTTTGTGGGCGTTGATGCTCAGATTGCTTCCTCCCTTGGTCTTTTCTTGATTCAGCGGTATATTGTGGGACGAAGCGGCCCGGACCAACCTTCCTCGCACGCTTACGAGAGACCGGTTCCATCAACTGACATGTGACTTTGTTGCATAAAGATGGCTGGCGGGTGTCTGTGTCTCCCACTTTAGTTGGATCGGATTCGACAAAGGCGGTCCTTGAGAAGGTTGAATAGCAATTTGTGTATCACCGTTGTGGTTTTTACATAGGGTAAGAATCGTTCTTGGTAGATACCCGTAGCAGCCACGTAAAACATGCAACAACAATTAGAGAACGTCTAACTTGTTTTTGCAGGGTATGTTGTGGTGTGATATGGCCAATTACATGATGAGATATATGTGATGTATGAGATTATCATGTTTTGTATAGAATATCACGACTTGCATGTCGATGAGTACGGCAACCGGCAGGAGCCATAGGGTTGTCTTTAATTTATTTTTGCCGTTTTGCTTTACTTTATCGCTATGAGTTAGCAATAGTCGTAGAAGCAACAGTTGGCGCGACAACCTCATGGCAACATGTTGATGGAGATCAAGATGATGGAGATCATGGTGTCATGCCGGTGACGATGGAGATCATGCCGGTGCTTTGGAGATGGAGATCAAAAGCACAAGTTCATGGCCATATCATGTCACTTATGATTTGCATGTGATGTTAATCCTTTTATGCATCTTATTTTGCTTAGGACGGCGGTAGCATTATAAGGTGATCCCTCACTAAAATTTCAAGATAAAATTGTGTTCTCCCCGAGTGTGCACCATTGCGAAAGTTCGTCGTTTCAAGACACCACGTGATGATCGGGTGTGATAGACTCTACGTTCACATACAACGGGTGCAAGCCAATGTTGCACGTGCGGAACACTCGGGTTAAACTTAACGAGCCTAGCATGTACAGACATAGCCTCGGAACACAAGAGACCGAAAGGTCGAACATGAGTCATATAGTTGATATGATCAACATGAAGATGTTCACCATTGAAACCACCTCATCTCATGTGATGATCGGACTTGGGTTGGTGAATTTGGATCATGTAACACTCGGATGACTGGAGGGATGTCAATTTGAGTAGGAGTTCTTTAGTAATATGATTAATTGAACTCATTATCATGAACATAGTCAAAATGTCTCTGCAAATTATGTTGTAGATCACTAGCTCGCGCTGTAGCTCCCCTGTGTTTTTATACGTTCCTAGAGAAAATAGAGTTGAAAGATGATGGTAGCAATAATGCGGACTGGGTCCGTGATCTGAGGATTGTCCTCATTGCTGCGCAGAAGACTTATGTCCTTAATGCACCACTCGGTGCGCCACCCCCTTAAGCGTCGTCTGTAGATGTTGTGAACATCTGACAGGCACGTTCTGATGACTACTTGATAGTTCAGTGCGTCATGCATTACGGCTTAGAATTGAGGCTCCAAAACGTTTTGAATGTCACGGAACATATAAGATGTTCTAAGAGCTGAAATTGGGATCTCATGCTCGTGCCCGTGTTGAAAGGTATGAGACCTCCAACAAGATTCTTTGCCTGCAAGATGAAGGAGAATAGCTCAATCGGTGAGCATGTGCTCAGATTGTCTGGGTGCTACAATCGCTTGAATCGAGTGGGAGTTGATCTTCCAGATAAGATAGTGATTGATATAGTTCTCCAAGTCACTGCCACTAAGCTACTAGAGCTTCGTGATGAACTATAAAATGCCAGGGATGGAGATAATCCCTGAGCTATTCGCGATGTTTGACACTGCGAAGGTAGAAATCAAGAAGGAGCATCAAGTGTTGATGGTTAGTAAAACCACTAGTTTCGAGAAGGGCAAGGGCAAGGAGGGAAACTTCATGGATGGCAAGCCAGTTGCTGCTCCAGTGAAGAAACCCAAGGTTGAACCCAAACCCGAGACTAAGTGCTTCTATTATGAGGAGAACGGTCACTGAAGCGGAACTGCCCTAGATACTTGGTACATAAGAAGGCTGGCAACGTCAACAGAAGTATATTTGATATACGTTTTATTCATGTGTACCTTACTAGTACTCCTAGTAGCACCTAGGTATTAGATACCGGTTCAGTTGCTAAATGTTGGTAACTCGAAATAAAAGCTACGGAATAAACGGAGACTAGCTAAGGGCGAGGTGACGATGTGTGTTGGAAGTGTTTCCAAGATTGATGTGATCACCATCGCACGCTCTCTCTACCTTCAGGATTAGTGATGAACCTAAATAAATGTTATTTGGTGTTTGCGTTGAGCATAAACGTGATTAGATCGTGTTTATTGCAATACAGTTATTCATTTAAGTTAGAGAATAATGGTTATTCTCTTTACATGAATAAATAGCAAGGTGGCCCTCGCAAACGCGAGGGCTAGATATTTCACGCATTAAAAGTATCGATTTTTTAACCTCATGCACATGTTTTTTTCATACTAAATATGTCGTTCTCGCATTTGCGAGGCCCTCACCCATACGTTGTTTTTACGTATCTCAAGAATAAAATTTGGATTTCATAGTTGTTGAAAATATATACTTGGAATCAAATCTAGTTTCATAGTAACTCTAAATATTATCTGAAGTAAAATATCACCCAAATGAAGAATGTTTTGCATCAGTATAATTTGTGCATGAATGATTTTTAAGAAATTTCAAAAATACCATGTCAACATGCTCTAGAACTTCGTTTATTCGATGTAGGTAGTGGTATTTCAATCTAATTTTACATTGTTTCTAATATTCATCGATTTTCTATAAAGATGCTTCAAACTATCTCTTGCATATGTTTGTTGTGTCATACAATGATGATATGCAATGTCACATAGTGGCACTTTAATCAATCACTATATTACTACAAGTTGTCAACCAAATTATCCTTTTGTGGCGATCACCACCAAATTCCGCCATAAAATAATTAAAAAAGGTGTGGCGGCTAAATCCATCACGACAGAACAACATGCAGCACTGCAGTTCCCATGCACGTGCACGGCCTAGATATCATAAGGATACACAATTATTAACAAAATTCTATTAACATGTAAAACCCTTGAGCTAAATTTCAGATATCATAAAACTGGACACATTCTATGTTACTGAAACAATGATTAAAAACAACAATGAGCATGTGTATTATGAGCTTCATTGTTCGGTGAAGTGAATCCATTTTCCCATCTATGTTGTGCAAACCGCCATCATTGGTCTGAATGAAATCTTGCTATCATAGTTGTAAGATACATTTATCCATGAAAGTTACACCACCTACTATTGGGTGAAGAAAGTGTGTATTAATTCGATACATATGGAAATATACACCTATTCCTAGTTAAAAAATAATACATATATGAAACTGCTCCACACAGGATAATTAATAATCGATTTCCGCACGACCTGGTAATCAAACATTGTTGCCCTTCAACTCGCATGCGACTGTCGCTATAAACACTACAATTTTATGTGCCAAACTACCTAAAATAATACTCCTCCCATCTTTTTAGAGAATTTAGTACGGACTACACACACATGTATATAGACGTATTTTAGAATGTAGATTCACTCATTTTGTTTCGTATGGAGTACATAGTGTAATCTGTAAAAATACTTATATTTTGGAACCGAGGGAGTAAAACACATGCCTCAACCTCATACACACTGAACAGAAATGATAAAATTATCTCGTTACTATACATTTCGATTATCTCATAAGGTTTCTAGATATCACATGATAACTATGGAACAGATGGGATCTCATAGTCTCCTTGTTTCTCCATGTCACCTGCCAGAAAAGAAATAGGTTCCTTGGTAGAGCGTCTAATTTTCTCCATTGATTGGCACGAATACAACCAGATATAGATTTTGTCCATTTATCGATGAAACTACACCCGTATGTTCTTCCTCCGGTGTGAATACACCGAGAAGGTGTTGAATTCTCCATTGATCACTGATCGATGAAACAGCACCCCGCATGTTCTCCAACAGGCTAGAATACATCGGACAACTATAGCAAGGTAATCTCCGTAGAAATCATTGTAGCTATCCTCAGTAGTTATCGATCTAGCAAACTGCATGCCAGCTTCTAGATCAAGCAATTTGCGGCCAATGGAGAACAACGTTGGAATCAACGTATTACAGTTAGCTGCCTTTTGTGAGACTGTGAGGAGATGATTGTCAGTGTCAAATCTGGCATATCTCGTAGTAGGGGTCCTAAGCTAGGCATCTTGGAGCGATGGTAACATGGACACAGGATTTTACCCAGGTTCGAGCTCTCTCAAGGAGATAATACCCTACGTCCTGCTTTTGATTGTATTGATATGGGGATAGTACATAGTACAGGTATCTACCACGAGATTGTAGTAATCAATATGAGATTGAGATTGTCTATTGACTAGCCTGGCCTCGGTTTATAATGTACCGTAGGCCTAGGGTTTAGAGGAGTCCTTGTCTTGTGCGCCATGTCTTGTGGAATCTCCCTTGTATGCATCATGGGCTGCCCGAAGTGGCCCATTACTGAATCGCCCTGGGGGTCCTCGGCCCGACCCACTGGTCGGGAGACGACGTGGTTAGTACTGATACGTCTCCAACGTATCTATAATTTATGAAGTATTCATGCCATGTTTACAATAATTTTATATGATTTTGGTATGATTTTATTAGAACTAACCCGGACTGACGCTGTTTTCAGCAGAACTACCTTGGTGTCGTTTTTTGTGCAGAAATAAAAGTTCTCGGAATGGGCTAAAAATTTACGGAGAATATTTTTGGAAAATATAAAAAATACTGGAGCAAAAAGATACCGGAGAGGAGTCCCGATGCAGCCACAAGCCTAGGGGGCGCGCCCCCCGGCTTGTGGGCCCCTTGGGAGTCCCCCGGACTTGATTCCAACGCCAAGTACTCCTATAAATCCCGTAACCCCCAGAAAGAAACCTAGATCGGGAGTTCTGCCGCCGCAAGCCTCTGTAGCCACGAAAAACCAATCGGGAGCCCGTTCCGGCACCCTGCCGGAGGGGGAAACCATCACCGGAGGCCATCTTCATCATCCCGGTGGTCTCCATGATGAGGAGGGAGTAGTTCACCCTCAGGGCTGAGGGTATGTACCACTAGCTATGTGTTTGATCTCTCTCTCTCTCTCGTGTTCTTGAGATGACACGATCTTGATGTACCGCGAGCTTTATTGATATAGATGAATCATATGGAGTTTTCCCCTCTCTATCTTATTGTGATGAATTTAGTTTTCCCTTTGAAGCTTTCTTATCGGACTGAGTCTTTAATGATTTGACAACACTTGATGTATGTCTTGCAATGGGATATCCGTGGTGACAATGTGATGTTCTATTGATCCACTTGATGTATGTTTTGGTGATCACCTTGCGGGTTCCGTGACCATGGGAATCTATGCATAGGGGTTGGCACATGTTTTCGTCTTGACTCTCCGATAGAAACTTTGGGGCACTCTTTGAAGTTTTTTGTGTTGGATTGAACATGATGAATCTGAAATTATGTGATGCATATCGTATAATCAAGCCCATGGGTACTCGTGGTGACATTCGAGTATCTAGGTGACATTAGGGTTTTGGTTGATGTGTATCTTAAGGTGTTATTTTAGTACGAACTCTAGGGCTGTTCGTGACACTTAAAGGGATAGCTCATACGATTGATCGGAAAAGATAACTTTGAGGTGGTTTCGTACCCTACAATAATTTCTTCGTTTGTTCTCCACTATTTGTGACTTTGGAGTGAACTCTTTGTCGCACGTGAGGGATTTACATATGATTCAACTATGTCAGTATTGTTGAGAGAACTTGCACTAGTGAAAGTATGAACCCTAGCCTTGTTTTCAAGCATTGCAATACCGTTTGTGCTCACTTTTATCATTAGTTACCTTGCTGTTTTTATATTTTCAGATTACAAAAACCTATATGTACCATCCATATTACACTTGTATCACCATCTCTTCGCCGAACTAGTGCACCTATACAATTTACCATTGTATTGGGTGTGTTGGGGACACAAGAGACTCTTTGTTATTTGATTGCAGGGTTGCTTGAGAGAGACCATCTTCATCCTACACCTCCCACGGATTGATAAACCTTAGGTCATCCACTTGAGGGAAATTTGCTACTGTCCTACAAAACTCTGCGCTTGGAGGCCCAACACGAGTCTACAAGAAGAAGGTTGCGCAGTAGACATCAAGCTCTTTTCTGGCGCCGTTGCCGGGGAGGTGAGTGCTTGAAGGTATATATTTAGATCTTGCAATTGAATCTTTTAGTTTCTTGTTTTATCACTAGTTTGGTTTTATAAAAGAAAACTACAAAAAAATGGAGTTTGGGTTGCATCATTTGTATCGTCTTTATAATGTCTTTCGTGAAAATAAGGATTCAGAAAATTGTGCTCAATTGGTAGAGGAAGAAATTATGAAAATACTTGATGAGAATTCCTTGAATGATGAGCATGATAGAAATATTGTTAGTATGAATTCTCTGAATATTCATGATGCTAATGATATACAAAGCCACAAGCTTGGGGATGCTATGTTTGATGAATATGATATTTTTAGTCCCCCAAGTTTTGATGAGCTAAACTATTATGATGATGGCATGCCTCCTATCTATGATGATTATTGTGATGACACGTATGCTATAAAGAGTGATAGTAATCATGAAACTTGTCATCATGATTTTACTATTCAAAGTGGTTATGTCAATCAAGTATCTCATGATAGTTATTTTGTTGAGTTTACTCCCACTATTAGTCATGAGAAGAAATTTTCTTGTGTGCAGAGTAGTAAAATTTCTATGCTTCCGGATCATGAAAATAATGCTTTATGTGCTGGTTATATTGTGAAATTCCTTCATGATGCTACTGAATTTTTTTATGAGAGAGGATCTTATGCTTCTACATATTGCAATAATATCAAGTTTCCTCTCTATGTGTTGAAAGTTTTGAAGTCATGCTTGTTTTGCCTTCCTATGCTAGTTGATTCTTGCTCCCATAAATTGTTTGCGCCAAAAATCCCTATGCATAGGAAGTGGATTAGACTTAAATGTGCTTGTCATGAGATTCATGATGCTCTTTTGCATGTTTCAATTATTATTCCTATGTGAGCATCATTGAAATCATCATGCCTAGCTAAAAGGCATTCAAGAAAAGCACTTGTTGGGAGACAACCCAACACTTTTACTTTCTGTTTTTGTGTGATCACATGATTAAGATACTGTAGTAATCATGTTTTGTGTCTTTTATTTCAATAAAGTGCCAAGTAAACCTTTGGGATGACTCACAAGATGAGTAGAATTGATGCTGAACCAAAACAGAAACTTTTGACTCCAGTACAGGAATTTTAATTTTTTACTGGAGCGTGATAATGATCTGAAATTTTTACACAATCTGAATATACAAATTCTTCAGGTTGTCCTAATTGTCCAGAATTTTTCGAGACAGGGAAGTATGGTTACACTACATATCTTCACAGAATGTTCTGTTTTTGACATATTCTATTTTGCATGCATAGTTTACTTGTTTTAGTGTTTCTGTAGCTTATATTTAGTGGTATAAATTATGGGAATAATAGAATACAGTAGGTATCATGTGGAAACAATTATGAATCTTGTCTTGACAGTACCTAAGTGAATGATCTTTGTTTATTATACTAACCCATCTCACGAAGTTCCGTTAAGTTTTGTGTGATTGAAGTTTTCAAGTTTTGGGTGAGACACCGATATGAGGAGAACAAGGAGTGACAAGAACCTAAGCTTGGGGATGCCCAAGGCACCCCCAAGGTAATATCCAAGGAATACTCAAGCGCCTAAGCTTGGGGATGCCCCGGAAGGCATCCCCTCTTTCATCTTCAACACTATCGGTATATCTTACTTGGAGCTATATTTTTATTCGTCACATAATATGAGTTTTGCTTGGAGCATCATTTTATTTTCTTGTTCTCTGTTAGGTGTCATTTATAATCTTGTTTTTCAATAAAAAGTTCCAAGAATTGTCTTAGGATGCTTGCATTGCATGTTTTGATGTGTGCTGTGTAAAAACAGAAACTTTTGCTGTAGTGTTTGAATTTTCATATTTTACTGGAACGTGGAACGTTTCTGAAATTTTTACAAAGTGTTTTCATATAAATTATTTAGCATGTCCTAAATTTTCATAATTTTTTCAGTTACGGAATTACACTGTTTTCATAAATTGCTACAGACTGTTCTGTTTGGACAGATTGCTGTCATAGTTTTGTTATCTACTTATCCTCTAGTTTCCATAGCCTATATTGGTAGATATAAATTGTGAAAATGATATTAAACAGTATATGATGTTTGAAAATTATTGTGCAACTTGTCTTGGCGGTACATAAAGAGTTGACTTATTATTATGTGCACTAACCTATCTCACGAGTTCTTTTCAAGTTTTGTGTGGATGAAGTTTTTGAGAATAGGTAAAACCGGGATATGAGAGGATTGAACGAGATACAAAAGCTAAAGCTTGGGGATGCCCAAGGCACCCCAAGTAAATATTTCAAGAAGTCTCAAGCATCTAAGCTTGGGGATGCTACGCATCCCACCTCTCTTCATCAACAATTATCGGTTAGCCTATGATGAGCCTAATTTTTTATTCATTCACATGATGCGTGCTATTCTTGGAGTGCTATTTTTTCTTTTGCTTGCTGTTTAATAAAATACTTAAGATCTGAAATTCTTAGATGAGAGAGTCTTCACATAGTTATTTAATTGTTGACTACACATTGATCTTCACTTATATCTTTTTGGAGTAGTTTGTCATTCACTCTCGTGCTTCACTTATATCCTATGAGTAAATGGTTGAATGAATTGAATATCATAAATCTGAAATTAAATATGCTTCATATACTTATCCCATGGGGAGTAATGACTTCACACATAATAAGTATAGGTGGTAAAATTTATTTAAAGTTAGCAAACACCGCATTGGTCACTTGAATAATTCATGAAAGAATATTGAAGGAAGAGAGATTCCACATATAAATATACTATCTTGGACATCTTCTATGATTGTGAGCTCATTAATTATTTTCAAACTCGAGCAAATTAGTTAAAATTGGACAAGGAAGACAACTTAATGAGTTATGTTTGGGTATATTTGTATAGAAGTTATATTGTTATGGATGCTCCAACATGTGGTGCTTGCTTCCACCTCATACTAGCCAAAACTTCCGCACCAAGTAGAAATACTACTTGTGCATCCAAACACCCTTAAACCAGTTTTGCCATGAGAGTCCACTATACCTACCTATGGATTGAGTAAGATCCTTCAAGTAAGTTGTCATCGGTGCAAAAAGCAATAAAAAATGCTCCTAAAAATGTATGATCTTGTATTGTGAGGGAAAATAAGAGTTGTACGAACTTGTGATGGTAAAGAAATAAAAGCGACGGACTGCATAATAAAGGTTGCTATTACAAAGGGCAATACAACGTGACATTCCTTTGCATTAAGGGTTTGCACATCCAAAAACAAAATGCGCATGACAACCTCTTCTTCCCTCTGCGAAGGGCCTATCTTTTACTTTCTAAGTACTTACCTTTATGCAAGAGTCATGGTGATCTTCACCACTTCCTATATTTCACCTTTTTCTCTTGGCAAGCGTCATGTGTTGGGGAATGATCTAGACATATATATCCACACAAATATATTTGATCATGAATTATTATTGTTGACAATTATCTATATGATAAATAAGTTGGGAGGCGAAATATTAAGCCCCTATCTTTCTCTGTGTTCGATGGATGCTATTTGTTCTAAAAATATGCTTTGAGTGTCAATAATCATGGAAGACTATATGATAGTTGAGTATGTGGAATTTGCTAAATCAAAGCTCTTACATAGACCCTTCCTGAAAATAAGATGAATTGCAATTGTTCGATGACTAGGAATATGGTTTGTTAGTTTTCAAGAAACTTTCTGGTCTATACTTTAACAAGTGAATAGCTTGTTACTTGATCATGAGAAGTTTTATGAGACGAGCTACTGTTTATGGTTTATATTGATGCTAGAAAAAGTGATTGGAATTATCATTGATCAAGCTTGTGCACTTGCTAGCATTCACACTTCATAAATTATTTCTTTTATCATTTACCTACTCTAGGACGAGCAGGAATTAAGCTTGGGGATGCTGATACGTCTCCAACGTATCTATAATTTATGAAGTATTCATGCCATGTGTACAATAATTTTATATGATTTTGGTATGATTTTATTAGAACTAACCCGGACTGACATTGTTTTCAGCAGAACTACCTTGGTGTCGTTTTTTGTGAAGAAATAAAAGTTCTCGGAATGGGCTGAAAATTTACGGAGAATATTTTTGGAAAATATAAAAAATACTGGAGCAAAAAGATACCGGAAAGGAGTCCTGAGGCAGCCACAAGTCTAGGGGGCGCGCCCCCCTGGCTTGTGGGCCCCTCGGGAGTCCCCCTGACTTGATTCCAACACCTATAAATCCCGTAACTCCCAGAAAGAAACCTAGATCGGGAGTTCCGCCGCCGCAAGCCTCTGTAGCCACGAAAAACCAATCGGGAGCCCGTTCCGGCACCTTGCCGGAGGGGGAAACCATCACCGGCGGCCATCGTCACCATCCCGGCGGTGTCCATGATGAGGAGGGAGTAGTTCACCCTCGGGGCTGAGGGTATGTACCAGTAGCTATGTGTTTGAACTCTCTCTCTCGTGTTCTTGAGATGACACGATCTTGATGTACCGCGAGCTTTATTGATATAGATGAATCATATGGAGTTTTCCCCTCTCTATCTTCTTGTGATGAATTGAGTTTTCCCTTTGAAGCTTTCTTATCGGATTGAGTCTTTAAGGATTTGACAACACTTGATGTATGTCTTGCGATGGGATATCCGTGGCGACAATGGGATGTTCTATTGATCCACTTGATGTATGTTTTGGTGATCACCTTGCGGGTTCCGTGACCTTGGGAATCTATGCATGGGGGTTGGCACATGTTTTCGTCTTGACTCTCCGATAGAAACTTTGAGGCACTCTTTGAAGTTTTTTGTGTTGGATTGAACATGATGAATCTGAAATTATGTGATGCATATCGTATAATCAAGCCCATGGGTACTCGTGGTGACATTCGAGTATCTAGGTGACATTAGGGTTTTGGTTGATGTGTATCTTAAGGCGTTATTTTAGTACGAACTCTAGGGCTGTTCGTGACACTTAAAGGGATAGCTCATACGATTGATCAGAAAAGATAACTTTGAGGTGGTTTCGTACCCTACAATAATTTCTTCATTTGTTCTCCACTATTTGTGACTTTGGAGTGAACTCTTTGTCGCACGTGAGGGATTTACATATGATTCAACAATGTCAGTATTGTTGAGAGAACTTGCACTAGTGAAAGTATGAACCCTAGGCCTTGTTTTCAAGCATTGCAATACCGTTTGTGCTCACTTTTATCATTAGTTACCTTGCTGTTTTTATATTTTCAGATTACAAAGACATATATGTACCATCCATATTACACTTGTATCACCATCTCTTCGCCGAACTAGTGCACCTATACAATTTACCATTGTATTGGGTGTGTTGGGGACACAAGAGACTCTTTGTTATTTGATTGCAGGGTTGCTTGAGAGAGACCATCTTCATCCTACACCTCCCACGGATTGATAAACCTTAGGTCATCCACTTGAGGGAAATTTGCTACTGTCCTACAAAACTCTCTGCTTGGAGGCCCAACACGAGTCTACAAGAAGAAGGTTGCGTAGTAGACATCAAGCTCTTTTCTGGCGCCGTTGCCGGGGAGGTGAGTGCTTGAAGGTATATATTTAGATGTTGCAATTGAATCTTTTAGCTTCTTGTTTTATCACTAGTTTGGTTTTATAAAAGAAAACTACAAAAAAATGGAGTTTGGGTTGCATCATTTGTATCGTCTTTATAATGTCTTTCCTGAAAATAAGGATTCAGAAAATTGTGCTCAATTGGTAGAGGAAGAAATTATGAAAATACTTGATGAGAATTCCTTGAATGATGAGCATGATAGAAATATTGTTAGTATGAATTCTCTGAATATTCATGATGCTAATGATATACAAAGCCACAAGCTTGGGGATGATATGTTTGATGAATATGATATTTTTAGTCCCCCAAGTTTTGATGAGCAAAACTATTATGATGATGGCATGCCTCCTATCTATGATGATTATTGTTATGACACGTATGTTATAAAGAGTGATAGTAATCATGAAACTTGTCATCATGATTTTAATATTCAAAGTGGTTATGTCAATCAAGTATCTCATGATAGTTATTTTGTTGAGTTTACTCCCACTATTAGTCATGAAAAGAATGCTTTATGTGCTGGTTATATTGTGAAATTCCTTCATCATGCTACTGAAAATTATTATGAGAGAGGATCTTATGCTTCTACATATTGCAATAATGTCAAGTTTCCTCTCTATGTGTTGAAAGTTTTGAAGTCATGCTTGTTTTGCCTTGCTATGCTAGTTGATTCTTGCTCCCATAAATTGTTTGCGCACAAAATCCCTATGCATAGGAAGTGTGTTAGACTTAAATGTGCTTGTCATGAGATTCATGATGCTCTTTTGCATGTTTCAATTATTATTCCTCGGTTCTTTGTCTTCGGTCGTTGGCCTTGGAAACTGGTTCAACAAATCTTCCCATCTTCGATCGATCTTGAGGATCGCCGAGCTGAATCCAAAGAGTTCACACGTCGGGCATCCGAGGAGCCCCTTTAAGTGATCAGACTTTATCAATGCCTTGTAATGTTTACGCCCTACTTCGGGGTCGAAGTGTTTCCCGTGTGGCGGTGTCCTCTTGCATCCGAGCCCCAACGCCGAACTGCATCTGAGGTATCTTTTTGCAGCCGAGATCCAACGCTGATCGGCATCTGAGCGCCAATGACGGGCTGCGTCCGAGCTCCAATGCTGGTCAGCATCCGAGGTGTCATAAATTACCTCGGTCTCTGAAAATTTGAAGGACTTCATCCGAGCTTAAATGCCGGAATAGTCTTTTATGGAGCCAGCCATTCACATCCGAGCTTTATGCCTGACTGCTTCTGAGGCGTCTCCGATCTTGAGCTTTATGCCGGACTGCTTCCGAGCTCCAATGATGATCAGCGTCCGAGGTATCATAAACTACCTTGGACCTTAAAAAATTAAAGGAATTCATCTAAGCTTAATGTCGGAAATGCTCTCTATGGAGCCAGCCACTTGCGCCCGAGCTTTATGCCGGACTGCTTTCGAGGTGGTGCACCACCCCGACCGTGGGCTGATTTTTTGTGGATATTTTCGATTGGTGCAATTTATTCTCTGCCGAGATATATAGCCATTAGCCCTCAAGGTGTGTGTCGGTCTATAACCTGAGATGCGCCTGAAGGAAAAAATAATAATCAAATAAAACCACTAATCCCAGTAGCCCCTGAGACTTAGGTCGATTTGCAAAATCGGCCTGAGGATCAAGTTCTTGCTCGGCGGCATACGTTAGGGATGTAAACGCGGTACATAGTAGTTTCCGAGACTCGGGTTGGGTGTGGCCGACCAACCTAAGGATCGAATCTCCTCGGAAACCATATTGCACTTTGGATTTGCTGCATGCAATAGCCCCCGAGCCTTAATTTAGGCACGGGCGGTTGAATTAAGGATCGATATTGGTTTGACACAAACTTTGTTACGTTCGACACAATTTATGTGTAATGATTCTATGTATCCAAGTACTTTACATCATTAATGTTCGGATCCGCATTGTACAAGACTTTGCTGACCGACCATCGGCTTCAACCTCGTCAGCCAGTAGCCGAGGAGTGTTTCCCTACTTTATAAAGCCTTTATAAGGGCAAAGATTTACGGCAAACAAGGCAATCTGGCCGTACGGTTTTATAAACAAAGGTACGCAGAGAGATATGTTATATTACTATTTAACATAAGAAACATCTTCTGGGAAAAATAGTTCCTTTATAAGTTCCTTTTCCCAGGATATCATGTTGGCCATGATCCTGAAACCTCAACTCCGATCAATGTTGGAGGAAAATATTGAGGATTTAGTTCGGGGAATGTTCCCGAACTCTGTGGTCGTTAATGAACCGAAATTTTCACTTCCGTCGTTGCCGACCAATTATTTTCTTAAGATGGCTAGCTTTCGGCTTCACCCAGTCTGAGGTACTAACTCGGATGACCCGGAAGTAACAATCACAGAGGTGCTCCCTTTACCCCCTAGCCGAACAATCGGGAACGTAGGGGGTAAGCACAGGAGCCAGGCAACCCAGCTTGGACAAAATCTTAAGTCAAATTGATAATGATGATTGCGGAAGGCAACACGTGATATTGAATACAAAAGCTTTTATGCTATATGCTATTTTGACTCCTTTGTGACCGTTTATCATCTGAGAGTGGCCCATCCTCGGCTTCTACCCCTTTGTAGATGCTACGCAGGGTGCTGCCGCAATAACAAGACAACCCTTAGCCGACGTCTCAGTGCCCGGAGGCGGTTGTATAGCGGAAACGAGGCAATCAGATATTCGGGCTTTATAACTTTCACTTGGTCATAGGAGTATATGTTTGGAGGCAACTTAATAGCCCCCGGTATACGTCGACTCCTCGGATTATTCGAAGTCGAACCACCCACAACTTGGCCTTTTCAAGAAAGAAAGGCCCTTCGTTTTACATGGATAACCTCGATCGGCTGTATTTGGTTGAACACCGCCTGCGGTTCGCTGACCGATTTACGCTTGGTGTGACAGTCAGCTTTCGGCTTTCTCCAACTGAGGCACTTGACCAGTTAAACCGGAAGTGACAATCGTAGTGGTTCTCCCTTTACCCCTTAGCCGAACAAAGCGGAAACGTAAGGGGTAAGCACAGGAGTCGGGCAATCCAGCTATAGACCAAAGACACAACTCGAAATCAATGCATATAAATGCGAAGTACCGAGGACATTCGCCGAGGACTGCATGGAGTACCTCGGTTTTTGGTGGGTTCGGTGCTAACAGCAGACTCCCTTTAATATTGCCGATGTGTGAAATGCATCCGCGTTGTACTGCGAGAGTTATGCTCAGAAAAAAAAAACTTATGCAAAAAACTTTATGTTTAGATAAAATAAAATTATGCCAATCCGGAATTGGTCTAAAATTTAATTTGTGCTTCGGTCGTGCTTTAACATGATACATCCGATCTCCGGACTCCAAGCGGGTCAACCTGTGGCTTCAACCTCCATATATCCCGAAGGCGGAGTGTTTCTCCGAGGCCTGTTTAGCGAACTAAACTCGAGCGGCTTTCGAAAGAAACCAGGCTATCCGGCTATTGACCACACACTCGTGTTGGAAAAAGGAGTAGTGGATAAAAACTTTGCAACGACCAAGAAGAAAACACATATAAAAAACGGCTCATAATAATTTAAGAGCCCCCATGAAACATGAGAAAAGAGGGTTGTTTTTTAACAAACAACGTTTTTAACAAAGAAAGCTTTTGTTTTGAGACAAAAACATAACGCTTGGTTGAACCGAGCAAAAAGTAAAATTTCAAAGAGAGCTGAGCACGAAAACGACTTAGCTGGTTAATGTGCTCGGTGCGGTCCGGGGTTGTGATGGGACGGAGACGTAGTCCTCGGCCTGGCCGAGGTCCCATCCCCCAAGCCCGAGGTAATCGAGCGAGGAGCTCGGGTCGAGAAGTGGCAACGCAACACGGTTGCTGCGGTGAGGCGAAGCCCCCGGTCTAGCCGAGGGGACAGAGTAGTTCGGCAGTGTGACAGCGAAGCCCCCAGTTATCATGGGAAAAGGAAGTGTTTTTAACAAACAAAACATGAATATAATGCTTGGACGAACCGAACAAAAATTAAAAATTGAAAAAAGTGAGCATGAAAGCGACTTAGCTGGTTAATGCGCTCGGCGTTGATGACGCAGTCCGTACTGGTGGCAGAACGCAGGAGTCCATTAATCTCTGAAAAATCCGGTATGGTATGTTGTCCTCGGCTTGGCCGAGGTCCCAGCCCCCAGCCGGTTCCGAGGAAGTCGAGCGAGGAGCTCGGTTTAACGAAGTGATGACACAACATTGCCGACGTGGCGGGCGCAGCCCCCGGTCTAGCCAAAGGGACGTAACAGCTCGGCAAGGTGACGTCGGAGCCCCAAGAGTACGTTGGTGAAGTGATGCCGAAGCCCCCGATCTAGCCGAGGTGAGGTCGGCAGTGCGACGCTGACTTAATGAAGTGACGACGCGGGTATGCCAACACCGGGCAGCGCACCAAGGTGACGACACAATTCGGTCGACGGAGACGAGGCGACGACGTCGGCGTGCCGAGGTGACCGCGTTACACAGTCGAAGTCAATTACCTGCGCACATAATATAGTGCAGGCCAAAAGTAATAACAAATAAAGGTAATGGTAATATATGTATTAAAAAAATCTTCTACTTAATTAATTTAAGTGCATTAAACAATTAAAGAAATATGGCCTGAGCGTCGAGGTTGGCTCGGTGGAGTGGCCGCGCCGAGATGCCAGCATAGGTACACATGTCGAGGCAATGCCGACGGGCAGCGGGCAAAAGTTGTAATACAACTTGGCGATGCGAGCGGACAACAACGTCTGCACCTCGAGGTGACAGTGTGGACTGTCAAAGTCGATTACATGTGCACACAAAATAGTGCAAGTCTAATAGTAATAATAATAATAATAAAATCTTTGCATAATGAAAATACGCAAAGTAAATTAAAAAGATGTGGCTTGGGCGTCGAGGTCGATATGACGATGTCGGGGCCTCTGAGTCGATCGACGAGATTAGCAGGGCTGTATTGCGGGGAGGGAATGTTGACCCAACTGGGCGACGACACAATCTGGCCGACGCCGACGTTGGCTTGCTTGGCATAGCACGCCCGTAGCTTAATATTCCTGCATACGTAAAGTAGCGCAACACACAAAAAGAAGGTATAATTTACTTATATTAAGTAAATAATTTGAGGAATATGGTATGAACACCGAAGTCGAATCAGTAGCGTGGAGACGTTGGCGCATGTCGACAGTGTTGAGGCGATGCTAGCGACGCGACGAAATCGAATTCGCGTGGTAGGCCATGTCACGCGTGAAGTGTCTGCAAATCATGAAGCTATTAGCACACTTTTATGGATTAGGCGTACGCATATGGGGGATGTGATCCACTAACAAATCACGTGGGTAGTGCACAAAAGACAAACTATTTGTGAATAGTATAGGCAGCCTTCAAACTTATAATTAAATAAAGTAAATAGGAAAGATCAAATCTCCCCTGTGGCCGCCGCCGAGGCGAACTCATAGCGGCCTAGGTCGCGTGCGTTGCTGCGCGTGGGCGGTACTGGTCCGACGTGGTTCCTCGGTTGGGTCTGGATTTATTTTTCTTGCTGACCCTCCATAGCCTGCTCCTCTGTGCCTGCTTCCTCAACACCTGCAAGGTGCGCGGACGTTGCGACAACAGAGCTCGGATCTGCCGTACTGGCGGAGGCCTCGGCTCGCCTAGTATATTCGGATCGCTCGGCAGCGCTCGAGACCAAAATTAGTCCGACTAACACGGATGGAAAGCGCCACGTACAAATGTCGGTAGAATATTTCTGCAAAAATAAGACAGTACAAGCCAACAGAAAAATACTCTGTTTGTAATAATTATTTGCTAAATGAATAATTTGGAAAAACAGAACTTGGTATACTCGTTCGGGTAGAGAGACGTGGAAATCCGAGATGAAAAAACCAAAAAATGATCGGACTAGTACTCCCTTGTATGGCGATCAATAAGTTCTTGATAGATCGTGATGACTAATTAGTATTTTTGTGTTGAGCCCTCAACGTAGACTCGTTGGTGGACTTGTACTGTGGCCTCCATGTATTTTGATCTCTCCTGGGAGTTTCCGTTTTGTGGGCTAGCAAGCCAGCCACACTTTAATTAACCTTTGCTGCGAATTAGCATTCATCTATCATTAGTATATTGCGTAAACACAAAGCGACCCATGGGGCGGCGTCGCTCCTTGAATAAAATAAAGAAAGGGAAACGTTTTCCGTCTACAGTCCGGCCGAATCGTTCGGCCGGACTCGTGCGCACCATGTGGTAAAAGCGGATCAAACAGCTCAAACGCACGCAGGCAGGTGGGTCCACGCATCGAGCTAGCCTTATCTCTTCACGTTTGCTCTCCTCCACTCCTTCATAGCGGACATATTTCCTTTTTCCTCATCGCCGGTTCATGGCCAGACCGTCGCTGCGACATGGCCGCGAGCTGTGTTAGCAAGCGCGCCACCTGGCCCAACCCTCTTATGGCCGTGCCGCCAGTCTCCCCACCGAAATCCCCTTCCGATCTAGGGTAATCGCAGTGCTCACGGGAAGCACCACTGCCACCCCTCCATCTCGATCTCGCCGTCATCGCCACCGCCACCGCATCGACATGGAAGGTGGCTCGAGCTCCTCTGGACAGGGAGCAGGTAATCTCCACATCCTCCCTCTCCATCACCGGAATCCCCTAGCCTACTCGATCCGACGAATCTATCAATGGTATCAGACCATCGTAGGCATAGGTCTTTTCGGTAAAGAACAGAAAGATCCCCCACCCCCCAAAGAACCCTAAGAGGGCAGAGTTCACCGGAGAAGGACCTCGGGTCCTCACCGGCAAAGTAGCGCCGCCGCAAGGCCGCGCCGTTCCTCTCGATCCGGACGGGCATCGGCAACCCGAGCCGTCCGGACGAAGAACCACCGGAAGCCCCACGGCTCGCCGGCAAAGAAAAGCAACAAAAAAAAATTGAGGGGGGCAAAAGGGCACCACCACCGGGCCATTCGACGGCGGCGCGCTCTCCTTCGGGAGCTCGCGCGACCGGCGAAGGGGCCGGCGGGGGCGCCGCCACCAGCGCACGGCGGCGCAAAGGAACAGCGGGAGGCCGTCGGGCTTCTCTCTCTCACAGCGGGAGACCGGCGGGTTGGTGGAGATAGAAAGGGGGAGAAAGATGGCGCGCGCGGCGCGGTGGCCCCTTTTGGCGCCGCCGCCGGCGGCCGGGACGGGCAACTGGGGCGCAGCCCCGTGCTCCCACCAAGGACGAAAAGAGAAAAGGGAAAGGAGCAGTGGCTCGCGCGGCTGTCTCCGGCGGCCGGCTCGCGCGGCCGTCTCCGGCGTCCGGCGGCGTGGCGCTCACCGGCGCTCCGCTGCGGACGCGGGGGCGGGACAGAGGCGCGGGGGCGAACGAGGGGCCGAGGGTTTCGGGCGAACGAACGAGCGGCCTCTCCCCGTTTTTGTCCAAGCGAAACGAGCGCTCGACCGCTGGATCGATCGGACGGCGGGGATTGAAAACCTAGTTCGTCTGCGGGCCGTTGGGCCGCAAGGAGGAGCAGGCCGCCTCCGAGCGCGCTGGGCGATCGGGCCGGTGGGCCGTTTCCGAGTCGCCTGGGCAGATTTAAACAGTTTTATTGTTGTTTTTCGTTTATCTGTCCAGTTTTTTGGGCTGATTCAAACAGTTTTATTTTTTATTTTTCTATGCAAAGTTTCCAACGAAAATTATGGTTTAGAAAATAGAAAAGGAAAAGAAGTGTTTTCTGAAAAGAAACAAAAAGTAGAAAAGTTTCTGAAAATGAAAATAGAAAATTTTCAGAAAAATAAAAGTCCATGGATTTTATAAAGAAAATAGTAAAAAGTTCATGAATTTTCATATTCATATTTTTCCGCTGCGTAAATAATTAATAGTGCTCCGTTACAAAGAAAATAAAAGTTTAGACATAATTAAATTTAAAGAGCACATTAAAGAGATTATTAAAATGAATATGATTATGTTATTTTTCTGACCAACGTTGTTAATAACATGATCGTATTTTATTATTGAAATTAAAGGTGCATTTATTTCTATTATTTGCCCAACGGTAATATAGATTTAATTGCATAGACAATTATATGTTTAATTTGACCAACGTTAGATTAACACATATGGTTGTTATAATTTTCAGGAGGTTTCAACTTGATGAGTTGTTTAAAAGAAGTTCCAACACTCAGAGGCGATAATTACACCGAGTGGAGGAAGAAAGTTGATTTGGCATTTGTCTGTGCTGAGGTCGACTGGGTTGTGTATGAACCACAGCCGGTTAGACCTACAGAGCCAGTCAGAGAGGCCACAGATGATGATGCTGCGTGGGTTAAAAAGAGAAGGGATCATGCTCCATTGGAGATGTCCTATTCCCTAAACAATCAAAAGTGGATCAACGCCAACAAAAAGTGTATGGCATTTATAAAGAATACAATTGAGAACGCCATTGTGGGCTCAATTGCAGAGTGCACTTCCGTAGGGGAGTTGCTTACAAAGATAAAGAGCCAGTTCACTGGTTCTTCAAAGACATATGCCACCCAGTTGATAAAGCAACTGGTAACAGAGAACTACACTGGCGGTGGTCATGGAATAAGAGAGCACATCATCAGGATGAGCAATATGGCAGCAAAGCTCAAGCCCATGGATGCGGATCTGGAGATCAAACCAGCGCTCCTGGTCCACTTGGTCATGGCTTCCCTGCCAAAGGAGTTTGAAACCTTTGTTGTAAACTATAACATGTCGCCTGAAACATGGGACATTGAAAAGACGATAGCAATGTGTGTCCAAGAAGAGGACAGAATCAAAGCCTCACATGGTGGTTCACTCAACTATGTGAGGGACAACAAGAAAAAGAATTACAATCAAAGTAGCAAAGGTTCTCCTTCAAAGGCGCACGACAAATCTCACGTGCAGCATCAGCAGAAGTCCTTTCCAGTGGACAAAGACACTTGCCTCCACTGCAAGAAGACAGGGCATTACAAAAAGGATTGCCCTGACTGGCTAAAGTCCATCATGGCAAAGAGAGGTAACGACATCGTTTCATTTGTCAATGAATCCTTGTATGCACAGTTTTCGAAATCTACTTGGTGGATTGACTCAGGTGCAACTGTTCATGTTGCCAACTCTTTACAGGGATTCCATTCGACGCGGACTATGCAAAGAAACGAAAGACGCATTGAAGTCGCTAATGGAATTCAAGCAGAAGTTGAAGCTGTCGGTGCCATCTCCTTGGAGTTAGCTGATGGGTTCAAGCTTCTACTTAGAGATGTCTTATATGTCCCTTCGTGTCATAGAAACTTGATTAGTGTTTCTTGTTTGGACAAAGACAATTATGAATGTTATTTTGGACATGGCAAGTGTGCCATATGGTTTAATAATGCTTGTGTGGGTGTTGCTTTACTACACGATGAGCTTTATTTATTATCACTTCGTGAAAAAGTGCATTCTGTGTGTAATGTGAATGAACATACTTCCGCGTCGAACAAAGAACAAAAGAAAAGAAAGAGAACTCATGACTCGTCGAAATTATGGCACTGTCGCTTGGGCCATATTTCCAGGGGGAGAATAGAAAGATTAGTCAAAAGTGAAATTCTTCCTCCGTTAGAGTTCTCAGACTTAGAACAATGCATCGATTGCATCAAAGGAAAGTATGTAAAACAAATTAAAAAAGGTGCAATCCATAGCACAGGCACACTAGAAATCATCCACACCGACATTTGTGGACCATTTCCGGTGAAAAGTGTGGATGGATATGACTCGTTCATAACATTCACAGATGATTACTCTCGCTATGGATACATTTATCCAATCAAAGAAAGATCTGAAGCATTGGATAAATTCAAAATTTTCAAAGCTGAAGTTGAAAATCAGCATGATAAAAGGATAAAGATAGTAAGGTCTGACCGTGGGGGGGAGTACTACGGTCGACATACTCCATATGGCCAAGTCCCTGGACCTTTTGCACAATTTTTACAGGAGACTGGCATAGTAGCCCAGTATTCAATGCCGGGCGAGCCTCAGCAAAATGGAGTAGCTGAAAGGCGTAACCGTACTCTTATGGATATGGTGCGCAGCATGATGAGTTACTCCACTTTACCATTGGGATTATGGATGGAGGCGCTTAAAACCGCCATTCACATTCTCAATAGAGTGCCAAGCAAGTCGGTGCCCAAAACACCGTACGAGCTGTGGACAGGACGAGTGCCCTCTCTACACCACTTCAGGGTGTGGGGATGCCCTGCTGAGGCCAAAATGTTTAATCCAAACATTGCAAAGTTGGATTCCAAAACAGTGAGTTGTCACTTCATTGGCTATCCAGACAGATCAAAGGGTTTTCGTTTCTACTGTCCAGACAGATATACAAAGTTTGTAGAAACAAGACATGCAGTCTTCTTAGAGGACGAAATGATGAGGGGGAGTTTGGTAGCTCGGAAAATTGATCTTGAGGAGAAGAGGGTGCATGCACCTAATCCGATGATTCAGGAGCCATTTTTCTCACTACCAGTTGCATCTTCACCCATGACAACTATGGGGGTAGAGCCGGAACCTGTCCGTCAGGAGCCGACTAAACCCGTTGTTGAGCATGAAAGGGAGGTGCAACAGCCAATAGTAGAAGAGGTGCCAGAAGTTGAGGCACAGAATGTGCCAGAAACTGAGGCCCTTAGAAGGTCTAATAGAACAAGAAAATCAGCTATTTCTACTGATTATAAAGTCTATAACACAGAAATGGTTCATATGGAAGGTGACCCCACCACATATGAAGAAGCCATTAAAAGCCCTCACTCATCAAAATGGCTAGAGGCAATGGAAGCTGAGATGAAATCGATGAGTTCCAAAGATGTTTGGGACTTAGTGGAAATTCCTAAAGGAGCCAAAACAGTAGGCTGCAAATGGGTCTACAAAACTAAGTATGACCCTAATGGGAATATAGAAAAGTATAAAGCCCGACTTGTGGCAAAAGGATTTACACAAAGAGAAGGGATAGATTACAATGAGACCTTTTCCCCAGTCTCATGTAAGGATTCCTTCAGAATCATAATGGCATTAGTTGCACATTTTGATTTAGAGCTACATCAAATGGATGTCAAGACGGCATTTCTGAACGGTGATTTAAAAGAAAAGGTCTACATGAAACAACCCAAGGGTTTTATCATGGAAGGCAAGGAAAATATGGGATGCCGCCTAAAGAAATCCATTTATGGATTAAGGCAAGCCTCTAGACAGTGGTATCTAAAGTTTGATCAAACGGTTAAAAGTTTTGGATTTAAAGAAAATATTGAGGATAACTGCATTTATGCAAAGTTTAAAAATGGGAAATATATTTTCCTAATCTTGTATGTGGATGATATCTTGCTTGCTAGCAGTGATGTTAGTCTACTACTAGAAACAAAGAAGTTCTTATCCTCAAATTTTGATATCACAGATCTTGGTGAAGCATCCTATGTTTTGGGCATAGAAATTCACCGAGATAGGAACAATGGAGTCTTAGGACTATCGCAGAAGGCATATTTAGAAAAGGTTCTCCAAAAGTATAATATGCATGCAAGTAAAGCCACACCTGCTCCTATAGTCAAGGGCAATAGTTTTGGGAAATTCCAATGTCCCAAGAACCAGTACGAGATCGATCTCATGAAACCAGTACCATATGCTTCGGCTGTTGGAAGCTTACAGTATGCACAAGTGTGCACTCGCCCTGACTTAGCATTTGTTACCGGGGGTACTCGGTAGATATCAAGAGAATCCAGGCATGGAGCACTGGAAGATGGCAAAGAAGGCATTGCGTTATGCGCAAGGCACGAAGCACTACATGCTAACATACAGGAGATATGATTCCCTAGAGATAAAAGGGTATTCAGACGCAGATTTTGCGGGGGACAGAGATGATAGAAAATCCACGTCAGGATACGTCTTCACTCTCGCTGGAGGGGCTATTTCGTGGAGAAGCTCCAAACAGTCAGTAGTTGCATCATCGACGATGTATGCAGAATTCATAGCATGCTTCGAGGCCACGGGGCAGGCGATATGGCTAAAGAAATTTGTACCCGACTTGAAAGTGGTAGATTGTATTCACAAACCACTAAAGATGTACTGTGACAACCAGCCCGCAGTATTTTATGCTCACAACAACAAGTTGAGTAATGCTGCTAAAACAATATAGATAAAGTATTATGTTGTGAAAGATAAAATCCAGGATCACACTATAAGTCTCGAGCATATAAAGACAAAGGATATGCTTGCGGATCCGCTTACGAAAGGCTTACCACCCAATGTGTTCAAGGAACACTTAGCCGGCATGGGTTTAATGGAAAGCCTATGATTCCTGGATCATGAGAGGCCCAAAAAAGAACAGAATTTGTTTCTGAACAAAACGTATGTTGTAGCTGTATGTTTCTATCGGCAATCAAGCTGTGACGATGAGACATGCTCAATGTACCAATATGCGATGAAACGAATAAACTAGAAAGTATAAAGTTAAAAGTAAAAGTTGAGATCAAGGGGGAGAATGTTAGGTTGATCTCTCCACCGAGTGGGCCCAACGGCCCATCGGGCCCTGATCTATTCGCGCCCTGATCGGGGGCGCCCAACCCTCTTATGGTTGGTGGGCCCCTGTGACCTGCGATATATAAAGAGGTGGGGGCCGGGGCACATGGTACGAGGTTCACCGTGCCGCCAGTCTCCCCACCGAAATCCCCTTCCGATCTAGGGTAATCGCAGTGCTCACGGGAAGCACCACTGCCACCCCTCCATCTCGATCTCGCCGTCATCGCCACCGCCACCGCATCGACATGGAAGGTGGCTCGAGCTCCTCTGGACAGGGAGCAGGTAATCTCCACATCCTCCCTCTCCATCACCGGAATCCCCTAGCCTACTGGATCCGACGAATCTATCAGCTACAACCAGCAAAATTTCTTGCTACAACCAACCACACAAGATGCTGGAACCGGCCGTCCTTTTTGCTACAACAGACGGGAGCAACGACGATGGCATGTTGTTTTTGCTGCAATCGGCACCTGGATTTGCTGGAACCATTGATCAAAATTGCTACATCCACGCTGGTTTGGAGCTACAACTAGCTAACTTTCTTGTTTTTGCTGCAGCCGTCACCTGGATTTGCTGGAACCAGTGATCAAAATTGCTACAACCATCAATGCCAAATGCTACAGGGTGTTGGAGGTCGAGCCACCGCGCCGCAAAAAGCTGCAACCAGCATGTAGAAAAGCTACAACCCGCTTGTAAAAAAGCTTCATACAGAGAATGACTAGCCAACAATGGCGAGCGGCGACGACGGAGTTGCACGGCGGTGTTGCGACGGGAGTGTGGCTAGCTATGACGGCGGCTGATGGCGATCCTGGAAACCTCGCCCGACAGTGCTGCAATCAGGGAGGAGGGGTGATGCAAAAGGCACGCGGAGCTGCATCCGGCAAGCAGCTCCGGTGAGCGGCAACCGCGAGCGCCCCCAGCGAGCTGCGATTGCGAGCTACGACGGGACGGCCAAGGGTGAGCATAGAGGAGGCTGACCTGCGGAGATCTGTTTCTTCTTTTTTGTTCTCGCGCGTGCACAGGAGGAAGACGACCTGGTCGCGATCTGGTCCGTTGATGTATGCGAAATCTGACGCTTGGCAGCAGACCGGCCCAAATTTGGGCCGGCGCGCCGGCGCAGAGCACTGGCCATAAAGAAAACAAGAGCAAGGGATCATCCCTGTCTATGCACTGCCCTAGAAGGGTTGCATGCGGCTTCCCAACTTGGGACCAAGGGTCGCTTGGGCCACGAGGCCAGCGCCCAGCCGACCTGTGCCGATCTTTTGGCGGCCGCGGACGCGTAAATTCCTCTGATCCGATCTAATTTCAAAATCGATCCCGGATGATCCTGCAAAATAGGAATCCGGCAATAATAATTCTCAAAGGAATCAACTCTTGCGGAACGGATTTGACTGAAAAAATAGCACCTGATTATCCCATCGATCCGCGACGAACACCTAGCAGGCTCTCAATGAAAGCACCAATGTCGGTGTCAAATCCGGCATATGTCATAGTAGGGGTCCTAAGCTAGGCGTCTTGGAGCGATGGTAACATGGACACAGGATTTTACCCAGGTTCGGGCTCTCTCAAGGAGATAATACCCTACGTCCTGCTTTTGATTGTATTGATACGGGGATAGTACATAGTACAGGTATCTACCACGAGATTGTAGTAATGAATATGAGATTGAGATTGTCTATTGACTAGCCTGACCTCGGTTTATATAATGTACCGTAGGCCTAGGGTTTAGAGGAGTCCTTGTGTTGTGCGCCAAGTCCTGTGGAATCTCCCTTGTATGCATCATGGGCTGCCCGAAGTGGCCCATTAGTGAATCGCCCTGAGGTCCTCGGCCCGACCCACTGGTCGGGAGACGACGTGGTGCGTACCCTCTAGTCCAGGACACCATCAACGGTGACAACTAATTTAGCGTAACCTCCTTTTGGATGGCATCTATGGGTAATTTTCTATAAAATCATAATGATCTATTGGTTATGATTTTATCATATATTAAATAAATGGTTAGATGTTTCTAATTTTTGTGAGATTTTCTAACTTAATTCTTTTTTGGAAACAGCTCCACAAAGGACAATTAATAGCAGATTTCTGCCCGACCATGTAATCAAACATTTTTGCCCTTTAACTCGCATGCATGTGCGACTTGTTTTTCACTGTCGTGCATGAATTGTTCGACTGTGTTGTGCTAATAGCTCTTCTCCTACATATATTTTTGATCCATATTGTAGTAGAATATATAAGACATCTAGGTAAAATTTCAGAGAAATATATACTACACATACGCACTGGTCAACAATATTGAAATGACAGGCATAAGCCACATGGGCTAGTTTTTTTACATATATTGTGTATATATATTTTTGCATAATGATAATAATTAGAAATTGAGTATTTTTTAAGATAAAAAACAATGGTATTGTTATATGTCTATCATAGTCAAATTACATAGTACAATATCCTGTAATACTTGGAGTGTGGTAAATTCAAAATTTAACGTTAGTTCTGAAATATTCCTATTTGAAATACTCAACAATTTGGCTTGGCAACCCTTCGTACAAAAACAATGACATTCCTTCAATTATATTTCTTATGGTAAGTTCATAGATCTTTTTGCACGGGTGATAATGTATGCATATTTTCTTTATTGTGTTACCATTAGGTTATTACATATTTTAAATTAATGACCTTAGCAGTGGTGATATTTGGCAGCCATTAGTGCAAGATTTGTTGTAAATTGTTGTATGATTTAATTTATTTTGGCTGGGTATTCCTTTTGGACGTGGAGATTGAAATTTCCTTTTCAATTAGGCATCAACTTCCCTTTTAAACTTAAGTTTCGAGGACTCCTTATTTTTAGGGTTTTTTTCTCATCTGAAAAGCGTGCATGTACCTCGTATCTTTTTTTGCAAGGAACTGTGGCCTGGGCTCTTTTTTGTAACTTGTGACGTGGCCTCTTTTGTTTGCTTGGGGCGTGGACATCTTTTATTTGCACCTACTTTTCAAGTTTTTTAGGAACATGAACGTGAATGATGACGGCTCCTTTTTATGGCAGGATGACTCTTTTTTTTCCGGAAACTTTTTTTTTTGACAACTTTACTTCCTCTTTATTCATTCGTGATCAGGCTTACATCTTTAAGTAGCAGGGGAAGAAGCTCAGAAGGAGCATTATCTAACCACTCATTACAAAGCGAACTTCTAGCAATCCTAGCTAATTCATGTGCAACCACATTAGCCTCTCTGGGGCAAAATTCGAACACAATAGAGCTAAACTCACAAGCCAGATGATAACAATCATCAACAATGGCCGCGGCATCTCCAGCATATTGGCCATCCTTATTCATTATCTCCATGAGTTCCAGATTATCCGAGTTGACGATCAGTCTGTTGCACCCAGCATTCAGCGCAATATTCAACCCAAACTTCAGAGCCATTGCCTCAGCAGTTAGTACATCATAACACGAATCAATGAGCTTGTTTCCAGCTACAACCATATTTCCTCTATCATCTCGGATGACTGCTCCCATCGCCCCCTGAAGCAAATCACAATCAAAGGCCGCATCAACATTTAACTTGACATGTCCACTAGGGGGTTTGCACCAACCTCCCCTCTTTAACGAGGCCTTTGGATCACATGCAATAGCATAGTTAGCTGCTAAAGCACACACCGCTTGCGCAACTCTCTTCGCATCTTGCACCGGCTCATTGTGCACAAGCTTTCTCCTCTCCCACCAAAGGTACCAGCAGCAAATGGACATCAAGTCATGGAAGTTTTTCACTCCCAACACGGCCGCTTCTTGTGCTGGTATATTAAGTAAGTATGATAGAATCTCCTCCCCTGCTCGGTCTACCTCACATGCATGGCGTATAACATCCTCGAGCCCCAACTGCCGCCAAACCTCTCTGGCCTTATGGCACCGAAAGAGTACATGAAACGCATCTTCTGCTCCTTGCTTACATGCAGGACACGTCGGCAGGACTGGAATATGTCTATTAGCAAGAACCACATTGCATGGCAGCGTTCCATGTAAGGTTCTCCAAAGAAAAATTTTAACTTTCACCGGACAATTCAGTTTCCAAACCTTTTGCCATGTTGGGTTAGCACTAGTGGCGCCCAAACCATCTGTCCTCTGTAATTTAGGTCCATGCTGGTAGTACCATAGAGCATGGTAGGCCGATTTCACTGTAAAAATTCCATGTTTATTCAAACTCCATGCTACAAAATCACTCATATCATGTGTGGGTAGGGGTATAGCAAGGACCCGTTCCACATCAATCGGCCATAAGGTTTGCTCCACAAGTGGCACATCCCAGTGACCTGTAGATGGATCAATTAAATCACTCACCCTTGATAGTAACTGGTTACCCCTTGGAGTAATAATCATTCTGGATGGTGAGTTAGGAATCCACGCATCCCTCCAAATATTTATTTTTTCACCATCCCCTACTCTCCAAATGTATCCATGTTTCAGGGTATTCACCCCTTGCATAATGCTCTGCCAAGTGTAGGAGGAATTCTTTTTCAACTTGCAGTTTAACAGATGACCATCAGGAAAGTACTTTGCTCTCAAAATACGTGCACACAGGGAGTCCGGATTTTCAATTAGTCTCCAAGCCTGCTTTGCCAAAAGAGCAAGATTAAAACAATGGATATCTCTGAACCCCATACCTCCTTGTCGTTTAGGTACACACATTTTCCACCATGCGAACCAATGCATTCTCCTCTGAACATCCCCATCTCCCCACCAGTAATGCGACATCACATCAGTTATTCCCTTGCAAGTTTGTTTGGGAATTTTGAAGACCGACATTGCATACGATGGTATAGACTGAGCAACTGCTTTAAGGAGCACCTCTTTTCCACCTGCTGAGAGTTGTCTCTCTTTCCAACCATTTACTCTTTGCCATATACGATCAATCAAGTACTGGAAGGTGTCAGTTTTATCCAATCCCACATGAGTTGGTAGGCCAAGATACTTATCGTTCAAAGCTTCCGTCATGATATTCAAGGTGTTACAAATTTGTACCCTTTCTTCAATGCTTGTGTTTGGACTAAAATAAATGCTGGACTTTTCAACACTCACTTTCTGACTTGATGCTGCACAGTATGTGTCCAGTATGTTCTTCAACGCAATTGCATTAGAAGAATTTGCCTTCATTAATATCAATGAATCATCAGCAAAAAGCAGATTTGAAACAGTGGGGGCATCCCTGCACACTTTGACTCCTTCCAACAAACCCGTTTCTTCAGCATGGTTAAATAATGATGCAAGACCTTCAGTGCACAACAAAAACAAATATGGGGAAAGTGGATCTCCCTGTCGCAGACCTCTACTGGGTTTAAAGCTTTCTGTCACATCAGAATTTAAGCGAATACGATACTCAACCGACGTCACACACTGCATAACCATATCAACCCAATTGGAATGGAATCCTAGTTTTAACAGTATATTATGCAAGAAGACCCATTCAATTCTGTCATATGCCTTTTGCATATCCAACTTTACGGCACACAGACCCTCCTTGCCCACACGTTTGTTTTTAATAACATGGAAACTCTCACATGCAACAAGCACATTATCCGTAATTAACCTCCCTGGCACAAAAGCACTATGTGTAGGGCTGATTACTTCTGGAAGAATAAGTTTAAGACGGGCTGCGAGCATTTTAGAGATTACCTTGTAAACCACATTACATAGGCTTATGGGTCTGAATTGTGTGACCTTCTCTGGAGCTTTAACCTTTGGAATCATAACGATAGTTGTGTCATTCCACCCTTCCGGTATGATACAAGAATTAACAGCAGCTAGGACCTCCATTACCAGATCATCGCCTAACATTGGCCAGAACCGCTTATAGAAAATAGCATGCAAGCCATCTGGCCCTGGGGCCTTGAGGTCACCGATATCAAACAGGGCTTTGCGAACCTCATCTGCTGTATATGGTTTCAACAGGGCATCATTCATCTCCCGGGTAACACATTTTTTAACTCGAGACAGAATCACCGGGTCTGAATCCAACACCTCAGATGTAAACAGATTGGAGAAGTAAGAAGTGACATGAGATTTGAGATCCGTACCTTCATGCCATACACCCGACTCATCCAATAATTTCTTAATTTGATTTCTTTTTTTCCTAGTTGTTGCTGCATTGTGGAAGTATGTTGTATTGCGGTCTCCATGCAATAACCAGTTTGCCCTCCCTCTCTGTATCCAATATAATTCTTCTTGATCCATCAGGTTTTCCAAAAGTAATTGCACCTCCCTTAGCCTAGCCCGAGACTCTAAAGTGTTTGGTCCCGAGCGAAGTTTCTCCAGTTCTTTCTTTAGCTTCCTTATGCGCCTCTTTGGGCTTTTGAGAACATTGCGATCCCAATCGTGGAGGTCCGCATGGACAGCCTTGGTCCTGTCAGCGAGAGAGGGTCCAATACCCGCTGCATTTGCTCGGTCCCATGCCGATTTTACTATCTCATTAACAGTTTCCTCCTGAAGCCATCTCGCTTCAAAATGCCGGACACCTGCCGGGCTGACAAAACGAACAGCTTCCTCATATTCAGTATCAAGGATCAGTGGCCGGTGATCCGAGTGGACGTGTTCAGCATTAGTAACTGCAGACAAGGGAAACTTCTGCAGCCATGCTTGGTTAGCAACAACTCTGTCCAACCTCTCCCGAATCTCTCCTCTTTGCCATGTAAAACAGTCACCCTTGTAGCCTAGGTCTTCCAGGCCACAGTCCAAGAGGCAATCACGGAAAGCTTGCATCATACTATTAGACCTAGCATTACCTCCCTCCTTCTCTGAAGCAAACATGATTTCATTGAAGTCTCCATAGACCACCCAGGGATGTGATCCCTTTGCATGGAGATCACGCAAGAACTGCCAAGATAAGGAACGCTGATCCCATGCCGGAACACCATAGACTCCTGTCAATCTCCAGTCTACCACATCATCGGCCATAAATAAAACATCTATAAAATTGGCCGATTTATAATTCAGGACCACATCATAATCTTTCATATAGAATAACACAAGGCCCCCTGCCTGGCCATCACTTTCAGATTGATACATGAAATCAAAACCTAATCGAATCCATAGAGCATCTGCCTTAACTTTATTCAAGTGTGACTCAGACAGAAAAATCACACTTGCTCTCTCTCGCTCCTGCATCTCAAGGAGCTCTCGAATTGCCGTGTTTGAGAGCATCCCACGACAATTCCAAGCTATGTGTTTCATTACTCTTGGCGGTCCTCCGATCCAACTCCACCAAGACAAATTGCCACAGCACCTAAACAATTCACCGCATCCAATCTATGAAGCGCTAGAGCGCCACTTCCCCACGAGAATCTCAAAAACCATGCACGGTATGCTCCTCCGATCAAACCCGGTTGAGCAGAGAACTAATCTACTACGACGACCTGAGCGGCCATAACCTCGTAGTGGAGATAGAGAGACCAGCGACGACGCCTCGCGACGCCGACCTGGGACAGCAGATGCCGGCCCCCGCGCCGCCGCCAAGGAGGCGGCCGGCGGCGGACCAGCGAAAACCCTAGTCGCCTAGATGATGAAAAGTGACGTAATTCTCTTTAGCACTTTTTCCGGAAACTTTATAGGTCATGGTCCACACCTAGCATATTAGGTACGTTAGAGAGAGAAAACAATTGTACGTTACACAAATCTAATGGCTGTGCTTTCTAATTTTAATGCGGTCCACCAGATTATGGGCCCGATGTTTCTGATTCTTGTGAGAATTTCTAGCAAATCTCTCTATTTTTGTCCCGCATTTTGCTTTTAGTAGATAATAGATACTTTCAATGGTCATGCACCCAATGTGAAGACACCCAAGGTTGAACCCAAACCCGAGACTAAGTGCTTCTATTATGAGGAGAACGGTCACTGAAGCGGAACTGTCCTAGATACTTGGTAGATAAGAAGGCTGGCAACGTCAACAGAAGTATATTTGATATACGTTTTATTCATGTGTACCTTACTAGTACTCCTAGTATCCCTGGGTATTAGATACCGGTTCAGTTGCTAAATGTTGGTAACTCAAAATAAAAGCTACGGAATAAACGAAGACTAGCTAAGGGTGACGTGACGATGTGTGTTGGAAGTGTTTCCAAGATTGATGTGATCACCATCGCACGCTCTCTCTACCTTCGGGATTAGTGATGAACCTAAATAAATGCTATTTTGTGTTTGCGTTGAGCATAAACGCGATTAGATCGTGTTTATTGCAATACGGTTATTCATTTAAGTTAGAGAATAATGGTTATTCTCTTTACATGAATAATACCTTCAATGGTCATGCACCCAATGTGAATGGTTCATTGAATCTCGATCGTAGTAATACACATGTTCATTGGTGCCAAAAGATGCATAGTTAATAATGATAGTACCCCATACTTGTGGCACTGCCGCTAAAGGTCATATTGGTGTAAAGCGCATGCAGAAACTCTATGATGATGGATCTTTGGACTCACTCGATTTCGAATCGGTTGAGACATGCGGACCAGGCCTCATGGGCAAGATGACTAAAACCCCGTTTTCCGGCTTGATGGAGCGGGCAAGTGACTTATTGGAAATGATACATGTTGATGTATGCGGTCCAACAAGTGTTGAAGCGTGCGGTGGGTATCGCTATTTTCTTATCTTCACTGATGATTTGAGTAGATATGGGGATATTTACTTAATGAAACACAAGTCTGAAACGTTTGAAAAGTTCAAACAAATTCAGAGTGAAGTTTGAGATCATCGTGACAAGAAGATAAAATGTCAACGATATGATCATGGAGGTAAATATCTGAGTTACGAGTTTGGTATGCAACTTAAGACAATGTGAAAATTGTTTCACAACTAACGCCACCTAGAACACCATAGTGTGATGGTGTGTCCGAACGTCGTAGTCGTGCTCTATTGGATATGGTGCGTACTATGATGTCTCTTATCATTTTGCCACTATCGTTTTGGGGTTATGCATTAGAGACAAATACATTCACTTTAAAATAGGACACCATCTAAGTCCGTTGAGATGACACCATATGAAATTTGGTTTGGCAGAAACCTAAGCTGTCATTTCTCAGAGTTTGGGAATGCGACGCTTATGACTGATAAGCTCGAACCCAAAGCGGAAAAGTGCATCTTCATAAGATACCCTAAGGAAATAGTTGGGTATACCTTCTATCTCAGATCCAAGGGCAAAGTGTTTGTTGCTTAAAACGGGTCCTTTCTCGAGAAAAAGTTTCTATCGAAAGAATTGAGTGGGAAGAAGGTAGAACTTGATGAGGTTATTAAACCATCACTTCAGTTGGATGGTAGGACGACGCAAAAAGATGTTTCTGTTGCGCCTACACCAAATGAAGAGGAAGCTAATGATGATGATCATGAAACTTTAGATCAAGTTACTACTGAGCCTCGTAGGACGACAAGGAATCGTACCGCTCCTGAGTGGTACGGCAATCCTGTCTTGGAGGTAATGTTGTTAGACAACAGTGAACCTACGAGCGATGAAGAAGTGATGGTGGCCCCGAATTCCAAAAAATGGCTAGGAGCCATGAAATCCGAGAAAGGATCCATGTATGAAAACCAAGTATGGACTTTGGTAGACTTGCCCGTTAAACGGCACGCCGTTGAGTACAAATGGACCTTTAAGAAGAAGACAGACACTGATGGTAAATGTCACCATTTATAAAGCTCGACTTGTCGCAAAGAAGTTTCCGACAAAGTTCAAGGAGTTGACTACAATGAGATTTTCTCACCCGTAGCGATGCTAAAGTTTGTTGGAATTATGTTAGCAGGTGCCGCACTTTTCGATTATGAAATCTGGCAGATGGATGTCAAAACATCGTTTCCTTAACGGTTTCCTTGAGGAAAGGATGTATGTCATACAACCGGAAGGTTTTGTCAGTCCTAAGGATGCTAAAATGTATGCAAGCTTCAGCAATCCTTCTATGGACTGGAGCAAGCATCTCGGAGTTGGAATATACGCTTTGATGAGGTGATCAAAGTTTTTGGGTCTATACAAAGTTTATGAGAAACTTGTATTTACAATAAAGTGAGTGGGAGTACTATAGAATTTCTGATAAGTATATGTGGATGACATATTGTTGATCGAAAATGATGTAGAATTTCTAGAAAGCATAAAGGGTTGTTTGAAATGAGTTTTTCAAAGGAAAACCTGGAATGAAGCTACTTAAATATTGGGCATCAGGATCTATAGAGATAGATCAAGACGTCTGATAAGACTTTCAATGAGTACATACCTTGACAAGATTTTGAAAGAGTTCAAAATGGATCAGTCAAAGAAAGAGTTCTCGCCTGATTTGTAAGGTGTGGAGTTGAGTAAGACTCAAAGCTCGACCACGGCAGAAGAAAGAGAAAGGACGAAGGTCGTCCCCTATGCCTTATCCATAGGCTCTGTATAGTATGCCATGCTGTGTACCGCACCTGGTGTGTGCCTTGCCATGAGTCTGTCAAGGGGTACAAGAGTGGTCCAGGAGTGGATCACTGGACAGCGGTCAAAAATTATCCTTAGTAACTAGAGGACTAAGGAAATGTTTCTCGATTATGGAGGTGATAAAGAGTTCGTCGTAAAGGGTTAAGTCGATGCAAGCTTTGACACCAATCCGGATGACTCTGAGTAGCAATCCGGATACGTATAGTGGGGCAGCCATTTGGAATAGCTCCAAGTGGAGCGTGGTAGCATCTGCAGTATGACATATAGATTTGCAAAGAACACACGGATCTGAATGTTGCAGACCGTTGAAAAGAACCTCTCTCACATGAAAACATGATCGAACCACAGAACTCATTGGGTGTTAGATTCATAACAATGTAAATCACATAGCGATGTGAGCTAGATTATTGACTCTAGTGCAAGTGGGAGACTGTTGGAAATATGCCCTAGAGGCAATAATAAAATGGTTATTGTATATTTCCTTGTTCATGATAATCGTTTATTATCCATGCTATAATTGTATTGATTGGAAACTCAATTGCATGTGTGGATACATAGACAACACTGTGTCCCTAGTATGCCTCTAGTAGACTAGCTCGTTGATCAAAGATGGTCAAGGTTTCCTAGCCATAGACATGAGATGTCATTTGATAACGGGATCACATCATTAGGAGAATAATGTGATGGACAAGACCCAAACTATGAACATAGCATATGATCGTATCAGTTTATTGCTATTGTTTTCTTCATGTCAAGTATCTGTTCCTATGACCATGAGATCATGCAACTCACTGACACCGGAGGAATACCTTGTGTGTATCAAATGTCACAATGTAACTAGGTGACTATAAAGATGCTCTACAGGTATCTCCGAAGGTGTCTGTTGAGCTGGCATGGATCGAGACTAGGATTTGTTACTCCGTATGACGGAGAGGTATCTCAGGGCCCATTCAGTAATATAAAATCACAATAAGCCTTGCAAGCAATGTGACTAAAGTGTTAGTCATGGGATCTTGTATTACGAAACAAGTAAAGAGACTTGCCGGTAACGAGATTGAACTAGGTATAGAGATACCGACGATCGAATCTCGGGCAAGTAACATACCGAAGAACAAAGGGAACAACATACGGGATTAACTGAATCCTTGACACAGAGGTTCAACCGATAAAGATCTTCGTAGAATATGTAGGAACCAATATGGGCATCCAGGTCCCGCTATTGGTTATTGACCGTAGAGGTGTCTCGGTCATGTCTACATAGTTCTCGAACCCGCAGTGTCTGCACACTTAACGTTCGGTGACGTTTCGGTAGTATTGAGTTATGTATGGTGGTGACCGAAGGTTGTTCGGAGTCCCGGATGAGACCCCGGACGTCACGAGGAGCTCCGGAATGGTCCGGAGGTAAAGATTGATATATAGGAAGTCCCGTTTTGGCTACCGGAAAAGTTTCGGGTATTTCCGGTAGTGTACCGGGAGTGCCATCGGGAGGGGCCACCCACGCCGGGAGGCCACATGGGCCTGAGGGGTGGTGCACCAGCCCTTAGTGGGCTGGGCAAACCAGCCCCACAAGGCCCATGTGGCTAGGAAGGTGAAGGTAAACTCCAAGTAGGAAAGGAATCCTACTAGGAGTAGGATTGGAGGTGGAATCCTCCACCTCCTCCTGGTTCGGCCGAACCCCTAGGGGAAACCCTAGGGAGGCTGCCTCCTCCCCCTCCCTCCTATATATACTAGAGGAATAGAGGCCCCAAAGACACAAGTCCACGTGCTAGTTCTCTATTCCCTAGTTCCTCCACCAAATAGATTCCGACGGTGCTTAGGCGAAGCCCTGCCGGAATTGTTCCACCACCACCGTAGCCGCGCCGTCGCGCTGCCGGAGAACTCATCTACCTCTCCGCTCCCTCTTGCTGGATCAAGAAGGCGGAGATCGTCATCGAGCTGTACGTGTGATGAACGTGGAGGTGCCGTCTGTTCGGCACTAGATCGTGATTGGATCGCGGGACGGCTAGCGATTTGGATCGCGAAGACGTTCGACTACATCAACCGCGTTTCTTAACGCTTCCCGCTTAGTGATCTACAAGGGTATGTAGATCCACTCTCCCTCTCGTAGATGCTCATCACCATGGATAGATCTTGCGTGTGCGTAGGAAATTTTTTGTTTCCCATGCAACGTTCCCCAACAGTGGCATCATGAGCTAGGTCTATGTGTAGATCAGATCACGAGTAGAACACAAAGGAGTTTGTGGGCGTTGATGCTCAGATTGCGTTCTCCCTTGGTCTTTTCTTGATTCAGCGATATTGTGGGATGAAGCGGCCCGGACCAACCTTACTCGTACGCTTACCAGAGGCCGGTTCTATCAACTGACATGTGACTTTGTTGCATAAAGATGCTGGCGGGTGTCTGTCTCTCCCACTTTAGTTGGATCGGATTCAACAAAGGCGGTCCTTGAGAAGGTTGAGTAGCAATTTGTGTATCACCGTTGTGGTTTTTGCGTAGGGTAAGAATCGTTCTTGCTAGATACCCGTAGCAGCCACGTAAAACATGCAACAACAATTAGAGGACGTCTAACTTATTTTGCAGGGTATGTTGTGATGTGATATGGCCAGTAACATGATGAGATATATGTGATGTATGAGATGATCATGTTTTGTATATAATATCACGACTTGCATGTCGATGAGTACGGCAACCGGCAGGAGCCATAGGGTTGTCTTTAATTTATTTTCGCCGTTTTGCTTTACTTTATCGCTATGAGTTAGCAATAGTCGTAGAAGCAACAGTTGGCGCGACAACCTCATGGTGACACGTTGATGGAGATCATGGTGTCATGCCGGTGACGATGGAGATCATGCCGGTGCTTTGGAGATGGAGATCAAAAGCACAAGTTCATGGCCATCACTAGTAGAAAACAGACCTTTTGTCCACATCATTAGTCCCGGTCTGGTTTTGAACCGGCACTAATGTGACCATTAGTCGCGGTTCGTGACGGGCATCATTAGTCCCGGTTCGTTCCGGACCTTTAGTCCCAGTTCGTGCCACGAACCGGGACTAAAGGGGTGGTGGCAGGCTGGCGTCAGCCTGGGGCCCCACGATAACCTTTAGTCCCGGTTCGTGCCACGAACCGGGACTATAGGCTAACCTTTAGTCCCGGTTGTGTCTCGAGCCGGGACTAAAGGTCCCCTATATGAACCCTTCGGCCAGCCTGAGCTCTCTGTTCTTCCCCTTTCCTCTCCTCTGGTTCTTCCTCTCTTCCCCGAGCTCATCCTCCATTTTTGCCAAAATTTGTCAAGATTTGGAGGCACCCCATCCATCCAAGTGTTCACAAAGGTTAGCAACTTTGTCCTTTCATCTCTCATTGCTAGATTAGCTCTTGCAATGCTCTATAAGTATAGTGATTTGTGGGTTTTAGTTTGGGAGTATTTATATGTGGTAGTTTATTTGATTTATATGCAATTTGAGATCAAATTAACTTCTTACTTTGCATGTGTAGGTGTGGTTTACTTAGTGCCTTCCCGTCCCCATCCTAACCATCGTCGATCGCCCGCACCGTCCCGTCGCCGGCACCACCTTGGTGAGCCTCTTATGTAATGAAGATGAGCCGGCAATGGATGTACGATGACCGATGCTCTCCCCAGTTCATTAATGGCGTGCATACTTTTCTTGTTGCGGCTGAGGCAAACAAGCGGGCGGATGGTTTTATGCATTGTCCATGTGCTGGCTGTAAGAATGATCGAAATTACTCTAACTCAACAACCATTCACGTCCACCTGTTTGAGTCCGGTTTCATGTCCGGCTATAACTGTTGGAGCAAGCACGGAGAAAGAGGGGTCCTAATGGAAGAGAATGAAGAAGAAGAGGATGACGACAGCTATCCTGGCCATGGGTTCCATGAATACGATGGTACAACAATGGGGGAAGAAGCTGAGCCGGCAATGCGGGAAGGAGCTGAAGAAGAGGCATCAGATGAGCCCGCTGATGATCTTGGTCGGGCCATTGCCGATGCAAAGAGAAACTGCGTAAGTGAAAAGGAGAAGCTGAAGTTGCAGCGCATGTTAGAGGATCACGAGAAATTGTCGTACCCAAATTGCGAAGATGACAATAAAAAGCTGGGTACCACACTGGAATTGCTGCAATGGAAGGCAGAGAATGGTGTACCTGACAAGGCATTTGAAAAGTTGCTGAAAATAATGAAGAATAAGCTACCAAAGGACAACGAATTGCCCGACAGTACGTACGAAGCAAAGAAGGCCGTCTGCCCTCTAGGATTAGAGGTGTAGAAGATACATGCATGCCCTAGTGACTCCATCCTCTACCGCGGTGAGTACGAGGATTTGAATGCATGCCCGGTATGCTGTGCATTGCGCTATAAGATCGGCCACGATGACCCTGGTGATGTTGAGGGCGAGCGCTCCAGGAAGAAGATTCCTGCCAAGGTGATGTGGTATGCTCCTATAATACCACTATTGAAACGTTTGTTCCAAAACAAAGAGCATGCCAAGTTGATGCGATGTCACAACGAAGACCGTAAGAAAGACGGGAAGTTGAGAGTACCCGCTGACGGATCGCAATGGAGAAAAATCGAGAGAAAGTGGAAGGACTTTGCAAAGGACGCAAGGAATGTATGGTTTGGTTTAAGTGCAGATGGCATTAATCCTTTAATCCTAGAGGGCAGAACAGCAATCATAGCACATGGCCTGTGACTCTATGTATCTATAACCTTCCTCCTTGGTTGTGCATGAAGCGGAAGTTCATTATGATGCCAGTGCTCATCCAAGGCCCCAAGCAACCCGGCAAGGACATTGATGTGTACCTAAGGCCATTAGTTGAAGAACTTTTACAGCTGTGGAATGGAAAAGGTGTACGTCCGTGGGATGGGAAAGAACAGGAGGAATTTGACCTACATGCGTTGCTGTTTGTAACCATCAATGATTGGCCTGCTCTCAGTAACCTTTCAGGACAGACAAACAAGGGATACCACGCATGCACACACTATTTAGATGATACCGATAGTATATATTTGGATAAATGTAAGAAGAATGTGTACCTGGGGCATCGTCGATTTCTGCAGAGCAGGCATCCCGTAAGAAAGAAAGGCAAGCATTTCAAAGGTGAGGCAGATCACCGGAAGAAGCCTCGCCACCGTACTGGTGATGATATACTTGATGTGGTCAAGGATTTAAAAGTAATCTTTGGAAAGGGTCCTGTCGCACAATCTGTTCCGAATGATGCTGACAATCGGGCACCCATGTGGAAGAAGAAATCTATATTTTGGGACCTACCCTATTGGAAAGACCTCGAGGTCCGCTCTCCAATCGACATGATGCACGTGACGAAGAATATTTGCGTGAACCTGCTAGGCTTCTTGGGCGTGTATGGGAAGACAAAAGATACACCGGAGGCACGGGAGGACCAGCAACGTATGCACGGAGAAGACGGCATGGATCCAAAGCAGTTTCAGGGTCATGCCAGCTATGCTCTTACCAAAGAAGAGAAGGAAATCTTCTTCGAATGCCTGCTCAGTATGAAGGCCCCGTCTGGCTTCTCGTCGAATATAAAGGGAATAATAAATATGGCAGAGAAAAAGTTCCAGAACCTGAAGTCTCATGACTACCACGTGATTATGACGCAACTGCTTCCGGTTGCATTGAGGGGGCTTCTACCGGAAAACGTTCGATTAGCCATTGTGAAGCTATGTGCATTCCTGAATGCAATCTCTCAGAAGGTAATCGATCCAGAAATCCTACCAAGGTTAGAGAATGATTTGGTGCAATGTCTTGTCAGTTCCGAGTTGGTGTTCCCACCATCCTTCTTCGATATCATGGCGCACGTCCTAGTTCACCTAGTCGAGGAGATTGCCATTCTGGGTCCTGTATTTCTACAAAATATGTTCCCCTTTGAGAGGTTCATGGGAGTCTTAAAGAAATATGTTCATAATCGTGCTAGGCCAGAAGGAAGCATCTCCAAGGGCCATGAAACAGAGGAGGTCATTGAGTTTTGTGTTGACTTTATTCCTGACATTAAGCCGATTGGTGTTCCTGAATCGCGGCATGAGGGCAGACTGGGTGGAAAAGGCACGCTAGGAAAGAATTCACTAATATGCCGGGACGGGCATTCTTTGGCACAAGCACACTACACAGTTCTACAAAGTTCCACCTTGGTGGCTCCATATATCGAGCAACACAAGAATATTCTACGCTCCAAACACCCGGAGCAGCCTGACGACTGGATTACACATGAACAAACGGTGACTTTCGCCGGTTGGTTGCAGACACGTCTCATGCATGACGACACTGTTGAAGATGACCTGTACTTGCTGTCCAAGTTACCATCTTCGACTATATTGACTTTCAAAGGGTACGAGATAAATGGGAATACATTTTACACAATCGCCCAAGATAAAAAGAGCACCAACCAAAATAGTGGTGTCCGCTTTGATGCAGCAAACATCAATGGGCCAAAGGACACATATTATGGTTACATAGAGGAGATATGGGAACTTGACTATGGACTTGGTTTGAAGTGTTGGGGAACGTCGCATGGGAAATAAAAAATTTCCTACGCACACGCAAGATCTATCCATGGTAATGAGCATCTACGAGAGGGAGAGTGAATCTACATACCCTTGTAGATCGCTAAGCGGAAGCGTTAAGAAACGCGGTTGATGTAGTCAAACGTCTCCGCGATCCAAATCGCAAGTCGTCCCTCGATCTGATCACGAACTAGTGCCGAACAGACGGCACATCCGCGTTCAACACACGTACGGCTTGATGACGCCTTCACCTCCTCGATCCAGCGAGCGATGGTGAAGTAGTAGATGAGTTCCGGCAGCACGACGGCGTGGTGATGGTGGTGAGGAACAATCTCTGCAGGGCTTCGCCAAGCACTATGGAGATTATGACGGGAGGAACTAGAGGGTTAGGGTTGCCGGCACACGGCTTGGGAAATCCTGATGTGTCCCGTGTGCTAGCCCTGCCCCTCTATTTATATGTTGAGCTCTGGGGTCTAAACTTGGAGAGAAAGCCTCCACAAGGTCGGTTTTGCCCGCACAAGGTCGGTTTGGCCCGCACGGAAAGAGTCCCACTCGGATTCCAGCAGTACCGCATACAAGCGGTAGTACCGCTCGTGAGCGGTAGTACCGCTTGAGCGGTAGTACCGCTTCACACAAGCGGTAGTACCGCTTACGCGGTAGTACTGCCTTACCAGTGGTAGTACCGCTTAAGGCAGCAGCAAAACTTCCTTTGGCACTTTCCAATACCTCGTGGGTTTTACCCCTTTGGCCCATATAAAGTGTTGCTGCACCCGAACACTTCGGTAAACATCCGGAACCCCTTCCGGTGAATTCCGGAACCCTTCCGGAGATCAAAACACTATTATCACATATATCAATCTTTACCTCCGGACTCTTCTGGAGATCCTCGTCATGTCCGGGATCTTATCCGAGACTCCGAACAACCTTCGGTCACCAACACAATAACTCAACTATACTAATCGTCACCAAACGTTAAGTGTGTAGACCCTGCGGGTTCGAGAACTATGTAGACATGACCGAGACACCTCTACGGTCAATAACCAATAGCGGGACCTGGATGCCCATATTGGTTCCTACATATTCTACGAAGATCTATATCGGTCGAACCTCTATGTCAAGGATTCAGTTAATCCCGTATGCTGTTCCCTTTGTTCTTCGGTATGTTACTTGCCCAGATTCGATCGTCGGTATCTCTATACCTAGTTCAATCTCGTTACCGGCAAGTCTCTTTACTCGTTCCGTAATACAAGATCCCGTGGCTAACACCTTAGTCACATTGCTTGCAAGGCTTATAGTGATGTTGTATTACCGAGTGGGCCCTGAGATACCTCTCCGTCACATGGAGTAACAAATCCCAGTCTTGATCCATGCCCACTCAACAGACACCCTCGAAGATACCTATAGAGCATCTTTATAGTCACCCAGTTACGTTGTGACGTTTGATACACACAAGGCATTCCTCCGGTGTCAGTGAGTTGCATGATCTCATGGTCATAGGAACAGATACTTGACATGCAGAAAACTATAGCAATAAACTAACACGATCATATGCTACGTTTATAGTTTGGGTCTTGTCCATCACATCATTCTCCTAATGATATGATCCCGTTATCAAATGACATCTCATGTCCATGGCCAGGAAACATTCACCATCTTTGATCAACGAGCTAGTTAACTAGAGGCTTACTAAGGACACATTGTTTGTCTATGTACCCACACATGTATTTGAGTTTCCAATCAATACAATTATAGCATGGATAATAAACGATTATCATGAACAAGGAAATATAATAATAACCATTTTATTATTGCCTCTAGGGCATATTTCCAACAGTCTCCCACTTGCACTAGAGTCAATAATCTCGCTCACATCACTATGTGATTTACATTGTAATGAATCTAACACCCATACAGTTCTGGTGTTGATCATGTTTAGCCCTTGGAAGAGGTTTAGTCATCGGATCAGCAACATTCAGATCCGTGTGCACTTTGAAAATATTTATATCGTCCTCCTTGATGTAATCGCGGATGGAATTGAAACGTCGCTTTATGTGTCTGGTCCTCTTGTGAAACCTGGGTTCCTTGGCTAGAGCAATGGCACCAGTGTTGTCACTGAATAGATTCATTGGGTTTAGTGCACTAGGCACTACTCCAAGATCTGTCATGAACTGCTTCGTCCAGACACCTTCCTTCGCCGCCTCCGAGGCAGCGATGTACTCCGCTTCGCATGTAGAATCAGCTACTACGCTTTGCTTGGAACTGCACCAGCTAACCGCACCCCCATTGAGAATAAATACGTATCCGGTTTGCGACTTAGAGTCATCCGGATCAGTGTCAAAGCTTGCATCGACGTAACCCTTTACGACGAGCTCTTGATCACCTCCATAAACGAGAAACATGTCCTTAGTCCTTTTCAGGTACTTCAGGATATTCTTGACCGCCGTGTAGTGTTCCATTCCTGGATTACTTTGAAACCTTCCGGCCATACTTATGGCAAGGCTGACATCGGGTCTTGTGCACAGCATTGCATACATGATAGAGCCTATGGCTGAAGCATAGGGGATGACACTCATCTTTTCTCTATCTTCTGCAGTCACTGGGCATTGAATCTTACTCAACTTCACACCTTGCAATACAGGCAAGAACCCCTTCTTGGACTGATCCATTTTGAACTTCTTCAAAACTTTGTCAAGGTATGTGCTCTGTGAAAGTCCTATTAAGCGTCTCGATCTATCTCTATAGATCTTGATGCCTAATATGAAAGCAGCTTCTCCTAGGTCCTTCATTGAATAACTCTTGTTCAAGTATTCCTTCATGCTTTCCAATATTTCTATATTGTTTCCAATCATCAATATGTCATCCACATATAATATTAGAAACGCTATAGAGCTCCCACTCACTTTCTTGTAAATACAAGCTTCTCCGTAAACTTGTATAAACCCGAACGTTTTGATCACCTCATCAAAGCGAAGATTCCAACTCCGAGATGCTTGCACCAGTCCATAAATGGATCGCTGGAGTTTGCAAACTTTGTCAGCATTCCCTGGATCAACAAAACCTTCTGGTTGCATCATATACAACTCTTCCTTAAGGAAACCGTTAAGGAACGCTGTTTTGACATCCATCTGCCAAATTTCATAATCGAAAAAGGCAGCTATTGCTAACATGATTCTGACAGACTTAAGCATCGCTACGGGTGAGAAGGTCTCATCGTAGTCAACTCCTTGAACTTGTGAAAAACCCTTTGCCACAAGTCGAGCTTTATAGACGGTGACATTACCGTCCGCGTCCGTCTTCCTCTTAAAGATCCATTTGTTCTGAATGGCCTTATGCCCTTCAGGTAATACTTCCAAAGCCCATACTTTGTTTTCATACATGGATCCCATCTCGGATTTCATGGCCTCTAACCATTTCTCGGAATCCGGGCCCACCATCGCTTCTCCATAGCTCGTAGCTTCATCGTTGTCCAACAACATGACCTCTAAGACAGGGTTGCCGTACCACTCAGGAGCAGTACGTGTCCTTGTCGACCTACGAGGTTCGATAGCAACTTGATCCGAAGCTTCATGATCATCATCATTAACTTCCTCTTCAACTGATGTAGGCTCTACAAAAACATCTTTCTGCGCTGCGCTACTCTCTGGTTGAAGTAAAGGTTCAATAACCTCATCAAGTTCTATCTTCCTCCCACTCAATTCTTTCGAGAGAAACTCTTTCTCAAGAAATGTTCCGTTTTTAGCGACAAACACTTTGCCTTCGGATCTGAGATAGAAGGTATACCCAACTGTCTCTTTTGGGTATCCTATGAAGACGCATTTCTCCGCTTTGGGTTCCAGCTTTTCAGGCTGAAGCTTTTTGACATAAGCATCACATCCCCAAACTTTAAGAAACGACATCTTTGGCTTCTTGCCAAACCATAGTTCATATGGCGTCGTCTCAACGGATTTCGATTGTGCCCTATTTAAAGTGAATGCAGCTGTCTCTAATGCATAACCCCAAAACGATAGTGGCAAATCGGCAAGAGACATCATAGATCGCACCATATCCAATAAGGTTCGATTACGACGTTCGGACACACCATTACGCTGTGGTGTTCCAGGCGGTGTCAATTGTGAAACAATTCCACACTGTCTTAAGTGACTGCCAAACTCATAACTCAGATATTCTCCTCCTCGATCAGATCGTAGGAATTTAATCTTCTTGTTACGATGATTCTCAACTTCACTCTGAAATTGCTTGAACTTTTCAAACGTTTCAGACTTGTGTTTCATTAAGTAAATATACCCATATCTACTTAAGTCATCAGTGAAGGTGAGAAAGTAATGATAACCACCGCGCGCCTCAATGCTCATCGGACCGCACACATCAGTATGTATGATTTCCAACAAGTCACTTGCCCGTTCCATTGTACCAGAGAACAGCGTCTTAGTCATCTTGCCCATGAGGCATGGCTCAGATGTGTCAAGTGATTCAAAATCAAGTGACTCCAAAAGTCCATCAGTATGGAGCTTCTTCATGCGTTTTACGCCAATATGACCTAAACGGCAGTGCCACAAGAAAGTGGTATTATCATTATCAAGTCTACATCTTTTGGCATCAATGTTATGAACATGTGTATCATCACTATCGAGATTCAATAAGAATAAACCCCTCACATTGGGTGCATGACCATAAAAGATATTACTCATATAAATAGAACAACCATTATTCTCAGATTTAAATGAGTAACCGTCTCGCAATAAACAAGATCCAGATATAATGTTCATGCTTAACGCAGGCACTAAATAACAATTATTCAGGTTCATCATTAATCCCGATGGTAATCGAAGAGCGAGCGTGCCGACGGCGATCACATCAACCTTGGAACCATTTCCCACGCGCATCGTCACTTCGTCCTTTGCCAGCCTCCGTCTATTCCGCAGTTCCTGTTTTAAGTTGCAAATGTGAGCAACCGCACCGGTATCAAATACCCAGGCACTACAACGAGAGTTGGTAAGGTACACATCAATAACATGTATATCATATATACCTTGTTTGTTGTTGGCCGCCTTCTTGTCAGCCAAATACTTGGGGCAGTTCCGTTTCCAGTGACCAGTTCCCTTGCAATGAAAGCACTCAGTTTCAGGCTTGGTTCCAGCCTTGGGTTTCTTCACGGGAGGGGCAACTACTTTGCCACTCTTCTTGGAGTTACCCTTCTTACCCTTGCCATTCTTCTTGAAACTAGTGGTTTTATTGACCATCAACACTTGATGCTCCTTCTGAATCTCAGACTCAGCAACTTTCAACATCGCAAACAGCTCGGCGACTGACTTGTTCATCCCGTGCATGTTATAGTTCAACACGAAGCTCTTGTAGCTAGGTGACAATGATTGAAGAACTGTGTCAGTGATAGCCTCTGGCGGAAGGGACATCCCCAATTCAGCCAGACGGGTGGAGTACCCAGACATTTTGAGTATGTGATCACTGACAGACCCGTTCTCCTCCATCTTGCAAGCATAGAACTTATCGGAGGTCTCATACCTCTCGATCCGGGCATTCTTCTGAAAGATAAACTTCAACTCCTGGAACATATCATATGCTCCATGACGTTCAAAACGTCTTTGAAGTCCCGGTTCTAAGCCATACAACATTGCACATTGAACTATTGAGTAATCATCAGAACGGGCCTGCCAGGCATTCACAACGTCTGGAGACTCAACTGGAGCGGGTGGATCACCAAGCGGAGCATCAAGGACATAAGCCTTCTGGGAAGCCGTAAGGATAATCCTTAGATTACGGGCCCAGTCCACAAAGTTACTTCCATCATCTTTCAACTTAGCTTTCTCTAGGAACGCATTAAAATTCAGGGGTGCTACTGCGCGAGCCATGATCTACAACATAAATATTGCAAAGACAACTTAGACCATTGTTCAAGATAATGAGTTTAGTTAATCATATTACTTAAAAAACTCCCACTCAAATTGACATCCCTCCGGTCATTCGAGTGTCACATGATCCAAATCAACCAACTCAAGTCCGATCATCACGTGAGTTGAGGTGGTTTCAATGGTGAACATCTTCATGTTGATCATATCTACTATATGACTCATGTTCGACCTTTCGGTCTCTTGTGTTCCGAGGCCATGTCTGTACATGCTAGGCTCGTCAAGTTTAACCCGAGTGTTCCGCACGTGCAACACTGGCTTGCACCCGTTGTATGCGAACGTAGAGTCTATCACACCCGATCATCACGTGGTGTCTCGAAACGACGAACTTTCGCAACGGTGCACACTCGGGGAGAACACAATTTTATCTTGAAATTTAAGTGAGGGATCACCTTATAATGCTACCGTCGTCCTAAGCAAAATAAGATGCATAAAAGGATTAACATCACATGCAAATCATAAGTGACATGATACGGCCATGAACTTGTGCTTTTGATCTCCATCTACAAAGCACCGGCATGATCTCCATCGTCACCGGCATGACACCAAGATCTCCATCATCTTGATCTCCATCAACGTGTCGCCATGAGGTTGTCGCGCCGACAGTTGCTTCCACGACTATGGCTAACTCATAGCGATAAAGTAAAGCAAAACGGCGAAAAATAATTAAAGACAACTCTATGGCTCCTGCCAGTTGCCGTACTCATCGACATGCAAGTCGTGATATTCTATACAACACATGATCATCTCATACATCACATATATCTCATCATGTACTTGGCCATATCACATCACAACATACCCTGCAAAAACAAGTTAGACGTCCTCTAATTGTTGTTGCAAGTTTTACGTGGCTGCTACGGGTATCTAGCAAGAACGATTCTTACCTACGCAAAAACCACAACGGTGATATAAAAATTGCTATTCAACCTTCTCAAGGACCGCCTTTGTCAAATCCGATCCGACTAAAGTGGGAGAAACAGACACCCGCTAGCCATCTTTATGCAACGAAGTTACATGTCAGTTGAAGGAACCGGTCTCTCGTAAGCGTACGAGTAATGTTGGTCCGAGCCGCTTCATCCCACAATACCGCCGAAACAAGAAAAGATCAAGGGAGGAACCAATCTGAATATCAATGCCCACAAAACCCTTTTGTGTTCTACTCGAGATCTCATCTACGCATAGACCTAGCTCAGATGCCACTGTTGGGGAACGTCGCATGGGAAACAAAAATTTTCCTACGCACACGCAAGATCTATCCATGGTAATGAGCATCTACGAGAGCGAGAGAGAATCTACATACCCTTGTAGATCGCTAAGCGGAAGCGTTAAGAAACGCGGTTGATGTAGTCGAACGTCTCCGCGATCCAAATCGCAAGTCGTCCCTCGATCTGATCACGAACTAGTGCCGAACAGACGGCACATCCGCGTTCAACACACGTACGGCTTGATGACGCCTTCACCTCCTCGATCCAGCGAGCGATGGTGAAGTAGTAGATGAGTTCCGGCAGCACGACGGCATGGTGATGGTGGTGAGGAACAATCTCTGCAGGGCTTCGCCAAGCACTATGGAGATTATGACGGGAGGAACTAGAGGGTTAGGGTTGCCGGCACACGGCTTGGGAAATCCCGATGTGTCCCGTGTGCTAGCCCTGCCCCTCTATTTATATGTTGAGCCCTGGGGTCTAAACTTGGAGAGAAAGCCTCCACAAGGTCGGTTTTGCCCGCACAAGGTCAGTTTGGCCCGCACGGAAAGAGTCCCACTCGGATTCCAGCAGTACCGCGTACAAGCGGTAGTACCGCTCGTGAGCGGTAGAACCGCTTCACACAAGCGGTAGTACCGCTTACGCGATAGTACTGCCTTACCAGTGGTAGTACCGCTTAAGGCAGCAGCAAAACTTCCTTTTGCACTTTCCAATACCTCGTGGGTTTTACCCCTTTGGCCCATATAAAGTGTTGCTGCACCCGAACACTTCGGTAAACATCCGGAACCCCTTCCGGTGAATTCCGGAACCCTTCCGGAGATCAAAACACTATTATCACATATATCAATCTTTACCTCCGGACTCTTCCGGAGATCCTCGTCATGTCCGGGATCTTATCCGAGACTCCGAACAACCTTCGGTCACCAACACAATAACTCAACTATACTAATCGTCACCAAACGTTAAGTGTGTAGACCCTGCGGGTTCGAGAACTATGTAGACATGACCGAGACACCTCTACGGTCAATAACCAATAGCGGGACCTGGATGCCCATATTGGTTCCTACATATTCTACGAAGATCTATATCGGTCGAACCTCTATGTCAAGGATTCAGTTAATCCCGTATGCTGTTCCCTTTGTTCTTCGGTATGTTACTTGCCCAGATTCGATCGTCGGTATCTCTATACCTAGTTCAATCTCGTTACCGGCAAGTCTCTTTACTCGTTCCGTAATACAAGATCCCGTGGCTAACACCTTAGTCACATTGCTTGCAAGGCTTATAGTGATGTTGTATTACCGAGTGGGCCCTGAGATACCTCTCCGTCACATGGAGTAACAAATCCCAGTCTTGATCCATGCCCACTCAACAGACACCCTCGAAGATACCTATAGAGCATCTTTATAGTCACCCAGTTACGTTGTGACGTTTGATACACACAAGGCATTCCTCCGGTGTCAGTGAGTTGCATGATCTCATGGTCATAGGAACAGATACTTGACATGCAGAAAACTATAGCAATAAACTGACACGATCATATGCTACGTTTATAGTTTGGGTCTTGTCCATCACATCATTCTCCTAATGACGTGATCCCGTTATCAAATGACATCTCATGTCCATGGCCAGGAAACATTCACCATCTTTGATCAACGAGCTAGTTAACTAGAGGCTTACTAAGGACACATTGTTTGTCTATGTACCCACACGTGTATTTGAGTTTCCAATCAATACAATTATAGCATGGATAATAAACGATTATCATGAACAAGGAAATATAATAATAACCATTTTATTATTGCCTCTAGGGCATATTTCCAACATGAAGGTCCCTTTGTTTCGGTGCAAATGGGTCAATTTGACAGGAGGCGGGGTAAAGGAAGACCCGCAGTACGGAATGACAACAGTGGATCTCAACAATCTTGGGTACGCAGACGAACCATTCGTCCTAGCCAAAGATGTGGCACAGGTTTTCTATGTGAAGGACATGTCCATCAAGGAGAAAAAGAAAATATAAGGAAGCGAATACATCATACGATGAGCCAAAGCGCCACATAGTTCTTTCAGGGAAAAGAAACATCGTGGGAGTGGAGGACAAGACAGACATGTCAGAAGATTATGAAAAGTTTCATGAAATTGCTCCCTTCAGAGTGAATGTTAACCCGAGCATCAAGTTAAACGATGAAGATTGTCCATGGTTATGACGCAAAGGGACACACGCAAAGAAAAAGTTTTATACCCAAAGATCCCACTCTGGGATGTGACCGGCTTCACCGCCAATTGAGCATCATCCTTTCTATTTGTCTTTTGTTTCTTTCTAAGTGTCTTTGTAAAAATGGAGTTGGAAAAATGAAATATACCGTCGGAAAATGAAAGGATTTCTAGATAGATCAACAAAACACACGGTTTCCCCTGCATACAACCTGACGGTGGCTCGTGAGTGCCCGCATATGAAATGCACCGTCGGACCGTAGGGAATCCGAATGATTTGTATTCGGTCGATGAACTAAAGGATTTCTAGATAGATCAACAAAACACACGGTTTCCCCTGCATACAGCCCGACGGTGGCTCATGAGTGCCCGCATATGAAATGCACCGTTGGACCGTATGCAGGGAATCCGAATGATTTGTATTCGGTCGATGAACTAAATGATTTCTAGATAGATCAACAAAACACACGGTTTCCCCTGCATACAGCCCAACGGTGGAAATATGAAATGCACCGTTGGACCGTATGCAGGGAATCCGAATGATTTGAATCCGAATGAGTACACACACTAAGTGTCGAACATGTCCGAGAGGTGGGCTATATAGAGGGTCGTGTGCCTCTTTAGTCCCGGTTGCTAGCACGAACCGGGACTAGTCGTTATAGTGCTGATCCAACAGCTCACAAGCGCTTGAAAGAAACACACGATCCGTGTGCTTCTTCCTGATTGGTACGACCTTCACCCACATAGCATGTGCTAAAAAGTTGAGAGGGTTACGACAAAAACTGGATGCACTTCGTGTATAAAATGGACAATCGTTTTCGAAGTATCAGGCTTTCAGACGAAAACTCGTCTGTTACAAAGGCATTTCATTTTTTTAAACTTATTTCAACTCCAGACTTTTTGTGCGTTCAGTGTGCACCATTCGAAGCCACGCCATCAATTTTCAACCATTTCTGACTTCATTTGCTATTTTTCATGCATTTACTGATTTTTTTATAGCTAAATGACCCTGAAATTGATAAGCACTACAAATGAACTCTGAAAAGGTTGAAAGTTGGCATGGTATCATCATTTCACCCAAATAGCATGTGCTAAAAAGTTGAGAGGGTTACGGCAAAAACTGGATGCACTTCGTGTACAAAATGGACAATCTCTTTGGAAGTATCAGGGTTTCAGACGAAAACTCATCTGTTACAAAGGCATTTCATTTTTTTAAACTTATTTCAACTCCAGACTTTTTGTGCGTTCAGTATGCACCATTCGAAGCCACGCCATCAATTTTCAACCATTTCTGACTTGATTTGCTATTTTTCATGTATTTACTGATTTTTTGAGCTAAATGACCCTGAAATTGAAAAGCACTACAAATGAACTCTAAAAAGGTTGAAAGTTGACATGGTATCATCATTTCACCCACATAGCATGTGCTAAAAAGTTGAGAGGGTTACGGCAAAAACTGGATGCACTTCGTGTACAAAATGGACAAACTCTTTCGAAGTATTAGGGTTTCAGACGAAAACTTGTCTGTTACAAAGGCATTTCATTTTTTTAAACTTATTTCAACTCCAGACTTTTTGTGCGTTCAGTATGCACCATTCGAAGCCACGCCATCAATTTTCAACCATTTCTGACTTCATTTGCTATTTTTAATGCATTTACTAATTTTTTTGAGCTAAATGACCCTGAAATTGATAAGCACTACAAATGAACTCTGAAAAGGTTGAAAGTTGGCATGGTATCATCATTTCACCCACATAGCATGTGCTAAAAAGTTGAGAGGGTTACGGCAAAAACTGGATGCACTTCGTGTACAAAATGGACAATCTCTTTCGAAGTATGAGGGTTTCAGACGAAAACTCGTCTGTTACAAAGGCATTTCATTTTTTAAATAACCTAAGTATTACCAAATTGAATATAATGATAAAACACAATAAAATTAAACAGAAGAAAAAATAATCACTAAAAAATCTATTTTTAAAGTAAAGTTATTCACAAACTAGTGATTCACACAAATTTTTAATAATTCAAATTTAAACTATTCAAATTTGAAAACTATTAGTACTAACAGAAAGTTTATAATTTTTTCCCTAAAGCAAAAAGATTCACAAAGAAAATATTTAAATAAAGAAAAAGATTCACTCAGAAACAAAAGAAAATAAATAAAGCAGAAAACAAAAAAAATTTAAAAAAAGCCCGCCTACTGGGCCGTCACGACCTGCATACGACTGGGCCAGGATGCAGGCCCGTACGGCTCGGTAGGCCCACGGGGCGGAGGGATGTGATAGGCCCAGCAGACCTGCATATTAGAGAGGAGCTCGACACGGTAGCCGCGGCGGGGCTTATAAACCGGTCCGAGCTCCTCTCGACTAGCGAGGTGGGACTAAACATCCACCCCGCCCCGCGCCTGGCACACAACCCTATAGTCGCGGTTGGTGTCTCCAACCGCGACTAAAGGGGGTCTTTAGTCGCGGTTGGAGCCACCAACCGCGACTAAAGGTGAATTTCATCCAGCCGAAGCGGCGGGAAGCCAGACCTTTAGTCGCGGTTGGTGGCTCCAACCGCGACTAAAGAACCCCTTTAGTCGCGGTTGGAGCCACCAACAGCGACTAAAGGGTCCTCTATATATACCACACTTACGAAAATTTCCCAAAATCCAACCTTTCGTCGTCCACGCGCGCCGCTACCCTTGCCCCTCGTCGTCGCCGTCGTTCGTCCGTCCCCGCCCCGCCGCACCTCGACGCCGCCGTCCGTCCGCGCCGCCGCACCTTGACGCCACCGTCCGTCCGCGCCGCCGCACCTCGATGTCATGGCCGCCGCGCCGTGTACCTAGCCGTCGCCGTCGTCCGCGCACCTCGACGTCGCCGTCGCCGCCCCTCCTCGACCTCGCGCGCCGTCGCCCCCTTGTGAGCCCTGCCGCCATGGGCGCCGCCCCCTCCCGTCGATCCCGCACACACACACACGCATGAACACACACACAAATATGTTCCATTTTTTATATGCTTAATTAGTATATATGCTTAATTAGTGTTTCTTTATGTAATGTTGTTTTTCTGTTTTTTATATAATGTTGTTTTTCTATAATTAGTGTTTAATTACTATATATATGCTTAATTAGATTTTTTTTGCTTAATTAGAAGTATATAATGTCCCTAACCTATTAAAATGTTGCTTAGAAGTATATAATGTTGTATATCATATTACAGAAAAAATTTGCATACTAAAATGTTGCATAGGAAATTATAATTGAGAATTATTTTCGGAATTTTTTATTGAGAAAGGAATATTATTAGTGTAGTTATAACCTAGGAATGGGACATTATAATTGAAAAGATGAAATTTTGCTCAAAATTTCCTAATAAAATGACATTGCATATATAGGATTTTTTTGTCATAACAATTTTTTCTCAGATTCAACGATGCCCGGTCCGCATCCTCGTCGTCGACTCGTTGGCGACGACGTCATGCTTCAGAGGGGCAACGTTCGGGACTGGGCTCCGCCGGGCTGGCACTAGGAGGTGCTACCTTCAGGGGCGCGCAGCTTGGTGAGGAACCCGGCCCCGGGTCCCGTCGTCGACCCGGAGCTTCTTTGGTGGCGTTCGCGTGGGCCACTTTCGGTGCGGAGGCAGCCGGCCCCGCCGGAGGTGGTACGTCGCCGTGTCAGGGAGGAGGACGAGCACGTCTGTCGCTACATGGATGCATTGGATGTCAGGTTCTCCAATACCTGACAGGTTCTTCAGGGATCTCACCCGAGCTATGATCCTGTCATAGTTCCTTCTCTTTGGGTGTCCACCGCCCGCGCCTCAGGAACCGCGAGTGAACTAGATTCTTCGATAATATTCGATCTGTATTAGCTAGTGATAATACTCGAGATGTATTCGAGATTATATTCGATAATATTCAAGACGATTTATTCGAGATTATATTCGATGATGCATATTATATGAATTATTCGAGATGCATATTATGTACTATGATTCAGTTTTTCCTTATTGATTGCATGCATTCTAATTTGAATACTAAATTGTTTTATCTTTCTTCTGGATTAGTTAAATAAAAGCTATGGACAATACCGGCAGAGAAGGAGAAGAGGCTCTGTTCGACATCATACGCTCCAAGAGCCCAGAGCATGAACCTGAAGATGATGACGGCTCGCAATATCTGAACAATTCCGGTGAGGGTTGTATGATATTTGATGAAGACGAACGAATAGATGAAGGCGACGACAACGATGTTGACGAAGAAAATGTTCTTCAAATAGCAAAGACCGGCGAGGTATATTTATTATATAAGCCATCCGGTGATTATTACATGTCTTAATTGATTTGTATGTACTAACGAATCTATCTTTCTTCTTTTAGGCCTCCGGATCGAGCAAATCTTCTACAAGCGACAGGGTAGTTCGAGGCCCGACCAAAAAGTTGGATAATGGCGTAAAGTTCAACATCGATTCCATCAAAACAATAACTGGCGAACCGCTTGAACCTAGTAAAAATGCGACCAAGTTCAAGAATCAATGCGGAGTTATTGTCAGAGGCCAAATCCCGATCTCCGTTCAAGAATGGAAAAAGCCAACAAAGGGAGATCGAGCAAGCCGAGTTACTTTTGTCGATGAAAGAGCAAAACATGTGCTTTGGACTACGCTCATGGAACATTTCACCCTACCAGATAATTTGACATATGCAGATCTGAAGAAAGTCAGAAACTATGCTCTTAAAAAGATGGCGATCGCATTCAACACCTTCAAGAAAAATACATGGACTAAGTACGTCAAATCCGGAAAGAAGACTCCAGAATTCACGGGAGCACTGGTGAAGGCAAAAGATCACTGGGACGCTTTCGTGAAGTTCAAGGAATCGGAAGAAGCTCAGGAACGGTCGAGAAAAAACAAGATTAATTCTGCGAAAAAGAAGTGGCACCATCATATGGGGCCAGGTGGCTACCAGGTTGCCCTGCCTAAGTGGGATAAATCTGAGCAAGAGATGATTAGTGGAGGGGTCAGTCCAGTTACATTGACATGGCCCCCCAGGTGTAGGACATGGTTTTATGCGCATGGGGGGAAGTTGGACCGAGAGACAGTGCTGGTTATGGTGAAGGTAAGTTTTAAAGAAGCGACAGACGAAATACTTATTGCAATAGAAGAAGCTCGAACGGGGGTGTTCACGCCCAATAGAGAGAACGATGAGCTTACGCGCGCCCTGAAGAATCGTGAACACCCGGGAAGAACACGAGGCAAAGGCGTTGTTCCGCGGTTTGAGGGGTTTGCGGATTGGAATGACGACTATAGAAGCCGTGCGAGAAAGAAGATGCAGGAGGAGAAGAAGAAGAAGGAGGAAGCACTCCGCCTTGAAGGCCTAGAATCGAAGCACCTGGAGTTGGAACGATTTGTCACGCGACAGCAGGAGCAGATCGACTCACTCAGCCAGGAAAGGGCGTCTCAGCGGCAGCATGAGCAGATCGATCCAGCATTGGATAGCACCGTCCCATCTATACCGAGAAGCAGCGTGGGTTCCGCCCCGGCCGATATCGATAATGCACTGCTAGCTAGCTACCCTGTGGATGATATCAAAGACAGGACTAACTGTGAGCTACACATGAAAGTGAAGAACTTATCCATGAAGGTGGCGGACGGCTATGCTTTAGCAAATCCCCCGGAAGCAACCTTCCATTGCAATCCCATTCCAGCAGGCTATGCTCGTGTCGGGGTTGATGAAGTGATGTCAGGATATAACGAGATACAACTTGACATTCTTGGAGGTGACGAGGAGAGAACACTGGGACAGGCCATACATCGTATCATTCTATGGAAAAAGGATTGCATCGTCTTCCCGAGGCCACCGACTCCTCCTTCTCCAAGTCCGCCGCCGCGTCAGTCGACTCCTCCTCCTCCAAGTCCGGCACCGCGTCAGCCGACTCCTCCTCCAAGTCCGGCACGGCGTCAGCTAACTCCTCCTCCTCCAAGTCCGCCGGCACCGCATCAGCCGACTCCTCCTCCAAGTCCGGCACGGCGTCAGCCTAAGCAACATCGGAAGAGAGAGGCCGCAGCTACGACGGCTAGCGGTACAACAGGCAAGAAATTCAAATATGGTCCAGATCTCAAGCCTCTTCCGAAGTTGTCTTACCACCTGACTCGGGAGGAACTAGACGACGCATGTGATGCCCAATTGAAGGCCCATTTTGCACCGAAACCGCCCGCGCCGCCAAAGGAGAAAGTACCTGAGCATGTCTCACAACACTTTATTGATATGGCTGCACCGGCTGACAATCAGAAGGACTCCGACTATGTGTGGTCTATCCAGAAGTCATATTTGGCAGGGCAAAAGGAGTCGAGCTCGAGCTCGAGCCAAGCAGTTGGCAAAAAAAGCGGGAAAACTATTCCCCAGCTGGGAGAACAGGCAGTGCAATCGATCCCCCCGCTCATTGTACAAATAACTGTGAGTACCGCCGATCGGCTGGTAATAACTGACGATCTTAGAAGGCAGGCTAAAGAGGCTGGTGTCACTGTTGAACAACTCCTAGGCCTTGAGGGAATACCCGGGATTACAGAGGAGGAAGTAAAATGGCAATATGTCCGCGGCAAACCTATGGTCAAGCCTGACGAAGTCAAGCTTCTACCAACGAGAATGTACGATTTGCATACGTGGTACATGCAAAAAGCAGCAAATACCAATGAAGAGTCCCTCATGGTGAAAGTTAAGAAAAGGCATTACTTCCATAAAAAAGATGTGTGGATTCATTATTCAGAGTTGTTACAGTAATTCAATCAAGACGCACTCGACAAATCTATCGTCAGTTGCTATTTTCTGTAAGTGATTTCTTTCTTTAATTTAAGTCTCTAGCTAGCTAGCTGTGCTCTCGTTCATTACCTGTAATTATCCTCACTATATTCTTTTCTGTGGTATTATGCAGAATGAAGATGAATGAAATGAAAAAAGCTGGACGCTATGACATTGGGTTCATTGACCCAAATACGGTTAATCAGGCGATATGGGAAGATGAATATTCGAGAAAAGACACAGAGAAATCCCTGCTAGAGTTTTTGAAGCAACTAAACACCCAACCAGAAATACTACTTCCTTACAACTTCGGGTGAGTGTTACTATATCTTGTACTACAAATTCTATTTTTTGCTTAATTACTAGATATTAATAAGTGTAGTTGATGAGTTATGCACGTGCCCGCTTATTTATACAAAACGTGTGCGCATGCAGTTACCACTGGATCTTGTTAATCATTGAAGTTGACAAGGCAAAAGTTGAAGTACTGGACTCACTATATAAGAATCCATCCGAATACGCAACCGTGAGGGGGATGGTCGACAGGTAATTTCAATCATTATCGCACTATGTCGGCCTCTTTACTTCATTTCCTGATATCAACTAGTTAATAACTCCTTTATTCATTTTCTTTGCCGGCGGGCAGGGCTTGGCAAAAGTTCATCAAAGAGGTCCCCGGCGAATGGAAAGAACAGCTAAAATGGGTGCGACCCAAGGTAATTAAGTAGTACTAGCTAGCTACGTCCGTGCATCTCTTTAATTCTAGTTTCAATACCATTATCATGCTTGATTAATTATTACCTGATTGAATTTTATTCTCGTAAAGTGCATGAAGCAGGAGCAGGGGAATGCTTTATGCGCATACTACGTTTGCGAGAACATTCTCATGATCACGTCTGAAAGGAGCAGAGATGAAAGAAATCTTTGGGTACGTTTGCCAGAACACTATACATAATTTTTTTATCATGATCTAGCTAATATATATACACACAACTAATATATTCATCTTTTTTATGGGACTAAAGGTCCCCCAGCCCTGGCGCCGGCAGGTGCCACGTGGTGGGCCTTTAGTGCCGGTTGGTGTTACCAACCGGGACTAAAGGTCCCCCAGCCCACGGAGCCGGCAGGTGCCACGTGGTGGGCCTTTAGTGCCGGGCCATGTTGAACCGGGACTAAAGGGGGGGGGGCTTTAGTCCCCACCCTTTAGTGCCGGTTGGAGAACCGGCACTAAAGGCCCTTACGAACCGGCACTATAGGCCGATTCTGCACTAGTGATATCATGTCACTTATGATTTGCATGTGATGTTAATCCTTTTATGCATCTTATTTTGCTTAGGACGACGGTAGCATTATAAGGTGATCCCTCACTAAAATTTCAAGATAAAATTGTGTTCTCCCCGAGTGTGCACCGTTGCGAAAGTTCGTCGTTTCGAGACACCACATGATGATCGGGTGTGATAGACTCTACGTTCACATACAACGGGTGCAAGCCAGTGTTGCACGTGTGGAACACTCGGGTTAAACTTAACGAGCCTAGCATGTACAGACATGGCCTCGGAACACAAGAGACCGAAAGGTCGAACATGAGTCATATAGTAGATATGATCAACATGAAGATGTTCACCATTGAAACCACCTCATCTCACGTGATGATCGGACTTGGGTTGGTGAATTTGGATCATGTAACACTCGGATTACCGGAGGGATGTCAATTTGAGTAGGAGTTCTTTAGTAATATGATTAATTGAACTCATTATCATGAACATAGTCAAAATGTCTTTGCAAATTATGTTGTAGATCACTAGCTCGCGCTGTAGCTCCCCTGTGTTTTTATACGTTCCTAGAGAAAATAGAGTTGAAAGATGATGGTAGCAATAATGCGGATTGGGTCCGTGATCTGAGGATTGTCGTCATTGCTGCACATAAGGCTTATGTCCTTAATGCACCGCTCGGTGCGCCACCCCCTCAAGCGTCGTCTGTAGATGTTGTGAACATCTGACAGGCACGTTCTGATGATTACTTGATAGTTCAGTGCGTCATGCATTACGGCTTAGAATTGAGGCTCCAAAACGTTGAACGTCACGGAACTTATAAGATGTTCTAAGAGCTGAAATTGGGATCTCATGCTCGTGCCCGTGTTGAGAGGTATGAGACCTCCAACAAGATTCTTTGCCTCCAAGATTGTCTGGGTGCTAGAATCGCTTGAATCGAGTGGGAGTTGACCTTCCAGACAAGATAGTTATTGATATAGTTCTCCAAGTCACTGCCACTAAGCTACTAGAGCTTCGTGATGAACTATAAAATGCCAGGGATGGAGATGATCCCTGAGCTATTCGCGATGTTTGACACTGCGAAGGTAGAAATCAAGAAGGAGCATCAAGTGTTGATGGTTAGTAAAACCACTAGTTTCGAGAAGGGCAAGGGCAAGGAGGGAAACTTCATGGATGGCAAGCCAGTTGCTGCTCTAGTGAAGAAACCCAAGGTTGAACCCAAACCCGAGACTAAGTGCTTCTATTATGAGGAGAACGGTCACTGAAGCGGAACTGCCCTAGATACTTGGTAGATAAGAAGGCTGTCAACGTCAACAGAAGTATATTTGATATACGTTTTATTCATGTGTACCTTACTAGTACTGCTAGTAGCACCTGGGTATTAGATACCGGTTCAGTTGCTAAATGTTGGTAACTCAAAATAAAAGCTACGGAATAAACGGAGACTAGCTAAGGGCGACGTGACGATGTGTGTTGGAAGTGTTTCCAAGATTGATGTGATCACCATCGCACGCTCTCTCTACTTTCGGGATTAGTGATGAACCTAAATAAATGTTATTTCGTGTTTGCGTTGAGCATAAACGTGATTAGATCGTGTTTATTGCAATACGGTTATTCATTTAAGTTAGAGAATAATGGTTATTCTCTTTACATGAATAATACCTTCAATGGTCATGCACCCAATGTGAATGGTTCGTTGAATCTCGATCGTAGTAATACACATGTTCATTGGTGCCAAAAGATGTAAAGTTAATAATGATAGTACCACATACTTGTGGCACTGCCGCTAAAGGTCATATTGGTGTAATGCTCATGTACAAACTCCATGCTGATGGATCTTTGGACTCACTCGATTTCAAATCGGTTGAGACATGCGGACCATGCCTCATGGGCAAGATGACTAAAACCCCGTTTTCCGGCTTGATGGAGCGGGCAAGTGACTTATTGGAAATGATACATGTTGATGTATGCGGTCCAACAAGTGTTGAAGCGTGCGGTGAATATCGCTATTTTCTTATCTTCACTGATGATTTGAGTAGATATGGGGATATTTACTTAATGAAACACAACTCTGAAACGTTTGAAAAGTTCAAACAAATTCAGACTGAAGTTTGAGATCATCGTGACAAGAAGATAAAATGTCTACGATAATATCATGGAGGTAAATATCTGAGTTACGAGTTTGGTATGCAACTTAAGACAATGTGGAAATTGTTTCACAACTAACGCCACCTGGAACACCATAGGGTGATGGTGTGTCCAAACGCCGTAGTCGTGCTCTATTGGATATGGTGCGTACTATGATGTCTCTTATCATTTTGCCACTATCGTTTTGGGGTTATGCATTAAGTCCGTTGAGATGACACCGTATGAAATTTGGTTTGGCAGAAACCTAAGCTGTCATTTCTCAGAGTTTGGGAATGCGACGCTTATGACTGATAAGCTCGAACCCAAAGCGGAAAAGTGCATCTTCATAAGATACCCTTAGGAAACAGTTGGGTATACCTTCTATCTCAGATCCAAGGGCAAAGTGTTTGTTGCTTAAAACAGGCCCTTGATACGTCTCCAACGTATCTATAATTTTTGATTGTTCCATGCTATTATATTAACTGTTTTGGATGTTTTATATGGATTAATATGCTATTTTATATTATTTTTGGGACTAACCTATTAATCTAGTGCCTAGTGCCAGTTTCTGTTTTTTCCTTGTTTTTGAGTATTGCAGATAAGGAATATCAAACGGAGTCCAAACGGAATAAAATCTTCGCGATGATTTTTCTTGGACCAGAAGAAACCTACCAGACTTGGAGAGGGGGGCAGGAGACCTTCCGGGAGACGACAAGCCTACAGGCCGCGCCCTAGGGGGGGGGGGGGGGCGCCCCACTACTAAGAAAACGGCTATAGCTAATATGGATATTAATGGCGCACCATGTATGTGGTGCGCCACTGCTATATAGCAGTGGCGCACCAGAATCAGGTGCGCCATTGCTATGTTTTTACTAATGGCGCACCACATGAGCAGTGCGCCATTGCTATTTTTTTTGGGTCCACCCCCCCACCAGACATAGCAATGGCGCACCACACCTAGGTGCGCCACTGCTATGCTACATGTGTTATGTGGATCGCCTTTTAGGTTTTTAAAAAAATATAAAAAAATGATAAAAGATTCAAAAAAAATTTAAAAAAATAGATGCCCATGTGTTATGTGTTCTAGTTGTTAGGAAAATTAACAAACATGAATTTTGAATTTTTTTTGCAAAAGGCCGCCTTGTTTCGGTAAAATGGCCGTAACTTTTGCATACGACCTCCGATGAAAAAGTTTTTTATATGAAAAATCATCTACTCGAAAAGTTACATCCGAATTCAACGGGATATGCCCGTTATCGATTTTCTAGAATCCTCAAAAACCAAACAGAAAAAAAGTTACGATGCTTGTAAGATCTGAAGGCAAAAAAATTCAAAAAAATAAAAATAATTAGTAGTGGCGCACCGTGGGTGTGGTGCGCCATTAGTAATTTTCCCGCCTTCCAAATTCAAAAAAATAAAAAAAGTTAGTAGTGGCGCACCATGGGTGTGGTGCGCCATTACTAGTTTTGAAATTTCAAAACTAGTAATGGCGCACCACACCCATGGTGCGCCACTACTAAGTCTGTAACGCCACAACCACTATATATATTACCTCTTCTTCCTCTTCCTCCTCCCCTCCACCACTTCCCTTTTCTACCTACCTCTTCTTCCTCCTCCCCTCCTCCATGCCCCACCCTCCTCCTCACGGCTCTCCGACGACCTCCTCCTCCCTCCTCCTCATGGCTCTCCGGCGACCTCCTCCTCCTCCTCCTCTCCGGTGACCTCCTCCTCCTCCTCACGGCTCTCCGGCGACCTCCTCCTCCTCCTCTCCGGTGACCTCCTCCTCCTCCTCTCCGGCGACCTCCTCCTCCTCCTCTCCGGCGACCTCCTCCTCCTCTCCGGCGACCTCCTCCTCCCTCCTCCTCCTCCCTCTCTCTTCTCTCCTCCCTCCTCCTCCCTCCTCTCCTCCTCTCCTCTCTCCTCCCTCCTCCTCCCTCCTCTCCTCCTCTCCTCTCTCCTCCCTCCTCCTCCCTCCTCTCCTCCCTCCTCTACTTCCAGCCACATGTGGAGCTCCCCGGCACAAGGAACGTACCAGATCCAGAACAAAATTCGAAAAAAATTGCAAAAAAAAAAATCGTACCAAATCCAGATCCAGATTTCAAAATTTTAGTAGTGGCGCACCTGTTCATCTTACCAGTGGCGCACCTGTTCATCTTACCAGTGGCACACATGTATGGTTAGTAATGGTGCACCAGGTGGTGCGCCACTACTATCTAGATTACTAATGGCGCACCAGAGGTGCGGCATTAGTATTGGTTACTAGTGGCGTGGTAATAGTGGCGCACCTATAGTGCGCCATTAATGGCAAAAATAGGTGCGCCACTAACATGCCTTTTTCTAGTAGTGCCCCCCTGGCTTGTGGCCCCCCTACAAGCCTCCTAACCCTAGTCTTCGTCCTATAAATTCCCAAATATTCCCCCAATACCAAAGAGAGCCACGAAAATACTTTTCCGCCGCTGGAAGCCTTTGTTCCCATGAGATTCCATCTTGGAGCCTTTTCCGGTAATCTGCCGGAGGGGGATTCGATCACGGAGGGCATCTACATCAACTCCATTGCCCCTCCGATGATGCGTGAGTAGTTCACCTCAGACCTTCGGTTCCATAGCTAGTAGCTAGATGGCTTCTTCTCTCTCTATGTTCTTCAATACCATGTTCTTCATGATCTTCATGGAGATCTATCCGATGTAATACTCTTTTGCGGTGTGTTTGTCGAGATCCGATGAATTGTGAGTTTATGATCAGATTATCTATGAATATTATTTGAAACTTCTCTGTATTCTTTTATGCATGATTTCATATCTTTGCAAGTCTCTTCGAGTTATTAGTTTGGTTTGGCCAACTAGATTGGTAATTCTTGCAACGGGAGAAGTGCTTAGTTTTGGGTTCAATCTTGCGGTGTCCTCACCCAGTGACAAAGTAGGGGTAGCGAGGCACGTATTTGTATTGTTGCCATCAAGGGTAAAAGGATGGGGTTTTCATCATATTGCTTAAGTTTATCCCTCTACATCATGTCATATTACTTAATGCGTTACTCTGTTCTTCATGAACTTAATACTCTAGATGCAGGCAGGAGTCGGTCGATGTGTGGAGTAATAGTAGTAGATGCAGAATCGTTTCGGTCTACTTGACACGGACGTGATGCCTCTATGGATAATCATTGCCTTGGATATCGTCATAACTATGCGCTTTTCTATCAATTGCTCGATAGTAATTTGTTCACCCACCGTATTATTTTCCTTCAAGAGAGAAGCCTCTAGTGAAACCTATGGCCCCCGGGTCTATTTTCCATATTATATTTTCAGATCTATAAACCAAAAACACCAAAAATACTTTTCTGCAATCTTTTATTTTTGTTTTACTTTTCAATTTAGTAATCTTTTATATCTATCTCTATCAGATCTCATCTTTGCAAGTAACCGTGAAGGGATTGACAACCCCTTTATAGCGTTGGGTGCAAGTGTTTGATTGTTTGTGTAGGTGCAAAGATTGGGGCCTTGCTTGTACCTCCTACTGGATTGATACCTTGGTTCTCAACAACTGAGGGAAATACTTATCTACTTTGCTGCATCACCCTTTCCTCTTCAAGAGAAAACCAACGCAAGCTCAAGAAGTAGCAAGAAGGATTTCTGGCGCCATTGCCAGGGAGGTCTACATCAAGCCTACCAAGTACCCATCACAAACTCATCTCTTGCATTTATATTATTTGCCATTTGCCTCTCGTTTTCCTCTCCCACACTTCTAAAACGATTTTCAGAAAAAACCAAAAAGATTTACCTTTTTATTCGCCCTTCTTCCGTTCGTCTTTTCGTTTGCTTTTTGTTTTCTTGTGTGTTAGATCGTTTGCTCGTCTTTATGGCTCAACCCAAAAGCTTTGATCCTTATCTTAGGAAGTTGGAAGATATTGAGAATAGTGCTAAAAGTTTCATGTCGCTCCAATTTGACCATAATAGTTTCTTTAGAAACGAGTTTAAAGAACAAAAGGCTATGCTGGAATACATGTATAAAGAACTTGATGATATGTCTAAGGAGTTTTATGGTTTGAAATCTCAGTTTGCTCATCTTAAAAATATAGTACGCCAAATTTCTGATAAACAAGCTACCTAAGTCAATAAAATGGCCGCGAAGCCAGAATGTTTAAATAATGATGAAGATCTTAAAGTGATTGATGTGACTCCTATTGAATCTTTGTTTTCTAATACATATTTTGATAAAGATGGGACTGGAGATAAGCCAACTTTAGTTAAAAGTTGTCCCAATGATTCGGAGTTTATAGATCTTAATGCTAAGATTGATAAAAGTGGGATTGAAGAGGTCAAAACTTTAAATAGCAATGAACCCACTCTTTTGGATTTCAAGGACTTTAACTATGATAGCTGTTCTTTGATTGATTGTATTTCCTTGTTGCAATCCATGTTGAATTCTCCACATGCTTATAATCAAAATAAAGCTTTTACTAAACATATCGTTGATGCCATGATGAAATCTTTTGAAGCAAAACTTGAATTGGAAGTTTCTATACCTAGAAAGCTTTATGATGAGTGGGAACCTACTATTAAGATTAAAATTAAAGATTATGAGTGCCATGCTTTGTGTGATTTGGGTGCTAGCGTTTCCACGATTCCGAAAACTTTATGTGATGTGCTAGGTTTTCATGAACTTGATGATTGCTCTTTAAATTTGCATCTAGCGGATTCCACTATTAAGAAACCTATGTGAAGGATTAATGATGTTCTTATTGTTGCAAATAGGAATTATGTGCCCGTATATTTCATTGTTCTTGATATAGATTGCAATCCTACATGTCATATTATTCTTGGTAGACCTTTCCTTAGAACGATCGGTGCAATTATTGATATGAAGGAAGGAAACATTAGATTCCAATTTCCTTTAAGGAAAGGCATGGAACACTTTCCTAGAAAGATAATTAAATTATCTTATGAATCTGTTATGAGAGCTACTTATGGATTGCATACCAAAGATGACAATACCTAGATCTATTGCGTTATGCCTAGCTAGGGGCGTTAAACAATAGCGCTTGTTGGGAGGCAACCCGATTTTATTTTTCGTTTTTTGTTTGTTTTTGTTTATGTTTTTGAGTGCTTTACACATTATTACCTCTGTAGTAATTGTGTTTTATTGTTTTAATTAGTGTTTGAGCCAAGTAAGACCTTTGGGATGGTCTACAGCGATTCACTACTAGGAAAAGGCCTGTTAGTGGCGCACCTGTTTTGGCCATTAATGGCGCACTATAGGTGCGCCACTATCATCACGCCACTAGTAACAAGTACTAATGGCGCACCCCTGGTGCGCCATTAGTATACCAGACAATAGTGGCGCACCTGGCAGACGGCCATTACTATGTCCCCTGGTGCGCCATTACTATGCCTCCCAGGGGGCCATATTTACCTTGTGCTCTGGGTTACTAATGGCGCACTTCTAGATAATGCGCCACTAGTGTGTTTATTGCAGTGCGCCACTAAAGTGCAGTGTAGTGCGCCACTAGTATGAATATTAGGAATTTTTTTTTTCTTTTCTGATATTTGCACAGGTTACAAAATATATTACTGCACAGAATATAGACAGCACAACATATAAACAGCAGATTTATCGAATACAATAGAAGATTAGTCTCCGAATACAATTCATCATATTAGTCTCCGAATTCAAAATACCGAACAAAGTTAGAACATTACAAGTCTCGAGACCGCGAGTAGCGAGTTTGTCTTCATATTACAAGTCGATATCGATCATCTAAACTACCATCACATAGAAGAGAGATGCGGTCATCACGATGAGCATCATCGCGATGAAACTGGTCTTCATCCGGTTCCTCCAACGCTCCCTCCTCTCTCCCGCTAGATAGCGCGCGTATCTAGCTTCCGCCTCCGCCCTAGTGGTGTACCCTTTGTAACTGTTACCGCTGAAATGGTGAACCTGTGTCCGACACTCCTCCCAGTCATCGTAGACTCCGGGAACCTTACCCTTGTACACGACATACCACGGCATCTCTATGCACTAGACAAACAAAACATTAGTAGCAATTCACAGACAATACATAAGCAATATATAAGTATGCAACAAAAGGATCGGAAGAGAAAAGCAACACATTAATAGCACGATTCATGGTCCTACTAATAAATAGCATCGATTACATATAAGTTGAACGACTGTCCAAACTAAAGAGACACACAAGTTCATTAAAGTTTAATTACAACATGAGCTAATCGATATTTCAGAACTACATAGCATCACTACTTTCGACTCGACTCAGGGACCGGAGCGTGGATGAAGCCGCCGTCTATCGTGATGGTCATGAAATCGTGGTCGTTGTCAGCCTGCATTTGTAGCGTTGTTTCTATCTCACTGTTGGACGGTTGATATCTAAGGTAGAACAGCCCCGAGGTACGAAGGACATCTTGATGGATGATTTCCGCAAACTCTGACTGGATGCGAAAGAATTCTTGTCTGATGTCCGCGTCCTGGATTGCCGACAAGCGTGCGGCCCAATCTTTGAGAGTATTTGGTAGCAGAAGGTGATTATGGTCCCGCACGATCGCCCGCATGTGATGGAGGGCGTAGTAGGCATCCTTCTGACCGCCAGGCGGCTGCTTGACGCAGGGGAACGTCGTATTGTGGGTGAACACGTGCTTGCCGTATCTACAAATTGGCCTCTTGAAGGTGCCTCCAGATCTGGCGTAGCCGGGGAGAGCTTCATCAAGAACTTTCTTGATATTTGTGTAGTCTTTCTTCGACTGACGGTCCGAGTCGAAATACGTGGCCATGGAATATTTCGGGCTGAAGAGGATGAGTGTGCAATGTGTGTCACTGCACAAAACACGGAATGTTAGAAAAAAAAAGAACGATCGAAATCTAAGAAATCATATGTTACGGGGCGGTGAGGGGATGACTTACTCGGGAAAGTAAGGCACGCAGAAGTTATCCTTATCTGGGTTCGCCAGAATGACGCCTTCGAGGTCTGAACTCGCGACTTGCCGGTCCCCAGCGCTGCCCAAGATCTTGGCACGCATGTAGAAGGGGTCGACTATCACGATGTCCGGGGTCTTGTCTCTAATGATCCGCATCTCCATACTGAGCGAAAATATCCGAATGAAGGTGTAGTGCAGCTGATGAAGGTTAAACATAGCGAAGATGTCATCAAACCGCAGGACGATCATACCCCCGATGGTGCTATCGACAAAGCCCTTGCCCTCTGGCACCTTGGCCATGAAAACCGGGTATGCCACATCATTCTCGGAGAGACGCCGCCTCTCCAAAGAAAGAACACTGTCATGCAGACTCCGCATAGCACCGGTTGCAGCATTGAGCATATTAGTCGATAGCATCGGCCTACCCGCCACATGCACCCTCCTCGAGATATCCTTAGGTGAAGGTGGCCCGTCGTGAGCACGGATCGTACTCGGTGCCGGCTGGCTCGCACCCTTAATCTTTCTTTTCCGTCCCTTCTTCTTCTGCTGTAATGGGATCGAGTTCTGCTGAGAGACCGCCTTCTTGAGTGTGTTGGGGCTGATAATATTTCGCACCTCGGCTATCTGAGGCTCGGTGAAGGTGGCAGCTGGAGGTGTCTCCTGAGAACTGAACGCCAGACGACGCCTGTTGCAATTGGGTTTCTCCGCGGTACCATGTAGATCGCGATCGTCTTTTGCAGGGTTCGGTTCTTGAGAAGGAGGCCCCAAGAATTCGTCACCGTACCCATTTTCGTTGAAGTACTTATCGACTTTGGTAAATGTACCATCGTCGTCGTCGTCGTCGTCCGGATCCTGTGCCATATGCATGTCCGGCATGTCCGGTAGCGTTGCGGCGGTCTTGCCATGGCTTGGCGCCGGCACGACTGGCGGTGTTGTCTGTGGGGTGGTGTCCCCCGCCCCCAAACGAATCTGGCTCTTCGGCCAAAGCAGGGGCCAGCTTAAGCAGGCGCTGAGGGTCATCACATCATCTTCGTCGGCCCCAGCGGGTCGAAACGGAGGTAACAAGTCGTCGCAGCCCGGCAGCACCCGAACCAGTTGAACCCTATACACGGTGGGTGGCATCGGATTACCGTGGAACACGGGGTTGCCCAGTTGAACGATTCTGGCCTTGGCGACATCGATCAACTCGCCGCCCACGAAGTGCAGGAGAGTGCATGGAACGTCGGCGGCGCCCTGCGAAAACATGTAGGGCGTCAGGGATGCCCAGTCAAAGGCAAGGAGATGAAGTCATCGGCCGAGAGGCTTAGTTACCGTGATGGCGTCGAGCTCGGCTAATGTCGAGGCACCGCCAACGGCGGGCGTGCAAGTGACGGAGGGGCCGCTTGCTGCCGACGTGCCGGCCGGCGTATTCTTCCCACACCCGGGTGCATTAAGCTCCAATGCCCGCACCGGCGCCGGAGACACCAATACCGCCTCCGCCGGAGACACCAATGGCGCCGCCGGCGCGTTGTGCGAGTTGCCGCCCGTGAAGCTGGGAATCGGGGGCGGCCCCTGTTGGCCGCCCGCAATCCACGCCTGCAGCCCCTCAATCAAGGTAGGCACAATGGCGGTGATCGTCGCTCCCAGTTGGTCTCGCACTTGCTCTTGGACCATCTCCGGAATCCGTGCCACTTTTGCCTTGAGTTCTTGAACCTCGCGCTGCTGGCTTTCCGAGCTGGTCTTTCTCTCCTTTCGCCCAGCGGTATAGTATTCCGACCATTTCATGGACAAGCCTTTGCCGGCCACACGACCAGCTGACGACGGCTTACTGAACATATCCTTGTTTTTCATTACGTTCAACGCCCTATTTAAAGTGGTGTCCCAAGGGGAGCTCTGAGACGACCCTGCGCTACTGCTTTCAGTGTCCTGCGGAAGGAACGTGAACCATTTAGAAATTTGGCTTCATTAATTAGAATGCAACCATATGGAGCTAATTACGCGGGGGTGTATTCCTTACCAGAACAAGCTCAAGCGCCTTGGTCTTCGAATCCGTGGTAAGCTCCTTTGTTACCGGGTCCACCTTGTACCGGGCCCTGACATAGTTCCCGGTCTGCTTGTCACGGTATTTATCGAAGAGGGGCGGTAGGCCTTGCTCGGCACGCTCCGCGTCCTCCTTGTCCCATATAGGTTCCGCCACTCTGTAACCGCCGGGACCGAGTTTGTGGACCCCTAAGTTCAAGTCCCGCATATCTTTCCCCCACTGACTTGATTCCGCGGACCCCGGGGACTCGCACTTAGCCTTGAACTCGAGGTAGTCAGCTTCGCTGATCGAAGGATTTGTCTCCTTGATCTTCTCATAACTATCACCTCTTCGAATCCTTCTCCTCACCGCGGCTCTCCAAGTAGCCAGGGCCATGCTCATCTTCGTGAGGGCGGCACTGTTCACTTTATTCCCTGAGAGGCGTGTGTTTGCGACATCACCGGGGAACTTGTATCGTTCGTGCAGCTTCGTGAAGAGGAGGTTGCGCAAATTCCCTCGGTCACGATGCCTTAGGTTCTCGGTGTTGATCGAGACGGTGCTCCGGAGAATGCACCCGAGTTGTCCCGAGTACCCACTGACTAATTCTTTGGGCGCCGTTGGATGCCCACTAGAGGACACTTCAGTAAATTCCTGCTTGACGGTGCCGAGCACGTTCGGGCGCCGGTCCTTCCGTTGCCTCTTCGGTTGGCTGCCATCTGTGCGTGCGCTGCCATCATCAGTGGTGGCATCCTCGGCGGCACCATCAGTGGTGTCATCCCCGACGCCACTAGGGGTTGTGTAGTCAGGATCGGTGTCTTCCGCGGCGTCCTCATAGCGGTGAGGTTCTTCCTCCATCTCCTGGGACAGCTCCCAGAATTGCTTGCCCGAATCGTCGGCATCGTTGTGGGCCATGTTCGCTCCAAATAGGAAAAAAGTTTGGTCAAAAAGTTGGTTATTGTCAAGGAACAAGATCTCTAAGTTGACCAAATAACCTAATTCTCGAGGAATGTCGCCAAAAAGTTGGTTATTGTCAAGGAACAATTGAGAGATGTTTGTGATATTACCTAGGTGTTTTGGGATGGAACCTGTTATTGTGTTGTTGCTAAGGTCCAAGTCCCTTCCTAACCCCCTTCTTCTTGTCTCCTCTCACTATCTCTCTCACACACATACATGTAGTTTATCGAGTGATGGACAAAAAAACAGTTGATCCTACTTAATTAAGTACTAAGATACCCCGGCCCATGCATTAGTCGCAAGTACCCCATATGTCCTATTTTTAGCAAAGTCATGCTGAAATTCACGGGAAATTTCAGAATGACCTTTGCTGAAAATAGGACATATGGAGTACCCGAATTTGCCGGAACGGAAGTTAATCGACATTCCGGCAAACTCAAGGGCCTCTCGGGGTACCTGCAAAATCATTATCCCACCCCCGCCCCGCTGCAACCCCACAACACCCCACAATATCATCACGACACGATGGTCGGAGACAAAACCCCCCAATATCATCACGACACGATGGCACAACACGGGCTATCTTGAGATTTCTTCTTCAGGTGTTGGTTGTGCATGGCAAGAGTAGAAATAATGTTTGGACAGAGTACGTATGTAATTGTAATATCTCTGTGGGTATGGTTTCAGTCAGAGCAAGCATTTACGTACAGAACCTGCTGAAACGTACTCATGGTTGTGTGCTATACATGTATTCTCAGACAATATATACTATACTATATGCAGCTGCATCTTGGACATGCTGGTCCAGCTAGCCTTGCGATGGTGTGTTCGGCTAGTGTTGTAATTAATTTCTGAAGCAGAAAAATATCTATGCTTGAACAATGTTCTCAGAAAAGGAAAAAGAAAAAGAAAAGTCCTTAATTGCGACCCAACTAATTTGCAGTTATCAACTACAGGCCGATGGTGTGTATCCTCTCTCTCAAATTTCTTTTGTTCATCATCAGGACATCCATGGATGCAGTATATGGGTTGGGAGATACGGTAACCCAGAGAACAACTTAGCCGGTACTCAGGACTCGGGAGTAATTTCTCATGTGATACTTTAGGAAACAGAGCAAGTGCCCTGTATATGGGCATTTTTCCTCTCCCCTCCATCCTCTTCTTGGTAGGTTATCTCTGGTCAGGATGCTGTTTCGTAACACTAACCACAGAAAAACATTCACCCTGGGAGGCATTTTTAATTTCTCATGTGATATTTTAGGAAACAGAGCAAGTGCTAATAAACTAGAGTGCATTGGAGAGAATCATATGACTGTCCACTCTGCTTTCAGGTTGGCATGCTCAACATTTCCCGCATTATTGTTTATTCAGCTTGAGGTCATATGCGCACTGTGAGACAGAGGGAGGAGGGCATGGCCGGGAGGGAGGAGAGGAGGAAGAGAGGTCATATGCGCACAGCTTGAGGTCATATGCGCACTGTACGGGGCATGGCCGGGAGGGAGGAGAGGAGGAAGAGAGGAGAAGAGAGGCAGAGGGAGGAGGGCAATGAAGATTACCTGACCACGATGAGGTGGTGGCCGGAGCAGAGACGACGGAGGGCGGAGACGGCGAGCTTGGGGGAGGCGGGGATAGACGGCGGGGAGGTCGCGAGGTGCTCGGGCCTCCTCTCCTGGTGGACGCGGGCCTCCTCCTCCTAGTGCTCCGGCGGCGACTCCGGCGGCGGAGCGGGCGCGGGGGTCGTCGGGTGCGGGGGGTCGTCGGCGGTGGCGGCGCGGGGTGACTGGTGGCGGCGCAGTGGGTCGGGGCGGCGGCGCAGTGGGTCGGGGCGGCGGCGGAGCAGCAGGTCGAGGGCTCGGGGGCAGCAGTCGGGATTGGGGATTTGGGATCGACGGTGTTTTTTTTTTATCTTTTGCCTTTTTTATCAAATACAGAGGGGGAAAGGTAAGCAATGGCGCACCCACCCCTGGTGCGCCATAAGTAACTTGATAGCAATGGCGCACCTCCTAGGGGTGCGCCATAAATACAGTGATAGCAATGGCGCACCCACCCCTGGTGCGCCATAAGTAACTTGATAGCAATGGCGCACCTTCTCCTGGTGCGCCATTAGTAACTTTTTTTTTTGGATTTTTGGTTGCATTCATTTGTGAATTGGTAAAACATTTATGAATATGAAAAAATATCATCAATTTTGAAAAAATATTCATGAATTCAAAAAGTGCCCATGAAATTTAAAAATATTCATGAGTTCAAGAAATATTAACAAATTCAATACTTTTTGTGAGTTAGAAATTCAATACCAGAATAAACATAAATAAACATTGGTATACCAGAATAAACATAAATACCAGAATAAACATAAATATCAGAATAAACATAAATAAATATTCATGAGGACTAGAACAGAAGAAATGTCATTTCCATATGTCGAAATACAATCGAGAAATGAAGACTACAATTTAAATACAATCGATCTTAGCTAGCTATCTTTTCACAATCTTCTTGCCCTTCTTTTTCGCAAATGGAGTTCTTCTCTTGAACGGACGTCCTTTAGGTAGGGTGGTCCTGCTTCTTCTTGTGGTGTATGGCACTTCATCGTCGTCGTCATGTTCCATCTTCAGGTCGCCGTACTTGTCGAAGTCTTGCTCATTGGCGACTCCATCCATTCCGATGATCTTCCTTTTGCCTCTCCTCATGACAACACGACTGGGCTTTGACGGGTCGGTAATGAAGAAGCATTGGTCCACTTGGGAAGCCAGTACCCATGGCTCATTTTTCGTGGTGACGTTTGCGCCCGCGGTCTTGGATTTGGCTTCGGGTATAACCATGGTGGTGAAATACCAGTCTTCTTTTAGGACTCTCTTGGCCCATCTGACACGGAACATCGGGACCTTCTCTCCAGCGTAGCTCAGCTCCCAGATCTCCTCGATCCTTCCGTAGTATCTGTCCTTGTCGTTACCGGTGTAGGATTCCATCGTTACCCCGGAGTTCTGATAACCATCGCTCTTCATGTCCTTTCCCTCGGTGTAGAATGTGTAGCCATTGATATCGTACACCTCATTCGTCATCAGGTTGTGCTCGGCGCCCTGTGACAAGGCGAATATGAGTTGTTCTTCCGCGGAAGAATCCTCATGTAAAGGGTACGACAGAAGCTTCTCCTTGAACCAACGCGTGAAACATGAGTTGTGCTCTTTGATTATATCTCCGTCCGTCCTCTGTTGGCCTCGGCCATTGTACGTCTTCTCAATAAAGGTTTTGTGCTCTACCACCCAAGGATCGACCACGTCTATGTGTTGTAGCGCGACTAGGTTTGCTCTTTCAAAGTCGGCGAGTCGACCCTCGAAGTCGACATGCATTTCGCGGCGACCCTCGCGGTGACCCCATCCAGCGAGCCTGCTGAGGTGCCTGTTGACGGGCAGACCAATGGGGTTCTCGATGCCTAGATAATTCGTGCAGTAGGAGATGCACTCTTCGGTCAGAAAGCCCCTGGCTATGCATCCCTCTGGACGTGACATGTTGCGAACGTATCCTTTGATGACACCATTCATCCTTTCGAACAGCATCATGCTGTGCAGGAACGTCGGCCCGAGTTGGATGATATCCTCCACGATATGGACCAGCAGATGCACCATAACGTCGAAGAATGCGGGCGGGAAGTAGTTCTCAAGCTCGCATAGTATCACCACGATCTCTTCCTGTAGCCTTCTGAGTTGCCTCACGCCAACCGACTTTCGAGAGATGACGTCGAAAAAGTTGCATAGGCCAAATAGCGTTTCACGGACGTGCGCGTCCATGATCCCACAGATTGCAACTGGAAGTATCTGCGTCATCAGCACGTGACAGTCGAGAGACTTCATCCCGCTGAACTTCTGCTTCGCTGAGTCTAGGTATCTGCTTATCTTCCCCGCGTAACCGTAAGGAAGTTTTACTCCTACGAGGCAGGTGAAAAACTGCTCGATTTCCTCCTGACTTAGAGTGAAGCACGCGGGAGGGAAGTCATTTCCGATCTTCTTGGCCTTTTTGCCTTTGCGACGACTTTCCGTGTCCTTCGCCTCATCATCATCATCATCATCATCATCATCATCATCATCATTAGCGTGAAGCTCCTCCCTGATGCCCATTGATTTCAAGTCTGCCCTTGCTTTCGGCCCATCTTTGGTCCTCTCTGGCATGTTGAGCAGGGTACCAAGCAGACTCTCGCACACGTTCTTCGTGATATGCATGACATCAAGGCTGTGAGGCACACGGAGGATCTTCCAGTACGGCAAGTCCCAGAAAACAGACCTCGTTTTCCATACCTTCAGCAGCGGCTCTGGCGCCTTTCGCTTCTTTCCCGGCTCTGGCGCCTTTCCCGGCTCTGGCGCCTTTCCCGGCGGTGGGCACTCTTTCCAATTTTTCAACAGCTCGTCTATTTCCTCGCCGCTCCTCGTACGCGGGCGTCTTCGGGGTTCGGTTTCACCATCGAACAGATCCTTGCGTTTTCTCCATGAGTCATCGTCGCGAAGCCACCTTCGATGTCCCATGAACACGGTTTTCGAAGACCCGGGATCTCTATCTAGCTAGCGATACGTTGTGTCATCCATGCACCTGACGCATCCAGAAAATCCGTGGACCACCTGCCCCGCGACATATCCGTAACCGAGATAGTCATGCACCGTCATGAGCAGTGCGGCTCTCATAGGGAAATATTCTTTCTCTGCGGCGTCCCACGTATTGGCTGGCGTTTTCCACAGCGTGTCTAGCTCCTCTTTCAGCAGCCCCAGATACAGATTGATGTCGTTCCCTGGTTGTTTCGGCCCTTCAATTAGCATACTCATGTGAATGTACTTCCTCTTCATGCACAACCAGGGGGGAAGGTTGTACATCCACACAAACACAGGCCAGGTGCTATGTGTGCTTCTCTGGCTGCCAAACGGATTGACTCCATGGGTGCTCGCGCCCAGCACGATGTTCCTTGGATCGTCCCCAAATTCTGGGTGTTCGAAGTTCAACGCTTGCCACTGGCTCGCATCCTTAGGGTGACTCAGCATCTTGTCTTTTTTATTTATCTCCGGATCATTTCCGTCATCTTCTCGCTTCTTCTCCTCCCTATCCGCGTGCCAACGCAGGAGCTTTGCTACCTTAGGGTCCGCGAAATACCGCTGCAGACGAGGAGTGATCGGAAAGTACCACACCACTTTTCGAGGAGCTTTCTTCCTTTTCTTGTATCGAGTGACGCCGCACACCGGACATATGGTAGACTCCACGTGCTCGTCCCGATAAATGATGCAATTGTTCATGCACACATGGTATTTCACGTGCGGTAAATCCAGAGGACACACGATTTTCTTCGCCTCCTCGAAACTGGTCGGGCACTTGTTCCCCTTGGGAAGACGTTCGTGCTAGAATGACATGTTCTCGAAGAAGCATGCGTCGGTCATTTTGTGTTTTACCTTCATCTCCAGAGCCATGAGCATTACTTTCAGGCGGGTATCCTCGGGCCTGCATCCTTCATACAATGGAGTAACCGCGTCTATCTCCAGTTGATCCAGCTGGGCTTTCTCTCGGGCGACAGCTCTTGCGTTATCCGTCTGCTTGAGAAGCAGCTCTTGAATATGAGGGTCCTGCACCCAGCCCATCAATGGTCCATCGTCGTCTGCTCCGGCATCTTCATCTTCATGATCATTCCCTTCGTCTGCTCCGGCATCTTCCTCATCATCATGTCCGGCATCTTCTACATGATGACTGTGTACTACTGCATCTACTTCGTGATCATGTCCTGGAGATTCTTCGTCTTCTCGCCCGCCCTCGCCGCGGTTGTCTTGCTACCCTTCCTCATTTCTTGCCCGACCCCCATGGACGACTTCATAATCATCTTCATCACCTTGCCACCGATAGCCATCCATGAAACCACGCAAGAGCAGGTGGTCCCGCACCTGTACGGAATCCGGGTCCATAAGGCTCTTCAGCTTGCATCTTCGACACGGACATCTTATCTCCGTCTCGTTCTTTTGAAGCATCTCGGCCTTCGCGGAGCTCAAAAACCTATTCACGATGCCTACGGTCATCGTGCGGACCATGGTCGCCTGCGGGGTAGAGCAAAACGATATTTTAGAACCAAAAAAAAATTTGGCATGACTTTGCCTAAAAATAGGACCAAAAAGAATGCATAGTGCCAAATTCTCGCCGAAACGGAAATGAATCAACATTCCGGTAAAATATTGGCAACTATCGCATTTCAAATACTGGTACTTGCAAACACAAACATATGCAACACCACAAACATATGCAACACCACAAACATACGTAGATCTAGGCCATAAAAAGTGCATGTGCACGTTGTTGGAGGGAGAAAAAAGTAGATCTACAACATAAAGAAAGCTTTCCCCTTACTTACCTATCAAAAAAAGGAAATTTAACCACTTAATTTGGGTGAATCTATGGTGCAAATGAGGTGAGGAGGAGGAGGCACCCGAGACAAGCTTGGAGGAGGAGGTGGAGAGAATGAAGTGGGGAAAGTGAGTGTGGTAGGTGGTTGTCCAAAATATCTAGCTGCTCTCAGGTTACCAATGGCGCACCACCTTAAAATGCGCCATTACTAACCCTGGTTACTAATGGCGCACCTTTCATGTGGTGCGCCATTACTAGTTTTGCAAAAAAAAATAAAAAATTGTTAGTAGTGGCGCACCATGGTTGGGGTGCGCCATTACTAGTTTGAACTAGTAATGGCGCACTATACCCTGGTGCGCCATTACTAGTTTTGAAAAAAAAAGTAAAAAAAAAATTGTCAGTAGTGGCGCACAGAGTGCGTGGTGCGCCATTACTAGTTAAAACTAGTAATGGCGCACTAGACCCTGGTGCGCCATTACTAGTTTTGGAAAAAACAATTGTTAGTAGTGGCGCCCGTTGGTGTGGTGCGCCATTAGTGATATGGACACTAATGGCGTACCTACACATGGTGCGCCACTGCTATATAGCAGTGGCGCACCACATATGTGGTGCGCCATTAATGTCCATATTAGCTATAGCCCTTTTCCTAGTAGTGATTGTTGATTTGATTTTGCTGAAAAACAGAAACTTTTGCGATCAGTCCAGGAATTTTATAAATTCACCAGAGCGTAGAATTAGTCTGAAATTTTTACACAAGATTGATTTACAAATTTCCCAGGCTTTCCTAATTTTTAAGAATTTTTGAAGTTACATAAGTATTCGAAGTCTACAGATTGCTACAGACTGTTCTGTTTTTGACAGATTCTGTTTTCTTTGTGTTGTTTGCTTATTTTGATGTATCTATGGGTTGTATCGGGGGGTATGAACCATGGAGAAGTTGGAATACAGTAGATATTACACCAATATAAATAAAGAATGAGTTCACAACAGTACCTAAAGTGGTGATTTATTTTTCTTATACTAACGGATCTCACGAGTTTTCGGTTGAGTTTTGTGTTGTGAAGTTTTCAAGTTTTGGGTAAAGATTTGATGGACTATGGAATAAGGAGTGGCAAGAGCCTAAGATTGGGGATGCCCAAGGCACCCCAAGAAATATTCAAGGATACGAAAGAGCCTAAGCTTGGGGATGCCCCAGAAGACATCCCCTCTTTCGTCTTCAATCCATCGGTAAATTTACTTGAGGCTATATTTTTATTCACCACATGATATGTGTTTTGCTTGGAGCGTCTTGTATGATATGAGTCTTTGCTTTTTAGTTTGCCACAATCATCCTTGCTGCACACATCTTTTGAGAGGGACACACATTAATCATGAATTTATTAGAATACTCTATGCGCTTCACTAATACCTTTTGAGCTAGGCAATGTTGCTCTAGTGCTTCACTTATATCTTTTTAGAGCACGGTGGCGTTTTATTTTATAGAAATAATTTAACTCTCATACCTCACTTATATTATTTTGAGAGTCTTTAAACAGCATGGTAATTGGTTTAGGTTATGAATTTAGTCCTAATATAATGGGCATCCAAGAGGGATATAATAAAAACTTTCATATTAAGTGCATTGAATATTATGAGAAGTTTGATTCCTTGCATATAGTTTTGAGATATAAAGATGGTGATATTAGAGTCATGCTAGTAAGTAATTGTGGATTGGTATAAATACTTGTGTTAAGGTTTGTGATTCCCGTAGCATGCACGTATGGTGAACCGTTATGTAACGAAGTAGGAGCATGATTTGTTTAATGATTGTCATCCTTTGTGTGAGGGTCGGGAGCGCGCGATGGTTAACTCCTACCAACCTCTCCCCTAGGAGCATGCGTCTAATACTTTGCTTCAATAACTAATAGACTTTTGCAATAAGTATGTGAGTTCTTTATGACTAATGTGAGTCCATGGATTATTCGCTCTCTCACCCTTCCACCATTGCTAGCCTCTCTAGTACCGCGCAACTTTCGCCGGTGCATTAAACCCACCTTCCTCAAAACAGCCACCATATACCTTCCTCAAAACAGCCACCATACCTACCTATTATGGCATTTCCATAGCCAATCCGAGATATATTGCCATGCAACTTCCACTGTTCTGTTTATTATGACACGCACTATCATTTTCATACTGCTTTGCATGATCGTAAGATAGCATGATGTATTCATGGCTTGTCCCTTTTTTGATGTCATTTGCTATGCTAGATCATTGAACATCCCGGTACACCACCGGAAGCTTTCATATAGAGTCATATTTTGTTCTAGGTATCGAGTTGTAATTCTTGAGTTGTAAGTAAATAAAAGTGTGATGATCATCATTAGAGTATTGTCCCATGAGAGGAAAGGATGATGGAAGCTATGATTCCCTCACAAGTTGGCATGAGTCTCCGGACTTTACAAATAATAAAAGAGGCCAATGAAGCCCAAATAAAAAAAAGAGGCCAAAGATGCCCACCAAAATAAAAATAAAAAAATGAGAGAAAAGAGAGAAGGGACAATGCTACTATCCCTTTTCCACACTTGTGCTTCAAAGTAGCACCATGATCTTCATGATAGAGAGTCTCCTATTTTGTCACTTTCATATACTAGTGGGAATTTTTCATTATATAACTTGGCTTGTATATTCCAATGATGGGCTTCCTCAAATTGCCCTAGGTCTTCGTGAGCAAGCGAGTTGGATGCACACCCACTTAGTTTCTTTTTGAGCTTTCATACACTTATAGCTCTAGTGCATCCGTTGCATGGCAATCCCTACTCACTCACATTGATATCTATTGATGGGAATCTCCATAGCCCGTTGATACGCCTAGTTGATGTGAGACTATCTTCTCCTTTTCCTCACAACCTCCACCATATTCTATTCCACCTATAGTGCTATATCCATGGCTCACGCTCATGTATTGCGTGAGAGTTGAAAATGTTTGAGAACATAAAAGGTGTGAAACAATTGCTTGACTTGTCATCGGGGTTGTGCATGATTTAAATACTTTGTGTGGGGAAGATGGAGCATAGCCAGACCATTTGATTTTGTAGGGATAACTTTCTTTAGCCATGTTATTTTGAAAGCACACAATTGCTTTGTTAGTATGCTTGAAATGTTATTGTTTTTATGTCAATATTAAGCTTTTGTTTTGAATCTTACGGATCTGAACATTCATGCCACAATAAAGAATATTACATGGATAAATATGTTAGGTAGCATTCCACATCAAAAATTCCGTTTTTATCATTTACCTACTCGAGGGCGAGCAGGAATTAAGCTTGGGGATGCTTGATGCATCTCCAACGTATCTATAATTTTTGATTGTTCCATGCTATTATATTATCTGTTTTGGATGTTTTATATGCATTAATATGCTATTTTATATTATTTTTGGGACTAACCTATTAATCTAGTGCCTAGTGCGAGTTTCTGTTTTTTCCTTGTTTTTGAGTATTGCAGATAAGGAATATCAAACGGAGTCCAAACGGAATAAAATCTTCGCGATGATTTTTATTAGACCAGAAGAAACCTACCAGACTTGGAGAGGGGGACAGGAGACCTGCCGGGAGACGACAAGCCTGCAGGGCGCGCCCTAGGGGGGGCGCTCCACCCTGGCTTGTGGCCCCCCTGCAGGCCTCCTAACCCTAATCTTCGTCCTATAAATTCCCAAATATTCCCCCAATACCAGAGAGAGCCACGAAAATACTTTTGCGCCGCCGGAAGCCTCCGTTCCCGTGAGATCCCATCTTGGAGCCTTTTCCGGTAATCTGCCGGAGGGGGATTCGATCACGGAGGGCATCTACATCAACTCCATTGCCCCTCCGATGATGCGTGAGTAGTTCACCTCAGACCTTCGGGTCCATAGCAAGTAGCTAGATGGCTTCTTCTCTCTCTATGTTCTTCAATACCATGTTCTTCATGATCTTCATGAAGATCTATCCGATGTAATACTCTTTTGCGGTGTGTTTGTCGAGATCCGATGAATTGTGGGTTTATGATTAGATTATCTATGAATATTATTTGAATCTTCTCTGAATTCTTTTATGCATGATTTCATATCTTTGCAAGTCTCTTCGAGTTATTGGTTTGGTTTGGCCAACTAGATTGGTAATTCTTGCAATGGGAGAAGTGCTTAGTTTTGGGTTCAATCTTGCGGTGTCCTCACCCAGTGACAAAGTAGGGGTAGCGAGGCACGTATTTGTATTGTTGCCATCAAGGGTAAAAAGATGGGGTTTTCATCATATTGCTTGATTTTATCCCTCTACATCATGTCATCTTACTTAATGCGTTACTCTGTTCTTCATGAACTTAATACTCTAGATGCAGGCAGGAGTCGGTCGATGTGTGGAGTCATAGTAGTAGATGCAGAATCGTTTCGGTCTACTTGACACGGACGTGATGCCTATATGCATAATCATTGCCTTGGATATCGTCATAACTATGCGCTTTTCTATCAATTGCTCGACAGTAATTTGTTCACCCACCGTATTATTTTCCTTCAAGAGAGAAGCCTCTAGTGAAACCTATGGCCCCCGGGTCTATTTTCCATATTATATTTTCAGATCTATAAACCAAAAACACCAAAAATACTTTGCTGCAATCTTTTAACTTTTGTTTTACTTTCATTTTAGTAATCTTTTATATCTATCTCTGTCATATCTCATCCTTGCAAGTAACCGTGAAGGGATTGACAACCCCTTTATAGCGTTGGGTGCAAGTGTTTGATTGTTTGTGTAGGTGCAAAGATTGGGGCCTTGCTTGTACCTCCTACTGGATTGATACCTTGGTTCTCAACAACTGAGGGAAATACTTATCTACTTTGCTGCATCACCCTTTCCTCTTCAAGGGAAAACCAACGCAAGCGCAAGAAGTAGCAAGAAGGATTTCTGGCGCCGTTGCCGGGGAGGTCTACATCAAGCCTACCAAGTACCCATCACAAACTCATCTCTTGCATTTACATTATTTTCCATTTGCCTCTCGTTTTCCTCTCCCCCACTTCTAAAATGATTTTCAGAAAAAACCAAAAAGATTTGCCTTTATATTCACCGTTCTTTCGTTCGTCTTTTCGTTTGCTTTTTGTTTGCTTGTGTGTTAGATCGTTTGCTCGTATTTATGGCTCAACCCAAAAGCTTTGATCCTTATCTTAGGAAGTTGCAAGATATTGAGAATAGTGCTAAAAGTTTCATGTCGCTCCAATTTGACCATAATAGTTTCTATAGAAACGAGCTTAAAGAACAAAAGGCTATGCTGGAATACATGAATAAAGAACTTGATGATATGTCTAAGGAGTTTTATGGTTTGAAATCTCAGTTTGCTCATCTTAAAAATTTAGTAGGCCAAATTTCTGATAAACAATCTACCTTAGTCAATAAAATGGTCGCGAAGCCAGAATCATTAAATAATGATGAAGATCTAAAAGTGATTGATGTGACTCCTATTGAATCTTTTTTTTCTAATACAAATTTTGATAAAGATGGGACTGGAGATAAGCCAACTTTAGTTAAAAGTTGTCCCAATGATTCGGAGTTTATAGATCTTAATGCTAATATTGATAAAAGTGGGATTGAAGAGGTCAAAACTTTAAATAGCAATGAACCCACTCTTTTGATTTTCAAGGACTTTAACGATGATAGTTGTTCTTTGATTGATTGTATTTCCTTGTTGCAATCCATGTTGAATTCTCCGCATGCTTATAATCAAAATAAAGCTTTTACTAAACATATCGTTGATGCCATGATGAAATCTTTTGAAGAAAAACTTGAATTGGAAGTTTCTATACCTAGAAAGCTTTATGATGAGTGGGAACATACAATTAAGATTAAAATTAAATATTATGAGTGCCATGCTTTGTGTGATTTGGGTCCTAGCATTTCCAGGATTCCGAAAACTTTATGTGATGTGCTAGGTTTTCATGAACTTGATGATTGCACTTTAAATTTGTATCTTCAAGGGAAAACCAACGCAAGCTCAAGAAGTAGCAGTCCTTTCTCGAGAAAAAGTTTCTCTCGAAAGAATTGAGTGGGAGGAAGGTAGAACTTGATGAGGTTATTGAACCATCACTTCAGTTGGATGGTAGCACGACGCAGAAAGATGTTTCTGTGGCGCCTACAACAAATGAAGAGGAAGCTAATGATGATGATCATGAAACTTCAGATCAAGTTACTACTGAGCCTCGTAGGACGACAAGGAATCGTACCGCTCCCGAGTGGTACGGCAATCCTGTCTTGGAGATCATGTTGTTAGACAACAGTGAACCTACGAGCGATGAAGAAGCGATGGTGGGCTCGGATTCCAACAAATGGCTAGGAGCCATGAAATCCGAGAAAGGATCCATGTATTTAAACCAAGTATGGACTTTGGTAGACTTCCCGTTAAACGGCAGGCCGTTGAGTACAAATAGACCTTTAAGAAGAAGACAAACACCGATGGTAAATGTCACCATTTATAAAGCTCGACTTGTCGCAAAGAAGTTTCCGACAAAGTTCAAGGAGTTGACTACGATGAGATTTTCTCACCCGTAGCGATGCTAAAGTCTGTTGGAATTATGTTAGCAGGTGCTGCATTTTTCGATTATGAAATCTGGCAGATGGATGTCAAAACATCGTTTCCTTAACGGTTTCCTTGAGGAAAGGTTGTATGTGATACAACCGGAAGGTTTTGTCAGTCCTAAGGATGCTAAAATGTATGCAAGCTTCAGCAATCCTTCTATGGACTGGAGCAAGCATCTCGGAGTTGGAATATACGCTTTGATGAGGTGATCAAAGTTTTTGGGTCTATACAAAGTTTATGAGAAGCTTGTATTTACAATAAAGTGAGTGGGAGCACTGTAGAATTTGTGATAAGTATATGTGGATGACATATTGTTGATCGGAAATGATGTAGAATTTCTGGAAAGCATAAAGGGTTGTTTGAAAGGAGTTTTTCAAAGGAAAACCTGGAATGAAGCTACTTAAATATTGGGCATCAGGATCTATAGAGATAGATCAAGATGTCTGATAAGACTTTCAATGAGTACATACCTTGACAAGATTTTGAAAGAGTTCAAAATGGATCGGTCAAAGAAAGAGTTCTTGCCTGATTTGTAAGGTGTGGAGTTGAGTAAGACTCAAAGCTCGACGACGACAGAAGAAAGAGACAGGACAAAGGTCGTCCCCTATGGCTTATCCATAGGCTCTGTATAGTATGCCATGCTATGTACCGCACCTGGAGTGTGCCTTGCCATGAGTCTGTCAAGGGGTACAAGAGTGGTCCAGGAGTGGATCACTGGACAGCGGTCAAAAAATATCCTTAGTAACTAGAGGACTAAGGAAATGTTTCTCGATTATGGAGGTGATAAAGATTTCGTCGTAAAGGGTTACGTCGATGCAAGCTTTCACACCAATCGGGATGACTCTGAGTAGCAATCCGGATACGTATAGTGGGGCAGCCATTTGGAATAGCTCCAAGTGGAGCGTGGTAGCATCTGCAGTATGACATATGGATTTGCAAAAACACACGGATCAGAATGTTGCAGACCATTGAAAAGAACCACTCTCACATGCAAAACATGATCGAACCCCAGAACTCATTGGGTGTTAGATTCATAACAATGTAATCACATAGCGATGTGAGCTAGATTATTGACTCTAGTGCAAGTGGGAGACTATTGGAAATATGCCCTAGAGGCAATAATAAAATGGTTATTGTATATTTCCTTGTTCATGATAATCGTTTATTATCCATGCTATAATTGTATTGATTGGAAACTCAATTGCATGTGTGGATACATAGACTACACAGTGTCCCTATAGTATGCCTCTAGTAGACTAGCTCGTTGATCAAAGATGGTCAAGGTTTCCTAGCCATAGACATGAGATGTCATTTGATAACTTGAAAACATCATTAGGAGAATGATGTGATGGAGAAGACTCAAACTATGAACGTAGCATATGATCGTATCAGTTTATTGCTATTGTTTTCTACATGTCAAGTATCTGTTCCTATGACCATGAGATCATGCAACTCACTGACACCGGAGGAATACCTTGTGTGTATCAAACGTCACAACGTAACTAGGTGACTATAAATATGCTCTACAGGTATCTCCGAAGGTGTCTGTTGAGCTGGCATGGATCGAGACTAGGATTTGTTACTCCGTATGACTGAGAGGTATCTCAGGGCCCACTCGGTAATACAACATCACAATAAGCCTTGCAACCAATGTGACTAAAGTGTTAGACACGGGATCTTGTATTACGGAACGAGTAAAGAGACTTGCCGGTAACGAGATTGAACTAGGTATAGAGATACCGACGATCGAATCTCGGGCAAGTAACATACCGAAGAACAAAGGGAACAACATACGGGATTAACTGAATCCTTGACATAGAGGTTCAACCGATAAAGATCTCCGTAGAATATGTAGGAACCAATATGGGCATCCAAGTCCCACTATTGGTTATTGACCGTAGAGGTGTCTCGGTCATGTCTACATAGTTCTCGAACCCGCAGGGTCTGCACACTTAACGTTCAGTGACGTTTCAGTAGTATTGAGTTATGTATGGTGGTGACCGAAGGTTGTTCGGAGTCCCGGATGAGATCCCGGACATCACGAGGAGCTCCGGAATGGTCCGGAGGTAAAGATTAATATATAGGAAGTCCCGTTTTGGCCACCGGAAAAGTTTCGGGTATTTCCGGTAGTGTACCGGGAGTGCCGGAGGGCCATCGGGAGGGGCCACCCACGCCGGGAGGCCACATGGGCCTGAGGGGTGGTGCACCAGCCCTTAGTGGGCTGGGCAAACCAGCCCCACAAGGCCCATGCGGCTAGGAAGGTGGGAAAGGAAAAAAACCCAAGTGGGGAAGGTAAACTCCAAGTAGGAAAGGAATCCTACTAGGAGTAGGATTGGAGGTGGAATCCTCCACCTCCTCCTGGTTCGGCCGAACCCCTAGGGGAAACTCTAGGGAGGCTGCCTCCTCCCCCTCCCTCCTATATATACTAGAGGAATAGAGGCCCCAAAGACACAAGTCCACGTGCTAGTTCTCTATTCCCTAGTTCCTCCACCAAATAGATTCCGACGGTGCTTAGGCGAAGCCCTGCCGGAATAGTTCCACCACCACCGTCGCCGCGCCGTCGCGCTGCCGGAGAACTCATCTACCTCTCCGCTCCCTCTTGCTGGATCAAGAAGGTGGAGATCGTCATCGAGCTGTACGTGTGCGGAACGCGGAGGTGCCGTCCGTTCGGCCCTAGATCGTGATTGGATCGCGGGACGGCTAGCGATTTGGATCGCGAAGACGTTCGACTACATCAACCGCGTTTCTTAACGCTTCCCGCTTAGCGATCTACAAGGGTATGTAGATCCACTCTCCCTTTCGTAGATGCTCATCACCATGGATAGATCTTGCGTGTGCGTAAGAAATTTTTTGTTTCCCATGCAACGTTCCCCAACAAGTGGTAGAGGTAGCAGGAATTTGCCAAGGAGGGGGCTGGCCGTGCTAGGGATTGGGCTATGTTGGAGAGCAGGTTTTTGTTCGAATTCCCCGAATATCATTTTTTTGGGGGGAAAGGGTCTCTATTTGAGATGTTGTAATGCTGGGAGAGCAGACCCCTTGTTTTACACCTTAAAAACTAGCTATTTTCTTTTTGTCGCAAACCTATATCATTTCTCTTCTCCTTAATTAATCGACGAGGTAATTATTTATTTATATTTCAAAATAAATAAAATTATAGAAAAAAGTGCATGAGTCTGAACAAAGTATGAAATAAAATATAGGGCATACCCTTGGTGCATAAAACTGAAGACCCTACCATTGATTATAAAGATATTCCACGCATAAATATCTAATGAAATATATCTGACATAACTGTTTACAACAACCATACCATGCATGGCTTACCATTCATCTAAATATGATCAACCATGGCGTGCGCGCGCCATGCTTAATGAGTCATAGAGTTTCAGCACTTTGCGCCCCTACATAAACCTTTGGAAAAAATAATCTAAACAAATAATAAGGTGTACGAGGTTCAAAAATACAATACATTGAAAATGTAATTCCTAGTAGAAAGGATGACCTTGTGCTGTCCTGGGCCAGTTCGCCGCTAGCCCAAGGAGACATAGATGTTTCTAAATTCAAAGTATAGGAGATACTATGAAGTTCAATTTTCTCACACAGGTTTCTTTTCGTTGCAATTTTCTTCCAGCTTTTGATCCTGAGACACGTGATGTACTTTTAGTTATCGTCGACGCTCGTGCTAAGAAAACTTTTCTACTGACATCATTAGTTAATGTTGGACATCGATACATTCCAAACGTTCGTGCCTATACTATATATCCGAACGATCAGATTATGTAGCAGCGAGCGTCCATTGAGTGTGATACATGATTGCGGCTTTGTTTCTTTTCTTTTTATATACATAACCAAACACAACTTTTCCCCTAATTGCTATACGCATGCATATAGGACGAAAACGCTGATTTCAGCAAAGATTCTTTCAAATTCAAAAATTCAAATTGTTTTGTAGCTCAAACCGTTGCTCCAATTCAAAATGCATTTTCACATAAAAATTCGTCTCGACGAGACCTTCAAAACTAGATCACATGTTGCTATGTTCCGATGATTCTTCTTTTCTGCTCTAAAGTTATCAAGTCTTGGCTACCTAAGTTATCACATCTATGCTACATAAGTTATCACCGTGTTTGCGTTGAAGTTACCAAGACAGGAAAAACTGTTCCTCCAAGCTTTTGTCATATGCACATGCATGCATGTACTAGAGGACAAAACTTATGCCATCCTATATTTTCCTCGATTTGCAAAAAATCAAAAATGATATGTAGCTCAAACCGTCCCTCTAATTAAAATCTGTTTTCGCAAAAAAAATCGCCATGACGTTACCTTTTTATTTACACATGTTGGTATGTTACGATGACTTTTTCTTCAAGTCAAACGTTTGCACACTTGAGCTAGAATAATGTATCACTCCTAACGTTGTGTATCTGATACGTCTCCAACGTATCTAAAATTTATGAAGTATTCATGCCATGCTTACAATAATTTTATATGATTTTGGTATGATTTTATTAGAATTAACCTGGACTGACACTGTTTTCAGCAGAACTACCATGGTGTCGGTTTTTGGGCAGAAATAAAAGTTCTCGGAATGGGTTGAAATTTTACGGAGAATATTTTTGGAAAATATAAAAAACACTGGAGCAAAAAGATACCGGAGAGGAGTCCCGAGGCAGCCACAAGCCTAGGGGGCGCGCCCCCTTGGCTTGTGGGCCCCTCGGGAGTCCCCCTGACTTGATTCCAACACCAAGTATTCCTATAAATCCCGTAACCCCTAGAAAGAAACCTAGATCGGGAGTTCCGCCGCCGCAAGCCTCTGTAGCCACGAAAAACCAATCGGGAGCCCGTTCCTGCACCCTGCCGGAGGGGGAAACCATCACCGGAGGCCATCTTCATCATCTCGGCGGTCTCCATGACGAGGAGGGAGTAGTTCACCCTCGGGGCTGAGGGTATGTACCAATAGCTATGTGTTTGATCTCTCTCTCTCGTGTTCTTGAGATGGCACGATCTTGATGTACCGCGAGCTTTATTAATATAGATGAATCATATGGAGTTCTCCCCTCTCTATCTTCTTGTGATGAATTGAGTTTTCCCTTTGAAGTTTTCTTATCGGATTGAGTCTTTAAGGATTTGAGAACACTTGATGCATGTCTTGCGATGGGATATCCGTGGTGACAATGGGATATTCTATTGATCCACTTGATGTATGTTTTGGTGATCAACTTGCGGGTTCCGTGACCTTGGGAATCTATGCATAGGGGTTGGCACATGTTTTCGTCTTGACTCTCCGGTAGAAACTTTGGGGCACTCTTTGAAGTTCTTTGTGTTGGATTGAACATGATGAATCTGAAATTGTGTGATGCATATCGTATAATCAAGCCCATGGGTACTCGTAGTGACATTGGAGTATCTAGGTGACATTAGGGTTTTGGTTGATGTGTATCTTAAGGTGTTATTTTAGTACGAACTCTAGGGCTGTTCGTGACACTTATAGGGATAGCTCATAAGATTGATCGGAAAAGATAACTTTGAGGTGGTTTCGTACCCTACAATAATTTCTTCATTTGTTCTCCGCTATTTGTGACTTTGGAGTGAACTCTTTGTCGCACGTGATGGATTTACATATGATTCAACTATGTCAGTATTGTTGAGAGAACTTGCACTAGTGAAAGTATGGACCCTAGGCCTTGTTTCTAAGCATTGCAATACCATTTGTGCTCACTTTTATCATTGGTTACCTTACTGTTTTTATATTTTCAGATTACAAAAACCTATATCTACCATCCATATTACACTTGTATCACCATCTCTTCGCCGAACTAGTTCACCTATACAATTTACCATTGTATTGGGTGTGTTGGGGACACAAGAGACTCTTTGTTGTTTGAATGCAGGGTTGTTTGAGAGAGACCATCTTCATCCTACGCCTCCCATGGATTGATAAACTTTAGGTCATCCACTTGAGGGAAATTTGCTACTGTCCTAGAAAACTCTGCGCTTGGAGGCCCAACACGAGTCTACAAGAATAAAGTTCTGTAGTAGACATCAAGCTCTTTTCTGGCGCCGTTGCCGGGGAGGTGAGTGCTTGAAGGTATATCTTTAGATCTTGCAATTAAATCTTTTAGTTTCTTGTTTTTCTCTAGTTTGGTTTTATAAAAGAAAACTACAAAAAAATGTAGTTTAGGTTGCCTCATATGCTTCATCTTTTTAATGTCTTTCGTGAAAATGATGGAAAGGAAAATTGTGCTCAAGTGTTAGAAGAAGAAGTTATTAAAATGTTTGGCACTAAACCTTTGAATGATGAGCATGATTGCAATATTGCTAGTATGAATTCTCTGAGTATTCATGATGCTAATGATATGCAAAGCTACAAGCTTGGGGATGCTATGTTTGAGGAAGATGATATGTTTAGTCCCCCAAGTTTTGATGAGCAAATTTATTATGATGATGGCATGCCTCCTATTTATGATGATTATTGTGATGACATGTATGCTAAAAAGAATAATGATAACCATGAAACTTGTCATCATGATTTTAATTTTCAATTGGATTATGCTTCACATGATAGTTATTTTGTTGAGTTTGCTCCAACTACTATTGATTAGAAGAAAATTGCTTATGTGGAGAGTGACAAATTTTCTATGCTTGTGGCTCATGAAGATAATGCTTTTTGTGATAATTATGTTGTGAAATTCCTTCATGATGCTACTGAAAATTATTATGAGGGAGGAACATATGCTTGTAGGAATTGCAATAATATCAAGTTTCCTCTCTATGTGTTCAAAGTTTTGAAGTTATGCTTGTTTTGCCTTCCTATGCTAGTTGATTCTTGCTCCCATAAATTGTTTGCTCACAAAATCCCTATGCATAGGAAGTGGGTTAGACTTAAATGTGCTTTCCATGAGATTCATGATGCTCTTTTGCATGTTTCAACTACTATTCTTATGTGAGCATCACTAAAATCATCATGCCTAGCTAAAAGGCATTAAAGAAAAGCGCTTGTTGGGAGGCAACCCAACACTTTTACTTTCTGTTTTTGTGTGTTCACATGATTAAGCTACTGTATTAATCATGTTTTATGCCTTTTATTTCAATAAATTGCCAAGTAAAGCCTTTGGGATGACTCACAAGATGAGTAGAATTGATGCTGAACCAAAACAGAAACTTTTGACTCCAGTACAGGAATTTTAATTTTTTACTGGAGAGTGATAATGACGTAAAAATTTTACACAGTCTTAATATACAAATTATTCAGGTTCTACTAATCTTTTAGAATTGTTAGATACAGGGAAGTATGGGCGTACTACAGATCTTCACAGACTGTTCTGTTTCTGACAGATTCTGTTTTGCATGCATAGTTTGCTTGTTTTAGTGTTTCCATAGCTTATATTTAGTGATATAAATTATGAGAATGATATAATACAGTAGGTATCATGTGGGAACAATTATGAATCTTGTCTTGACAGTACCTAAGTGAATGATTTATCTTTATTACACTAACCCTTCTCACGAAGTTCCGTTAAGTTTTGTGTGATTGAAGTTTTCAAGTTTTGGGTGAGACACCGATATGAGGAGAATAAGGAGTGAAAAGAACCTAAGCTTGGGGATGCCCAAGGCACCCCCAAGGTAATATTCAAGGAATACTCAAGCGCCTAAGCTTGGGGATGCCCCGGAAGGCATCCCCTCTTTCGTGTTCAACACTATCGGTATATCTTACTTAGAGCTATATTTTTATTCGTCACATAATATGTCTTTTGCTTGGAGCGTCGTTTTATTTTGTTATTTCCTGTTAGGTGTTATTTATAATCTTGTTTTTCAATAAAAAATTTCAAGAATTGTCTTAGGATGCTTGCATTGCATGTTTTGATGTGTGCTGTGTAAGAACAGAAACTTTTGCTGTAGTGTTTGAATTTTCGTATTTTACTGGAACGTGGACAGTTTCTGAAATTTTTACACAGTGATGTCATATAAATTATTTAGTATTTCCTAAATTTTAATAATTTTTGGAGTTACATAAGTACACTGGTTTAATAGATTGCTACAGACTGTTCTGTTTGGACAGATTGCTGTCATAGTTTTGTTATCTACTTATCCTATAGTTTCCATAGCCTATATTGGTAGATATAAATTGTGGAGATGATAGTAAACAGTAGATGATATTTGAAAATTATTGTGTAACTTGTCTTTGCAGTACAAAAAGAGTTGATTTATTATTATGTGTACTAACCTATCTCACGAGTACTTTTCGAGTTTTGTGTGGATGAAGTTTTTGAGAATAGGTGAAACCATGATATGAGAGGATTGAACGAGATACAAAAGCTCAAGCTTGGGGATGCCCAAGGCACCCCAAGTAAATATTTCAAGAAGTCTCAAGCATCTAAGCTTGGGGATGCTACGCATCCCACCTCTCTTCATCAACAATTATCGGTTAGCCTATGTTGAGCCTAAAGTTTTATTCGTCCACATGATATGTGCTATCCTTGGAATGTCATTTTATTTTGTTTTTCTGTTTGAATAAAGTACTTAAGATCTGAAATTGTTAGATGAGAGGGTCTTCACATAGTTATTTAAATTTTTGACTACTCATTGATCTTCACTTATATCTTTTTGGAGTAGTTTGTCAATTTGCTCTAGTGCGTCACTTATATCTTTGTAGAGCACGGCGGTGGTTTCATTTTATAGAAATTGATGAACTCTCATCCTTCACTTATATTATTTTGAGAGTCTCTAAACAGCATGGTAATTTACTTAGGTTATGAATTTAGTCCTAATATAATGGGCATCCAAGAGGGATATAATAAAAACTTTCATATAAAGTGCATTGAATACTATGAGAAGTTTGATTCCTTATGATTGTTTTGAGATATAAAGATTGTGATATTAGAGACATGCTAGTGAGTAATTGTGGATTGGTAGAAATACTTGTGTTAAAGGTTGTGATTCCCGTAGCATGCACGTATGGTGAACCGTTATGTGACGAAGTCGGAGCATGATTTATTTATTGATTGCCCTCCTTTGTGTGGAGGTCGGGATCGCGCGATGGTTAACTCCTACCAACCCTTCCCCTAGGAGCATGCGTGTAGTACTTTGTTTTGATGACTAATAGACTTTTGCAATAAGTATGTGAGTTCTTTATGACTAATGTTGAGTCCATGGATTATACGCACTCTCACCCTTCCACCATTGCTAGCCTCTCTAGTACCGCGCAACTTTCACTGGTGCATTAAACCCACCATTTTCTCTTCCTCAAAACAGCCACCAAACCTACCTATTATGGCATTTCCATAGCTATTCCGAGATACTCCCTCCGTTCCTTTATGTAAGGTGTATAATTTTTGGCACGGTGACCAAGGTGCATAATTATAGAGGTGTTAGGACGAAATTACCCTTGGCAAATTTGTTGGTTAGGGGCAAGTAAATCAGTGAATCCAGAAAAGTAAGAGATACATGCAATCGAGAGAGAGGTAGTTTCCTTCTTTTGATACAAAGAGAGATATTGACAATCAGGAGAGAGATAATTTCCTTTCTTCTGCATAGCTAAAAAGGGAATTACGAAGATCTAGAAGAAATGCACCTTATATTGTGGAATTTTATCAAAAAACAAATACACCCTATATAAAGGAATGGAGGGAGTATATTGCCATGCAACTTCCACCGTTCTGTTTATGACACGGATCATCATTGTCATATTGCTTTGCATGATCATGTAGTTGACATCGTATTTGTGGCAATGCCACCATTCATATTTTTTTATACATGTCACTCTTGAGTCATTGCACATCCCGGTACACCGCCGGAGGCATTCATATAGAGTCATATTTTATTCTAGTATCAAGTTGTAATTCTTGAGTTGTAAGTAAATAAAAGTGTGATGATCATCATTATTAGAGCATTGTCCCATGTGAGGAAAGGATGATGGAAGCTATGATTCCCTCAAAAGTTGGGATGAGTCTCCGGACTTTACAAAAAAATAAAAGAGGCCAAAGAAGCCGAAAAAAAAGAGGCCAAAGAAGCCCACCAAAAAAAAGAGAGAAAAGAGAGAAGGGGCAATGCTACTATTCCTTTTTCCACACATGTGCTTCAAAGTAGCACCATGATCTTCATGATAGAGAGTCTCCTATATTGACACTTTCATATACTAGTGGGAATTTTTCATTATAGAACTTGGCTTGTATATTCCAATGATGGGCTTCCTCAAATTGCCCTAGGTCTTCGTGAGCAAGCGAGTTGGATGCACGCCCACTTAGTTTCTTTTTGAGCTTTCATACACTTATAGCTCTAGTGCATCCGTTGCATGGCAATCCCTACTCACTCACATTGATATCTATTGATGGGCATCTCCATAGCCATTGATACGCCTAGTTGATGTGAGACTATCTCCTTCTTTTTGTCTTCTCCACAACCACCATATTCTATTCCACCTATAGTGCTATATCCATGGCTCACGCTCATGTATTGCGTGAGAGTTGAAAAAGTTTGAGAATACTAAAGTATGAAACAATTGCTTGGCTAAAACCGGGGTTGTGCATGATTTAATACTTTGTGTGATGAATATGGAGCATAGCCAGACTATATGATTTTGTAGGGATAACTTTCTTTGGCCATGTTATTTTGAGAAGACATGATTGCTTTATTAGTATGCTTGAAGTATTATTGTTTTTATGTAAATATTAAACTCTTGTTTTGAATCTTATGGATCTGAAAATTCTTGCCACAATAAAGTAGATTGTATTGATAAATATGTTAGGTAGCATTCACACTTCATAAATTATTTCTTTTATCATTTACCTACTCGAGGACGAGCAGGAATTAAGCTTGGGGATGTTGATATGTCTCCAATGTATCTATAATTTATGAAGTATTCATGCCATGTTTACAATAATTTTATATGATTTTGGTATGATTTTATTAGAACTAACCCGGACTGACGCTGTTTTCAGCAGAACTACCATGGTGTCGTTTTTTGTGCAGAAATAAAAGTTCTCGGAATGGGCTGAAATTTTACGGAGAATATTTTTGGAAAATATAAAAAATACTGGAACAAAAAGATACCGGAGAGGAGTCCCGAGGCAGCCACAAGCCTAGGGGGCGCCCCCCCTAGGGCGTGCCCCCTGGCTTGTGGGCCCCTCGGCAGTCCCCCTGACTTGATTCCAACGCCAAGTATTCCTATAAATCCCGTAACCCCCAGAAAGAAACCTAGATCGGGAGTTCCGCCGCCGCAAGCCTCTGTAGCCACGAAAAACCAATCGGGAGCCCGTTCCGGCACCCTGCCGGAGGGGGAAACCATCACTGGAGGCCATCTTCATCATCTCGGCGGTCTCCATGACGAGGAGGGAGTAGTTCACCCTCGGGGCTGAGGGTATGTACCAGTAGCTATGTGTTTGATCTCTCTCTCTCGTGTTCTTGAGATGGCACGATCTTGATGTACCGCGAGCTTTATTAATATAGATGAATCATATGGAGTTCTCCCCTCTCTATCTTCTTGTTATGAATTGAGTTTTCCCTTTGAAGTTTTCTTATCGGATTGAGTCTTTAAGGATTTGAGAACACTTGATGTATGTCTTGCGATGGGATATCCGTGGTGACAATGGGATGTTCTATTGATCCACTTGATGTATGTTTTGGTGATCAACTTGCGGGTTCCGTGACCTTGGGAATCTATGCATAGGGGTTGGCACATGTTTTCGTCTTGACTCTCCGGTAGAAACTTTGGGACACTCTTTGAAGTTCTTTGTGTTGGATTGAACATGATGAATCTGAAATTGTGCGATGCATATCGCATAATCAAGCCCATGGGTACTCGTGGTGACATTGGAGTATCTAAGTGACATTACAGTTTTGGTTGGTGTGTATCTTAAGGTGTTATTTTAGTATGAACTCTAGGGCTGTTCGTGACACTTATAGGGATAGCTCATAAGATTGATCGGAAAAGATAACTTTGTGGTCGTTTCGTACCCTACAATAATTTCTTCGTTTGTTCTCCGCTATTTGTGACTTTGGAGTGAACTCTTTGTCGCACGTGAGGGATTTACATATGATTCAACTATGTCAGTATTGTTGAGAGAACTTGCACTAGTGAAAGTATGAACCCTTGGCCTTGTTTCTAAGCATTGCAATACCTTTTGTGCTCACTTTTATCATTGGTTACCTTGCTGTTTTTATATTTTCAGATTACAAAAACCTATATCTACCATCCATATTACACTTGTATCACCATCTCTTCGCCGAACTAGTGCACCTATACAATTTACCATTGTATTGGGTGTGTTGGGGACACAAGAGACTCTTTGTTGTTTGGTTCCAGGGTTGTTTGAGAGAGACCATCTTCATCCTACGCCTCCCACGGATTGATAAACCTCAGGTCATCCATTTGAGGGAAATTTGCTACTGTCCTACAAAACTCTGCGCTTGGAGGCCCAACACGAGTCTACAAGAATAAAGTTGTGTAGTAGACATCAGTTTCTACCTATGTTATGAGGTCCAGATGCTTATATTGCCATGGTTAAAGTTGTCGTGGTGTGTGTACCTAAGTTATCAGGTAAGCGGTGCTTATATTATCAAGATAACTTTTACAAAAATTATTGGGGGGTGGGGTGTTTATTCAATAATTGGTTTCCCAAGGTAAAAGTTATCATGATGTTCGTAGCAAGTTATCAGGTCTGCGTGCTTGTATTATCATGCTATTTATAAAAAAATTATCGGGGGTATGTTTTCAATAACTTTTTTCCCGGGTAAAAGTTATCGCAGTGTTTGTACCTATGTTATGAGATATGTGATGCTTATATTACCAACATACTTATACGTAAATTATCGGGGCGGGGGGGGGGGGGTATTCAATAACTGTTTTCCCAAGTTATCATGGTGTTTGTACCTAAGTTATCAGGTATGCGGTACTTATATTAACAAGAAACTTATACCAAAATTATCGAGGGGGGGGGGGAATATTCAATAGTTGTTTTCCCAAGGTAAAAATTATCACGGTGTTTGTACCTAAGTTATCATATATGTGGTGCTTGTATTATCATGCTATTTATACTCAAGTTATCGGCAGGGGGGTGTATTCAATAACTTTTCTCCCTGGGTAAAAGTTATCTCGGGGTTTATACCTCACTTATCAGGTTTGTGGTATGTATATTACCATGCTACTTTACAAAGAAGTTATCAGCGGTATATTTTCCAACAACTCTCTCCTCATCAAAGTTATCGCCATGTTTGTTCCTAAATTATTAGTTCTACGTTGTGGTGTTTGTACGTAAATTATCAAGTCAACGAAGTGTATATTACCATGTTATTTATATAGAAGTTACCGCGGTATTTTCCAACAACTTTATTTCTTGGGTCAAAGCTCACGTGGACACAAAATCTTAATTACGAAAATGGCAAAATTAAAATCGTGCATGTGATTGATTCCTAGCAACCATTGAAAATATCATGGACTAAGTGAATAGTATAGTGAGAAAAGTACCATGCATATGATTGAAGTGGACAATCAGGTGCCGGTTGGGAAAGGAAAGAAAATAAAACTGATGTGTAGTATTAAATGTAGAAATTGCAAGATTAATCAAATATTGTGTGATAGGCGAGTTGGTTACTGGGTGTTGTACTTCGGTCTTCCCAGCTGAGACAACCTGGGATTGATTCCGAGTGAGTGCGATTTCGTTTTTCTAGCGCGAGATACTCGAAAAAATTATCGAGCAGCTGTGAACGAGCATATCGAAGGGTTATCAAGTCTTTCCGATCTGATGTTAAAAACCGAACATTCGGAAATTACAAAAATCGCTAGTTAATTAATTCGCATGCCTGCCGGTAAAAGACTTACGGCACCAAATATTCAAGAGAAGCACAAAAAGTCACTTGGATGTAAGCACCACCCTTCTCGTCTATACATTTCCCCATCTCCATACAAGTAGAAATAAACGCTGCCTATGGATCGACACAACCTGTTTTACATTATCAAACAGGTTTTAGAGAAATGGCAGGCAATCATAAGAGAAGAATAAATAAAACTGCATCCAGCCAGCCAGGCCATATCATGCTATGCATTACCTCATGATAAAAAAACTTTACGGACTTCTCCCGACAAAATCTGCTAGCAACATTGTAAGTTGTTAGGCGATGGAGTTCCACAAGTTGCTCACGCTATGGATTTGAGCTACAGTTTAGCTCCTCCTCCTAGTTTGCAGTTAGCTGCCGGAGCCCTTGCGTAGGGGCACCAAAGGACATCATGCGTCTGGTTTTTAGGCAGTTGGCCCTAGAAGTGGCAGAGTTGATGACTGAATAAGCTATGCGCAATGACATATGGTGTGTTTTTTCAAAAAGAGGGATAACACCGTTGCCTCTGCATAGATTGATGCAAACAACATTTTGTTAAAATCTCAAAGTGTTGGCTGATCAACCTTGAGGTCTAGAAACGTGGCATGTTGTAGTTTTCTGTCTAAAGTACTGTAGAAGAATAGAAGAAGATTAGATCCTCTGTATCAGAAGGAGCCCGGATGCCAATCCAAGCCGGTCATTCTTCGGTTCATTTATATCACCCCCCATTCTCTAGATCAACCGTGGTGAACCAAACTTCCTAAGGCCAATAACCTCCAAGTGCTACATTAACATGATTCCAGGTGACGAAACATGCAACATTTCTACCTTTTGGCTCTAAAGGAGATTTACAAAGGAAATTCTTACTAGGCTTATCGGTCTCTTTTATTACCCAAGAGACCACATAATATTGCTAACGTATATCAATCGGGAAGAATGAGCTCCTACCAGTGTTGATCTTCATTTTTCCTCCAAATAGCTGCAAAGCTTGCTGGCAACTTTATCCAAGACAGGCTGCAGGTCCGCGTTAGAGATCTTCTTGTAATGCAGAAACAATCCTACATATTTAAAGGGGAATTCTTGAACTGGCACATGAAACATGTCAAATGTGCACTCTTATTTTTGTCAGATCAAGCATGCCGATTTGACTTTCGTTATTGGATTTGGACTTTGTTCACTTCTTTATAATTCAATATCACTGGTTCTTTGAGGTGGGATTGTCGTAGGGTAGTATTCCGTTTGTTATGCAAGTACTATGGTGCACTACCAGCTCAAGGGTTGTGAGATACTAGCACCGAAGCTCCGTAAACACGAGTACCAAAAGTCCCAGAGAAACAAATAAAAGCGGTCATAGATAAGAATCACGTGCTCCCTACAGGTGCAGTAAATAATATGTAGCTATATCCAGTAGAACATTATTATAGTGTCTAAAAGATAACCAAATAGTGTTGAACCGCCTACACGTGCACCTGGCCAAAGCCAAAACATGTTATAAAAGAGCAAACATAATAGTAGTACCTACAGCTGTTGCAAAGTTGAACAAAGGAAGGGAGAGAGAAATAGCAAGTTTATTGTCATGGTTCTGCTGTGGCCTTCGGAGGGGAGCTAAATAGCAACAAGTGGGGTTGAGAGGCATGGGGAATTTGTTGCGAGCTCTTTACTTTATGGAATCTTATCCTCTAGTCCCTGGACATTGTTTTTCCTGGCTACTCTGGGTGCAGCCTCTGGATGCGGGAGTCTGGCGTTCTAGGACACGAGCTACAAGTAGCTCTTTATTGCGAGTGTGCGCTTTGGGTGTTGGAATGCGGAACTGTAAAGCACGGAAAGCAATCCTTGCTTGTATACAAGAAACTGAGACAATGCGGTTGTATCCTTTTGTTATATATCTATTGTGTTTGGAAGAACGATTTCCGTCGCCCGTTGGCTACATATAGGGGACACACAGATATTGCATGCCCTCTATCAGCGACATCACTATCGACCACCTCTCATCGTCCATGCCTTCTCCCACGCCAAGCACTTCAATGGCGACGAGGTCATGTCCTGCCGTCCCTGCCACCGGCCTGCTGATCAAGGGGGTGTTAGGGTTCCCGGCCTGTTCTGAGAGACGCCGGGTCTAGATCTAGCACAAAGACGTGGGGATGAAGGAGAACTTTCGGCCCGATCCGGTGGCGCACCGACCATGTATACATCCATTGCTAATTCCACACGGGAAAGTGGCGTGGAGGTCTTCCGGGACCGGATCGTCCTGTTATTTTTCCTTATTTGAGATTGTTTTTAATTTGTTTTCTTTATGTATTAATTAGGTTAAAACTGTCCCTTTGGGGGGGGGGGGGGGGGGGCGTCAAGTATGTTTGTGTGTCAGGCACTTTTTCTTTTTGCACAGTAAAAATACACATTTGAACCGGTTGGCCAAAATTATGGCAGAGCTGATGATTGAATAGGCTATGCACAACGTCGTTGGGTATCTTTTGCTCATTGAGCGATCATGAGGTATATACATGCAATGTCGCCATTATGAATCTGAATTGGTCTACAACCATATAAAAACAGGAATCCACTCTGTGCCTTAGAGTCAGGATTCCGTTCTAGCATGGTCTTTTGTCTGTTCATCGATTGATTTATCACTTTCTAAGGTCGATGATCCCCAACCTACTACATCAAGCTGAATCCAACTGACTAAACATGCAACCTCCATGCAATTTATCTCTTTGGTGGATTTATATAGCAAATTCTTATGAAGCTTATTGATCTCCTTAATTACCGAGGAGCCCAAATGTATTACCGAGGAGCCCAACATATATTATAAAGTACGGCGGACAGAGAGTACCGCATTGAGAAACATGAGCCAACTAGCTTTGGTGCCCAACTTTCCATGCCATCACTACAATTTGGTTGCAGTATTATCAATGACGGGCTGTATGTTGTATGTCAACCGGAGAGATCTTCTTGTAATGCAACAAAAATCTTGACATTTGTAGGCAAACGCTTGAACTAGAACAAGAAACATGTCAAAAGTGCAATATTATTTTGGTCTGACAAGTACTAGCAGCTTAATTAAGCTTTGCAACACCATGATAAATGTATTGCCTAGCACCGATGCTTCATAAATTTGAGCACCAAAAAACCCGGAGAGAAAATATATGTGTTCCTAAATAAGAACCACATGCTCCCTTAGAGGCACAACAAATAACTGTAGCCATTATTTACTAGATGATTATAATGGGGCCAGAAAGATACAAGAAAGTGTGGAACTGCCTACACGTGCACCTAGCCAAACAATGGTATAAAAGATAGATGGAGTAGCATGGAGCGGACCTGATACTGCCTCGCTGCCACCTTCAAGGGTTACAAAATTAAAGAGAGGAAGGAAGAGAGATAAATCAAGTGGATTGCCATAGTTCCGACCTTGCCTTTGCATGTGAGCCAAATACAGGCGTGCGGAAATGGTTGGGTGCAGTTGAGCTGGATGAAGCTTTTCCTTACGCATTGCTGGTCTAAGTTAGGCTGAGTGTGACCTTTGATTTGGGCTGCTATGTTTCTTTTTTTGACTTCTTCTCAGCACTCTTTTTGAGCTCATGGCATGAGGATTGTTAGTTTATCATAGCCCCAAGTGTCTGGACCACGAGCATAAATATGAAAACAAGGACAAGGAAGCCATCGGCCGTTGAGCTCACTGACTTGCCTAGCCAGGACCAGTATGGGAGCCGATGCCTGCCATCTGGTTATGCTGGACGAAAATGACCACACCCTTTCGGGATGTAAAACGCTCTGGCAATGTCCGCAGCGTTTTCTGCCCGAACATGGCACCCTCATTGCTACAACTTAGCAAGATGGTTAGGTCGCCGTTGTAAGCTATTTCGGCGTAGTTGAAGGTGAGGTGGCGTGTGATGTAGTATGAGCGACATAGCAAACATCTACCTAGCCTACGCCTCTATATCTACTGTATTAATTGGACGCAAAAACATGGCGTCGATCTCGCATCTGTTGTTGTTATTCGTGTAACCGTGATGCTCAGAAGTCTGCCCTTCGTTTCGTTACCATCTCACCCTTCTTCCATGGCTCCAGCGGGTGTGCCCTCTGTGACTATTATGTTAGTGGCATAGTACAGCCTTGGAGCAATTACTGAAGATTTTTTTAGGGATACTTAGATTGGACATTTTTTTAGCATTTGCCCCCCCCCCCCCCCCCCCCGCCCCCCAAACATTGATGATTTATGTTTCGCCAACCCCCCCCCCCCCCCCCCAAATTGATTTCCGGCTAGCTCCGTCACTGACCAGTAACCTCTCTTTTGATTCCAGTAGCACCCTACTCAGTTGATCGGTGCATGCAACAGGAGGAGATTATTGATGTGTTAGTGGTTTCTTGGATGGATGGACCTATGCAGCGTGGTGCGGAAGGACAAACGAGGCCATGGACTGAATGTGTTGCGCACGTCGGCGTTGCTGCTTGAGTGGTGGGCCGGGAGTCACAGCCCCATGCCACCTTCGTTCACCCGCCCATGACATGCTCGACGCAACGCTGGCCGAGTCCATTCCTGCCTTCCCCATAATTGACGAGGGTTCGATGGGTGGTTCCGGGACATGACTTAGAAGATGCACACTAACCTCACCAAGTTCCGCTACGCTACCGTCTACCAGTCATGATAATCACAAAAAAATGATAATCACAAACACATTATCATTGGCTCTACAATGGAAGAATCAAGACATTGTGAATACCATCAATTGTGTGAAATAAACCAAAGCCTCCTTGAATGATCTAAGGAGAGATGGATGGGAGTATGTCCTACATGTAGCATATGTCTTTTGTAACAAGCATGACATTTCCAAGTTGGAAATGGAAGACCAATATGTGAATCCAAAGAAGCCACTATAAAAAATAGGTATCACTAATAGGCACCATTATCAAGTGGATTGTTTTAATGATGTTATTGATTGGCTGCTTCAAGAACTTGATAATCGCTGCAATTAGAAAACTTCTGAACTACTTGTCTGCTTGGCGGCTTTGAACCAAACTAAAGCATTCCATGATTTCAACTTAGAGCATTCGACGAGTCTAGCTAAACTTTATACTAACGGTTTTTTATGATGGAGAACTCAGGGACCTTAGACATCACTTTCATCTTTCCATTGCTGATGTCCGAGCAGATGATCGCTTCTCTAGTTTAAGTAATATTTGTAAGCTCTCTCAAAAATCATATTGTATATCCTTTGGTTTACTGACTTTTGAAGCTAGCACTAGTATTGCCTGTTGCCACTGCTACAGTTGAGAGATCTTTTTCAGCTATGACAATTGTGAAGACATATTTGCGCAATCGTCTTGGTGACGACGCCTTGAAGTACAACCTTATTTGTTACGTGGAGAAAAGTGAAATGAGGAAGGTTACTAATGATGTAGTAATTGATCGCTTCGAGGCCATGAAAGAACATAGGAAACCATTTTAGAAAGGTAATGGTTTTAACTTACTTATTAGATAACTGTAATTAGTAAGTTGCTAAGTGCTTTTGTTTCTTTTTATTTGTATGCAATCAGGATCAAGTACGTGTTGCATTTTCTCGTCATTGATTATACTTTATTCATAATTTGGAAAGTATGATTCTCCTTTACTGTTCAATTTCCTATGATCAAACTAATATTTCAATTGAAATCTTTATTTTGGACCTTTGGAAATCATATTCACGGTCATATCGCATTCTCGGTATATTGTATCGTAAACTGTGTTAGACATGGGACTCCGGGTCATATTTTTCTTGGGTCCGCCCCTGCCTTCCCCTGCATAGTGTGGTTAAGATACTGCACGGGCCAGAACAGAATGCATGGCTGCCAGAGAGCTCTGCTTCGTCCATGTAGACACCCCTGTTTATCTCGAGTACGATTCAAAGTGAGGTACACTCCTGTCCATTTTTTTTTGTGATGCTTCCAGCAGTTCTGTCTAGGATGGTTATGATTTTGTCTTCCTACTAGAATTATCGATAATTCTACAGAAATTTATATAGGGGAATATCATGGGAATGCACATGTGATTAGGTGATATGACCAAGGACAGGATATAGAGACGCCATGTACAAAGCCTAAAAAAATAGTAATTCGTATTTCCAGGCCAATGACGGATTGTACATCAAAATATAGGGGCTGGGACATAAAATAAAATGAAAACTACAATGGGACAGCCTTTGAGGGAAGCAACTCAAGCACGCACCCCTAGATTAGTAGACTACCAAGATATATGGAAGGGATAAGGAGTTACTACATCGCAAAGAGGGTGTAAGATGAAATAATTCTTTTCCCGGTTTGTAACCTTTTCTACCAACGATGGTTGCTGAGTTGGTTTTGGGAATACACTTGGCTGAGAGGCACGCCTTTATCGGACCGATATACTAGACTCTTTTCCGACTATTAGACAAAACTATGTCATAATAGTGATCTTCTCCAAAAAAATGCTCCGTCCCCTAACTATTGGACGTCTGGGTTTTCGATATCACTTGTGACTTAAATACCGTGAATTTCATTTTCTTGTAAATTGTTACTTTATGACTTATGAATATCCTTGTTTGGAATGAGTACGATTTACCCTGCTTTACAGTTGTTACATTTTCCTATTTGGGAAAGGAATATCTTGCCCTATGGTGGCCAAAATGTCAAGTGTTTTCAGAATATTCTTGATATGATTCTCTGGAGCATCTAGATCATCTCTACTTTTACTATGTGAAAATGGATTTAATTTCGGTTATGCCCTAGGATGAATTCTTAATTAGGTTGTCCAGAAACTTTTGGAGGAAACGACAAGAAAAATGTACTACTCCCTCCATTTGGGATTACTCGGCCGGAGGGCTACTTGCTCTGATCAAATTTTGAAGGCTGTTATGCCTAATAGGTACGAGGTTTAATGCCATGCTAAATGCATGGGGCATGCATCCATGCATGTGTGACCACCAATTGGATTGCGTTGTTTCATGACTGTCATCGGGTGCTCTAAATATATTTCCAAACCTTTGTGAGCAGGTCGGCATGCCTATGGTAGGCATTAAACCCCTCAATTGTTTTCATGGCATTGTATGATCAATTCAAGGCACCAATCCAAGTTCTTTGGGTTTTCGACAAGTTTTACATTTTCCAAAGTTTTCTCAGTCAAAAAAGGCCGATAAAGTGTTGGACGTGTCGGAACTTTCATACGGTGTCAGGAGTCGTTCAAACCTGGCATGCACGCCTACCGTGGGAATGTCCACTGGTAGCAATAGTTGAGGAAACTTAAGGGATGTCGACAAATATATCATATTCAACGGACGGTCTTCGGGTAGGACAGAAGGGTTTGTTTGAGAGCACATTGTTTTTTGACATCCTTGAAATTGATCCAGTTTTTTCAGGGCCTTGTATGAACAATTCAAGGCACCATGACAAGTTATTTTGGTTTTTGACAAGTTTTGCTTTTTCTGGAGTTTTCTCGATGAGAAAAGGCCGAAAAATGGCCGGACATGTCGCAACTTGGATACAGTGTCAAAAATTGTTCAAACCTCGCATGGATGCTTACCATGGGAGTGCCTACCCAGTGGAAATTTTTTTGGTGTCATTTAAAAAGGATGTACATAAATGGACCATTTTTGAATGAACGTTGTTCTGGTAGGCCAGTAGGCTCCGTCTGAGAGCATGTTGTCTCTCGACATCCCCTAAATAACCCCATTTTTTCAGGGCCTTGTATGACCAATCAAGGCATGATCGGAAGTTGTTTGGGTTTTTGACGAGTTTTGCAAAAGTTGGGGTCAGTCCTGAGACTTCCAAAGAAATACCATGTTCAACGGAGAGTGTTCGGATATGACAGAAGGGTCCGTTTGGGACCAATTCGTTTCTTGACATCCTTTAAATGCACCATGCCAAATTATCTGAGTTTTCCTCAAGTTTTGCATTTTTTTGAAGTTTTATCGGTTAAAAAAGGCCGATAAATGGTCAGACGTGTCGCAACTTGCATACGGTGTCGAAAGTCGTCCAAACAAGACATGACTGCCTACCATAGGCATGCCTACCTTCTTGCAGAAGTGAGGGCCATTTAAAGGATGTTCAAAAATGGACTATGTTCAATGGAAGGTGTCAGAGTAGGCCAAAAGGATACGTTAGAAAACTCGTTGTTTTTCGACATCCATCAAATGACCCCAATTTTCTTTCACCAGCTTCCTATGGCCAATTCAAGGCATCATGCAAAGTTATTTGGATTTTGACCAGTTTTGAATTTTCTGGAGTTTTCTCGATAAAAAAGAGCCGATAAATGGCCGGACGTGTCGCGACATATAAACGGTGTCGAAAGTCGTTCAAACTTGGCATGCATACGTCATATGTCCGTGCAAAGATGTTATAAGAAGTTGTGGTCATTTATCCATAGTCGAAAAAAAACACCAGTTGAAAGGAGTGTGCGAGACTATGCCAAAAGAACATGTATTTTTTTCTTAATTTGGATGCTTCTGATATTTGCCATTTTTGTCAATATCAAGCAACATGAACATCTTCTTATATCCTAACCATTTCTAGAAATTTATCAACATATTGGAATTTCAATTTGTTATTTTTTTTACAAATTTGAAAACATTTTTCAAAATAGTTAACAAATTACCAACAATTGATTAAAATTTTGAACTAAAATTGCAAACAACATGCTTTTTATAATATATCATCATTATTTTGAAATACAAACATTTCTTAAATTCGTGAAGGTAATATTGGAAACTGGAAAATTTTATGAAATTCCATAATATACATTTTTTAAAAGTTATAAAATATTCAAAAACAGGAACATTTTCTGTTATTCCAAATAATTTTTCAAATTTTAACAATTTTCAGAGAATAATATATTTCAAAAGGAGAAAAATGAATTGACTAAAAAAGAGAAAAAAAAAGGGAAAAGTAGAACAAAAAAAATACTTAGTTCCTATAAAATAAAATATGTTTACAGAAAATGTTAATAAATTTAAAAAAAGATTGGCAAATTTAAAAAATGTTTGTGTATTAAAATAATGGTTGAAAATTTGAAAAATGGTTCGCTTTTTCAGAAAATATTGAATATTTTAAAAATTATTCATGATTTCAGGAAAATGATCGCATATTTGAAGAAAGTGTTCGTCTTATGAAAAATATTTGCACTTTCATTAAAATGCTCACAATTGTGAAGGAATGTTCAAACAGCATTCTTAAATTTTAAATTTTTTCACAAAATCCAAAAATATTTGTGTTCTTCATAAAGAAGGTTACCATATTGAAAAATTGTTTGCATTTCCAAAAGAAGTTCAAATTTTTAAAAATAATTCTTATTTAGAAAATGTTCATGATTTAAAAATGTATTTCAAAAATTGAAAAACTGCATTAGTTATTTTGATCTATAAAAAAACACATTAGCTATAAAATACCCGGTTGGTTCACTAGAGTGTATTACCTAGATTGATATACTAGATATCGGTGCTAAAAGCAGCAGATCTCGGGTAGGGGGTCCCGAGCTTTAGTTATAGAAACAATGGTAACAATGGACAAAGGGACAAGATGTATACCCATGTCGACTCTCTCGAAGCGGTAAAATGCTACATCATGTTTTGATTGTATTGATATGATGGGGTACAGAGTACAAGATCATCTACCTCGAGATTGTATGCTTATGTTCTAAACCCTAAGGCTGGCAATCGTGCCTCTAAAGACTAATCCCATCTGCTTATATATGCACCGGGGTACCTAGGTTACACACATGGTCGTTTGCTAACGCACCGACTACAAAGCTGTCCTTGAAGTGCATGCCAAGACTTCGAAGGTTTCCATCTTCATTACGCCGGGGTTCATAGCTTCCATAGTCCTTCCTTCTAGTGATCGACGGGCCATAAGCCCGGACCTGTGACTGCATGCCGTGTAGGTTAGTACCCCTTAGTCTAGGACACCTTCACTAGAGTACGTCAATTATTTTTTTATATGTAGAATCCATTAATTCTGGATGATAATAAACCACAGTAAATATTTTATCACGAAAGCTAGTTGGTTCTAGTGGTTATCAACTACTCCCTCCGTCCCATAATCTAATAAGTTGTTTTTTGACACTACATTAATGTCATGAAACATCTTATATTATTGGACGGAGTAGTAGTTCAGAACCGCTGGAGGTCCTATGTTCGATGCCTTGTAGACGAATGATTTTTTTTGGATTTTTTGGATTTTCTATATGTGCTACAGTACACACTCACTACTGGGCTGACCCATGGCAGACTCATAACGTGACATGCCTATATTTTTAAAGTGCGGGCGACGTATTTAGAAAAAAGACTATCCTAAGTGGTGTGTAGAAATATGTTCCGTTGATGTGTTCAAGGGGGTTGTACGAAAGAAGAAGTGACTTTTCACATGTGTGTCTTGCAAGTGGAAGGATGGTAGTCCCTTCGATCCAGTACAATTTTGTAGTAAAGCAATGTCAATTAATATGAATCGGAGGGAGTAGCTTTATTAGCATGGACTAATATAACAAAGTATTAAAGCTACTAAGCTAGCGATGATGTCCTGAGTTTGGAGTGCTTTGGCGTGATCTTTCCTGGACCGCCGCGTGTCCGCATCAATCTGACTGCCACGTCTCCTCTGAACTATCTGGACCCCCGCTATCAACCGCTCAGTCTCTTCTTCTTCCTCCACGCAGAGAGAGAGGGGACAAAAAAGGGAACCAGGCCATTCGCTGCCTCCACCCATCGATCCTTCACCGCCCCGCCGCCGTCCGGTGAAGGAATCAAATGGTCACGCCTCCACCAGTCCATCTTCTTCTGTCGCGCAGCCACGCGTATCGAAGGCGGCGGCAGCGCCACCCCCCCCCCCCCCCCCCCCCAATCCCGCTCAGCAATGCAGCATCCTCCCCCCTTTTTCCCTACTGGGCATGGAGTCACCGGCCCAGCCGTCCAACAAAGAGGCGGTTCAGGGGAGGTGGATCTCCGTGGTCTCCTGCTGCTCGCCGTCAAGGTTCTCCAATTCCCATGGCTGCCTACTAGATGGCGATGGGTTCTTCAACAGGCGGCCACCGGAGCACGAGAGGGACCCTCGGGAAGATGCCACCTTCGAGCGGAGCAAGCTGCCGCAGCGTGCGGCAGCCCGACGCCAGGAGTGACCGAAGTGCTTTCAGATCGTGCGCGCCGCTCCCTCCCTCTCGGACGTCCACTGTGCGCGATGCGCCGGCAGCGAGGGGAGTCATCCTGGAGTGCTGGATTCTTTCTGTTACTTCTAAGTATTTTCTTAAGGGAGGTTTACACTCTGCAGGGCACAATAATGATACTTTGATTGCACTTCAGTTTTGCTCTCTCTTCATGTATGTTGTACATTCCTGTTTTCCCAAACCTGCATGATTTTCCAGCAGTCCGGGATAGGGTTCGAAGATTGATATCACGCTAACTAGGTGCTTCATGTGTTGCACTCATCTTTTGTCTGCTATTTAACATTGTCTTATTTTTGCTGAAGTTGATGGGCAAACTCTTGGCAAAGGAGTCGGAATACCATCGGAAGAAGCTAGGCTTCAGGTTAGTGAAACAATTAGTTTCCCCATTTTTCGGGTTCTAAGTTCAGTTTGAATATTAGTACGTCGAAAAAGTTTGGATATGTAACCATACTTATGTCTCACACTTAATTTTTCGTTCCAAACAAATTGTATTTTTGTTTCTAAGTAGTGGGTTTTACTGTTCTGTACACTTGCTTTTAGTGGCAAGCTTTAGGGCATTGGATTTCTATAGCTATGTACTTAGTGTAGAAAATTCAGAATTGCTTGAAACTTGAGAATGTTCTTATCATCTTTTTAGAAGATGAGACTTTAAGCAATTAAGTACTTTATATGGTTTGGTTTCATTATACCACTACCACATGCCGTATATCTGAATTAAGTTTACACACACTGGTGTATAAGATTGGATGCTATCTGATACTGGAAGCAAAAGGAGTAAAACCACTATGGTTCCTGCCATTCCTCAGCTCACGGGCTTCCCTTTAATTGCCCATAATGCGCTCCCATTTTTGAAGCTCAAAAAACTGTATTGGAAAATTTTGCTTGTGTCAGGTTAGTTTTTATAGGCCTTTGTCTATAAGTTCAATTTTCTTGGAGGTTTTTACTATTTCAATCTGAATGCATAGCGGTTGTCTGAATCTATAGATGTTATTGGTCCAATTACTGCCCTTACTACTCATTGATCTTCCCACTTGTGCTGCTCGGGAACCAAGATGCCAAATCTTCGTCACAGACAAACAGTATACATTTTTACGATAATTATCATATTATGCATTTTCTATATACTATCATGCCACGAAAGAACTCTATGATCTGTACAGGAATCACACAACTATTCCTGCCATGCTATTTCAAAATTGGGGTTAAGTGGTGAGGTGTTGGTAGTAGGTAATATCATCCTGGTATTCAGTTATTTTTACTTGATATATTTTCCTTGAATAACTGAAAAAATGCAGAAGTAGCTTAATGTTGAACATATTTAAGGCAAACAAATAGTTCCATGGTGTAAAAAATAGTCTTAGTTCCATTCTTGCTATCCCAGGTCGGATTTTTATCCTTCGTTTCTCATGTTCAAGTTTTTACAAATTTAGTACAAACCAGATCGAGCATCTCCTTTCTCCGGGCATACACCAATGTTTGCTTGCCGGTCCATGTGCATACCAACAGCAACCTGATGCAGATAAGCACACCACGATCACATCTCCAATGTTTGAAGTTTTTCTTTCCTTGAAGGCATCATGTTAAGGTTTTTCTTTGCGTGGGATTTGTTGACCACATGGAGAGATGAGACCGAAGTGACATATGTGACGATGAGAAAGGATTACATATTGCCAACATATGAACTGTACAAGGGATGCCAGCTACATATTACAACTAGGATGACATCACGAGAGGATATGCAGCAGTATCACATTACAGTAGGTGGCTAATGGGGCACAGGTTCAATATGATCTTGATTATTACAAATTGCCTTGATGATTTTTCCATAAACCAGATTAATCTTATCTCTCATGTTGTCATGTTTGCTAATACTTTTGTGTTGTTACAGGAATCTTTCAGTTCATAAGCTAGCCCTTCTTATTACTTTTGTGTTTATCTCAATTCAGATTATATATGGTTTCCCAAATTCCCATGTTTGCATTTAGCTGAATAAGCGTGGTGTGTCTTTCAGTCTGAATGTCCAAAGAATTGTTTGATTCATGGAAGGTCCAACTCATTTATTTTTCTTTCAGTAGCAGAGTGATTCTTGCAATGGACTGCATGTGGAAAGAAGCAGCATAGTGATTCTAATGTTACTCCTTTTTTAGATGATTCTTATGTTACTCTTAAGAGGCATGTGTTCATGTTCAATGATCTTAATTTCTGAAAGTAAAATAAAATCAATGGAATGGATTTTAGTAATATTATGTTGTGCATATGTCAAACTATTATTGGAAATTGATTTCATAAGGAAGTTGTCTATATATTGTTGCAGTAAAATTGCCTATGCTACTGGAGCCTGTTCGATCAATGTTTGTGGGTGCATCTCCATCGGATGAGGGCGGCGGGATGGTAGGGACAGTAGTATGATGATTGCTGGTGGTAGTGGTTCAAGTCAGGTCAGCAGTGGCGGCGGTTCTAGTCAGGTTATTTGAGTGTTGCTAATCTTTAGATTACTGAACTCTTCGCTGATTTTCCCTGTATTTTTACTAATTTATACATTGGATTTTCAGAAAACATGAACTGCTCTGCTTTACTAAAAGTTGGATCTCTGTAGGTCATCTTATTTAACCGGTTATTCCTAAGTAGCAATAAACTAAACACTTGTGCAGTAGAAAAATATCATAAATGATAAACGTGCATGGCTACCAGTGCTTTCTCTTAGGCACTAAGCCATCTACAAATATTCTGCCTTAATTTTATCGTGTATTTGAATACAACAAAAACATGTTACAAAAATGGAAGCATTGTTTGGCTCTGCGTGCCTTTTTTCTTGGTGGCTAATTTATAACTGCTCTCATAATCTCTTTCATGTTTACCATGATAAAGATTTAATGGGTGGAGGGACCGCTGCTAAAAGATGTGAACAAGCGGTCTTAGCACTGGAACCTTACTGTCTGAATTGCAAGGATCTAAGAGTTGAGGAGCATGTACATTACTGAACGTTATGGTATACTGCACGGTATATGTCACAATGCTGTTTACAGTGTGTTCTCTAATCCAATACACTGTCCAAATTATTTTTTATCTGTCATTACAGAGTGGCACATTGGAAGGAGAGATCCTGGCGAATAGGCCTAATCTATTTAAAATGACTGAGCAAGCGACTGCCCGTAGCCCCACACACTAATGGAGCCAATGCTGACCAGGTGCTTAGCTACATGTCAGCACAGAGGCAAGTAATTTTTTTTTCCAATTCAGTCCGGATAGGTTGCAATTCTATGCTCCTAAATTTTGTATTCCTCCAAAAAAATGTGCTTCAGTATGTTTTAAAAACACTATATGTTTTCAAAATTTAAGTATGGCTGATATTCAAAATTCATGACAACAAATGAGGCACTTAGGTTCTTATCTACAAGATTACAGAAAGCTGTTGTTCCACGTTTCGTCAGGTGCATTGAAATTTATATGCTTGATTATATTGTATTCACCATGTGTGAAATCAATTCTTAAATTTAACCTTAGCCATGGAAGTATACTCCTGGAATGTAAAGTATCGTGTCTAACGACTTTCACTCCCTTTATATTTTTCTAAAATGGTGTGTGCGCCAGCATATTTTACTGTTGATACTTTGTTCTCTCAAATGCCGCACAGTTCGTACAACTATTGAAGTAGCACCATTTCTCAGATGAAAGAACTGCATTCTAAGTTTCCAATAAAATTTGACACCAATGTGGAGTCAGCAGTTTCTTATTAACAATTCTTCTATTGTACTAAGTGGATGGTGTTCTTAATTTTCTTGCATTTTGACGGTAACATCCTATTCACAAAGCATATTTGTTTGCACATTCAAGGTTGACATCCTATTCACACATCATGCTATTTATGGTAGGAAAATTTTAAATTGTTGCCTTTTTGTTACTTATCAATTTTTCATGTTTTTTCTCTCCACTATCCATTTCATGACTTTGAAAAACAATGTGAAAACTATTCTCTTGGTTACGAGAAATCAAAGGAGATATCTAAACTTCAAAGGGTGTTGGTATCTATAAAAAATCTGCTCAAGACTAATCCATAGATTAGCCAAAGGGGTTCAGATTGATTCCTTGATTATAGGTCCTGAAGGTTCTGCATATGAGAACAAGTCCACTGTTGAAGACCAGGAGCATGCAAAAATACAGAAATGGCACAAACAATTCCTCGACATACTTCATGTTTTGCTAGCTGAGAGAACAAGTGGATGAAAAACTGGATTCCCTGGACTTTTTCTTTCATTGCTTGCCATTTTTTTTGTTTTTTTTTGGCATAACTGAAGGTGAGCAAAGACTGGACAGAGACATAAAATTTAGGTTAGTAGACATGGTGCCCTTTCATAATAAAAGTTATTTTGGTACCAATAAAAGGTTATTTTGGTATATCCTTTCATGTTAGCTGAATGTATGGAGGTTTGAATGTCCACAACAAGAAAAGTGGATATGTTATCATGTGTTTCCATGTACATGTTATGCTCAGTAGCACGGATATTTTTATAATCTGGTATTAACAAACTTATCTATGTTATGGATCATTAACACAGAATATAGAGATATTTATGCTCCATATATACATGATAAGTCTGTTGTATGTGGACTTTGTTCCATTTTGAGGACATAACCCGCTTTGATATGAACATTGGAGTAGTAACGACACTTACACAGTTGATATTGGAAAAAAAAAATAGCATATGGCCAAGCAAACAGAAATATTCCTACCACCAGCTCGCCCTCAAACCTGTTGGCGCCCTTTTGTCTTATTAACAAAAGAAACAACATAGACGTACACATAGGCATCTTGACGGGCGCGGCGTGCCGCCGCGCTTCCGCCTACTAGTTAACACAATTGTGGCCAAGCAAGGCAGCGTCTGGTGACTTTGTCGGGCTGGGATAGGCATGGAACCAACTTGTTGGATAGACAATATGCTATCAAATGATAGTGTTTATCGGAACAAGAATAAGTTATAAGTCCATGTGATAGGTCTATAGATAAACAAAGTAGTGGCATGGCATTTTGGCTCCCATGAGCATATTCCCTGGAGCTGAAATGTTTGTCCAGTGGATATAGCTGAAATTATGATCACCCTATCTTGTGAAGAACGAGTGAATACATAGGTTGAGCGTACATTGGGGAGTGGGGATAGTGAGTGGCGTAAAAAGAATAAAAATTATATAACGGTAAAAGAAATCAATATTGAGGATCCTAAAGATATATGTTTTACATGATTGATGTTTAACCGCTAATTTATGCACCCGTTGCAACACACATGGAATTAACTAGTTCAAAGAAAACCACCGCAAGGTAGATGTCAGTACAAAAGACATGTTCAATTGAAGATCGATGCTTTTCGTGAAACTATCTCTCTGCTAGAAGACTTACATGACTCTATGAAAGCATGTATGAATATGTCCGAACGCAAGGAATCTTTCAATTTTAGAATAAAAAGGAAACTAAAGCCATGTTGCAAATGGGAATGTAAAAAATCCATTAAAATTATGTTCCTGGAAAATATATTAAATATATAATCTGAACAATGTGAAAATGATATATGAAAGTGTTAAAAAGACAAAGGAACTAAATCAATATATTTGTATTCTTGTTGTGGTGGTTTATGTCTTGCTGGAATATTAATTTTCCTTGCTTTCTTCAGTGTTTTTCTTATGTCTTGATTACATGAAAAAAAATATTATCGGCTCTAATCAGGATCCTTCTGTATATTGTATCATAAACTGAGAAACAGGAGTGACGCAGAACCTAGTATGCCGCAATACGTTAAAGGACACACGGATAATGTCTTTTGAGAATCATTGTTTTCATTGTGGATACACAAAGAAACATTATAGAACTACTCCTAAAATAACGAAGGAAAGGAGAAGAAAATTTCAGTGGCAACACGTAAGGCCACGCCAATATATCAAGATTTGATGCATGAAACCTATTAAGGCAATACAAGAAGAACCATTGAGATGGTACGAGAATGAGACAATAGATTAGGTAGATTTGATATGATATATGAAGCAACTTTAACCTCGAGCCTTTATTTTTACACAAAATATTTACTAATTCAGGATTGGAATGGGAAACATTGCTAGCATGTGACATAAATGTTGTGGAGAATATTAGGTGTGAAAACCAATTGGGGTAGCAATGAAACAAATACCTAGACCAGCTTATCTGCAAAAGAGGGACCAAAAGATCAGCCGTAGCTATCTGAAACACCACAAACACAAAAATAAGTGGAAACAAGCTTAGTGCGTGAGAGCATATTAAGTATTTTTCTATATAACTTATTTTTGTAAAGTTCGTATTTTAAAAGAGTGCTTATTCCTACTCCAGCTTACTTAATGAAATGTTACCATACAACAAAAAGAATAATTACATAGAGCTGAATGTAGACATGGAATTTTCAAGTGAGGTGTTCGTTTAATCTACAATTCATGATAATTTGAGAAAAATACATATTGTCACTTTATCAATGCCTTTTATGGCAAAGCTAGTAAATCATAAGGAATGCATTATATCATGGTGCCACAGTTCTATATTTTAACACATGGACACTCTCACAATGCAGCCTGGTATTATATGAGAAGCAACATCAATAAGGGGAATACTCATAGAGTCTGAATAGGCCTAAAAGTGGCTACAATTATACATGCTAGATCACACCTTTCATCTAACCTCTATGAAAATTGATACTTATTTAATGATTAATATTCCGTGTTCTTTTAGGTTTGTACGAATAACTATAGATTAAGCTGATCTTCGAACTCAAGATCAATTCATATCTCTAGTGCTCCCTAACCATTAGTAATATATATCTTGCCACCATCGTGATCAACATGTCCATTCTCTGCAAAATATTCTCGATATGATTCTTTGGAACATCTAGATTAGTAGAACTTAACAACATGGTGTTATGTGGACATCTCATCACTTCTTTAATTATGTGAAATTTGGCTTATGCACTAGGAAGCTGGAATCGAGTGAATGATTAATTTGCTTGTCTGAGATATTTTGAAGGAAACAACAAGAGAAATATAATAATCCTCTTCATTGAAAAATGTGTTGGGAAATAGGCATGGGGTGATATGTGTACCACAAATATTTCCGATCTGAAATCAGTATGCATTGCGTTATATGTACATATTTATTTAAGACCTAACTAACGGAGAAAATTGAATGAGTTGGCTGATAGAATTTGAAAGTGCACGTACCAACTAAGTCCAAATAAATGATGGCACATGCCCTTATGTACGATATTGAAGACTTCAATTATGTATGAAGACCTTCCATGCTCAAATATTCCGTGAAATTTACCCTACATAAATGTTTCGAGCAACCGCATCATGCATGACTAAATCATCCCTACAAATATCACCATCGATGGAGTATGTTCCCTCCATGTTTCATGAGTTGGACGCATCCCATGGAGTCTCAAGAACTTTCACACCAACCCTTAGCCAAAGCATTGCAAGAAAACATGTGCTAGATTGAGAATATGAGTCATAGGGAATGGACTGCTTTGACAGTCTGGAACTTCTGCTTGTTTATGGGTCCGTGCCGAACTGTTCTATGGTTGCCATGCTTGATGTGCTTATACTTATGCTCAGTGGAGAGCTTGAGTAACCAAGTAAAGAGGTGTTCCACTTGTGCTTTCGTTGGTTTAGTACCAGCTAGTTTCCTCTTCCATTGCTACATGACCTGTTGCTGTACACATAGCGTGCACGTAAGGCCTTAGTATAACCACTCAGACTAGTTGGGTACTCGCCTTGGCTGCCATGACCTTCACCTACGGTCCGCTGATAGCACGGAAGAGTGTAGGACCGAAAGTATGTCTAGAGGGGGGGTGATTAGACTACTTGACCAAATAAAAGTTTTGCCTATACCAAGTTTTAGGGTTGGCAGTTTTTAGCATTTCATGGCAAGTCAAGTACACCCTACACATGCAAGTCTAAGAGTATATAGCAGCGGAAAATAACAACAAGCATGTATAGAAGGGATAGGGTAGGAAGATCAAACGCAGTTGTAGACGCATGGATTTTTCCCGTGGTTCCGATAGGTGGCGCTATCGTACATCCACGTTTATGGAGTCTTCAACCCACGGAGGGTAACGGTCGCGAGAGTCCACGGAGGGCTCCACCCATAAGGGTCCACGAAGTAGCAACCTTGACTATTCCATAACGGCTTCCGTCCACGAAGGACTAGCCTCACTATGGGTAGATCTTCACGAAGTAGGCGATCTCCTTGCCCGTACAAACTTCTTGGTTGACTCCACAACACGCAGTAGGAGGCTCCCAAGCGACACCTAACCAATCTAGGAGGCACCACCCTCCAAAAGGTAATAGGCTCGGTAATGACGATGAACTCCTTGCTCTTGTGCTTCAAGATGATAGACTCCTCAACACACAATCACTCTCTCACAGATTTGGCTGGGTAGAAGAGATGGGATTGGTGGAAAGCAACTTGGGGAGGCTAGAAATCAAGATCCATATGATTTGAGTGGAAGATCTTGACCTCAACACAAGACTAGGTGGTTCTCTCTCAGAAAACTGGATGGGCAAGTATGGAATAGTTCTGAGTGCTCTCTCTCTCGAGTAGGTGGTGGTGAAGGGGTATATATAGGCATCTCCAAAAATCCAACCGTTACACACAAAATGACCAACTCGGTGACACCGATGTGTGAATCTCGGTGGTACCGAAGTGACCAAAAGGTGGCAACTTTTGAATCTCGGTGAGACCGATATAGGAATCTCGGTTGCACCGATAAGGTGACCAACGGTCAGATTTCCAATCTCGGTGACGCCGATCCAACATTCTCGGTGGGACCGAAAACGTGAATTTGCGTAACAGAAAGTTGGCAACCTAAACTCGGTGGCACCGGTATGGAATCGGTTGCACCGAAGTGGCTAGGGTTTGGCTGAGTCTGTCTAGGGTATGGAATCGGTGGTACCGAAGTGGGAATGTTGGTTGCACCGATTTTGAGTGTTAGGCTCTGGACAGACTTTGGTGGGAGAGCTTGTGGGTGTTTTTGGCGAATGTCACTTGTGCACGTATGAGCATATTGTTCACCAGTCAAGACTTTACCCCCTTTTAATAGTATTGGCTTTCCTATGGACTCAAAGTGATTTCTCACAAATATAAAATGTAGAGTCCTCTTGCTTGAAGCTTGGCCAACCTATTTCCTTTGCATCTTGGGGTATCTCCACAATCTCCTTAGTCCTTTTGCCATCCCTATCATTGAACATTTCCTGAAACGTACTTGGTAGAAACATTAGTTCAATGACTTATATGTTGTTATTAATTACCAAAACCACCAAGGGAGCAAATGTGCTTTCAATCTCCCCCTTTTTGGTAATTGATGACAACATATAGATCAAAGCTTCGACATATGATATAATCAGTGAATATAATCGTCGCTTTGAGAAGTATGTGATAAGCAAGAGCTCCTCCTAAATTTGTGCATTATTTTGAATTTGCGTTTGAATGCAAATGCACAATCGATTAGGTACATGGGGCACTTCTTCCATGTCACATACAACTTGGTGGTGTGCGAGAATGATTAGAATGAATATCATGGCACAACACAATCAAACAAAGGATAATAATCATCTCATAAGCATTAAGATTATAGGAAATAGTAGCATCACACATGATCAAACACAAAGAACCATGTATCACAAGCAACCAAAAGATCAAATGTTTTTTTTGAAAAGCAAATAAACACCAAAGCTCTCTCTCGCTCGAAGCCTAAAGATCTATATACACTTCTCCCCCTTTGGCAACAAGTTACCAAAAAGTTTAAAGGCATACAACTAATCGTTCTTGGGCTGATCTCCTCCGGTTGTTGATGAAGGAGTCGAGAGAACGGCGTCGGCGAAGATCTCTGCAGATGTCGTAGACGGAGTTGGTGTAGCAGCTGGAGGAACTGGAGCTGATCGAGCAGGAGCTGAGGTGACAACAGCAGGAGCTGATGAAGAGGGCCTCAAGTCTGGCGCTGGCACGGTGGCTGATCTGGCCTGAGTGGTAAACTGTGTGCCTGTCCCGAGAGGTGATCCATCATCATCATCATCATCATCATCATCATCAGAAGAAGTAGTCAGAGGAAGAGGCACTGAGTCAACTTCCTTCTTGAGCTCATTCACTGTCTTCGTCAGACCATCAACCTTATTATTCAGAGTCTTGATTCTGTTCTCGAATATCCTCACAAGACTGTTCTGATTCTCCAGAATCTCCTTAATATTGTTCTTCATGTCATGGACAGATGAAATCAGAAGGTCCATTTGCTCATTCCTGGATCTAGGGACCTGAGCACTAGCGGCTCTAGCTGCCTCTGCCTCTGCTTGAGCAGCAGCTGAAGTGGGATGATCTGGGTTCATCACCACAACGTTGTCCTCGAGATCTGGCTGTAGGGGTAGATGTGGACGTTCTAGAGCAAAAATGTGCTTCTCCAACTTGAAGTTGATGAGCATCTGGATGTAGGGTGCATAACAGCAAGAGCGCTTCTGATCAGCGGCAACCCTCTTGATTGTCTCAACAATCAAATCCATGACTCTGATCCTGGTGTGACTGTCAAGGTGGATCAATATATTGATGGAGTAGCCTCGGATCATCTTATCATCTCCTGACTTGGGCATCAAAGTATGCCTCAGAATGGTGTTCATAGTGCGGAGGCCAGCCTGAAGAAAGTAGATGGATCCTAGCTTGTGAGTCTTCACATGAGCAGCAGGGATCTCCTTGTACATATTGGCCATAGCATTGTGACTCGCTTTGGATTCTGAGTACACATCCAAGTCACCATCCTGTGCTTCTGGGACTCCTAAGATGGTAGCCCACTCTTCAACAGAAGATTCGTATCTAGCACCTTCAGTCATCCATACAATTCTGCCATCTCCATAGAAATGTGCGGTGGAGTAGAATTGCATGATCATCTCGTCATTCCAGGCAGTGAACTCTTTGCCAACAAACTCATCCAGACCAATGCAGTGAAAATTGTCTTGGACACTTGGGAAATAGTCCTTGTTTTCTTCAATGAATTTCCAGTCAACATAGCGCATATCGCTCACAGCTGGACTCTTGTCAAGGAGCACAGTCTCATAGAAATCCTGTTGCTCTCTGGTGAAAAATCTGTAGTCCACAGCTGTTTTCTTCCTCTGGGCATATGGATCAGCAGCTCTCCATGCCCTCAGACCTGTATCCTTCCTCTTCTTCATATCCTCAGCTAGTGGGTAGCTGGCATTGTGCTCTGGAAGGTGGGGTCTAAGCTTCATCAAAGCTAACATTGCATCATCATCCTCAACTCTAGAGGTAGTCCCTTTGTTCTTCTCAGATGCGGGAATGTGTCTAGACAGCCTCTTAGGCTTCTCAGCAGCAGCCTTCTTTCCAGCAGACTTGGTACTCTTGGAAGTACCGCTCTTTGGCATAGCATCAGACATGAGCTTCTTTTGTTTCTTCTTGGGAGGGGCCTTCTCAACATGTTCTTCCTCCTCCTCAGCATCAGCACCAGCAGCCTCTTTTGGATCTTCATACATGGAAGTCCTTCTGCCAATAACATGAATAATTCTCTTTCTTGCTTTCTTCTCACCTGCCTTCTTAGGCAGTGATTTCTTTGGGGGCTCAACAGTCATCTTAGCCCTAGCACTCTCAGGTGCTCTCATAGCTTCTGAGCTAGCATAGACTTTGCTGACAGTCCTCCTTGAAGAGGTGGCTTCATTTGCAGCTTTCTCTCGCTTCTTAGCAAGAATTTCTTCCGGCACAAAATCTGAGTCTTCTTCATCTGAGTTCAGCTTCTTCCTTGTCCTTGTAGCAGCTTTGGGCAACCCATGAGAACTGGGGGTGCCTGGATCAGAACTGGAGCTAGACTCAGGACTAGTGCCTGAACTCATTTCAACACTTTGCTCTCTCAGGTCATTCTGACTGTCCTCTGCATCTGAAATACTGACCCTGTGAATGGAATATAGATGAGAAGAAGAAGATGAGTCATCACAAAATTATCAGCTGGTTTTTGAAAATTTGAACAAAAGATTTTCAAAGTTTTGCATTCTGTCAGAGAAAAATCGGTAAGGCCGAAGCAAATATTTCGGTGTCACCGAGACTGACTGTCCTTTTTAACAGAAACTTGGCACCCTTTTCGGTGGGACCGAAAAGGAATACTCGGTTTCACCGAGACAGTTCTCAGCTACACAGAAACAAAATCGGTGGGACCGATTTTCTCACTTCGGTTCTACCGAGTTTCGTCGGGCGGAAGACAAACCCTAGAAAATGAATCATTCGCTAGACTATGGATGTTCTCGTGGATTGGGGGCAGTGCAAACAGTGGCTTATCGAGAAAAACAGTACCAATGCGCAAGAATCAGAAGGGGAGGCGCAATGGAGGTCGAATCCGTACCCTAGCTCGGTGCGGATCCGCTACGGCGGCGACGGCGGTGAAGATTCCCGTCGACGGCGAGGATTCCCAGCGGCGGAGAGGCTCGGGAAGACAAGGCGATGACCTGGGGTCTCGAAGGCGGCAGCTTAGGGTTTGGGGCGCGACGGTTGAGGATGGAATTTCAAAGCGTCGGGGTCCACCATATATATACCCACCACTGTCGGTGATACCGATTTTATGTTTTCGGTGTCACCGAGTTCCACAACTGTCAGCTGACAGGGAAACTCGGTGTAACCGAGAATATGAAATCGGTGTTACCGAGAATGAAAACCAGATCAACCCTAGGCATTCGGTGAGACCGAGATTTTGTGGTTGGTTCCACCGAGAAGCACTTGGGAGGTTTTAATGGTCAGTCCTCATCGATACGGAACTCCGAGTGCTCCACACACAGAGGGATCGAAAAGTACTTGTTCAAATTTTGTGATGCAGCATGAATAGAATATGAGGTGAGAAAGCATAGATAGCTAAAGAGTGGTCCTAGGCATTCTTGTCCATCCAATTGGCAAAAGATAAATCAAAAGCCAAATAACAACAATTGGATGTCCTCGAATGAGAAAATAAATGCAGACCAACATGCTCACACAATGAAGATGTCGAATGAAATCATGACAAACATGCACAAACACACTAGCATCTAACAAGCACTTGGGCGATGACTAAGTCATCTATATATGAGTATTTGACTTAGGAGCCAAGTAAGAGTACTTGATCATAGGTCATACTCATCGTTTAAGCACAAGTGGGGTTACCACTTTTACATAAAGCATTTAATGTTGTCACATACTAAGAGATGCTTTAACTCAAGTCTTAGAGTAAAGCTCCCCCTTGATGTGACATCCCCCCATAAGAGGGATAAACTAACCTTGGGTTTTGTCGATGAAGACTTCATGTTGGTGAGGTAGTTGTGGATGCTCAAGGTTGATAAAGGTCATCAAGAATTGGGAGCATCCTTGTTGTTTTCCTTACTCTTCTCACCTACATGGGTTAGTCCCAACACACAAGAGACAAATACAAGGATATCTATGGACATGGAGTGCAAAGCATATGTTGTGATGTCCATTGATTTGTTGATTACCTTGTCCCTTGCTTACCTTTGAGGGAATGTGTGACTCCTTGAACTATTGCATAGAGTTGATGTTGATTGCAAATAATTCTTGCCAAAAATGAATATGAGTGGATTTCATTGGCGGAGTCACCCCTCAAGAACTTACTAGTTCTTCTTCTTGGGAACCCACATCAAGTTGATGGGGATCCTTGGTGTTGAAGTAGCCTTTGTAGAAGTTGAGCTTGACGTAGCCTTGGGAACCCACTCCACCAAAGCTAGGGATTCGTCTTCATATGAGTCAATGTCCTCTTGAAGCTTGTTCTTGCCCTTGAGCTTGTGGTCTTGTGGTGGAAGGTCATCTTGAGTGCTTGTCCCCTTGGGAAGAGTATTTTCATACTTCTCCTTTTGAGGAACAAACTTAGGCTTGGGATATTGACCTTCTTCCCATTCAACTCCATTTGCGTTGAAGTAGCCAACACCATGATTCTTCCGGTATCCTCCGTGCTTGCGTACAATTTCCTCAAATTGCTTACATCCGGCAAGACTCTTGTAGACACCTTTTTCTATAATTCCTTTCAATAAAGCATTTTCTTGCTCAAGTGTAACTTGGCTAAGAGAAACATCATTAGTGGAATCAATAGAACTACTAGGAGCAACATTGTTGGATTTAGCATTTTTATTGTTGCTACTAGATGAAGAATCTTTCTTGCCTTTGTTACTAGATTGTTTAGATTTAACTTGAGGCATGAATGTAGACAAGAGTAGTCGTTTGGCTAGATAAGATGAAGTCTTCTTTCGGAGATCGTCATTGATAGCTTTGAGAAACTCATGCTCTTGCTCTAAGTTGAGCTTCTCGAAGCGTAGCTTCTTATGAGTTCTCACAAGCTCTCTATGATCTTCAAGAGTAGATTCATGAGCTAACTTAAGAGTGTTTAGTTCTTTAGTTAGTTCTTCTATTTTCACCTTATCATCATCGATTGACTTATCTTGACTAGCATGAGAATTATCAAGTTCATTTTGATCAACATCACTAGTTTTATCACATAGCAAGTCATCATCACAAAGCAAATCATCTTCATCACTATCAAAATCAAGATATTCGGGGTGTGATACCTTGGGGCCTTTAGCCATGAAGCAACTTCCACTCCCTTCGTTTGGTGAATCAAATAGATCGTAGGAGTTGGTAGTCACTAGAGCAATTCCGGCAACACCATCATCTTGACTGTAGTCGGAGTCGGAGTGATAGCTTCTCTCGGAGTTGTTGTCGGAGTCGGAGCCGGAAACCCATTCACCAACATGAGCTTGATGTTTTCTTCTTGTGTAGCTCTTGGTGTACTTGTCTTTCCTCTCCGAATCCCTACTTCTCCTTGAGGGTCTTCGTTCATAACGATCATCTCTACTCCTTCTCTCTCTTTGAGGTGATTCATTTCTTGAGCTTCGTCTTCGAGGTGATTCTTCTCTTCTTTTGTAGGGAGCCGTGCACTCATTTGAGTAGTGTCCGGGCTTCCCACAATTGTAGCAATTTCGGTCACGACTTGACGAACGCTTCTCATCGTATCTTGAATTGGAGCTTCTTTCTTTGCCTCTATTCTTGTAGAACTTGTTGAATTTTTTGACCATGAGGCTTATCTCTTCATTGGTGACAAGGTTGTTGTTTGAAGTTGCGGGAGCATCACTTGTGGCTTTGTAAGCACCGCTAGACTTGTGATGTAGCTCTTCCTTGTCTTTGAGGGTCATCTCATGAGCAACAATTCTTCCAATGACTTCCGTAGGCTTGAGATCTTTGTAGTTGGGCATCATTTGGATCAATGTGCACACGGTGTCGTATTTCTCATCCAAAGCTCTAAGTATCTTCTTGATGATGAATTTGTCGGTCATTTCTTCGCTTCCTAAGCCGGCAATCTCATTTGTGATGAGAGCTAGCCTAGATTACATCTCTGTGACTCCTTCACCATCCTTCATCTTGAACTTGTCAAGCTGACCTTGAAGAACATCTAACTTGGATTCTCTCACGGACTCGGTTCCTTCGTGCATATCAACCAAAGTATCCCAAATCTCTTTTGCATTCTCAAGACGGCTGATTTTGTTGAATTCTTCGGGGCATAAGCAGTTGAATAGAATGTCGCATGCTTGAGCATTTAGTTGCAACATCTTCAACTCATCCGCGGTCGCTTCACGATCCGGTTCCCGTCCATCCGCAAAGAACTCACCTTGCAAGCCAACACGAACAACAGCCCAAACGGCAGGGTTATGACCAAGAATATGCATTTTCATTTTGTGCTTCCAACTAGCAAAATTAGTGCCATCAAAGTACGGACCTCTACGGTGATAACTTCCCTCACTAGATGCCATACTCTCCTAGGTTGTGAGACCTAAGCAATGGAGACCAAAGCTCTGATACCACTTGTAGGACCGAAAGTATGTCTAGAGGGGGGGTGATTAGACTACTTGACCAAATAAAAGTTTTGCCTATACCAAGTTTTAGGGTTGGCAGTTTTTAGCATTTCATGGCAAGTCAAGTACACCCTACACATGCAAGTCTAAGAGTATATAGCAGCGGAAAATAACAACAAGCATGTATAGAAGGGATAGGGTAGGAAGATCAAACGCAGTTGTAGACGCATGGATTTTTCCCGTGGTTCCGATAGGTGGCGCTATCGTACATCCACGTTTATGGAGTCTTCAACCCACGGAGGGTAACGGTCGCGAGAGTCCACGGAGGGCTCCACCCATAAGGGTCCACGAAGTAGCAACCTTGACTATTCCATAACGGCTTCCGTCCACGAAGGACTAGCCTCACTATGGGTAGATCTTCACGAAGTAGGCGATCTCCTTGCCCGTACAAACTTCTTGGTTCACTCCACAACACGCAGTAGGAGGCTCCCAAGCGACACCTAACCAATCTAGGAGGCACCACCCTCCAAAAGGTAATAGGCTCGGTAATGACGATGAACTCCTTGCTCTTGTGCTTCAAGATGATAGACTCCTCAACACACAATCACTCTCTCACAGATTTGGCTGGGTAGAAGAGATGGGATTGGTGGAAAGCAACTTGGGGAGGCTAGAAATCAAGATCCATATGATTTGAGTGGAAGATCTTGACCTCAACACAAGACTAGGTGGTTCTCTCTCAGAAAGCTGGATGGGCAAGTATGGAATAGTTCTGAGTGCTCTCTCTCTCGAGTAGGTGGTGGTGAAGGGGTATATATAGGCATCTCCAAAAATCCAACCGTTACACACAAAATGACCAACTCGGTGACACCGATGTGTGAATCTCGGTGGTACCGAAGTGACCAAAAGGTGGCAACTTTTGAATCTCGGTGAGACCGATATAGGAATCTCGGTTGCACCGATAAGGTGACCAACGGTCAGATTTCCAATCTCGGTGACGCCGATCCAACATTCTCGGTGGGACCGAAAACGTGAATTTGCGTAACAGAAAGTTGGCAACCTAAACTCGGTGGCACCGGTATGGAATCGGTTGCACCGAAGTGGCTAGGGTTTGGCTGAGTCTGTCTAGGGTATGGAATCGGTGGTACCGAAGTGGGAATGTTGGTTGCACCGATTTTGAGTGTTAGGCTCTGGACAGACTTTGGTGGGAGAGCTTGTGGGTGTTTTTGGCGAATGTCACTTGTGCACGTATGAGCATATTGTTCACCAGTCAAGACTTTACCCCCTTTTAATAGTATTGGCTTTCCTATGGACTCAAAGTGATTTCTCACAAATATAAAATGTAGAGTCCTCTTGCTTGAAGCTTGGCCAACCTATTTCCTTTGCATCTTGGGGTATCTCCACAATCTCCTTAGTCCTTTTGCCATCCCTATCATTGAACATTTCCTGAAACGTACTTGGTAGAAACATTAGTTCAATGACTTATATGTTGTTATTAATTACCAAAACCACCAAGGGAGCAAATGTGCTTTCAAAGAGCGACAATCATGCTTTGTACCTTAAGTACACTTCCACCTTCGTGTCTACTGGAAGCATAAAAATGGAGCTATACAACAATCAAGTTTGCATTCTTCATATGAGTTTGAGCAACAATACTAATTGTTTCAATACTAACTATTTGTACTCGTGTTGGATGTGCTGAGTTAGTTATGTATACCATTTTAATTGGCATTCCACCACATAAGAATCATCCTTTCTTGGAACTGAACTTTCTTTGATGATTAAGATGACTTTGATGTTCCTTAGTACTTGCATCATGGATATTTATTTATGTAACAGAAAGAACCTCTTGCACCATCATAAGGAATCATCCAAATGATATCTTGGACCATCATTTCATACAAGAACACGAGTGTTAATAGGATAAGATTCATAGTTTCTTCCTCTTGATCAAAGAACACACACCTTGCTTGGTGTGGTAAGCATGTTAATTCGTACGCATATCATGCAAGACATTGTTTTGTGTATATTGATCTTCTGGATTTCCGATATGCAAGACATTGTTTTGTGTATATTGATCTTTTGGATTTTCGTGCGCGTCAGCGACAACCAGCAGGTGAGCACGCCAACGCTTGTAGCTTCTTCGTCACCACCATCACCAGCAAGCAAGTTGCCCTGAAAGCTACGCTGCTCCGCAAGGAGGCTGACTTGATGCCGTCTCCACCGCACCATAAACCTGCCTCCAGTCGTTCGCGGAGCATCATGGCGTGACGTAGGGCTACTCCATCTCTTGGACGACACTGCAGCGAGCATCGACCTAGAGGCAGGAAACATGAAACCTGTGACAACCCCAAGGCGTTGACCGTGCAGCTGTAGCTGGACGGGCTTGTGGTCGGGTTGTTGTGCGCGATGCCTACCATGTTTGTTGGTGTGTGTAGGTCCTAGGGATGCCCCTGTGCGGGTTTGTGTTTCATCTGGTAGGGCGGCCTAGCCTAGGGATCTACTTTCTCTGGTGCGATGATGTCTTGGGTACGAGATGTGGTCACATATACATGCGAGGCCCCGCGCGGTATCCCAGGCACGACAAGGATGGTGGGCCCACCTGTTGGCTGCATTTTGGCGCCGGGCGGGGTGGCCCGGTTGCGCCACTCGGGCCCACGCACGCGGCTGTCTAGGGTAGCGTGTGCCGTGTGGGAGTGCCAACCATCTAGGGTCACGATTGTTGGATAGCCGGCCATGAATTCCATCCAGCCAGTGCCCACGGGACAAGAGGTCGACATGCGAACTGTAGGCCCTGCCGGGTTGCTTCTCTGGCGCTCGCAGCGTCGATTGCTTTGTGCCGGGTTGTTTCACTCGATCGACTCGAACTACCTTGGGATGGAGGGTCAGTTGCTCGGCCTGTCAAATTGGTTGTTTTCATGGGCATTTTTGTCTCCTTAAGCTGGTTTTAATTTTCTATAAATTTTGTTGTTTTACACCGCATGTCGGGCACCGCCTATGCTGAGGTCACTTCCGCTATGTTTTGCTCCTGCTAGGGGCGAGCGCATCTTGGAGGTGGACATCACCTGGCGCGACGACCACCATTGTGTGACCGAGGTATCGCCGTTCAGGCCATTGTGGGTGGGGTACAGTATGGCGCCTAGGCACGTGAGCTAGAAATGATTGAAGGCCACTGCCATCGTGAATGTCCGCTGGCTTTACATCGGTTGTTGCCTTTGTCGAGGAAGGTGAGAGCATCTTCCTTCAACTAGGGTCACAAACCAGGGGTGCAAGCCTCCCCCAAAGAGGTTTTTCTTCTCGGCGGCCGCTGGCACCACCTAGAGGCACTCCTCTCTGCCTGGCCTCAGACGTTGTCCCTTTCACCGCCGCTCTTTTTGGTCGGTGTCCCCTTCACTCCATTCTTCGTGCACGTGCTTGTCCTTTTTTGTTGTTTATAAGCACCTTTGGCGCTCCATCGTTGCTGTCGTTTTGTCAATGCCACGAACATGAAGCTGCATGTTTGATGTTGTCAATATTCTGTAATAGTGTGAGATGTCATTGCTTTAAGAAACTTCATGATTGGATGTAGTCTTCTTTAGTACTAGATAACCCTTTTCGCCATTGACGCAGAGACCATCTACACGCCAAAAATTTAGCATACCATTTAAAGATTGTTTGCCTAAAGTGTCTACAAATGATTATGTCCATACTGCGTTTGTATTTCCCTTGACGTTGATCATTGACCATAGCTTTCTCTAACGACACATAAGACATTTGCGTGAGCAGGTGAATGGACTCTAAGATTTTAGTTTTATACTCAGGCATATCCTCTTCTCGTAAATCCAACTAAAAAACAACAACTAAAAGATTAGGTTAAGCATTTAAAGGATGTTCTTGGTGAACTGATTGCTAGTAATTATATCCGTATTGCGTTTGTAATTGCCTTGTATATTTACCAATGACAAACAACGATGGTCATTCCCCATCTGCCATGTTGTCCGGCCAGGGCAACCCAATGACTAGATCAATAGAAATCCCGACCGCAGCCCCACGGCAAATGACATGAATCATGGGAACAGTAAACTCCCACCCAATACTATATGAGCAAAAGGAAGCCAAGCGAGCCAACGAATAACATGCCATGGGAGAGAACGATTAACGAGAATGTGCAGCCGCATACGCCAACGGCAAGGCGTAGTGTCGAAAGGCCAATCAAAGATTCAAAACAGGCCATGCAGCCAGGCACAACGTCCTAAGGCCGGGCAGACAAACATGCCATCCTGCCACACCGCAACATCAAAAGTCCATTATTAATATTTCCATCTAGCAAGCATGTCGCCCTACGTCTCTCACACACACGCACGCGCACTCTCTCTCTCTCTCTGTCTCTCCCCAGATCATCAAAGAAACTAATGCAACCGAAAATGAGGGTGAACTACTTCAAGAATATTTCTCGTGAATTATCAACAAGTGATTATGTTTGTATTGCGTTTGTATCTGGTAAGTATATTTACCAATGACAGGCAATGATGATGGTTGCTCAAGTCCTTCCGGCCAGGACAACCCAATAGTAGGGTCGATAGAAAGGCCGACTGCAACCCCCACAACACATGACCTGAACAATCGGAACCGAGGACTCCTACTTGGAACAACCAAGGCAACTCGGAACCAACTTGGCAGACCATATAGTCCAAATGCCGAGGAGACAGCCAAAAGCATGACATCTGAGCAAGGGAACGCGATGGTAGAGGCCATGCTAGAACCCGGCAGTCACCTGGAAGGAACAAAAGAATCCTTCATGGTGTGACTGACGCGCATGCCGAGCAGGGCGCTCACGCATACCCGACTAGTTTTGTGATGTGAGCCCGGTCTTTTAGCATTGCCATCTAGCTCGACCGGGTGTTTTGGCATGCCTTCCGGACTTTAAAATGAACTTTTTGAAGTCACCAATAATGATGAGGCAGAGATGAAACCTGTTTTGCCTCCATTAGTCGCTTGTTTTACTAAGGTGGCACCTTAAGTCTTAATGGAGAAGGGATGATTAAAAGAAGACACGAACACCCTCTTAGTTACACAGGATAATGATATCTGGTTCCAAGCATACATTACAACTAAATATTTGATAGGATACTCTTGCTATTGGTTTAGCTGCGAAGCTGCATCGGAGTATACAAATGGATTGGAGTAAGGGTGCCTTATAAAACAAGGCGAGCAACATTTATCCTACCTGAACAATCTGATGCTTGCTCTCTTGTAAGAGTGGTTGGGATTCATCAAGTGTAAGGGTGATATAACCTAGAAGGAATTATTTCCCCGTGTTAGAGAACCACAGTTAATCAAACTAATAGGAGTCACTAGCTAAATAAAGTAAGCGGCACCTGCACACAAAAAACAAAACACACTTTGTTCCCAACACGTCAAGAGGGTTGTCAAGCCCATTGTCTTGCTAGTTAGGATATTAAACGCAAGTGATAGAGATAATTGGTAGGAAAGTAAAACGGTAAAGTAGAAGTAGAAATTGTGATGAAGATTTCAGTATTGGAGAATAGACCAGGGGCCATAGGTTCACTAATGGCATTTCTCTCTAAACAAGAATGTGATGTGGTGAAAAAACTACTTTTGGGCAGCGATTAAATTGCAAGATTTATATTTTGGACTATGCTCATTCATGGTATACTGTCTATGGTAAGTAGACCATTAATCCAAATGCATCTACTACTAATGCTCCACTCGAAGATCGCTATCCTGCATGCATCCCAAAGTATCAAGTTTACAAGAAACAGAGTGTTGCAATAACAATGATATAATGTAGACAGTAAAACATCAATAAATATGATGAGACACCATCGGCTTATTCTTACTGGAAACAATACAATATATGTGTTGACCCTTATTGTCATTGGGTTAGAGCACCGCAAGATCAAACCCACTACAAAGCACATACTCCCCTTGAAGAAAACACGTCCAAAGAAAATAGATTGACCGGAGAGCGTGCAAAGCTATTTAATTATGCATCAAGAAAACATCAAAAGATTAAATGTAATCAATGAACAATCCGATCTGAAAGTGACAATTCATCATATCCTAACAAACATATTAACAAATTACATTGAATTGATCTCGATCACGTGAGGCAACTCATGGGAACATGGTATTGAAGATCCAAACTAGAGAGGGAGCCATCTAGCTACTACTATGAATCCTAAGGTCTTAAGGGAACTACTCACACATTGCCATAGAGCACCAGAACAGCCCTCCAGAATGGATCTCTATGGAGCAGAAGCTTGCGGAGGCGGAAATATTCTTCTTAAAATATGACGAAGGGTTTCCTTATTTATAGGAATTTATGTTGGTGGAATGGACGATAGGCAGTGATGGTGCCCCTCACATGGCATAGGGCCGCACCCCATGCGCTTGGCACGCTTGGTGGCCGTGTGGGTCCATCTTGCCTCTTCTCATTCTTTCCCAAAGCTTTCTGAGTCGTTCGTGCCCCAAAAAAATATCTATTGAATCGGCAAGGTATTTTGAGCTTCATAGATAGTGATTCCATGTAAACCCAAAAACATGAAGAAAACAACAACTAACCCTAGATTAGTAGACTATTCTAGAAAAATAATATATATTGCTATGAAAGTATAAAAATTGATAATATATTAACATATAGAACAATACAAAATTATAGATACGTTTAAGACCTATCAACTGGCAACCAGCCTGCGAACCAACCTGTGGTTGCATGGTTAGAGGGACTGTGGTATCCCCAGCCCATCAGGGTTCAAATCCTGATGCTCGCATTTATTCCTGGATTTATTTCAGGATTTCCAGCGATGTGCATTTAGTGCGAGGAGACGTCCCCGTCGACGACGAGGTGCCTACGGTGACTTCGTAAATTTCAAGATGATATGCCGGCTCAGTCTCTCGGAGGTGCTCATAGGGATAGGGTGTGCGTGTGTGCGTTCATAGGGGTGAGTGTATGCGCGTATATATGAACGCTTGCGTCTGTACTGTGTTCAAAAAAAAAAACTGGCAACCAGCCTCCCAACCAAAAGTGATCCCAATCCATATCTGGAATGGAACGACCCTTCACCGAACTCGGGTAGAGGTGCCCGGCACAAGCCAGCACGGCGCATGACGAATAGATCAACAATCCGCAGAATGGGGCAATCGAGATCCCGCCTCGGCCAAGCTCGTCCAAGTACCGCTGATCTTACCCTTCGTGTGCCGGGCCCGTGCATTGGTGACGGGGCCCAGTACCTGCCCCTCCGGATAGAGGCGTCCGACCTGCATGCAATAAGAGTCTGTTTGGTTTAGAGCCCGGAGGTCCCAAGCCAAAAAATTGGCGTTGACCCAGCCTTGTATGTGTGTTTGGATTGACGCCAATGATTTGGCTCGCCCAGGCTTTCACTTCTCCCCCCGTTCAGTTTCACGCCAAATCTTTGGCGAGCTGTGGGCGGCCAAATCTTCCGCCAATATTTTGGTGCGCCAATATTGGCAGGGCAGACACAGGCGACATCCAAACTGTTAAACATAGTTTAGTTGCTTACTAATTAAGCTTATTAGGATTAAGTTAATTCTTAGATAGGTTGCTTGGTTCTCAAGCAACCATGTACTTCCTTGGCTCTCAAGGCAGCTATGTAATTTCTTGGCTCTCAAGTAACATTAAGTTTACTTGACTCCGAAGCAACATGTGTACTTCCGCCTGGGTATAAATACCCCACTTCTATCATCAATAAAGACCAATGGATCATCTTTCATTCAACTCTCTTGTTCTTTATTTTCTACTTTAAACACGTTATCAGCACTTTGCTCTTCGTTGAGAAAAAAAAAAGCCATCCGAGACGCTGAACATCGTGAGCGCTTGCCTACAGGATCCAGCGTATCAAGTCACTATGGATGGATACAGATCGATCCATGGCTTCTCGCCGGTCTTACTGCTCGACCCGTGGAGGCGGACGTACTTACATCGGCGACGAGGAACTCGGCTGGCGCACGACACGGCTGCTCAGTGCGGCCCACTCCCTGTACGAAGGGGTGCCAAACTCGTGCGACGGGACTCGCCTCAGCGCCGTTCTTTCCGGCGCGAACACAGTCCTTCGCTGAAGGACTCCACTAGGACGTCCACGCAAAGACGGCCATACATTGGTATGCATGCATGCATCCATGAAAGGAACCGATCAGGAGTCCACGCAAAGACGACCATGCATCGGCATGCGTACACAAGATGACAAGAAAACTGAATGTCTATTTAATTTGCTTGTCTTCTTGTGATTAATATCAATGATCTAATTATTGACTATTTTTTTCATGTACATCTTTATGAGAGAAACACTCCCGCACATGAAGAAATGGATGGATTCTTCGCTCCATTCGATTCGATTTCAGGAGACTACGGGAAACATGGCGCGGCTTCACCCCTCCCTCCCCTTCTCCTGGACGTCAACGGTGGCGCCCGTATCCGTGGTCTTCCTCGGCACTGCCATCTAATTCGACAGCGTTCTCGGGCGTGGCAGCGCGAACGCCCACGGCGAGCCGATGGCGTTCCAGCGACGTCGACGCAGCGTCCAAGGACAAGGCCATCCACCCCATGGTCCGGCGGCCTCGTCAAGGACAAGGCCATCCACCCCATGGTCCGGCGAGCCCTCGAGGCCGCCGGTGACGACGCGCGGTAATTTTTCCCTCAGGAACCGTACGAGAGGAAGATTGGGGCAACCTTATCCATTTTGGGGATTTTGAGTTCGGCTCTCTAACTTTCTGCTATTATATTCAGCCCACAGGCTTTACTATACGTACTTTACATTTGTGCAAATGGGATTTCAGAACGTAAGAACTACAGAATAGTCAACAGACTAAAATAATAATAATAATAATAATCTAGAATCATGTTCAATCTGTCTGCTTTTCAAACAATCCATATAACATGTTCATTTTAGTGCAACAACTATGTTTTGCAATCGAATTTCTCTCTCTGTTGCAAATCTTGACGTAAATTTGAAACAAGGATTACGAAGTGTCATACTTAATATGACTAATCAAATTTTATTTGTAAACCACAAGGTATTGGTGGCATCTACTGCATTGTTTGCAGATTATCCATCATTACTGTGAGGTTTACATCTTGTCACTAACAAGATGACTACCTTCAAAGTGCTCTTCCAAATATTAATATGTGACTACCTCAAGATATCATAAGGTAATATTGGCGTCTACTGCAAAATTTTGCAGACTATCCACTATTACTGCAAGGTTTACATCATGTCACTCTGACAGATGATTACCGTCAAAGTGATTTTATACATTTAGCATAACATAAGGTAATAGAATTATGAACATCTACTGACAAAAGTCAGACTATGTTCTCTATTACTGCAAGATCTACACCATATTGGCGATTATCTTCAATGTGTTATCCTATATAAATTGAGGTCTACACCTATGAATGTATAGCATCAGCTATCATAAAGTTTGCTCTTCTGAAGCAATTATTGTTGTTCACTAAAATGATTTACTCTTACAGTAAATATCATCCATGCAAAATGCTACATGTTGAAATGGTATTTTTGTGCTAATATCAAGTATTCAAGCCTCATTTTGCTTGAATAGGTTGTACAAAATTATGCAAATATTTGCATATCCCAGCGATTACCTTCTATTACATTGGTAAAATACATGCAGTGGAGCCTATGTCACTATTTGTAATTACAGTGTCGTCCATCAATCAAGATGGATACCATAATTTATAGCAAGTGTCTCAAACACTGTCGCAATGTCCATATCACATTGTGGTTATACTTTCATAGCGACTAACCAATGTTAAACATGCAACGTCTATGTTTTTGGCAGTGACTCTAAAGTTACATATTTCCTCGAGAATAAAGTCCCAAATGTTAGCAAGGATTTCATCACATGCGTTGTATTGAAGGATACACCCAGGTTCACCAAGGATCACCTTGGCCATGATTGTTCTCAAACAAATCATTTTATCCATATATGTTTCTTACTCTCATAAGTAAACTAAATAAATGCATGAAAAAAATTCATGCAACACATGGTACATATGCATTTTATATGTCACCAACTTCACTTAGTTCTCAAACTAAGTACATAATGGATGAATATTTATTTTCCTTGAATATTTCCCTTAAGAGAAACATGCTGCCATGAGCACATCGCGAATGATCACCCATTCGTTTTTCAAGACCTCAAGTCTATCGCAACTCACAATTTTGTCACTCAATCAACTTTAAGTTGAGATCTCATGATCAAATATATTCATATGGAGATCCAGTTGAAAATCCCTTAATACACTTTACATCCTCCTATGATGGTATTACAATTTACCATGATGAAAGAACATAGAATTTCTTAAAATCATCAGATTCACCCAACGGGTGCTATTCCATTATTTGAAATTCTTGCTAGTATTGTGAATACTAAGCAAGTCATTGGTAAAAAAAAATATAACCATGAGGAATTCAAAGTAAAGTGGAGGCTAAAATACAACCAAAGGCAAAATTACCTCTTTATATGGAATATATCGTTCTCAAACGATTACAAAGACAACTCTCAAGTTTGTCAAATGTGTGGTTATCTAAATATCATACCTGTGATTACCAAACCCTCGAACATGTTGTCAAACCACGCCACAAATTTATTCAAAAGGCTAATAATTTCAACGGGATAAATTTGAAAATTTACAAATAACAACCAAAATATTCTGGTAGATGCTTGTTCTCAGAATCTTCATCAGAAGGAGAACCAAAGTCTAGTGCAGTAAATGGAGGATGAACTCATTTGCACTCATTAATATCGGAGACCTCAGGTAATCTCCTAATTATCCCAACATATTATTAGCCTATACTTGTACTACTACATGTAGTGCGATGTCCAATATCCTATTTCTTGGACATTATATTTGATAAAATTTTAATGTATGAATCTATTCATACTCAGTTTTGTTGCGTACAAAATAATTTTCTAAATCTTACAAAATATTTGGCTTTAAGCCTTATAATCCTAGTTTGGGGTTAATTAGAAAATTATTGACAATTCTTTTGGTCACAACTTAACAAGTTATAAATTCCCCATATCATCAGATTATATGTGCACCACATATGCCATAGGGGAAAATCCGTTTTAAGGCCCTCTCACCTTAAAATTTCAAATGAGCCACTCATTCTTGTTTGAACACATTCAAAAGATATATGTGGATTACTCAACCATTATGTGGTATTATATAGATACTTCATGGTACTCATAGAAACATTTATAAATGATTTCATGTGTGTCTCTTGTCACACAAAACCACGAATGATATAACTAAATTAATTGCTCAACTTATCAAAATAAGAGAAAATTATCCCAAACAAGGGGTAAATCCATTCGAATGGACAACTTCGTTGAACTCATTTCACGAGCAATGTCTGATTCTAGATAATACTTTATGTACATACCCAGAATGGTTTCTTTAAATATCTTATCAAAGATAGTAAAATTAATTATATGACCATCGTTACAAAATTGTAATTTACCAGCCTCTTGCTGGACTCATACGTCCTTACACACCGTAAGTATGATCTATGTCATACTAACTGCATATCATACTACTTTCCCCTTGTAGTAACTACGTGGAAATCAACAAAGTATTTCCTATCTGCGAGAAATTCGGTTACATACCGATATCACCACTCCAGCATACATCAATGGGCCCTCATAGAAAATTAGGGATCTATGTGAGGAATAAAAAATTATCCGGCAATCAAAATTATTCATAGCCTGTATGCTGATTGCATCAGCAATAAGGACATTTCCGGCATTAGGGGGAGATAAGTACCACAAAGAATGCCGAGAAATAAACTAGAAATGTTATTGACATCCAGTCCTTATATCCACGTACTCAAAGAATCTGAACTAGAAGTTTAGAGAATCATATATTTGCAACACATTGCAAATCTGCCACATACATTTACTGATGACAAAGGTGTCACTAAATTTTATATTCCTGCAGTAAAGTGTCAGAAAGAGTGGAGGTACCTGATAAACCACTCTTCTCCCCAAATGAGAGCAAGAGGGGGAGAAATTTGACCACACGAGATATAATCTCGCATATGCTTCCGCGGAAACAAAGGAAATCAAATCCTTAACCAGTAAATGTAATTCAACATCAAGTTGAAAGACACCTCACTGGATGCTCATCATCCAAAGCCCGGCATAAATGTGCACAAATGTTTTGGTGCCGGGACATCGAAACACCTTGACTCCATTGTTGTAGGAAATCACAAAGAGTTAAAAGGAATAATTGCATTTCCTTGAATTTCATCGATTCCACCAGAATCATATAAAGTAAAGACTACATTTGTCGACATATATTTCTTCTCAAAATTGCTAAAACCTTTTGGGCCCTGAACCAAAATCCATGGTAGAGTGCCTCTTGCACTCATATTGGTTCACATAAAAGGAAGCAAGTAATGAAGAATAGCACTCGCTCTACAAACGAGTGGTATTTACCACAGTAATACCAACTCCTCATAAGTATCTTCCATATGGAATACTAAAACTTCTCATTCATAGACAAAGTCAATGAGGTGGTGAGAAAGCGAGGCTTGTAGCAAAAGGGTTCACGCAGAGACCCGACATCGATTACGATGTAACATACCCTCTTGGTATGAGTGGAACTATGTTTCGATAATAAATATCATTGGCAGTAAAAATAATATTATCCATGCAGTTAATGGATGCAGTGACTACATACTCATATGGGTCACTCGTTTTGGAAATTTATAACAAAATCCCTGAAGGGCTTACAATTCTGAATCCAAAATAAATCGCAACATATTTATGTAAAACTTCAGAAGTCACTCTATGGCTTGGAATAGTCGGAAATCATATGGTACTACAGACTAGATGAGTTCCTTCTTCAAAGGATTACTCAAAGGATGATGATTGTTTATGTGTTAACAAAGGAATCCCAAAATTTGATTTCCTTACATCACCTCAGCGTATATTGATGATTTCATCATCAATGTCTCTATAAGACTTAAATATGCACAAAATCATCTCAAGACGGAAAATTTGGATTCAACCAAATTTAGCTTAAGTTTACAACTTGAGCATTCTATCAAGAATACATATCAGTCTACATACATCCAAATATATATGAGAAGTTCAATATGGATATATAACACAACAAGTATGGTCATACTACCTTAGTAAGGTACAAATCCATCCATACCTAGGAGTGATAATGAAGTGATATCAGGACCTGAAGTTCTATATCTCACTAATGTCAAAGCACTCATATAATTGCAAAACTACGTCAGGCCTGACACTATATTTGCTATCTATGTTCAAAGTGCAACCCCAACAAAAGGTATATGGTCGATATAAGAAATATCAACTTATATCTCAAGCTCACAATGAATCTTGGGCAATTCCATCAGGAAATACAAGATATGACCATGATATGATGTAATGATATTGGTTCTTTATTTGATCCCAACGACGCTATATAAATGACTGAATTTGCTGGAATAGCCTTCATATATAATTAAATGGACTTTAATGGTTATTTCCACTTATCATTCTGAAATAATTTCTTTATCTAAAAGCACTGCAAAAAATATGCATAGCTTAGCAGAATGATTAGCCACACTCAAAATCATGTGGTTAAGATTCATCAGAATCACATAACTTGATTTATCAAGATGCTTCCACTTGTGTTACTCAATACCTACAGGTTATATGGAGAGCAATATCGAAAGGCACATTGCTCAAAAATTACTTATCGTCATGAATTATAGAAAAGTGAGGGAACAATTTGCAAACAATATATTGTGAACTATTCAGAATATCATGATAATGTCAATGGACTTGTTATGACACATCATGCATATTTGCAAAGTTCAGGGGGAGTAATCTCCCAAACTATAACCTGTTCGAAATCATCAAATCGCATATATTGTACTCTTTTTCCCTTGATGAGTTTTTTCCTAATGGTTTCTCATAAAAAGGATTTTGATGAGACAATATAAACACAAGTGTTTGTATATGCCATATCATTTTCTCCTTATATTTTCCCCACTGGGTTTTAAAGGAGTTTTCAATGGCATGTCAAATGCACTATTTTCCTTTATGAGTTTTCTCTCAAAGTTTCTCATAATAGTTTTTAATGAGGCAATATTTTCTCAAAGATCATATGTCATACTTTCTATTTTCCCTATTAGGGGTTTTGAAGGAAGTACTCAAGACATATTAATTGTTCTCTAAACTCAACAATGACTTTTCTCCTTCTTCAAAGGTTTTCTCATATGATTTATCAAGACACAATAATCATTATATGTTGCATCATTTTCTCCTTATTATTTTTCCCACCGGGTTTAAAGGAGTTTTAGCAACATATCTGCAGTATTCTCCTCACATTTTTCCCACGGGGTTTTTGGAGGAGACTTTCAAGATTATTCAAAGAATTTGTCAAGATGATGCATATACCCAAGAAGAGGCGTTGTACAAGGGGGAGTGTTAAACATAGTTTAGTTGCTTACTAATTAAGCTTACTAGGATTAAGTTAATTCTTAGATGTTGCTTGGTTCTCAAGCAACCATGTACTTCCTTGGCTCTCAAGGCAACTATGTAATTCCTTGGCTCTCAAGTAACATTAAGTTTACTTGACTCCCAAGCAACATGTGTACTTCCGCCTGGGTATAAATACCCCACTTCTATCATCAATAAAGACTAATGGATCATCTTTCATTCAACTCTCTTGTTCTTTATTTTCTACTTCAAACACAAACAAGCCCTAAGTGCGCCCTCGCCAGCATGTGGGCTATATGGCGCACATGTGTCGGGCACGACCATGTGGACGGGCACCCTACAAGGCTCTAGCCTAGGATTTATCATGCAGCTAACCATCTCGAAACATACAATGACGTCAACCTAGTACTCCCTCCGTCTCATCTTACAAGTCTTGCACGTGCATCTAAGTCGTCAATTTGACCAACTTAATAAGTCATATACTATAAAAAATATATCATTAGAAACTTTAGATGTTCTATTTTCTAATGATACAATTTTTATATTAAACAATTTATGTTATAAAAGTTAAATTAACGACCTAGATACACGTGCAAGACAGTGAGATGGAGGGAGTATGAGGAAAAATGGTCGAGGCGGTCATTTCTCATAGTCAGCGGCACATCGAGCTGGCCGATTAATCCGCTTGTGAGGCGTGTACTCGGTGGCCTGTCTAGGGGATCCATGATGGGTGGGCTACGGGCATGGACGAGGCACCTCCCATCACGTGAGCAATCTACCTGTTATCGAGAGAGCCGAGTCGACGTGTCGTATTCCTTTTGGCCCCGGGCAGGTTGCCTCGCTACCGATAGGCAGGCCCGCATGTATGGCTAGGGCCATCGGGTTGGGTCCACGGCGGCAAGAGGCCAATGTTTTTTAGTTATCTCCAATGTTTATTTGGATTTTTTTGGGGGTTTAAATTGAAGTAAAAAAAACGTACAGTTTGGGATGCGGTCTGCCCGTTGGGTGCACCCACGACCGCAAGCGGACGACCGTGTCTGTTTTCCTGTCCCAAACAGACGAAATCCAGACCAAAACAGATATTCGTTTGGGGTCGTGCGTTGGAGTTGACCTCGATATTGCGTCTGGTGGACCCGGTGTGCTCCCGAGTTGGTTCATGTTGGCTACTTTTTTAACTTTCTGTAAAGTTGATCGTGTTTTCCCCGGTGCCCAAAACATGGCACAAGTGACTATTATTCGTTACATTAACGCACGACGCAAATTGACACACAATGAAGAGACCCAGAATGCAACTGAAATCAGTATGGCAGTGAGGGGTCTAGCAGCTAATTATATTATCTCTTATAGCCCCAAGGCTCGAGTTCGTCTGAATTCTTGGACGAGACCAAGACATGGTTACTTCAAAATAAATGTGGATGCAGGATTTGATAGTGACACGCTGGCAGGAACAGTTGGAGCGGTGATCCGAGACCATCATGGCAAATTCATTGCGGCTGCAAATGAGAAAATTGATCTTTGCTTTGATTCGTTTACAACAGAAGCCATTGCAGTAAGGTTCGGCCTGAACCTAGCTACTACAGTTGGTTGCAGTAAGCTGGAGATTAATTCGGACTGTGTGGAGGTGGTGACTGCGTTGAATGAGGGCTATTCTTCTTCAGTGGCTTCTGCCATCATTGATGATTGTTATTATATGTCCCTAGATTTTAATCATGTCATTTTTGATCATTGTATTAGAGAATGCAATCAAGTAGCCCATGAACTAGCTAGGTTAGCCAGATTTTCTCCTCCGAGTGTTTGGATGGATAACACGCCTAGTGATGTTATCCCAATCCTTGTATCTGATGCTACACTACTACTGAATGAATAAAGGAGGTGATGATTATCAAAAAAAAAAAAAAAAAACGCACGATGACCAAGCATCACCAAATAGTAGGAATCAAGCAACAGGATTACGAGCCGAACATACCGAGACCCAACCTGCCCAGCGACGGCCCACCCGGACACGGTCGAGACAGCAAAAGTGGTCGGAACCGGGCACGGAAACAAGGACCCAAGAATACTCGTAAGAGCGCAGATGATAACCCAACCCAGCGCACAACAACAGACGAATAAAGCCCAAGACCAAAATACCTTACCAACTGGCGTACATTTGCTCCTTTATATTCCTTTTATTTGGTCTTTCCGTTCGCGGTTTTTATTCCTGGCTCGCTCGTCATTTTCAAGACTTTTTATTTGGTTTTTTTTTTTTCCGTTATTTTTTTCTAAAATAAGCGGTTTTGTTTTCAAATTCGTAAAGTTTCTTTTCAAAATGGATGAACTTTTTCCAAAATTGCATGAACCTTTTTATAAGTGGATGAACTTTTTTTGGTTTTTTTGAACTTTTTTCAAAACTGGTGAACTTATTTTCAATTGGATGAAATGTCTTTCAAAATTGATGACTTTTTTCTGAAAATGGATGAACTTTTTCCAAAATCAATGAACTTTTTTTCAAATTTGATGAACTTTTCCCAAAATCGATGAACTTTTTTCAAAGTTGATGATTTTTTTTTTCAAATTCGATGAACTAATTTCAAATTTGATGAAATTTTCTTGAAAATCGATTAACTTTTTAAAAATTTGATGATTTTTTTTTCAAATTCGATGAACTTTTTTCAAATATGATGAACTTTTTTGACAATCGATTAACATATCTTTCAAGTTGATGAACGTTTTTCGAAATCAGTGAACTTTTTATCAAAATTGATGAGGCTTTGTCAAATTCGATGAACGTTTTTCAAATTTGATTATTGTTTATTTTCAACATCATTGAACATATTTCATATTTGATTAACTTTGTTGCAAAAATCGATGAACTTTTGTTTTTGAATATCAATGAACGTTGTTTAGGTTTGTGAACTTCTCTTTCAAAATGAAGAATCTTTTTCGAACCACGATCTTTTATCCCAAATAATTCAAAATGGGCCAAACTTTTTCGTGGGCCGGCCCAGAGCAGGGTGCTGCAGGCGCCAGGAGCGCGAATGGGCGCCTGCAGCGACGTATAGGAGCTCCCCGACGACATGGCCAGGGCCAGCACAATCGACGCCCGTTGCCCGTAGATAAGCAGCCAGAGACCAACCATATCTCCTACATCGCCTCCGTAGACATCCCCAGGTAACCAGCCATCTCGTCATCCTAGCTCGTATCAGGCAAGCCGGCGGTTTGCAGTTTCGCACGTGCGTGTGTAAGCGTCCAAGAGGAAATCGATCCAGCAGCCTGCTAGTCTGCTTGGTGTGTACGTACTCCTTGTCGTCTACGTCTACGTCTACCTCTCCGACGGAACCGGTTATCTCGGAAAGTACTCGAGCTTGTCACGTACGTGTGTATTGCCGGAAAGAATTCGGCTACATCGTCGTTGAGGTCGGGACCTGCGCCAACATGCATAATGAAGTATATCATGAGAAGCCAGCGCCTCATGTCGAAGCGTGTAGGAGGTTCCTCTGTGGCTACATCGACACAGTGCTCCACATACAGCAGCACCCCACGGCTGACATAGCAAAAGGGAAAGGAAGTTGTCTCATACAACCGGCACATAAGTCATGCACGTACACAGGCTGCGCCGGCAACCTGTACAAGACCTCCGGAGTACTGGTGTAAACCACAGGCTGGATGCGTACGTGAAACTCGACGTGGATGGATCATGAAAGGAAGAAGAAGGTACAGGAGGTGCCGGAATGATTTTGCGTGACCACAATGGGGCAGTCATCTTTGCTTCATGTTGTTTTATTCTGAGGTGCGCAAGTGCTCTAGATGCTGAAGTAGCAGCTTGTGTGGAAGGTGTGAACCTAGCCCTTGGATATGGAGTAAGGGCCAACTCATTGTCGAGACGGATAGCGAGACGGCGGCACGTATGATCAGCGACCGGCCAGGAGGCCAATAGATCACCTGCAGCAGCGATGGTGGAGGCGACAAAGCAGCTACTAGCTCAGCGATCACATGAAATAATAGTCATTCGTCGCGAGCAGAATAAAGCGAGCCATGCACTCGCACGTATGGGTTCTTCTCTTTCTAAAACTGCTGTTTGGTTAAGATGCGTACATGATGATCTTAACCTGCTGTGTGAGCAGGATTTTAATGGAAGTAATGGTTAAGATGCGTACATGATGATCTTAACCTGCTGTGTGACCAGGAGGCCAAAAAAAGATCGTTCCATCGACCAGCGACACAAACAGGGAAACAAGGGCATTTTTGTCAGATCATGTAGGATTTGGATTTTGTTCGCTAGTTATAATTCAATATCATTGTTTCTTTCAGGAGGGATTGTTGTAGGGTAGTATTCGTTCTAATGAATACCTTCCGTGCTGATTTATGCGTGACCACCAGATCATCTATATAAATGTGACCACGGATAGAGTGTGTCTCTCTACGCTTGACTAGTAGAACGCCCGTGCGTTGCTACGGGCATATAAATAAACTAAACAAATGATTAAGATCGTCTTCATAGTCGAAACACATTACTCCCTCATACCTCCGAGCATGTTAGTATGCTCTCCAAAATTCAACAGTCTCTCAATAGTCCGAGCACCCCCAAATCCAGATCATATATGGAGAAGAAATATGGGTGTCCGAACTATCCGTCATGCTGTATCCAACAGACGTGCCCGACCACAAGTACCCCACCCCATGACACACCCTTCCCTTTTTTGTGTTACACCCCCTGCCGCTCGGTTTCCCGTCGTAGCAGGACATTTCTCGCTGCAGCCCTATCATTTAAAATCGGATGACGCCCAACTCACCTTCGCCATGGTGCCCTAACTCCTTCACACCATACTTCCCCATGGACCGCCAAGGAGAAATCCACCGCCAACCATCCCGCTCTCCGCCCTGATCCCCTCCCCAAATGTTTATGCTGATCCTCATCCACCATCAAGGGGAGTGAGGCGTGCACTAAGCGTGACGCCCCAGAGCAAACAATATAGATTCAGTGTTTCCTATGCCATTTCCACGTTGTAACATACAGTTGAATGTCATGATATCCGTTGTTGGACATGCAACTGATACGACACTGTGTTCGTTATTAACATTTGAAGCAACCAATCAATGCATTTACCCTTCTATCTTAACCAAAAATTGTATTGACTTGATGAAAAACATACAAACCGCTCACTCTTGCAATTTGTTGCAAAGTTATCTCCAATGAAATGCAATTTGCCACGTTTTTTTAAAGTAGGGATATTATTTCGCTCAGACAAATGTGACTGAATAGACCAACCCCAACCACATCAACCCACATCCCACGTAATCTCATGTCAATGATAGACTCATGAAAACGATTGTACCAAAATAAAATACTGCTGCTAGAAACTTCCTGCATGATCTAGCGCCAAAAACCTGCCGCCAGCGTCGCTCACCCGCCGCCCCTCCTCCAGCTACCAATATCACCCAGCTCTCGGGCGTCCCCTCCACGATCGTGAGGGTGTTGCCAGGAGAAATAAGTGTTTTTTTTTTCATAAGAACTAACTAAACAAAGAGAAGATACAGTTTAATAATGTAGCACGTGATGTAATCATATAGCAGTACACTGCATCAAGAAAGTGGTAAAAGAAAACAGTACATGAGTTCGATTCTTACCACAAAATTGGACCTGAAGCCGGTGAATAAAATCAAGCACGGTAGTAGGAGAATTATTGCTTGACCTAAGGAAGTGGCATCGACGACGACATGCAAGGAAATCTTCTTATCGCCCACACATCGACGATTCTCAGTCAAACCAAATCGGGGCTCCGCGTCCTAGGCGCTCGATTCGTTAGTTAAATCTCTGAAGAGCAGGAACGTGAGGTGCAACATCATCATCGTCACGTGCACAACAATCCTAGGCTAAAGGGACCGCGGAGAGGCCGTTGCCTTGGGAACGGAACGGACATGGGAGGGGCAGGGTCGCGAGGAAGTGGGGAGGGGAAGGGAGCTCACCACGGTCGGGATCTTGGGAGGCCGCAGCGATGGGGGTAAGCGCGTCGGCGTTGCAGTAGTTGCTATCTGATAGCCATCGCAGTCGATGGCGGGGTGAGGGTGGGCGGCGGGCCAACCCTAGCGCGCCTTTGGGTCGGGGACGTGCGTACGTGCTGTGTGCGTAGCGAGAGAGAGGGTGTGCAGGCTGGGCTCCAGCCTCTTCGGTTCAACAAAAATAATCAAGACGGGTGAAAAATAAACCAGCGGGGAGAAGAGAAGGAGAAAAATCGGTGCGGGGAGTATCGAGCGAGGGGTGGAGAGCGAACGAACCAGAACTTAGAGACTGCTCTTTAGGAGTACATATTAATAGAGATTTGATTGTCATTTAATTTTGAATCCTAACTTTCCTAACACATTGATTGTCATTTAATAATAGAGATTTGATTGTTAGAAAGATCCATGTGTTAGGAAAGTTAGGATTCAAAATTGATTGCCACATAATTGGCTATTCATTATTTGGTAACGTATTATTGGTTCCTGCCATTTGTAACATGGCTGATTAGGAAAACTTGAATAAGATTAGGAAAGTTTTGTGAGGAAATTAAACTAGTTGAAAAAACCAATGTGAAGTAGTGGTGGTGGGAGGTGACACGAAAAAAAACCGGTTGAAAAAAAACCAGGAAGCTATTCTACCAACTGAGCAATTAGGAGTAGAGATAAGTAGCACACGGCCCATGGAGACTTTACAATTTCCTCCCTTATGCCAACTGTTAGCAAAATAATTGCAAGAAAAACATGCGTCTGATTGAGAATATGAGCCATCGGGAATTGAGTGATTAGCGTACATTGAGGATCTTGTACTCCTACTAGCTAGGGGAGAAAGGCGGACGTGTCCACATCGTCCACATCTATTTGTGCGAGCCACATGAAGTTCTACAACAACCTCGACGAGGACCATTTCCTGCCCATCCGCGCGAGCAACATGCAGTTCTTGATCCACCCCCATCAGAACAACATCTCTTCAGCCTGCATGCCTACACTGCTGCTGCTTGTTTTGTCTTGGTGCCTTTTCTAGAATACGCACGAGAGTGCGTATCATGTATTAATAGGGGAAGAAAGGGCAAAGAAAGCCCATCCACCAAGTTTTCCATTGTTACAGTGCGTGAGACACACCTACACTAACTCCACCATTAGTCTAGCTAGCTACTACTCGCATTCGCCCACGTAGCTACTTCACCAAAGAACCTCTCATAGTTGCCTCTCAGGAGGCCGGCAGTCTTCCATGCTCTCCCTTCCGTCTCAATCTTCCGAAGCACTGCCGCTGCCGATGGCCTGTCTCCGTCGAATACCACAGCATTCCTGTGCTTCCACAACATCCACATGCCGAGAGCAATGAGGGTTCTCGTATCCCTCGCATCCATCGTATGATCCTGACATGCGTTGCACCACTCGACGATGGTGCTTGTGGGGGATGGAATGTGCACTGGCCGGCGTAGGGCAGTTAAGATCACGGTCCAAACCGTCCTTGATACGACACAGGAGATGAGAATATGGTCGATTGTTTCCTGCTGCTGGTCGCAAAGAGGACATGCAGCCCGGTGTGGAAGGCCACGCCTAGCCAAGCGATCTGAAGTCCAACATCTATTATGGGCTGCCAGCCACGAGAAGAACCGGCATTGCATGGGTGCTTTGGACTTCCATGCCGTGACCGCAAAAGGAGCCACCTCCCTGCCCCAAAATTTGGCCGCGTAGGCAGAGCTTGCCGAGTAATCACCGCTATCCTCCCAAGCCCACTTGATGCTATCGTGTGAGCCTGGCTGTAGGTTGAACGCCTCCATGGCGTTCCACACATGCAGGTATTCCTGCAGAACGGGCGGTGGGATGTTTGGGCCCACATCAGCGGCCCAGGATCCCTCATGTATGGCCTCGAAGACCGACCTCGTCGCACGTACTCTGGGCTTAATACGCAGGTATAGATTAGGCGCGATATCTTGGATCCTACAGCCAACCAACCAGATCCTCCCAGAACAGGGTAGATCGGCCATCTCCCACCGTGGCCACCGTGGCCGCATGGTAGATTGCCATGGCCTCGCGAGGCACCTTGATCTGAAGGTCGCTCCATGGCCGCGAAGAGTCTGTTCGCTTGAGCCACGGCCAGCATGCTTGGAGTGCATAGTTTAGCCATTGAAGATCCGGGATTCCGAGCCCACCAGCCCATCTGGGCGTGCAAACAGTAGCCCAAGCAACCGGGCATTGCCCTCCGCTCGCCTCATCCTTTCCGCACCAAAGGAAACCACGGCAAATCTTGACGATGGCTCTGATAGTTTTCGGTGGGAGGTCCAGTGCGAGCATAGCATGAACCGGGATTGCACAAAGCACGGATTTGACGAGAACTAGCCTGCTACTCCTAGGTAGCGCCGCGCCTCTCCAAAACGGCAACTTCCTGGCGACCTGCTGAACTAAGCCACGGAGTTGGGCTTCCGTAAGTTTTCTTAGGCTGAGTGGCAGTCCGAGGTACTTGCAAGGAAAACTCCCAACCTCACAATGAAGGATTGAGGAGATCAGCTGAATCTGAATATTATCACATCTGATCGGCAAAGCAGAGGTCTTAGCCATGTTTACACGCAATCCCGAAGCTTCGCCAAAGATGTCGAGTAGGTGGCCACACAGCTGTAGCTCATCGGTTTCGGGCTTGATAAACAACATCACGTCGTCCGCAAAAATCGACATTCGCCGGTTTAGCCCATTGCTGGCCAGAGGGGCGAGCAGCCCACGCGCTGCCGCATCAGAGAAGAGGTACTGGAGGGGTTCCATCATGAGAATGAATAGCATGGGGGATACCGGATCGCCCTGCTTCAGCCCCTGCCTGTTTGGAATTGGAGCACCCGAGACTCCGTTCACCAAGATCCTGGTAGAAGATGTGGATAGAAGGCCTGAAATCCAAGTCATCCACCTAGGTCCAAAGCCCATATGCCTCAGGACCTCAAGAACAAACGGCCATTTCACCGTATCGGAAGCCTTGGAAATATCCAATTTGATCATCACCACTGGGTTCTTGAGCGCGTGGAGTCTCCTTGCTGTTCCTTGGACTAGCATAAAGTTGTCGTGGATAGATCTTCCACGCACGAACGCGCTTTGGTGCGCGCCAACAAGCTCCGGAAGGTCATCGGTGAGCCTAACAGACAAGATTTTGTCAAAGACTTTGATGGCTCCGTGTACGAGGCTCACCGGGCGATAGTCTTTAAGCTCCATGGCACCATCCTTCTTAGGCAGGAGGGAGACCAACGACTTGTTGATCGCATGCAGCCCACGCATGTCCCCACGGTGAAAGCAGTCCAAAGCTCGCATGAAATCTGCCTTGATAATATCCCAGCAAGATGCATAAAATCTTCCGGTGAACCCGTCCGGTCCGGGCGCTTTGTCCATTGGCATTGATTTGATCACCTTCTCCGCCTCCTCTTCAGAAAATGGCACCTCAAGGTGCCGCCGGTCCCTACTAGGGAGGCCTATTCGCCCCAAGTCAAGGACATGGCTGCGCTGGGTCGCAGTTCCCAACAGGCGACCGTAGTACTCATCAGCAGCGGCAGCGATCTCCTCCTGTCCCGTGAGAGCCGTCCCCTCATGTTGCAGACACATGATTACATTTTTCCGTAACTATTCTCTAATAACCAAGGGTGAAGAGATTTTGCACCAGTGCTTGGTAGAGAGCGCGAGTAACCGAGTAAAGATGATGTGCACTTGTGCTCGTTGGCAAGCCTTGTTTCCTCTTCCCTTGCCAGCTAAAATCCTTCGATGCATATTTTGATGGGAACATGTAACTGAGACCTAAGGGCAGCCACCCTGATCAGGCCGGTGCTCGCCTAGGTGGCCATGTCATCCGCCTCTCTGCCCGCTGACAACACGGAAGGGTCACAATGCTACTATGTACATTAAAAAAATTCGTATACGACCAACTGAGACCTCAGTCAGAGGGTGGCAGTTGTTAATACAGAGTATTTGTCTTATTGCACCATTCAATAGGTTTTGAAGTCCTAAATCTGCTCAACACATCTATCGCGCACCATTAGACCGAACTGTGTGTGATGTAATATCACAAATAGTTGGTGAAGAAAAGTGTGCCTAATGTCAAAATATTACACACTATTCAAAAAATGCTCAGTGTGCGATATCATGAAAACAGTTTTTGCAAAAGAAGTGTGCGATGCTTTGCATACGGTTATTGAAAATACAATTGTGCTTGGTAGCTTATCAATGCACACGATTTTTAAAAGAATAAACATGTGTAATGCTTTGAACTCGGTTATTGCAAAAGAAGTGTGTGTGCGATGTAGTCTATCATTGTACACGTTTTTGAAAACACAACTGCCTGTGATCCCTTGCATAGGTTTTTGTAAAGAAAATATGTGTGCGATCTAACATATCATTGTACATAGTTTAAAAATTACAACCGTTTGTGGTCCCTTTTGATTGATGATTAACATCGAGTACTTCAAACTAGAACTGCCCCGATACTCCGGTTCATGGCAATCAAATGTGAGTGCCAGCGTACTCAGCCGTTTATCCGGTGGGTCGCCGGTTTTGGGGCTAGAAGATACACAGTGCCGAGTTAGGGGAACTCGAGTTCCTTCATCAACAAGTGCATAGCATCGTTAAGTGTTTTAGGTTCACTGACAAGGAGGTACTGGCCACTTGGATTGGCAGAGGGATCCAGCCACTACGTGCAAGGGAACATCCTATGCACAAGTACACTTCTGCTTCGGTACACCCCCCCTAAACACATCAAGGGCTGAGATTAACCGATACCCCTTCATTACCAAGGGCAGGATCGTCTTAAGTGAAAAATGGCCCGCCCGCCCACGCCGCCGCCTTTGCCCGCGCTCACCCCGCGTTTGCGCAAATACGGCGAGCCGAGCCGACTCGAGCCGAGCCGTTCAGGCCTGCATGGCGACGCGCCGACGCGTGGGCCCCGCATGGCAGCGAGCCAGCACGACGACGAGCCGCCCGTTGATCGCGCCGCGTGCGTGCGGGAACTGGCGGCCACACGTGGCGGGCGACGTGTTGCGTCGTGGGCACCGCGGCGCGGGGTCAAAGACCCTCTGCTCGAGGGTCTGCCGCCCCGCCGAGCGCCGTCGCGTCGCCATTATTATGGTTATAATGGCCGGCGATCGGCCTCCCCGCCATCAAAACGCCCCACCCACCCCCTCCCGTCCTATAAAACGGGCGCCGCCGGCCGTCGCCCTCGCCCCCACACTCCTCTCCCGTCGCACTCTCCCGCATCTCCTTCCCCGCCCCGCCCGCCATGTCCGGCGCAGGAAGCTCCCGTGGAGGCGGCCCGGCGCCCGCCGGCCCGTGGCCGTCGAGCCTCGGCATCCCCGAGGCGATGGAGCTGCGGCGGTACAACATACTTGTGCCGCCGTCTTCGCGCCTGCCGGGGACCTGGCACATCAGCGCCGCCGGGTACGCGGTGGAGGGTCCGGCCGCCCCACGGAGCGAGGTTAGGTCGTTCCCCGGCGGCCGGTGGAACGCTCGCGGCCGCCGCCGTTTTTGGGAGGGCCGCCACTGGGACGACGTCCTCCGCGAATGCCGCGCCGGACGGCTCGTGTTGCCTCCCCCGCCCGCGGCTGGCGCACGTCGCCCACCTCCTCCACCGGCGGCCGCTGCCCCTCCACCACCCGCAGGCCCCGCCCTTCTCCCACCCGCGGTGCCGGAGGTGGAGATCCCGCCGGAACAGTGCGCGCTGCGGCAGGAGGGGGATCCCGACGACACGCCGGGGTTTCTGGCCGCCTTCCTCCGGTCGACGACTGAGCCGGGCCTCGTGCCACCGCCGGAGATGAGAGACCCGGCGGACCCGGACGACACGCCGGGCCTAATGGAGATCCTCCGCAACTCTGCGGCGGCCGCGGAGGAGGACGACGACCTCGGGTGGCTGGACGACCTGAGCAGCAGTGACGGCGGCGAAGACGGCGGCGCAGACGGCGGCATGGGCGGGGAGGTCATCGACCTCGCGGGGACCGACGAGGACGCTTAGATTAGGGTTTTTTTAAATAAATTATGTAAAATATTTCTAAGTTTGAATGAAATTCGCCGTTCGAATCAATATGTGTTTGAATTATGCCCTGTGTCGCTGCCATGCGGGGCCCACGCGCCGTCGTGCTGTCTCGTTGACACGCGGGGCCCACGGGTCGGAGCATCGTCGTGCTGACTCACTGCAATGCGGGGCCCAGGCGTCGGGACGGGAGTTTTTTTTTTTTAGCATTCCCGCTTTTAGATTCATTAAGGGTTGTGCCCCTTAGGTAACTGAACACATGCCCGTAGCCCAGTGGCAAGCGCCACGCCTTATAACGCCACCGACGCGGGTTCGACCCCGTCTGGCGCAGTTTTTATTAAAAAATCAACTTTTTTTACGTTATTTCTTTTGTCTTACTCTGGTCGGACCCCCTGTCAACACATTTTTCTTTTTATTTACATTTGTAGTTATTAAAAATACAATTTTTTCAATGCATAAATATTTACAAAAATCCACAATTCATAATATACAACTTAACTTAATAACCGTGCATAGTAATAAAACTTGTCATATATGAAACTTACAGAAATCCGACCCTAGGGTCATTTTTTGGCCATCTTCAGATTGACCCCCGATATTACAAGGGAGTGGGCATGCCCACCCTAGGACCCCACAACAAATTTCATCGAAATCCGACAACATACACCCGTTGCCGACCCTGCCGGACAGTACGTCAGAGTTTTATCTCAGAAAATTATAAAAAAATCATGCAATGTCGAATAGCTCCGAAACTTTGCATGCAAGGTTTTCATGATGGTACAAGGCCATGAATTTTTTTTGGGTCCATTTCAAAGATGTCGAAAAAAATGTCCCTCGAGACGGGCCCTTCGCTCCTACCCGAACGGGCACCACAGAACAAGGTCATTTTTTGGCCATCTTCAGATTGATCCCAGATTTTACAAGGGAGTGGGCATGCCCACCCTAGGACCCCACGACAAATTTCAACGAAATCCGACAACATACGCCCTTTGCCGACCCTGCCGGACAGTACGTCAGGGTTTTATCTCGAAAAATCGTAAGAAAATCATGCAATGTCGAATAGCTCCGAAACTTTGCATGCATGCTTTTAATGATGGTACAAGGTCATGAAATTTTTTTGGGTCCATTTCAAAGATGTTGAAAAAAATGTCCCTCGAGACGGGCCCTTCGCTCCTACCCGAACGGGCACCGCAGAACAAGGTCATTTTTTGGCCATCTTCAGATTGACCCCAAATTTTACAAGGGAGTGGGCATGCCCACCCTAGGGCCCCACGACAAATTTCATCGAAATCCGACAACATACGCCGGTTGACGACCTTGCCGGATAGTACGTTAGAGTTTTCGCATGGAAAATCACAGAAAATGCATGGAATGTCAGAAAATAAAAAAAATTGGCGTGCCACCTTGCGATGACCCACAGAGGTTGTGGAAAAAAATCGGGTCCGTTTCGTGGAGGGGAGAATCATGATCGCATTGCAACCCCCCTTCCGCCCCTACCGACACCCTAGGGTTACACAGCATGTACATGCATACGTGCATGAAGTCTACCCAACTTTTGCGAGGGAGTTGGCATGCCCACCCTGGGACCCCACGCCAAAAATGAACGAAATCGGAGACCGAACGCATGTTGCGTCACGTCCCGCAGCTGTTTCTTAGGGTTTTCGCATGGAAAATCACAGAAAATGCATGGAATGTCAGAAAATAAAAAAAATTGGCGTGCCACCTTGCGATGACCCACAGAGGTTGTGGAAAAAAATCGGGTCCGTTTGGTGGAGGGGAGAATCATGATCGCATTGCAACCCCCCTTCCGCCCCTACCGACACCCTAGGGTTACACAGCATGTACATGCATACGTGCATGAAGTCTACCCAACTTTTGCGAGGGAGTTGGCATGCCCACCCTGGGACCCCACGCCAAAAATGAACGAAATCGGAGACCGAACGCATGTTGCGTCACGTCCGGCAGCTGTTTCTTAGGGTTATAATGGCCGGCGATCGGCCTCCCCGCCATCAAAACGCCTCACCCACCCCCTCCCGTCCTATAAAACGGGCGCCGCCGGCCGTCGCCCTCGCCCCCACACTCCTCTCCCGTCGCACTCTCCCGCATCTCCTTCCCCGCCCCGCCCGCCTTGTCCGGCGCAGGAAGCTCCCGTGGAGGCGGCCCGGCGCCCGCCGGCTCGTGGCCGTCGAGCCTCGGCATCCCCGAGGCGATGGAGCTGCGGCGGTACAACATACTTGTGCCGCCGTCTTCGCGCCTGCCGGGGACCTGGCACATAAGCGCCGCCGGGTACGCGGTGGAGGGTCCGGTCGCCCCACGGAGCGAGGTTAGGTCGTTCCCCGGCGGCCGGTGGAACGCTCGCGGCCGCCGCCGTTTTTGGGAGGGCCGCCACTGGGACGACGTCCTCCGCGAATGCCGCGCCGGACGGCTCGTGTTGCCTCCCCCGCCCGCGGCTGGCGCACGTCGCCCACCTCCTCCACCGGCGGCCGCTGCCCCTCCACCACCCGCAGGCCCCGCCCTTCTCCCACCCGCAATGCCGGAGGTGGAGATCCCGCCGGAACAGTGCGCGCTGCGGCAGGAGGGGGATCCCGACGACACGCCGGGGTTTCTGGCCGCCTTCCTCCGGTCGACGACTGAGCCGGGCCTCGTGCCACCGCCGGAGATGAGAGACCCGGCGGACCTGGACGACACGCCGGGCCTAATGGAGACCCTCCGCAACTCTGCGGCGGCCGCGGAGGAGGACGACGACCTCGGGTGGCTGGACGACCTGAGCAGCAGTGACGGCGGCGAAGACGGCGGCGCAGACGGCGGCATGGGCGGGGAGGTCATCGACCTCGCGGGGACCGACGAGGACGCTTAGATTAGGGTTTTTTTAAATAAATTATGTAAAATATTTCTAAGTTTGAATGAAATTCGCCGTTCGAATCAATATGTGTTTGAATTATGCCCTGTGTCGCTGCCATGCGGGGCCCACGCGCCGTCGTGCTGTCTCGTTGACACGCGGGGCCCACGGGTCGGAGCATCGTCGTGCTGACTCACTGCAATGCGGGGCCCAGGCGTCGGGACGGGAGTTTTTTTTTTTAGCATTCCCGCTTTTAGATTCATTAAGGGTTGTGCCCCTTAGGTAACTGAACACATGCCCGTAGCCCAGTGGCAAGCGCCACGCCTTATAACGCCACCGACGCGGGTTCGACCCCGTCTGGCGCAGTTTTTATTAAAAAATCAACTTTTTTTACGTTATTTCTTTTGTCTTACTCTGGTCGGACCCCCTGTCAACACATTTTTCTTTTTATTTACATTTGTAGTTATTAAAAATACAATTTTTTCAATGCATAAATATTTACAAAAATCCACAATTCATAATATACAACTTAACTTAATAACCGTGCATAGTAATAAAACTTGTCATATATGAAACTTACAGAAATCCGACCCTAGGGTCATTTTTTGGCCATCTTCAGATTGACCCCCGATATTACAAGGGAGTGGGCATGCCCACCCTAGGACCCCACGACAAATTTCATCGAAATCCGACAACATACACCCATTGCCGACCCTGCCGGACAGTACGTCAGAGTTTTATCTCAGAAAATTATAAAAAAATCATGCAATGTCGAATAGCTCCGAAACTTTGCATGCAAGGTTTTCATGATGGTACAAGGCCATGAATTTTTTTTGGGTCCATTTCAAAGATGTCGAAAAAAATGTCCCTCGAGACGGGCCCTTCGCTCCTACCCGAACGGGCACCACAGAACAAGGTCATTTTTTGGCCATCTTCAGATTGATCCCAGATTTTACAAGGGAGTGGGCATGCCCACCCTAGGACCCCACGACAAATTTCAACGAAATCCGACAACATACGCCCTTTGCCGACCCTGCCGGACAGTACGTCAGGGTTTTATCTCGAAAAATCGTAAGAAAATCATGCAATGTCGAATAGCTCCGAAACTTTGCATGCATGCTTTTAATGATGGTACAAGGTCATGAAATTTTTTTGGGTCCATTTCAAAGATGTTGAAAAAAATGTCCCTCGAGACGGGCCCTTCGCTCCTACCCGAACGGGCACCGCAGAACAAGGTCATTTTTTGGCCATCTTCAGATTGACCCCAAATTTTACAAGGGAGTGGGCATGCCCACCCTAGGGCCCCACGACAAATTTCATCGAAATCCGACAACATACGCCGGTTGACGACCTTGCCGGATAGTACGTTAGAGTTTTCGCATGGAAAATCACAGAAAATGCATGGAATGTCAGAAAATAAAAAAAATTGGCGTGCCACCTTGCGATGACCCACAGAGGTTGTGGAAAAAAATCGGGTCCGTTTCGTGGAGGGGAGAATCATGATCGCATTGCAACCCCCCTTCCGCCCCTACCGACACCCTAGGGTTACACAGCATGTACATGCATACGTGCATGAAGTCTACCCAACTTTTGCGAGGGAGTTGGCATGCCCACCCTGGGACCCCACGCCAAAAATGAACGAAATCGGAGACCGAACGCATGTTGCGTCACGTCCCGCAGCTGTTTCTTAGGGTTTTCGCATGGAAAATCACAGAAAATGCATGGAATGTCAGAAAATAAAAAAAATTGGCGTGCCACCTTGCGATGACCCACAGAGGTTGTGGAAAAAAATCGGGTCCGTTTGGTGGAGGGGAGAATCATGATCGCATTGCAACCCCCCTTCCGCCCCTACCGACACCCTAGGGTTACACAGCATGTACATGCATACGTGCATGAAGTCTACCCAACTTTTGCGAGGGAGTTGGCATGCCCACCCTGGGACCCCACGCCAAAAATGAACGAAATCGGAGACCGAACGCATGTTGCGTCACGTCCGGCAGCTGTTTCTTAGGGTTATAATGGCCGGCGATCGGCCTCCCCGCCATCAAAACGCCTCACCCACCCCCTCCCGTCCTATAAAACGGGCGCCGCCGGCCGTCGCCCTCGCCCCCACACTCCTCTCCCGTCGCACTCTCCCGCATCTCCTTCCCCGCCCCGCCCGCCTTGTCCGGCGCAGGAAGCTCCCGTGGAGGCGGCCCGGCGCCCGCCGGCTCGTGGCCGTCGAGCCTCGGCATCCCCGAGGCGATGGAGCTGCGGCGGTACAACATACTTGTGCCGCCGTCTTCGCGCCTGCCGGGGACCTGGCACATAAGCGCCGCCGGGTACGCGGTGGAGGGTCCGGCCGCCCCACGGAGCGAGGTTAGGTCGTTCCCCGGCGGCCGGTGGAACGCTCGCGGCCGCCGCCGTTTTTGGGAGGGCCGCCACTGGGACGACGTCCTCCGCGAATGCCGCGCCGGACGGCTCGTGTTGCCTCCCCCGCCCGCGGCTGGCGCACGTCGCCCACCTCCTCCACCGGCGGCCGCTGCCCCTCCACCACCCGCAGGCCCCGCCCTTCTCCCACCCGCAATGCCGGAGGTGGAGATCCCGCCGGAACAGTGCGCGCTGCGGCAGGAGGGGGATCCCGACGACACGCCGGGGTTTCTGGCCGCCTTCCTCCGGTCGACGACTGAGCCGGGCCTCGTGCCACCGCCGGAGATGAGAGACCCGGCGGACCTGGACGACACGCCGGGCCTAATGGAGACCCTCCGCAACTCTGCGGCGGCCGCGGAGGAGGACGACGACCTCGGGTGGCTGGACGACCTGAGCAGCAGTGACGGCGGCGAAGACGGCGGCGCAGACGGCGGCATGGGCGGGGAGGTCATCGACCTCGCGGGGACCGACGAGGACGCTTAGATTAGGGTTTTTTTAAATAAATTATGTAAAATATTTCTAAGTTTGAATGAAATTCGCCGTTCGAATCAATATGTGTTTGAATTATGCCCTGTGTCGCTGCCATGCGGGGCCCACGCGCCGTCGTGCTGTCTCGTTGACACGCGGGGCCCACGGGTCGGAGCATCGTCGTGCTGACTCACTGCAATGCGGGGCCCAGGCGTCGGGACGGGAGTTTTTTTTTTTAGCATTCCCGCTTTTAGATTCATTAAGGGTTGTGCCCCTTAGGTAACTGAACACATGCCCGTAGCCCAGTGGCAAGCGCCACGCCTTATAACGCCACCGACGCGGGTTCGACCCCGTCTGGCGCAGTTTTTATTAAAAAATCAACTTTTTTTACGTTATTTCTTTTGTCTTACTCTGGTCGGACCCCCTGTCAACACATTTTTCTTTTTATTTACATTTGTAGTTATTAAAAATACAATTTTTTCAATGCATAAATATTTACAAAAATCCACAATTCATAATATACAACTTAACTTAATAACCGTGCATAGTAATAAAACTTGTCATATATGAAACTTACAGAAATCCGACCCTAGGGTCATTTTTTGGCCATCTTCAGATTGACCCCCGATATTACAAGGGAGTGGGCATGCCCACCCTAGGACCCCACGACAAATTTCATCGAAATCCGACAACATACACCCATTGCCGACCCTGCCGGACAGTACGTCAGAGTTTTATCTCAGAAAATTATAAAAAAATCATGCAATGTCGAATAGCTCCGAAACTTTGCATGCAAGGTTTTCATGATGGTACAAGGCCATGAATTTTTTTTGGGTCCATTTCAAAGATGTCGAAAAAAATGTCCCTCGAGACGGGCCCTTCGCTCCTACCCGAACGGGCACCACAGAACAAGGTCATTTTTTGGCCATCTTCAGATTGATCCCAGATTTTACAAGGGAGTGGGCATGCCCACCCTAGGACCCCACGACAAATTTCAACGAAATCCGACAACATACGCCCTTTGCCGACCCTGCCGGACAGTACGTCAGGGTTTTATCTCGAAAAATCGTAAGAAAATCATGCAATGTCGAATAGCTCCGAAACTTTGCATGCATGCTTTTAATGATGGTACAAGGTCATGAAATTTTTTTGGGTCCATTTCAAAGATGTTGAAAAAAATGTCCCTCGAGACGGGCCCTTCGCTCCTACCCGAACGGGCACCGCAGAACAAGGTCATTTTTTGGCCATCTTCAGATTGACCCCAAATTTTACAAGGGAGTGGGCATGCCCACCCTAGGGCCCCACGACAAATTTCATCGAAATCCGACAACATACGCCGGTTGACGACCTTGCCGGATAGTACGTTAGAGTTTTCGCATGGAAAATCACAGAAAATGCATGGAATGTCAGAAAATAAAAAAAATTGGCGTGCCACCTTGCGATGACCCACAGAGGTTGTGGAAAAAAATCGGGTCCGTTTCGTGGAGGGGAGAATCATGATCGCATTGCAACCCCCCTTCCGCCCCTACCGACACCCTAGGGTTACACAGCATGTACATGCATACGTGCATGAAGTCTACCCAACTTTTGCGAGGGAGTTGGCATGCCCACCCTGGGACCCCACGCCAAAAATGAACGAAATCGGAGACCGAACGCATGTTGCGTCACGTCCCGCAGCTGTTTCTTAGGGTTTTCGCATGGAAAATCACAGAAAATGCATGGAATGTCAGAAAATAAAAAAAATTGGCGTGCCACCTTGCGATGACCCACAGAGGTTGTGGAAAAAAATCGGGTCCGTTTGGTGGAGGGGAGAATCATGATCGCATTGCAACCCCCCTTCCGCCCCTACCGACACCCTAGGGTTACACAGCATGTACATGCATACGTGCATGAAGTCTACCCAACTTTTGCGAGGGAGTTGGCATGCCCACCCTGGGACCCCACGCCAAAAATGAACGAAATCGGAGACCGAACGCATGTTGCGTCACGTCCGGCAGCTGTTTCTTAGGGTTATAATGGCCGGCGATCGGCCTCCCCGCCATCAAAACGCCTCACCCACCCCCTCCCGTCCTATAAAACGGGCGCCGCCAGCCGTCGCCCTCGCCCCCACACTCCTCTCCCGTCGCACTCTCCCGCATCTCCTTCCCCGCCCCGCCCGCCTTGTCCGGCGCAGGAAGCTCCCGTGGAGGCGGCCCGGCGCCCGCCGGCTCGTGGCCGTCGAGCCTCGGCATCCCCGAGGCGATGGAGCTGCGGCGGTACAACATACTTGTGCCGCCGTCTTCGCGCCTGCCGGGGACCTGGCACATCAGCGCCGCCGGGTACGCGGTGGAGGGTCCGGCCGCCCCACGGAGCGAGGTTAGGTCGTTCCCCGGCGGCCGGTGGAACGCTCGCGGCCGCCGCCGTTTTTGGGAGGGCCGCCACTGGGACGACGTCCTCCGCGAATGCCGCGCCGGACGGCTCGTGTTGCCTCCCCCGCCCGCGGCTGGCGCACGTCGCCCACCTCCTCCACCGGCGGCCGCTGCCCCTCCACCACCCGCAGGCCCCGCCCTTCTCCCACCCGCGGTGCCGGAGGTGGAGATCCCGCCGGAATAGCGCGCGCTGCGGCAGGAGGGGGATCCCGACGACACGCCGGGGTTTCTGGCCGCCTTCCTCCGGTCGACGACTGAGCCGGGCCTCGTGCCACCGCCGGAGATGAGAGACCCGGCGGACCCGGACGACACGCCGGGCCTAATGGAGACCCTCCGCAACTCTGCGGCGGCCGCGGAGGAGGACGACGACCTCGGGTGGCTGGACGACCTGAGCAGCAGTGACGGCGGCGAAGACGGCGGCGCAGACGGCGGCGCAGACGGCGGCATGGGCGGGGAGGTCATCGACCTCGCGGGGACCGACGAGGACGCTTAGATTAGGGTTTTTTTAAATAAATTATGTAAAATATTTCTAAGTTTGAATGAAATTCGCCGTTCGAATCAATATGTGTTTGAATTATGCCCTGTGTCGCTGCCATGCGGGGCCCACGCGCCGTCGTGCTGTCTCGTTGACACGCGGGGCCCACGGGTCGGAGCGTCGTCGTGTTGACTCACTGCAATGCGGGGCCCAGGCGTCGGGACGGGAGTATTTTTTTTTAGCATTCCCGCTTTTAGATTCATTAAGGGTTGTGCCCCTTAGGTAACTGAACACATGCCCGTAGCCCAGTGGCAAGCGCCATGCCTTATAACGCCACCGACGCGGGTTCGACCCCGTCTGGCGCAGTTTTTATTAAAAAATCAACTTTTTTTACGTTATTTCTTTTGTCTTACTCTGGTCGGACCCCCTGTCAACACATTTTTCTTTTTATTTACATTTGTAGTTATTAAAAATACAATTTTTTCAATGCATAAATATTTACAAAATTCCACAATTCATAATATACAACTTAACTTAATAACCGTGCATAGTAATAAAACTTGTCATATATGAAACTTACAGAAATCCGACCCTAGGGTCATTTTTTGGCCATCTTCAGATTGACCCCCGATATTACAAGGGAGTGGGCATGCCCACCCTAGGACCCCACGACAAATTTCATCGAAATCCGACAACATACACCCGTTGCCGACCCTGCCGGACAGTACGTCAGAGTTTTATCTCGGAAAATTATAAAAAAATCAGGCAATGTCGAATAGCTCCGAAACTTTGCATGCAAGGTTTTCATGATGGTACAAGGCCATGAATTTTTTTTGGGTCCATTTCAAAGATGTCGAAAAAAATGTCCCTCGAGACGGGCCCTTCGCTCCTACCCGAACGGGCACCACAGAACAAGGTCATTTTTTGGCCATCTTCAGATTGATCCCAGATTTTACAAGGGAGTGGGCATGCCCACCCTAGGACCCCACGACAAATTTCAACGAAATCCGACAACATACGCCCTTTGCCGACCCTGCCGGACAGTACGTCAGGGTTTTATCTCGGAAAATCGTAAGAAAATCATGCAATGTCGAATAGCTCCGAAACTTTGCATGCATGCTTTTAATGATGGTACAAGGTCATGAAATTTTTTTGGGTCCATTTCAAAGATGTTGAAAAAAATGTCCCTCGAGACGGGCCCTTCGCTCCTACCCGAACGGGCACCGCAGAACAAGGTCATTTTTTGGCCATCTTCAGATTGACCCCAAATTTTACAAGGGAGTGGGCATGCCCACCCTAGGGCCCCACGACAAATTTCATCGAAATCCGACAACATACGCCGGTTGACGACCTTGCCGGATAGTACGTTAGAGTTTTCGCATGGAAAATCACAGAAAATGCATGGAATGTCAGAAAATAAAAAAAATTGGCGTGCCACCTTGCGATGACCCACAGAGGTTGTGGAAAAAAATCGGGTCCGTTTCGTGGAGGGGAGAATCATGATCGCATTGCAACCCCCCTTCCGCCCCTACCGACACCCTAGGGTTACACAGCATGTACATGCATACGTGCATGAAGTCTACCCAACTTTTGCGAGGGAGTTGGCATGCCCACCCTGGGACCCCACGCCAAAAATGAACGAAATCGGAGACCGAACGCACGTTGCGTCACGTCAGGCAGCTGTTTCTTAGGGTTTTCGCATGGAAAATCACAGAAAATGCATGGAATGTCAGAAAATAAAAAAAATTGGCGTGCCACCTTGCGATGACCCACAGAGGTTGTGGAAAAAAATCGGGTCCGTTTGGTGGAGGGGAGAATCATGATCGCATTGCAACCCCCCTTCCGCCCCTACCGACACCCTAGGGTTACACAGCATGTACATGCATACATGCATGCAGTCTACCCAACTTTTGCGAGGGAGTTGGCATGCCCACCCTGGGACCCCACGCCAAAAATGAACGAAATCGGAGACCGAACGCATGTTGCGTCACGTCCGGCAGCTGTTTCTTAGGGTTTTCGTATGGAAAATCACAGAAAATGCATGGAATGTCAGAAAATAAAAAAAATTATCGTGCCACCTTAAGATGACCCACAGAGGTTGTGGAAAAAAATCGGGTCCGTTTCGTGGAGGGGAGAATCATGATCGCATTGCAACCCCCCTTCCGCCCCTACCGACACCCTAGGGTTACACAGCATGTACATGCATACGTGCATGAAGTCTACCCAACTTTTGCGAGGGAGTTGGCATGCCCACCCTGGGACCCCACGCCAAAAATGAACGAAATCGGAGACCGAACGCACGTTGCGTCACGTCAGGCAGCTGTTTCTTAGGGTTTTCGCATGGAAAATCACAGAAAATGCATGGAATGTCAGAAAATAAAAAAAATTGGCGTGCCACCTTGCGATGACCCACAGAGGTTGTGGAAAAAAATCGGGTCCGTTTGGTGGAGGGGAGAATCATGATCGCATTGCAACCCCCCTTCCGCCCCTACCGACACCCTAGGGTTACACAGCATGTACATGCATACATGCATGCAGTCTACCCAACTTTTGCGAGGGAGTTGGCATGCCCACCCTGGGACCCCACGCCAAAAATGAACGAAATCGGAGACCGAACGCATGTTGCGTCACGTCCGGCAGCTGTTTCTTAGGGTTTTCGTATGGAAAATCACAGAAAATGCATGGAATGTCAGAAAATAAAAAAAATTGGCGTGCCACCTTAAGATGACCCACAGAGGTTGTGGAAAAAAATCGGGTCCGTTTCGTGGAGGGGAGAATCATGATCGCATTGCAACCCCCCTTCCGCCCCTACCGACACCCTAGGGTTACACAGCATGTACATGCATACGTGCATGAAGTCTACCCAACTTTTGCGAGGGAGTTGGCATGCCCACCCTGGGACCCCACGCCAAAAATGAACGAAATCGGAGACCGAACGCACGTTGCGTCACGTCCGGCAGCTGTTTCTTAGGGTTTTCGCATGGAAAATCACAGAAAATGCATGGAATGTCAGAAAATAAAAAAAATTGGCGTGCCACCTTGCGATGACCCACAGAGGTTGTGGAAAAAAATCGGGTCCGTTTGGTGGAGGGGAGAATCATGATCGCATTGCAACCCCCCTTCCGCCCCTACCGACACCCTAGGGTTACACAGCATGTACATGCATACATGCATGAAGTCTACCCAACTTTTGCGAGGGAGTTGGCATGCCCACCATGGGACCCCACGCCAAAAATGAACGAAATCGGAGACCGAACGCATGTTGCGTCACGTCCGGCAGCTGTTTCTTAGGGTTTTCGTATGGAAAATCACAGAAAATGCATGGAATGTCAGAAAATAAAAAAAATTGGCGTGCCACCTTGCGATGACCCACAGAGGTTGTGGAAAAAAATCGGGTCCGTTTGGTGGAGGGGAGAATCATGATCGCATTGCAACCCCCCTTCCGCCCCTACCGACTCCCTAGGGTTACACAGCATGTACATGCATACGTGCATGAAGTCTACCCAACTTTTGCGAGGGAGTTGGCATGCCCACCCTGGGACCCCACGCCAAAAATGAACGAAATCGGAGACCGAACGCACATTGCGTCACGTCCGGCAGCTGTTTCTTAGGGTTTTCGCATGGAAAATCACAGAAAATGCATGGAATGTCAGAAAATAAAAAAAATTGGCGTGCCACCTTGCGATGACCCACAGAGGTTGTGGAAAAAAATCGGGTCCGTTTGGTGGAGGGGAGAATTATGATCGCATTGCAACCCCCCTTCCGCCCCTACCGACACCCTAGGGTTACACAGCATGTACATGCATACATGCATGAAGTCTACCCAACTTTTGCGAGGGAGTTGGCATGCCCACCATGGGACCCCACGCCAAAAATGAACGAAATCGGAGACCGAACGCATGTTGCGTCACGTCCGGCAGCTGTTTCTTAGGGTTTTCGTATGGAAAATCACAGAAAATGCATGGAATGTCAGAAAATAAAAAAAATTGGCGTGCCACCTTGCGATGACCCACAGAGGTTGTGGAAAAAAATCGGGTCCGTTTCGTGGAGGGGAGAATCATGATCGCATTGCAACCCCCCTTCCGCCCCTACCGACACCCTAGGGTTACACAGCATGTACATGCATACGTGCATGAAGTCTACCCAACTTTTGCGAGGGAGTTGGCATGCCCACCCTGGGACCCCACGCCAAAAATGAACGAAATCGGAGACCGAACGCACGTTGCGTCACGTCAGGCAGCTGTTTCTTAGGGTTTTCGCATGGAAAATCACAGAAAATGCATGGAATGTCAGAAAATAAAAAAAATTGGCGTGCCACCTTGCGATGACCCACAGAGGTTGTGGAAAAAAATCGGGTCCGTTTGGTGGAGGGGAGAATCATGATCGCATTGCAACCCCCCTTCCGCCCCTACCGACACCCTAGGGTTACACAGCATGTACATGCATACATGCATGCAGTCTACCCAACTTTTGCGAGGGAGTTGGCATGCCCACCCTGGGACCCCACGCCAAAAATGAACGAAATCGGAGACCGAACGCATGTTGCGTCACGTCCGGCAGCTGTTTCTTAGGGTTTTCGTATGGAAAATCACAGAAAATGCATGGAATGTCAGAAAATAAAAAAAATTGGCGTGCCACCTTAAGATGACCCACAGAGGTTGTGGAAAAAAATCGGGTCCGTTTCGTGGAGGGGAGAATCATGATCGCATTGCAACCCCCCTTCCGCCCCTACCGACACCCTAGGGTTACACAGCATGTACATGCATACGTGCATGAAGTCTACCCAACTTTTGCGAGGGAGTTGGCATGCCCACCCTGGGACCCCACGCCAAAAATGAACGAAATCGGAGACCGAACGCACGTTGCGTCACGTCCGGCAGCTGTTTCTTAGGGTTTTCGCATGGAAAATCACAGAAAATGCATGGAATGTCAGAAAATAAAAAAAATTGGCGTGCCACCTTGCGATGACCCACAGAGGTTGTGGAAAAAAATCGGGTCCGTTTGGTGGAGGGGAGAATCATGATCGCATTGCAACCCCCCTTCCGCCCCTACCGACACCCTAGGGTTACACAGCATGTACATGCATACATGCATGAAGTCTACCCAACTTTTGCGAGGGAGTTGGCATGCCCACCATGGGACCCCACGCCAAAAATGAACGAAATCGGAGACCGAACGCATGTTGCGTCACGTCCGGCAGCTGTTTCTTAGGGTTTTCGTATGGAAAATCACAGAAAATGCATGGAATGTCAGAAAATAAAAAAAATTGGCGTGCCACCTTGCGATGACCCACAGAGGTTGTGGAAAAAAATCGGGTCCGTTTGGTGGAGGGGAGAATCATGATCGCATTGCAACCCCCCTTCCGCCCCTACCGACTCCCTAGGGTTACACAGCATGTACATGCATACGTGCATGAAGTCTACCCAACTTTTGCGAGGGAGTTGGCATGCCCACCCTGGGACCCCACGCCAAAAATGAACGAAATCGGAGACCGAACGCACATTGCGTCACGTCCGGCAGCTGTTTCTTAGGGTTTTCGCATGGAAAATCACAGAAAATGCATGGAATGTCAGAAAATAAAAAAAATTGGCGTGCCACCTTGCGATGACCCACAGAGGTTGTGGAAAAAAATCGGGTCCGTTTGGTGGAGGGGAGAATCATGATCGCATTGCAACCCCCCTTCCGCCCCTACCGACACCCTAGGGTTACACAGCATGTACATGCATACATGCATGAAGTCTACCCAACTTTTGCGAGGGAGTTGGCATGCCCACCATGGGACCCCACGCCAAAAATGAACGAAATCGGAGACCGAACGCATGTTGCGTCACGTCCGGCAGCTGTTTCTTAGGGTTTTCGTATGGAAAATCACAGAAAATGCATGGAATGTCAGAAAATAAAAAAAATTGGCGTGCCACCTTGCGATGACCCACAGAGGTTGTGGAAAAAAATCGGGTCCGTTTCGTGGAGGGGAGAATCATGATCGCATTGCAACCCCCCTTCCGCCCCTACCGACACCCTAGGGTTACACAGCATGTACATGCATACGTGCATGAAGTCTACCCAACTTTTGCGAGGGAGTTGGCATGCCCACCCTGGGACCCCACGCCAAAAATGAACGAAATCGGAGACCGAACGCACGTTGCGTCACGTCCGGCAGCTGTTTCTTAGGGTTTTCACATGGAAAATCACAGAAAATGCATGGAATGTCAGAAAATAAAAAAAATTGGCGTGCCACCTTGCGATGACCCACAGAGGTTGTGGAAAAAATCGGGTCCGTTTGGTGGAGGGGAGAATCATGATCGCATTGCAACCCCCGTTCCGCCCCTACCGACACCCTAGGGTTACACAGCATGTACATGCATACGTGCATGAAGTCTACCCAACTTTTGCGAGGGAGTTGGCATGCCCACCCCGGGACCCCACGCCAAAAATGAACGAAATCGGAGACCGAACGCATGTTGCGTCACGTCCGGCAACTGTTTCTTAGGGTTTTCGTATGGAAAATCACAGAAAATGCATGGAATGTCAGAAAATAAAAAAAATTGGCGTGCCACCTTGCGATGACCCACAGAGGTTGTGGAAAAAAATCGGGTCCGTTTGGTGGAGGGGAGAATCATGATCGCATTGCAACCCCCCTTCCGCCCCTACCGACACCCTAGGGTTACACAGCATGTACATGCATACGTGCATGAAGTCTACCCAACTTTTGCGAGGGAGTTGGCATGCCCACCCCGGGACCCCACGCCAAAAATGAACGAAATCGGAGACCGAACGCATTTTGCGTCACGTCCGGCAACTGTTTCTTAGGGTTTTCGTATGGAAAATCACAGAAAATGCATGGAATGTCAGAAAATAAAAAAAATTGGCGTGCCACCTTGCGATGACCCACAGAGGTTGTGGAAAAAAATCGGGTCCGTTTGGTGGAGGGGAGAATCATGATCGCATTGCAACCCCCCTTCCGCCCCTAACGACACCCTAGGGTTACACAGCATGTACATGCATACGTCCATGAAGTCTACCCAACTTTTGCGAGGGAGTTGGCATGCCCACCCTGGGACCCCACGCCAAAAATGAACGAAATCGGAGACCGAACGCACGTTGCGTCACGTCCGGCAGCTGTTTCTTAGGGTTTTCGCATGGAAAATCACAGAAAATGCATGGAATGTCAGAAAATAAAAAAAATTGGCGTGCCACCTTGCGATGACCCACAGAGGTTGTGGAAAAAAATCGGGTAAGTTTGGCGGAGGGGAAAATCATGATCGCATTGCAACCCCCCTTCCGCCCCTACCGACACCCTAGGGTTACACAGCATGTACATGCATGCATGCATGAAGTCTACACAACTTTTGCGAGGGAGTTGGCATGCCCACCCTGGGACCCCACGCCAAAAATGAACGAAATCAGAGACCGAACGCATGTTGCGTCACGTCCGGCAGCTGTTTCTTAGGGTTTTCGTATGGAAAATCACAGAAAATGCATGGAATGTCAGAAAATAAAAAAAATTGGCGTGCCACCTTGCGATGACCCACAGAGGTTGTGGAAAAAAATCGGGTCCGTTTCGTGGAGGGGAGAATCATGATCGCATTGCAACCCCCCTTCCGCCCCTACCGACACCCTAGGGTTACACAGCATGTACATGCATACGTGCATGAAGTCTACCCAACTTTTGCGAGGCAGTTGGCATGCCCACCCTGGGACCCCACGCCAAAAATGAACGAAATCCGAGACCGAACGCACGTTGCGTCACGTCCGGCAGCTGTTTCTTAGGGTTTTCCCATGGAAAATCACAGAAAATGCATGGAATGTCAGAAAATAAAAAAAATTGGCGTGCCACCTTGCGATGACCCACAGAGGTTGTGGAAAAAAATCGGGTCCGTTTGGTGGAGGGGAGAATCATGATCGCATTGCAACCCTCCTTCCGCCCCTACCGACACCCTAGGGTTACACAGCATGTACATGCATACGTGCATGAAGTCTACCCAAATTTTGCGAGGGAGTTCGCATGCCCACCCTGGTACCCCACGCCAAAAATGAACGAAATCGGAGACCGAACGCACGTTGCGTCACGTCCGGCAGCTGTTTCTTAGGGTTTTCGTATGGAAAATCACAGAAAATGCATGGAATGTCAGAAAATAAAAAAAATTGGCGTGCCACCTTGCGATGACCCACAGAGGTTGTGGAAAAAAATCGGGTCCGTTTGGTGGAGGGGAGAACCATGATCGCATTGCAACCCCCCTTCCGCCCCTACCGACACCCTAGGGTTACACAGCATGTACATGCATACGTGCATGAAGTCTACCCAACTTTTGCGAGGGAGTTGGCATGCCCACCCCGGGACCCCACGCCAAAAATGAACGAAATCGGAGACCGAACGCATGTTGCGTCACGTCCGGCAGCTGTTTCTTAGGGTTTTTGTATGGAAAATCACAGAAAATGCATGGAATGTCAGAAAATAAAAAAAATTGGCGTGCCACCTTGCGATGACCCACAGAGGTTGTGGAAAAAAATCGGGTCCGTTTCGTGGAGGGGAGAATCATGATCGCATTGCAACCCGCCTTCCGCCCCTACTGACACCCTAGGGTTACACAGCATGTACATGCATACGTGCATGAAGTCTACCCAACTTTTGCGAGGGAGTTGGCATGCCCACCCTGGGACCCCACGCCAAAAATGAACGAAATCGGAGACCGAACGCACGTTGCGTCACGTCCGGCAGCTGTTTCTTAGGGTTTTCGCATGGAAAATCACAGAAAATGCATGGAATGTCAGAAAATAAAAAAAAATGGCGTGCCACCTTGCGATGACCCACAGAGGTTGTGGAAAAAAATCGGGTCCGTTTGGTGGAGGGGAGAATCATGATCGCATTGCAACCCCCCTTCCGCCCCTACCGACACCCTAGGGTTACACAGCATGTACATGCATACATGCATGAAGTCTACCCAACTTTTGCGAGGCAGTTGGCATGCCCACCCTGGGACCCCACGCCAAAAATGAACGAAATCAGAGACCGAACGCATGTTGCGTCACGTCCGGCAGCTGTTTCTTAGGGTTTTCGTATGGAAAATCACAGAAAATGCATGGAATGTCAGAAAATAAAAAAAATTGGCGTGCCACCTTGCGATGACCCACAGAGGTTGTGGAAAAAAATCGGGTCCGTTTCGTGGAGGGGAGAATCATGATCGCATTGCAACCCCCCTTCCGCCCCTACCGACACCCTAGGGTTACACAGCATGTACATGCATACTTGCATGAAGTCTACCCAACTTTTGTGAGGGAGTTGGCATGCCCACGCTGGGACCCCACGCCAAAAATGAACGAAATCGGAGACCGAACGCATGTTGCGTCACGTCCGGCAGCTGTTTCTTTGGGTTTTCGTATGGAAAATCACAGAAAATGCATGGAATGTCAGAAAATAAAAAAAATTGGCGTGCCACCTTGCGATGACCCACAGAGGTTGTGGAAAAAAATCGGGTCCGTTTGGTGGAGCGGAGAATCATGATCGCACACCGAACGCACGTCAATGCATTTTTTTAAATTAAACGTCAATGCATTTATGTGTTTAAAAAAAGCATAATGGGCAGGCCGGCGGAAGTTTTACTGAACAGGGCAACGGGCCCACGATGGCGTGACCACGTTTATAACGCCGTACGTGCCTGCATGGGCATAGGAAATTACGCCGCCATTACCTCCCCCCACGATCGCCTAACCCCGCCGCCTCGCCCACCCCCCCACGCACGCCTAACCCCGCCGCCTCCACGCAGGACCTCGCCCCGATCCCATGGTCGTACCGCCGTCGCCGTCCCAACTCACTTCCCTGCCGCCCTCACGACGGCCATACACTCCGGCTTCTACGCGCGCGGCCTGGATCTCGGCCCGGCCGGGGCCGTCTCGGGAAATTCGCCCGCACCCAGACCCCTAGGGCAGGCCGTCGGACACCGCGGTGGTGTTGGCAGAGGGCGGCCGCCACGACCGGTCCACAGCGGGTGGGCATAGCCAACGGGGGCTGCCGGTGCACGTCGCCTCGCCGGAAGGTACGGTACTAATCCACACGTAATTTTTTTTAAATCTCGTAACTAGTCAAATAACATTCATCTTATTTAGAATGCAAGAATACGGAGATGTGTACTGTTCAGTTGAGAAGTGGTGCGAATTGGTGGGAAAATTCACACCTAGACAGCGCATGAGGCTACGTGGCACCAATTTGGACAGTATGTTGCGAATTCCTTCGGTGAAAATGAGGAAAAATTTATTGGAATTTATGATTACAGCGTATGATTATAGCAGAAAGCAATTTATTATTCGGCCAAATAGTGACGGCATCACTGTGCTTAATGAAGATGTTTATCACATATTCGGACTACGTAACGAGGGTGATAATGTGATTAGCATGATAGCAACAGTACAATTAGATAGTCAGTCATATGATGATGATTTTGTGAGAAGGACCGTACTGGTTCTTATGGGTACAGTCATAGCACCACAATCCACCAAGTTTGTTCCTTATCGTTATTACAAAATGGTGGAGGACGTCAACGCTATCAAGTCATACAATTGGAACGATTTCACGTTGACGGTGTGCATGGATGCCATTAAAAATACGGTCGAAGATCTTGAAAAATTCAAATGGCCTATCGGGAACTTGGCTCTTCTTCAGGTACAACTCATTTGATAATATTTGTACGTACATATAATTATATGTGATATATGTGTCAAACTAATTGTGTTTACTATCATGCAGTACATATACTGGGAAAAACTAGAGCCAATTGGTCTAGATGCATTTGATCCTTTGTGTCGTGAATACCCACTAATGCTTAACTGGCCAGAAACGGAAGGGAAAAAGCGAGACGACTATGACAACATACACGGGCGGGGTACCGGCAATGTAAGCCAATAAGTATAGTCATTATTTGTTCCACATAGTAATTATGTATATTCGTTATTTAATTTATTTTATTGCTTGTTGTAAAGATTGAAAACTGCATTAGCGAAGAATACAGACGCGCTAAGGTTGCACGTGAAGGGACTGTCCCCGAGGAAGAAACGAAGAAAGCTAAACGGAAAGGTGGTGGCAGGAGTAGAAAGCCAAGTACGTCGGCGGTTTCATCGAACACAAATTGTAGTATGGACCGTGTGATGACATACATAAAGCTGCTTCACAAGGAGGTTCTGTTGATTCCCGAAAGATGTGCACAGGTAATTTTGAAGTTGTACTGAATGTGCTTTAATTATTCAACTACTTAACGTGTTTCATTTGTGTGATGTACCAGCCCAATAAGCGGGACAACGTTGAAGAATTTGATGATGTAGGTGAAGGAGTTGGGAGGGAGAATGGCAAGTACAAATCAAAATATTGGCCAGAAGTTGAATCACCTACCGACGTAAAGATAGGAACATCTTTCATGGGTAAAGGTGAAGCTACTGATCCTTTCATTGTAGAGGATAATGGAAACTCTCCGTCTTCGGCATCAACTGTACGGACAAAAGACTTTCCGTCTGTGTCCCGAACCCCGCAAAATGCTGATATTTCTGGCGAGTCTATGGATGGTTTGTCACCAACAAAGTCCGAAGAAACGTTTGAGAGTGTCCCGACAATGAGCAACATAGCTAATGGTGATGGCAATAAGGAGAATGAAGGTAAACGCAAACGAAGGTTGTCGAGATATTGTATATCCCCCTATGACCATGCGATTACCGGCAAGAAACGTGTTAAAAAAAGTAAGTCAAATACTACTTTATTATGCATTCACGCGTTATGTAAATATTATTTAACCGACCGTAACTGCATTGCTTTAGATCTGTTTCCTTCGTCACCACATTCAATTCTAGCAAGTTCACTTAATATGACTCGGGATCACATAGAGGCAGCCAAAATTTTTGTTGAGACTCTTGCATCCTCAAAGAAGCATGCGCACCGAACTGTGGTTAATGTGCCGCCACCAGATGGGGACATATGCACGCCAGCTATGCTTCATGATGTCCTCGCGTTTAAATGGTTGAATGGCGCTGTAAGTATGAGTTTGTTTTTAATAGAACTGTCATCTGTACTGCAGAAATTGATAGAAATTTTATACTAATGTATGCAGGTCATCAATGCATATTGTAGACACCTACAAGCCCGTGGTTTTGCTGATCGTCACATATCAACAACGTGGTTTCCCAAACATATGATTAATAGGGCTAGTGGAAAGAACAAGTCAGTAAAAAATGTAAACTCAGAGAAGCTTACAAAGAGAACAAAATTCCTCATGAGAGTGATGGATGAGTATTTCGCACAGGACAAGGTATTGCTTTTATATTTATTAGTTTTTCTTATTCAATATTGTTTAATTACACTAACATCGTTTTGTTGTTATGTAGGCGTATTTTCCTATGCACGTTAACGGGAATCATTGGATAACCATAGTGATGCACACCGTCAAGGAGGAGTTTCAAGTTCTTGACTCAAATTCTAATGGCGCAATTAGCCCAAGAATTCGCAATATGATTAAAACACTGGTAGGCTATAATTTTCGCACTCACATGAACAAAAATATTGGGACATACATTTATTCTGGTTTCGTTAATTTGTTTCAGAGAGCTGAAATCTCTAAGGATATTATGGAGGCCAACTCAACTCTTGAAACAAAAAAATATCGAGATGTGTCATCGTGGCCAATAAATGAGTACGAAATGCCGAGACAAAAAGATGGGTAAGTTCATACTGCATACCACTAGTAAAAGCAAGTGCATGTTACATCCTAAGCTGATCAAACGTGTTTATTGCAGAGTGTCATGTGGACTTTTTGTGATGTGGTGCATAGAACACTGGGACGGAGATCGCTGGACATATGAATTTGACCAGGAAGAGATTAATGCGTCAAGGCCACGTATTGTCGCGGAAATTATTTTTTCGGAGGTGAACACATTAGATAAGGTCAAGATGAAAATTATTAAAATCATGGAGAAGGAATAGGTATTAGCATCGGTAGGGTTTTAGTCCCGCAGAAGGTTTCCCTGCCGTTGTTGGGTACTTACCACTTCGTTGGATTGTAATGCGACATGGCACTTTCAGTTTATTCGTTATGCTACTTTGTTAAAGGATATGAGACATGGCACTTTAAAATTCTTATGCTACTTTGTTAAAGGATGAGACATGGCAATTTAAAATTCTTTCTTATATGGGTTCATCTCATTCATCATTTTCATTATTAAGCTTGAAATATGATATATTTTTATTAATGTATTACTGCTGTCATGTCTTTTGGCGAGTGTTTAATATTAAAAAAATAATCTATGTAAAAAGAACGTATTTAAAAAAAGAGGCCCAGCCGTGGCCGGGCGCGCATGGTGACTTTACTAGAAAAGTCCCGATCTAGCCCGAAGGCGAAAGGGACGGCCTTTCGGCCGCCGAGCGTCCCAGCAATGGCGACAACAGGGCAGTCAGAGTACTATGTGTAGTGAACTTGTGAGAAGGCGGCGACGCGGGTATATAAACCGGTCGTTGCGTCCCTCGCCGGGCGAGGTGGGACTAAAACTATGCGCCGCACCGCGCCAGCGTCCTCTCCCGCACCCGAGACCACCTTAAAGGGCCGGACCACGCGCCCGACGACGACGCGCGTCGTTAATGGGCCGAGCAACGCGGTGCGCCCAGAGGCCCGCGCAGCCGCGACTGCAGCTGCCGCCCGTTCGTTTAGTCCCACCTCGCCTGCTGAGGGACGCGCGGACCGGCTTAAAAAGCCGCCTCGCCGTTCCATCGTAAGCTTGTTGCCTTCTGCTGCCACGTCGTTGCCGCCGCGCCTGTCTGCCAGGCTGTTGGCGCCAACGCAGGAGGACGGCTGGTGTTTTTCTTTTTTAAAAGATTTGACCGCCGCGAATACAAACAACATCATTACGTACCAGAAACATTGCAAACATCAACGCCGCGAAAAATACAGACTAATACATATTAACACAGCATTAATATTACTTTCACACAAACATTATATAACACTAATAGTTGCACACACTTGTAACATTTCGTCTCACAAAATAGTACCAATGATAGTTGGACACGCATTTAAATGTTTAGTTTCACATGACACTGACAATAAAACATAAAAAAATTGTCTGCAAATATAAGTACGTCTACGAACACAACGACATGCGAATTGAACTCTGCCTTGCATTGATTAATAAAACTTCATCTCTATGCCCGGTTCCTGCATAACAAATTGTAAACAACTCATCAAACAATTGTAAAGAGAGGAACAAAAGATGATTAAAAAAATGTATAACTTACTTTTCGTTCTCTGGGCACGTTTGCCGTCTATGGCCCTCTTCGCAACATATGCCACAACGAGGACCGGGTTTTCTCTCAGAAAATGATTTTGGTCTTCCATTTTTTGTAACATTTGGATCTTTCTTCGCCCGCTCTGTCTTGCTCTGTTTAGGGGCGCCCTTCGTGGAAACTTTCACGGGATCACCTATGACATCAACATGTTGTTCCGGCTCACGTGGCTCTTCATGCACATTCCTTCTACTACCAACAGCATCATCATCAGGGACCTTTTTCTTAGCTATTATATTCTGCAGACACTGCATCAACTCATCGAAGACGAATGGATCATTTGATGCAACATGGAAAGCTTCTGCTCCTGTTATACTGAGTTGACTATAGCGAGCACGCTGCTCTGGCCCTGACCAACCCCAGCCAAACATGTCACTCTTCCGCTGTGCAGGCAGCCCACCTCTCGCAACTTTCGACATCCTCTTAAGAATGCAGCACTTAGGTATTTTAGATATTTTCAGATGAACCAACGCATACAGAATGTGTTTGCAAGGCAACCCTTTCCGAAGCATTCGTCCACAACTGCAGTCTATAGTATTCTCAGAGTTTTCAGGTCGATAATTCACGCTGAACTGAAATTTGCGGTTATTTTTCCATGTCACGATGAAGGTGTCACAGTCAACTCCCACTAGCGTCTCAAAAATCTCAAGCTCTCCCATCTTCTTCAGATCTTGTTGAAGAATATAAAAATTGGCATGAGTGAATACTTCGGCAGCATGCTCCTCAATGTCCTTATATTCAGTCACTGCTGGTGGCACCGACTGATTAGAAACACAGTCATCATGCGCCTCGTTCTCACGTAGTCAAACTATGCAATTCTCATAATGCACAACTAGATCAACAATAGTCATACCGCCGTCCAGGTGAAGGTGAAGACAAGAGTTAAGGCTTTCACTCCTCTGATTACTGCGCATACCCAGGAAAAAACCATCTGACAGATATGATGCTGCCCACAGACTCCTCTTCCTGTACATCCTACGCAGCCACTCTTCTGTTTTATCAGTCTTCCATTTAAGGACAAAAGCATGCCATCTCGCCTCAAAGTTGGCAGGAGAGGTGGAGTAGTACAAGAGTGCCCTGAACTCATTTAGTGATTTGTAATTAAGGTGCTTCTGCATATTTTTTTCCACGTGCCATGAGCAGAGACGGTGCAACACATCAGCCAAAACCTACCTAATAGCTCGTATCATTGCAGCGTCTCCATCTGTGATGATTGACCTTGGCTTCTTCTGACAATTGGCCTTCAGGAATGTCTGGAGCAGCCACACGTACGTCGCTTCGGTCTCGTCGGACACAATGGCACAACCAAACACTGTGGTGCAACGGTGATTATTTACACCAACAAAGGGGATGAACGGCATACCATATCTATTCATCTTATACGTGCTGTCAAACACAGTCACATCTCCATACAACTGATAGTCCCGCCGCGACTGTGCATCGCACCAGAACATGCTCTTTAAACGGCCCTCCGTATCGAGCACGTACTCAAAGAAGAAGTCTGGATCCTTCTCCTTTCTGCTCCTCATAATCCCGATTGCCGTGTTAGCATCACCCTTCGCAATCAACTTCATTTTTTCTCGGCAACATCGATTGTAGACGTCTCGTCTCAGGAACCCGCACTTATCGTACGAACCATACCTGCTAATGAAGTTGTCGACGATGATATGCTTTCTGATCCCAGCTCCTTCCATCGCCAAGATCTCAGTTATCTGGTGATCTCCCATCACTCTATGTGACCGCAGAAATGCCACCTCATCTGCTCTAGCCAACAAATGGTTGTGATCATCCATAAAAGCTGCCACGAACCAAACTCCACGTCCTTTGTCAAACTTCACGACCAAATGTGCGCCACACTCGCAACGAGTCTCAGGTCTTAGCCTGCGGGTACGGCCGTCCGGGTTTAAAAATTTACTTAGTCGTTTTCCTGCTCTCGAGCAAATGTACCGCCTATACCGAATAGTGGTTGAAAGACCTTTTCCTCGTTTCACCTTATCTTTTCTGATACTGAATCCACGGTCTCTGGCGTAGTTATTGTAGAACTTGTAAGACTCCCATTGTGATGCAAAGGTCATACCCATAACCTTCAACTGTGTCTCCAGCGCCCGTTGCTGGATTTCAGCCTCCTCAATGTCCATATTAGCTGCATCCTCATGCTCATGGCCATCATCACCACTCCAACCATCGAAGTTAGCCTACAATATTACACATAAGCAAGTGTAAGTTGTCATTAATTAGTTTTTATTACTGTATGACATCTAAAAGTTTGGACCGAACCTGACTTATGTTATCCGCGAAAGATTCCACACCATCATTTTCCTCGTTCTGGACGTCAATATCCTCCTGCACATAAAAAATCATATGCACATGTAAGTACCCATATGGTTCTTCGTTCGACGATATCAATGTACACGTCACTTACGTTTTCACTACAAGCACCATCCTCCTTCTTTTGAAAGTCCTCCTCGGGTAAATTTTCGTACGACGACCAGGATTCATTGTCGCTGCTATCATCATCATTTTTACTTCCATCTTCATTCGGATGATCAACACTATCGCTACCATACCACTCACTCGTCTCCAAGAACGCATCCGTAAATACAGTTTCTTTCTCCATTGAATGACCTCACTACCAACATTGCAACATGTAAAATAAAAATTAATCTATCAATTCAATATCAAACTAGATGTACTACGGTCATACCAATGAATAGTTCATAACAAACAAATGATTGTAAATTATTATTTACAGCTACTAATTTTTTTATGACAAACTAGACGGCTTACATGGCAAACCAAGACGCTAGCGGGTCCCAATGTCCGGCGGCAAGGCGTTCAGGTACGTGCACTCCGGCCTCCCGCGGACGGCGAGGACATGCCCGGAGGTAGATCACGGCCTGATTGCGGACGGCGACGGCATGCACGGATGCCAGATCACGGAGCGATTTCCGATGGCGATGACGTGCACGGGGCCAGATTGCGTACGGTGACGACTTCAACGACGTCCACGGACGCCAGATTAGGAGCCGGGGGAATGGGTGACGAGGTCCGAGCGGGCTGAGATGCGTCGCGTGCCGGGGGATGGCGACCGACCCCTGCAACCAGCAGCACCGGCGGCCGTAATGTACGGCGGGCAACGGCGGCGACCGGCCGGGCGGGGCGATGTTGGATCGGGGCGCGTGATCACCGGACGGGCTGCTAGGTCGCGCGTGATGGCGACCGACCCCAACCAGCAGCACCGGCGGCCGTAATGTACGGTGGGCAACGGCGGCGACCGGCCGGGCGGGGTGATGTTGGATCGGGGCGCGTGATCACCGGACGGGCTGCTAGGTCGCGCGTGTGCGTCCTTTTTTTCCCCTGTGAGGGGCGCGGTAGGTGCCAGGCGGCCGTATCGGCTCGGGCCGTCGGCTCGGGCCGTCGGCTCGGCTCTAACCGTATTTCACCGTCGCATACGGGCGTGGGTATACATTAGGCATCGTATACCCAGAATGCCCTTATACGTTAAGCCGGGGGGGGGGGGGGGGGGGTGTACCGAAGCAGACCTCGCACAAGTATGGGTTGGGCTGCAAAGGTTGGCTACGTTGGATTGGAGATTCATTTATCCTATTTCTTTTTGTGTTTTGAAGTTGGATTTCATTCAAAAATCTATCCTTACCAATTCCGAAAATCTACAAAATCCAGTAATTCTGAATATAATATTTAGTTCTTAAGGAATAAATTCCAGCCCAATTGTTAAATAAAGTAACTAGGTAATTTTATAAACTCTATCTTGGGCCTTACAAATATCCCTTAAAAAATTAGGATCTAAATAATTCCAATTTTTTTGAAATTCGAAATAAAATCGAAAGCTTCAACTTCTAGTCAAAATTAGCTGAATTCCCGCAACACAAAAAAGTATTAACTAAAACCTATTCAAATAATTACCATTCAAAAAGTATAAAATTTAAGTTTTTTTCTGATACCATATATTAACCCACCTGAGATAATATTATCGTTAAATATTTAGGTTTCACTTAATACCTAAATTTCTTGAACCATCAAATTGCTAACTTAACAAAATTTGTGCTTGCGGTGTGGTAATACTATTTCATAGCTACATGTGAGGTTTCCGTAGCACATGAAATCATCTAGTTTGGAAGTGGATGTAGCAATTTTTGAAAGGACACATATCAAACAAGATCAAATAAATGATGACACGTGTCCTTGTTGTACCTCATTGGAGACTTTCATCATTTATGAAGACCTTCGGAGTTCAAATATCTGCTGAAAGTTATCTGATATAAATGTTATGATCAACCAAATCATATGCAGGTAAATCACCTCTATAAATACAACCACCGATGGATTGTGTTCTCTATGGTTCATAGCTACATCTCAGCTTTCCCGCAGCGTGTGACGTCGTCTAGTTTGGAAGTGGATGTACCAATATTGAAGGGCACGTATCAACCAAGATCAAATAAATGATGCCACATGCCCTTGTTGTACATCATTGGAGGCTTTCATTTTTTATGAAGACCTTCCGAGTTCAAATATCTGAAGAAATTTAGCGGATATAAATGTTATGAGCAACCGAATCATGTGGAGGTAAATCATCTCTAAAAATACAACCACCGATGGACCGTGTTCTCCATGATTCATGACTAGGACACAACCCATGGACTCTCAACAACTTTCTTACCTATACCAGCCCTTAGCAAAATTATTGCAAGAAAAAAAAGGCGCTTGCTTGAGAATATAAGACATCGGGAATTGAGTGCTTAACATTAACTCAAGCCCCGGTACTGCTGCTTGGGTGTTCAGGCGGGCGTGTCTAAATTGTCCGCATCTACTTCGCTGGGCGGCCTTGCCCAGCGAAGCTGACTGAGCCTGCGGGCTGTACTTTTCTGTCTTGTAACCCTCTGGTATACCGATGCTGTTTGGGCTTTGCCTTTTTGTTAAAATCTCCTTCCTATTTCGAAATGAAAAGCTGCCATGCTAGAATTTCGTCAAAAGGAAGAAAGGTTATTCAAGACAGGTTGCAGGTTGGCCTTAGCGATGTTCTTGTACTGCAATAAGAACACTAGATATCCCTAGGGGTATTTTTGAACAAGAATTTAAATCTCCATCGCGCTCCTCCCGGGCTGTTCGGGGTCAAACCCTAGCCGTCACCAGCAGGTCACCCCTCCAGCGACTCCTCTCCTCCGCCGTTGCCGTCGTCCTAGCCACGGTGGCGGCGGCCCCCTGCTTCCAAAGGAGGCTCGAGGAAAGCTCGCGGTGGACGCGTGAGCAGATCGGACGGCGGCGGCCACCAAGCTCGGTGGTGCTCTGCTTGTGCTCCGGCTGCTGGGATGGGTTGCGGCCGCCGCCTGCCCCGTTCGTCATGGCTGCTCCCTGCGCGTGTGTGGCTCCCCTCGGCGGCGGAATGGCCCCTGCGCCTGGATCCTGGCTGGTACACGGGTTGCGCGTTCGTATGCCTCTGGCGCTACCCATGTAAGTTGGAGGAGGTGCTCTGCGTCGGTCAGAGTGGTGAAGTGTTGACCAACGGCGAGGGTCCTGCTGCTCGGATCTGTTGTTTGGCTCCAGGTCTGGCCGGACCTGGTTCATGGCGTGTGTGGATGCCGGAGCGACGTCTCCGGGCAGTGGTCAATGGTGTGTGGAGTTCTGGTCAGTGGACGGCGGGGCATTGGCTGGTGGTTCGTGATGAGGCCTCTGCTTCTATGATGTGCCCCGGGATCCCTTTGCGGCATCGGCGGTGGATGGACACTCTGGGCGAAAGTCCTGCACCTTCTCTTTTGGTGCCGATGAGGACGACACCATTGATCATTGTATTCTTTCCTAAAGACCTCTCTGTGCATTTTGTCTCTTCTTTGTCACGTGTGTCATGTGATCTCCAGGTGAAAACCCAAGCTAAATTTGAGCGAGCAGCAATGACACCGATGTCACTACCTTCTTGAAGGCGCCTCCTTGGAATCCTTTGACACGATGGGGCGACAGATTTATAGCAGCAGTGTTGGACCACGTTGTGGTCTAGGTCCGTGGATGTTGGGGCTGGGGCGGCGGCTCCGGACAATGGATAGGCGCCGAGGCAGTGGACTCAGATAGCGATGCAAGAACGACTCTATGAGGTAGGTCCGTTGTTTGGTGTGCCTTGGGTGGCGACCTGGTGCTGCTAGGGTAGCACCGTGCGACCTTGTGGCTCGCGTGCCAGCGGAGGTAGTCGGAGCGGAGGCTCCGGACTAAGGAATGTGTGTTGGTGCGACTTTAGCCTTGTGTTGGAGCGGAGGCTTCGTTGTGTGTTGGAGCGGAGGCTTCGTTGCTTGTGCGGTTTTCGGCCTGGTTTTCCTTATAAATTGGTCCGCCATGTTTGGTTTCGATCACATTTTCCTTACAAAATGGATCAATTTATTTTTTTAAATATATTCAGGTGGGGACCCCCCCTGATCGTTTCAGAAAAAAAAAGAATGGAAACATGTCAAAAGTGAATTCTTTTGCTCAGACTTGCATGGCGAGTTAAATTATCGTCCTATTTATAACCCTTGCATGTTCTTGAAGTTGTATCTTTCTATATAGTGTTCAGGAAAAATATAGTATTTTGTCTCTTTCTATATACGCGAAGGATTTGTATCTTAGATAACACTAATTAAAACACTCTAACATGGTATCTCATATTGACGAATATTATTGATAACAAGAATACGCTGCCACAAGTTGCACAAACGGAAACTTTGGTTCATATGGACTCTTCAATTGACTGATGCTATGTTACTGGAATTTCATTGTGTCAGTTATCTAAGCTACATACTATTGCGTTGCGTACCATGCCTAATATGATATCCGTTGATGTAAGTTCAAGATATTTATTTAAATCTTTGCATGTGTAATAGTTCACGTGTAACGTGTCAGTAGAACATCATTTTACTTAAAAAAATAGATAAAAGAAACTGTGGAACGCCTACATGTGAACCTAGCCATACAATGTTATAGAAGGTAGATGCAGTAACATAGAGCAATCATGATACTACTAGTCTACCACCTACGTTTGCTGCAAAGTTGAAGAGAGGAAGGAGAACAGAGAAAATAAATTGACTGCAATGTTTTGAAACTGGCCTTGGATGGTAGCCAAATAGCAAGTCATGGGATTGAGAGACGTAGGGAAGTGGGTTGCACGCTTACTAGTCTTCAGATACTTCTCCTTGACTGACCATTGCTGTTACGAGCTAGCCTGAGTGTGCCATACGGTTCAGGCCGCTCCTACTATGTTTCTGTCTTTCACTTCTCCTCAGCCCTCTTTGTGAGTTCGTGACAAAGAACGTGACATTATCGTAATACCAAGTATCAGAACATCATCTCTACTCCTAATGGAGCAGTTGGTAAGTCGTTTCGTCGCTCTGTACACCCCACCCTCCCATGATCGAAGGTCATCGAAATAAAACAACAATCAATAATTTCCTTATACAAAACCAATCAGCCATGTTCGACCACCCTTTCCTTCTTACGATGTATAACACAAATTAACAATATAAACTTTCCATATAGAAAACCAGCAACATAAAACAACAATCAAGACTTTCCATATATATACAAAACCAATCAGCCATGCTCGACCACCCTTCCCTTCTAACGATGGATAACACAAATAAAAAATCGTACGTTCATTCTAGCTCCCCTTACATGATCAATATGTCCTCCCCGTCGATTTTTTTCTAATCCCTTAAAGAACCGATGGACAAAAAACCAGAAAAAAACCATGCATCTTTACCTAATATTAAAGGGAGAAGGATTTCATAGTTCTTCATATGTCATCCTTTCATATTCGTTAATTTTTTGTTAACCACAAAGATTTATTATTTATATTTAAAATCTCTACTCCTAAAGTGGGAGTTGGTAGCCTCCCTTCCACGGTTTATTTTCATCTAGCTTTTCTTCGTCTGTTTTTTTTGTTCACCTCCCACAACGCCTTTCCACGAGATTTTCTTCGTTCCATTAAAAATATCAAATCCCATTAAAAGGAGAGATCTTGTTTCATGCTTGCTTTAGAAGGCATTGCTTTTATTCAATCACTTAAATTATAAGTAATTAAGAATTCAAAAATCACATCATATATGTAAGATCACCTTCCTAAAAGACAAACATAATATTTTTTCTCGATAACCTTCCAAAACAAAATTAGATATTCCTAAATAACAAATCGTTAATCCCGTGCACTATGTTGTTTATTATTCTCAATATGTTTACTATTAATTGACAATCAAAAGTTTCCTAATATAATGAAAATAACATATCTTTTTTGTTATGAGTGTACACATCCGTGCGCCTCTGGAGAGGGACATCGTGTGCGACACCATAGAGGACATCATGGTCGGGCCTGACGCTGGCGTGATGCTAGAGAATGACAGGGTGTGGATCATGGCATCGAGGATGGCTATGGCAAAAGGAGGGTCGTCGACCGCCACGTACACGCATTCATGGACACGGTCATATTATATTTCTTGTCAGTCATACAGAGATCCAGACAGGCTATATTCTAAAATCAAGTGTGTCCATTCAAATGTAATAAAAATCCGTTATGGAAATATGTCATACAATACTCGGTAGTCATCGTCGTCGCTGTTAGCATCCATTCATGCAAAAAAAAAAAGTAAATCGAGCGAATCAATTCAGAAAATAAACCATCAACGTAATTAATTAACTAGACAGTTAATTACGTATGCAACCAATTAGGCCATTTAACTAGAATTATTTTTTGCACCAAATCAATTTGAAAATCGAATCATTAATATAATTAAATAACTAGGTAGACAGTTAATTATGCCTATAGATATTTAGAAGTAGTGATTTTTCCCAATTAGGCGGATAATTAATGGATTCAACTCGCGGTTAATTAGCATGCAGAGGATTAGATGGGTCATTCATTATTTATGCAATTAATTAATTAATTAAGAAAGCGGTTAATCATGCTGAATCATTTTGAAAGCCCTCAGGGTCAAGGCCGGTCAACAGGCTCTCGGCGACATGCCCATTCTAAAAGCGCTCATGGTCAAGGACGACCAAAAGGTTCTCACCCACATGCCCGAGCACCGTTTGCCAACAAGGACAACAACCACCATGCGCTTGCAACATGGGCAACGTAGTGTTCACCAAGATGGATGACGGCCATGCTCTACAGGATTCTATACTTTGCCGGTTACCGAAACATTCGCGGGTGAGGACAACACGCCACAAATTTGACCAGATGGTTCATGCTATAGTAGAAAGAAAATGTGTTTCAAGAATAAAAAGGAAAAAAACTAAAGCAACCAAGTGATCCACGAGGTTCCAAAAAATAAAGCAAAACGATAAAAATAGAGTATTCTAGAAAATAAGTAGGAATAAGAACCAAACCAGACAGGGAAGGAGAAAGAAAAAGATAAGGCATCGCTGATAAATACACTGATGTTGACGTGGTGCTAATTGATAACAACGAAATGGGTTTGCGAAGAGGCTAGGAGTAAAAGATGTAGGGAAGAACACGGAAGAGAAGAACGACAATTATCCCTTCTAGCAATGAATGATATGTTAGCTGCATGTAGAGCTTACTTATGACTAGGAATACGTTAAGGAAGACACTTGTCTTCCACGTTAGTGTGCATTTGCAAAACTGAGTAGACCTTTGAGAATGATATGTGTCAATATTATATGTTAGTTTAACCCACTCTATTATATTGTACATATGAAATTATGTTTGTTAAAATGCATAACAAAGGTGAGGTGTGCGTCATCTGGTTTTAAAGGAGGAGGCTCTACCAAGAAATGTCCCGCTATGATGGAAAACCGAGCGAGGGGGCGAGGGGCGGGGGGGGGGGGGGGGGGGGGGGGGCGACAGAAAAAGTGAAGGGGTGTCGTGGGGTGTGGTTTTTGTGTTGAGCCCGCATGTTCAAAATATCATAACGGACAGCCCGTAGCAACGTACGGGCGTCTAATTTACATTGGTAGAGAAGTATGGTTAAGCTACTATAGAGGCCGGAGAAATGCATGGGTGCCAGAGAGCTCTGGTCTGGCCATGTAGCCACCCCTGATTACCCATGCCTGCCATAGGAAACAATACGATTTGATGTGACTCTTGTGCTTCCAACGGCTCTGTCTAAGATGATTGCAATTGTGTGTTCCTATTAAAACTATCCATACATCTTTTACAAAAATCTGTTGTGGAAGATCATTTGACTGTACAAGTAAATAAGTATTTACTACTTGGATCCATACGTGGTCGTTACTTTTCACTTCGGAAGCCAGAGAGTCTTCCGTCACTGGGTCTACCCAACACTAGTAGAGAAATGGCTAACCACAATTTTAATTGAAGACGCCTCATTTTCAATTCACGCCACCACTATTTTTTTCAAATAATGATGGCATTGGCATATTTGGTACGTCATCGGTAACCCATTACTGATGGCGTGCCATAAAAAAATCCACGTCACCAGTATTTAAGACCCAGTAGTGTGCTCGACCACAAGTTAGTGGTGGCATGTAACTTTTTGCCACGCCATCAATACTGGGCCTAGTGGTGGCATCAGACATTTTTCCACGCCACCAATAATGAGACTAAACAATTTAATAATGAATAATTAACCCAATTAATGATGGCCTGTGTATATGTACCAACGTCACAGTTAACGAAGATGACGCACGCCATCAGTAGGACTTCGAAGATTTCATTCCTCCAAACTAAAAAAACTACTTTTTTTAGATCTCCTTCTACCTTATATCCATCTAATCGCCCATCCCCATCCCCACGATCCCGGCGCCACTCCCCTCGATCCACTGCTCCTCGCTCCCGGCGCTGCTCCCCGCTGTTGGCGTCGCCTCTCGCAGCGCCCCTCTTCTTCTTCCTCGAGCTGCCTCACACAACTCTCTTGTGGTTTCTCTCTCTCTCTTCTTCTCTCAAGAACACAAGAACACACATGGTGGAAAACTCACGCACACACACTTCACCAAGGACTCACAGACGCTACATTTTTCCTTAGCCCTCACGGCCTTCTCTTCTCATTCCTTTTCTCGACTTAAATAGACAGTACAAGGGACTCGCACCCAGCCTAGCCAGGCAACTAACACCACGCACACCAGCCTGCCGCTACACTCGGCCACTACTTGACCCATTACCCCAACTACATGCACTAACTAACCGGCACTCTCGGCCACTAACCGACACACGTACGTCCAGCTAACTAATCCCTGGATACTCTCCATTATCCAGTACGACCTGGCTACCCAACCAACAGCCCATGCATGCAACTAACTAACACTAGTAGCTTTGCATGTGTAACGTGAATCACATCTCGACGTCCTACAGAGCCGCGGCTCCTAGTGGCATGACTCAACTACATGCATGAAACAAAAGCATCAAGATTAATTCTAACATTCACCCCCTAATCTTGATGTCACATTCCTCGATGCAGATCACCCGCAGCTTCTTGTCGGAGCCATCGCAGCACCGATCACCACACCGTCTCCATCTAGTCATGGTCGACGCCGTCGCAGCGCCCATCACCACGTCCTCTTGCCGCACATGGCGGCCACCTCTTGACGTGGACGACGCTGTCGCGACGCCGATCATGACGCCCTCATTATCTTGCGGCATCACACCGCAACCGCATGTTCGCCACCGGTGCCACAACTCGCCGGTGACTCACCTTCATGTTCGCCATCGGTGCCGCAACTCGCCAGTGACTCGCCTCCTTGTTCGCCACCGGTGCCGCAACTCGCCGGTGACTCACCTCCATGTTGTCGACGACTCGCACATGGAACTCCTTATGGCAATGGCCTCCGCTCCATGGCCATCACCTCCTTGCCGCCGGTGACACAACTTACCGGGTGACATACCTTTCGCCATCGCTCGTGACGCAGCTTGACGAGGATGAAGAAACGCACCGGCCGCTAGCAGCATCGCACCGCCAACGGCGTCCACCTTGCGCCGACGACCTCCACCTCACATGGAGTCCGGCGTGCCGCCACCACCGCCTCGGATCGACAAGGCTCTGATGCCAATTGTTGGCGCCGCCTCTCGCAGCGCCGCTCTTCTTCTTCCTCGAGCTGCCTCACACAACTCTCTTGTGGTTTCTCTCTCTCTTCTTCTCTCAAGAACATAAGAACACACATGGTGGAAAACTCATGCACACACACTTCACCAAGGAGAAAGCTAGCTTTGCCATGTCTCCCGGTGAGACTCACAGACGCTACATTTTTCCTTAGCCCTCACGGCCTTCTCTTCTCATTCCTTTTCTCGACTTAAATAGACATTACAAGGACTCGCACCCAGCCTAGCCGGGCAACTAACACCACGCACACCAGCCTGCCGCTACACTCGGCCACTACTTGACCCATTACCCCAACTACATGCACTAACTAACCGGCACTCTCGGCCACTAACCCACACACGTACGTCCAGCTAACTAATCCCTGGATACTCTCCCATTATCCAGTACGATCCGGCTACCCAACCAACAGCCCATGCATGCAACTAACTAACACTAGTAGCTTTGCATGTGTAACGTGAATCACATCTCGACGTCGTACACAGCCGCAGCTCCTAGTGGCACGACTCAACTACATGCATGAAACAAAAGCATCAAGATTAATTCTAACACCCGCCTCTCCTCCTCCCGTTTCCTCCCGGTGTGGCTCCTCACCACCGGCAGCAGGAGCGGGAAGATCCAGCGGGGATCTGATCGGGCGGCGGTCAGCCACCACGGGCGGCATTGGCGGCGTCTCGCTGCCGGCTAGCGGAGCGTGGCCGGGCGGGGAGGGATCTGGCCAGACACCACGGGCGGCGGCATGCGTGTGATCGTCGCGGCAGTGCAGTCTTCTTGCTGCTGGCCACGGCCACGGCCGCCGCGTCCCCGTGCTTCTTCCTCGCACGAGGTCGCGACCCCGGTCTTCTTCCTCGCCCGAGGTCTTCTTCATCGCAGTGGTAAGTCTTTGATTACTTGACAATTAGAAACGTATTATTATCGGGTGGAATTTGCACTGCTATGCAAATTTAGTCCTAGTTCGTGACTGCTGATTCAGTGTACTGCTATGCAAAATTTAGTGCTATCGGGTTTAATTAGTCCGTGACTGCTAGTTCATTGCACTGGTTTGTTGGTGCTCTGTGCTTTGCTCGTTGATGCATTGTTGTCCATATTTTTTTAGTAAATGCTACTAGTTGTTTTGCTGTAGAATGATTCATCCCTGTAAAATAAGGACACGACGTTTCGCCGGTATAGCTACACAATCGCTTTGCAGTCATCATAGTTAGAACCCATCTCCTACCATTGCATTTGCATCAACAGTCATCAAATATGGTGTTTTTACATGACTAATTACATGTCAGTGAATATTTTTTAAAGTGGTTCCTTTTATGGCATATTTAGAACACCATTCGTTTGAAGGGGACTATGATTTGTCATTTATATTGTGGTTTACTTTCAGGCTCATCCGCGGTGGTTGTAACAAAGGAAAAATGTTGGAATTATTTTCTATCATCTGCATTTTAGAAGTCGATGCAATTCGAAAATATTTAGTTTACAATATCAAGGAGAGTAGTTAAAACTAGAATAGAATTGATATCCATTCTATGAGTCTTGTCCGACTACACCATTTCGTTATAATTACTCCATTTTTATTATGGATGCCTCCAATCCCTGCTACAAGTTGAAAACAACTGCTGTTCCTATAGGTTGACTATTTTCAGAGATAATTTTCCCAGTTTGAATCCGCAAATCAATATTAGTAGTGGGTTGAACAAACTAAATATTTTGGTACAATGCATGAAGTTCAGAATCTACGTGCAAGGAATAGCTCATGTATGAACTACCCAAATTTTCGTTCTAGTTAGTTCATATTTATGTGTGCAATGTTACTTGTTCAGGTCAATTTGTGTGACTCGTGGTACTTGTAAGATGTGGCGATACAAGTAGCCACATTTACAAATATTTTGCTCGTTCTTTCTGATTCCTTGCACACACACTTCTGTTAATCAACATAATCTCCAATTCTGAGAATTAACTCCATCCAATATCTGCAGGCTCTGAATCGTGCAAGTGACAATGCTAGAAATAAGGGTGCTGAAACTGCGTTTGCTGTTGTAAGTCCCTCACATTTTTGTTTAGTCACCAAGACCATTATGAACAAACCCAAAGATTGTAGTGCTCCAAGATGTCAAATTATGTTGCGCATAGTATTGAAAAGTTTCTTTGCACCTTCCATCGAGGAACATTTAGCATGCATGTCCAAAATGTTGTTTTAAACATCTATGTCAACAGCTAGTTCTGACCGACATATTTGATTATGTATTTGTCTTGCTTCTACAAATGCAGATGCATCAGCGCATGCTTGCATCAGTTTAAAGTATTGAGCATCATTTGCTTATCTAGCTTTACTATCCATGATGACTAGTTTTGCTATTATGTGACATCCACGGGCGTTTTCATTCCAACTTATTTCTCTTCTTGTAATTAGTGTATTCTTGTACAGGTTGAGCTAACTTGTTCATGTGCAATTCTTTGTTTGTAATGTAGTTCACTAATGACACGGGGCTGGTGCAACGATGACGACGATGATGACATCAACAAGGTGCTGCGGCAGCGGCGACGACGACAACATCAACACGGGGTTGCAGCGGGGACGGTGACGGAGACATCGACTCGAGGCTGTAGCATCGACGACCACAACTGGATGTATGTGCTAAATGTATGAACTGGATGTATGGATGAAACATATGTATGCATGTATGTATGCATTTAGTGAAGTTTGTAATTATGTCAAACGTATTTTGTTTTGTTTCGTGAAATATTTAATGTTGGCTTTGTGAGTGAGTGTGCACCTCACTGTTAGCATGGGTATAGTGTTGGCGAGTGAAATATGCCACATCACTGATAATATAAGTAGTGGTGGGGTGAGTGAACAGTGACATGCCACCAGTATATAAAGTATCGATGGCGTGATGGCCCAAACGTCATTGGTATTTTGTTAATAATGACGTCATATTGGTTGCGTTGGGTGTCTATGCCAGTAAGGCCCTTTTTAGAACGTCGGCACTACGCTTTTCTGCACTAGTGCAATGGGAGATGGTAACTCAGGATATCTACAACCGGTTTGGATGACGGTCCAATAATATGCGAAATGTTTAGTCATCTTGTCCTATTTTTGTCGGATGTGACATTTTACCCTTTCATGATTTCATTTGAGTTATGACAGAGCATGTACTGGATCACAGAGATTTTTGAAACTTTGCTTAGCAATATGGTTGCATGCATCAATCTGGTGCAGAGGCCGGGGTTATTCTCCTTTTCAAAAATAAAAATAAAAAAGCGGCATGATTACACTCACAACACACGAACAATGTCGTACAATGCCATGTACAGATGACATGTCAACCTGCACATGAGGGATAAGGATAACTAACATTTTACATTGCTACATTGTAAATCGGGGATTAGGTTAAATAATTACTTTTCTGGTCTGTAACCTTTTCTATCAGCCATGACACTTCAGACTTAGGTTATGGGTATACACTTGACTGGGAAGCACGTACACCATTCAAGACTATGGGGCCGGGGCCCTCCATTACTTTCTCGCTATCGAAGTTTGAAACTTTGCTTAGTAATATGGTTGCATGTATCAATCTGATGCAGAGGCCGGGGTTATCCTTCTTTTTAAAAAGTAAAAATAAAAAAGCGACATGATTACACTCACTACACACGAACAATGTCGTACAATGCCATGTACAGATGACATATCAACCTGCACATGATGGATAAGGATAACTAACATTTTACATTGCTACATTTTAAAGCGGGGATTAGGTTAAATAATTACTTTTCTGGTCTGTAACCTTTTCTATCAGCCATGACTTCAGACTTAGGTTATGGGTATACACTTGACGGGGAAGCACATACACCTTTCAAGACCATGGGGCCGGGGCCCTCCATTACTTTCTCGCTACCGAAGTTTGAAACTTTGCTTAGTAATATGGTTGCATGTATCAATCTGATGCAGAGGCCGGGGTTATCCTCCTTTTCAAAAACTAAAAATAAAAAAGCGGCATGATTACACTCACAACACACGAACAATCTCGTAAAATGCCATGTACAGATGACATGTCAACCTGCACATGAGGGATAAGGAGAACTAACATTTTACATTGCTACATTGTAAAGCGGGGATTAGGTTAAATAATTACTTTTCTGGTCTATAACCTTTTCGATCAGCCATGACTTCAGACTTAGGTTATGGGTATACACTTGACGGGGAAGCACATACACCTTTCAAGACCATGGGGCCGGGGCCCTCCATTACTTTCTCGCTATCGAAGTCACCTGGCGTCACGACGAATTTTTCCTCTGCCAGTACAAGTACGCCACGAGATCCTCGACCTCGCTGGCATGGTCAACTGGAAGCCGACAGTCAAGCCCGTGGACACAAAGTCCAAGCTCTCTTAGCATGATGGTGCTCCTGCCTCCGACCCGGTTCTACAGCAACATACTTGGAGCCCTTCAATACCTGATGATTATCACCCGGCTTGATCTGCATTATACCGTCCAGCAAGTGTGCTTGCACAAACACTCACCACGGGACACGAAATCGAACCTGGCCAAGGGCATTTGGCTACATCTATGTCGTTGCTCAGTGCCAATGGTTATGGCAACTACTTCATGAGCTTCACTGCGACATTGCCAAGTCTACCGTGGGGTACGGTGACAACATCTCTCCGGTGTGCCTCTCCACCAACTCAATATACCACCGGCATACTGGTCACTTTAATTATTTGAAGATATTCATAGTTTAAATATCTGATAGAATTTATCTGATATAAATGCTATGAGCAGCCGAATCATGTGGAGGTAAATCATCTCTATAAATACGACCACCGATGGATTGTGTTCTGTATGATTCATGACTAGGACACAACCCATGGACTCTCAACAGCTTTCTCTCCTATACCAGGCCTTAGCAAAATCATTGCAAGAACAAAAGGGCGCTTGCTTGGGAGTATGAGACATCGGGAATCGAGTGTTTAGTTTCAATGGAATATCTAGTGCTGATGCTTGGGCGTACAAGACGGCGTATCTACATTGTGCAAGTCTATTTTCTCTGGAAAGACGCAGCTTGGCAACAACCTTGACCACAACCAGCAAACCGTGGTTCTTCAAGAACCTCAGACAGAACCACTTCCGGCCTATGCACGCGAGAAAACACAGTGCGATGACACCCCCGACTTGATGTACCTGCACAGATAGAGCCGGACATTGCAAATACGTTAACAACCTACTGTGCTGAACTATTACCTTGAGAAAGGGCGCCGAAGGACATCAAGTGCGTCTTGGTTTCAGGTAGTGTCCACAGAGGTGGCAGCCAAGGTTTTGGATCCCGAATGGACCTTTTTTCTCGAGGGGCACCGAAATTTGCGGTTACCACAATAACCGCGAAATACCGGAAAAAATCGGACGAAATTTAAAATCAAATTTTGAATTCAAAATTTTTAAAGTCAATATAGGTACATATTTAACTCTCATAGAACATGAAGTATCCCCTAGCGTAGTGGTTCATCACCAGCAGGTTTTGCTAGCTGCGTGGCGCTAGTTCGATCCCCGTTAAGTGGCACAATTTTCATATAGTTTTTTTGCATGCATCCTCAAAAAGAAATAAAAGCTCGATAGATCAAAAGACTCGAACCCGAGACTGGCTGCTGCGGAAAGAATGCCTTTGCCACTGCGCCATGACAGTTCTCTTTCTGAAGTAGAGATGCCATATATTTAACTAGCAGGCGAGTGTTTGAATTCAAAATTTTCAAAAATATACGATTTTTTTTGCTCGGTATGACTGTATTTCGTGGGAGAGCGGTAACCGCTCGAGATCTCGAAATTCCGAACGGTAACCAAAACGCTGGTGGCAGCACATATGGCTACAGTGCACAAATACAACATCGTGTCCCAGTCCAACAATCTCAGAAATGGTGATTTGTTTGGATGCTCATACTATTTGATTCTTTGAACTCAATACACTAAAGAAATGCCCTCGCATTTACGAGGGACGTCTTGCTAGTTATCTTAAAGATGAAAATAGAGTCCTTTCGATGAGTTTGGTCTATTTGGACTCCATAGCTGACAAGAACAACCGTATGAGGGCATCTCCAATGGTCGTATGATCATCGTTGGTAAAATTGCCACATAGACGGTTTTGATGACATGGCACGTAATAAAAGAAGAGAGAGAGAAAAGCTGTATGTAGATTAACCAACAGCTCTTGCACAAGCTCCAAGGCTATGTAGAGAGCAATTGCATTTATTCCCTCTTCTCCTATTGGATAGTATAGATGCAACCATTGGAGTAGTTGTATGATCCTTTGTTGGTTGATGACATGGACAATTTTACCAACAAGACTACATACAAACTATTGGAGATGCTCTGATGGGCAGGTCAACAAAGACGAACATGTGACTGGACAAAGTGAATTTCTTGGCTAGTAATGTTACATCTTTTCCATTCGGGAAACAGCGCCAGCGTGTGGTACTTTACCGGGAAAAGTGAGTCTTAATGATGTAGCCATTGTAGGTAGCCTAAGGGGCTCCCCATTACATTGAGCCCCACTTCCATGTCCGACACCCAGCAATGCCTGGAAACCAAACCTTTTTTTTCTCCACAACTCGAACGCATGTAGAGCCCATTTCACCAGCCACAAGCTCCCGAGCCTACTACGGCCATGCGGTGGTGCTACGCCTGCCTGGCTGGTGCGCTCCAGATCATGCAGCTCGGCTGCCCACCCGGATTGTGCTCAACCAGCCGTAGACTTCCACACGCTCCCTAGGCCAGCCGTCTCAGCGCCCAAGTTCCTGCCGTTGCGCTGTTGTTTGCGCCTTGAGCCTCGTGCCCCGACGTCCCCAACCGCGCGCTGTCTGCCAGGCTATATCTCACACTGGCCTTGACGTCCCCGAGCAAATTCTTCATATGCTTGTCTGTAATCTTTCCAAGAAAAAACCAAGAGAGATATTATATATTAATCCCCTTCATTGCTAGGGAAAAGGGAGGGTGATATTTGTACCACAAATATTTCCGATCTGAAGTCAATCCACATTGCAATATATATATGCACATACTACCGAAGTGTCCTAACTAACTGAGAAAATTGAATGCGTTGTCTCACAAAATTTGAAAGGACACATATCAACCAAGTCCAAACAAAATATGGGACATGCCATATGTATTGGATTGGAGACATCAATTACTTATGAAAGCTTCCATGCTCAAATACCCCATGAAATTTATTGAATATAAATGTTTCAAACAACCGCACCATGCATGGTTAAATCATCGATATAAATATGACCACCGATGGAGTATGTTCTCTGTATGTTTCATGAGTAGGACACATGTCACATATCCCATGGAGTCTCAACAACTTCCTCTCCTACACCAACCCTTAGGAAAACCATTGCAAGAAAAAAGATAGCAGATTGAGAATATGAGTCATCAGGAATAAGGTGCATAGTCTTCGTTGGCAATCTTGTACTTCTACTTGTTCTTGTCTCGGTGCAGATTGAGAATATGAGTCATCAGGAATAAGTATTGCGCCTGTGCTCAGTGGAGAGCTTGAGTGACCAAGTAACTTAGTAATAGTGCACTTGTGCTCTCGTTGGCAAGTACATTGCTGCCTCCACTTCTTCTTCGGTACAACCCCCTTAAACACATCAACGGATGAGATCTATCCATACCCCTTCATAATAAAGGGTAGGATGGTCCTTTTAGAAAATACGTCGTCCACACTGCCCGTCTACGCCGCGATGGGCCGGCCCATTAAAGGAATGCATGTATGACCCGTTCGTCCATATAAAGCAAAAAGTATATTGCTAAGCAAGGATTTGAACACAAGACCTCCTACTACAAGGAGTAGGTTGATAGCCACTAGGACTAAGAAGCACATATGATTAATTATGCAGCAAAACGTATTAGAAAGGTTGTTACCAGCGCCAGATCCTAAAAACAAAACTGAAACATTTTTTCTGAAAAATTGAATAGTTTTTAAAATGCGAATATTTTGAAAACGTTGTGAATTTTGGAAATCTCAAACTTCTTTTCGAATTTTAAACATTTTTTCAACGCGGACATTCTTTGAAAACAAACAAAATTTCAAGAATAGGAGGTAATGTAGCAAACTTTTATATAAAACATAAAATATTTTTTGAACATTTATAAAAAATGCAAACATTTTTTAAAAACATGATCAATTTTTTAAAACTAGCGGGTACTGTAGCGATTTTTTTTAAACGAACCTTTTCACTTTCTTTATCAGTTTTGGAAAACGCAAACAATTTTGAAATTCTCGAACAATTTTAAAACACAAACACTCTTCGAATAAGAAACGAAAAACCAGATTCATGACCAACCGGACACCGTAGCATATGTGTTTATCTCATAATTGGGCTGGCCCGCCTTTGTGCGAATGAGCCACACTTTGTCGCAAAAAGTAATAAAATTGGTTTTTCGTTGTATTTTGTGCTGTCACCCTTTCTTGAATTTTGAATCCTTTTCAGTTAATCGAATTTGTTATGAAAAACCTGCGATTTTTCCACAAATTTTTTTACAAAATTTGTAATTTTTCTGAATAGGTAGAAATTTTGTTTCAAAATGATTCACAAATTTGAGAAAAAGTTGACTAATAGGTAGATTAGTTTGTACAAATTTTATGAAAAAAGAGATGAACTTTATCGAAATCCGCGAACCCTTGGGTCGGCCTAACAGGAACATGTTCAAAATTTTGAAATATTCTTTTGAATACCAAAAAATAGTCTTGCATTCAAATAAAATGTTTCTGTTTTCGAATTTAAGAAATGTTTGGACTTCAGAAAACAGTGATATATTTTTTATAAACCTACGCGGTTTGAAATTTGTCTTCAACATAAATTCTTGGGAAGTTATTGACAATTTTGGAAAATGTGTTGAAGTTTATAAAAATTTCATACATAATTTGAGATTCCCAAATTGTGGACAAATTTAAAAAATGGTTACGACATAAGAAAATGTTCATGTTGATTGATAATGACAGAATTACAAATAACAAAATCACTCAAATTTTAAAAAAACTACATGCATTTGTCTGGCCTAGTCTAGCAAACTGCTCTCAACTCGTAGTTTTTTTGGACTATAACTAACTTCTTGCAGCTGCCTGAAACGGACATATGAGGAAACCATGTCAGGTTTGAACGACTTCCGACATGGTTGGCACGTTGTGACACGTCCAGCCATTCATCACTCCTTAACTGACAAAACTTTAGAAAATGCACAAATGAACAAAAATCCAAACAATTTGACGGATGTAAAAAAACCTTCTTTCAAATGGACCCTTCCGGCCTACCCGAACACCCTCTGTTGCAACACCCTTGAAATGACTCCAACTTTTGCAAGAACGTGGGAATGCCCATGGTAGGCAACGACTTCGACAGCGTATGCAAGTTGCGACACGTCCGGACCTTTTTTAATGGAGAAAACTTCAAAAAATGCAAAACTTATCAAAAACCGAAAACTTTTGGAATGCTTCGTTGAATTGGTCATATGAAAGTTCTGAAATTTTTTAGGGTCATTTAAGGGATGTCGAGAAATGAGGTGCTCCCAAACCGTTTTTTTTTTCTATCCGACGAGAAAACTTTGTGTTGAACATGATATTCTATTGGAAGTTTCAGGACTAACCACAACTTTTACAATAGGTGGGCATGCCCATGTCATGCAACCTTTGCCTTGTATGAACGACTTCTGACACCGTATGCATGTTATGACACATCAGCCCATTTATCAACCTTTTTTCATGTTATGACACGTCCGCTCATGGTAGGCATACATGCCAAGTTTGAATGATTTCCGACACCATATGCAAGTTGCAACATGTCTGGTCATTTATTGATATTTTTTTACCGATAAAACTCCAAAAAATGCAAAATTTGTCAAACATCAAAACAACTTGGCATGGTGCATTTAAGTAATCATACAAGCAATGAAAAAATTGAGGTCCTATGACGGATGTCTATAAACAACATGCTCTCAAAACGGAGCATGCTGGCCTACCCAAGCACCCGACGTTGACATTCTTGAAATGACCCAAACTTTTGCCAGTAGGTGGGCATGCCCATGATAGACATGCACACCAGACTTGATGGAAAAAGTATTTAAAATTATAATTTGAACAGGTACTTAAAACCTTTGTTTTAAGTTTTTAACATAACTAATAACTACAAAAGGATTTAATTGAAAATAGTTACTGTTTTTATTAAAAAGCATTTAATAAATATTTGAAGGAAACAATTCGAATTATAATTTTTAAAAATTATTTAAAACTATTAATTTGGTATTCCAAATAATATTTGAAATTTTTTAAAAGGCTAAAATTAATAAAAAATTCGAAAAGTAGGAAAATTAATTACTGAAAAAATAAAATAAAAAATAAAAAAGAGAAAAAAAACCAAAAACAGAATTAAAAAATTTAGAAAAGCGTAATGCGGCAGATTGCTTTTCGAGAAAAATATTCTGTTTTCTAGTAATTGTTTGCAATTGCAAGTTTATAAAAAATTGTTCGAAATTTTCTTGTTTTTATATTTTTTTCATAATTTCCAAAGCTTTACGTGAATTAAATATATTATTCCCTTTTTTCTAAAATTTAAAATGTTTACGATTTATTTTTTACAAAAATTAAAAAATGTTTGGGAATTTTAAAATATGTTCTTGCTTTTGAAAAATTGTTCAGAATTTGGAAAATGGTTCCATTAATATGTTTTGTTATCTGAAATTAAAATGTTTGCATTTTTAAGGAAATTTTAGGGATTTACAAAAAATGTTTAAAAACATTTCTTCTTCACAATTTTTGAAAACAATATCCGGATTCGGTGGTGTACTAAGTTCTTGAAGTGTCGCGCTCGTTTTTAAACACCAACTGTTCCCGGGTCAACTGGATTGGAGCCGTTCCTTATGATCTACAGTTCCCAAGTTCGAATCCTTTGAAGGACATTCTTTTCTTTACTTTTTAGAAATTAGATCACTGATGCTATGGGTGCGAAACTACAGCGGCCAGTTTAATTGGCCGGCCCAGTTGGGTATACATATGTCGTATACGTACAAATATGGGTATAACTGGTCAAAAGTCCATATTACCCTTTATACGTATTGTGAGGGGGGTTGTACTGAAGCGGGACTCGCCTTGCTGCCTCCACCTTTGCCAGATAAAAGAACGTCCAAGATGAGTAAATATACCGACGTATATGTAGATGATACAGCTGCCTCCACCAAGCTCACCATGCATATTTTTATTTATATAGCACAAGGCCCGTGCGTTGCAACGGGGCATACAAATTTCCCTACAAATTTTAGTTGTTTTCTAGTGGTTCGAACATTTTGTAAAAGCACAAAAGACCATGTGTTACAGCGAATATAAAATAAATAAATGTGTGCTTTGAAACCTGGAAAATATTTTACCAATCAAACAACTTTTTTTATTTGGTGGTTCAAAATGAATGGTGTCAAAGATACACATCAACATTGTCAACTATAGAATTTGCAAATAATGCCAGCTCAGTAGTCATGTGACATGTTCCCAACTGCAACAGAGAAGATTCTATTTTAGCTTGTTACACAAAATTTACATTTTTTTTCTAGAAGAACTATTGCTTATAAATAAATCAAATGCGGATTTGCTAATTCTCGTCTGGATGAGAATTAACAAAGTCTCATCTAACTCCCACACATCTTTTAAGTAATCAAACAAAGTGTAAAAAATAAAAAACCTGCACGAATCTTCATGAAAATCAAGTGGCATATGAGTTAGATGTGACTTGGTTAAGTCTCATCTAGATAAGCCCTAGACACACCCAATCAAATAATAATGGTACATTTTAGCACAACGCAATGGTTCATATTTTTTAATTTAAGATGAACAATATGAAAGAGAAAACGATGACCATACTAAGGCTATGGGGAAAGGCATATGGCACTAAATTCTTTTACATAGACTGATATGACTCAGAAATACAATGGTCGATGAGCGAGAGGGCAAAAAAGCCACATGATATTCTTTCGTATATCAATGCCAACTAAACATAATAATTACTGTAATTAAAGAAAGGCAACAAAAGAATTGTTAAGAGCATTTGACTTGCACTCTGACTCAATGTTTTGCTGGCACATTTCCTCATGAACAAATTTGCTTTACTAACCCTCCTATAAACTTTTAGCTGGATGTCGGTGCCACCGAACTACCCACTCAATTGTAGGCTCAACTCCAACCAGCTCCATTCTAGGAATAGATGGATTTGTAGCTTTCGACTCCTACTTCAAAAAAGTTTGTTGGGCCTCTACTTTGAGTGAGAACCATACAGTCATACTGCAAACACATAAAAAGTAACGGTTGAAGTAATGCAGAATAATTCTCAAGTTTAATATACAAATGAAAAGATCGTTATTACAAACATGGAAAATGGTTTATAAGTTCTATATTGGTGCTCAAAATGTCACTATCCAGCTCAGAAAGTCATTTTACTTTTGAGATCATCATCGATTTAATCTTTATTTTGTCAAGTGGATAAGAATTCCTCGTTGTCACCAACTACACAATAGAAAATGTGATAAAAAAAGCTGTAGTAAGATTTAAGGGAGAAGAACTCCAGGGAAGTTTAACCCCACTCTCAAATGGCCTGATGTTGTCGTAATTCTTGGCGTACTTCACAGATGATCACACTTCGGGTGAAAAAGATCTAACAACACGGAGTTCAAATAAGGTGACACATCTCAATCAATTTCTGATCTTCCCACGAATGAAATACAACCTGCGTAGAAGTTAAATCAATAAATTCTACTCTTGTTGTGAAGTCCAAAAATGAATCTCACGTGTACTGAATAGCAAAACAAGTAAACAACACAGTGGGTAGCATACTATAGTTGTGCTTGTCAAGGGAGTTGTTTATCAATATGGAAAACATAAATTATATTAGTTCTTTCGACACAAGCAAAGTAGCATCAATATAATTAAAAAATAATGAACAAGCACTCAGTAAGCAAGAATGATAACAATGATGAAACATGCATCTCTACAGATCAGTTGAAAATTTAGTCATGGTGTGGAATGATTTCTTTTGGTAGCGCAACATCAGTTTTCATATAGCAGCAACATTCGCACAGTACGTTGACCAGTTCTATGCTGAGCTGGTGGCACATTGTGGCTTCCAAAATGGACCATATTATGGCGATATACAATCAGAATATGAAAGGAGGGATCCATGTGCTTACTTTGCTTTCCATGTAGCTTCAAAATAATGTATTGCCTGTCGTAGATTTTTACTCGTTCTCACTGCCATTCTACTTTCAATTCCACGAGGCAAATCTATGCCTTCTTCTTTCATAGCAGTGAACGCTAAACCTGGACCATCAAAGAGAAGATAATTTCTCATCAAATTGCCCAATACTGTAATGAGAAGAGAAGCATCCATAAAGTAATAAACAAACCGAATCTGAATGTACCTCATCAAATGAAGGTGGCAGAAGTGTGGCGACCTAACATAGATGTTTCACAACCTCAAGGCTTGAAGAATCAGAGAAGTCAGAAGCCTGCTATGTATAATATGTAGGCATGTCTTCTTACTTCATGAGTCTCTTATCTGCTTTCCAGTAGGCAAATTTTTGTAAGCAGACTTATCTTACTTGAGAATCTTCGCTTCTTTCCAGATTTCTTGAGAAAAGTGACCTCAGTGGTAACGCTGAAGTTGATGAGTGTGCTAGGATGCTAAAAGATGCAGCTGAAATCTCGATTTCATATTCTATTTAAAATAATAGTCAGTGCTATTGCAAAACATTTGAATTCTTCAATTTTTAGCACAAAACACAGCTACAGAAGAGTACTGGGGAAAGTGACACCAGGAATTGTAGGACTCCAGAGTAAAGAAGCCCTGCTTCCAGATATTAGCTTATGCTGATAAACGCAAAAATGAAATGGTAATTGCTGCTAACCAAGGCAAGCCCAGCATCTTCTCCCTTCTTTAAAGCTTCATCTATCTCTGGGTCACCAGAGTGATTCTTTGCCCAATCCCGTATAGTTTATGGTCATTGGTCAGCATAACATCTACATTTTAGTGTGAGGTGATGAAAACAGAACATGGTAAATTTACCTGAATACGTCTCACAAATATTTGTACGACGGATGCACCAGCTTGTGTTGCAGTTGTTGCTTGTGCAAAACTTAAGAAGAAGACACACACAAGGCTTCAGTTATTAACTATCGGGTCACTGTTACAAATTCTACAGAGAAAAACGTATCTTTCCAAAAATCCTTCTATTTCCTGCTGCTATTCCTCTCCTTTCTTTCCATCACTTACCAATCAAATCCCTTGATTTCGCAAAGAAGGCAGAACACTTGAAAGAACATAAAATCAGCCCCTGCCGCAACGACTTTCACTAAGTAGTAGGACATTCCCGTCCCCAGCGGCCCCACGCCAAGACCTCGATGCGAGCTTCTGCTAAAAATCATAAAATGAAATGTGGCTTTACAGATGATAATGATTTTCCATCAATGTTAGAATATCAAAACTGATCCAGTTCAAGGAACGGAAAGGCAAAGAAGGCGGACCTGTGGAAAAGATCAAGCCTTCCTCGGCGGTGCAGTAATAGTCGCAGTACACACTCCCGCAGTGCACTGCCTAACACAAAGTTTTTTGTTGCTTTCTCGGATATAGAGAATAACTAAATATTTCATATTTTTATATTATGTTGTTAAAAACATTTTTGCCACTCTCTAAGTGTCCACTAATTAGACTGAAAAATAGAGTCCAGTAAATTAATGGCCGATTGATTTTTGTGAGGTTGTTCGGCTAGTACTATAACAAAATTATGTAGATACCTTTGCAACAGTAGCGGAATCCTTCATGCAAACCAGTAACGCAAGTACGTGGTAGCTAAGAATATATATGCGCTAACTTGCAGCAAGAACTCCTTTAGGTATTACAATTATTATTGTCAAGCGCATCTACCAGAATCTTCTTTTCAAGGGAGGAACATGACAGTAGCCAATTTATTTAGTTCTCATCAGTAAATAAAAACAGATACTAAAATAGTTATCCAGGACAGGTAGCTTCCCAGTTGTAATCTATACCTACTATTAAAGTACGGAGTGCTTCTGCCCGTACGTCATTAAGATTGCCCCCGAAGTTGCAAAATATTACCCACCAATGCCATCTATAAATTATAAAAAACGTTCCACACAGAAAAATTCGGACTGGGCCGGCCCATTTAAGAATCTCATATACTACGCCCAGCGCGTTAGAAAAAGACACAGCTCGCCTGGGCCGGCCCATATATGCGTGATCAATTTTTTATTTTTGGTTTTCTTTTCCGTCGTTGTTTTTTTCTACTTTAAATAATTTGTGAATTTAAAAATGTTTTCCAAATTAAAAACTGGGAATTTTAAAATAATATTTAATAATTCATAAATGTTTGTGGCTTCAGAAATTGTTTGTGATTTTTAAAAAATATTAGCAAATTTTTTAATAAATGTCCGGGAAATAAACATACATTCATGAGTTTTTCTAAAAAAGTTCATGTATTAAAAAATATTTTAAAATTTCACAAAATTTCGCCAATTCAAAAAAAATCATGTATTAAAAAATACCATAAAATAAAACTGTTTATAAATTCAAATATATAGTTTATTGATTCACAAAATATACGCTGATTCAAAAAAGATCATGCAGTTCAAAAAATGTTCATTAATTTAGAAAATTGTTTCATCAAATCCCCAAAAAATGTTAGTCCATTCTAGAAATGTTCGCCGATTAAACAAAATGTTTGCAAATAGTATAATATGTTGATGAATTCAGAAAACGTGCTTGATTTTACAAAATGTTCGTGAATTTAAAAAATGTTCACAATTTTAAATATGCTCACGAGTTTAAAAAAATGTTCATGATTTTTAAAAATTGTTCATGTTTCCACAAAAATGAGAATGATAGTGTATATCGATGATGTAGTAAAATGTGATCATTGCCATTCGAAATTATGATTTTTTTTCTCCCGTTGCAATGCACGGGCATGTTTGCTAGTAATATCTAATTGTAGAACTCCGGATAAGATCTAGTGTGAACGACACACCTCCTGACCTCCTGACCTCCAGATGTGTTACTTTCCAGCCGAAAACGTCCCAAGCACCAGGAGGAATCTGCTAGTTAGTAATAAAATCGATCAGCAAAGATGGTATATATTCAGATCTTGGAGAAGTATGGACAAATATTCTGCAGATAATCAATTTGTAGATTTCCTAGCTTATGCAGAAGTACAATACATCATCTATCCAGGACCGGGAAGCAACACTAAACTGTGGCATGATATTATTCGCTTCTTTTTGTTGCCAATGAACACTAAATTGACCACTTGCTATTAACAAAACTGAGATTACCAGAACCAAGCCCACCTGATCTCACGACGCTCGTTCCGCCGCCGCCACGAAAGCAAGATTGATCCACCACTTCCAGGAATCCAAGGGAGGGGAGAGGAAGAGAGAACCGCTCGATAGATTCCGATCCGCCGTCATAAACTCTGCTTCCGCGCTTGCCCAACCTCGAACGAGGTGGGTGCGCCAGGCGGGGCGGCAGGCCTCGAGGTCCTTTCCAAGCGCGGCGGCGGGGGCGGGCTTGAGGTGGCGGCGGCGAGGGCAGGCGGCGCGCTTGCAAGCGCGGCGGCGTTGCGGGGCGCGGCGGGCTGGAGGTGGCGGCGGCGAGGGCGGGCTTAGTTCCCAGTTTCTCGCACCCAAGTGACCTCGGTGCAAACATGTGAGCACTTTCTTTTGTTCCACGGGGGTGCTTAGTAGCTTATTTAACTTTATTTGATGACGTAACTGCCTCCCGGGTCGCTTAGGGCGACTCCGGAGGCGCCGCCGCCGGGACCTTAGAAGGCCTTTCCCCAGCTCCCCGTTCACCACGCCGCCGCCGGAGGAGGCCGTTCCACGGCGGACGGCGGCAGCTGGGCATGTCCGGTGGTCTTCATCTCAACCCAACCAAGATTTCTTCCGATCTGGCCGCCGTTCTACGTCGGCGTCATCGCGATCTGGCCGTCAGCAGACTCTCGATCTGATAGGACGCCGGCCTTTGGATCCGTAGTCGGCTCCGCGGATCGTCCACGCCTCGTCCATGCCAAGCAACCAATGCATGCATGTGTCACTGCTGGGCTGGACGTATGTCGTTCCACTACCAGGGTCATGCACATCCTAAAACAAGAATCGCGGCCGACTCCGGGCTCTCTCAGCGATCAGGGACTCTCGGCCGTCGGATCTTTTGCTTGATGCGTTTCCGGCCGTTGGATCCTGAGATGGAGTGATACCGGCCGTTCAATCGCTACCCCATGAGCAGTTAAAATACGACCGGTTTGACCGCGTGCCACCGTGTGTAAATAGGCTGCCCCGCCGAGGGCATTTTCGTCTTTTCGCACGCAGGCGTATAAAAGGAGCAGCACGCCGTGGAGAAACCCTAGCCTTCTGCCCGACCCGCACTCGCGCCGCGCCCCTCACCTCTTCCTCCCTCCAAACCCTAGCTAGACCGTGCCCGCCTCCCTGCCCCGCCGCCGTCGTCTCCTCCACCCCGCCAACCGTCGCCGCACCTCAAGCCCGTCTCCTCCGCCCACCCGACCACCCCTCCTCTGCGCGACTCCCTCCTCCTCCGGCCTTCTCCCCGTCCGCGCCGCCGTCGCCGGCGCCAACCATCTTCCCCGTCCTGCCTCTTCTCCTCCCCATCGATGGGGGAGGCCACTTCTCCCCGTCCGCGCCGCCGTCACCGGCGCCAACCATCCTCCCAGTCCTGCCTCTTCTCCTCCCCATCGATGGGGGAGGCCTCGGGGGAGCGCGTTGTCACCACGGGCTGGCGTGTCGACGGGAGAAGGCCAACCGGTGAGGGCGCCTCCGGGATCCATCCTCGCACAGCCCGCCGTTGCGGTGGCCTGTGGTTTAGCAGGCGCCGCCGGACCGCCCCCGCCCCCGACCTAGGGTTTGGTTGACGAGCTCACTGCTGTTTGCCTAGAGTGTAAGGTAACGCAGCAGAAAACAAAAATTTTCCGACCTACGCACCAGCCCAGGACCACTATGGAGACTGCATACAAGGTTAGATCTCTTTCGTTACCGACTCGTAGCGCAGCGGAAGTAGAGTCGATGACGATCGGCGGTGCAGATCCCCGCAGCTAGGATTTTACAACCTCCCAACCGCGAGGATGTATACCCTCATCTGCCCCGCGGACAGCCCTCCGGGAGGCGGTCACACAGTCCCCCGGACGGTGTCGCGGACAGCCCTTCGGGAGGACCTCCGAAACTCGGACGGTCACACGGACAGCCCTTCGGGAGGCACTCTCGAGCTAAGACCGAAACTACGATCTCTCTACAGAGTTGCACACATACGGTGTCAGCTATCCGGCAGGGCTTCGCCGTCCAGAACTAGTTCCTGCCGGAACCCAGACAGCCTTTCGGCTCTACGAAACTATTTCGTGGGAGGGAGAGAGAAGCCAGACAAGTCAAATGGCATGTGTATGAGAGCAAGCATGATCTGATTTTGGAGAGCAATCTCCATCTCTATTTATAGGAGGAGCAAGGGGTAGAGGAAAGACCAAAAGGACCTTCCTAGGATCTTTCCACCACATGCCACATAAGGGTGTGTAGAACATATCCACCATGAGGTGGAAGGACACCTCAAGGAGGGCCCCCCCATGCCATGGCCGAAATTGTGCAGCCCCCTTGGGGGGCTCCACCTCCCTTTCACACACCAAAAGTGCTTTTCTTCTAGAAGAAAAACCCCATTTGCAAATCAGCCCAAAAAGTGCTTTCACAATTCACGACGACATTTTTCAGCGTCTGATCGAACTGAAAATATTCATGTGGGCTTAGAACAATTCTAGTATCCACCAAAATAATTTTCAACGCGAGCCGGAACAATTCCGGTTTAGTGATTTCATCTGCGAAAAGCATCTGAAGCGGTTTCGGCAGCTCCGAAACATTTCCGGTTTTCATTCCAGAAAATTCCAAAAAGTTTCCAGAACGATTCTGGCACCCTCCAAGAATTATCAGGCATGTGCCAAGACCAATTTGACTTTATGGTATCCCCTGAAACAACTTTTCCAGTTTCACCGAAACTCATCCGGTGACCTCTCTCTGCGGAACTTTTCCGCTGTCCGAAACTTTTCCGGCGTCCGAAACTTTTTCGGTGTTTTTCTCTCAGACTCCCTGTCTAGTATTCAGCAGATAGATGACCCTTAAGCATGTGACCCTATAGGTTCGGTGAAGTATAGACATGACCCGGAACCCCTTCCGATCAATGATCAACATCGGAGCCGTGGACACCCATATCGATCCCTATACCCACACGAATAAATATTCGAGTGAACCTCTAGTTGCCGTGTGCTATTCTTGTTGCTTCGCGATATGTTACAAATACCCGAGGTGAGACATGTTGGCATCCTCGTGGATCAACACTTGTCCACAATGCCAGTTACCTCGTTGCCGGTATTGTTCTCTTTTCTCGTTCCCGTGTTCCGGCATCCCTGTGATCAAATCACCCTGTGTCTGGCCAGACGATGATGGATACCGTAACACCGAGAGGGCCCAGAGATATCTCTCCATCGTCGGAGGAGCAAATCCCAATCTTGAGCTATCAAGTCCCTTGACATACTTTTCCATGAACCCGTAAGCCGCCGTAATAGCCACCCATTTACGGATGACGTTTAACAAACCCCAAAGTTCATGAAGCAAGCATGAAGAAACTCGATACTCTCATGGTCTAAGGAATTATGCAAACATTAACTTCCTGTGTTATTAACCATTAACTTATGACGAATGTATCTCATAGCATAACATCAATGCGGGTCGATTCAACACAAGTGTTCTACCAACAATTGTGCCCTCAAAATTGCCGGCATAGTCATGCCCATGATCAGGAAAACATGATCATCATGCAATACTTGAGCCAGTCATAGAGGCTTGACTAGGAATACATTTTACCGTTTATTAACCCACACGTGCACATGAGTTTCCCTCCAAGCCTCGTTTTATTTGCAGACTCGAGAATCATTGCAGTTATAGCATGGAACATAAACCTAATTATGAACATGGAGATAATCAATAACATTTATTATTGCCTCTAGGGCATATCTCCTACAGACTCCCACTTGCACTAGAGTCAATAATCTAGTCTATGCTAATGCACTTTACACCTATGGCATACTGGTGTAAAATATGCTTCGCATGTGGTATAGCCTGATGTCCAACGGATCTGACGACTTCAGCTCCGTGTGTAACTATGCATATCCTCGCGTTTTCACGCTTTCACAAAATTCATATTTTGTGTGGACTTGGCTTTGCATATGTGTGAATCATTGGTCGAAACCTGATTCCTTAGACTGAGCTATGGAGCAACTATCTGCAATAGTGTCCCATAGACCAAAGCCATCTTGGAACCATACTAAGTTCATGAATGAACTATATGATTCAACAACTTCTTTGTCGCTTCTTAAGCGTCAACATACTTAGCCTTTGTTATAGAATTCGCCACAGTATCTTGTTTGGAACAATTTCCAACTACCGTGCCACCATATTGTGTTTTACACAAAACCCTCAATTTAAATCGAAAATCGCATGGAGCATTGATGAAGATTGTATCGATGTAATTACTTACAACGAGCACTTCATAATCTCTGCTTGCGAGAAAACATGTCATTACTACTACTCTAGTACTCAATGACATCTTTCACTGTTGTCCTATGATCAGTACTTTTGATCACTTTGGTATCTATACTCGCAACAACTTTGGAGTATTGGACATATCTGGTTGCTTTTACATACCATGGAATACATGATTAATCCAAACACAAGAGTGTGTGGAATCTCCATCATGTATTTTGCTCATCAGTGTTTTGAGACACCGAGTTTTGCAAAACTCTTTCCATGTGACTTCGGCAAGAATCACTCCTTGGCGTTTTAAATGCTAAAAAGTTTTAGCATCTTGTCAATATGTATTCATTGCTTAGCCCCATTAGGTAAATCTATCTCCATAGATCATCATGCCTAATATTGAGGCTATTCAGCCTAAGCACTTCATCGGAAAACTATTTTCAAATGAAGTCCTAATTCGTGTCAAGAAATTTATTTCCAATTAACAATGTGTCAAGTACACAAGGTTTATAGAAATATTATTATGCTCCCACTTAATTTCTTGAATTACAAGCATCTTCGTTACCCATTGATGAAGTCAAACCCCTTTGACCATTTCATCAAAACACGAAGATTCCAACTCCATATTGCTCTCTTCTGTCCATCGCTGGAACTCTGAAGTTTGCATACTTACTAGCATCCTCTGGATCGACAAATTACTATGGACTGTATCACATACAAGTCCTAGGTTTTATTTCCATCAGATGGAAATCGTTTTGTCATCCATGTTTCACATCTCATGATTGAAATATGTATTAATTGCTAGTTCAACCCGAACCGACTTCAAGCATCGCTACGGTGGAACAACCTCATCGTACTCAACTCCTTGAACTTGTTATTTCAACAAGTCGAGCTTTATGGATAAAATATTTTATCCACATCAGTTTATAGTTTCATAAATATTCGTTAGACTCTAAGTCTTCCGAAAGGTGTATCAAGATTTTAATCTCGAACCACTTATATGGAAACTATCTCGGATTGTATTGGCATTTAGCCAATTCCGGAGTCAGGGCCCATCAACGCTTCCTTGTGTATCGTAGGTATACTGTTGTCTAACAACAATATCTCGTATGCGCACCTCAGAGGTTTGCACGAGTTTTTCCTACGCGGTTCAGCTGCAAGTTCGACCGAAGTCCATACATCTCATGTAGAGGCTTCCGTATCAGTCGCAGTAGGAAACTCCGGAATCACTTCCAAGGTTCCTTTCCTTTGACCTGATGACGAAGATACTGGTTATCTCGTCGAGTTGCATTGTCCTCCCACTCACCTTTTGTAAGAACTATTCTCTTTAAAAGTATACCGTTTTGCAGCAAAACCTTTTGCCTCGGTATAGTGGTGGGGGAATACCCAATGACTTGGGATAACCTTACAAAGTAGCACTTGTCTGATTTGGAATAGGTTTGTAACCTTTTACACAAGCCCCATATTCCAAATGTTAAGAAAAGATATAACATGGTTGGGCTTACCACACCATGGCGTTATTTCAACAGACCTGATGGAGCTCTTTTCAGTGTAAAAGCCGCAGTCTCTAAAGCATCACTCTATAAAAGGGGTAATGGCAAATTTATTTATGTCATCTTTGATCTTACCATGTCATAAATGGTTCGATTACATCTTCACGGACTTTCCACTTGCAGCTGTGTTCCGGGAGGTGCAAGTTATGAAACCCCTTTCACAACTCATCAGACATTCGCTAAACTTGTAACTCAAATATTCCTTTCTGCAATCAAATTGCAGAAACATAATTTTCTTGTTACAATAACTTCTACTTCATTTTTGAAAAATCTTCTGAATGAATTCAAAAGATCCAGACTTACGTCTCAACAAGTAAATATCCATATATCTACTTGAGTCATTTCTGAAGATAGATAAATCCACTACTTGCAACAACATTTATTGGACTACACACATCATAATGTATGGTCACCAATATGTTCTTTGCTCGTTCCTTATGGCCTGTGAACGGTATTTCAGTCACTTCACTTTTCAGAGGAAAGTTGCAAGTGTCAGATGATTCAAAATCAAACGACTTCAAAATCCATCATAATGGAATTTCCATGCGGGGTTTCCAATGTGACCAAATGCAGTGCCACACATATGTGGTATTCTTTTAGTCTTGCGACATTTAGCGTCAGTGTTATGGATGTATCATATTACCATCAATATTCATAACATACATCCCATCTTTGATGGAAGCATGGCCCTTCATGTTATTCATAACACCGAACATAAAAAGTTCTCTTATGAACAACCTTCTTGCAAGATACCTTATGCAAAGGGCTAGAGTGTGAAACTCTAAAATGAATTATGAAAGTAAATACAGAGGTAATGTATTAATATCAATATTCATAACATACATCTCATTCATAATGAAAGTACGGCCCTTATGTTATTCATAACATCGAACATCAAAAGTTCTTTTATGAATAACCTTCTTGCAAGATACTTTATGCAATGGGCTAGAGTGTGAAACTCTAAAATGAATTATGAAAGTAAATACAGAGGTAATGTATTAATATCAATATTCATAACATACATCTCATTCATAATGAAAGTATGGCCCTTATGTTATTCATAACATCGAACATCAAAAGTTCTCTTATGAATAACCTTCTTGCAAGATACTTTATGCAAAGGGCTAGAGTGTAAAACTCTAAAATGAATTATGAAAGTAAATACATAGGGAATACACAAATGGAAGGCATAGTAACATTTACTATGTTCCCTGCGTGTATCTAACCTCATTCCTGGCTAGTCTTTCAGGCCATAGTAGTTCTTACATCGAGTTGCAACAGAATGCAATCGAGCGGGTATCTTTGTGATTAACTCACAATACCCAAGAATTAGTGATTAACATGTTTAACCATAATTCCCAAGAACTATATCTTTGACCAGCCTTCTATACATCAAAAACTTGTATGACATTCACACATGAGCTGGATATTCCAGTCTTCTTTTCTTTTGCCATTATACTTCTAACAGTTTAACTTTCAGTATTTCTCCTACTCTCAGAAGAAGCACCCAACTTAAGAGTGGCGATAGCCTCGGACTTCCTAGGCGTGAAAGTTTCACTAACACCCTTCGGACACTTCCTTTCTCTTTAAGTTGTTGTTTTATTCACCTTTCATCATATGACAGGCGTTCTCCTGGATCCCTCTCTTATCAGTCAAATGCCCAGTAAACACTTTTACTAATAGTTTGCAAACAAACAATGCTTTGGATATCTCATATCTTTTAGCCTTTGTCTGTCTCTGAAATTGATTTTCAGATTCCATGAATATCACATAACTATCCAAACTTTTGAAGTTCGGGTCTCATGGAAGCAAACGCATTGCACTTGACTAAAACAGAATTCTAGCTTTTGGATCGAAGGACGAGAGTCACATGATCCATAGCATTAGTGGGAGAATACCGAAAGTATGCGATAGGACAAAGTCCTTCTCGGCACTCTTGAGGACAATCCTCATATTACGTTACCAACCGTAAAGTTTTAACCAGATATTTAACAGCTATTCAATTTTAATAGAGAAGGTGGAAACGCGAGCCATTATTCTACAACTATTATGCAAATCACACTTAGACAGTGTTCAAAATTAATTGCACTGAGAATTAAAAGAATTCAATTCTACAGTGCGCTCCCACTCAAATCAATATCTCTCATAATTGATTGTGAGCGATTCAAGATCCAAATTACAATTCAACGCCAATGATGTATCCATCTCAAGTGACGAGAATTGCAATCGGTAGGCCAACTTGCCAATCACATCTCTATGTGACTCTTGTTCATCTTTCGATGCGTGTGTTCCGAGCTCATGACTTTCATGCCTGAACGTCGAGACAACCAAGTGATCTCGCTGCGAGGTCTCAACTCACCCGCCTCACACATCCCTAATCGTTCGTACCCATGTATCCATGTGATACCCCAAAAAGTTAGGTGCCGTGACGGTGCTACACTTGGGAGAACACTAACTACTTGATATTTTTGTGAGAGATCACCCTAATAAAAGCGACTACCACGCAATCAAGAAGGGTGCATCATAAGGGATAAACATCTCAGGCAATTCATAATAGCATGATATGGTATAGCCCTTTCTGACGGAGAAGTCTCATTTCTTCGTCTTCGGCATTCGCGTCGGTGTTCACCTTCGCGAAGATTGCCACCACCTTGTCGATGCACCAAATAATATTGCTATCTCTATAGCTAATAAAATAAGTGCATTGCATAAGGTTGACACGCAGGTCATTAAAGTGCAATCATATGGCTCCAGCCATCATGCCGAATCATGACACGCAGGTCATGTTAATCAATTTACATCATATAGTCATCTCATACATAATCAAATTATTATGAACACTACTATACCACATCACATGCACATGCAAACCATCCTGCAAAACCAAGTTAGACGCCTCTAATCGGTTCATGCAAAATTTTATTTTACGTGGCTTCTAAGGTTTCGAAACAAACCGAAGCTACCAACGTCCATCATCAAGCATGATAATCCAAGTCGCTAGATTAACATTCCAGGGTGTATGAAACACGAGATAATAAAATCTCGAGCCCCATACTAAACTTCGTCATACGCGTGACCCCCGTGCAGATCACATCTGCATTGCCCTTTCGTCTGCAAAATTTCATCTTTCTTTTTAACTACGGTGGAATTCAATGAACTGTTAGCACTTCGTTGATCAATCAGGATCGCGGATTGCCAGAACATTGAAACTCCACCATACTGTTATCAAGATCAGAAATATGCAAATTCCAGGGAAGCAACAAGAAACATCGGGTAACAGATTTCATCTGCTACCCGCACAAATAATTTTCAGCAATAGATCTCATCTACTACCTAATTGTATTGTGCAACACCCATACATCTCTATGTATTCTAGATCGCAACCTGCATCTACGCATAGCACGGCTCTTGATGCCACTGTAAGGTAACGCAGCAGAAAACAAAAAATTTCCGACCTACGCACCAGCCCAGGACCACTATGGAGACTGCATACAAGGTTAGATCTCTTTCGTTACCGACTCGTAGCGCAGCGGAAGTAGAGTCGATGACGATCGGCGGTGCAGATCCCCGCAGCTAGGATTTTACAACCTCCCAACCGCGAGGATGTATACCCTCATCTGCCCCGCGGACAGCCCTCCGGGAGGCGGTCACACAGTCCCCCGGACGGTGTCGCGGACAGCCCTTCGGGAGGACCTCCGAAACTCGGACGGTCACACGGACAGCCCTTCGGGAGGCACTCTCGAACTAAGACCGAAACTACGATCTCTCTACAGAGTTGCACACATACGGTGTCAGCTATCCGGCAGGGCTTTGCCGTCCAGAACTAGTTCCTGCCGGAACCCAGACAGCCTTTCGGCTCTACGAAACTATTTCGTGGGAGGGAGAGAGAAGCCAGACAAGTCAAATGGCATGTGTATGAGAGCAAGCATGATCTGATTTTGGAGAGCAATCTCCATCTCTATTTATAGGAGGAGCAAGGGGTAGAGGAAAGACCAAAAGGACCTTCCTAGGATCTTTCCACCACATGCCACATAAGGGTGTGTAGAACATATCCACCATGAGGTGGAAGGACACCTCAAGGAGGGCCCCCCCATGCCATGGCCGAAATTGTGCAGCCCCCTTGGGGGGCTCCACCTCCCTTTCACACACCAAAAGTGCTTTTCTTCTAGAAGAAAAACCCCATTTGCAAATCAGCCCAAAAAGTGCTTTCACTATTCACGACGACATTTTTCAGCGTCTGATCGAACTGAAAATATTCATGTGGGCTTAGAACAATTCTAGTACCCACCAAAATAATTTTCAACGCGAGCCGGAACAATTCCGGTTTAGTGATTTCATCTGCGAAAAGCATCTGAAGCGGTTTCGGCAGCTCCGGAACATTTCCGGTTTTCATTCCAGAAAATTCCAAAAAGTTTCCAGAACGATTCTGGCACCCTCCAAAAATTATTAGGCATGTGCCAAGACCAATTTTACTTTATGGTATCCCCTGAAACAACTTTTCCAGTTTCACCGAAACTCATCGGGTGACCTCTCTCTGCGGAACTTTTCCGCTGTCCGAAACTTTTCCGGCGTCCGAAACTTTTTCGGTGTTTTTCTCTCAGACTCCCTGTCTAGTATTCAGCAGATAGATGACCCTTAAGCGTGTGACCCTATAGGTTCGGTGAAGTATAGACATGACCCGGAACCCCTTCCGATCAATGATCAACATCGGAGCCGTGGACACCCATATCGATCCCTATACCCACACGAATAAATATTCGAGTGAACCTCTAGTTGCCGTGTGCTATTCCTGTTGCTTCGCGATATGTTACAAATACCCGAGGTGAGACATGTTGGCATCCTCGTGGATCAACACTTGTCCACAATGCCAGTTACCTCGTTGCCGGTATTGTTCTCTTTTCTCGTTCCCGTGTTCCGGCATCCCTGTGATCAAATCACCCTGTGTCTGGCCAGACGATGATGGATACCGTAACACCGAGAGGGCCCAGAGATATCTCTCCATCGTCGGAGGAGCAAATCCCAATCTTGAGCTATCAATTCCCTTGACATATTTTTCCATGAACCCGTAAGCCGCCGTAATAGCCACCCATTTACGGATGACGTTTAACAAACCCCAAAGTTCATGAAGCAAGCATGAAGAAACTCGATACTCTCATGGTCTAAGGAATTATGCAAACATTAACTTCCTGTGTTATTAACCATTAACTTATGACGAATGTATCTCATAGCATAACATCAACGCGGGTCGATTCAACACAAGTGTTCTACCAACAATTGTGCCCTCAAAATTGCCGGCATAGTCATGCCCATGATCAGGAAAACATGATCATCATGCAATACTTGAGCCAGTCATAGAGTCTTGACTAGGAATACATTTTACCGTTTATTATCCCACACGTGCACATGAGTTTCCCTCCAAGCCTCGTTTTATTTGCAGACTCGAGAAACATTGCAGTTATAGCATGGAACATAAACCTAATTATGAACATGGAGATAATCAATAACATTTATTATTGCCTCTAGGGCATATCTCCTACATAGAGGTCGTGCTTCCCTCTCCCTCCTCTTTCTCTCTGTGTGTGCGCGCGCGTGTGTGACTGATTCCGTTAGCCGTGTTGCAGCTGGTCTGGGATCTGAGCGTGGCCCTCGCTTCGTGTGGTCCATTTTCTCTACCGAACTCGTGGTTGCGCGAACGTGGCTAGGGTCGGAGGGTTGTCACCAGCGTGGCACCGGCACCTCCCATCCCTCTCCCATGGAGCTGGAAGGTACCGTGTCGGGCTTCCCAGATCTGATTTAGAGTGTTTTCCTCCCAGGATATTAGTACAAATTCGTGATTAATGAAATGGAAAGTTTGTTCGTTTTTTAGGTATTGAAATGTCATTTTGTTGGATCAAAAATTGTGGGTGATGGAATCAGATTTTGTTGGATCAGAAATTGCGGTTCATGGAATTAAAACTTGGATGTGATCAAATTAGGTATGGCTTGAGCTGAAAGTTGAATGTTTGTCAACTTGATTTGTTGTCCAGCACGGCAAAATTGTGGTGGACCTGGTCCTATAGTTTACATATGAAATGTTGAATTTTTTGAGAGGACCATGACGATCCTTGGGGTTTGAGTCTCACTGTTATGTTGGTCCTGATGTACAATTTTTCTTTTTTTATATGCTTATAGTTTGAAAAACTATATACTTTGTTGTCCAGCACGGCAAAATTGTGGTGGACCTGGTCCTATAGTTTACATATGAAATGTTGAATTTTTTGAGAGGACCATGACAATCCTTGGGGTTTGAGTCTCACTGTTATGTTGGTCCTGATGTACAATTTTTCTTTTTTTATATGCTTATAGTTTGAAAAACTATATACAATGATTCCTAATATGATCCCAATAACAAAAGTGAATGACCATTATTTATGCCAGACTAAATTCTCTAAATTCTCTGCTTATTTTGGGTGTTTGTGCTCAGATTTTGGAAGAGTCGGGCTCAAGGGTGATTGTAGCAACAAATCAATGGTCACCGAGCAGAGTTTGATAGGTTGCAAATGCATGTTCTTTTGAAATCTGAAACTTTGGCTTGCTATGGTAGACAATGCTAATCATATTTGAGAAGACGATATGATTACTACAGTCACTTCTTTTATTCTCTTTTTCATGTTTTTATCCCTAAATTTGTTTTAGTACACCTCGGCCTGCTCGCTCATGTTTCCTGTTGTTGTCTTCCAGATCCATATTATGCCCAGATCTCTGCTACCATCGACGCTCCATCTCCGGAGTCATCCTGGTATTTTCCTTTGCATGCTACTTTTCTATGGCTCTGTTCTCTTTGTGATGTTCTCTGCTTGTGTAACTGACAGCTGCTTCTGGGTAACAATTTTTCTTTTCTGGATTATAAGATTCCTTATGGCATTCCTATATTACTGATGATGTGGACTTTTGGAGTATGTTGAAGCAGTTAAGTTAAATGTCCCTGTCGGATTGGTTTGCATCTTCTCGTTTGGTGCACGATGAAATACTTGTAGTGATTTTTGAAAACTTTTAGAATACAGTGCTGCTGTTTCCATTTGGAAGACATAAATATAGTGTTTCCAAGACTATATTTCTGGCATCTAAGTAGTGTATATTTCTAGCATCCTTCCGTGCTAAGAATTTTAGAGAAATCTAACTATGAGAAAAATACAGTGTTTTCTATTTGTAAAACGATAGAGACTATAGAAGTATAGGATGCCAGATAGTATTTCCAAGATTGCTTTGGCTAAAGATTGGGGATTGTTTTCTCTCGAAGTTAGATTTGTTTATTGATGTCTTCCAAATACTCATTTGATGTCGCTTCCTTTGACTTTTGTACGGAGTTTTAGATCTTAGCAAGATACTTGGTTAAGAAATGATAGGTAAATATGGGGTCTTGAAAGTTCTGTCCAGATAAATTATTTGTGCATATCTGTTTTATCTGCATGCATATGAGATACACGTTTATGGTCCATACCTGATCTATATGAACTGAGAAACTATCATCTCCCATTTTTGTATATTATGCACGTATAGCATCTCGTTTATTTGGTTGCTTCCTTGTATATTTAACTTCTGTTTGTTGGCATTCAGTATGTTTCACGAGTTATCAGGGAAGAAGATAATGTCCTAAATGTTATAAGCTCATTGAGTATGTTTATTGTTGTACGATCACAAACTTTTTATTTAGCTGTACACTGTTTGATAGTATATTTGAGTTTGTTAGTACTATGCACATCTTCCGTTTCTTTTCTTTTTTAACATATTGGCCTCTATTCGGTCTGCATGGTATATGTAACTGAAATGGATGGACAGAACAAACATCACGAAATAGTAGTAATAACTGGCAGCTACTTCAGGGTACCAGATTTTATTTTCTGAATTATCAAATTCCATTTTTCATTCATAAGTACTCCGTAGGCTATGTAGAGTATTAACTACTTTATTGTTTTGGATTTCGCAGCTCGCTGGACCGGTTCGTGCCACCCCCACCGACATGTGATCTGCCTCTGCAGGTAAGAACTCCCGTCCAATGTCCTCTTCCCCTCCATCCATTCTTTCTCTATTTTGTTCAGCTTGTTAGCCAAAGTATTCAGATTCTTGCCATGATTGATTGTTAGTTTCTAGAAATGAAAGGATTCAGATGTGATGTGAGACGAGAGCTAGCGACGGATGTGAGAAACTGAATCTGATTTGTTGCATCGTGCTTGAAACCCAAGCCATTTTAGGATTATATAGTGTATAGGCTTGCGTTCCATTAGCAGTTCTGTACACACTTGAAAAAATGTTGCAAGTCACCTACAGGAAAGCCACTTAATTTACTTTATTGTAGTTATCAGTAGACCAATGCCATGTTCATTCCATACTTGCCGAGCGATTATCTATACTGCAACCATCAGCTAGGCGTTCAGAGATAGTAGTGCATAGAAAAAGTTACAAGGAAGAGATCATTTTTGGTGTACGGGTCTCTAGGCATTGTATATCCTGCAACTTATATTAAGTTTTCCAATGCAATTGATAGAGGTTTTACTAACATATAATATATGCTAACTGATTAACGATATTAAATTTGATCTGAAAGAAAATACTGCTCCCTGATTAACCTAGAACAAATATACTTTCAATCCCTGTAGTAAGGCTGAAGTTTGAAAAAACAAAATTATGTTTTCACTGGTAAACACTGCAGTTTCATGAACAAATGCTGAAACAAGTAAATGAGTAATCTGGTAAGAACTGGATAGAAGGGGCACTTTTGTGCAGCACTTCTCTAAATCAGTTATTTGTTTGTCTAAAGTTATTTTAGACCTGAGAACTTGTGGTTGTTTAGAGTTAGATATTTTGTAAAAGCTTGTCATGCTGCTGTACAACTGACAAGTCACAAATGAATGTTAGATATTAGAACTGATAAAGCCAAAAAAAATGTGTGCTGCTGTTGTGCTCACTGCACAGAAAAAGAATCCAGCCATAGTGAAGTGATCACAAATATGAGTTGGGACAGAAAAATTTCCCTTGTATATCCTCTTATGCGACTGGCCAATTTTGTGACAGGGGATCAAAACTTGATTTGTTGATTGTGTGCTGCCTAATTTGTTTTGCAGGTACAAATCTTGGTGTAGATTCTGCCTCACCTTTCCAGCCGACAGTGGTTCGGTTTGCTGCAGGTTTCCTCGGTGTTCAGGTAGCTGATTTTACCCCCCCCCCCCATTTATTTTACTTAGGTTTGATGCATTCTAGGTATTGTTTGTTGTCGAATGGATTCAGAACCGTCGTACTGGCATAAAAAAAATAGATGGTGATGTATCGACACATTCCAAGTGGATGTGCCAAGTAAAAAAATAGTATCTGAGCAGTTAGTACTGGCAGGCCTTCCTTTTGCCTGCTATAACCACATGGTGCCATTATGTGCTTATGTATATGGTTAGTTAGTTACTATAGTCTGTAGGTGTATTGATGAACAAGGTTGTAGATGTTGGGTGTTTTATCAAACAGAAAATTTTGGGTTTACTGTAGTCTGCATTAATCACCTGATCTATTGTAAATGAAAGATCATCCGGCCGAGATCTACGACTGAGATCCTCCGGTGGCTTGATCCAACGCTCCAGATTGTATCAAGAAAACGATTTGACGGCCAAAATGCCCTGAGCTATGAGACAGCCAAGATTGATGTGCCATCTTGATTTTTAGATCAAAATGATTCACAAAATGACGGGCGTGGCAATCTCGACGGGCTCAACCAGGTGGGCTCGCTAAAGTCAGGGGAAGGAGGGAAACAATGGGCAAGGGTGCATATCATGGATGTGGGGGAGGAGAGGCCGTGGTCGGAGCGGCATCGCGTGGGCATACTGGTTAGTGTGCCTTTTCTGGCCCAACTCTATGTTCAAAGCCTTCTATACAAAATGCTCTAATTCTTACTGGACTGCCATTCCTGACATGGCAATGGTTTCAGGGTATTATTTAAGCTGATATGGAGGGATTACTTGAGATTTCGTTCAGCAAACTACAGGAACTCTATTTTCTTACGAGGTAAATAAGATACAATTGTATCATTCTGAACTTTTACCTTTCATGTATATTACAGAAATGATGTGCACATGTTTTCCTTCTTTTGGGATCTCCTGTGATCTTTAATTCTGAAAGAAATCTGAATATTTGCCAGAATGAGGAACAAGTAGATAGATTAAAGAATCAGGTGACAATTAATTGTTTATGTAAAGAGTGTCTGAGGTAGCATGTCCCATGTTGTTGTCTGTATCCATAAACAATTTTTCGACCGCTGTGATTAGGTTGTTGGGTTAATCCGAGCCATTAAGCGGACATTTTCTTTTGTTTTATTTAGTTTGTTCTTTAGCCCCTCTGATTTATTAGCTACTGGTTGGTCCTCTTTGTTGGAAATATGCCCTAGAGGCAATAATAAAATGGTTATTATTATATTTCCTTGTTCATGATAATTGTCTATTGTTCATGCTATAATTGTATTAACCGGAAACCGTAATACATGTGTGAATACATAGACCACACCATGTCCCTAGTGAGCCTCTAGTTGACTAGCTCGTTGATCAATAGATGGTCATGGTTTCCTGACCATGGACATTGGATGTCGTTGATAACGGGATCACATCATTAGGAGAATGATGTGATGGACAAGACCCAATCCTAAGCATAGCACAAGATCGTGTAGTTCGTCTGCTAGAGCTTTTCTAATGTCAAGTATCATTTCCTTAGACCATGAGATTGTGCAACTCCCAGATACCGTAGGAATGCTTTGGGTGTATCAAACGTCACAACGTAACTGGGTGACTATAAAGGTGCGCTACAGGTATCTCCAAAAGTGTCTGTTGGGTTGGCACAAATCGAGACTAGGATTTGTCACTCCGTGTGACGGAGAGGTATCTCTGGGCCCACTCGGTAATACATCATCATGATGAGCTCAATGTGACTAAGGAGTTAGTCACGGGATCATGTGTTACGGAACGTGTAAAGAGACTTGCCGGTAACGAGATTGAACAAGGTATAGGGATACCGACGATCGAATCTCGGGCAAGTAACATACCGATGGACAAAGGGAATTGTATACGAGATTAATTGAATCCCCGACATCATGGTTCATCCGATGAGATCATCGTGGAACATGTGGGAGCCAATATGGGTATCCAGATCCCGCTATTGGTTATTGGCCGGAGAGGTGTCTCGGTCATGTCTGCATGGTTCCTGAAGCCGTAGGGTCTACACACTTAAGGTTCGGTGATGCTAGAGTTGTAGTGGGAATTGTATGTGGTTACCGAAAGTTGTTCGGAGTCCCGGATGAGATCCCGGACGTCACGAGGAGTTCCAGAATAGTCCGGAGGTAAAGATCTATATATGGGAAGTCCTATTTTGGCCACCGGAAAATGTTTGGGATTTTTCGGTATTGTACCGGGAAGATTCTAGAAGGTTCCGGAGTGGGGCCCACCTGCATGGGGGGACCCACATGAACGTGGGTAGTGGGGGCAAGACCCCACGACCCTGGTCAAGGCGCACCAAGATCCCCCCTTAGAAGGAATAAGATCATATCACGAAGGGATAAGATCAAGATCCCTAAAAAGGGGGGGATAACAATCGGTGGGGAAGGGAAAGGATGGGATTTCTTTCCTCCCACCTTTGCCAACGCCCCAATGGACTTGGAGGGCAAGAAACCAGCCCCCTCCACCCCTATATATAGTGGGGACGCGCATGGGAGCTGCACCCCTTGCCCCTGGCGCAGCCCTCCCTCCTCCTACACCTCCTCCTCCTCCGTAGTGCTTAGCGAAGCTCTGCCGGAGAACCACGAGCAACACCGCCACCACGCCGTCGTGCTGCCGGAGCTCTCCCTCAACTTCTCCTCCCCCCTTGCTGGATCAAGAAGGAGACGTCCCCGGGCTGTACGTGTGTTGAACGCGGAGGCGCCGTCCGCTCGGCGCTTGGATCGGATCTTCCGCGATTTGAATCGCCGCGAGTACGACTCCATCAACCGCGTTCTTTGCAACGCTTCCGCTTAGCAATCTTCAAGGGTAGTAAGATGCACTCCCTCTCTCTCGTTGCTAGCATCTCCTAGATTGATCTTGGTGACACGTAGGAAAATTTTGAATTATTACTACGTTACCCAACAGTGGTATCAGAGCTAGGTCTATGCGTAGATTCTATGCACGAGTAGAACACAAGTAGTTGTGGGCGCTGATTTGGTCAATTTGCTTGCCGTTACTAGTCCTATCTTGATTCGGCGGCATTGTGGGATGAAGCGGCCCAGACCGACTTTACTCGTACGCTTACGTGAGACTGGTTCCACCGCCTGACATGCACTTGTTGCATAAGGTGGCTAGCGGGTGTCTGTCTCTCCCACTTTAGTCGGATCGGATTCGATGAAGAGGGTCCTTATGAAGGGTAAATAGCAATTGGCATATCACCTTTGTGGCTTTTGCGTAGGTAAGAAACGTTCTTGGTAGAAACCCATAGCAGCCACGTAAAACTTGCAACAACAATTAGAGGACGTCTAACTTGTTTTGCAGGGTATGCTATGTGATGTGATATGGCCAAAAGGATGTGATGAAATATATGTGATGTATGAGATTAATCATGTTCTTGTAATAGGAATCACGACTTGCATGTCGATGAGTATGACAACCGGCAGGAGCCATAGGAGTTGTCTTAATTTATTGTATGACCTGCGTGTCAATCAAAAACGCCATGTAATTACTTTACTTTATTGCTAAACGTTAGCCATAGTAGTAGAAGTAATAGTTGGCGAGACAACTTCATGAAGACACGATGATGGAGATCATGGTGTCGTGCCGGTGACGATGGTGATCATACCGCGCCCCGAAGATGGAGATCAAAGGCGCAAGATGATATTTTTATGGCCATATCATGTCACTTTATGATTTGCATGTGATGTTTATCATGTTTTTACATCTTATTTTCTTAGAACGACGGTAGCATAAATAAGATGATCCCTAACTAAAATTTCAAGAAATGTGTTCCCCCTAAGTGTGCACCGTTGCGAAGGATCGTTGTTTCGAAGCACCACGTGATGATCGGGTGTGATAGATTCTAACGTTCGCATACAACGGGTGTAAGACAGATTTACACACGCGAAACACTTAGGTTGACTTGACGAGCCTAGCATGTACAGACATGGCCTCGGAACACGAGAGACCGAAAGGTCGAACATGAGTCGTATAGTAGATGCGATCAACATGGAGATGTTCACCATTGATGACTAGTCCGTCTCACGTGATGATCGGACACGGCCTAGTCGATATGGATCATGTATCACTTAGATGACTAGAGGGATGTCTATCTGAGTGGGAGTTCATTAAATAATTTGATTAGATGAACTTAATTATCATGAACTTAGTCTAAAATTGTCTTTACAATCTATCTTGTAGATCCAATGGCCCACGCTAATGTTGCCCTCAACTTCAACGCGTTCCTAGAGAAAACCAAGCTGAAAGACGATGGAAGCAACTATACGGACTGGGTCCGTAACTTGAGGATCATCCTCATAGCTTCCAAGAAAGCATATGTCCTTGATGCACCGCTAGGTGCGCACCCATTTTCCCAGCAACTCAAGATGTTATGAACGCCTGGCAGTCGCGTAGTGATGATTACTCCCTGGTTCAGTGCGGCATGCTTTACAGCTTAGAACCGGGGCTCCAAAAGCGTTTTGAGCAACACGGAGCATATGAGATGTTCCAAGAGCTGAGAATGGTTTTCCAAGCTCATGACCGGGTCGAGAGATATGAAGTCTCCGACAAGTTCTTCAGTTGTAAGATGGAGGAAAATAGTTTTGTCAGCGAGCACATACTCAAAATGTCTGGGTTGTCTCAGCTGGGAGTTAATCTTCCGGATGACTCGGTTATTGACAGAATCCTCCAGCCGCTTCCACCTAGCTACAAGAGCTTTGTGATTAACTTCAATATGCAAGGGATGGAGAAGTCCATTCCTGAGTTATATTCGATGCTGAAATCAGCGGAGGTGGAGATCAAAAAGGAACATCAAGTGTTGATGGTGAATAAGACCACCAGTTTCAAGAAAGGCAAGGTTAAGAAGAACTTCAAGAAGGACGGCAAAGCAGTTGCCGCGCCCGGTAAATCAGTTGCCGGGAAGAAGACCAAGAATGGACCCAAGCCTGAGACTGAGTGCTTTTATTGCAAGGGAACCGGTCACTGGAAGCGGAACTGCCCCAAGTACTTAGCGGATAAGAAGGCCGACAACGTCAATGTAGGGGAACGCGGCAGAAAACAAAAAATTCCGACCTACGCACCAGCCCAGGACCACTATGGAGACTGCATACAAGGTTTGATCATTTTCGTTACCGACTCGTAGCGCAGCGGAAGTAGAGTCGATGACGAACGGCGGTGCAGATCCCCGCAGCTAGGATTTTACAACCTCCCAACCGCGAGGATGTATACCCTCATCTGCCCCGCGGACAGCCCTCCAGGAGGCGGTCGCACAGTCCCCCGGACGGTGTCGCGGACAGCCCTTCGGGAGGACCTCCGAAACTTGGACTGTCACTCGGACAGCCCTTCGGGAGGACCTCCAAAACTCGGACGGTCACACGGACAGCCCTTCGGGAGGCACTCTCGAACTAAGACCGAAACTACGATCTCTCTACAGAGTTGCACACATACGGTGTCATCTATCCGGCAGGGCTTCGCCGTCTAGAACTAGTTCCTGCCGGAACCCAGACAGCCTTTCGGCTCTACGAAACTATTTCGCTGGGAGGGAGAGAGAATGCCAGATCATGCATGGCTTGTGTATGAGAGTAAGAGTGTGTGAGATGGCAGCCCACTCACCTCCTATTTATAGGAAAACCAAGGGGTAGGGTGGTTTTACAATAAAACCCAAAACCCACATGGATGAAGCCCTTCCACAAGGGCATAATGGTGAAACCAAGGAACAAGAGGGGCTCCAAGGAGGAGCCCCAAGTGTGGCCGGCCACCATCTCTTGGGGGGCCCCCCAAGGGGGTTTCTTAGCCCCCAAGCCTTCTAGAAACCTTTTGGGAAAATATCCCAAAAGGTGCTTTTCCATAAATATCCCAAAAAGCACTTTCACTATTCACGACAACATTTTTCAGCGTCTGATCGAACTGAAAATATTCATGTGGGCTTAGAACAATTCTAGTACCCACCAAAATAATTTTCAATGCGAGCCGGAACAATTCCGGTTTAGTGATTTTCATCTGCGAAAAGCATCTGAAGCGGTTTCGGCAGCTCCGGAACATTTCCGGTTTTCATGCCGGAAAATTCCAAAAAGTTTCCAGAACGATTCTGGCATCCTCCAAGAATTATCAGGCATGTGCCAAAACCAATTTGACTTTTTGGTATCCCCTGAAACAACTTTTCAGTTTCACCGGAACTCATCCGGTGACCTCTCTCTGCGGAACTTTTCCGCTGTCCGAAACTTTTCCGGCGTCCGAAACTTTTGCGGTGTTTTTCTCTCAGACTCCCTGTCTAGTATTCAACAGATAGATGGCCCTTAAGCGTGTGACCCTATAGGTTCGGTGAAGCATAGACATGACCCGGAACCCCTTCCGATCAATGATCAACATCGGAGCCGTGGACACCCATATTGACCCCTATACCCACACGAATGAATATTCGAGTGAACCTCCAGTTGCCGTGAGCTATTCCTGTTGCTTCGCGATATGTTACAAATACCCGAGGTGAGACATGTAGGCATCCCCGTGAATCAACAACTTGTCCACTATGCCAGTTACCTCGTTGCCGGTATTGTTCTCTTTTCTCGTTCTGTGTTCCGGCATCCCTGTGATCAAATCACCCTGTGTCTGGCCAGACGATGATGGATACCGTAACACCGAGAGGGCCCAGAGATATCTCTCCATCGTCGGAGGAGCAAATCCCAATCTTGAGCTATCAAGTTACTTGACATACTTTTCCATGAACCCGTAAGCCGCCGTAATAGCCACCCATTTACGGATGACGTTTAACAAACCCCAAAGTTCATGAAGCAAGCATGAAGAACTCGATACTCTCATGGTCTAAGGAATTATGCAAACATTAACTTCCTGTGTTATTAACCATTAACTTATGACGAATGTATCTCATAGCATAACATCAATTTGGGTCGATTCAACACAAGTGTTCTACCAACAATTGTGCCCTCAAAATTGCCGGCATAGCCATGCCCATGATCAGGAAAACAGGATCATCATGCAATACTTGAGCCAGTCATAGAGTCTTGACTAGGAATACATTTTACCGTTTATTATCCCACACACGCACATGAGTTTCCCTCCAAGCCTCGTTTTATTTGCAGACTCGAGAATCATTGCAGTTATAGCATGGAACATAAACCTAATTATGAACAGGGAGATAATCAATAATATTTATTATTGCCTCTAGGGCATATCTCCTACAGACTCCCACTTGCACTAGAGTCAATAATCTAGTCAATGCTAATGCACTTTACACCTATGGCATACTGGTGTAAAAAATGCTTCGCATGTGGTATAGCCTGATGTCCAACGGATCTGACGACTTCAGCTCCGTGTGTAACTTTGCATATCCTCGCGTTTTCACGCTTTCACAAAATTCATATTTTGTGTGGACTTGGCTTTGCATATGTGTGAATCATTGGTCGAAACCTGATTCCTCAGACTGAGCTATGGAGCAACTATCTGCAATAGTGTCCCATAGACTAAAGCCATCGTGGAAACATACTAAGTTCATGAATGAACTATATGATTCAACAACTTCTTTGTCGCTTCTAAAGCGTCAACATACTTAGCCTTTGTTATAGAATTCGCCACGGTATCTTGTTTGGAACAATTTCCAACTGCCGTGCCACCATATTGTGTATCACACAAAAAACCCTCAATTTAAATCGAAAAATCGCATGGAGCATTGATGAAGATTGTTTCGATATAACCTTTTACAACGAACTCTTCATGATCTCCGCTTGCGAGAAAACATGTCATCAGTACTGCTCTAGTACTCAATGACATCTTTCACTATTGTCCCATGATCAGTACTTTGATCACTATGGTATCTATACTCGCAACAACTTTGGAGTATTGGACATATCTGGTTGTTTTACATACCATGGAATACATGATTAATCCAAACACAAGAGTGTGTGGAATCTCCATCATGTATTTCACTCATCAGTGCTTTGGGACACTGAGTCTTGCGAAAACTCTTTCCATGTGACTTCGGCAAGAATCACTCCTTGGCGTTTTAAATGCTAAAAGGTTTTAGCATCTTGTCAATATGTATTCATTGCTTAGCCCTATTAGGTAAATCTATCTCCATAGATCATCATCCCTAATATGGAGGCTATATAGCCCAAGCACTTCATCAAAAAACTATTTTCAAATGAAGTCCTTAATTCGTGTCAAGAAATTTACTTCCAATTAACAATGTGTCAAGCACACAATGTTTTAGAAATATTATTATGCTCCCACTTACTTTCTTGAATCACAAGCATCTTCGTTACCCATTGATGAAGTCAAAACCCTTTTTGACCATTTCATCAAAACACGAGGATTCCAACTCCATTTTGCTCTCTTCTGTCCATCGCTGGAACTCTGAAGTTTGCACCCTTACTAGCATCCTCTGGACTGTCAAAATACCTTGGACTGTATCACATACAAGTCCTAGGTTTCATTTCCATCAGATGGAAATCCTTTCGTCATCCATGTTTCATATCTCACGATTGAAATATGTATTAATTGCTAGTTCAACCCGAACCGACTTTAAGCATCGCTACGGTGAGACAATCTCATCATAGTCAACTCTTTGAACTTGTTTTTGCAACAAGTCGAGCTTTATGGATAAAACATTTTTATCCGTAACAGTTTTTAGTTCCATAAATATTCGTTAGACTCTAAGCCTTCCGAAAGGTGTATCAAGATTTTAATCTTGAAACATTGATATGGAAACTATCTCAGATTGTATTGGCATTTAGCCAATTCCGGAGTCAGGGCCCATCAACGCTTCCTTGTGTCTTGTAGGTATACTGTTGTCTAACAACAATATCTCGTTTGCGCACCTGATAGGTTTGCACGAGCTTTCCTACGTGGTTCAGCTGCAAGTTCGACTGAAGTCAATACATTTTATTGTAGAGACTTCCGTATCAGTCGCAGTAGGAAACCCTGGAATCACTTCCAAGGTTCCTTTCCTTTGACCTGATGACGAAGATACTGGTTATCTTGTCGAGTTGCACTGTCCTCCCACTGACCTTTTATGAGAACTATTCTCTTTAAAAGCATACCGTTTTGTGGCAAAACCCTTTGCCTCGGTACAGTGGTGGGGGAATACCCAATGACTTGGGATAACCTACAAAGTAGCACTTGTCTGATTTGGAATAGGTTTGTAACCTTTTACACAAGCCCCATATTCCAAATGTTAAGAAAAGATATAACATGGTTGGGCGTACCATACCATGACGTTATTTCAACAGACCCGATGAAGCTCTTTTCAGTGTAAAAGCCGCAGTCTCTAAAGCATCACCTTAAAAGGGATAGTGGCAAATTTTATTTATGTCATCTTTGATCTTACCATGTCATAAATGGTTCGATTACATCTTCACGGACTTTCCACTTGCAGTGGTGCTCCGGGAGGTGTAAGTTATGAAACCCCTTTCACAACTCATCAGACATTCGCTAAACTTGTAACTCAAATATTCCTTTCTGCAATCGAATTGTAGAAACATAATTTTCTTGTTACAACAACTTCTACTTCATTTTTGAAAACCTTATGAATGAATTCAAAAAGATCCAGACTTATGTCTCAACAAGTAAATATCCACATATCTACTTGAGTCATTTCTGAAGATAGATAAATCCACTACTTGCAACAACATTTATTGGACTACACACATCATAATGTATGATCACCAATATGTTCTTTGCTCGTTCCTTATGGCCTGTGAACGGTATTTCAGTCACTTCACCTTTCAGAGGAAAGTTGCAAGTGTCAGATGATTCAAAATCAAATGACTTCAAAATCCATCATAATGGAATTTTCCATGCGGGTTTCTCCAATGTGACCAAATGCAGTGCCACACTTGTGTGGTATTCTTTTAGTCTTGCGACATTTAGCGTCAGTGTTATGGATGTATCATATTACCATCAATATTCATAGCATATAACCCATCATGTATGGAAGCATGGCCCTTCATGTTAGTCATAACACCGAACATCAAAAGTTCTCTTATGAATAACCTTCTTGCAAGATACCTTATGCAAAGGGCTAGAGTGTATGAAACTCTAAATGAATTATGAAAGTAAATACAGAGGTAATGTATTAATATCAATATTCATAACATACATCTCATTCATAATGAAAGTATGGCCCTTATGTTATTCATAACATCGAACATCAAAAGTTCTCTTATGAATAACCTTTTGCAAGATACTTTATGCAATGGGCTAGAGTGTAAAACTCTAAAATGAATTATGAAAGTAAATACAGAGGTAATGTATTAATATCAATATTCATAACATACATCTCATTCATAATGAAAGTATGGCCCTTATGTTATTCATAACATCGAACATCAAAAGTTCTCTTATGAATAACCTTTTGCAAGATACTTTATGCAATGGGCTAGAGTGTAAAACTCTAAAATGAATTATGAAAGTAAATACAGAGGTAATGTATTATTATCAATATTCATAACATACATCTCATTCATAATGAAAGTATGGCCCTTATGTTATTCATAACATCGAACATCAAAAGTTCTCTTATGAATAACCTTCTTGCAAGATACTTTATGCAATGGGCTAGAGTGTAAAACTCTAAAATGAATTATGAAAGTAAATACATAGGGAATACACTAATGGAAGGTATAGTAACATTTACTATGTTCCCTGTGTGTATCTAAACCTCATTCCTGGCTAGTCTTTCAGGCCGTAGTAGTTCTTACATCGAGTTGCAACAGAATGCAATCAAGCGGGTATCTTTGTGATCAACTCACAATACCCAAGAATTAGTGATTAACATGTTTAACCACAATTCCCAAGAACTATATCTTTGACCAGCCTTCTATACATCGAAAACTTGTATGACATTCATACATGAGCTGGATATTCCAGTCTTCTTTCTTATTTGCCATTATACTTCTAACAGTTTAACTTTTAGTATTTCTCCTACTCTCAGAAGAAGCACCCAACTTAAGAGTGGCGATAGCCCCGGACTTCCTAGGCGTGAAAGTTTCACTAACACCCTTCGGACACTTCCTTTCTCTTTAAGTTGTTGTTTTATTCACCTTTCATCATATGACAGGCGTTCTCCTGGATCCCTCTCTTATCAGTCAAATGCCCAGTAAACACTTTTACTAATAGTTTGCAAACAAACATTGCTTTGGATATCTCATATCTTTTAGCATTTGTCTGTCTCTGAAAATGATTTTCAGATTCCATGAATATCACATAACTATCCAAACTTTCGAAGTTCGGGTTTTTATGGAAGCAAACATATTGCACTTTTGACTGAAAAGGAATTCTAGCTTTTGGATCGAAGGACGAGAGTCATATCATCCATAGCATTAGCGGGAGAATACCGAAAGTATGCGATAGGACAAAGTCCTTCTCGGCACTCTTGAGGACAATCCTCACATTACGTTACCAACCGTAAAGTTTTAACCAGATATTTAACAGCTATTCAATTTTAATAGGGAAGGTGGAAACGCGAGCCATTATTCTACAACTATTAGCAAACCACACTTAGACAGTGTTCAAAATTAATTGCACTAAGAATTAAAAGAATTAATTCTACAGTGCGCTCCCACTCAAATCAATATCTCTCATAATTGATTGTGAGTGATTCAAGATCCAAATTTCAATTCAACGCCAAGGATGCATCCATCTCAAGTGACGAGAATTTCATTTGGTAGGCCAACTTGCCAATCACATCTCTATGTGACTCTTGTTCATCTTTCGATGCGTGTGTTCCGAGCTCATGACTTTCATGCCTGAACGTCAAGACAACCAAGTGATCACGCTGCGGGGTCTCAACTCACCCGCCTCACACCCGTACAATCGTTCGTACCCATGCATCCATGTGATACCCCGAAAGGAAAGATGCCGTGACGGTGCTACACTTGGGAGAACACTAACTACTTGATATTTTGTGAGAGATCACCCTAATAAAAGCGACTACCGCGCAATCAAAAGGGTGCATCATAAGGGATAAACATCTCAGGCAATTCATAATAGCATGATATGGTATAGCCCTTTCTGACGGAGAAGTCTTTCATTTCTTCGTCTTCGGCATTCGCGTCGGTGTTCACCTTCGCGAAGATTGCCACCACCTTGTCGATGCACCAGATAATATTGCTATCTCTATAGCTAATAAAATAAGTGCATTACATAAGGTTGACACGCAGGTCATTAAAGTGCAATCATATGGCTCCAGCCATCATGCCGAATCATGACACGCAGGTCATGTTAATCAATTTACATCATATAGTCATCTCATACATAATCAAATTATTATGAACACTGCTATACCACATCACATGCACATGCAAACCATCCTGCAAAACCAAGTTAGACGCCTCTAATCAGTTCATGCAAAAACTTGTTTTACGTGGCTTCTAAGGTTTCGAAACAAACCAAAGCTACCAACGTCAATCATCAAGCATGATAATCCAAGTCACTAGATTAACATTCCAGGGTGTATGAAACACGAGATAATAAAATCTCGAGCCCCATACTAAACTTCGTCATACGCGTGACCCCCGTGCAGATCACATCTGCATTGCCCTTTCGTCTGCGAAATTTCATCTTTCTTTTTAACTACGGTGGAATTCAATGAACTGTTAGCACTTCGTTGATCAATCAGGATCGCGGATTGCCAGAACATTGAAACTCCACCATACTGTTATCAAGATCAGAAATATGCAAATTCTAGGGAAGCAACAGGAACATCGGGTAACAGACTTCATCTGCTACCCGCAAAAATAATTTTCAGCAATAGATCTCATCTACTACCTAATTATATTGTGCAACACCCATACATCTCTATGTATTCTAGATCGCAACCTGCATCTACGCATAGCACGGCTCTTGATGCCACTATAGGGGAACGCGGCAGAAAACAAAAAATTCCGACCTACGCACCAGCCCAGGACCACTATGGAGACTGCATACAAGGTTTGATCATTTTTGTTACCGACTCGTAGCGCAGCGGAAGTAGAGTCGATGACGAACGGCGGTGCAGATCCCCGCAGCTAGTATTTTACAACCTCCCAACCGCGAGGATGTATACCCTCATCTGCCCCGCGGACAGCCCTCCGGGAGGCGGTCGCACAGTCCCCCGGACGGTGTCGCGGACAGCCCTTCGGGAGGACCTCCGAAACTCGGACTGTCACTCGGACAGCCCTTCGGGAGGACCTCCAAAACTCGGACGGTCACACGGACAGCCCTTCGGGAGGCACTCTCGAACTAAGACCGAAACTACGATATCTCTACAGAGTTGCACACATACGGTGTCATCTATCCGGCAGGGCTTCGCCGTCCAGAACTAGTTCCTGCCGGAACCCAGACAGCCTTTCGGCTCTACGAAACTATTTCGCTGCGAGGGAGAGAGAATGCCAGATCATGCATGGCTTGTGTATGAGAGTAAGAGTGTGTGAGATGGCAGCCCACTCACCTCCTATTTATAGGAAAACCAAGGGGTAGGGTGGTTTTACAATAAGACCCAAAACCCACATGGATGAAGCCCTTCCACAAGGGCATAATGGTGAAACCAAGGAACAAGAGGGGCTCCAAGGAGGAGCCCCAAGTGTGGCCGGCCACCATCTCTTGGGGGCCCCCCCAAGGGGGTTTCTTAGCCCCCAAGCCTTCTAGAAACCTTTTGGGAAAATATCCCAAAAGGTGCTTTTCCATAAATATCCCAAAAAGCACTTTCACTATTCACGACGACATTTTTCAGCGTCTGATCGAACTGAAAATATTCATGTGGGCTTAGAACAATTCTAGTACCCACCAAAATAATTTTCAACGCGAGCCGGAACAATTCCGGTTTAGTGATTTTCATCTGCGAAAAGCATCTGAAGCGGTTTCGGCAGCTCCGGAACATTTCCGGTTTTCATCCCGGAAAATTCCAAAAAGTTTCCAGAACGATTCTGGCATCCTCCAAGAATTATCAGGCATGTGCCAAAACCAATTTGACTTTTTGGTATCCCCTGAAACAACTTTTCAGTTTCACCGGAACTCATCCGGTGACCTCTCTCTGCGGAACTTTTCCGCTGTCCGAAACTTTTCCGGCGTCCGAAACTTTTGCGGTGTTTTTCTCTCAGACTCCCTGTCTAGTATTCAACAGATAGATGGCCCTTAAGCGTGTGACCCTATAGGTTCGGTGAAGCATAGACATGACCCGGAACCCCTTCCGATCAATGATCAACATCGGAGCCGTGGACACCCATATTGACCCCTATACCCACACGAATGAATATTCGAGTGAACCTCCAGTTGCCGTGAGCTATTCCTGTTGCTTCGCAATATGTTACAAATACCCGAGGTGAGACATGTAGGCATCCCCGTGAATCAACAACTTGTCCACTATGCCAGTTACCTCGTTGCCGGTATTGTTCTCTTTTCTCGTTCTGTGTTCCGGCATCCCTGTGATCAAATCACCCTGTGTCTGGCCAGACGATGATGGATACCGTAACACCGAGAGGGCCCAGAGATATCTCTCCATCGTCGGAGGAGCAAATCCCAATCTTGAGCTATCAAGTTACTTGACATACTTTTCCATGAACCCGTAAGCCGCCGTAATAGCCACCCATTTACGGATGACGTTTAACAAACCCCAAAGTTCATGAAGCAAGCATGAAGAAACTCGATACTCTCATGGTCTAAGGAATTATGCAAACATTAACTTCCTGTGTTATTAACCATTAACTTATGACGAATGTATCTCATAGCATAACATCAATTTGGGTCGATTCAACACAAGTGTTCTACCAACAATTGTGCCCTCAAAATTGCCGGCATAGCCATGCCCATGATCAGGAAAACAGGATCATCATGCAATACTTGAGCCAGTCATAGAGGCTTGACTAGGAATACATTTTACCGTTTATTATCCCACACGCGCACATGAGTTTCCCTCCAAGCCTCGTTTTATTTGCAGACTCGAGAATCATTGCAGTTATAGCATGGAACATAAACCTAATTATGAACAGGGAGATAATCAATAATATTTATTATTGCCTCTAGGGCATATCTCTTACAGTCAAAGGTATATATGATATACATGTTATTGATGTGTACCTTACCAGCGCTCGTAGTAGCTCCTGGGTATTTGATACCGGTGCGGTTGCTCACATTTGTAACTCAAAACAGGAGCTGCGGAATAAGCGGAGACTGGCGAAGGACGAGGTGACGATGCGCGTTGGGAATGGTTCCAAGGTCAATGTGATCGCCGTCGGCACGCTACCTCTGCATCTACCTTCGGGATTAGTTTTAAACCTCAATAATTGTTATTTAGTACCATCTTTGAGCATGAACATTGTATCTGGATCTCGTTTGATGCGAGATGGCTACTCATTTAAATCCGAGAATAATGGTTGTTCTATTTATATGAGAGATATGTTTTATGGTCATGCCCCGCTGGTCAATGGTTTATTTTTATTGAATCTAGAACGTGATGTTACACATATTCATAGTGTGAATACCAAACGATGTAAGGTTGATAATGATAGTCCCACATACTTGTGGCACTGCCGCCTTGGTCATATTGGTGTCAAACGCATGAAGAAACTCCATGCAGATGGACTTTTGGAGTCTCTTGATTATGAATCATTTGACACGTGCGAACCATGCCTCCTGGGCAAGATGACTAAGACTCCGTTCTCCGGAACAATGGAGCGAGCAACCAACTTGTTGGAAATAATACATACCGATGTATGCGGTCCAATGAGCGTTGAGGCTCGCGGTGGCTATCGTTATGTTCTCACCCTCACTGATGACTTAAGCAGATATGGGTATGTCTACTTAATGAAACACAAGTCTGAGACCTTTGAAAAGTTCAAGGAATTTTAGAGTGAGGTAGAGAATCAACGTGACAAGAAAATAAAGTTCTTACGATCTGATCGTGGAGGAGAATATTTGAGTCACGAGTTTGGCACGCACTTAAGGAAATGTGGAATTGTTTCACAACTCACGCCGCCTAGCACACCTCAGCGTAATGGTGTGTCCAAACGTCGTAATCGCACTCTATTGGATATGGTGCGATCTATGATGTCTCTTACTGATTTACCGCTATCATTTTGGGGATATGCATTAGAGACTGCCGCATTCACTTTAAATAGGGCACCGTCTAAATCCGTTGAGACGACACCGTATGAATTATGGTTTGGGAAGAAACCTAAGCTGTCGTTTCTGAAAGTTTGGGGATGCGATGCTTATGTCAAGAAACTTCAACCTGGAAAGCTCGAACCCAAATCGGAAAAGTGCGTCTTCATAGGATACCCTAAGGAAACTATTGGGTATACCTTCTACCTCAGATCCGAAGGCAAGATCTTTGTTGCTAAGAATGGATCCTTTCTAGAGAAAGAGTTTCTCTCGAAAGAAGTAAGTGGGAGGAAAGTAGAACTTGATGAGGTAATTGTACCCCCTCTCGAACCGGAGAGTAGCGCAGCGCAGGAAAATGTTTCTGTGGTGCCTGCACCGACTAGAGAGGAAGTTAATGATGATGATCATGAAACTTCAGATCAAGTTACTACTGAACTTCGTAGGTCCACGAGGACACGTTCCGCACCAGAGTGGTACGGCAACCCTGTCCTGGAAATCATGTTGTTAGACAACGGTGAACCTTCGAACTATGAAGAAGCCATGGCGGGCCCGGATTCCAACAAATGGCTTGAACCCATGAAATCCGAGATAGGATCCATGTATGAGAACAAAGTATGGACTTTGGTGGACTTGCCCGATGATCGGCAAGCCATAGAAAATAAATGGATCTTTAAGAAGAAGACTGACGCGGATGGTAATGTGACCGTCTATAAGGCTCGGCTTGTCGCTAAGGATTATCGACAAGTTCAAGGAGTTGACTACGATGAGACTTTCTCACCCGTAGCGATGTTGAAGTCCGTCCGAATCATGTTAGCAGTTGTCGCATTTTATGATTATGAGATCTGGCAAATGGACGTCAAAACGGCATTCCTTAACGGTTTCCTTAAGGAAGAATTGTATATGATGCAGCCGGAAGGTTTTGTCGATCCTAAGAATGCTGACAAGGTATGCAAGCTCCAGCGCTCCATCTATGGGCTGGTGCAAGCATCTCGGAGTTGGAACATTCGCTTTGATGAGGTGATCAAAGTGTTTGGGTTTATACAGACTTATGGAGAAGCCTGTATTTACAAGAAAGTGAGTGGGAGCTCTATAGCATTTCTCATTTTATATGTGGATGACATATTGTTGATGGGAAATGATACAGAACTTTTGGAAAGCATAAAGGCCTACTTGAGTAAGTGTTTTTCAATGAAGGACCTTGGAGAAGCTGCTTACATATTAGGCATCAAGATCTATAGAGATAGATCGAGACGCCTCATTGGTCTTTCACAAAGCACATACCTTGACAAGATATTGAAGAAGTTCAATGTGGATCAGTCCAAGAAGGGGTTCTTGCCTGTATTGCAAGGTGTGAGATTGAGCACAGCTCAATGCCCGACCTCGGTAGAAGATATAGAAAAGATGAGTGTCATCCCCTATGCCTCAGCCATAGGCTCTATTATGTATGCCATGCTGTGTACCAAACCTGATATGAACCTTGCCATAAGTTTGGTAGGGAGGTACGAAAGTGATCCCGGAATGGAACACTGGATAGCGGTCAAGAATATGCTTAAGTACCTTAAAAGGACTAAGGATATGTTTCTCATTTATGGAGGTGCCGAAGAGCTCGTCGTAAAGGGTTACGTTGATGCTAGCTTCGATACAGATCCGGATGACTCCAAGTCACAAACCGGATACGTGTATATTTTGAATGGTGGGGCAGTCAGCTGGTGCAGTTGCAAGCAAAGCATCGTGGCGGCATCTACATGTGAAGCGGAGTACATAGCTGCTTCGGAAGCAGCGCAGGAAGGAGTCTGGATGAAGGAGTTCATCACCGACCTAGGAGTGATTCCCAATGCGTCGGGCCCGATGACTCTCTTCTGTGACAACACTGGAGCTATTGCCATTGCCAAGGAGCCCAGGTTTCACAAGAAGACCAAGCACATCAAGCGCCGCTTCAACTCCATTCGTGGTTACATTCAGGATGGAGATATAGATATTTGTAAAGTACATACGGATTTGAAAGTCGCAGATCCGTTGACTAAACCTCTTCCACGAGCGAAACATGATTAGCACCAGAACTCTATGGGTGTTCGATTCATCACAATGTAACTAGATTATTGACTCTAGTGCAAGTGGGAGACTGTTGGAAATATGCCCTAGAGGCAATAATAAAATGGTTATTATTATATTTCCTTGTTCATGATAATTGTCTATTGTTCATGCTATAATTGTATTAACCGGAAACCGTAATACATGTGTGAATACATAGACCACACCATGTCCCTAGTGAGCCTCTAGTTGACTAGCTCATTGATCAATAGATGGTCATGGTTTCCTGACCATGGACATTGGATGTCGTTGATAACGGGATCCCATCATTAGGAGAATGATGTGATGGACAAGACCCAATCCTAAGCATAGCACAAGATCGTGTAGTTCGTCTGCTAGAGCTTTTCTAATGTCAAGTATCATTTCCTTAAACCATGAGATTGTGCAACTCCTGGATACCGTAGGAATGCTTTGGGTGTATCAAACGTCACAACGTAACTGGGTGACTATAAAGGTGCACTACAGGTATCTCCGAAAGTGTCTGTTGGGTTGGCACAAATCGAGACTGGGATTTGTCACTCCGTGTGATGGAGAGGTATCTCTGGGCCCACTCGGTAATACATCATCATAATGAGCTCAATGTAACTAAGGAGTTAGTCACGGGATCATGTGTTACGGAACGAGTAAAGAGACTTGCCGGTAACGAGACTGAACAAGGTATAGGGATACCGACGATCGAATCTCGGGCAAGTAACATACCGATGGACAAAGGGAATTGTATACGGGATTAATTGAATCCCCGGCATCGTGGTTCATCCGATGAGATCATCGTGGAACATGTGGGAGCCAATATGGGTATCCAGATCCCGCTATTGGTTATTGGCCGGAGAGGTGTCTCGGTCATGTCTGCATGGTTCCCGAACCCGTAGGGTCTACACACTTAAGGTTCGGTAACGCTAGAGTTGTAATGGGAATTGTATGTGCTTACCATGTAGGGTTACGTAGCAGAAAACAAAAATTTCCGACCCACGCACCAGCCCAGGACCACTATGGAGACTGCATACAAGGTTTGATCTTTTCATTACCGACTCGTAGCGCAGCGGAAGTAGAGTCGATGACGGTCGGCGGTGCAGATCCCCGCAGCTAGGATTTACAACCTCCCAACCGCGAGGATGTACTCCCTCGCCTGCTACCCGGACGGATCTCCGGGCAGCCCTTCGGGAGGCCTCAGGACAGTCCCTCGGATAGTCCCACCGGACGGATCCTCGGACAGCCCCTCGGGAGGACCTCAAAACAGTCCCTCGGATAGTCCCACCGGACGGATCCTCGGACAGCCCTTCGGGAGGACCTCAGAACAGTCCCTCGGATAGTCCCACCGGACGGATCCTCGGACAGCCCTTCGGGAGGACCTCAGAATTTCGGACGGTCACTCGGACAGCCCTTCGGGAGGACCTCAGAACAGTCCCTCGGATAGTCCCACCGGATGGATCCTCGGACAGCCCTTCGGGAGGACCTCAGAATTTCGGACGGTCACTCGGACAGCCCTTCGGGAGGACCTCAGAACAGTCCCTCGGATAGTCCCACCGGATGGATCCTCGGACAGCCCTTCGGGAGGACCTCAGAATTTCGGACGGTCACTCGGACAGCCCTTCGGGAGGCACTCTCGAACTAAGACCGAAACAACGATCTCTCTACAGAGTCGCACACATACGGTGTCATCTATCCGGCAGGGCTTCGCCGTCCAGAACTAGTTCCCACCGGAACCCAGACAGCCTTTCGGCTCTACGAAACTATTTCGCTGGGAGGGAGAGAGAAGCCAGATAACATCAGATGGCATGTGTATGTGAGAAAGAGTGAGTGTGGAGAGTGCATCTCCACCTCTATTTATAGGAAAACCCAAGGGGTAGGGTGACACTTGAAATACCCAAAATGCCCTTCACAAGGGCACAAAGGTAAAAGCAAGTGGGCAGCCCTTATCCTTCCATGTCATCCCTAAAGATATTTGTGAGTAAAGCCCCAAAAGGTGGCTTTCCATAAAGTAATCCAAAAAGCACTTTCACTATTCACGACAACATTTTTCAGTGTCCGTTCGAACTGAAAATATTCATGTGGGCTTAGAACATTTCCAGTACCCACTAAAATAATTTTCAACGCGATCCGAAACAATTCCGGTTTAGTGATTTTCATCTGCGAAAAGCATCTGAAGCGGTTCCGGCAGCTCCGGAACATTTCCGGTTTTCATCCCGGAAAATTCCAGAAAGTTTCCAGAACAATTCTGGCACCCTCCAAGAATTATCAGGTATGTGCCGAAACCAATTTGACTTTATGGTGTACTCCGAAACAACTTTTCGGTTTAGTGATTTTCATGTGTGAAAAGCAACTAAAGCGGTTCCGGCAGTCCGGAACATTTCCGGTTTTTGTCACTGAAAAATCTCAGAAGTTACCGGAACAATTCTGGTACCTTCCAATAATTTCCAGGCATGTGCCGAAACCAATTTTACTTTATGGTACACTCCGAAACAACTTTTCGGTTTTACCGAAACTCTTCCGGTGTTCTCTCTCCGGAACTCTTCCGTTGTCTCCGAAACTTTTTCGGTGAATTTCTCTCAGACTCCCTGTCTAGTATTCAGTAGATAGATGACCCTTAAGCGTGTGACCCTATAGGTTCGGTGAAGTATAGACATGACCCGGAACCCCTTCCGATCAATGATCAACATCGGAGCCGTGGACACCCATATTGACCCCTATACCCACACGAATGAATATTCGAGTGAACCTCCAGTTGCCGTGTGCTATTCCTCTTGCTTCGCGATATGTTACAAATACCCGAGGTGAGACATGTTGGCATCCCCGTGGATCAATAACTCGTCCACTATGCCAGTTACCTCGTTACCGGTATTGTTCTCTTTTCTCGTTCCCGTGTTCCGGCATCCCCATGATCAAATCACAAAGTGTCTGGCCAGACGATGATGGATACCGTAACACCGAGAGGGCCCAGAGATATCTCTCCATCATCGGAGGAGCAAATCCCAATCTTGAGCTATCAAGTTACTTGACATACTTTTCCATGAACCCGTAAGCCGCCGTAATAGCCACCCATTTACGGATGACGTTTAACAAACCCCAAAGTTCATGAAGCAAGCATGAAGAAACTTGATACTCTTATGGTCTAAGGAATTATGCAAACGTTAACCATCTCAGTGTTATTAACCATTAACTTGTGACGAATGTATCTCATAGCATAACATCAATTCGGGTCGATTCAACACAAGTGTTCTACCAACATTGCGCCCTCAAAATTGCCGGCATAGCCATGCCCATGATCAGGAAAACAGGATCATCATGCAATACTTGAGCCAGTCTTAGAGGCCAGACTAGGAATACATTTTACCGTTTATTATCCCACACGTGCATATGAGTCTTCCTCCGAGCCTCGTGGTTATTGCAGACTCGAGAACCATAGCAGTTATAGCATGGAACATAAACCTAATTATGAACAGGGAGATAATCAATAACATTTATTATTGCCTCTAGGGCATATCTCCTACAGACTCCCACTTGCACTAGAGTCAATAATCTAGTCAATGCTAATGCACTTTACACCTATGGCATACTGGTGTAAAATATGCTTCGCTTGTGGTATAGCCTGATGTCCAACGGATCTGACAACTTCAGCTCCGTGTGTAACTTTGCATATCCCCGCGTTTTCACGCTTTCGCAAAATTCATATTTTGTGTGGACTTGGCTTTGTATATATGTGAATCACAGGTCAAACCTTGATTCCTCAGACTGAGCTATGGAGCAACTATCTGCAATAGTGTCCCATTGACCAAAGCCTTCTTGGAACCATACTAAGTTCATGAATGAACTATATGATTCAACATCTTCTTTGTCGCTTCTAAAGCATCAACATACTTAGCCTATGTTATAGAATTCGCCACAGTATCTTGTTTGGAACAATTTCCAACTACCGTGCCACCATATTGTGTATTACACAAAACCCTTAACTTAAATCGAAAATCGCATGGAGCATTGATGAAGACTGTATCGACGTAATTACTTACAACGAGCACTTCATAATCTCTGCTTGCGAGAAAACATGTCATCAGCACTACTCTAGTACTTAATGACATCTTTCACTGTTGTCCCATGATCAGTACTTTGATCACTTTGGTATCTATACTCGCAACAACTTGGGAGTATCGGACATATCTGGTTAATTTACATACCATGGAATACATGATTAATCCAAACACAAGAGTGTGTGGAATCTCCATCATGTATTTTTGCTCATCAGTGTTTTGAGACACCGAGTCTTGCAAAACTCTTTCCATGTGACTTCGGCAAGAATCACTCCTTGGCGTTTTAAATGCTAAAAGGTTTTAGCATCTTGTCAATATGTATCTTTGCTCAGCCCCATTAGGTAAATCTATCTCCATAGATCATCATGCCTAATATTAAGGCTATTTAGCCCAAGCACTTCATCTAAAAACCCTTTTCAAATGAAGTCCTTATTCGTGTCAAGAAATTTATTTCCAATTTAACAATGTGTCAAGTACACAAGGTTTTTAGAAATATTACCATGCTCCCACTTACTTTCTTGAATCACAAGCATCTTCGATACCCATTTGATGAAGTCAAACCTCTTTGACCATTCCATCAAAAACGAAGATTCCAACTCCACTTTGCTCTCTTCTGTCCATCGCTGGAACTCTGAAGTTTGCATACTCACTAGCATCCTCTGGATCGACAAATTACTATGGACTGTATCACATACAAGTCCTAGGTTTCATTTCCATCAGATGGAAATCCTTTTGTCATCCATGTTTCATATCTCATGATTGAAATATGTATTAATTGCTAGTTCAACCCGAACCGACTTCAAGCATCGCTACGGTGAGACAATCTCATCGTAGTCAACTCCTTGAACTTGTTATTGCAACAAGTCGAGCATTATGGATAAAACATTTTTTCCGTATCAGTTTTAGTTCCATAAATATTCGTTAGATTCTAAGTCTTCCGAAAGGTGTATCAAGATTTTAATCTTGAATCACTTATATGGAAACTATCTCGGATTGTATTGGCATTTAGCCAATTCCGAAGTCAGGGCCCATCAACGCTTCCTTGTGTATCGTAGGTATACTGTTGTCTAACAACAATATCTCGTATGCGCACCTGAGAGGTTTGCACGAGTTTTTCCTACGCGGTTCAGCTGCAAGTTCGATCGAAGTCCATACATCTCATGTAGAGGCTTCCGTATCAGTCGCAGTAGGAAACTCCGGAATCACTTCCAAGGTTCCTTTCCTTTGACCTGATGACGAAGATACTGGTTATCTCGTCGAGTTGCACTGTCCTCCCACTCACCTTTTGTAAGAACTATTCTCTTTAAAAGCATACCATTTTGTGGCAAGATCGTTTGCCTCGGTATAGTGGTGGGGGAATACCCAATGACTTCGGATAACCTACAAAGTAGCACTTGTCTGATGTGGAATAGGTTTGTAACCTTTTACACAAGCCCCATATTCCAAATGTTAAGAAAAGATATAACATGGTTGGGCGTACCATACCATGGCGTCATTTCAACAGACCTGATGGATCTCTTTTCAGTGTAAAAGCCGTAGTCTCTAAAGCATTACTCTTTAAAAGGGATAATGGCAAATCTATTTATGTCATCTTTGATCTTACCATGTCATAAATGGTTCGATTACATCTTCACAGACTTTCCACTTGTAGTGGTGTTCCGGGAGGTGCAAGTTACGAAACCCCTTTCACAAGTCATCAGACATTCGCTAAACTTGTAACTCAAATATTCCTTTCTGCAATCGAATTGTAGAAACATAATTTTCTTGTTACAATATTTTCTTCTTCATTTTGAAAACCTTTCGAATGATTTCAAAAGATCCAGACTCACATCTCATCAAGTAAATATCCATATATCTACTTGAGTCATTTCTGAAGATAGATAAATCCACTACTTGCAATAACATTTATTGGACTACACACATCATAATGTATAATCACCAACATGTTCTATGCTCGTTCCTTATGGCCTGTGAACGGTATTTCAGTCACTTCACTTTTCAGAGGAAAGTTGCAAGTGTCAGATGATTCAAAATCAAACGACTTCAAAATCCACCATAATGGAATTTTCCATGCGGGTTTCTCCAATGTGACCAAATGCAGTGCCACACTTGTGTGGTATTCTTTTAGTCTTGCGACATTTAGCGTCAGTGTTATGGATGTATCATATTTCCATCAATATTCATAACATACATCCCATCTAGGATGGAAGCATGGCCCTTCATGTTATTCATAATACTGAACAACAATTGTTGTTTTATGAACAACTCTTTTGCAACAAACATTGTGCAATGGGCTAGAGTGTATGAAACTCTAAAATGAATTATGAAAGTAAACCCAGAGGTAATGTATTATTATCAATATTCATAACATACGTCTCATTCATAATGAAAGTATGGCCCTTATGTTATTCATAACACCGAACATCAAAAGTTCTCTTATGAACAATCTTCTTGCAAGATACCTTATGCAAAGGGCTAGAGTGTGAAACTCTAAAATGAATTATGAAAGTAAATACATAGGGAATACACCTATGGAAGGCATAGTAACATTTACTATGTTCCCGGCGTGTATCTAAACCTCATTCCTGGCTAGTCTTTCAGGCCATAGTAGTTCTTACATCGAGTTGCAACAGAATGCAATCGAGTGGGTATCTTTGTGATTAATTCACAATACCCAAGAATTAGTGATTAACATGTTTAACCATAATTCCCAAGAACTATATCTTTGACCAGCCTTCTATACATCAAAAACCTGTATAACATTCATACATGAGCTGGATATTCCAGTCTTCTTTCCTTTTGCCTTTATATTTCTAACAGTTTAGCTTTTAGTATTTCTCCTACTCTCAGAAGAAGCATCCAACTTAAGAGTGGCATTAGCCCCGGACTTCCTAGGCGTGAAAGTCTTACTAACACCCTCCGGGCACTTCCTTTCTCTTTAAGTTGTTGTTTTATTCACCTTTCATCATATGACAGGCGTTCTTCTAGATCCCTCTCTTATCAGTCTAATGCATAGTAAACTCCTTTACTAATAGTTTGCAAACAAACATTGCTTTGGATATCTTATATCTTTTAGCCTTTGTCTGTCTCTGAAAATGATTTTCAGATTCCATGAATATCACATAACTATTCAAACTTTCGAAGTTCGGGTCTCATGGAAGCAAACATATTGCACTTGACTGAAAACGGAATTCTAGCTTTTGGATCGAAGGACGAGAGTCACATGATCCATAGCATTAGCGGGAGAATACCGAAAGCATGCGATAGGACAAAGTCCTTCTCGGCACACTTGAGGACAATCCTCACATTACGTTACCAACCGTAAAGATTTAACCAGATATTTAACAGCTATTCAATTTTAACAGGGAAGGTGGAAACGCGAGCCATTATTCTACAACTATTATGCAAATCACACTTAGACAGTGTTCAAAATTAATTGCACTAAGAATTAAAAGAATTAATTCTAAAGTGCGCTCCCACTCAAATCAATATCTCTCATAATTGATTGTGAGTGATTCAAGACCCACATTTCCATTCAACGCCATTGTTCGAGATGAACACCGATGGCACGAACTTCAATTGGTAGGCAAACTTGCCGATCACATCTCTATTTGACTCTTGTTCATCTTTCGATGCGTGTGTTCCGAGCTCAGGACGATCCTGCCATGAACGTCAAGACAACCAAGTGATCTTGCTGCGAGGTCTGACCTCACCCGCCTTACACCCGTACAATCGTTCGTACCCATATAGATCATGGCGCACCTCGAAAGGAAGGATGCTGTGACGGTGCTACACTTGGGAGAACACAAACTATTTGATATTTTTGTGAGAGATCACCCTAATAAAAGCGACTACCGCGCAATCAAGAAGGGTGCATCATAAGGGATTAACATCTCAGGCAATTCATAATAGCATGATATGGTATAGCCCTTTCGGACGGAGAAGTCTTTATTTCTTCGTCTCCGGCATTCGCGTCGGTGTTCACCTTCGCGAAGATTGCCACCACCTTGTCGATGCACCAGATAATATTGCTATCTCTATAGCTAATAAAATAAGTGCATTACATAAGGTTGACACACAGGTCATTAAAGTGCAATCATATGGCTCCAGCCATCATGCCGAATCATGACACGCAGGTCATGTTAATTTACATCATATAGTCATCTCATACATAATCAAATTTATATGAGCACTGCTATACCACATCACATGCACATGCAAACCATCCTGCAAAACCAAGTTAGACGCCTCTAATCGGTTTATGCAAATATTTATTTTACGTGGCTTCTAAGGTTTCGAAACAAACCGAAGCTACCAACGTCCATCATCAAGCATGATAATCCAAGTCGTTAGATTAACATTGCGGGGTGTATGAAACACGAGATAATAAAATCTCGAGCCCCATACTGAACTTCGTCATACGCGTGACCCCCGTGCAGATCATATCTGCATTGCCCTTTCGTCTGCGAAACATCCATCTTTCTCAACTATGGTGGAACCCAAAGAACTGTTAGCACTTCGTTGATCTGTAAATCAGCATACTCAGGAGCAGCATGAAAGGATCGCGGATTGCCAAAACTTTGTGAGATTCCACCATGCCGTCAAGCTCAGGACTACGCAAATTCTAGGGAAGCAACAAGAACATCAGGTAACAGATTTCATCTGCTACCTGCAGAAATAATTTTCAGTAATAGATCTCATCTACTACCTAATTATATTGTGCAACACCCATACATCTCTATGTATTCTAGATCACAACCTGCATCTACGCATAGCACGGTTCTTGATGCCACTGTAGGGTTACGTAGCAGAAAACAAAAATTTCCGACCTACGCACCAGCCCAGGACCACTATGGAGACTGAATACAAGGTTTGATCTTTTCATTACCAACTCGTAGCGCAGCGGAAGTAGAGTCGATGACGATCGGCGGTGCAGATCCCCACAGCTAGGATTTACAACCTCCCAACCGCGAGGATGTACTCCCTCGCCTGCTCCCCGGACGGATCTCCGGGCAGCCCTTCGGGAGGCCTCAGGACAGTCCCTCGGATAGTCCCACCGGACGGATCCTCGGACAGCCCCTTGGGAGGACCTCAAAACAGTCCCTCGGATAGTCCCACCAGACGGATCCTCGGACAGCCCTTCGAGAGGACCTCAGAACAGTCCCTCGGATAGTCCCACCGGACGGATCCTCGGACAGCCCTTCGGGAGGACCTCAGAATTTCGGACGGTCACTCGGACAGCCCTTCGGGAGGACCTCAGAACTATCCCTCGGATAGTCCCACCGGACGGATCCTCGGACAGCCCTTCGGGAGGACCTCAGAATTTCGGACGGTCACTCGGACAGCCCTTCGGGAGGCACTCTCGAACTAAGACCGAAACAACGATCTCTCTACAGAGTTGCACACATACGGTGTCATCTATCCGGCAGGGCTTCACCGTCCAGAACTAGTTCCCACCGGAACCCAGACAGCCTTTCGGCTCTACAAAACTATTTCGCTGGGAGGGAGAGAGAAGCCAGATAACATCAGATGGCATGTGTATGTGAGAAAGAGTGAGTGTGGAGAGTGCATCTCCACCTCTATTTATAGGAAAACCCAAGGGGAGGGTGACACTTGAAATACCCAAAATGCCCTTCACAAGGGCACAAAGGTAAAAGCAAGTGGGCAGCCCTTATCCTTCCATGTCATCCCTAAAGATATTTGTGAGTAAAGCCCCAAAAGGTGGCTTTCCATAAAGTAATCCAAAAAGCACTTTCACTATTCACGACAACATTTTTCAGCGTCCGTTCGAACTGAAAATATTCATGTGGGCTTAGAACATTTCCAGTACCCACTAAAATAATTTTCAACGCGATCCGAAACAATTCCGGTTTAGTGATTTTCATCTGCGAAAAGCATCTGAAGCGGTTCCGGCAGCTCCGGAACATTTCCGGTTTTCATCCCGGAAAATTCCAGAAAGTTTCCAGAACGATTCTGGCACCCTCCAAGAATTATCAGGCATGTGCCGAAACCAATTTGACTTTATGGTGTACTCCGAAACAACTTTTCGGTTTAGTGATTTTCATGTGTGATAAGCAACTAAAGCGGTTCCGGCAGTCCGGAACATTTCCGGTTTTTGTCACTGAAAAATCTCAGAAGTTACCGGAACAATTCTGGTACCTTCCAATAATTTCCAGGCATGTGCCGAAACCAATTTTACTTTATGGTACACTCCGAAACAACTTTTCGGTTTTACCGAAACTCTTCCGGTGTTCTCTCTCCGGAACTCTTCCGTTGTCTCCGAAACTTTTTCGGTGAATTTCTCTCAGACTCCCTGTCTAGTATTCAGCAGATAGAAGACCCTTAAGCGTGTGACCCTATAGGTTCGGTGAAGTATAGACATGACCCGGAACCCCTTCCGATCAATGATCAACATCGGAGCCGTGGACACCCATATTGACCCCTATACCCACACGAATGAATATTCGAGTGCACCTCCAGTTGCCGTGTGCTATTCCTGTTGCTTCGCGATATGTTACAAATACCCGAGGTGAGACATGTTGGCATCCCCGTGGATCAACAACACGTCCACTATGCCAGTTACCTCGTTACCGGTATTGTTCTCTTTTCTCGTTCCCGTGTTCCGGCATCCCCAAGATCAAATTACAAAGTGTCTGGCCAGACGATGATGGATACCGTAACACCGAGAGGGCCCAGAGATATCTCTCCATCGTCGGAGGAGCAAATCCCAATCTTGAGCTATCAAGTTACTTGACATACTTTTCCATGAACCCGTAAGCCGCCGTAATAGCCACCCATTTACGGATGACGTTTAACAAACCCCAAAGTTCATGAAGCAAGCATGAAGAAACTCGATACTCTCATGGTCTAAGGAATTATGCAAACGTTAACCATCTCTATGTTATTAACCATTAACTTGTGACGAATGTATCTCATAGCATAACATCAATTCGGGTCGATTCAACACAAGTGTTCTACCAACATTGCGCCCTCAAAATTGCCGGCATAGCCATGCCCATGATCAGTAAAATAGGATCATCATGCAATACTTGAGCCAGTCTTAGAGGCCAGACTAGGAATACATTTTACCGTTTATTATCCCACACGTGCATATGAGTCTTCCTCCGAGCCTCGTGGTTATTGCAGACTGGAGAACCATAGCAGTTATAGCATGGAACATAAACCTAATTATGAACAGGGAGATAATCAATAACATTTATTATTGCCTCTAGGGCATATCTCCTACAGACTCCCACTTGCACTAGAGTCAATAATCTAGTCAATGCTAATGCACTTTACACCTATGGCATACTGGTGTAAAATATGCTTCGCTTGTGGTATAGCCTGATGTCCAACGGATCTGACAACTTCAGCTCCATGTGTAACTTTGCATATCCCCGCGTTTTCACGCTTTCGCAAAATTCATATTTTGTGTGGACTTGGCTTTGTATATATGTGAATCACAGGTCAAACCTTGATTCCTCAGACTGAGCTATGGAGCAACTATCTGCAATAGTGTCCCATTGACCAAAGCCATCTTGGAACCATACTAAGTTCATGAATGAACTATATGATTCAACATCTTCTTTGTCGCTTCTAAAGCATCAACATACTTAGCCTATGTTATAGAATTCGCCACAGTATCTTGTTTGGAACAATTTCCAACTACCGTGCCACCATATTGTATATTACACAAAACCCTTAACTTAAATCGAAAATCGCATGGAGCATTGATGAAGACTGTATCGACGTAATTACTTACAACGAGCACTTCATAATCTCTGCTTGCGAGAAAACATGTCATCAGCACTACTCTAGTACTTAATGACATCTTTCACTGTTGTCCCATGATCAGTACTTTGATCACTTTGGTATCTATACTCGCAACAACTTGGGAGTATCGGACATATCTGGTTGATTTACATACCATGGAATACATGATTAATCCAAACACAAGAGTGTGTGGAATCTCCATCATGTATTTTTGCTCATCGGTGTTTTGAGACACCGAGTCTTGCAAAACTCTTTCCATGTGACTTCGGCAAGAATCACTCCTTGGCGTTTCCATGTGTCAAGGCGCACCAAGATCCCCCCTTAGAAGGAATAAGATCATATCCCGAAGGGATAAGATCAAGATCCCTAAAAAGGGGGGATAACAATCGGTGGGGAAGGGAAAGGATGTGATTTCTTTCCTCCCACCTTTGCCAACGCCCCAATGGACTTGGAGGGCAAGAAACCAGCCCCCTCCACCCCTATATATAGTGGGGAGGCGCATGGGAGCTGCACCCCTTGCCCCTGGCGCAGCCCTCCCTCCTCCTACACCTCCTCCTCCTCCGTAGTGCTTAGCGAAGCTCTGCCGGAGAACCACGAGCTCCACCGCCACCACGCCGTCGTGCTGTCGGAGCTCTCCCTCAACTTCTCCTCACCCCTTGCTGGATCAAGAAGGAGGAGACGTTCCCGGGCTGTACGTGTGTTGAACGCGGAGGCGTCGTCCGTTCGGCGCTTGGATCGGATCTTCCGCGATTTGAATCGCCGCGAGTACGACTCCATCAACCGCGTTCTTTGCAACGCTTCCGCTTAGCGATCTTCAAGGGTATGAAGATGCACTCCCTCTCTCTCGTTGCTAGCATCTCCTAGATTGATCTTGGTGACACGTAGGAAAATTTTGAATTATTACTACGTTACCCAACACTCTTAACTTTCTGATGTTCCCTTAATTAAATAATACCTTTTCCTTCCTTGTCCTGGTCGTGCTAGCTGTCATTTGCTGTAGATTTGTTTGTTGCGTCTTGTTTCACGTTCTTCTGGTTGATTGCTTGCTCGATTTGTGCCTGGATATCATTTCCCTGTTGTGGCTTTGTGCACGGATCTGCAGGTCGACCACTTCGGTGTCGTGTCGTCTTCTTGGTTGCAGGGCACACCAGAAGGTTTCGTATGTATCATATCATGGGGCGACACTAATAATGTCTCGATTAAGGCAAAGTTTTGAACACGACACACCAATAATGCCGCCATCATGCCTACACGTTCAACTGGTTGTAATTTTCAATACTTCCTATACCATGCGAGAGGCTCATGTTTCAACCCAAGTTATCTTCATTGACTAATCAAATGATCCAAATTATCTTTCTTCTTTAGGAACACTTGTCTTTTTTGTTACCATTGTCCTTCTTCCAATGACTGATGACATCTTTTCAGTGTAGGAACATACGTTCACATGGTTTTGGGCAACGATGACCGTTATCACAGTCATGTTGCTGTCTATCGGTCCCAACGTGACGGTCCCATCTTGTGTGTGTGCTTTGTCTCCATGGACATGGAGCTCCCACACCCAAGCACGGTAGGCCTAGAGCTTCTTCTCACGGTAGGTCCCTCTTCTCCTCCCCACCTCTGGTCTACTCGTTTGGATTTGGCCGTTCCCCTCGCTCAGTCTCTCCCTGATGCATGCACGCAGGTGGACCACGTACAAGGAGGGAAGACCAACAGGGTCTGCTTCTTCCCAGGTCGCCGCTGCTCCATGGAAGGTATCACCTCTCCCTCTCTATGTGTGTATGCGCGCGCGTGTGTCTCTCTCTCTCTCCATGGAAGTCGGACTGCTTGTTCAAAACATGTACACTTGCAATGTTGTTGAATTCTGAATCTGGTACTCTATTATTTTAGACCATTTCTGATCTGATCCATGGAGCAAGTATATTTTCCTGGAGAAAGTTTGGCCATTTTCGTATGAAAGCATTAACATTTGTGTATTTGATGCTTTATGGCGGTGCTGTATAGCTGCTCTAGGCAGACATACACATACATTGGTCTTGTCCTCTCTTTCATTTCATATGTAGTCTTTGGAACTGTGTATTAAAGATTAACTTGCATAATTTGGTCTCCCTGTAGAGACCATCATACTGTTTCAGTCTGATGTTTATTTTTTTAGTAAGCGAAATTATTTTTTCACCCTTATGAGTTGTACCACGAGATCATGAAACTTTAGGAGATATGATCCTTTAGGATTTATATAGTTTCATTCTCTCAGTAGGTAAATTGTGTAAACTATATAGTATTGTTGTAGGTGAGAAATTCTTAAAGTTATGGTGGTTTCTATTGTTGATAGATCTCCTCTATACATTTTGATTTAGAAAAACAATATCCTTTGTCGGGGATATTACCCCGCGGTATAACCCGGCCTGAAGTATGACCCGACCGGGGCTTGACGACTCATTGCTGCGCCAGCCGAGCTTGGCGACTCACTGGTGACCCGGCAGGAGGTATGACCCGGCAGGAGGTATGACCCGGCCCATCGTATGGCGGCTCATAGGTCACCTCTATTACCGGGTCACAGGACGACCAGTCCCAAGGCCCAGCGTGTAAGCCGGCGCGAGGCGGCTCACAGAGAAGGCCCAAAGGAGAGGAAGGATTCCCTTACAAGAGAAACCAGACCCGGATTAGGACTCAAGAGAGACTAGTCCTACTCCTACTCCTAGTAGGAGTCTACATGTAAACCTACCCCTTCCACTTCTATAAGGAGGGGTAGAGCACCCCTACAGGGACAACTTCAAGTCATTAGAGATAGACAGATTAGAGGCTCTCGAGATTAGAGGTAGCGATCCCGCACCCTTGTAATCGAGATCATCTTCATCATCAATATAGACACAAAGCAGGACGTAGGCTTTTACCTCCATCGGAGGGGCCGAACCTGGGTAAACTCGCGTCTCTCGATTCCGACCAACCCCTCTCAAGCCGCCACATAGTTGCGATGGCCTCACACCTAAGTTCTCTCACGAGGGCATCTGGCCGTGACAAATCCACGACAGTTGGCGCCCACTGTGAGGCCTGGCGCACGGTGGAATTGTGTTCTTGGAGGGAGCTCTCACAGGGATCAAGAAGCTGGCGATTGACCGGATGGAGAAGAGCCGGTTCGAAAGGATCTACATCAAGCCCAAATTCATCGGTTAAGGACTAAAAATATTATATATAGACTGGACGGCAGTGTAAAGATACATGGAGATCGGCAACAGCAGCCGACAAAAACAAACACGCCTGAACATCCAGTACGCCAGTCAACGCATGATCAACAAAGTTCGGGAAAAGAAGTATCTTCCTAGACCTGTCTGAATCGGACAAAAAAAAAGGGAAAATCGAGCCGCCGTTTGCTTCTGGTCAATGGCTAGAGCCATGTTTCGTTTGCTCGTAAAGATTCGGACAGAGAGAAGAACAAAAAAAGGGAAGCAGAGACGATCACGGACTCAGTCTCCGCCTCCCATCACTGAGTTTTCGCCGGCTCGGTTTCATCCCGCCCGCAACGCCGTGGCCGCCTCGGTCTCGCCTCGCCCGTCGTGCCGTCGCCGGCTCTACCTCCCGCCTGCCATTGCTTGTTCTGGAGCCGCCTCCACTCTGCCCGCCGGCTCGCCTCATGCCTCGACCGCACCCGCCTCCACGCGCTGCTCCGGGCGGCTCCCGTCCACACGCGCGCCTAGCCTCCGGGCGGCTCCCGTCCGCACGCGCGCCTCGCCTCTGATCGGCTCCACCGCGCCCGTGGGCCACCCACTCGCGCCACGAGCCGCCGCCTCGCCCCCTCGTGCTGGAAGGATCCCGCGCACCACGCCTCTGCCTTGCCTCCGGCCGGCTCCGTCCGCGGGCCATGAGCCGCCACGCCCGCCTCCGCACTATCCTGCTCCGGCTCCGCCCGCCGCGGGAAGCTCCTTCCGCCACTTCGCCTCGAGCCACCGCATCCGCCGCACTGCGCCTTGAGCTCGCCTCGCCCGCTCGCCTCTACCATGGCCACGCGCTTCCCCTGTCCGCTGCGTCTGTGAACAACGGTGGTCTGAGCTCCGCCGCATGTGATTGCATGTGTGTTCAGCTGATACTCCTTCCCGTTCATCAGTTAAAAAAATGGAGAGAGAGCAGGCGGCCAGCGTCAAGGCGCAAAACTGGACGCTCCACGTCCCAAGGTCAAAAGCTGTGCATACACATGCTGGAGACAGCGCAGTAGTAGTAGCAGACCAAGAAATGAAAAAGAAACGAAAACGAGCCTGGAGACACGCATTGGAGACATGAATTCATCTATTCACATGAGATCAAAAGTCCCGTGGTGGAGGAATCAACCAGTCCGTCCATCCTTTTTCAGCAGTAACTGCTTCAAACATCTAGACGGATTAATTCATCTGTCGTCGAGATACATCAGGTCATATCCATTCAGTCTATTTTTATTAGTATCTATATATTTTCTTTGAGGACAATTACTCTCCTTTGCGATATATTTTTTCGCAGGACAATTATGAATTATAGAAGTGGTGTTATACTGCGCGCATGGAGTCCGGCCAACATCAACAACATCGCGGCCGCCTCGCACGTCAGCACCGGTTTTCGATGCGATTGACTCAAGCGTCCGTGGCCGGCTTACAACGCCGCGGTCGACTCGCCAACCGCACCGGCTTACAACGACGCGGCCGTCTCTCGCGGCCGCGCCGGCTTACAAACGCCGCGGCCGTCTCTCGCGACCGCACCGGCTTACAACGCCGCGGCCGTCTCCCGCGACCGCACCGGCTTACAACGCCGCGGCCGTCTCTCGCGATCGCGCCGTCTTCAAACACTGCGGCTGACTTCTACGTCTACATCAACACACCAGGGGCCGCATATACCAGTACGAGCCGCCCAACGAGCGCTCGTGAGTCGCCACCCTGTGGTCCAGTCTACATTGACACATCCATGTCGAGCTTGCTCACTTGAGCCGCCCAACGGACGCGCGCAAGCCGCCGTGCCCGCGGTCCAGTTTACATCAACACATCGGTGCAGTGCTCGCCTATACGAGCCACCCAACGGACGCTCATGAGTCGCCGCCCTGCGATCCGGTCTATTCCAACAATTTTGAAGCAAGTCATGACATATTATCAGCCTCTGCCTCCACCGGATGGTTCAATGGATAGGCGTGCAAGTCGCCGCCACTGCATTTTGGTTAACTTCAACAACCAGCTGGGAGGAACCGCTGGCCGGATTACTAACAAAAATCATATGGGATCATTTATAACCCGCCGTCTCAACATTCCACGGGTTCATGTTCCGTTATCAACGCCAAGGACATACAATGAGTGTCGCGAAGATCATCAACTCGCCACACGCTTTTGGCTTCAATGAATTTCAGTTATCAACCGTCAACCATATACCGGCTTATGCCACAGTCAACTATGAAGACTCTCAAGCCGCCTCTTCGAGTCGACTTAAGATTCGGGGGCTACAGACATGGACCGACACATTTTGGTCGTTTTCAAGAAGAACCCCGGATCATTGCAAGGAAGTTAACCCGATCCCAGGGGCTACTACATTATTGGCGGAACAATTAAAAGTCGCCCAAGAGGACGAACCGTCGTGATGCACCATTCAAACATGGGTGCCCGGATTTATTGGATCATAATAAAGTCACTTGGAGGCTTCTGTCGTTTCTTCATACAAGATGGCGGCTTACAAGATGGTGCAAAAAGTTGACTCCGTCGACAAGGTCATTTGGGGGCTTCCAACCCGTCGGGTTTAGCTTACACACCCCCTTGATCGGCTCTTCAGCCACCGTAAGGCCGGGTTGTATACCCAAAAAGTTGACTCCGTCAACAAGGTCATTTGGGGGCTTCCAACCCACCGGGTTTAGCTTACACACCCTCTTGATTGGCTCTTTAGCCACCGCAAGTTCGAGTTAAACCTGCCTGTATGCTGCTGCTGCTCCGCTAGGTGACCCGCCGAACTCTTACCAGTTAATCTCGGCTAGAGACCCTGAGCTGTTCAATGTATTTGACAGTCACTCTCACTAGAGACCTTGTACTGGTCAAGGTTAAACCGGCGGTTCTTGTCACGTGAGGGCCGGCTTACGGAAAGCGAGGATAAACTCACCCATCTGCTGCATACTTTCCGCTATGTGGCATGTTCGTACTCTTAAACAGTTACTCTTTTAAAGACCCTGCACTGTTTAAGGTTCAAACGACGGATTTATGTCACGTGAGAAGTAGCTTATGGGCCCGGGGGGTACTCATGCCCTGCTGCGCCTCTCTATGGTTCGTTGTGCTCTTACCAGTTAATCTCGCCTAGAGCCCCTGAGCCGCTCAAAGGAGTTGACGGTCACTCTCACTAGAGACCATGTACTGTTAAGAGTTCAAACGAGTTCAGGCCAGGAGAGCCGGCATATGAATTTTCGAAAAAGAAAAAGCAAGAACATATACAAGAGTTGATCTCTTCTGGTTGTGCCTTCAAAGCAAGAACATCATGCATTGCATCATACATTGCATTATCTTACCATGCATCATATATGCATGGACATCCTGGTCTACATTGCAGGAACCGGTTCTTTCAAACCGGGTTATATTATTCAAATTTCAAATAGCCAACATGGCTAGATTTTTCATTATGGTTGTCATAACCAGCATTGGATGATTGTGGTTTTCAAAGCCCCTTCAGAGTAATGGCTATTATTCCTTCATCACAAAAATACCAGCTTACAGCAAGGAGCATGGTTCAACATTGATATGCAAGGTTTTCAGCAAACATCATCTGGACAGTGGATAAAATTTTATTCTACAATGGAAGAAATAGTCCCGAATCGTTGCAAGCATACGACCGGCACTTGGGGGCTACATTATTCAAGTCATGTTTATATCAAGTATGCAAGTCCCATGTCACTGCAAGCATGCACCACGACACTTGGGGGCTAATGCAAGTTGTTTTTCAAATCATTACATGGTCAACAGACCCTGAGATGAGCCGGCCTTTCTATCTTTTTCTAAGTCCCAGCCCAGTATTGTCTTACTGAGCCGGCCCTTGGGGGCTACACATTGCTCATCAAGTCTACATAAATCAGCTCTACAGAAGTCTCTGCTCATTATTGCATAATGACCCGGCATTTGGGGGCAACAATATTCAGTTGTCTAAACAGATTATGAGGTCCAAATTGAAGACCCGGTCCATCACACACAGATGAGCCGGCCCTTGAGGGCTACACATGTGAAATTCAAGTCATTCAACCACATCGGGCGACTTAGATGACAACCCGGATTTTCTCCAAAGCTATATTCAACACCAAGTTCAAAGTCCCAGGCTATTACAGGCAAAGCAACCCGACACTTGGGGGCTACATTGGCCGAAGTTTTATAAGTATAAGATAATTACAAGTCTCAGGTTGCTGCAGGCAAGACAACCCGGAACGTGGGGGCTACACAGTCCAATATATTATTTCAAAGCACCAAGTCATCATGGATATACTTGAAGCTTGGGGGCTACAGGTAATATGGAGATAAAAAATAGAAGAACGTCTTCAAGCTATCAATTTTGAGTGAGCTAGGTCTCATGTTTTGGTGGAGCTGAAGCATTGAAAACCGGCTCAGCATCACACGGATTTATTTATTTATCAAATCAACTGGAGTCTGCTTGTTTGACCCGGCGTCACCAACGATCATGACCCGACATTATCAAAAAATCATAACCCGGTAGATTCTATATAAACAACCCGGCTTCACAGGTTGAAGTGGTTTAACAATGGACGAATTTTTATTTCTCAATATTTTTATCAAGCCGAAGCAATGGAAGCCGGCTCAACTTCATATGGTTTTCTTATCTCCAACAATTTCATCAAGCCAAGAGTATTGGAGGCTGACTCAATGACATATGGGTGTTGTATTCCCAATATTTTATTTCAAAGGACACTGACAAGCAAGACGATTGTGAAGACGACTCGTTAATATGAAGAAGAAACCCGGATTTTCAAGGAGCTACTTCATTAAGCCGGCCAGTGGAGCAAGCCGGTCCTTTAACATATTTTTTATCCTTATTTCAGGAGCTTACCATGAATAAATTCAAGCTAACCCGGGGGCTAATGTCAGGGATATTAACAAAGTGAAGCAAACATTTGAAATTTTAGCATAAAGCCAGCTTTCCTAATGCATTTGGAGATGCGCAAAAAGGTGAGGTTAGAAAGAAAAGAAAGTAAACCGATGTGTCTAGATCTGAGCATACTTCCGATTACAAAAGTTGAAGCCCCCAGCAACCAACTTTTACGGTACGGTACAGATGAGGGAATAGCCGGAAAATAATCGGTGTTATCTTTGATTTTGACGATGTCCAAATGCATATGGAGATGCACAAGAATGTGAGGTTGGAAAAAAAGAAGTAAACATATAGGTCTATATTTCAGCATAGCCCACAACAGACAACTTTTACAGTACAGTACATATGCAGGAATAGCCAAAAAATCATCGGTGTTATCTTTGATTTGGACGATGTTAGAAAATTCTATGGATACAATTTATATTATATTTTTCTAGGATATATATACGACCAGTTTATGTATTTCCTTAATCGAGTGAAAGAGAAGTAATCTGCGTGTAAGTATCAAACTGACTTTCACTGCTCATAGGGACCTACCGATCAAAGAAAAGAAACTTATTAGCTATGTAGCAAATTCACGTCCAACAAAGATCTCAGTAGAAATTTCTTATGTTGACACACATTATCTTCTCCTTTTATATTTGATTTGTAGCACGTAATACAACTTCGTCCATCTTTCAAAGTTCTGATTATTAATTTTGCTTTATATATACGGTGTGCCAAGTTGGATTCAACAAAAATTCTGAATCATTTCCTGGTAGTCCCAGTGTTAGCACAGTCTTCCCTCCCAAAAAATCATAATTAATTGTTGGAAGTAAGAAATACATATGGTTATATATTCTACTATGGCATTTAAAATGCACATAAGAGAAAGAAACCTGATTGTGCCCCGATACATAGTTTCCATCTCTTCCTAGCTTGGAACAATCAAAGATAGGACGTATATGCATGAGCTGATAGCAGATTGATATATGCTAATGTTATGTTTTCGATTTTCCTCATCTGTATGGAAAGAAGCTTGACATCATAAGTTACAAAAGGAGTTCTTGGGAAAATCCAGTCATAACTAATGACGAGATCTCAAAACAGAAACCAACCTTGTTGTCTTTCGATAGATTCTTAGTGCAGTAATAAATCTCTTCAGGTCTCTTCTCTCGAATGGTGAGTTAAGAAATATCAGTATATGAACATCCTATAAACAGGGATGGAAAGGAGGGGAGGGGACGTTGGAACGGGACTCACCAGTACAACCCACGGCCAGGTCTGGGCTCTGCCAGGCAAAGAAGCACGTGTATCCACGAGAGGACGTGGAACCAGAAAGGTTGGGCTCCTCCCTGCTGTCGCTGAAAGGATCGGCCTGGGATGCGGCCTACTGTATTCTCGTCTCCACCTACGCTGCATCAGGAGGAACCTAGTCGAAGGTAAGATGATTTGAACTCCAGCTCAAAAAAAGAAGAAGTAGATTTTACCTGGAATCTCTACAAAAACGTCCAAGAAAAGAAGGTACACGGGAGCAAGATGTCCATGGCTGACTCCTCAGGTACAAGGATGCCATTGCGGCGGCGAGCGCTAGGGCAGACGCCCTCCGCGAGGTCGCGACTCGCGAGAGAAGAGGACTCGTGCAGCCTAGAGCGTCGCTTGCTTCGCCTTCTCTAAAGGGCCGAGGTTGGCCCAGTTAACCAGAGAACGCCAATTTTGTTAGGGGAGCGGCAGCCCGTCCCACTCGCAGAATCTGTTGCGCTTAGAAGTTGATCCGACGGCCAAAATCTGATACGACTATACATCCGACGATCGAAAACACAGATAGCCTTAGAGGGCTGTAATAGTGCACAGTTATAATGTTTCTAAATTAGAATTGTCATGGAGGCATACAACAAGGCCAGCACTCTGCGCCGGCGCGCCGGCCCAACTGTTGGGCCGGTCGAGCCCCAGCCGTCAGATCTGCCCCTTCGAGCCATCAGATTCCGTCGTCCCTAACCTCCGGCACGGGAAAAGGAGAGAGGCCCCGCCTCGCACAGGAAAAGGGAGAGGCCCGCCTCGCACGCGCCGACCGCCTCGCCTCGCCTCCTCACCGTCGGTCGCCCTCACCGTCGGTCGCCGCCGGTCGCCGCCCTCGCCGCTGGTCGCCGCCCTCACCTATGTCGCCTTCATGCGTTTCTAACTTCCGTGGATGCAGCAGCGTGCGCTCATGGTTGCAGCCCTTGTAGCTCCGGTGCCACCGCTCGCAATACCAGTGCACGACGGCCACGCTCCGGTGGCGACGGTTCGCCGGAAACAGCGCCCCGACGGTTGCAACTTATCTGATTCTGCAGAGTCTGGTTGTAGCTTTTTTCGTTGCTGGTTGTAGCAAAATTGAGGTGGTAGCTTTTTCTGCTGTCGGTTGCAGCAAAAATCGCAGCGCCGCCGTCGCTACCATAAACTTCGTCGTGACCATTGCAGCAAATCACGTCATCGGATGTAGCTTTTTTCATTGCCGGTTGTAGCAAATTTATGTACTGGTTGTAGCACGGCGTGACAACGGTTGTAGCAAAAAAATCCCGACGTCGGCTTGTGCAATGTAGCAAAATCAGACACCGGTTGTAGCAAATTTCGACACTGGTTGTAACTCCCCGCGACGAGGTTGCAGCTTCTGGCGCCAGTAGTCCCAGCATCAAGCGGCCATGGGCGTCGCCGTTGCAGCTCGCCGGGCAGTGGCTGTTGCAGGTCGCCGTGGTCGTGGTTCCAACAAAGCCGCCACCGTCAACGCAGCTCGCAACGGCGAAGGAGGCTTGGGTGGCCGCGCTCGCAAGCACATGCCGCCATCGCCGCAGGAGCTCGTCGCCGGCCCCCATGGCACGGGCGCGCGCAAGTCGTCGTAGGATCTTAAGCCCGCCGGCAACGGGGAGCGGCGACGGCGAGCGGCAACGGGGAGCTGCTACTTGAGCTCGCCGGCGACGAGCGGCTGGGTGGGAGAAGGAGATCGGGAGGAAGAAGACGAAAAAAAAGGTGAGCCAAGGGAACGCTAGACGTGGGATAGCGACGCATCGAGTGGCTCGCGCTCGACCGGCCGAAGCGTTCGGCCGGCGCGCCGTCGGGAAACGTTTCCCATACAACAAACTAGAATCCTTTCTATCATGTGCAGTCGGAGTGACAATCTAGGGTCGTATTTTGTGTGTTCAAGCATAGCACTTCGAGCGCAACCAGAGTGCATGATCAAATACTCTAAGGTCGACAACCCCTAGGCCACTTCCCCTAAACTTATTCTGGCCGATCGACCAAACATGCAACCTCACGGTCCCATTTCCCATTTGCATCTATCTTATGTTTCTAAAGGAAAAATCTCACCGGTCTCCATGAATGCCAAGGCGCCGAAGTGATCACCATCTCCTCCTTAATGGAATATCCGATCGCTGCCTTCCGCATCCAGTATTTGTGATTGCCGCTCTCCATCTGGAAAGCTTCTTCTGTCGATCTACTCCCGCTCATCGACAATCTTGAGAAGAAGTTACACACTTGGAAGGTATCCTTGATCTTAGTTGGCGGTATATTGCCATTGGCTCACCATGTTATCTCGGCCATGTCGACCCACTTCCTCATCCCCTTCGTCCTAGACAAGTTCATTCTTGCCTAGGTTAATCGGGTGATTCGTGGCTTCCTCTGGGTTGCCCATAATGACGAGTGTGGTGGTCAATGCCACATAAACTAGACCCACGTCAACTGCTCTACATCCCTAGGTGGGCTCGGCATCCTTAATCTGCAGTGCGCTGACATCACGCTAAGGACGAGATGATTATGGCTATAGCGCACTGGTCCTGCAAGCCTATCGAACCACTTGCATCTGTCATATGACTTGGCATCTTTCCAATCTTTTGGGCCTCCACCACTTGGTCGCTTGGGGGCGACAACTCACACCGCTTCTGGACAGACCCCTGGCTAGATGGGAAATCCATTGCAGACCATGCCCCATTGAAGTTCAATTGCATTCCTAAGAGGCGACGATTGATATGCTTGGTCCGTCAAGGTCTCGATGGATGGCCCTTGTCCGGAACGTTGAGCTTTGGCAGTGGCTACGATACTTCCAGCTGTCCGACCGACCGGATGACACTGGTGCTTATGCAGCCAAGTCATGTTACCTTACTCTCTACCATGGCTCCATCTCAGATCCAGCAGTCGTCTCTCCGCATCAAGGTGTTCGCCTGGTTGGTCGTGCTCGACCAATGTTGGACGGCCGATCGGTTGGCTAGGCGGGGATTTCCACATAACAAGTTAAGTTCCTTTTGTGTCCAGGTGCCGGAGGACATGCATCACATCTTGATTGGGTGCTCCTTCTCGCGACAAGTCTGGAATGACATCCTGGCTTGGTGTTGATCCACAGTTGCACCTACCTCCCCAGCAACACCATTCCTGACCTGGTGCACAACTGCTTGCTCCACTGCTCCAGCTCAACGTTGCAGCCTTTCCTCTATCAACATCATGACTTGGCAGATATGGAAGCACCGGAAGCGATGTATCTTCAATGTCTCTTGCCCTTCCATTGGCCGTCTAGCGCACACCCTTGAAGACGACGTGCACTGTTGGGCTTGAGCCCGCGCCACCAAATTAGATCACATAGTGGCTAAGAAGTAGACCTTTGTGCTTGGCCTGAGCACGCCACTCCTCTACTACATGCATCGCCCGCACGCCTCCTAGTGTACGTGTCCATGATGTAATCCAATATTGTAATTTCTTCTCACTCTTCTATCAATTGAAAGATATGCAAACTTTGCATATTCATGAAAAAACTTTCATCACTATTGTATCCTATATACCTAAACAATTGATTCCCACTACTTTTACTATCTTAACATGCACACATACCACCTCATCAAAGTGCCATCAAAACAGGCATGAGAATTATAATTCCTTATTAGTTGATCTCCACTACTATTTATTTCAACATGCACATATATTCCACCTCATCAACGTCCAACCCAACATGCATGAAGAAATTCCATTATATTATACTACCTATGTTCAATAAATATTTTCAACTATACAATAATCAAATACAATATATGTCATATTTTTTTTATACTAATACTCCAGTTGTTTCATACCACCAAATAATATTGAAACATATTACAACATATACCCGCCACAATGCGCGGGGTATCATCTAGGTGATGGGCCAACGATGTCATTATTTTAGAGATATTCTTGTAATGCATTAACAACCTAAATTCTTTGAGCAAGTGACAAAAGCACTTCGTTTTAACCATGAAGAATTGAACATGGTTCTGATCTGGCGTTTGGACAAGAGCTAACTAGCAATCATGGGATTGAGAGATGTGGGGAACAAGTTGTGTGCTTCCTAGTCTTACAAAACCTTGTGGGGCAGTTGTTGTTCTGAGCGAGGCCGAGTGCAGCCTCTAGTTTGGCTGTTATGTTTTCGTCTTTGACATTCGCCCAACATCTTTTAAACGTTGTGCTATCACGAGCTCATGACCAAGTACCGATATTATTGTAGCACCAGCTGTTAGATGGGCGTTTTATCGACCATGAGAACAAAAATGGCGACAAGTACTAGGCTTCAACGACTGGGAAGCTTCGTCGCCTAGGTAGCCAGGATCGGGCGAGAGCCCACACCTACCATCCCATCAACTAGGGCAAAAAGGCCAGACCCTCGCGAGACGTAGAATGGGATGAAGGCGTCTTGGTGACATTTTCCAAGCCGAACTCAGTGCTCTCATTGCTGCAGAAGAGCAAGATGGACATTGAAGGCTTCAATGACACATACCTCGGCATGCCTACCGAGGTTGGTAAATCCCCTACCAGTATCTTCAAGTTCTTGCCGGATAGGGCTTGGCGCTGTGTTCATGGATGGTCTGATCGCCCAGTCTCTCGAGCAGGGAAAGAAACATTACTGAAATCTGTCATTCAGGCGATCCCGACCTTCATCATGAGCTGCTTTGAACTCCCTAGGGGTACCTGTAAAATGTTCAGACAAATTATTGCAGATGAGTGGTGGGGTAGAGAGGACGGGAAGAAAAAGATACACTGGAGATAATGGGACTGGCTCTCAACGCCCAAATCACTTGGTGGAATGGGTTTTCGGGATATGCACCTCTTCAACTTGGCTATGTTGGGCAAACAGGGGTGGTGACTACTCACTGATCCGGACTCCTTGTGTGCTCGTGTGTTAAAAGGCCGATATTTCCCTCACACAGATTTCTGGAATGCACCGGCCCCAAGGTTGGCTTCAGCCACTTGGCGCAGCATTCTTGCTGGTCGTGACTTGCTGAAGAAAGGAGTTCAATGGGGGATTGGGGACGGAAGTCAGGTTCACATTCTTTCTGATCACTGGATCCCATCATCTCCGCCTTATGTTCTCCAGCCAGTCTCTCCTATCCCTGCCATTGCTAAAGTACAGTGCCTAATGGACGAGGACAACAGGTCCTGGAATCAAGAGACAGTGCGCGCATTCTTTCGGAACGATGTAGCCTCTGAGATTCTTCGGATCCCTATCAACAGGCATGGTGAGGATTTTGTGCGCTGGCCTTACACAAGATTTGGGGAATATACAGTGCGATCAGCCTACAATTTGGCTCGGGCTGCACATTTTCTGGAGTCTCATAGTAAGACTGGACAAGGGTTGAGTTCCAATACTTCTTCCCAGGAAAAGGAATGGAGATCTTTATGGTCTATCAAAGCACCGGGCAAGATGAAGGTGGTTTTATGGCGCTTTGCACAGGATTGTTTACCATCTGGGGAACAACTTAAACGTCTTCAAGTACCCAACTCTCCACTCTGCTGTTTTTGTGCTCGGTCTGAATCTGTTGAGCATGCCCTGCTATTTGGCCCACATGCTAGAGACGTGTGGGATATCATCAAAAAGGAATATAAATTTAGTCTGCACAATGGTACTTTTCTGTCTCCTAGGCAATGGATTTTTAACTTCTTGGCAAGGTCTTCTGATGAGGTGTGTACGGTCATGGTTGTGACTCTATGGCATATTTGGGAGGCTAGAAATTTCACCAGAAACAACCCGGAGGCTCCCCATCCGCGTCGTACAGCCGAGAAGATCAAGGCGTATGTCACCCTTATCTTGCAGCATCTTTTCCTCCCAGTATCTGTGCATAGGCGTGATACCAATGCGTCCAGCTCCATTTGGTCTCCGCCGCTGTCAGGTACCATCATGTTCTACTCGGATGCTGCAATTTTCTCAAGCACGAATAGCTTCGGCTTTGGGGTCGTCGGCAGGGATGACAAAGGTCAATTCGTGGTGGCCTGCAGCGAGCCTAGTGATGGTTGCTTGGAACCTGAAATGGCTGAGGCCATGGCTCTTCAGCGTGCTGTTCTTCTGGCGCATGATGAACATGTTTCAGATGTTATATTTGCCTCTGATTGTCTCTCACTTGTGCAAAGGATCAATTCTTCTGTGAGTGACCGTTCTTCGATTGGAGCGGTGGTGGCTGAAATCAACTCTATGTCCGAAGGTTTCTCCTCAGTGTCCTTCAAACATTCCGTCGGCATTCGAATGTTCCAGCTCATCTGTTAGCTAAGTCTTGTATGAACTCTAGTAGTATGTGTGTTTTCCATTCTGTCCCAGATTGTATCCGGCGAACTCTTTGTAATGTCATTCATTAATCTATAAAGCCGACGTTCTCTCAAAAAAAAGAGCAAGATGGACAGGCGCCATCGGTGTCCCCATAGTCGCTAACGGCAAGAGGCTGCCTACGAAGTAGTAAAAGTGGCCAAGGGTGCGAGAAGGTCATCCATGAGAAGTTCATGAGAAGTCACCATTTCGGATGCATCCGGAAGTAACGTGACGTTATGGGGATAGTCTCCGGCTCACATTCTGATAGCCCGCGAGGTTATTTGTTTCGGCTGGACTGGCATGTCATAAAAGAATAATTCATTCACGCAATTAAAGGTCAATACATAGTATAAGTAGTTTCTTATAATTTAATCGTATTAGAAACATAGAGAGGTGAAGATTTGGTTCCTCTCTCATAATAATTACAAGTAGGAGCAGCAATCATATGCATATTATATCCATCAAAATCATCATGTGCAATAGTAAAACGCAACCCATCAATATAATCCTTAATAAGTGGAAAATTCTGTAATATAGTGTGCTGCGACATAGGAAAAGGTCTACATCCAGGCCAACAATCATGATCATGTCGAAACGAGTGTTCAATGTATACAGAATAACAATGCTGGTAAATTAGGACAACATGAAAAATGATTGATTGATCGCTTTGTACTTCCACAAAGTGGGCACTAAAAAAAATGATGACTATTGTGCAAAGTTTGGACTGTTTCTCTTTATTTGCAATGAAATATTTCGCAGATTCTATGAAGTAATTTGCAGGTTCTGGTGTATTGTATTTCTTTAGCAGATGGTTCTGGTATATTGTAGGTAGCACTAATGTTTAGTGTTGAATTTTAGTTACTGACCCTTAGCCTGAACGAAATGAACGGGCTTTTCGGCCCACTCACGTCCCGCTGTGGATCAAACCAACCGGTTCCGCCCGAGAGAAATAGGCAGTCTGGGCTGCAATATTCAACTGCAAAAACTCCAGGGCCGTCCGATTTTTAACCAGGTCGGCTTAGTCAAACCGAGAAAACGACTAGGCCCACATTAAGAAAAGAAGGCCAGCCCACCAAACAATGATAGACAAGCCAAAGATACCGAAGAATCAACTTATCATGAGTTCTTGACCTAGCGCATCTCTCGTCGCCGCCATTATGGTCATTAATAATTTGGATGTGGCTAGCGAGCGCTCTGGCGCCTGCTCGTATGATCCAGCGCTCTTACTATATATAGAAAATGCAACCGGTTCCTCCGCACGCGCTTCCAAAAAAGGAAGCACCCTGGTCCCTTGCCACCATCTTCCCCACGTGATCCTGTTAGATTAGCCTAGATCTTGTCGTCACGTGCATTTGTTGGGGATCAAAAAATCTTAAAAGTCATAACTTTTGATTCAAGCGTCGAAATCCAGTTCCGTTTTCACCGTTGAGTTTCTCACGACGAGTTCTTCAAAACTAGATCCCATATGGGTAGGTTTCGTTAAACTTGCTTGCTAATATGGGAGAGGTCGAACCAGAGCCCACTGATTCGGCCATTAAAAATAAATCTAGTGCAGGTGAAAATCATGACTGGAGGAAGCCCATTATTGATTACTTGTGTAATCCGAGTGAAAGGGTGGACAGGGCTGTTCGGCGTATGGCTTTCAAATATACAATGAGAGATGATGGTCTTTATCGCCGAACGGTTGAAGATGTTCTTTTGAAGTGTTTGGGCGAGGACCAAGCAAGAGTTGCTATGGGAGAGGTACATGAAGGCATTTGTGGTACTCATAAGTCGGCACCCAAAATGAAATGGCTCTTACGACGTGCTGGATTTTATTGGCCGACTATGATCAATGATTGCTTCAGGTATTATAAAGGTTGTGAAGCTTGTCAAAAGTTTGGTGATATTCAATTGGCTCCTGCTGCTATGTTACATCCTATTATCAAGCCGTGGCCTTTTAGAGGATGGGGTTTAGACTTCATTGGACAAATTCATCCATCTTCTTCAAAGGGGCATCGGTTCGTGTTGGTGGCAACCGATTATTTCACTAAATGGTCTGAAGCAGTACCTCTCAAGAACATGACACATACGGAGGTAATTCAATTCATAACCGAACACATTATTCATAGATTCGGCATTCCTCAGACGTTGACTACAGATCAAGGTTCATCTTTCATGTCACATCAAGTTAGAGAATTTGCCGAAACATTTAACATAAAGTTGCTCAATTCATCTATGTATTATGCCCAAGCTAATGGACAAGCTGAGTCTAGCAACAAAATATTGATTAAGCTCATCAAGAAGAAGATTGAGGATAATCCAAGAAAATGGCATGAGTTGTTGTCTGAGGCTTTATGGGCACATAGAATCTCAAGGCATGGTGCTACGAAGGTAACTCCGTATGAGCTAGTATACGGTCAAGAGGCTGTTTTACCAGTGGAAGTAAATTTGAGTGCTTTGAGAATAGCCAAACAAAATGATTTATCGGCAGTGGACTTTTATGATTTGATGATGAACAATATTGATGAGGTTGTTGATAAACGTTTGGCTGCATTAAAGGCCATAGAGAAGGACAAGTTGAGGGTAGCAAGAGCTTACAATAAAAAGGTCAAGTTGAAGAATTTTCAAGTTGGCGATCTTGTGTGGAAAGTGATTCTGCCGAGTGGTTCTGGAGATAGAAAATTCGGGAAGTGGTCTCCAAACTGGGAAGGTCCTTTTAGGATTGCAAGAATAGTTCCTGGAAATTCATATTTGGTGGAATCCATACAAGGAGTATTATTACCTCGAGCTCTCAATGGCAGATATCTGAAGAAGTACCACCCGAGTGTGTGGCAAGAAACCTAATTAGGCAATGGCCGATATATGATTATCGCCCTTAGCATAAACATGGCCAATACATAATTATCGCCCTGAGAAATATAGATGGCCGATGGAGTGTTGACATCGTCCTTAGAACAAACATGGTGCAAATTATTTTTCAGCATGCAAGCTTTGCCGAAAAACAGGGGGGCATGTGTTGACACCTGATTTTGGCACGATGCAAAATGCAGTAAAGATGGACTCAAACGAAAATGTTTTTTATACAAGAAAGTTCATATTGCCGAGTGAAACAACCTTGATGTTTAGGCCATCACCATTCGGCATCATTTCAAGGGCCAAATTACACTTGGATTGTCATGTTAGATGTTCTGAGTGCTTTTTGGCCGATTACGCCTCCAAGACAACCTCGGATGAGGGAATGCTCTACATGGATTGTCTTCGTCTCGTCGAGCTGATCGATTTTGATATATAAATCATCTCAATCCGAGTTCGTATGCAACAGTTAGAAGCAAAACACTGCGGACTGACCATCAGCAAAAGTATGGCGCGAGGGACCAGACACTCACCTGGATGGTGTCTGATGGGTCGCGCGAGCAATTAGGCCCTCAAGACGGCCTTGAATCGAAAAATCTTCAACATGGAAAAGTTTCGTCTCGTCGAATCGGTCGATTTTGATATATAAAGCGTCCAAATCCGAAGTCGTATGCAACCTGCAGAGGCGAAACAAGTTCAGGCTGTGTTTTCATTCGAGAAATCCGAGTGAAAAGCTTATCATCCGAGTGAAAATATAGCTATCCGAGTGAAGGCTTAATGACCGAGTGAAAAGTTTCCATCCAAGTGAAACTTCGGACAAGGAGTCCAGGTACGTGAATTCCGACTGGAAAAATTGCTGTCCGAGTGAGAAATTTCACTCGACCGACTAAAGGACTCCAAATCCGAGTGATTCAACCCGAAGGTAAAGATTGGCCTATATGGTCATCTAGATGGCCTCGGATGGAAAAGTGTTCAACATAAAAGTTGTTCGTAACGTCGAAACGGTCATCTTTTCTTTTAAGGTCATTATCATCTGAGATAGTATACGGCCTGCAGAGACACTACAACACTCGGACGGTCCAGTCCGCTACATAACCGAGTCCGATTCAAAGTTAAAGATGACCTCGTGGAGTATTCAAGATGGCTTTATTTGGGGAAGTGATCAACATACGGGTTGTTGGCCTCGTCGAGGCACACAAAATTGATGTTTGGACTGTCTCCATCGGAGGTCGTATGCAGATTCCACGGCCCACGCAAGGAGCAAGACAGAAGATTGGGCCAGATTTGGGCTGAATCCGAGTAGGACTAGAACTAGGACTCTAGGACGTGAATTGATGTAATTTTCTTGTAAGGAAAGCATAGATGAATCCTTTGCTTGTACGGGAAGTCCAGCCGCCTCTTATATATGTTGGGGGTGACGGCCGATTGAATAACGCACAATCGAACAAATCAATCCATACCACTTTTTCATCTACGTTTTATCTCTTCATCGTTTTTCTCTCTCGTTCTTCGCTGTTTCTCGAGTTTGAGAGCTATGAATCCCGAGGCTCTAGGGGCGAGCGAGTCGATCTAGAGCAGCCCATAGCCGCCGCACTCCCTGACGGAGTCCCTCCCGGGCGTGTAGGGTTTTGGGTCTGCAAAAGCGTCCGCCGGCTGTCTTGCGTATCGCGCTGCCGGACGGTCCTCCTTCGACGTGAGCTGCGGTGCATCACCCCCGGCGTCAAGGGTACACGGTGATGTGTTCGTGTGTCAACAAGCATTAGCAGCCGCCGCCGTCGATGAGGCCTGTAAAAAACAAAACTATATCAAATTGCATGGGTTCAAAACTTCCGAACTGTCATAAACCTGATCCTGTGTCCGGTCCTCTTAAGGGCTGTTGGAACGTTTCGAACAAATATTGTCTTGTACATAGTTCAGGTAATGATCTATGATTGACCCCCAGGTAAGTTTTTCCAAACTTGCCTAGGGCTCGGGGGCTGCCATCTATATAACGATAACACAAAGAAATTAATATTTCACAAAACAGAGCATTACGTGGCTCACCTGAAAGCCCGTCAGGAGACCATTGAAGGCCTCCTTCAGTCCGCTGTCTACGGACTGAATGCTCTGCAATACCGCACCCATAAGGGTGCGGTGCTCCCTGGAGATGGAGGTGCTTGACAGAGCCTCCCCCATAGCCGGCCACCCATTGGTCGGTGGCGCCGGTGGGGATCGGTTGACCCGATCTCCAACCGGGGATTGAACCGGTGCCTCCGGAGGCATGGTGCGCTCCGGAGACAGCCTTGGAGGTGACTGGACATCTCCTTGTCCGGTCTCCTCAGTATCCGGGAGGGGCTTCTCCCCCGGGTCTTCGGCGGCCGAGGTGTTATCCTCGACCATGACGTCATCGCCCCCACCTCCAGTGTCCGGCTCCAAAGGAGCCTGCTGGGATGACACCTCCGCGGCACCCTTTGAAGTGCCCGGAGGAGAAGGGTGCGATGCGGTCCCACTCTCCGCTAGCTCGGCGGACGGGGTCTCCCCGTCCGAAACTTAATCGTTGGGGAGAACACGCGGGGGGCTGCAAGTCAGTAGGCGTTCACATGTTAGTAACATTCAAAACTTAGCACTAATAGCTCAGGAGGTCTTCGGATCTTTACCTTCGAGCTGGGGGCTTGACCCTAAGGTTCCTTCGTGGAACCCTCTCGAAGTCCTCGAACTCGGTATCCGAGTCCGAACTGTCGTCGGGCAGAACTACCTGTGTTCGGCGCGCTTTCTTCGGGGCGGGAGGAGGTACATCCTCTGTGGCGTCCGATGACGCCGCCCTCTTTCCTGTAAGGGGGGAATCGCCTCCCCCCTCACCCTCGTGCTCCTCCTCTTGATTCGAGGAGGCATGGGTTTCTTCGGACACAGCCCCCGGCTGGTCCCTGATGCGCAGGCCTGCTCGGCCTGGTTTCTTCTTCTCTTTCTTCTTTAGCACCTTGTAAGGTGCCACAACGAGCATCTCCTACAGCAGCTGCGACCTGGGGTCTTCGGGCTGTGGAGCCGGGCACTTGATGCCCGTGGCCTTGCTCAACCATTCCTGCGGAAGTGATCGGAAAGTACTTAGATTTTCTTCAGGAAAATGAAGCCGATCTAATGAAACTATGTCATACCTCGGAAGGGGGTTTATCGGCACGCAGACCCTGGTCCTCCTTCTTGGCCGGCCAGTTCTCCTGCGCCTTGAACAACGCCTTCCATAGCTTCTCCCGTGTGGTACGGAAGAGTTGACGAATCGTAGGCTCATCGTCAGTCCGATAAGTCCACATAGGAGAGCCCCGGTGCTGGCAGGGAGGATGCGCCGCCGAAGCATAACCTGGACCACGTTGGTCAGCTCGATTCCGTCCTTGATCATGGAGGCGATTCCCCTCTGTAGGTCATCTACCTCTGTGTCCGACCCCCAGTCGAGGCCCTTTCGGACCCATGTGGTCAATCTGGTCGGGGGGGCAGATCTGAATTCGGTAGGAACAGTTCCGCCTTCCTCCCTTGGCTCGGTGATATAAAACCACTCTTTTTGCCAAGTCTTGATGGTGTCGATGAAGGTGTCGGATGGCCATACTGCGCGTGGAAGCTTGCCGATGACTGCCCCGCCGCAGTCTGCGTGTGCGCCTGCGACACACTTCGGCTTGATGTTGAATATCTTGAGCCATAGTCCGAAGTGTGGTTCAACCCGCAAGAAGGCCTCACAGACGATGATGAAGGCCGATATATGCATGAAAGAGTTCGGCGGGAGGTCATGGAAGTCGAGCCCGTAGAAGAACATGAGGCCCCTCACGAAGGGGTGGAGCGGGAAGCTCAGTCCTCGGATGAAGTGAGGAATGAAAACCACCCTCTCGCCTGGTTTGGGGGTGAGGATCACCTGGCCCTCCTTTGGGGCGCGGTGGAAGATGTTGGCGAGGAGGTAGCCGACGTCCTTGAGGTCCCAGATGTCCTGGTCTGTGACCGTGGAAGCCTCCCACTTGCCGTTGGAACCTGAGCCGGCCATGGCTGAGCTCGGAGGAGGAAGGGTGGAGAACCTAGATCTGGGCTCTGGAGGCTCAGGAGATAGGGGAAGCAGGGATGCGAATGGGAAGTGCGGTTAAGCCTTGGGGTTTTCTTCCCCTTTTATTGGGCTTGTCGCCGGTTAGCCTCCCTTCACTGCGTCGTGAATCCCTCCGCTTCCCAAGACGTGCGTGCCGTTATACGTGCATGATTAAACATATCCCGTGTGAAATGGAGCACGATCTGTGCATTGATGGATCATGCTAGTAAAAACGGACTCGAACCGCGAATCGGGCTTTTTCGACTGGTTCAGCGGTCGTGGTGGGCCGTGACCTTTCATCTGAAAGGTTGTCAGAGGAGCACTGTTTACTCCCTGACGTTTGGTCTTCAGGGCCGAACTATTCATGATGTTCGGACGATCTATGATCGGAAAAACTACACGTCGTCGGAGGCCGAACTAAGCTCGGCCGATCATTATTTGGAGAAAGGAACTCGCCTCGCAAGCCGAAGACTCTGATCATATGAAGCAGCTGGAGCTTGGACCCTTGGCGTTGGAGGATAGTTCGGGGGCTACTGAGGGAGTCCTGGTTTAAGGGGTCCTCGGGAGGCCGACCTATTTCTTATGGGCCGGACTATATGGGCCACTTGCTGAGCACTGGATGGATCGAAGACCCTGTCTCCAGGAAGGAAGCTTCGAGGATCGTGGCGTATTCTCCACGTTTAGAGTAGTAAGTAGGCATGTTTATCCCTTCGACGTGTAACCGACCATGTGTAAACCCTAGGTACCCTCGGCGTCTATATAAGTCGAAGGGTTTTAGGTTGTAGGCCAACAGAACTCATCTAGGGTTTTAGTCATACGATCTCAAGGTAGATCAACTCTGTAACCCGTATACCATCAATATAATCAAGCAGGACGTAGGGTATTACCTCCATAGGAGGGCCCGAACCTGGGTAAACATCGTCTCCCACTTCTCCTGTTACCATCGATTCTAGTCTCGCAGCTCGGGATCCCCTACCCGAGATCCGCCGGTTTTGACACCGACACCCAGCCCTCCTAAGTGCTTTGGTCGGCAGACCAAGTTCCATGCGACCCTGTAGCTTCCTCCACTGCAAGTGTTCTCTCCACTCCATAGCCATGCCCGACATAGCTGCACCAAGCGCTTGACGACCCAGCGCTGTAGTCGATGCACCGTCATCATGTAAATAACTAGTAGCACCAAGCGACCGGTCTTGGCCATCATTCGTCCCTTGTAGAACGACAGTTTGTTCCCAACTTTGGAAATCAAAGGATCAAGGTCCCCCTTGGAGAGATTGTGTAGCGATAGGGGCATACCAAGATAAGTCATTGGGAACTGCGTTGTAGCAATGCAAAGAGGCGCCAGGATGGTCGACAGATCCAAGGAGTCACATCTAATGGGCAGCGCAAAACTTTTTGAGCTGCTCATGCGCAAACCAGAGATATCCTCGAAGCAGTTAAGGCGGAGCTTGATCATTTGGGCGTCGTTAACACTCGGGTTCATGAACAGGGCCACATCGTCCGCATAGAAGGAGCATCGCATCCATTGTCTGCGTCCAGGGAGCTTTGAAAGTAGCCCTTCCTCCGTGGCTTTGCCCAACATGCGTTGAAGCGGATCCATTTCAAGGATGAAAAGGAAAGGGGAGATGGGGTCCCCCTGCCATAGCCCTTGTCGATGCCGCACCTCGTCAGACATATGGCCATTAATAGAACACGCGACGAAGAGGTGCGCAAGATCATAGCAACCCATTCCCTCCACCTAGGCCCAAACCCTCTGGCTTGCAGCATGTCAAGAAGGTAGGTCCAAGACACCGAATCAAAAGCTTTGGCAATATCAAGCTTCAGGAGGATGGCAGGCTTCTTGTGCTTGTGCAGGTATCTGGCCGTGTTTTGCACGTACAAGAAGTTCTCCTGGATACTCCGCTTTTTGATGAAAGCACTCTGGCATTGGTCAACTAGGCCCGACAGCTTTGGAGCAAGACGGCTCGCAAGCATTTTGGTGAAAATCTTTATGATGCTATGGACGAGTGAGATGGGTCTAAAATCCTTGAGAGAGGATGCACCATGCATCTTGGGGATAAGTACAATTAGTGCCTTGTTTATACGTCACAGCCCCTTGCAGTCTAGGTGATATAGTTGGTTTAGCGCCGCGTGAACGTCGACTTTGATGATCTCCCAACAGTGCTTGAAGATGCCGCCGGAGTAACCGTCCGGCCCCGGCGACTTGTCGGAGGGAAGATCATCAATAGCTTTTTTGATTTCCTCGAAAGTGAACACTCCCTCAATATCCGCTAGATCCTCATGGTCAAGGTCCATCTCGTCCCAGTTCAGCGCAGAGGTGGTCCGATGCTCTGACCCGAAAATGCCATTGAAGTGTTCATGCGCAAGCCTTGCCATCTCGACATTGCTCGTAATTGGGCCGGCCGGACCGTGTAGCACATGGATAGTGTTGCGGCGGTGTCTCGCGTTCGCTTTCCTTTGGAAAAACTTGGTGTTGGCATCCCCTGCCTTGAGCCATGTAACACGACTGCGCTGTCTCAGTTTGATTTTCAGCAGCACCGCAAGCCCCAAAGTTCACGACTTTAGCCGAGAACACAGGTCTCTCTCGCCCGGAGATAGCAGCCTGTAGTCCTGGGCGGTGTCCAACTGCAGCCCAAGCTCTGCGCAGATGGAAAGTTGTCTCTGGATGTCACCGACAATATTTTTGTTCCAAGCCCTGAGCGCTTTGCTTAGCCGCCACAGCTTGAAGTCAAGCAGGGATAGTGGCGATCCGGACCGAGTCGGGGCATTCTAGGACTGCTCCACAATGTCCTTGAAACCATTTACGTGCAGCCAGAATGATTCAAACCGGAATTTTCTATTGATCTTCATGATCTCATCATTTCTAAGCAGTAGAGGGCAATGGTCTGAGATAGATGATGCTTGCGGCAGCAGCTTGGCCGCTGGGAAAAGCAATTCCCAATCCACATTACAGAAAGCTCTGTCCAGGCGCACTAGAGTCGGAGGGGTTTGCTCGTTGCTCCATGTAAACTTCCGGCCAATCAGTGGCAGCTTGTGGAGGCTCGAGTTATTGAGAGTGCGACGGAACTTGTTAATCCAACGACGCGAGATCCTGTTGTTGTTCTTGTTTTGCGAGTCGGTGATGAGATTAAAATCGCCCACCACAACCCAAGCTCCGACCATGGAGTTGTGGATGTCGGCGAGCTCGCTCAGAAATGCTTGCTTGCATTCGTAGTCATGCGGGCCGTAGATCGTCGTGAGGCTCCAAGGGTCCAAAGCACCGGGCGCACTGAATGTAGCCGTGATCGGGAAGCAGCGCACAACAACAGCGCTAGCAGATAAGCGATCCGATCGCCAACTAAGGAGGACGCCACCCCTTGTGCCATCAGCAGGCAAGGTCGTGTGCTGGTCAAAACTTGATCCTACAATCTCTACGTGATCCGCGTCAGTTACCATTGCCAACTTGGTCTCCTAAATCACTACCGGAATTTGGCTAACTGCCGACGGCCTAATATATGCCGACGGCCCCCGTCGGCATGAATGGACATATCCCGATGGCCTACGTAGAGCCGTAGGCGTAGGGAAGCCGTCGGCATATTTACACCTATGCCGACGGGGGCCGTCGGCAAAACGGGGCCGTCGGGAGAGCTGACTGTATCCCTACGGTCGCCGTCGGCATATGTTGGCCCGTCGGCATAGACGCGGACCCGGCTACACGATAAGCAACGACCGTTTGACGGCATCAGCCCTACACCGACGGGTCTGACGGGGGCCGTCGGGATAGGTATGCCAACGGCATAACAGTCCGCATACCGAGGCCGACGTCATCGATCTGTGTCCTCTCCTCGTCATCGATCCGACCACGTCGGCGGTCCGTCGGGTGGCATAAGTCTAGCCCATGGCCTCTGCCACGTCATCGATCCGCGTCCGACGCCACCGCATGGATCCAGGCCATCGTCGATCCGTGGGCGTAGATATGCCGACGGCCTAACCGTCGGGATAGATTTTGTGCTATTTTTTTCCTATTTTATTTATTTTCTCTTTTTTATTTATTTTTCTTTTTTTCAAAACTTAAATGTGCCTTATCTAAACAAAAAACATACCTCAATTATATCCCGACTACCCCCCCCCCCATGCACACGGACGTAATTGCGCCGTGTCAAGGAGGGGGGAAACGGCCGACACGGAGGGAATCAGGTTTAGATGGGATGGGGTACCTAGGGGGTAGCAATGCCGCCAAGTCTTGCGGTGGCCGTCCTACGCGTGTTGAAGCATGGTGGCAGGCGAAAGCACCCGGCACGCGACTCTTTGGTGTGTCCAGACTGTGTTCGGGGATGTTCCTATGGGCTGCCCTATCGCAACCAGGTGGAAGAGTCAACTGTTCAAAGCCCGTCCGGTGAAAGTCAAAGGCGTAGATCGCCGGGTCAATGGTGCTAGGGTTAGTCCGGTCGGTGGGGCTTCCGGGTGTAGCTATGCCACCGAAACATCGCACGGGTCCTGATGCATGTGTGAAAGTGACGTGGCATGTGTAGACGCCCGTCTTGGGGCTCCGGGGTGTGGCCCCCCTCCACGGATGGCACTGCCGCCGTCACTTGGAGGGGGGAAACGTGTGCGTCGGGTAGAACCACAGGGAATCTAGTGGTGGGTTGGGTCCAAACCGTGTTTGGGGATGTTCCTATGGGCTGCCCTATCGCAACCGGGTGGAAGAGTCCACTGGTCAAAGCCCGTCCGGCGAAAGTCAAAGGGCTAGATCTCCTGGTCAACGGGGCTATGTGGTGGCCTTCCGGGGGTAGCAAGGCCACCGAAACACCGCATCGAGGCCTCTTGCATGTGTGAAAGTGAAGTGGCATGCGTAGACGCCCGTCTAGGGGCTCCGAGGTGTGGCCTCCCTACACGGACGTCGCTGCCGCCGTCACTTGGACGGGGGAAACGGCCACGTCGGGCCGACACGGAGGGAATCTTGGGGTGGGTTGGGCCCGGACCGTGTGCGGGGGTGTAGCTATGGGCTGGGCTATGACAAACCGGTGAAAAGGTCCATCGGCCAAAGCCCGTCCGGCGAAAGTCAAAGGGCTAGATCTCCTGGTCAACGGGGCTTTGTGGTGGCCTTCCGGGGGGTAACAATGCCACTGAAACACCGCATCGGGTCCTCTTGCATGTGTGAAAGTGACGTGGCATGCGTAGACGTCCGTCTTGGGGCTCCGGGGTGTGACCCCCCTCCACGGACAGCACTGCCGCCGTCACTTGGAGGGGGGAAACGTGCGCGTCGGGTAGAACCGGAGGGAATCTACTGGTGGGTTGTGTCCAGACCGTGTTCGGGGATGTTCCTATGGGCTGCCCTATCGCAACCGGGTGGAAGAGTCAACTGGTCAAAGCCCGTCCGACGAAAGTCAAAGGGCTAGATCTCCTGGTCAACGGGGCTTCGTGGTGGCCTTCCGGGGGTAGCAATGCCACCGAAACACCGCATCGGGGCCTCTTGCATGTGTGAAAGTGATGTGGCATGCGTAGACGCCCGTCTTGGGGCTCCGGGGTGTGGCCCCCTCCACGGACGGCACTGGCGCTGTCACTTGGAGGGGGGAATCATGCGGGTCCGGTAGAACCGGAGGGAATCTAGTGGTGGGTTGGGTCCAGACCGTGTTCGGGGATGTTCCTATGGGCTGACCTATCGCTACCAGGTGGAAGAGTCCACTGGTCAAAGCCCATCCGGCGATAGTCAAAGGGCTAGACCTCCTGGTCAACGGGGATTCGGGGTGGCCTTCGAGGTGTAGCTATGCCACCAAAACATTGCACGGGTCCTGATGCATATGTGAAAGTGACGTGGCATGCGTAGACGCCCGTCTTGGGGCTCCGGGGTGTGGCCCCCTCCACGGACGGCACTGCCGTCGTCACTTGGAGGGGGGAAACATGCGTGTCGGGTAGAACCGGACGGAATCTAGTGGTGGGTTGGGTCCAGACCGTGTTCGGGGATGTTCCTATGGGCTGCCCTATCGCAATCGGGTGGAAGAGTCAACTGTTCAAAGCCCGTCCGGCGAAAGTTAAAGGCGTAGATTGCCGTGTCAACGGTGCTAGGGTTAGTCCGGTCGGTGGGGCTTCCGGGTGTAGCTATGCCACTGAAACATCGCACGGGTCCTGATGCATGTGTGAAAGTGGCGTGGCATGCGTAGACGCCCGTCTTGGGGCTCCGGGGTGTGGCCCCCCTCCACGGACGACACTGCCGCCGTCACATGGAGGGGGGAAACGTGCGCGTCGGGTAGAACCGGAGGGAATCTAGTGGTGGGTTGGGTCCAGACCGTGTTCGGGGATGTTCCTATGGGCTGCCCTATCGCAACCGGGTGGAAGAGTCCACTGGTCAAAGCCCGTCCGGCGAAAGTCAAAGGGCTAGATCTCCTAGTCAACGGGGCTACGTGGTAGCCTTCCGGGGGTAGCAATGCCACCGAAACACCGCATCGGGGCCTCTTGCATGTGTCAAAGTGAAGTGGCATGCGTAGACGCCCGTCTAGGGGCTCCGGGGTGTGCCCCCCCTATACGGACGTCGCTGCCGCCGTTAGTTGGACGGGGGAAACGGCCATGTCGGGCCGACACGGAGGGAATCTTGGGGTGGGTTGGGCCCGGACCGTGTGCGGGGGTGTAGCTATGGGCTGGGCTATGACAAACCGGTGAAAAGGTCCATCGGTCAAAGCCCGTCTGGCGAAAGTCAAAGGGCTAGATCTCCTGGTCAACGGGGCTTCGTGGTGGCCTTCAGGGGGTAGCAATGCCACCGAAACACCGCATCGGGTCCTCTTGCATGTGTGAAAGTGACGTGGCATGCGTAGACGCCCGTCTTGGGGCTCCGCGGTGTGACCCCCCTCCACGGACAACACTGCCGCCGTCACTTGGAGGGGAGAAACGTGCGCGTCGGGTAGAACCGGAGGGAATCTAGTGGTGGGTTGTGTCCAGACCATGTTCGGGGATGTTCCTATGGGCTGCCCTATCGCAACCGGGTGGAAGAGTCAACTGGTCAAAGCCCGTCCGACGAAATCAAAGGGCTAGATCTCCTGGTCAACGGGGCTTCGTGGTGGCCTTCCGGGGGTAGCAATGCCACCGAAACACCGCATCGGGGCCTCTTGCATGTGTGAAAGTGACATGGCATGCGTAGACGCCCGTTTTGGGGCTCCGGGGTGTGGCCCCCCTCCACGGACGGCACTGCCACCGTCACTTGGAGGGGGGAAATGTGCGCGTCGGGTAGTACCGGAGGGAATCTAGTGGTGGGTTGGGTCCAGACCGTGTTCGGGGATGTTCCTATGGGCTGCCCTATCGCAACCGGGTGGAAGAGTCCACTGGTCAAAGCCCGTCCGGCGAAAGTTAAGGGGCTAGATCTCCTGGTCAACGGGGCTACGTGGTGGGCTTCCGGGGGTAGCAATGCCACCGAAACACCGCATCGGGGCCTCTTGCATGTGTGAAAGTGAAGTGGCATGCGTAGACGCCCGTCTAGGGGCTCCGGGGTGTGGCCCCCCTACATGGACGTCGCTGCCTTGAAGCTATATACATGTACCCGCTCTCTTGCGGTAATATTTTTCAAGAACTCACAAATCTTTATGTTCTTTCTTCTTCTTCCGGCAGCTCTTGAAGCTAAGCATGATACTATTTGTTCAACTAAAATAAGTAAGGTATGCCGGCAGCTCTTATATCACTAATGACATACCTGAAATAAGTAATCATGTGTACTAAAAAAAAGGTATGCCGAAACCTATGCCGACACCGTCGGCATACCGCCCACCTTATCCTCTCGATCGGCCGGCCCCTCCCCCACACCCCGCGACCACTCGTTCCCCGCCTCCTATCCACGCACGCGCCGCCGCTCGATCCACGCACGGCCGCCCCTCGATCTCCCCCGCCGCCGCTGGCTCCGGCCCGCCGCCGCATCCCCCGCCCCGCAAAGCTCGCCCCCGTCCCCGCCCTTCACCGCGCGCCCCCGTCCACACTCCGCAGCCCCGCCGGCCATCCCCACCCGCCCCCATCCCCGCACCGGCCCGGCCGTCCCTGCCCGCCCCCGTCCCCGCACCGGCCCGGTCGTCCCCGCCCGCCCCGCACCGCCGCCGGTCGTCCCCGCCCGCCCCCGTCCCCGCACCGGCCCGGCCGTTCCCGCCCGCCCCGCACCGCCGCCGGTCATCCCCGCCCAGCAGCGCCGCCGCCCGCCCCTGTCCCCGCACCGGCCCGGTCGTCCCCGCCCGCCCCTGCCCCCTTCCCGCCCCGCAGCTGCTGGTGAGCTGGCCGCGGCCGCGGCTCCGGCGGTCCGGCGCCCCCTTGCCGGCCCTCTGCTACTAGTGAGCACCGGCTCCGGCAGTCCGACGTCCTTTTCCTTTTTTTTAGCTTTTTACCTATTGTTAGTGCTTAGATAATAAGTTAATTTGATATATATGTAGGAGTATAGTTAGTTTGATCACAAAAGGATGGATATGTTCGACTTGGACTGCTAATAGAAAGTTTCTCAATCGGTGTAGATATATAGACCGAAATTGTCGAGTAGGTGGTGTTGTATTAATTTCATTCAAATAAATGAAGGGGATAATTATTAGTGAGCTGATGTCATATGGAGTGGAATTGGTGGTGTTGTATTAATTTCATTCAAATAAATGAAGGGGATAAATATTAGGGAGCTAAGTTTTTTTGTCGGTAAAATTTACAGGCTTTGTGGGGTTGCATATCTTTGGAGTCATCTTCGTCGAAGGCATTGGTCCGTGATCTCATCGCTGTTTGACTACTTCCTCTACAGCCGAGGGTGAGCTATGAATCCACCTTAACCTTGTACGCTCTTTTAATCATGTCACTAGATTTTCTTTTCTCATCAACCCGTAACCTAGGCGTCTCCCGTCTGAAATGGTTGCATCGATAAATATGCATTCAATTGCATATTTATCACCGCAACTTTTTCGGATTGTCCAGCGTTTTCCACGGACAGCCCGAGGATGTGTAGATTGGGTACGTTCTCCATGCTCTACCCCGTTTCGAGACAGGATTTCGGCGGCGCCTCCCCGTTGTTCTCCGGAGCACATTCTCTCGGCTATTTGCCGAGACGTGTATCTGGAGAACAGCGGGGAGGTGCTGCCGAAATTTTGTCTTGGGACGGGGTAGAGCAAGGAGAACGTACTCAATCTACACATCCTCGGGTGGGATTAGGACCCTCTTTACCTATTAGAGATGTAGGTGGATTCAGTGCCGTTTCTCGTCAACCCGGTAGAAAATAAAAATTGTATATGATTAATTTTAATGAATCCATAATTTTGTTGTGTGGCTCGTGATAAAGCAGAGGATGGCAGATAATCAGTGGATGTACAATGGTTTTATCCGTCGGAATCAAGTGACAACAGAGTGGGTCGAGAAAACCGATGTGTTCTTAAAGGAGATATTCCGTCCTCCAATGATAATTAACCCAGAATGCCCCTGTGCAAAATGTGAAAGACGTCCCCCAGAGCTCAGGGAGAAATGACTTTGCACCTTCGAACGTTTGGATATATGGAAGACTTTAACATGCCCATAAACTTTGCCGAGCGGGACCGTGGTAGAGAGGAGGTGATGCGACAACGCATCGGTGGTTATGAGGACGATGGGGTTAGAAACATGCTAGATGATGTCTTTGCTGCCGAGATGACACATACAACACCTTCAGAGAATGAACCGGAGGAGCCGGAGGCAATCGCAAAGGCCTTCTTGGAGGTCTTGGCCTCGTCAAAGAAACCTCTTTATGCAGGTGCCAAAATTTCTCAGTTGGATGCCATCTCGCAACTGATGGCAGTCAAGGCTGAGTACGGCTGCACCCAAGCTTGCGTTGAAGCATTTCTGGGAGTATGGGCTAACAGCCTTCCTGAGGGTCATGAACTGCCGAAAAGCATGTACGCTACGAAGAAAATCATGAAGGCACTATCTATGAAATATGAGAAAATAGATGTTTGTCCGAAGAATTGCCTTTTGTTTAGGCACGAGTATGCCAGTGACAAGTACTGTAGGGAGTGCGGTTCCTCTCGGTACCTTGAGGTGGTCGATGAGCATGGTGAGAAGAAGCAACTAGACATCCCCGTAAAGATTCTTCGGTATCTCCATTTCATAGAAAGACTGCAGCGCCTTTTCATCACGGAGTCTGCCAAAATGATGAAGTGGCACAAGGAAGGGAAAATGTACGATAAAAAAATTGTACATCCATCGCAAGCTGAAGCATGGAAGTCATTCGATAAAGAGTACCCCGAGGAAGCAGCCGAGGCAGGGAATATCAGGATTGCAATAACAGGTGACGGGTTGAATCCATATGGTATGTCGTCCAATCCATACAGCTGCTGGCCCGTGTTTGTTATTCCGCTCAATCTCCCTCCCGGTGTCGTAATGCAACACAAGACCATGTTCTTGTCACTGATCATTCCGGGGCCTGATTACCCGGGAAAGAATTTGGGAGTGTTTATGCAACCGCTGGTGGATGATTTGCTCCATTGTTGGTACTTCCCGAGGTTGACATACGACCGATATCTGCAAAAAAAATTCTTGATGAAAGTTTGGTTGATGTACTGCATGCATGACTTTCCCGGCTATGCCCTATTTTGCGGATGGTGTACAAGTGGGAAGATGCCATGCCCAGTGTTCATGCAGGCTCTACGTTTTATTTGGCTACAGAAGGGTGGCAAGTATGTAGCCTTTGACATGCATCGACAGTTCCTCCCTGCAGACCATCCAGACAGGGAAGACAAGAAGAACTTCACGAAAGGCCGGGTTGTCCATGAAGTAAATGAGATTCCAACGTTTTCTGGGGCAGGTGTTCTTGCTCAGCTAAAAGCTCTCAAGCCTAAAGGCGAAGGCAAAGGCAAAGGCAAAGGCAAAGGCAAAGGCAAAGGGGAAAGTGAAGGCGAAGGCCTAGGCAAATGCAAAGGCAAAGCGAAACGCTTTGAGGGATATGGTGAGACTCACAACTGGACTCACATTACCCCGTTCACGAAGCTTCCCTATTTCAAGGACCTCAAACTTCCTTATAACATCGATGTGATGCACATCGAAAAGAATGTCGCATAGTCCCTTTTTTCCACAATCCTCAACATTCCTGATAAGACAAAGGATAACGTTAAAGCTAGAGCCGATCAACAGAAAATTTGTATTAGACCACGGCTAAACATGCGGCCTCCAACAGACGGTCGAAGAAACTGGTTCAAACCAGATGCTGACTTCATCCTTAAACCGCCAGAAAAGAAGGAAGCACTTATGTGGCTCAAACACATTGTGAAGTTCACTGATGGTTATGCATCAAATATAAGTAAGGGGTCAATCTTTCAACGGGCAAAGTGACCGGGCTCAAGAGTCATGACTATCATGTATGGATTGAGCAGATAATGCCGGTGATGGTTCGAGGCTATGTCCCCGAGCGTGTCTGGCGAGTGCTTGCGGAGCTAAGCCATTTCTTTCGCACGATATGTGCTAAAGAAGTATGTCCCGAGGTGATTGAACAATTGCATAAGAAGGCACCGGACTTGATATGCAAGCTAGAGAAGATGTTCCCGCCAGGCTTCTTTACTCCAATGACACATCTCATTTTGCACCTCGCGAAGGAGGTATTGTTGGGGGGGCCTGTGCAGAATCGTTGGCAGTATGGCCCTGAGAGACAGAACAAGCATCTCAGAAAGAAATGAGGAAACAAAGCTAAGATTGAAGCCTCCATAGCTGAGGCAGTTATCATAGAGGAGGTGTCAGACCTCAGGACATCGTACTACCCAGACCACGTTCCCACTCTGCATAATAAGGTGTCTCGATACAATATAGAAGAGCCCAAGTATAAACCCAAGCTCGATCTATTCAACGGGCAATGTGGCCGGGCTGGGGGTTCGAAACCTTATAACATGCCAGAACAAGAGTGGGAGGACATCATGTTCTATGTCTTGCACAACATCAAGGAAGTCGAGGAAGAGTGGATGAGGTAATACCGCTACACCATTCCTTTATGCAATTCGTTGAGGATGAGTCTTGTTCTAACACCGATTTTCTTCTTTTAGTCAATTCCTACATGAGGAGTGGACAGGAATGATTCCTCCTACTAAAGCGGAGGCACTTACTCTTTTACGGAACGGTGCCTCTGGCAGGAAAAATTTTGTTGCTTGGTTCATGGATAAAGTAATTTTTCACATTCCCCTAGTTCAACTTCCTAGTTCAACATTTATTAGTTGATGGAACTAATGCACCCATCAATTTCAATTAAACTTGTAGGGCAAAGATCCGAACACCTCTATGGATGACGAATTGAGATGGGTTTCCATGGGTTTTAATGCTCGGGTCATGAAATGTGAAAAGTATGATGTGAATGGGTATCGCTTCCATACAAAGGATCACCAGAACAGCCGGCCTGATCCCAAAACTATAAACACAGGAGTGTACACCCCGGGAGAAAATGAAGTTGAGTACTACGGAAGGGTAGGAAAAATATACGAGCTGTCATTCGATCTTGGGGCCGAGGACCTAAATCTAGCTGTGTTCAAATGTCGATGGTTCGACCCATATGAGGGGTTGAGACATACGCCTTCCCTTGGTTTGGTCGAAGTTAAACCATCCACCGTTTATGCAGGAGCTGATCTTTTTATTGCGGCTACCCAGGCCACACAAGTTTATTATCTGCCCTACCCATGCCAGAAAGAGTACCTAAAGGGTTGGGAAGTTGTGTTCAAGGTGGCGCCACATGGTAAGCTACCGGACCCAGACGATGATGATTACTTCTACATTAACCCCATGACATACGAGGGAGTGTTCTATCAAGAGCAACTTGATGATGTTGATGTGGTTCGATACAATGACGCTGATGCCTTGGGTGATGTTGATGTGGATCCAAACGATGACGATGCACGGAATGATGGCGAGACCATTGTGAACGACCAAGACATACTTATGCTAGAGAAATTAAATGAATACGCTGAAGACGAGGAAGAGACTGCACCTACGTCAGACAACGAAGATGATATGTGTGATAGTGACGATGAGACCGGTCGAGGAAACGGTTACAACAGTGATGATTCGTATGGGTTCTAGCAGATGTATGTTCCATGTCTTATTTGTATGTTCTATTAATATGTCTTTTTTTATATGGTTTATTATTATGAATGCGCTTTTTTTATTCCTTTTTATTATGTCTACTCCTTCATTATTAATACACTAACTTTTTATTTTCTTTTCAATGCAGGTTCGCTAAGTATGGGAAAGGGCAAGGCCGATGGTACTGGTTTGCTAAGCAAACTCGCCGCGAAGGTTAGTCGGAGTGGTCGACCCCGTAATGTCCCCTCCCGACTACTTGACGATGAGTTCTCACAGGGAGGTCGACGGACAGGTGCCCCTAGAGGAGGACGTGGTGGGGGGAGAGGCCCAGGGGGACGGTCTCGGGGCCAGAAACTGCGCTCTGTGACCAACATAGGGGGGTCGTCTTCGCGACCCTTCTCTAGTGAGGTAACCTCTGAGGAGGAGCAGGAGGTTGGGGAGGAGGAGGAGGAGGAGGAGCAGGAGGTTAGGGAGGAGGAGGAGGAGCAGGAGGTTAGGGAGGAGGATGAGGATGGTGGCGAGGAGGGGGATGGTGGCGAGGAGGGGGTGCTGGCGGGGAGGGGGTGGCAGTGATGATGGTGGTGGCGGGACGGGGGTGGCAAGCAGAAGGGTTGGCTGCGTGGTGGTGCGCGACTCCCAAAAGCTCATGATACCGAGGAGATGAAGTGGCTCATTAAGCCCAAGGGGAAAAGGTAAGTGCCCCTTAATAATATTTTAAACACATAGCATCATTTTGATTGTACACATGCTAATATTTTCATTCTTTTGCAGTAGCTGGGAATATCCTCAAGGTGCCCGTGTTCCAAACGGCATCCTCACTATCCTGTTGAAGAAGCTTTGGTCGGGGATGTTCGCTCCGGACCGAGACAACGAGTAGCACAAGATTTTGGCCACGTGCTGGGAGCACTACGAAGCGGCCTTCCACCCAACCCATGTGACGGCCGCTAAGGCCGTGATATCAAAGTTTTGGGTAAGTTCTCTTGAGAAGCACAATTCTTGAGTTACTTTCATAGTTTATCATCAAATCGTTTAACTCATGGCTTGTTCCATTCTGGTTTCATGAATGACTGTAGAAATTCTATAGAGTTCTTGAGGAGGACAAGGCCGAGGCCGATGAGTTCTTGCTGCGGGCTGCGAGGAAGCAGGCCCGTCAGTTGCAGTACGAGGTGTGATGGGTGTCCATCTAGCATTATTATCACGAGGTATGTAACGAGAAGGTGACCAAGGATGACGTGAAGGAGCATAACCTTACCTTGACTAAGGAGCAGTACATGTTGGTAAGTATAACAGACTTTTCATTACGACGTTTGTGGTAAATTTCATTGTTTCGTGGTCACATGCCATTATGCTTCTTATGTAGGTGCGTCCTGATTGGTGCTTTGGAAAGAATGATGGATGGGAGGGATTGGTGGATCTGTGGGTCGGCGAGGACGCAGAGTTTGCTGCCAAGAGCAAGATAAACAAGGCTAATCGAGGTACCGACGGAACACACCGTTAGGGAAACCGAAACCACTGGCGCCACAAGAAACTTCAGGTATATCTATGTACATGAAACATTCTTGATCTTCTCTTTACCGTATGTTATTATGTATGACTAACCTCTGTTTGGCGGTGCAGGAGGAGAAATTGAAGTGGCCGCTCTCAGACATCGAGTCGTGGAGGCTCGCCCGTGTGCGGCCTAATCCCAAGGCCGGCGAGAGTGAGTACTACGGCCATACCGGGGAGAACCTGACGTCATACACGAAGGAGTTTCAGAAGTGGAATCCTGGCACATCAGACCCCTTGTCTGTGGATACCGACGAGAGGGCCGCCGTCAGCATAGGGCCGAAGAGTCATGGTCGGCATCCGATTTTGGATTCTGTGATCACCCCTTCTGTCTCCCATAGGCGGATCCGCGCTACCGACCCGAGGCCGAGCCAGCGCCCGAGCCCCAGTGCGTCCTCTACATTGTCACTCCTAGCCCAGCAGAACTCTGTAAGTATTTTCCCTCTTATCTTCTTTCTTTCGACCTTTCTTTTCCGCATTGCTATGTTTTATGAGTTCCATCATGTCATATTTGTAGGCCTACATGGACTTCGTACGTCAGCAACTCTTCGACTGGAACGAGAGAGTTGCAGCAGCCACTGAGTACAACAGCCGCATGACGGAGCTTGTGGTTGCGTCTATGGCAACCGGGCAGATTCCTACACTGCCACCACCACCACCACCTCCTGGACCACAACCAGTGTCGCCTACGTTTGAACAATTCCTGGCAGAACAATATGGCACTCCGGTTAGTACATGACCAAACTATTCAACCACAACATACCGTTTATTCAATACAATCATATATTTGTTGGGGAACGCGACAGAAAACAAAAATTTCCGATATAGCGAGCACGCCCAGGACCACTATGGAGACTGCATACAAGGTTTGATCTGATCCGTACCGACTCGAAGCGCAGCCGAAGAAGAGTCGGTGGAGATCGTTGGTGCAGATCCCCGCAGCTAGGATTTTACAACCTCCCAACCGCGAGGATGTACTCCCTCGTCGGACAGCCCTTCGGGAGGCGGTCGGATAGTCCCTCGGACGATGTCACGGACAGCCCTTCGGGAGGACCTTCGAAACTCGGACGGTCACTCGGACAGCCCTTCGGGAGGACCTTCGAAACTCGGACGGTCACTCGGACAGCCCTTCGGGAGGACCTCTCAAACTAAGACCGAAATTACGATCTCTCTACAGAGTTGCACACATACGGTGTCATCTATCCGGCAGGGCTTCGCCGTCCAGAACTACTTCCCACCGGAACCCAGACAGCCTTTCGGCTCTACGAAACTATTTCGCTGGGAGGGAGAGAGAAGCCAGACAAGTCAAATGGCATGTGTATGAGAGCAAGGATGAGGTTTGGGCAGCCCCCTCACCTCCTATTTATAGGAAAGCCAAGGGGTGGAGGCAAGGGGTAAAAAGACCAAAAGGGGCTTAAGATCTTTTCACCCAAATGCCACATAAGGGTGTGTGTAGAACATATCCACCATGAGGTGGAAGGAAACCCCAAGGGTGCCCTCCCCACCACCTATGGACGAAATTTGGTGCTGCCCCCTTTGGGGGGGGGGGCCCACCACCTTTCACACACCCTTATCTCTCACCAAAATTGATTTCCTTCTAGAAGAAAAACCCAAAAAGCACTTTCACTATTCACAACGACATTTTTCAGCGTCCGGTCGAACTGAAAATATTTATGTGGGCTTAGAACATTTCCAGTACCCACCAAAATAATTTTCAATGCCATCCGGAACAATTCCGGATTAGTGATTTTCATCTGCGAAAAGCATCTGAAGCGGTTCCGACAGCTCCGGAACATTTCCGCTTTTCCTTCCGGAAAATTCCCAGAAGTTTCCAGAATGATTCTGGCACCCTCCAAGAATTATCAGGCATGTGCCGAAACCAATTTGACTTAATGGAATCCCCTGAAACAACTTTTCAGTTTTATCGAAACTGTTCCGGTGTTCTCTCTGCGGAACTTTTCCGCTGTCCGAAACTTTTCCGGTGTCCTAAACGTTTTCGGTGATTTTCTCTCAGACTCGCTGTCTAGTATTCAGCAGATAGATGACCCTTAAGTGTGTGACCCTATAGGTTCGGTGAAGCATAGACATGACCTGGAACCCCTTCCGATCAATGATCAACATCGGAGCCGTGGACACCCATATTGACCCCTATACCCACACGAATGAATATTCGAGTGAACCTCCAGTCGCCGTGTGCTATTCCTGTTGCTTCGCGATATTTCACAAACACCCGAGGTGAGATTTTCTGCATCCCCGTGGATCAACAACTTGTCCACTATGCAAGTTACCTCGTTACCGGTTTTGTTCTCTTTTCTCGTTTTCGTGTTCCGGCATCCCTGTGATCAAATCACACTGTGTCTGGCCAGACGATGATGGATACCGTAACACCGAGAGGGCCCGAGAATATCTCTCCATCGTCAGAGGAGAAAATCCCAATCTTGAGCTATCAAGTTACTTGCCATACTTTTCCGTGAACCCGTAAGCCGTCGTAATAGCCACCCAGTAACGGATGACGTTTAACAAACCCCAAAGTTCACGAAGCAAGCACGAAGGAACTCGATACTCTCATGGTCTAAGGAATTATGCAAACATTAACTATCTCTGTGTTATAAACCATTAACTTGTGACGAATGAATCTCATAGCATAACAACAATTTGGGTTGATTCAACACAAGTGTTCTACCAACATCGTGCCCTCAAAATTGCCGGCATAGCCATGCCCATGATCAGGAAAACAGGATCATCCTGCAATACTTGAGCCAGTCTTAGAGGCAAGACTAGGAATACAATTTACCGTTTATTATACCACACGTGCACACGAGTTTCCCTCCAAGCCTCGTGGTTATTGTAGACTCGAGAATCATTGCAGTTATAGCATGGATCATAAACTTTCATTACAAACTCGGAGATACAAAATAACTGTTATTATTGCCTATAGGGCATATCTCCTACAGTCTCCCACTTGCACTAGAGTCTTAATCCAGTTACATGGCTTCCCTAACACCAATGGCTGTCCGGTGTTGCTCATGCTTTGCTCGTGGTAGAGGCTTTGTCATCGGGTCTGACACATTCAGATCCGTGTTAACTTTGCGTACTTTCACTAAACCTTCTTCGACATGATGTCGAATGAGTTTATATTTGCGTTGAATATGCATTGTCTTATGGTGCGAACATGGCTCCCTTGCCTGAGCCACGGCGCCACTATTATCACAATAGATTTCCACCAGGTCCAGAGCACTTGGAACCACACCAAGGTCTTCAAGAAATTGCTTGATTCCGACAGCCTGCTTGGAGGCTTCTGAAGCAGCAACATATTCCGCCTCAGTTGTAGAATCCGCCACAGTCTTTTGTTTGGAACTTTTCCAATCAACTGCGCCACCGTTCAATATGAAAACATAGCCAGATTGAGATTTAAAGTCATCTGGGTCAGTCATGAAGCCTGCATCAGTGTAACAACTTACAATGAGCTCTTCATCACCTCCGTACACAAGGAGTAAATCCTTGGTCCTTCTGAGGTACTTAAGAATACCCTTGACTGCGGCCCAGTGTTCCAATCCTGGATCACCTTGGTACCGGCTGCTAACACTTAGCGCATAGGAAACATCCGGTCTTGTACATAGCATGGCATACATAATAGAACCAACTGCCGAAGCATATGGAATATCATTCATTTGTACTCGCTCATCAAGGGTCCGAGGACACTGATTCTTGCAAAGCACTGTGCCAGGTGACATGGGGAGTAGGCCTTTCTTGGAGTTCTCCATGTTGAACCTTTTCAACACCTTGTCAATGTACGTGCTTTGGCTAAGCGCTATCAGGCGTCTTGATCTATCTCTATAGATTCTGATGCCCAATACATATACCGCTTCGCCTAAGTCTTTCATTGAAAAACTCTTCTTCAATGAGTCTTTTATTTCGCTAAGAAATTTCACATCATTTCCAATCAACAATATGTCATCCACATACAAGATTAGCAATGCTTTTGCGCTCCCACTAAACTTCTTGTAAACACAAGATTCTTCATCGTTCCTGATGAAGCCAAACTCTTTGACCACTTCATCAAAACGAATGCTCCAGCTCCTTGATGCTTGCTTCAGACCATAAATGGCTTTTTGAAGCTTACATACTTTTCCAGCATTCTTAGGATCGACAAAACCTTCTGGCTGTATCATGTATACATCCTGTTCAAGGTTTCCATTTAGGAAAGCCGTTTTGACATCCATCTGCCATATTTCATAATCGAAATAAGCAGCAATTGCTAGTAATATCCGAACAGACCTTAGCATAGCTACGGGCGAGAAAGTCTCGTCGTAGTCTACCCCTAGAACTTGTGTGAACCCTTTCGCGACAAGTCTAGCTTTGTGGATAGTAATGTTACCATCCGCGTCCGTCTTTCTTTTGAAAATCCATTTACAACCAATGGGTTTTACGCCATCTGGAAGTTCTTCCAAGTTCCAAACTTGGTTTTCGTACATGGATTCCATCTCGGATTTCATGGCCTTGTGCCATTCCCTTGAGCTAGGCCCCGCCATCGCTTCCTTGTAGTGCGCAGGTTCATCGTCTTCAAGAATGAAGATTTCGTTATGAAACCATTCAGGTGGCTAGATAGCCCTACCTGATCTGCGCGGTTCAGTTACAACATTGTCTGAAGTTTCCGCATCACATGCGACAACTTCCGGCTCGGTTGTAGGGATAATTTGTGGAATTACTTCCGGTTCCTTAGCCATATCAACGGTTGCCGAAGATTCACTAATCTCATCAAGCTGTACTGTCCTCCCACTCAATTCTTTAGCGAGAAACTCTTTCTCAAGAAAGACTCCATTTTTAGCGACAAACACTTTGCACTCGAAGGGTTGGTAGAAGAAATACCCAACTGTTTCCTTGGGATAACCTACAAAGTTACATTTGTCTGATCTGGGATCGAGTTTGCTCGGTTGTAAACGTTTTACATAAGCTTCACAACCCCAAACTTTGAGATGCGACAAATTGGGTTTCTTCCCATGCCATAACTCGTATGGTGTCGTCTCAACAGACTTAGACGGTGCTCTGTTTAATGTGTGAGCGGCAGTAAGTAGTGCGTGACCCCAAAAAGATATCGGTATATCTGTAAGAGACATCATCGACCTTACCATGTCTAACAGGGTTCGGTTATGTCTTTCCGACACTCCGTTTCGCTGTGGAGTTCCGGGAGGCGTAAGCTGTGAAACGATTCCACGGTCACTCAGATGTTGGCCAAACTCATCACTAAGATATTCGCCTCCGCGATCAGACCGCAGAAACTTAATCTTTTTGTTACGATGATTTTCCACCTCATTCTGAAATTCTTTGAACTTTTTAAAGGTTTCCGACTTATGCTTCATCAAGTAGATATAGCCATACCTACTTAAATCATCAGTAAAAGTCACGAAGTAGAAATACCCACCCCGTGCGATTGTGCTCATTGGACCACATACATCACTATGTATTATTTCCAATAAACCACTCGCCCGTTCAGGATGACCCGTGAACGGCATCTTGGTCATTTTTCCCATCAAGCAAGCTTCACATGTGTCAAATGATTCAAAATCAAAGGACGGTAAAACTCCATCTTTATGGAGTCTTTGCATGCGTTTCTTTCCGATGTGGCCAAGCCGACAGTACCACAAGTAAGTGGTGGTGGTATCAGCCTTCTTAAGGCGTTTAGCATTCACGTTAAAGACACCATTTTCACATTCAAGATTTAGTATGAAAAGGCCCCCAACAATGGGTGCAAATCCATAAAACATATCCTTACAATAAAGTGAACAACCATTGTTCTCAGACTTGTAGGAGTACCCATCGTGCACTAAACATGATCCAGAGATAATGTTTCTACACAACAACGGAACAAAATAATAGTTACTTAGTTCCAAACTAAATCCTGAAGGGAGACGTAGAGGCATAATGCCGACGGCTTGAGCGGCGATCCCAGCGCCGTTCCCGACACGCATCACGACTTCATTCTTTGCCAGCTTGCGCACCTTCTGAAGCCCCTGTATCGAGTTGCAAATGTGTGCAACCGATCCGGTATCAAATACCCAAGACTTAGAATTTTCGCTAGCAAGCAAAACGTCAATGACATTAACTTGTATAACAATTATACCTTTTCCGGTTTTCCCGGACTTCTTATCTTCCAGATACTTCTTGCAGTTTCTCTTCCAGTGTCCTGTGCCCTTGCAGTAGAAGCACTCAGTTTCATTCTTGGCTTTGCCCTTAGATTTGCGTTGGAAGCCGGTCTTACCGGCGCCCTTGCCCTTCTTTGGCTTGCCCTTTTTGAAACTGGCAGTTTTATTCACAAGCAACACTTGCTTGCGATTTTTCCGCAGTCCTCCTTCAGCAGTTTTCAGCATGGCAAGCACCTCATTAGGTGTTTTGTCCATCCCATTCATGTTGTAGTTCATGACAAAACCTTCGTAAGAAGGGGGGAGTGAACCGAGCAACATGTCCATAACATGCTCTTCTGGAAGTGGAAATTCCAGGGTTTTAAGCCTCTCAGCGTGGCCAATCATATTGACCACGTGTTCGCCAACTGAACTGCCCTCAGCCATCTTGGTCTTCGACATGGTCTTGACGATATCAAAACGTTCAGACCGTGCATTAAACTTGTACAGAGCATCCAGTTCCTTGATCATATCAAAGGAGTCATGGAATTCAAAACGTTTTTGAAGCTCTGAACTCATGCAAGACAGCATGAGGCACTGCACTAAGTTGAAGTCATCATCCTTAGTGGCCCAGACATTTTGTATATCTGCCACGGCTGTTGCCGCCGGCTTAGGTGGAAGAGGTCCGTCAAGCATGTACACTTTCTTAGCACTCCTGAGGACAATCCTCAGGGTACGGACCCAGTCCGCATAGTTGTTTCCATTCACAGCTAACTTCTCTTTCTCTAACATCGGGCCTAAGTTGAACGCGCTATTGCGAGCCATTTGATCTACAACGGAAAACACAAGTTCACTTAGACTTTGTTCATAATGATATTTGCACTAGTGAATAAACAATTTTATTCTAAAGTGCGCTCCCACTCAAATCAATATCTCTCAAAATTGATTATGAGTGATACAAGACCCACATTTAATTCAACGCCATTGATGTGGACATCACTGATGACGAGAATTTCAATCGGTAGGCAAACTTGCCGATCACATCTCCATGTGACTCTTGTTCATCTTTTGATGGGTGTGTTCCGAGCTCAGGACGATCCTGCCTGAACGTCAAAGACAACCAAGTGATCTTGCTGCGAGGTTTGACCTCACCCGCCTCATTCCTCTCGATTCGTTCGTACCCATGTGGACATGGCGCACCTCGAAAAGATACGAATTTCAGACGGTGCTACACTTGGGTGAACACTAACTACTTTGATATTTTTGTGAGAGATCACCCTAATAAAAAGCGACTACCGCGGAATCAAGAAGGGTGCATCAAGAGGGATAAACATCTCAGGAAATTCATAATAGCATGATATGGTATAGCCCCTTCTGACGGAGAAGTCAAGTATTTCTTCGTCTTCGGCATTCGTGTCGGTGTTCACCTTCGCGAAGATTGCCACCACCTTGTCGATGCACCAGATAATATTGCTATCTCTATAGCTAATAAAATAAGTGCATTACATAAGGTTGACACGCAGGTCATTAAAGTGCAATCATATGGCTCCAGCCATCATGCCGAATCATGACACGCAGGTCATGTTAATTACATTATATAGTCATCTCATACATAATCAAATTAATATGAGACTTGCTATACCACATCAATTGCAAACCATCCTGCAAAACCAAGTTAGACGCCTCTAATCCGTTTATACAAAAATTTATTTTACGTGGCTTCTAAGGTTTTGACTCAAACCGCAGCTACCAACGCTCATCATCAAGTATGATAATTCAAGTTGCTAGATTAACTTTCCAGGGTGTATGAAACACGAGACAGTAAAATCTCGAGCCCCATACTAAACTTCGTCATACGCGTGACCCCCGTGCAGATCATATCTGCATTGCCCTTTCGTCTGTGAAACATCCATCTTTCTTTAACTATGGTGGAACCCAAAGAACTGTTAGCACTTCGTTGATCTGTCAATCAGCATACTCAGGAGCAGCATGAAAGGATCGCGGATTGCCAGAACTTTGTGAGATTCCACCATGCCGTCAAGATCAGGACTACGCAAATTCAAGGGAACCAACAGGAACATCGGGTAACAGATTTCATCTGCTACCCGCACAAATAATTTTCAGTAATAGATCTCATCTACTACAAAATTATACTATGCAATACCCATACATCTCATGTATTCTAGATCATAACATGCATCTACGCATAACCTGGCTCTTGATGCCACTGTTGGGGAACGCGACAGAAAACAAAAATTTCCCGTATAGCGAGCATGCCTAGGACCACTATGGAGACTGCATACAAGGTTTGATCTGATCCGTACCGACTCGAAGCGCAGCGGAAGAAGAGTCGGTGGAGATCGTTGGTGCAGATCCCCGCAGCTAGGATTTTACAACCTCCCAACCGCGAGGATGTACTCCCTCGTCGGACAGCCCTTCGGGAGGCGGTCAGATAGTCCCTCGGACGATGTCACGGACAGCCCTTCGAGAGGACCTTCGAAACTCGGACGGTCACTCGGACAGCCCTTCGGGAGGACCTTCGAAACTCGGACGGTCACTCGGACAGCCCTTCGGGAGGACCTCTCAAACTAAGACCGAAACTACGATCTCTCTACGGAGTTGCACACATACGGTGTCATCTATCCGCCAGGGCTTCGCCGTCCAGAACTACTTCCCACCGGAACCCAGACAGCCTTTCGGCTCTACGAAACTATTTCGCTGGGAGGGAGAGAGAAGCCAGACAAGTCAAATGGCATGTGTATGAGAGCAAGGATGAGGTTTGGGCAGCCCCCTCACCTCCTATTTATAGGAAAGCCAAGGGGTGGAGGCAAGGGGTAAAAAGACCAAAAGGGGCTTAAGATCTTTTCACCCAAATGCCACATAAGGGTGTGTGTAGAACATATCCACCATGAGGTGGAAGGAAACCCCAAGGGGGCCCTCCCCACCACCTATGGACGAAATTTGGTGCTGCCCCCTTTGGGGGGGGGCCACCACCTTTCACACACCCTTATCTCTCACCAAAAGTGATTTCCTTCTAGAAGAAAAACCCAAAAAGCACTTTCACTATTCACGACGACATTTTTCAGCGTCCGGTCGAACTGAAAATATTTATGTGGGCTTAGAACATTTCCAGTACCCACCAAAATAATTTTCAATGCCATCCGGAACAATTCCGGATTAGTGATTTTCATCTGCGAAAAGCATCTGAAGCGGTTCCGGCAGCTTCGGAACATTTCCGGTTTTCCTTCCGGAAAATTCCCAGAAGTATCCAGAATGATTCTGGCACCCTCCAAGAATTATCAGGCATGTGCCGAAACCAATTTGACTTAATGGAATCCACTGAAACAACTTTTCAGTTTTACTGAAACTGTTCCGGTGTTCTCTCTGCGGAACTTTTCCGCTGTCCGAAACTTTTCCGGTGTCCGAAACTTTTTCGGTGATTTTCTCTCAGACTCGCTGTCTAGTATTCAGCAGATAGATGACCCTTAAGCGTGTGACCCTATAGGTTCGGTGAAGCATAGACATGACCCGGAACCCCTTCCGATCAATGATCAACATCGGAGCCGTGGACACCCATATTGACCCCTATACCCACACGAATGAATATTCGAGCGAACCTCCAGTCGCCGTGTGCTATTCCTGTTGCTTCGCGATATTTCACAAACACCCGAGGTGAGATTTTCTGCATCCCCGTGGATCAACAACTTGTCCACTATGCAAGTTACCTCGTTACCGGTTTTGTTCTCTTTTCTCGTTTTCGTGTTCCGGCATCCCTGTGATCAAATCACATTGTGTCTGGCCAGACGATGATGGATACCGTAACACCGAGAGGGCCCGAGAATATCTCTCCATCGTCGGAGGAGCAAATCCCAATCTTGAGCTATCAAGTTACTTGCCATACTTTTCCGTGAACCCGTAAGCCGCCGTAATAGCCACCCAGTAACGGATGACGTTTAACAAACCCCAAAGTTCACGAAGCAAGCACGAAGGAACTCGATACTCTCATGGTCTAAGGAATTATGCAAACATTAACTATCTCTGTGTTATAAACCATTAACTTGTGACGAATGAATCTCATAGCATAACAACAATTTGGGTTGATTCAACACAAGTGTTCTACCAACATCGTGCCCTCAAAATTGCCGGCATAGCCATGCCCATGATCAGGAAAACAGGATCATCCTGCAATACTTGAGCCAGTCTTAGAGGCAAGACTAGGAATATAATTTACCGTTTATTATACCACACGTGCACATGAGTTTCCCTCCAAGCCTCGTGGTTATTGTAGACTCGAGAATCATTGCAGTTATAGCATGGATCATAAACTTTCATTACAAACTCGGAGATACAAAATAACTGTTATTACTGCCTCTAGGGCATATCTCCTACAATATTGCCCTCCCATCTCTTTTCAAACATGCAGGGAACCGGTGGATCATCCGCCGGTGGTGCTGCTACTTATGGTTCCACTCCTGAGTCACAAAGCCCAGTCACTCCGGTCTGGCGAGGCGGTGGCGGTGGCGGTAGCGCTAGCGGTGACGACCTCGGCTTTGGCTACCTCGGCTTTGGTGGTGGAAGTGATGGCGCTTAAGCCTTTGGCGGTGGAAGTGATGGCGCTTAAGCCTTTGGCGGTGATGATGTTGTTGGCTTTGTCGAACTTGTCATTATGTTGAACTATGCCTATGTTGAACTAGTCATTATGTTGAACTATGCCTATGTTGAACTTGTCATTATGTTGAACTATGCCTATGTTGAACTATGTTGCCTACCTTGAACTTGTCATGCTGTGTATGATGTGCATTTGCTGTATATGTTGTGTATATGCTGTGTATTTGAACCAAATAATTTGGAAAAAAAATTCTATGGTACCTATCCCGACGGCATAACCGTCGGCGTAGATGGCACGAGGCACCAGGTTTTGCCACGTGGCAGCTCCTGGTGACCCTCTACGCCGATGGTTATGCCGTCGGGATAGCTTTCACTGTATGCCGACGGCCTAGCCGTCGGCGTAGTGGGCCACGTGGCCGTTATGCGCAGCTCCTGGTGACCTTCTACGCCGACGGTTAGGCCGTCGGGATACGCAGAAAACTATGCCGACAGCATAACCGTCGGCGTAGAAGGTCACCGGGAGCTGCGTGGAGCGGCCAAGTGGCGATGCCTGAATGGACGGCTTCGCCGTCAACGGCCGTCAGTCCCAATTCGTTGCCGAGGGGGTATCTACGCCGACGGCTATACGGAAGCCGTCGGGGTACATGCCTATGCCGATGGTTTTTGTATGCCGACGGCCGCCCAGGGTACGCCGACGTTCGAGTTGCCGACGGAGGTACGCCGACAGCCACTGTCGGCGTAGCCCTATGCCGACGGTTTATGGGCCTATGCCGACGGCCTTAGGCCGTCGGGATAGGTGGTTATTCTGGTAGTGAATACAGATGATCGAGCAGGCCAACTGATCTAACATGGCGCGAACTGCAGCCCTACGAGCCATGTTGTTCAGGCCTCTCACGTTCCAGCTCGCAATAGCTAGGGAACTACTCATGGATAAACCAAAGGCACTCCAGGCGGCATGAAAAGGGAAATAAATTCAAGTTCAAATTAGGACGATACAAGGAAAGCCAGAAGGCTTTTCCGGCAGCCACACGGCGCACAACTACACAATACTGAGAGTTGTGAATTAAGCAATGCATAAGGAAACTAGGAGTCTTCAGAGCGCAGGCATAGGAGCCATCGCGGTCAGGCAACGCGTCCAGCGAGCTCTTCAAGGATAGCCTGCAGCTCGGCATCTGGGAGCTGCAGCTGCGCGGGAGAGGACAGCCCCGCGATCTCAACTAACTTGGCGATGTTCTCCGGTGGCATAGGTGCTCGAAAAAACTGTAGGTAAGCTAGCAGGGTATCATCAGTGAAGTCCTCTGGACGCTTGATGAAACCAAGCCGTGTGCTGATCAGAGCTTGCAAGCGCCTGGAGGAGGACAGGATGGAGCGCAATCGAAGGAGCCTTGAGCTCTGGCGCGAGCCCTTGACGACGCCCAGAATCCTTTGCTTCAGTGGACGCGGTGATGGTTCCGCAGCAGGAGGTGCTCCAAGGATGGAAGTGGACAGCAGCGCAGCAATCTTTCCAATGAAAGCACGCTGCTCATCGATGTGGAGGCTGGCCACCTTCTCAGTTATCGCTGAAACCAGACCTGGTCCTGACAGGTTAGCAGCAGCTAGGGCGGCTTGCCTAGCTCTAATCTCCTCAATGGACTGAAAAAATCTTCCGGCCGGCCAGTCCGCGGCAGTTTGCAGGCCGGGCCTAGGCGGGCTGGCCATAGCTCTTCCGGCCATCCAGCACCCTATCGTGCATGCTCTGCCCTCTAGTGTGGTGACCACTCCACTACCGGTCCCCTTGGTCCAGCCTGGGCTTCACCACCACCAGTCTGGTCTGTAAAAAGAGGACTCCTGTCCGGACAATTGGCGGTCGGTCCAAATGGTGGCCCGGTCAATTTCCACTCTTACCCGTCGCTCATTGTATTAATTTATGCACTTTAGCTATACGTAAGCTGCTTGAATTTCAATTTGGGTCAGTCAATTTCTTGACCATTGATTCTAGCTCTGAGTTACTTCTTTTAATAGTTTTCTGAGCTGGTTTGGGCTGTTTTTTTTTTTTTTGTACTGACCATATATTTGGGTTAGTCGACTATCTATTTGGCTGAAGCCCATTTACCTGTACCGCCCAGACCATCCCTCTTTCCCTTTGTTATTTTTCTCTTTTACTGTTTTTTCTATTTTATGTGTCTTCCTTTTATTATTTATATTTCGGTATTAATTTGTTTATATTTTATATTTTATAGGTATTTTGGAATGTTTGGTGAGTGTAAATGTATACACACAACAACTATGTAATATGTGCAAAAATGATATTATTATATTTTTTGTTTGCATACTACAAAAGTGCAATTTTAGCGTATATTTATGTGCATGTTCTTGTTTTTAACATTTTCATTAGCTTTATTATACTAAATCATCGCTGTTATAAAACTTCACTATTTTGAATTTTGTTTTGTTAATATTTCTTTTCTTTCTTCTTTCAGGGTAATACCAATGCCACTAATTCATACGTTCTTAGTAAAAGAGAATTTGCATTTTTTTACTATTTTATGTGTATTCTTCCATATTTTATAAAAGCACAATTTTTTTGTGTATTATGTGCAAAAATATTGAAACCTTTGTTTTATATTTTTTTTATTTCTAGACATGCATCCATCTACCATTTGCATTAACATGCCAAAAAATGTAGTGTGATGTCGGGCTGGAGAGGAGCACAAGATCGAGGAGTACATGCTGCCCTACACGAGAAGATGTGGCTCTACCATTTGAACACACCCTAACAACTGTGCTTTTTGGAAAGGAAAAAATCATGATTTTTTTGCCCGAACTTTTTTTTGTTTCCACGAGAAGCACATATTTGTTTCTCATGGAGGCACAGATTTGCTTCCATGATAAGCACAATTGTGCTTCTCCGAAAAGGAATATGATCATGATATTTTCTATGTTAATTTTTGTGCTTGCACCAGAAGCATGGATTTGCATCTTGTGAAGGCACATTTTGTGCTTCTCAAAAAGGAGAAAAAAAGTGGTAAACACGTCTTCTGGCTCCGATTTTTTTTCTTCTAGATTCTTGAGAAAACAATCCATTGAAACTTACAAATAATTGATCTAGTTTCGATGATCTCGACGTGAAAAATCCAACGGTGGAAATGGTTCGAGATATTGACAAACGATTGAAGAGATAAAACATTTTGAAAAAAATGAATCTAGAAATAAAATGAAAACTTTCAGGTTGCAATAGTGTGCCACTTGTCAACGCATGAGAATGTGGGAGTGACCTTTACAAGATTACTCCTTAACTAGTGATTTCGGTGATTTGCCCCATTTTGTTGAAAGAGTACGAGTGAAAAAAGGTGAGAGTGCTCAGTTTCTTTTTTTTTTAAGAAAACCTCGCTAACTTTATAGATTCTCAAATACGTTCATAGGTACAAGAATTGGATCATAAGGAATGCCCAACCAAACATGACGACCTCCTCCGAGAGTATAAGCATATTCAGCGAGATTGGGAGCTTCAAAATAAAATTGGTGATGAAAATAAAAATGTGCTTCCATGAGAAGCACATATTTGCTTTTGGTGGAGGCGCTAATTTGCTTCCGCGAGAAGCACATCTATGCTAAAAAAAGCCATGAATATTTTTGCATGATGTTTTTTTTGCTTCCATGATAAGCCTAGATTTGCTTTCTCAAAAAGTGAAAAAGTTCACGAAATTTTCTTTATTCCACTAGAAGCACATATTTTGCTTCTCGTGGATGAAAAATCATGATTTTTTTGCTTGAACTTATTTTCTGTTTTCATGAGAAGCACATATTTGTTTCTCGTGGAGCCACAGATTTGCTTTGGCGATAAGCATAGCGGTGTTTCTCCGAAAAGGAAAAAATCACGGTTTGGTCTGTATTTCATTTTATGCTTGCACTAGAAGCACATACTTGTATCTCATGGAGGCATAGATCTGTGATTCTCAAATATGAAAAAAACTACGTTTCTGGCTCCTTTTTTCCTTCTGGATTTTCTGAATAAAAAAGTTCATCGAAACCTACTAACGTTTGATCTAGTTTCGTAGTTCTCAACGCGAGCAATTCAACGGTGAAAACGGTTCGAAATATGGACAGACGGTTTACGAGATAAAACATTTTGAAATAACGAATCTAAGAAGAAAAATGAAAACTCTCATGTTGCGACAATTGACGTACATGTGTCAACGCATGAGAATGTGGGAGTGACCTTACAAAACTACTCGTCTACCTTGTGATTTCGACGATTTACCCCATTTTGTCGAAACAGTACGAGTAGCAAAAAAAGGGTGATGACGCCCAGTTTTTTTTTGTAGAAAATCTCGCTAACCATATTGATTATCAACTACGTATAGGTATAGGTACAAGAATTGGATCATAAGGAATGCCCAACCAAACATGGCGACCTCCTCCTAGAGTAGAATCATATTCAGCGAGATTGTGAGCTTCAGTTTTCCTACGTTCAAAGATGAACTTGCATGACACGAAATTTCCACGACAATCGCTCCGAGTGCTGAGCCCAGCCCAAAATTGAAGTTGGCCTGCATCTTGTCGAGCCCAATTATTATTACGAATTTTGTTGTTGAGCCCGGCCCAAAAGCCGCACTATATCGTTTTTTAGGGTGAAGCAGCACTGTATCACTACTCTACACTGCCGAATACTCCTCCCCGTTTCCCTGCTACCTCCGGCGGCGGCTACTCGCCACGAGCGGGCTTGCCGGCGGCGAGTCGACGGCCTCCGCGAGGCACCCATCCATTCCCATCCCATCCCATCCCATCTCATCCCCTTCTTTCTACCCCGTTCGCATCGTCTCAGCGTCTCTTTGCCTGGCAGGAGCGACGCTGCCTGCCACCTGTTCCACGGAATGCCTCCCGGGGAAATGGACGGGAGCGCACTGCCGGGGAGCGGCGGCGCCGACCGGATAAGCGACCTCCCCGACCAGGTCCTCCACCACCTGCTCTCCTTCCTCCCAGCACAGGAGGCCGTGCAGACGTGCGTGCTCGCCCCGCGCTGGCGCCACCTCTGGAGGTCCACCACAGGACTGCGCATCGGTGACTCTCACCCTCAAGATCGTATGCATGTCAAGGATCTCCACAAGTTCGTGGACCATCTGCTGCTCCTGCGTGAGCGCACTGACCTAGACACTGTCAAGATCGCATTCGATGAGTTCTCACAAGAAGACCAACCCTATGTGAACCTATGGATCCGTTTTGCTGTGATGTGCAATGTTCGTGCACTCACCGTTTTTTTCTTTGATGATGGGCATCTCTACCTAGGCGACCTGCCTCTTGTGTCTCGGCATCTCAAGACATTGCACCTTGCCGGTGTAGCCCTACGAAAGACCTTGCTTGATTTCGCTAGCTGTCCAGCATTAGAAGATCTCATGTTGCTAGGTTGCCGCATCTGTGCCAATAGGATATATCGTCCTGTTCGGTGAAGCATTTGATCATCAGAGCTTGCAGTACCGCTGACCCAGATTCCCGGTTTCGTATTTCTACTCCAGGCGTTGTCTCTCTTAAACTAGATGCCTGTAAACGTCCGACCCCTTTACTTGGAAACATGCCGTTGCTAGAGACTACATCTGTGTATCGTTATGGCTTTGACTATGATGTCTGTTTGAATTCTGACTCTGGCGTTTTGTGTGGAGCTAATAGCAATGCATGTAAGAATTGTGTTTCTGTTCGCAATAGTGTGCTTCTCGATGGTATTTCAAGTGCTAAACATCTTGCGTTGAGGTCTACATTTCCAAAGGTATGACACTCATCTTCTTTACTCCTTTATGTCATCCCTCATTTGTGTTGTACTATCTGCATTGTTTATGTATGCATTATCACCATTGAGCGATCTTGGATTACCATCCTGCATTCTCAGTAAGGATTACTTGATCATTTACTTTTGTATTTGTGCTACAGTTCATCTTCTCAAGAGATTTGAAGCATTGCTCTACATTTAGCAAGTTAAAAACATTATTCCTCGATGAGTACTGGTGCGAGGCTCCTGACCTGGATCCACTAGCTTGCATTCTGAAAAACTCACCAGTTCTGGAGAAGCTCACTCTTGAAATCTTTTCCTGGGTATAAATCTTCTTAATGAACAATTGCTGCACTCTCAAAAAATAATCATTCATCTTGGTTAACTGTTTCTACTTACCATAGGAACCAACTCATAAAGTGGTAATGAAAGGAAGCTACACCTCAATTGAGAGATCGTCTGCAATATCAGAGCACCTTAAAATAGTTGAAGTCAAGTGCAATGTGGTGGACGACAGGATTCTCAATGTTTTGGAGTTTCTCTCTGCGTTTAACATACGTAAGCTAACCATTGACCCCTTGCATGCTTTCTGTATTCTGAATAAGTTTTCATGTATGAGAAAGAAACTAATAGAGCAAGCAGTAAAGAAGGCAATCCCGAATTATGTAGGAACTGTTTGTAGGAGTACCAAATTGTTCACGGCTTGAAAATTCTGGACCATGTCTGACCAGTCGCAAAAAAAGTAAAACCAATGTAATCCATTTTGTTGCCAAAGGGTGTTTAAGTGAAACTGTGTTGCAGAAATAATAAGTGTAAAACAACATGTGGACTTGTTGATTAGTTCTTGCCTTGTGGGCACTGGCACGAATGTCTGGATTGATTCATTCAGGGTAGTGATACATTATCTTAACATGTTTCTAAGCTCTGAACAGTGACTCAAATGTGTGTTGTAAGCCAATAAACTATATTTTGACTCATTGTGTTTTTTAATAGTCGGTGCTAATGGATTGCAATTGTTTTGCCTTGTTAGACATAATCAGGTCCTTGCCCTTACGGGCTAAATTATTCAGCTCCCAGTTTGCTTATGATTCCTCGCTTTGTTACTAGGAAGTATTTACAGTTTACATAACATTTTGTTGAAATATAAACGTATGTTCATAACATGTCTAGCAGTGTATGTCACGATTTTTTAATGCACATTTTCCGCATTCTAATTTGGGAGCAGTTTAGCTAGTTGTTCCTCTTTTAGATTATTATCAGCTAGAAATGGCCGGATCAAATGTAACGAAGTTTGTCCCTGTTTTAGATAAGCTGGACTTGCACCCGGTAAAGTTTATGTCCTTCATACTTTCTGAATCTGAATACTGTTCCAGTATCTTCATTTTCATTGTCAAATAAGTGAGCATTTTTTTTAACTTCTGCAAATGCAATAGACACTTACACTATCCTTCCATTTCTGTACAGGATTCAGTTTCCATACCAGGAAGGGCTAGAAGATCTGAGTTGACGGCAGATAGGCTGCGGCAGAGTTGCCATCTTCTTTTTTTGTGTATGCATCATATGTGATGGTGTACGATCCGCAGTATGTAACTTATGAACTTAGACCACCCAGTTCATAGTGGGACTTGGTTTTATCCTATTATGCTTTTGGTCCATGCTGATTTTATTCAGTTCTTGGACTGGTTATTGTGCTCTCTTAGCAATATATTTTTGTCTTGGGCGCATAGCTTGTTCTGTTATGCTGTGATCCATTTATTCTATCTCCTTGGTAAGATCTGGATGTTTGGAAAACTGAAACAAGAGATGTTTTGTCAGTTTGTTTGTTCGATGTTCTGCAAACCTACACAGAGAACCGATAATGAGCTGCAGCTCTGAACTATAAGCCATGCCTGATCTGATAACTAAGTAATGGGGCGCCCCTATCCAATTCCTTTCATCCAGGAATCTTGAGTTAGCATTGCTCAAGTAATCATTTACAGATTATTCGAGTTGTTTGGGTGAACATTTTCCTTGTGCTTCGCTGGATCTTACATTATTAACTTCCTTCTGATTAGTGCCTTCCATTTGAGTAACATGTTTAATCAAATGTGGTGTGGGGATTTATTTCACTTTTGGTTAGTGCCTTCCATTCGAGCAATAACATGTTCATTCACGAGGTAACATCAGGATATGGCACTACTCTCAAATCTTTCAGAAATCATTACATCAAAACAGCAGCAAAGATCACCTTAACTAGCTTCTTGGTGGAGTGGTCAAATTTGCAGCGCACAAGCTCCATCGATCAGCTGCCTATTGTCCGGAGCATACATCAATCGCTACTTCCTTCAGGTTTGGTTTTGCTGAAAATTGACAGCAAGAATAGCCAGCTGACCTTTTAGGAGTTGCTGCTTCGGAATAAAGGCAGGTCCTTCAGTTGCTATTATTTATTTTGATGGAAGAGCTATGTCATGAATGCAACTGTCTACTGCAATAGCTCACCAATCACCATTGGTTGCAATTCTTCTGCAGAATCCGAGTAATAAAGCACTTAAGATTGGAAAATGGACAAGCTAGAGCATCTGACGAATTTAAATGCACAATCACTACTTTGAGTTAATTATAAGCGAAAATTATGCTTACGAGAGGATCTAACCAAAAGGGTATTCTTGCTGTCGTCGAGACACATCAATGATCCTTATTTGTTAAACGAGGTTCAACAGGCGCACATAGATCTGTGAAGCATGATTATTGTGTGTCATCTAACCAAAAGGGTGGTAATTGGTATTATCATTCCTAAGCGAAGCTTCTAGTTAAAGAAAAAGTTTTTTATTTCCTGGAACTGGGTACATTGTAAATTAATTATTTCTAGGCAACTTGCATGGTGGCCAAATCCTTGGCGTCCCTTAATCGACCGTCTCACTGAAAGGTGTGATACCTCAATACTAGAGGAGTCCAAGGTGATCAGAGAGGTGACAAATCAATAAGAGGCCGCCGAGGCCGTGCTTCTGTGAAAAGTCGAAGGTTGTGGGGTGAAAGTTGGGCAACACTCTCTCATGGAACACGTACAACACATGAGAGTTGAGATGAAACAATCAATTAGTTGTGATTGTAGATGTCACCAAACACGTCCTTGGAGTATGCTATGTCTGTCGTTTGTGGTAGGCAACATCGAGGATACTAAAGTAACCAACACTACCAAACCGAAACCACTTAACAGTGCCTCTGGTAGCCACCAGCTCCGGTAACACAACGTTTCATGATGTTTGCATGCATGTTGCTCGGAGAGGTTTGCCTTGGACTTCGGTAAACAGCAAAAGACAACACAAACCCTATGGCTAGAAATATTCCTGCTGCCTCTAATTCCTACTTCCTAGATATGTGTAGCGGATATGTTTCACTCATAAATAGATACATAGAATTAGAGCGAGTTGGACATCTTTGAGACTATAGAGGAAGACCGAAGACAGCTCGGTGGGAGATGATTTTATATTGTGAGGTGGAAGGCTATGTGTGTGTGTGAGGGGGGGGGGGGGGGGATTAATCTAATCACATCACATGGAAGTTGGAGATGGTCGAAAAACATTAATAGCACTAGTATATATATGCACCTAAAAGAGGAAAATAGACGCCTTGCTCGGATTGATCATATGTAAATTTCATATTTTGGAGGCTATTTAGTTGGAGTCAAAAACGACATAAATCAGCATTGGTTGCAAAAATCCGAGTAATGAAGCACTTAAGACTGACAGACTACAACATCTGACGAATTTAAATGCAAAAATCAGTGGAATCTTTAGTTAGAATTGCTTAAGTAACCATTTACAGTTTCTTCTAGTTGTTTACATGCAGATTTTCCTTCTACTTTGCTGGATCTTACACTATTATCCTCCTTTCGATTTGTGCCTTCCATATGAGCAACAACATGTTTAATCAAATATGGTATGGACACTAGTAGAAAACATGGCTTTCGTCCTAGCCGGATCGGAGCAATAGTCCCGGTTCGAGCGGCTAAGACGCCAGACAGGGCTCGGCAGGCATCAATTCCGGTTCGAATGAGACCTTTGGTCCCGGTTGCGGACACCAACCGGGACTAAAGGGGTTGTGGCAGGCGCGATACCCTTTAGTCCCGGTTTGTGTCTCCAACCGGGACTAAAGATCTGTCTTCAGTCCCGGTTTTAGACCCCAACCGGGACTAAAAAATTGCCTATATATATACTCACACCTGCCCGCCCTCTCCTCTGTTTTTTTCTTCATAGAAGGTGGGAGGTCGGTGCTAGTTTGTTTTCCCTTCCTATGCACATGAGGTGCTCGATGAAATGCCTGAGAGCACATGATGCCACTTGAGGCCACACAATCCATTCTTCTCCTCTGTTCTTTCTCCAAGCTCGACCTCCAAGCTTCATTTTCTCCAAGATTTATCTAGATTTTGTGGTGCACCAACTATCCAAGTGTTCTAAAAGGTTAGCAACTTCATCCTTTCATCTCTCATTGCTAGTTTAATTTAGCTCATTTCATGCTCTAGATAGTTACTTGTATAATTTTCTTACCTGTATTATTGTTTGTTATTATATAGTGCCATGGTTTTGATATCCACCCCGTCAGCTCTCTTCCGGTCTATGACTCGGATGTGGTATATTATCTTTTATAACTATTTGTTTCATTTAGTGTTTATTACAATTATGCCGACCAACTTGACATAGATATTTTTATCTAGGAGGTATGTGAACCGGAAATTCCAACCGACCCTCTTGTCGAGAGCTTAAATTTAGACGAAAAAAAATATTTGAAAGAAAAATTGAAAAGAATTGAAGAGGAGAAGATGAAATTGGAGTTGCATGTTGCTGATGTCGTCGATCTACACAAGATCCAGATGGATGCAATGCGCTTGAAGATTAGAAAGATTAGAAAATATGCCATTAATAAAGAGGCTTCGTATCATTATGTTGTTGGATCAATTATTACCTTAGTTGCGATTTTGATAGCATTTGTTGTTGCATTTAAATGTTTTACATAGTTGTATGTTAGTTTCAATGTATGTTAGATGCTCTAGATAGTTGTATGTTGTTTTATGAGAATTATGTATGAACTTTATGTATTTATTTTTGTTGTAATAACATTTAATCAGTATTGTACTTTGGTTTTAATGTGATGAACTTGTATTAATTTGGTCATTTCTCTATTCATGATGTTCAGTAATGGTTTTCGATATACTTAATTATATAATGCGGATGAACCGGCAATGGATGTACGGTGACCGACGCACTGTCGAGTACATTACGGGCCTGCATAATTTTATCAGTGTGGCTCAGGCAAATAATCTGAATGGTTTTATTTGTTGTCCATGTGTTGACTGTGAGAATAAGAAGGATTACTCTTCCTCGAAAATCCTTCACACCCGCCTGCTTCAGTTCGGTTTGATGCCTAGCTATAATTGTTGGACCAAGCAAGGAGAAATAGGGGTTATGATGAAAGACAATGAAGAAGAAGAGGATGATGACAACTATCCTATGTTTCCTGAATACGGTGATACTGCAACGGGGGAAGGTGAAGATCAAGAGGCACCAGATGTGCTGGCTGATGATCTTCGCCGGGTAATTGTTGATGCACAGAGAGGTTGTGAAAGTGAAAAGGAGAAGTTGAAGTTGCAGCGCATGTTAGAGGATCACAAAAAAATGTTGTACCCAAATTGCGAAGATGACAACACAAAGCTCGGTACCACACTGGAATTGCTGCAATAGAAGGCAGAGAATGGTTTATCTGACAAGGGATTTGAGAAGTTACTGAAAATAATAAAGAAGAAGCTTCCAAAGGATAACAAATTGCCCGCTAGTACGTACGAAGCAAAGAAGGTTGTCTGCCCTCTAGGATTAGAGGTGCAGAAGATAGATGCATGCCCTAATGACTGCATCCTCTACCGTGGTGAGGAGTATGAGAATTTGAATGCATGCCCGGTATGCGGTGCATTGCGCTATAGGATCAGCCGCGATGACCCTGGTGATGTTGAGGGCAAGCGCCCCAGGAAGAGGGTTCCTGCCAAGGTGATGTGTTATGCTCCAATAATACTACGGTTGAAACATTTGTTCCAAAACAAAGAGCATGCCAAGTTGTTGCGATGGCACAAAGAAGACCATAAGAAAGACGCGATGTTGAGAGTACCCGCTGATGGGTCGTAGTGGAGAAAAATCGAGAGAGAGTTCCCGGACTTTGCAGATGACGCAAGGAACTTATGGTTTGCTCTAAGTACAGATGACATGAATCCTTTTGGGGAGCAGAACTGCAGTCATAGCACCTGGCATGTGACTATGTATCTACAACCTTCCTCCTTGATTGTGCATGAAGCGGAAGTTCATTACAATGCCAGTGCTCATCATAGGCCCTAAGCAACCCGACAACGACATTGATGTGTACCTAAGGCCATTAGTTGAAGAACTTTTATAGTTGTGGGATAAAAAAGGTGTACATGTGTGGGATGAGCACAAACATGAGGAATTTGACCTACGAGCGTTGTTGTTTGTAACCATCAATGATTGGCCTGCTCTTAGTAACCTTTCAGGACAGACAAACAAGGGATACAATGCATGCATGCACTGTTTAGATGAGACTGAAAGTTTATATATTTGGATAAATGTAAGAAGAATGTGTACCCGGGACATCGTTGATTTCTTCCGATCAGGCATCTCTTAAGAAAGAAAGGCAAGCATTTCAAAGGTGAGGCAGATCACCGGAAGAAGCCTGGCCACCGTACTGGGTTTGATATATTTGATATGGTCAAGGATTTAAAAGTAATCTTTGGAAAGGTTCCTGGCGGTCAATCTGTTCCGAATGACGCTAACGGACACGCCCCCATGTGGAAGAAGAAATCTATATTTTGGGAGATACCCTATTGGGAAGTCCTAGAAGTCCACTCTGCAATCGACGTGATGCACGTGACGAAGAATCTTTGCGTGAACCTGCTAGGCTTCTTGGGCGTGTATGGGAAGAGAAATGATACACCGGAGGCACGGCAGGACCAGCAACGTATGAACTAGAAAGACTGCATGCATCCAAATCAATATCAAGGTCCTGCCAGCTACACTCTTACCAAAGCAGAGAAGGAAATATTTTTCGAATGCCTGAGCAATATCAAGGTCCCGTCTGGCTTCTCGTCGAATATAAAGGGAATAATAAATATGGCAGAGAAAAAAATTCCAAAACCTAAATTCTCATGACTGCCACATGATTATGACGCAATTGCTTCTGGTTGCATTGAGGGGGCTTTTACCAGAAAATGTTCGATTAGCCATTGTGAAGCTATGTGCATTCCTCAATGCAATTTCTCAGAAGGTAAACGATCCAGAAATCCTACCAAGGTTACAAAATGATTTGGTCCATTGTCTTGTCAGTTTTGAGTTGGTGTTCCCACCATCCCGCTTCAATATTATGACGCACGTCCTAGTTCACCTAGTCGAAGAGATTACCATTCTAGGTCCTGTATTTCTACACAATATGTTCCCCTTTGAGAGGTTCATGGGAGTCTTAAAGAAATATGTTCATAACCATGCTAGGCCAAAAGGAAGCATCTCCAAGGGCTATGGAACAGAGGAGGTTATTGAGTTTTGTGTTGACTTTTTTCCTGACCTTAAGCCGATTGGTGTTCCTCAATCGCGACATGAAGGGAAACTGAGTGGAAAAGGCACGCTAGGAAGGAAAGCAATAATATGTAGGGACGGGCATTCTTTCACTCAAGCACACTACGCGGTTCTAAATGGTTCTACCTTGGTGGCCCCGTATATCAAGAACACAAGAATATTGTATGCTCCGGGGCAGTCTGACGACTGGATTACACGTGCACACATGTGACCGGCTTCACCGTCATCACTTTGTCTCTAGTGAGTTTCCGGACTTATAGCTGGAAAGTCCCACTTCGGACATATCAGAGGGAATCTTTGTAAGCGTTAGGGTATACATGTGTTTTGGGTGTTCCTAGGGGTTACCCTAACACAAGCAAGCAAAAACTTTCACTTTGCTACCCCCTTCTGAAGCCGGAATCTTTGTAAGAGCTAGGGCATTTTGGCATTTGAAACATAATTTTTGACACAAGCAAGCAATTATGTCCAAACAAAATATGAATGTGTAGGTTAATTATGTTAAGAAAAAGAATTTGACATCTTATTTGCTCCATTTGGCTTAACAGAACTGAAGATATGAATTTTTAAAGTTTGCTCTATTTGCTTTCATTATGCAACTTCCTGTCAAAATGATACTAGTTGATAGAAATCTTCAAGATGAATCCACAGAAATTTGAATCAACTCATTTGGTTTAGTTTTCAAATTGTTATGCATTTTACAAGAATTAATTTCAATCTGTAAAATTGAATCTGTCAAATAATTTCTTCAAAATCAAAATTAAAACACCTCATGTTGACTAACAGAAACATAATATAATTTGGCAAAAGAATAACAAGAAAACAGAAACTAAAATAATTAAAACAAAGAAAAAAGTATAAAACTAAAAGAGCTAAACAAAATCTGTTTTTAATTAAAATACCTATTTAAATTATCGTAAAAATTCCCAAATTGAACATACTGATAAAACACACTAATATTAAACAACAGAAAAAAGAATCACTCAAAAATCTATTTTTAAACTAAAGTTATTCACAAAACAGTGATTCATACAAATTTCAAAGAATTCAATTTTAAACTATTCGAATTTGAAAACTACTGGTACTAACAGAAAGTTTATATTTTTTGTGACCTAAAGCAAAAATATTAAATCAAAAACTCTAAATGTTCTAAAAGTTATTCAAAATCTAAACACAGAAACTGTCATGTTTAGAAAAACAAAACAGAAAAGAAAAAGCCACCTTTAGTCCCGGTTTTTATCACCAACCGGGACTAAAGGTTCCTTCCTGCGCGGAATTTGGGCCACCGAAAAGATGGGTCTTTAGTCCCGGTTGGTGGTTGCAACCGGGACTAATGGTCTCAGCTCCCGTGCGGGAGAAGGACCTTTAGTCCATGTTGGTGGCTGCAACCGGGACTAAAGGACCTTTAGTCCTGGTTGAGGCCACCAACCGGCACTAAAGATGACCTTTAGTATATATATATCCTTGGTTTCCCAGTGCCAGTTACGGCCAGGGAGAACACATCGACGCTGCCAGGCCGCCCTTCCTTGACGCCGAACCGCTCGTCGCCGTCGCCGCTCGTCGCCGCTCTCCTCATCGATGCTCTTCTCGCCGTCGTCGCCGTCGCCGCTCTCCTCGTCATCGTCGCTGCTCTCCTCGTCACGCCATCGCCGCTCGTCGCCTGTCCATCGCCACCTTCGCCACACCGCTGGCAGCAAGGTTGGATCCTCTCCTTCCCCTCCCATCACATGGATTGCTTTGTGTAGGATTAAGTAGTGTTGAATCAACATTTTTAATGATGTAGAATCCATAGTTAATTCCATGGATTGCTTAATTTGTGTACAAAATGTTCTCGGCGACCCAAATTTAGTTCCATTTTAAGTTCCATGGATTAGTTCGACTTTTAGTTATTACGTAATATTCCATGGATTTGCTTAGTTTGAAAAAAGTTAATCACTTAGATGTGTATAAAATGTTTTAGATGTATAAAAAATGTACAATGTATCTGAATAAAAATTGGTATTAAAACATATATTATAAAAAATGTGAATCGTGTATTTGATAGGTGTATAAAAAATATAGACATGTTGTGAGATATAAAAAGAAATAGACCTGATTTGTTTTCATAGGAATTTGTTCTCGGTGACGATGCTTGTCCCGCATCCTCGTCGTCGACTCGGCGGCGACAAACAGTTTGAGAGGCGCCATGTTCGGGACTGGGCTCCGCGGGGCTGGCACTGGGAGGTGCTACCTTTCGGGACGCGCATCTTAGTGAGGAATCGGGGTCTCGTCGTCGACTCGGAGCTTCTTTGGTGGCGGTCGCATGGGCCACTATCGGTCCACAGGGAGCCGACCGCCGAGGAGGTGATACGTCGCCGTTTCAGGGAGGAGGACGAGCACGTCCGTCGCTACATGGTTGCGTTGGACGTCAGGTTCTCCAATACCTGGCAGTTTCTTCAAGGATCTCACCCGAGCTATGATCCTGTGATGGTTCCTTCTCTTTGGGTGTTCACCGCGAGTCGACATCCAGTTTGATTGGGCGACATGTATTAGTGATATTATGTGATATTATTGTTGCATTAGCTGGATTATTCGAGATGTATTAGTGATATTATATTATAATATTATTGTTGCAACTGGATTATTCGAGATGTATTAGTGATATTGTGTGAATTTGTTTTAATAATTTGATTTTTTAATCGAGATGCAAATAAACATGGAAATGTGAATTTGTTTTAATAATTTGTTTATAGCATTGAAATAACTTGCAAGTCTTTCCAGAAACTATGGAACACGACAGAGACAAAGAACAAGAAGACATGTTGGGGGAAATGATCCGCGACGGAGATGATATCACCTCACAATATCTGAACAACTCCGGTGAGGGAATAATGGAGGGAGAAGGTGACGGCTCCGGTGAGGGAATGGAGGGAGAAGACGACGGCTCCAGTGAGAGAATGGAGGGAGAAGATGACGGCTCCGGTGTTGGAACCTTAAGTATTGCAAAGTCCGGCGAGGTATATTAATTAAGCCTCTGCTGACTAGATGCATTAATTGATTTGTATACATATATGAACGCCTCTTTCTTTTTTTAGCCCTCCGGATTGAGCCAATCTTCTATAAAGAAACGAGGCCTGAAAAAAGGTTGGGCGATAATGAAAGGTTCAAGATCGAAGAAATTGCTGAAGATGGCAAACCGATTCGTCACGTGCAGAACGCAAACGCATTTGCAAGTCAGTGCGGAGTTATTGTTAGGGACAGCATCCCGATCACCATTCGAGAATGGAATAAGCCAAAGGCGGATGGAGTTAGTTATGTCGACGATAGATCCAAAGAAATGCTTTGGAATATGCTCATGACAAATTTCACCCAACCATCAGAGGTGGATCCAAATATAGAGCGAAAACTTAAGGCGTGGGCTCTTAAGAAGATGGCCGCACAATTCTGCAACTGGAAGAAAAGATTGCACCAAGACTATATCCTGAAAAAAAAGACTCCAACATTCATCGGAGCATATGAGAGGATAAAAGATCACTGAGACGCATTTGTGAAGTACAAGACATCGAATGAAGCTAAGAAAAGGTCAGAAATAAATAAGAACAATGCTGCGAAGAAGGAATATCGCCATGTTATGGGGTCAGGTGGCTACAAGGTTGCCATGCCTAAGTGGGAGAAAGCTAAGAACGACCTGATTAATAAAGGGATTGATCCAGATACATTGGAGTGGGCCGAACGGGCAAAGACTTGGTTCTTCGGGCATTGGAGAAAGTTGAACCCAGAAACAGGGAAGTGCGTTTTTACAAATGATCAACTTGCAACACCCCTCGAAGCCCTTAAAGATGTAATGAAGGACGTGCAGGACGGGAAGTTCATTCCTGACAGAGAGAACGACGAGCTGACACGCGCCCTCAAGAATGCTGAACACAATGGACAAACACGAGGCACATCAAGCTCTGTTTGTGGAAGATTGGGTTTCCCGACTGCAGTGACACTTATAGAGGCCGAGAGAGAAAAAAGAAACAACAAAAAGACCGGCTATGGCAGATAGAAGGAACGAGTGCCGGGTTCATGATTCGTGGATGGCAGGTATGGTTTACTACTCTGGCGTCTTAGTCGTGGTGAGATGACAGACCTGGAGTTCAATGGCGTTTTTGGGGTGTTGCCCTGGTTTGATTCTTTCAACGACAAAGGCTTCACTTTTGGTGAGCCACCTTGGAGGTCCGTAAAGCTGCATATCAGCGATGGAGCCGCGTCGAGCTCGGGTGAGGAGGTGATCCGTCATTCTTTTCTTCGGTGGATGTTGTGGTGGTGCCGGAGGCAGGTGACGGGCGTTGGTGTCAAACTCAGGGATGTTCTGCTATCTTTTCAGTTTTGTCATGTCCCTCCTTACGTAACTTGTACTTTGATCTTTATGACATGAATGAGACACGTATTATACCATGCAAAAAATATAGTGTTTTGATTGACTTAATAAAATAAAAATGTTATAATTTTCGTTCCATCTAATGATATAGGAGATACCTACCATATGTCCGATGCACTAATGTCTTGACCTCAGATGTTTATATGATACATGCGCACACACACTATAGTATGGTTAACTTTTGTATATATACACAAATTAAATTAATAATTAAATATGCAAAAAATCGTTCTTTTATTTTGAATATAATTCTACTTACTTTTTCCTTTATTTTTTAGAAAGTGATCCTTTTTTTATCCCGATTCTATTATTCTCCTTGAAGGAGGCCTCTAAAATAAACTGAACAACACTGCTAAAGTTGCAGGTTCAAAAGCATCAACACAGTGTTTTTAACTCCCTCCAGCACGAAAACAACACCAGAGTAAACTTCCATTTTTTTTTTTGATGCACCAGTGTCTTCCAAATCATACTCCATTCAGCTCCGTCCCCTGCTGGCCTGCCGCTTGAGGACGTAGTAACAGTACGCTGTATACATGTGTCCATGCAAGGCCTTCTGAATTCTCTACGACTTCCGGATCTTCAAGATAACTTCCACACTTGATGCATCTGATTGTTAGTACATGGCTACCTAACAGGATTGGCAAAGCTTGTACAAGATACTAACTTCTATTCTTTTATGGATGTGCAAACTTAATTAGCTCAAGTTCTAGTGAGGACGACCTTCATTTTCTGGTCCTGGGGAGTGTAATACAAGAGCGCACGAGGTAGCTAAAGAATCACGTGTTACTTGGCACAGTGGCGGATCCAGGAATTGAACTTACCCGGGGCGAAACATTTCATGTCTAAAATTTTTGATGGACAAATGCAAGCCCGCTGAACCAAAACTCATAAAAATTCAAATATGAAGCTAGATGCACTCGAAAATTAACATAACTAATAATTCAAAACTGTTCAAGATTCTTGACAAGTAGATCATGTAACCACCAAAAATCACAAAATACAACATAAACGTCACAGAGAACTACTAACATGGACTCCCGCTGCTTGAATCATTCATTCCATGGCCCAAAATATCCTTTTATCTGTAGGGTTGCGAGGGAAATCATGCCCATACGACTGGCATGGACCTTTCTTCAAATATTCCCTCCTCACTGCATCTCTGATTTCTGGAGTAGAATAATCTGCAATTTGTTTCCGGAGTCCCGGATCAGGTTCAACATCTGCTCGACTAAATCCTAGAATAGAAGCTTGCAAAGTGTTATCATGAGAGCTCTGGTTAGACACTTCAGGTTCACGAACGGGAGCTTGAAAAATGTTTGCATCAGAGGCGAGCCGTTGGATAAAACGCATATACTCTGTACCAGTACTACTCTGTGGCTATATATGGCTAGCTATATCAGCAGGCTTCAAAAGATGTAAACCAAGCACTTTGATAAAAATGCATATACTCTGGTGGACTACCTGCTGGTTGCGCTTGCTGACTTTGCAAACTGCAGCTCCTGCGCGTTTGCACGAGCTCGATGCTCGGCCGCTGCTGCCTGGGACTGCTTCTTTTGGTTCCCCCATCCAGTGCCCGGCGACCAGCGGCCCGGCGAGGCGGAGCTCTGTGGCGGCGAGCCGGCGGTCGGCGAGGCGGAGCTCTGTGGCGGACTGGCGGTGAGCCGGCAGCGGCTAGGTTAAGCTCGCGGTCTCGCTGGCTGCCTGTGTCGATTGGGGTTTGGGGAATTTTTCTGTCTGCCTGTACGTGTACGTGGGTGGTGTGCTCGTGCTAACTAGTTTCGGGCTATGGGCTGGGCCAGGTGTGGCCGTTCTTTCTATCCAGTGAAAATCCCACATGTATTGGCCCATGTACAAAACGAACCGTATTTTTTGTATACGCTGATTTCGGCTACCCGGGGCGGCCGACCATACTCGCCCCTACCGTGGCGCCGCCCCTGACTTGGCAGTTAGCATGGCATATTGTTTGATCCACCTAATAACAGCTTACCTATTCTATTCCAATGCTGATGTAAAGCTGTTAATTATTTGCACAACACCAAGGGGATGTAGCTCAGATGGTAGAGCGCTCGCTTAGCATGCGAGAGGTATGGGGATCGATACCCCACTTCTCCAAAACATTTGTGGTTTTTGTTTGCAGATCTGAAAATACGGTAAAGAAAAACACTACTTTGACTTTACCTTTTTTTGGATGAGAGAGATCTTGGCTTTACTTTTGCAACTCCAAATCTCACAAAAGCATACACACAATCTGTGCTGCGAATCAAAAGCAGTGCGGTAATAATCACAGGCCAAAAGCAAAATGTTACCATCATTTCCCTCAAAAAAAAAATTGTCCATCGTGATTTTGATACCGGCCTCTTTGTAGAAAAGAAATAAAAAGAGCAAAACGATACTAGGAGACACAGTCACATCATTCCAGGAAGGAAAAGAAAAGAACTCTTCTATACGTTCTGCCCCACACTGCACCCAACCCAATATATTCAGTCAATCAATCTCGCCAATGCAACAACCAAGGGAAAATCAAGGCACTTGGATTTCCAGATCCAGTTGGAGTAGATGGGAGCTTCAATATACTCAGAGGATAACTTGTAGTCGAGAAATTCATGAAATGCTAGTTCTTTTGATTTCTTTTCGATTTTAGAATCTCGGCTTTTGCAAAGTTGATATTTGAATTGGAAAATTATCAGAGAGTGTTAGAACCGATCAATCTCCAAGTGTGACAGGAGAATCACAGCATCTTTTTTCCTAGAATACAGAATGGCATATACATGTCCCACACTTTACAACATACGACATGGCTCTCACTCTTGGTAGATAGAGTGGGGAAAGAAGCAAAGCATAAAAAATTGTAAGCTACTATTACGAGTACTCCACACTTGCTCGTTCGCCAGAACCGGCTATATGGTTCCTAGGACGGTCCTAGCGACTTCAGATTCTGCTATTGCGGAAGCAACGAGTGAGTTCAGTTTCTATATGTGCATCAACAGTTTGTCCTCGTCGTATTAGAAATGTTTTGGTTGAAGTTCTCACAAAATGTGGTGGTTTGCCTCTTGTAATTAATAGTACCTCTAGCATGCTAGCTAGCAAAGGTTTTGAGCGAAAGCAAAAATGGGAGGATGTCAGAAATTCTGTGGGATCTGGAACAAATCTCGAATCGGATGGGCTAAGGCAAATCTCAAACCTCAGCAAAAGTCTCGGAATGAATGCACTAATGGCTTTGGGTGCGGTTTTTACCGAAAATTCTAGCCTTTCTCTTAACGAGAGTGGATTTTCAGCTCCCGGGTGCCTAGGCACCCTCTATGAACAGTAAAATCAAAACAAATAGAAACAAAAATCGAAAAAATCTGAAACTTTGCAACATCAAAGATGACCAATGTTTCTAGGTGCTTGCAAGTTTTCATGCCAAAAAAACATTCGAGGAATTGTACACACAAAAAACATTTTAGTGCTTCAAGTTTTGAGCACTTTTAGCACTGAAATCTGAAACTTGTTTGTACACATTTCTCTACATGATATTTTGACATGAAAACTTGTAAGAACCTATAAAGTTTGACCACCTTTGATGCTGCAAAGTTTCAGATTCTTTTAAAATGTTTTCTTATTTTTTTGATTTTACTGTTCATAGAGGGTGCCTAGGCACCCGGGTGCTGTTACACATTTCTCTTAACAAAAACAAAATCCTCGACCTCTACCATCAATTCTTTAACCACTCTACCAACATTCCAAGTTTAAGTAGGACATTCATCATCCTACCCCGAAAAAAAGATGGGGTTGCATCTTCCGCTGACTCGACCAATCTCGCTTCAAAGCAGCCCCATCAAAGGAATCGCTAAGCTACTCACGAACATGCTTAAACCCATAATCCCGCTCTTTCTACATGTTGATCAAACAGGTTTCATTTCGTGTCGATCAATTGCAGAGAACTTCATGTACGATGTAGAGCTTCTTAACCACTATCATAGGGTCAAGAGCGTGTTTGATTGCAATCCTAAAGCAAAGTTGATTGCCGTGAAACCTCTCTGCGTTGTGTCTGAATGTTGTTTAGTTGGTAGCCTGAAATCCCGAACATGTCCATGGCCTGGAGCTCACATGCAATTGATTAACCTGACTAGATCGCGGGCATCTTGATTTGTCTGGGCCAAGACACTTGGGCTCCTGGAAGATGCGTTTTAGATCCAGTTAGCATGTTCTATGCTACACTATATATTTTTTGCGGTGTATGCTACACTCTCTGTTGACACTCAGCCATCCCATCTAATTGTTTACTACATTCATTCTAGAATATAAGGTGTGCACGCCTTTTGAAATTTCACTTTGACCATCAATTTCACTTTAGGGCCCTCTTTGATTCACAGGATTTTAAAAACGCAGGAATAGGAAAAGTATAGGGTAGGAGTGGCATGTCCATTTTAACCCTACAGGATTAGCAAGGAGTGTTTGATGGTACAGGAAAAACAAAGGAATTGTAAAAAGAGGTTGGATTGGATGTTAGATTTCCTATGAAATGTAGTACAAAAGATTCCATAGGGAAAATTCCTATGGGATCCAATCCTATGAATCAAAGGACCAATGTAGGAAAAGTTCCTAAGGAATTCAATCCACCAAAAATCCTATGAAATTCCTTTGAATCAAAGGAGCCCTTACTCTCTCATATTGTATGATCACGATAAATTAGCTGAACACACCATTTACTTGAATATTGCACCTACAAAGCGGGTGATTGAAGTTACGAACAATGGCGATGGATCACATGGCCCTACAGCTGCAGCAGCCATTTTTTATGAATGTGCAAACTTAACCCAAGATCTAGTGCCCTTTACTTCTGGTCCTGGACAGTCGGATATGTTAGCAGATGAGCTAGCTAAGAATTCTCGTGCTACTCGGCGGGTTCCATGGCGTATTGATCCACCTAGTTTACCTCTTCTAGTTCATGATGTCACCTCTCTTTAGATAAGTAAATGTTGATTTTAATTGCCAAATGGAAACTATGACACGTAAACTATCGAGAAGTTAATTAAGCTCGTTAATTAGAATAACACAAGAATAACACACCATGGGGATGTAGCTCAGATGGTAGAGCGCTCGCTTAGCATGCGAGAGGTATGGGGATCGATACCCCACTTCTCCATTTCCTTTGTTTTATATTTCTGCATCCCCGTGGATCAACAACTTGTCCACTATGCAAGTTACCTCGTTACCGGTTTTGTTCTCTTTTCTCGTTTTCGTGTTCCGGCATCCCTGTGATCAAATCACATTGTGTCTGGCCAGACGATGATGGATACCGTAACACCGAGAGGGCCCGAGAATATCTCTCCATCGTCGGAGGAGCAAATCCCAATCTTGAGCTATCAAGTTACTTGCCATACTTTTCCGTGAACCCGTAAGCCGCCGTAATAGCCACCCAGTAACGGATGACGTTTAACAAACCCCAAAGTTCACGAAGCAAGCACGAAGGAACTCGATACTCTCATGGTCTAAGGAATTATGCAAACATTAACTATCTCTGTGTTATAAACCATTAACTTGTGACGAATGAATCTCATAGCATAACAACAATTTGGGTTGATTCAACACAAGTGTTCTACCAACATCGTGCCCTCAAAATTGCCGGCATAGCCATGCCCATGATCAGGAAAACAGGATCATCCTGCAATACTTGAGCCAGTCTTAGAGGCAAGACTAGGAATATAATTTACCGTTTATTATACCACACGTGCACATGAGTTTCCCTCCAAGCCTCGTGGTTATTGTAGACTCGAGAATCATTGCAGTTATAGCATGGATCATAAACTTTCATTACAAACTCGGAGATACAAAATAACTGTTATTACTGCCTCTAGGGCATATCTCCTACAATATTGCCCTCCCATCTCTTTTCAAACATGCAGGGAACCGGTGGATCATCCGCCGGTGGTGCTGCTACTTATGGTTCCACTCCTGAGTCACAAAGCCCAGTCACTCCGGTCTGGCGAGGCGGTGGCGGTGGCGGTAGCGCTAGCGGTGACGACCTCGGCTTTGGCTACCTCGGCTTTGGTGGTGGAAGTGATGGCGCTTAAGCCTTTGGCGGTGGAAGTGATGGCGCTTAAGCCTTTGGCGGTGATGATGTTGTTGGCTTTGTCGAACTTGTCATTATGTTGAACTATGCCTATGTTGAACTAGTCATTATGTTGAACTATGCCTATGTTGAACTTGTCATTATGTTGAACTATGCCTATGTTGAACTATGTTGCCTACCTTGAACTTGTCATGCTGTGTATGATGTGCATTTGCTGTATATGTTGTGTATATGCTGTGTATTTGAACCAAATAATTTGGAAAAAAAATTCTATGGTACCTATCCCGACGGCATAACCGTCGGCGTAGATGGCACGAGGCACCAGGTTTTGCCACGTGGCAGCTCCTGGTGACCCTCTACGCCGATGGTTATGCCGTCGGGATAGCTTTCACTGTATGCCGACGGCCTAGCCGTCGGCGTAGTGGGCCACGTGGCCGTTATGCGCAGCTCCTGGTGACCTTCTACGCCGACGGTTAGGCCGTCGGGATACGCAGAAAACTATGCCGACAGCATAACCGTCGGCGTAGAAGGTCACCGGGAGCTGCGTGGAGCGGCCAAGTGGCGATGCCTGAATGGACGGCTTCGCCGTCAACGGCCGTCAGTCCCAATTCGTTGCCGAGGGGGTATCTACGCCGACGGCTATACGGAAGCCGTCGGGGTACATGCCTATGCCGATGGTTTTTGTATGCCGACGGCCGCCCGGGGTACGCCGACGTTCGAGTTGCCGACGGAGGTACGCCGACAGCCACTGTCGGCGTAGCCCTATGCCGACGGTTTATGGGCCTATGCCGACGGCCTTAGGCCGTCGGGATAGGTGGTTATTCTGGTAGTGAATACAGATGATCGAGCAGGCCAACTGATCTAACATGGCGCGAACTGCAGCCCTACGAGCCATGTTGTTCAGGCCTCTCACGTTCCAGCTCGCAATAGCTAGGGAACTACTCATGGATAAACCAAAGGCACTCCAGGCGGCATGAAAAGGGAAATAAATTCAAGTTCAAATTAGGACGATACAAGGAAAGCCAGAAGGCTTTTCCGGCAGCCACACGGCGCACAACTACACAATACTGAGAGTTGTGAATTAAGCAATGCATAAGGAAACTAGGAGTCTTCAGAGCGCAGGCATAGGAGCCATCGCGGTCAGGCAACGTGTCCAGCGAGCTCTTCAAGGATAGCCTGCAGCTCGGCATCTGGGAGCTGCAGCTGCGCGGGAGAGGACAGCCCCGCGATCTCAACTAACTTGGCGATGTTCTCCGGTGGCATAGGTGCTCGAAAAAACTGTAGGTAAGCTAGCAGGGTATCATCAGTGAAGTCCTCTGGACGCTTGATGAAACCAAGCCGTGTGCTGATCAGAGCTTGCAAGCGCCTGGAGGAGGACAGGATGGAGCGCAATCGAAGGAGCCTTGAGCTCTGGCGCGAGCCCTTGACGACGCCCAGAATCCTTTGCTTCAGTGGACGCGGTGATGGTTCCGCAGCAGGAGGTGCTCCAAGGATGGAAGTGGACAGCAGCGCAGCAATCTTTCCAATGAAAGCACGCTGCTCATCGATGTGGAGGCTGGCCACCTTCTCAGTTATCGCTGAAACCAGACCTGGTCCTGACAGGTTAGCAGCAGCTAGGGCGGCTTGCCTAGCTCTAATCTCCTCAATGGACTGAAAAAATCTTCCGGCCGGCCAGTCCGCGGCAGTTTGCAGGCCGGGCCTAGGCGGGCTGGCCATAGCTCTTCCGGCCATCCAGCACCCTATCGTGCATGCTCTGCCCTCTAGTGTGGTGACCACTCCACTACCGGTCCCCTTGGTCCAGCCTGGGCTTCACCACCACCAGTCTGGTCTGTAAAAAGAGGACTCCTGTCCGGACAATTGGCGGTCGGTCCAAATGGTGGCCCGGTCAATTTCCACTCTTACCCGTCGCTCATTGTATTAATTTATGCACTTTAGCTATACGTTTTTTTTTTTTTGAGGTGAAACTAGGGATTTTATTCAATGTTCAGAACAGAAGGGATACAAATAATGCCTGGAAGGGACCCTAGCCACACATGGCGTCCAATAGGGAGAGATGAAGCTGCCTTAGCTAAGGCATGAGCTTCCAAGTTTGACTCCCTGTTTTCAAAACGAAAACTAGCTTTTACAAACTCTGAAGATCTAGCTTTAATTTCATACAGAACTAAAACGTAAGGAGGTGACGCTGCTCCATTTATGTTTGAGACAACCTGCAAGCAGTCCGAGCCAATCACCAGATGCGATAGATTGAGATCCTTGGCGAGAGACAACGCTTCATTGCATGCCTGAGCTTCAAGACTGGGAGCATCAACCAAGCCATCGAAAACCACGGCTGAGGACCCAAGGTACTGGCCATCCTTGTTCCTACAAACAGCCGCAGCAGCTCCTGTTCTTCCTTGCCGAGAAATGGCTCCATCAACATTTATCTTGGCTGCTTCCTCTCCTGGTGGCTTCCAATGATGAGATCTCGGTGGGGCTGGTTGTGCACTTGTAGAGATCCTGACAGTAGCAATCTCAAGGTCCTGCAAATAACGATTCACAAAACACATCGTTGACAACGGGCTTTGGAATTCATCATCATGTATAGCTTTCCTTCTTGCCCACCAAATTGCCCACATGGTAATGAGGACCTTCGCAAGATCCTGTTGATTCATTGTCTCGAAAAGCCAAAACAGCCATAGGCGGGCATCTTCAATTCTGTTCGACAGAAGGTGCTGGAGCACCTCTTCGTCACCCAAGGCCCAGACACAGCGCGCCATGCGACACTCAAACAGAGAGTGGCGCCATGAATCAGGATCGGCGTTGCATATTGAACACGCTGACGAGGTGGCCATCTTCCTCTCATGGCGGATTGTCCCTGTTGGCAAGGACATCTGTGCTAGTCTCCAAACAAAGATTCGAATTTTTGAAGGCACCTTGACCTTCCATAAACTTGACCAAGATTTGCTGTCCGCCTCCCGGTTAGAGCGACTCGGCCGACGCTCGAGCCAATCCTCCCGCTGGTGCTTGATACCATTAATCATCTTGTATGCAGATTTAACAGAGAATACTCCTCTCGAGTCATAATGCCATGACCAGAAATCCGCCTGAACTCTTGTACTCAAAGGAATATTCATAATCACCTCCACGTCTGGGTTGACAAAGTGCTCCTCCAGCTTCTGCTTATCCCAAGTTCTGGTTGCCGTGTCGATGAGCTCAGCGACAAACTGTGGCGGGTTCGCTGAGATTGAACACAGCGGCTTTAGCATAAAATCACGCGGCAACCAATTATCCCGCCAAATATGCGTATCTGAACCCGAACCAATTCTCCGAATGAGGCCCAATGCAAGAATATCTCTTCCTTCTATCAGCGATCGCCATACCTGGGATGGATTATTTCCCACTGCCGCAGTAAGGATCTCCCCTTGCGGGTAGTACCGCGCCTTGAGTACCCTTGCACTAAGGGACTCAGGTTCTTGTAGAAGCCTCCACACCTGTCGTGCCAACAGCGACAGATTGAATAGTTCAATGTCACGGAAGCCCAGACCTCCCATGTTCTTTGGCTTGCACATCGTCCTCCAAGACACCCATGCTACTTTCCGTTGGCCTTGCTTGCTTCCCCACCAGAATTTGCGAAGAAGTCCATTTATGTGCTCACTCAGGCCACGCGGCAATTTAAAACATGACATGGAATAAGTTGGAATAGCTTGTGCCACGGATTTTATAAGGACTTCCTTTCCTCCTGCCGACAAGCACTTCTCCATCCATCCTTGGATATGCTTCCAAATTCTATCTTTCAAATACCTGAAGCATCCTTCCTTGCTCCTACCAACATCAGTCGGCAGCCCTAGGTACTTCTCTGTCAATGATTCATTCTGTACTTCCAAGATGTTTTTTATTTGAAGCCTAGTTTGCTCTGGAACACCCTTGCTGAAATAGATCGAGGACTTGTCCGTGTTTATGCGCTGTCCAGAAGCATCACAATACTTCCTCAAGAGCTCCAGAATTTTAACTGCACTGTCACTTGTTGCATCAAAAAACAGGAGACTATCATCAGCAAAAAGAAGATGATTAATAGATGGTGCTGTACTCGCCACTGATAATCCTCGGACCCCCAAGTCTTGAGATTTAAGTAAACAGGACAGCCCCTCTGCTGCCAATAAAAAGAGGTACGGGGAAATAGGGTCCCCCTGGCGCAGTCCCCTCGAAGGCCTGAACTCATTCAAGCTGCCCCCGTTAAAGAGTACTGAAAAAGAGACCGACGAAACACACCTCATGATTGTCTCAGTGAACCTTGGGCTGATACCCATCTTTAACATAACCGCTCTCAAGTAGGGCCACTCTAGCCGATCATATGCCTTCATCATATCTAACTTGAGGGCACAAAAGCGATTATCTCTAACCTTCCGTGTTTTCATATAGTGTAAGCACTCATATGCCGTAATAAAATTATCCGTGATGAGCCTTCCAGGAACGAAAGCCGACTGCTCTTCGGAGATAACATCTGGGAGAATGATTTTCAACCTGTTAGCTAAGACTTTTGACGCGATCTTGTATACCACGTTGCAAAGACTTATAGGTCGAAACTGTCCTAAAAGTTTTGGACTGGCGATCTTGGGAATCAAAACGATGAACGTGCGATTAATATCCTCCGGTGAATCCTCTCCACTGAGCAACCGAATAATCAAGCCTGTTAGTTCTTCACCACAAAGCTCCCAATGCCGCTGAAAAAAATGAGCAGGAAATCCGTCGGGTCCGGGTGCTTTAGTTGGGAACATTTGAAAGAGTGCTTCCTTCACTTCATCTTTGCTATAGGGGGCATTGAGCCTTGCATTCATCCCTCCATCTACTCTGCATGGAATGTGTGACAACACCTCCTCTATTCCAATGGTTCCTTCGGATGTATATAGATTCTCATAAAAAGCATTCGCCATGTTTGCCAACTCTGCCGGATCAGAAGATAGTGTACCATCTTGTCTTTGGAGCTGCGTGATTGTATTTTTTGCCCTTCTAGCACTTGCTTTTTTCTGAAAAAATTTGGTGTTGCTATCTCCCTCAGACAACCAACTTATCCTGGACCTCTGCCTCATCATTACCTCCTCCCGATATGACATCTCAACGATACGGTCCTGAACTCTCTTCTCCTCTTCCCCTGGTCCGACCCTAGACGGGTCAGCTCGCAAAGCGGCGAGCTGCTGTCGCAGCGAACGCAACTCCTGCCTTACAGAGCCAAAAGTGGCCCGCCCCCACTGTTTCAATGTGGAGGCCACATCCGATAGCTTGTTCGCTAAATCCGCTGCCGTCATTGCAGGACGGTTCTTGTTCCACGCATCTTGTAGTGTATCTCTGAATCTTCCATCTGTCTCCCACATACACTCATAGCGAAAAGGTTTCTTCAAAGCTACCCTCAGGTTGTTCGCTTCCAACTCATTCATCAACAAAATAGGGCTGTGATCAGATTTTGCCGCGGTGAGATGCTCAACTGAGGCAAAAGGAAACATAGCTGACCAGCTGGGGCTAGCCAACGCACGATCAAGGCGCACACGGCAATAATCTCCTCCCACGACTCGTTTTTCAAAGGTCCAGTCTAACCCCTTGTATCCAAGATCCGCCAACTCGCATACATCAACCGCTTCCCTGAACCCAGCAATTTGCGCACTGTCACGCTCATTTGGCCCCATTTGCTCCTCCGGACACAATATTTCATTGAAGTCTCCCATACACACCCATGGCAAAGTACTTTCACCTCGCAGAAACTTCATAGTATCCCAGGTTTTAAATCTCATACTTCGGTTTGCTGCACCATAAAAACAAGACAAACGCCAGGGAGCCTTGTCCTGCTCATTCACCACCGAGTCAATATGGTACTGTGAGAAAGTTTTTATTTCAATGCCAATAGAATTCTTCCAAAACAAACATAAACCTCCGCTTCTTCCACTGCTAGCTACTCCGAAACGACCCGTAAATCCTAAACTACCCGCCAAGCCTTCCACTCGATACTTTGCAATTTGTGTCTCCACTATACAAAGGATCGTCGGCGCACACGCCTCCACAAGATCGCGGAGCTCCTTTACTGTCGCAGGGTCGCCAATCCCGCGACAGTTCCAGCATAGGGTCCTCATTGGGCTCGGCGGTCCTCCATGACGGAGGCCGCCTGAACTGAAGTATCCATCTGCTCCACCTCACCCTCTCCATCCTGCCTTCGTCTCTTCACTATTGGTACCTTCCCAGGAGTGGTAGAAGCTGCATCTGCAGATGAGTCGCCGCCTCCACTCTCCAAGAGCAAAACCGTCCCTGCCACCTTTCCGACCAAGTTCGGTACTGCTTGACCACGCACATTCAGCGTACCATCCGCCGCAACCAGCCTTTTGCGAGCATTACTAATATTCAGACCCTGTGAAGTATAGTCCATGTTATCTGGTTCCTCCCTTTTCTCCATATCTTCCCTACCACCAACAGAACCTCCTCTACCCTGCCATCCACCCCTAGATCCTCTTCCTCCATGTCTACCTCCTCTCCCCCCCGCAGCAGCAAATTGAGGTTCCTGACTCCACAGCAGCCACTCACCCCACTCACAAGCACGCGGGTCATGAATCCCGTCTCCACACTCCTCAACCTTGTGCCCCATGAGGCCACAGAAATAGCAGAAGTCCGGCAACCTGTCATAGAAAACAGGGTACTTCTTCCTTTCTTTTAACGTAATTGGCACAAACCTCACAAGTGGTTTACTGACATCAACGTACACCCTCACCCTCAAGACACCTGTCGGGTTGATTCTGCCCTCATTGACAATTACTGTGAAAGGGGGCTCCCCCACCTTAGCTGCCACTTTCTCTGCCAATTCCTTTTTTGCTGTCAACCCATCTGGAAGACCTTTGATGCGAGCCCATAGTGGAATTTTATTCAACTTATATTCAGCAACATCAGTAAAACCGTCGTACTCTTGTATAACGACTGGTGCAAACCGGAAGATCCATGGCCCTCCATCCATTATTCTCCTCCAATCACCGAGACAATGACACTGAAACAAAAAGAGGTTGGGGCCTTTGACACTGAAGGTCACCCCTTGCGCCGCCGCCCAAGCGTTTCTCATCTGCCGAAGCAAAGCAGCGTGACTGAATGGCTTCGTGGTGTGCACACGGAAAAGACCTAGCCATCTTACCCCGCTAATCAATTCTTCAACCTCCCCAGAAAGATCCAGATCATCTTCTTCCTCGCCATGCAATTGCATCCCTGCGAACTTGTCCTCCAAGTCTGGTTCCGGGCCAAAGTATCCCCAATCCTCATCCTCTTCTTCACCCGCACCGGCCGCCATACTCCCCCCTGCACCATCTGCTCCCGCTACTGCCTCCTTGACTTCCTCATCTCCGATCGGCTCCTTCCCATCTCGTGCCCGATTCCTATCTTCCTTCTCCGCTTCTGCCCTCACACCGCCGAGCGCGGCCTTCTGAAGCCTCGAATCCTCCATGCAAGCTTGTCTCCTTGACCTGCTCTTGATAGGGACTCCTGGCCGCCGGAGAGATCCGGCCGTCGAGGAGGATTTGCGTGGACTCCGACGTCGCCGCCGGAGGATACGATGGAACCCTCCTTTAGCTATACGTAAGCTGCTTGAATTTCAATTTGGGTCAGTCAATTTCTTGACCATTGATTCTAGCTCTGAGTTACTTCTTTTAATAGTTTTCTGAGCTGGTTTGGGCTGTTTTTTTTTTTTTGTACTGACCATATATTTGGGTTAGTCGACTATCTATTTGGCTGAAGCCCATTTACCTGTACCGCCCAGACCATCCCTCTTTCCCTTTGTTATTTTTCTCTTTTACTGTTTTTTCTGTTTTATGTGTCTTCCTTTTATTATTTATATTTCGGTATTAATTTGTTTATATTTTATATTTTATAGGTATTTTGGAATGTTTGGTGAGTGTAAATGTATACACACAACAACTATGTAATATGTGCAAAAATGATATTATTATATTTTTTGTTTGCATACTACAAAAGTGCAATTTTAGCGTATATTTATGTGCATGTTCTTGTTTTTAACATTTTCATTAGCTTTATTATACTAAATCATCGCTGTTATAAAACTTCACTATTTTGAATTTTGTTTTGTTAATATTTCTTTTCTTTCTTCTTTCAGGGTAATACCAATGCCACTAATTCATACGTTCTTAGTAAAAGAGAATTTGCATTTTTTTACTATTTTATGTGTATTCTTCCATATTTTATAAAAGCACAATTTTTTGTGTATTATGTGCAAAAATATTGAAACCTTTGTTTTATATTTTTTTTATTTCTAGACATGCATCCATCTACCATTTGCATTAACATGCCAAAAAATGTAGTGTGATGTCGGGCTGGAGAGGAGCACAAGATCGAGGAGTACATGCTGCCCTACACGAGAAGATGTGGCTCTACCATTTGAACACACCCTAACAACTGTGCTTTTTGGAAAGGAAAAAATCATGATTTTTTTGCCCGAACTTTTTTTTGTTTCCACGAGAAGCACATATTTGTTTCTCATGGAGGCACAGATTTGCTTCCATGATAAGCACAATTGTGCTTCTCCGAAAAGGAATATGATCATGATATTTTCTATGTTAATTTTTGTGCTTGCACCAGAAGCATGGATTTGCATCTTGTGAAGGCACATTTTGTGCTTCTCAAAAAGGAGAAAAAAAGTGGTAAACACGTCTTCTGGCTCCGATTTTTTTTCTTCTAGATTCTTGAGAAAACAATCCATTGAAACTTACAAATAATTGATCTAGTTTCGATGATCTCGACGTGAAAAATCCAACGGTGGAAATGGTTCGAGATATTGACAAACGATTGAAGAGATAAAACATTTTGAAAAAAATGAATCTAGAAATAAAATGAAAACTTTCAGGTTGCAATAGTGTGCCACTTGTCAACGCATGAGAATGTGGGAGTGACCTTTACAAGATTACTCCTTAACTAGTGATTTCGGTGATTTGCCCCATTTTGTTGAAAGAGTACGAGTGAAAAAAGGTGAGAGTGCTCAGTTTCTTTTTTTTTTAAGAAAACCTCGCTAACTTTATAGATTCTCAAATACGTTCATAGGTACAAGAATTGGATCATAAGGAATGCCCAACCAAACATGACGACCTCCTCCGAGAGTATAAGCATATTCAGCGAGATTGGGAGCTTCAAAATAAAATTGGTGATGAAAATAAAAATGTGCTTCCATGAGAAGCACATATTTGCTTTTGGTGGAGGCGCTAATTTGCTTCCGCGAGAAGCACATCTATGCTAAAAAAAGCCATGAATATTTTTGCATGATGTTTTTTTTGCTTCCATGATAAGCCTAGATTTGCTTTCTCAAAAAGTGAAAAAGTTCACGAAATTTTCTTTATTCCACTAGAAGCACATATTTTGCTTCTCGTGGATGAAAAATCATGATTTTTTTGCTTGAACTTATTTTCTGTTTTCATGAGAAGCACATATTTGTTTCTCGTGGAGCCACAGATTTGCTTTGGCGATAAGCATAGCGGTGTTTCTCCGAAAAGGAAAAAATCACGGTTTGGTCTGTATTTCATTTTATGCTTGCACTAGAAGCACATACTTGTATCTCATGGAGGCATAGATCTGTGATTCTCAAATATGAAAAAAACTACGTTTCTGGCTCCTTTTTTCCTTCTGGATTTTCTGAATAAAAAAGTTCATCGAAACCTACTAACGTTTGATCTAGTTTCGTAGTTCTCAACGCGAGCAATTCAACGGTGAAAACGGTTCGAAATATGGACAGACGGTTTACGAGATAAAACATTTTGAAATAACGAATCTAAGAAGAAAAATGAAAACTCTCATGTTGCGACAATTGACGTACATGTGTCAACGCATGAGAATGTGGGAGTGACCTTACAAAACTACTCGTCTACCTTGTGATTTCGACGATTTACCCCATTTTGTCGAAACAGTACGAGTAGCAAAAAAAGGGTGATGACGCCCAGTTTTTTTTTGTAGAAAATCTCGCTAACCATATTGATTATCAACTACGTATAGGTATAGGTACAAGAATTGGATCATAAGGAATGCCCAACCAAACATGGCGACCTCCTCCTAGAGTAGAATCATATTCAGCGAGATTGTGAGCTTCAGTTTTCCTACGTTCAAAGATGAACTTGCATGACACGAAATTTCCACGACAATCGCTCCGAGTGCTGAGCCCAGCCCAAAATTGAAGTTGGCCTGCATCTTGTCGAGCCCAATTATTATTACGAATTTTGTTGTTGAGCCCGGCCCAAAAGCCGCACTATATCGTTTTTTAGGGTGAAGCAGCACTGTATCACTACTCTACACTGCCGAATACTCCTCCCCGTTTCCCTGCTACCTCCGGCGGCGGCTACTCGCCACGAGCGGGCTTGCCGGCGGCGAGTCGACGGCCTCCGCGAGGCACCCATCCATTCCCATCCCATCCCATCCCATCTCATCCCCTTCTTTCTACCCCGTTCGCATCGTCTCAGCGTCTCTTTGCCTGGCAGGAGCGACGCTGCCTGCCACCTGTTCCACGGAATGCCTCCCGGGGAAATGGACGGGAGCGCACTGCCGGGGAGCGGCGGCGCCGACCGGATAAGCGACCTCCCCGACCAGGTCCTCCACCACCTGCTCTCCTTCCTCCCAGCACAGGAGGCCGTGCAGACGTGCGTGCTCGCCCCGCGCTGGCGCCACCTCTGGAGGTCCACCACAGGACTGCGCATCGGTGACTCTCACCCTCAAGATCGTATGCATGTCAAGGATCTCCACAAGTTCGTGGACCATCTGCTGCTCCTGCGTGAGCGCACTGACCTAGACACTGTCAAGATCGCATTCGATGAGTTCTCACAAGAAGACCAACCCTATGTGAACCTATGGATCCGTTTTGCTGTGATGTGCAATGTTCGTGCACTCACCGTTTTTTTCTTTGATGATGGGCATCTCTACCTAGGCGACCTGCCTCTTGTGTCTCGGCATCTCAAGACATTGCACCTTGCCGGTGTAGCCCTACGAAAGACCTTGCTTGATTTCGCTAGCTGTCCAGCATTAGAAGATCTCATGTTGCTAGGTTGCCGCATCTGTGCCAATAGGATATATCGTCCTGTTCGGTGAAGCATTTGATCATCAGAGCTTGCAGTACCGCTGACCCAGATTCCCGGTTTCGTATTTCTACTCCAGGCGTTGTCTCTCTTAAACTAGATGCCTGTAAACGTCCGACCCCTTTACTTGGAAACATGCCGTTGCTAGAGACTACATCTGTGTATCGTTATGGCTTTGACTATGATGTCTGTTTGAATTCTGACTCTGGCGTTTTGTGTGGAGCTAATAGCAATGCATGTAAGAATTGTGTTTCTGTTCGCAATAGTGTGCTTCTCGATGGTATTTCAAGTGCTAAACATCTTGCGTTGAGGTCTACATTTCCAAAGGTATGACACTCATCTTCTTTACTCCTTTATGTCATCCCTCATTTGTGTTGTACTATCTGCATTGTTTATGTATGCATTATCACCATTGAGCGATCTTGGATTACCATCCTGCATTCTCAGTAAGGATTACTTGATCATTTACTTTTGTATTTGTGCTACAGTTCATCTTCTCAAGAGATTTGAAGCATTGCTCTACATTTAGCAAGTTAAAAACATTATTCCTCGATGAGTACTGGTGCGAGGCTCCTGACCTGGATCCACTAGCTTGCATTCTGAAAAACTCACCAGTTCTGGAGAAGCTCACTCTTGAAATCTTTTCCTGGGTATAAATCTTCTTAATGAACAATTGCTGCACTCTCAAAAAATAATCATTCATCTTGGTTAACTGTTTCTACTTACCATAGGAACCAACTCATAAAGTGGTAATGAAAGGAAGCTACACCTCAATTGAGAGATCGTCTGCAATATCAGAGCACCTTAAAATAGTTGAAGTCAAGTGCAATGTGGTGGACGACAGGATTCTCAATGTTTTGGAGTTTCTCTCTGCGTTTAACATACGTAAGCTAACCATTGACCCCTTGCATGCTTTCTGTATTCTGAATAAGTTTTCATGTATGAGAAAGAAACTAATAGAGCAAGCAGTAAAGAAGGCAATCCCGAATTATGTAGGAACTGTTTGTAGGAGTACCAAATTGTTCACGGCTTGAAAATTCTGGACCATGTCTGACCAGTCGCAAAAAAAGTAAAACCAATGTAATCCATTTTGTTGCCAAAGGGTGTTTAAGTTAAACTGTGTTGCAGAAATAATAAGTGTAAAACAACATGTGGACTTGTTGATTAGTTCTTGCCTTGTGGGCACTGGCACGAATGTCTGGATTGATTCATTCAGGGTAGTGATACATTATCTTAACATGTTTCTAAGCTCTGAACAGTGACTCAAATGTGTGTTGTAAGCCAATAAACTATATTTTGACTCATTGTGTTTTTTAATAGTCGGTGCTAATGGATTGCAATTGTTTTGCCTTGTTAGACATAATCAGGTCCTTGCCCTTACGGGCTAAATTATTCAGCTCCCAGTTTGCTTATGATTCCTCGCTTTGTTACTAGGAAGTATTTACAGTTTACATAACATTTTGTTGAAATATAAACGTATGTTCATAACATGTCTAGCAGTGTATGTCACGATTTTTTAATGCACATTTTCCGCATTCTAATTTGGGAGCAGTTTAGCTAGTTGTTCCTCTTTTAGATTATTATCAGCTAGAAATGGCCGGATCAAATGTAACGAAGTTTGTCCCTGTTTTAGATAAGCTGGACTTGCACCCGGTAAAGTTTATGTCCTTCATACTTTCTGAATCTGAATACTGTTCCAGTATCTTCATTTTCATTGTCAAATAAGTGAGCATTTTTTTTAACTTCTGCAAATGCAATAGACACTTACACTATCCTTCCATTTCTGTACAGGATTCAGTTTCCATACCAGGAAGGGCTAGAAGATCTGAGTTGACGGCAGATAGGCTGCGGCAGAGTTGCCATCTTCTTTTTTTGTGTATGCATCATATGTGATGGTGTACGATCCGCAGTATGTAACTTATGAACTTAGACCACCCAGTTCATAGTGGGACTTGGTTTTATCCTATTATGCTTTTGGTCCATGCTGATTTTATTCAGTTCTTGGACTGGTTATTGTGCTCTCTTAGCAATATATTTTTGTCTTGGGCGCATAGCTTGTTCTGTTATGCTGTGATCCATTTATTCTATCTCCTTGGTAAGATCTGGATGTTTGGAAAACTGAAACAAGAGATGTTTTGTCAGTTTGTTTGTTCGATGTTCTGCAAACCTACACAGAGAACCGATAATGAGCTGCAGCTCTGAACTATAAGCCATGCCTGATCTGATAACTAAGTAATGGGGCGCCCCTATCCAATTCCTTTCATCCAGGAATCTTGAGTTAGCATTGCTCAAGTAATCATTTACAGATTATTCGAGTTGTTTGGGTGAACATTTTCCTTGTGCTTCGCTGGATCTTACATTATTAACTTCCTTCTGATTAGTGCCTTCCATTTGAGTAACATGTTTAATCAAATGTGGTGTGGGGATTTATTTCACTTTTGGTTAGTGCCTTCCATTCGAGCAATAACATGTTCATTCACGAGGTAACATCAGGATATGGCACTACTCTCAAATCTTTCAGAAATCATTACATCAAAACAGCAGCAAAGATCACCTTAACTAGCTTCTTGGTGGAGTGGTCAAATTTGCAGCGCACAAGCTCCATCGATCAGCTGCCTATTGTCCGGAGCATACATCAATCGCTACTTCCTTCAGGTTTGGTTTTGCTGAAAATTGACAGCAAGAATAGCCAGCTGACCTTTTAGGAGTTGCTGCTTCGGAATAAAGGCAGGTCCTTCAGTTGCTATTATTTATTTTGATGGAAGAGCTATGTCATGAATGCAACTGTCTACTGCAATAGCTCACCAATCACCATTGGTTGCAATTCTTCTGCAGAATCCGAGTAATAAAGCACTTAAGATTGGAAAATGGACAAGCTAGAGCATCTGACGAATTTAAATGCACAATCACTACTTTGAGTTAATTATAAGCGAAAATTATGCTTACGAGAGGATCTAACCAAAAGGGTATTCTTGCTGTCGTCGAGACACATCAATGATCCTTATTTGTTAAACGAGGTTCAACAGGCGCACATAGATCTGTGAAGCATGATTATTGTGTGTCATCTAACCAAAAGGGTGGTAATTGGTATTATCATTCCTAAGCGAAGCTTCTAGTTAAAGAAAAAGTTTTTTATTTCCTGGAACTGGGTACATTGTAAATTAATTATTTCTAGGCAACTTGCATGGTGGCCAAATCCTTGGCGTCCCTTAATCGACCGTCTCACTGAAAGGTGTGATACCTCAATACTAGAGGAGTCCAAGGTGATCAGAGAGGTGACAAATCAATAAGAGGCCGCCGAGGCCGTGCTTCTGTGAAAAGTCGAAGGTTGTGGGGTGAAAGTTGGGCAACACTCTCTCATGGAACACGTACAACACATGAGAGTTGAGATGAAACAATCAATTAGTTGTGATTGTAGATGTCACCAAACACGTCCTTGGAGTATGCTATGTCTGTCGTTTGTGGTAGGCAACATCGAGGATACTAAAGTAACCAACACTACCAAACCGAAACCACTTAACAGTGCCTCTGGTAGCCACCAGCTCCGGTAACACAACGTTTCATGATGTTTGCATGCATGTTGCTCGGAGAGGTTTGCCTTGGACTTCGGTAAACAGCAAAAGACAACACAAACCCTATGGCTAGAAATATTCCTGCTGCCTCTAATTCCTACTTCCTAGATATGTGTAGCGGATATGTTTCACTCATAAATAGATACATAGAATTAGAGCGAGTTGGACATCTTTGAGACTATAGAGGAAGACCGAAGACAGCTCGGTGGGAGATGATTTTATATTGTGAGGTGGAAGGCTATGTGTGTGTGTGAGGGGGGGGGGGGGGGGGGGGGATTAATCTAATCACATCACATGGAAGTTGGAGATGGTCGAAAAACATTAATAGCACTAGTATATATATGCACCTAAAAGAGGAAAATAGACGCCTTGCTCGGATTGATCATATGTAAATTTCATATTTTGGAGGCTATTTAGTTGGAGTCAAAAACGACATAAATCAGCATTGGTTGCAAAAATCCGAGTAATGAAGCACTTAAGACTGACAGACTACAACATCTGACGAATTTAAATGCAAAAATCAGTGGAATCTTTAGTTAGAATTGCTTAAGTAACCATTTACAGTTTCTTCTAGTTGTTTACATGCAGATTTTCCTTCTACTTTGCTGGATCTTACACTATTATCCTCCTTTCGATTTGTGCCTTCCATATGAGCAACAACATGTTTAATCAAATATGGTATGGACACTAGTAGAAAACATGGCTTTCGTCCTAGCCGGATCGGAGCAATAGTCCCGGTTCGAGCGGCTAAGACGCCAGACAGGGCTCGGCAGGCATCAATTCCGGTTCGAATGAGACCTTTGGTCCCGGTTGCGGACACCAACCGGGACTAAAGGGGTTGTGGCAGGCGCGATACCCTTTAGTCCCGGTTTGTGTCTCCAACCGGGACTAAAGATCTGTCTTCAGTCCCGGTTTTAGACCCCAACCGGGACTAAAAAATTGCCTATATATATACTCACACCTGCCCGCCCTCTCCTCTGTTTTTTTCTTCATAGAAGGTGGGAGGTCGGTGCTAGTTTGTTTTCCCTTCCTATGCACATGAGGTGCTCGATGAAATGCCTGAGAGCACATGATGCCACTTGAGGCCACACAATCCATTCTTCTCCTCTGTTCTTTCTCCAAGCTCGACCTCCAAGCTTCATTTTCTCCAAGATTTATCTAGATTTTGTGGTGCACCAACTATCCAAGTGTTCTAAAAGGTTAGCAACTTCATCCTTTCATCTCTCATTGCTAGTTTAATTTAGCTCATTTCATGCTCTAGATAGTTACTTGTATAATTTTCTTACCTGTATTATTGTTTGTTATTATATAGTGCCATGGTTTTGATATCCACCCCGTCAGCTCTCTTCCGGTCTATGACTCGGATGTGGTATATTATCTTTTATAACTATTTGTTTCATTTAGTGTTTATTACAATTATGCCGACCAACTTGACATAGATATTTTTATCTAGGAGGTATGTGAACCGGAAATTCCAACCGACCCTCTTGTCGAGAGCTTAAATTTAGACGAAAAAAAATATTTGAAAGAAAAATTGAAAAGAATTGAAGAGGAGAAGATGAAATTGGAGTTGCATGTTGCTGATGTCGTCGATCTACACAAGATCCAGATGGATGCAATGCGCTTGAAGATTAGAAAGATTAGAAAATATGCCATTAATAAAGAGGCTTCGTATCATTATGTTGTTGGATCAATTATTACCTTAGTTGCGATTTTGATAGCATTTGTTGTTGCATTTAAATGTTTTACATAGTTGTATGTTAGTTTCAATGTATGTTAGATGCTCTAGATAGTTGTATGTTGTTTTATGAGAATTATGTATGAACTTTATGTATTTATTTTTGTTGTAATAACATTTAATCAGTATAGTACTTTGGTTTTAATGTGATGAACTTGTATTAATTTGGTCATTTCTCTATTCATGATGTTCAGTAATGGTTTTCGATATACTTAATTATATAATGCGGATGAACCGGCAATGGATGTACGGTGACCGACGCACTGTCGAGTACATTACGGGCCTGCATAATTTTATCAGTGTGGCTCAGGCAAATAATCTGAATGGTTTTATTTGTTGTCCATGTGTTGACTGTGAGAATAAGAAGGATTACTCTTCCTCGAAAATCCTTCACACCCGCCTGCTTCAGTTCGGTTTGATGCCTAGCTATAATTGTTGGACCAAGCAAGGAGAAATAGGGGTTATGATGAAAGACAATGAAGAAGAAGAGGATGATGACAACTATCCTATGTTTCCTGAATACGGTGATACTGCAACGGGGGAAGGTGAAGATCAAGAGGCACCAGATGTGCTGGCTGATGATCTTCGCCGGGTAATTGTTGATGCACAGAGAGGTTGTGAAAGTGAAAAGGAGAAGTTGAAGTTGCAGCGCATGTTAGAGGATCACAAAAAAATGTTGTACCCAAATTGCGAAGATGACAACACAAAGCTCGGTACCACACTGGAATTGCTGCAATAGAAGGCAGAGAATGGTTTATCTGACAAGGGATTTGAGAAGTTACTGAAAATAATAAAGAAGAAGCTTCCAAAGGATAACAAATTGCCCGCTAGTACGTACGAAGCAAAGAAGGTTGTCTGCCCTCTAGGATTAGAGGTGCAGAAGATAGATGCATGCCCTAATGACTGCATCCTCTACCGTGGTGAGGAGTATGAGAATTTGAATGCATGCCCGGTATGCGGTGCATTGCGCTATAGGATCAGCCGCGATGACCCTGGTGATGTTGAGGGCAAGCGCCCCAGGAAGAGGGTTCCTGCCAAGGTGATGTGTTATGCTCCAATAATACTACGGTTGAAACATTTGTTCCAAAACAAAGAGCATGCCAAGTTGTTGCGATGGCACAAAGAAGACCATAAGAAAGACGCGATGTTGAGAGTACCCGCTGATGGGTCGTAGTGGAGAAAAATCGAGAGAGAGTTCCCGGACTTTGCGGATGACGCAAGGAACTTATGGTTTGCTCTAAGTACAGATGACATGAATCCTTTTGGGGAGCAGAACTGCAGTCATAGAACCTGCCATGTGACTATGTATCTACAACCTTCCTCCTTGATTGTGCATGAAGCGGAAGTTCATTACAATGCCAGTGCTCATCATAGGCCCTAAGCAACCCGACAACGACATTGATGTGTACCTAAGGCCATTAGTTGAAGAACTTTTATAGTTGTGGGATAAAAAAGGTGTACATGTGTGGGATGAGCACAAACATGAGGAATTTGACCTACGAGCGTTGTTGTTTGTAACCATCAATGATTGGCCTGCTCTTAGTAACCTTTCAGGACAGACAAACAAGGGATACAATGCATGCATGCACTGTTTAGATGAGACTGAAAGTTTATATATTTGGATAAATGTAAGAAGAATGTGTACCCGGGACATCGTTGATTTCTTCCGATCAGGCATCTCTTAAGAAAGAAAGGCAAGCATTTCAAAGGTGAGGCAGATCACCGGAAGAAGCCTGGCCACCGTACTGGGTTTGATATATTTGATATGGTCAAGGATTTAAAAGTAATCTTTGGAAAGGTTCCTGGCGGTCAATCTGTTCCGAATGACGCTAACGGACACGCCCCCATGTGGAAGAAGAAATCTATATTTTGGGAGATACCCTATTGGGAAGTCCTAGAAGTCCACTCTGCAATCGACGTGATGCACGTGACGAAGAATCTTTGCGTGAACCTGCTAGGCTTCTTGGGCGTGTATGGGAAGAGAAATGATACACCGGAGGCACGGCAGGACCAGCAACGTATGAACTAGAAAGACTGCATGCATCCAAATCAATATCAAGGTCCTGCCAGCTACACTCTTACCAAAGCAGAGAAGGAAATATTTTTCGAATGCCTGAGCAATATCAAGGTCCCGTCTGGCTTCTCGTCGAATATAAAGGGAATAATAAATATGGCAGAGAAAAAAATTCCAAAACCTAAATTCTCATGACTGCCACATGATTATGACGCAATTGCTTCTGGTTGCATTGAGGGGGCTTTTACCAGAAAATGTTCGATTAGCCATTGTGAAGCTATGTGCATTCCTCAATGCAATTTCTCAGAAGGTAAACGATCCAGAAATCCTACCAAGGTTACAAAATGATTTGGTCCATTGTCTTGTCAGTTTTGAGTTGGTGTTCCCACCATCCCGCTTCAATATTATGACGCACGTCCTAGTTCACCTAGTCGAAGAGATTACCATTCTAGGTCCTGTATTTCTACACAATATGTTCCCCTTTGAGAGGTTCATGGGAGTCTTAAAGAAATATGTTCATAACCATGCTAGGCCAAAAGGAAGCATCTCCAAGGGCTATGGAACAGAGGAGGTTATTGAGTTTTGTGTTGACTTTTTTCCTGACCTTAAGCCGATTGGTGTTCCTCAATCGCGACATGAAGGGAAACTGAGTGGAAAAGGCACGCTAGGAAGGAAAGCAATAATATGTAGGGACGGGCATTCTTTCACTCAAGCACACTACGCGGTTCTAAATGGTTCTACCTTGGTGGCCCCGTATATCAAGAACACAAGAATATTGTATGCTCCGGGGCAGTCTGACGACTGGATTACACGTGCACACATGTGACCGGCTTCACCGTCATCACTTTGTCTCTAGTGAGTTTCCGGACTTATAGCTGGAAAGTCCCACTTCGGACATATCAGAGGGAATCTTTGTAAGCGTTAGGGTATACATGTGTTTTGGGTGTTCCTAGGGGTTACCCTAACACAAGCAAGCAAAAACTTTCACTTTGCTACCCCCTTCTGAAGCCGGAATCTTTGTAAGAGCTAGGGCATTTTGGCATTTGAAACATAATTTTTGACACAAGCAAGCAATTATGTCCAAACAAAATATGAATGTGTAGGTTAATTATGTTAAGAAAAAGAATTTGACATCTTATTTGCTCCATTTGGCTTAACAGAACTGAAGATATGAATTTTTAAAGTTTGCTCTATTTGCTTTCATTATGCAACTTCCTGTCAAAATGATACTAGTTGATAGAAATCTTCAAGATGAATCCACAGAAATTTGAATCAACTCATTTGGTTTAGTTTTCAAATTGTTATGCATTTTACAAGAATTAATTTCAATCTGTAAAATTGAATCTGTCAAATAATTTCTTCAAAATCAAAATTAAAACACCTCATGTTGACTAACAGAAACATAATATAATTTGGCAAAAGAATAACAAGAAAACAGAAACTAAAATAATTAAAACAAAGAAAAAAGTATAAAACTAAAAGAGCTAAACAAAATCTGTTTTTGATTAAAATACCTATTTAAATTATCGTAAAAATTCCCAAATTGAACATACTGATAAAACACACTAATATTAAACAACAGAAAAAAGAATCACTCAAAAATCTATTTTTAAACTAAAGTTATTCACAAAACAGTGATTCATACAAATTTCAAAGAATTCAATTTTAAACTATTCGAATTTGAAAACTACTGGTACTAACAGAAAGTTTATATTTTTTGTGACCTAAAGCAAAAATATTAAATCAAAAACTCTAAATGTTCTAAAAGTTATTCAAAATCTAAACACAGAAACTGTCATGTTTAGAAAAACAAAACAGAAAAGAAAAAGCCACCTTTAGTCCCGGTTTTTATCACCAACCGGGACTAAAGGTTCCTTCCTGCGCGGAATTTGGGCCACCGAAAAGATGGGTCTTTAGTCCCGGTTGGTGGTTGCAACCGGGACTAATGGTCTCAGCTCCCGTGCGGGAGAAGGACCTTTAGTCCATGTTGGTGGCTGCAACCGGGACTAAAGGACCTTTAGTCCTGGTTGAGGCCACCAACCGGCACTAAAGATGACCTTTAGTATATATATATCCTCGGTTTCCCAGTGCCAGTTACGGCCAGGGAGAACACATCGACGCTGCCAGGCCGCCCTTCCTTGACGCCGAACCGCTCGTCGCCGTCGCCGCTCGTCGCCGCTCTCCTCATCGATGCTCTTCTCGCCGTCGTCGCCGTCGCCGCTCTCCTCGTCATCGTCGCTGCTCTCCTCGTCACGCCATCGCCGCTCGTCGCCTGTCCATCGCCACCTTCGCCACACCGCTGGCAGCAAGGTTGGATCCTCTCCTTCCCCTCCCATCACATGGATTGCTTTGTGTAGGATTAAGTAGTGTTGAATCAACATTTTTAATGATGTAGAATCCATAGTTAATTCCATGGATTGCTTAATTTGTGTACAAAATGTTCTCGGCGACCCAAATTTAGTTCCATTTTAAGTTCCATGGATTAGTTCGACTTTTAGTTATTACGTAATATTCCATGGATTTGCTTAGTTTGAAAAAAGTTAATCACTTAGATGTGTATAAAATGTTTTAGATGTATAAAAAATGTACAATGTATCTGAATAAAAATTGGTATTAAAACATATATTATAAAAAATGTGAATCGTGTATTTGATAGGTGTATAAAAAATATAGACATGTTGTGAGATATAAAAAGAAATAGACCTGATTTGTTTTCATAGGAATTTGTTCTCGGTGACGATGCTTGTCCCGCATCCTCGTCGTCGACTCGGCGGCGACAAACAGTTTGAGAGGCGCCATGTTCGGGACTGGGCTCCGCGGGGCTGGCACTGGGAGGTGCTACCTTTCGGGACGCGCATCTTAGTGAGGAATCGGGGTCTCGTCGTCGACTCGGAGCTTCTTTGGTGGCGGTCGCATGGGCCACTATCGGTCCACAGGGAGCCGACCGCCGAGGAGGTGATACGTCGCCGTTTCAGGGAGGAGGACGAGCACGTCCGTCGCTACATGGTTGCGTTGGACGTCAGGTTCTCCAATACCTGGCAGTTTCTTCAAGGATCTCACCCGAGCTATGATCCTGTGATGGTTCCTTCTCTTTGGGTGTTCACCGCGAGTCGACATCCAGTTTGATTGGGCGACATGTATTAGTGATATTATGTGATATTATTGTTGCATTAGCTGGATTATTCGAGATGTATTAGTGATATTATATTATAATATTATTGTTGCAACTGGATTATTCGAGATGTATTAGTGATATTGTGTGAATTTGTTTTAATAATTTGATTTTTTAATCGAGATGCAAATAAACATGGAAATGTGAATTTGTTTTAATAATTTGTTTATAGCATTGAAATAACTTGCAAGTCTTTCCAGAAACTATGGAACACGACAGAGACAAAGAACAAGAAGACATGTTGGGGGAAATGATCCGCGACGGAGATGATATCACCTCACAATATCTGAACAACTCCGGTGAGGGAATAATGGAGGGAGAAGGTGACGGCTCCGGTGAGGGAATGGAGGGAGAAGACGACGGCTCCAGTGAGAGAATGGAGGGAGAAGATGACGGCTCCGGTGTTGGAACCTTAAGTATTGCAAAGTCCGGCGAGGTATATTAATTAAGCCTCTGCTGACTAGATGCATTAATTGATTTGTATACATATATGAACGCCTCTTTCTTTTTTTAGCCCTCCGGATTGAGCCAATCTTCTATAAAGAAACGAGGCCTGAAAAAAGGTTGGGCGATAATGAAAGGTTCAAGATCGAAGAAATTGCTGAAGATGGCAAACCGATTCGTCGCGTGCAGAACGCAAACGCATTTGCAAGTCAGTGCGGAGTTATTGTTAGGGACAGCATCCCGATCACCATTCGAGAATGGAATAAGCCAAAGGCGGATGGAGTTAGTTATGTCGACGATAGATCCAAAGAAATGCTTTGGAATATGCTCATGACAAATTTCACCCAACCATCAGAGGTGGATCCAAATATAGAGCGAAAACTTAAGGCGTGGGCTCTTAAGAAGATGGCCGCACAATTCTGCAACTGGAAGAAAAGATTGCACCAAGACTATATCCTGAAAAAAAAGACTCCAACATTCATCGGAGCATATGAGAGGATAAAAGATCACTGAGACGCATTTGTGAAGTACAAGACATCGAATGAAGCTAAGAAAAGGTCAGAAATAAATAAGAACAATGCTGCGAAGAAGGAATATCGCCATGTTATGGGGTCAGGTGGCTACAAGGTTGCCATGCCTAAGTGGGAGAAAGCTAAGAACGACCTGATTAATAAAGGGATTGATCCAGATACATTGGAGTGGGCCGAACGGGCAAAGACTTGGTTCTTCGGGCATTGGAGAAAGTTGAACCCAGAAACAGGGAAGTGCGTTTTTACAAATGATCAACTTGCAACACCCCTCGAAGCCCTTAAAGATGTAATGAAGGACGTGCAGGACGGGAAGTTCATTCCTGACAGAGAGAACGACGAGCTGACACGCGCCCTCAAGAATGCTGAACACAATGGACAAACACGAGGCACATCAAGCTCTGTTTGTGGAAGATTGGGTTTCCCGACTGCAGTGACACTTATAGAGGCCGAGAGAGAAAAAAGAAACAACAAAAAGACCGGCTATGGCAGATAGAAGGAACGAGTGCCGGGTTCATGATTCGTGGATGGCAGGTATGGTTTACTACTCTGGCGTCTTAGTCGTGGTGAGATGACAGACCTGGAGTTCAATGGCGTTTTTGGGGTGTTGCCCTGGTTTGATTCTTTCAACGACAAAGGCTTCACTTTTGGTGAGCCACCTTGGAGGTCCGTAAAGCTGCATATCAGCGATGGAGCCGCGTCGAGCTCGGGTGAGGAGGTGATCCGTCATTCTTTTCTTCGGTGGCTGTTGTGGTGGTGCCGGAGGCAGGTGACGGGCGTTGGTGTCAAACTCAGGGATGTTCTGCTATCTTTTCAGTTTTGTCATGTCCCTCCTTACGTAACTTGTACTTTGATCTTTATGACATGAATGAGACACGTATTATACCATGCAAAAAATATAGTGTTTTGATTGACTTAATAAAATAAAAATGTTATAATTTTCGTTCCATCTAATGATATAGGAGATACCTACCATATGTCCGATGCACTAATGTCTTGACCTCAGATGTTTATATGATACATGCGCACACACACTATAGTATGGTTAACTTTTGTATATATACACAAATTAAATTAATAATTAAATATGCAAAAAATCGTTCTTTTATTTTGAATATAATTCTACTTACTTTTTCCTTTATTTTTTAGAAAGTGATCCTTTTTTTATCCCGATTCTATTATTCTCCTTGAAGGAGGCCTCTAAAATAAACTGAACAACACTGCTAAAGTTGCAGGTTCAAAAGCATCAACACAGTGTTTTTAACTCTGCTGAATAAGTAGGGGATTTTTCGATTAATTTAATCCAGGAATAAATCACTAACATGGCATTGACAGTATTAAGAACATACTGATATTCAATCATGCAAGCACATACTACGCTAACAGTAGATACATCTACGTATGACGCTAGCATGGCTAAAACAGAAATCAGAAAGAGCGGGATAAGCGAGTTATACCCTCCAGTAGGCCAGGCAGAAGCCGCAGCGGCGGCGGCAGCAGCATCCTCGGCGGCCTTCTTCTCGGCCTCGGCCTTCTCGGCAGCGGCACGGTCGGCGTCGGTAGACATGACGATGATGATGGCGACGCGGACGTAGAGGAAGTAGACGGACGGAGGCGAGCAGTCGCGTAGTCGCTCCCCAAAAACCTAATCGCCCCTCTCCCGTACAGGATCTGGAGAGGCGGGGTTTCGGAGGCCTGCTCTCCCGTCGACCGTGTACGCAGCAGACGGGATGGGATCACCGGTGGCAGCAGCAGCAAAGGAACGGTGGGCAGAGGCGGTGCGCGTGGAGGCAGAGATGCGATCTGTTTCGCGTATCGGCTAGGGTTCGCAGCGCCTCACATAAAAAGGCGCGGCTGCGTGGAGAGACGTGGGCCGAACCCACGTCCAAGTCGGACAGCCCACGATCTGACGTCTCAGATAGTGGCCCCATCTGTCAATGACTCTCCGTTCCTGACCGGCAAAAAGAAGCGCATAGGTATGAGCTCGGCTCGGCTCAATCCCGCAACCCGCGGCGCGTCGTGACGAGGCGAGGCGGGCGGCGGAGGAGGAGGAGCGCGCGAGGGCCTCTTCTCTTCTCATCCTCCAATGGCATATGAGAGAGAATCCCTTATAAACCACTCCAACTCCCTCTCCACTAGCAAGGTGGGACTAAACTTCCCACCACCTCTCACATACACATGGGCCTTAGGGATTAATCTGAAATTCTATATGGGCCAAAGGCCCATGGGCAGATTTCAACAATCCCCCACCAGATCCCAAAGACCCATTGTGTTGTCCTTTGTTCCAAACACTGTTTTGATATACCAGTATTTCAGTGAAGACCGGTTAAGGTTGAACTTCACCTAGAGCAAGTAGCTACACTCCTTCACAACTGAACAATGGACTATGCCTTGAATTGTCAGTTTGGCGTAAAGAAGTTTCACCACAGGTCTTACTAGTACTAGACTGCCGAAGGCTGACCCCTCGGGTGGAGCATATTAGTCACACTCCTGGCCTATTCGTGAGTTTACTAGAGATCACCCCAATCTCATAGACTGTGACCAGCAGTCAGACTCACATAGGTGTGTTCCTCCGAAGATCGCTCTGTAGGACAGCATCCTTGGAACACATTAAGACAGTAGTCATCCTACCATACAGTTTTCTCGAGAGTATTGCATCTCCAATGGAGTGGGTTAGTAAATTTACTCTCCTCAGTTCACCACTGGCTTGTTTTCCCAGGTCCTACTTCACGGGATCTCCGATCACATAGGTTGGGTTACTACCATGGCAACTCATGTGGGTCTCATACCCATCTCCCTCGATGCACCATCTATCACAACACGTGATAGCCCTTTAGTAAAGGGATCTGCTAGATTCTTAGCCGTTTGGATATAATCCAACGCTATCACTCCGGAGTTTCTTAATTTTCTGACAGCTTTTAATCTCATTCTTATGTGTTTGTTGGACTTCATGTTGTCCTTTGAACTCTTCACCTTGACAATAACTGTTTGATTGTCACAGTTCATAAGGATGGCCGGAACCGGCTTCTCAACCACTGGCAAGTCCATCAAAAGATCTCGAAGCCATTCTGCTTCGCCACCAGATGTGTCTAATGCTGTTAATTCTGCTTCCATTGTTGATCTCGTTAAGATCGTTTGCTTGCAAGACTTCCAGGAAACAGCACCACCTCCAAGAGTAAACACATACCCTGTTGTGGCCTTCATCTCATCAGCATCAGAGATCCAATTTGCATCACTATACCCTTCAAGTACCGACGGGTATCCGGTATAGTGAAGTCCATAGTTCATAGTACCTTTCAGATAGCGCATGACTCTTTCAATAGCATGCCAATGTACATCACCCGGTTTGGAAACAAACCGACTCAGTTTGCTCACAGCAAATGCGATGTCAGGCCTCGTTGCGCTCGCTAGATACATGAGTGAACCAATAATTTGAGAGTATCTCAATTGATCTTTAGGTATGCCTTCGAACTTACGAATCAGCACACTAGGATCATATGGTGTTTGAGATGGTTTGCAGTCCGAATATCCAAAACGACTCAACACCTTCTCAACATAATGGGATTGCAGAAGTGTAATCCCACCCTCATCATCTCTCAAAAGCTTGATGTTCAAGATAACATCAGCCACTCCAAGGTCCTTCATCTCAAAGCTCTGAGATAAAAAGGACTTAACTTCCTCAATCACTTTGAGGCTAGTTCCAAATATCAGTATGTCATCAACATACAAGCACAGTATAACTCCTTCGCCCCCACCATAGCGATAGTATACACATGTGTCAGCTTCATTAACAAAGAAGCCAACAGATGTCAAAGTTTCATTAAATTTCTCATGCCATTGTTTAGGCGCTTGTTTCAGGCCATATAAAGACTTCAGCAACTTACACACCTTTCCTTCCTGACCATCTATTACAAAGCCATCTGGCTGTTGCATATAGATTTCCTCGTCTAACTCTCCATTCAGGAAAGCCGTCTTGACGTCCATTTGATGGACGAGAAGACCATGTGAGGCCGCCAACGAGAGTAGTACTCGAATGGTAGTCAGTCTGGCCACAGGTGAATAAGTATCGAAGAAATCTTCTTCTTCTTTCTGGGCATAGCCCTTAGCCACAAGCCTAGCCTTATACTTTTCAATAGTACCGTCGGGCCTAAGCTTCTTTTTGAACACCCACTTACATCCCAATGGTTTGCAACCATAAGGACGTTCAGTAATCTCCCAAGTCCCGTTAGCCATGATGGAATCCATCTCGCTACGGACTGCATCCTTCCAGTAGTCAGCTTCTGGAGATGCATATGCTTCTGAAATAGAAGTGGGAGTATCATCCACGAGGTACACAAGGAAATCATCACCAAAGGTCTTTACAGTCCTTTGTCTCTTGCCCCTACCAAGGGTTTCCTCGTCATCCTCCTCAGGATTTTCATCGTGTGTTTGTTCATAATATTCCATCGGAATGGCAGGTTCAGGAGTCTCCTCATGTTCCTGTCTAGAAGTGCTTTGCATATCTCTCATAGGAAAAATATCCTCAAAGAATGTAGCATCCTTAGACTCCATAATTGTACCGACCTTCACGTCAGGTACCTCAGATTTCACTACTAGAAATCTATAGCCAACGCTGTTCTTAGCGTAGCCCAAATTAACGCAGTCCACGGTCTTTGGTCCAAGCTTACGCTTTTTGGGAATCGGCACGTTGACTTTCGCCAAACAGCCCCAAGTGCGCAAGTATGAGAGTGTTGTCCTTCTCTTTGACCACTGCTCATATGGAGTGATCTCATTATCTTTTGTCGGAACCTTATTCAGGACATGACACGAAGTCAATATAGCCTCCCCCCACCATGCCTTGGATAAACCCGATGTATCTAACATGGCGTTAACCAAATCAGTTAGAGTACGGTTTTTCCGCTCGGCAACCCCGTTCGACTGGGGCGAATAGGGAGGCGTCCTCTCATGAATAATACCGTGTTCCGCACAGAAAGAATCAAACTCATTTGAGAAGTACTCTCCACCACGGTCAGACCGGACTCGTTTAATTTTCTTTTCAAGTTGATTCTCAACTTCTGCCTTATAGATTTTAAAGTAGTGTAGAGCCTCGTCTTTAGTATTTAACAGATACACATAGCAATATCTAGTGGAATCATCTATCAATGTCATGAAGTATTTCTTTCCACCTTTAGTCAACACACCATTCATCTCACAGAGATCAGAATGTATGAGTTCTAATGGCGCCAAGTGTCTCTCCTCCGCAGCCTTATGAGGCTTGCGAGGTTGCTTAGCTTGCACACACGTAAGGCACTTAGAACCTTTGGCTAAAGTGAAACTCGGGATTAAATTCAGTTTTGCTAGCCGCGTCATAACACCAAAACTAATGTGACAAAGACGTGAATGCCAAACTTCAGATTCATTAACACTCGAATGAATATTGTTCACGACTTTATTACAAAAATCAGCGAGAGAAAGGCGGAACATTCCTCCGCATTCATAACCCTTTCCAACAAATAGTCCATATTTCGTAACAACTACTTTATTAGACTCGAAGACCAACTTAAACCCTTCTCTACATAGAAGGGAGCCACTAACGAGGTTCTTCTTGATGGCGGGGACATGCTGCACGTTCTTCAGCTGCACGATCCTTCCCGAAGTAAACTTCAGATCGACCGTGCCAACACCATGAACAGAAGCACTCGCGCCATTCCCCATCAATACGGACCCGTGACCTGTGGCCTGGTAAGAAGAAAACAATGAAATGTCAGCACACACATGAACACCTGCACCTGTGTCCACCCACCAATCGGTGGACTGACAAACTGAAAATACAGCAAATAAATTACCGTACCCAGATGCACCACTTTCATTGTTGCCCACAATCATATTGGCGGACTTGGAGTCCTGCCCTGGCTTCTTGTACTTGTTTGGGCAACTGCTAGCCCAATGTTCCTCCGAACCACAAGTAAAGCAGCCATCTCCCTTCTTGTTCTTCTTGAAGGTCTTCTTACCTTTCTTCTTAAAGTCGGTATTCTGTTGGACACCGTTCTTTCCCTTGGGCTTGTGGAAGTTAGGATTCTTCTGACGCACCATATTGGCCACAGAAGTTCCTTCGACCCCTTTTCCGTGCGAGTCCTTTGCTCTCGAGTTCTGCTCAACACTCAGATGGCCGATGACATCCTCTACTGAGAATTCACGCCTCTGATGTTTCAGAGTGGTAGCAAAGTTCCTCCAGGAATTAGGAAGCTTAGCGATTATACAGCCCGCGACAAACTTGCCCGGTAAATCGCACTTCAGAAGCTCAAGCTCCTTAGCAATGCATATTATCTCATGAGCCTGTTCCAATACAGAACGGTTTTCAACCATCTTGTAATCATGGAACTGCTCTATAACATACATCTCGCTCCCAGCGTCGGTGGCCCCGAATTTAGATTCGAGCGCCTCCCACAGGTCCTTGGCAACTCGCACATGTAAATATGCGTCAACCAGCTTATCTCCGATCACGCTTAGAACTGCTCCAAGGAATACGACGGTGGCCTCCCTGAACGCCTTCTCCTGTTCAGGAGCAATCGTTGCCGTGGAAGGGACACCGGCGACCCAGAACACGTTCATCGCCGTGAGCCATAAGGTGGTTCTAGTCTGCCAACGCTTAAAGTATGTACCGGTAAACTTATCCGGTTTCAGTGCAGCAGCAAAACCACTAGCCGAAAAATTCCTACACACATTAGGTGATAAGCGAGTTATACCCTCCAGTAGGCCAGGCAGAAGCCGCAGCGGCGGCGGCCTTCTTCTCGGCAGCGGCACGGTCGGCGTCGGTAGACATGACGATGATGATGGCGACGCGGACGTAGAGGAAGTAGACGGACGGAGGCGAGCAGTCGCGTAGTCGCTCCCCAAAAACCTAATCGCCCCTCTCCCGTACAGGATCTGGAGAGGCGGGGTATGAGCTCGGCTCGGCTCAATCCCGCAACCCGCGGCGCGGCGCGGCGCGGCGCGACGAGGCGGGCGGCGGCGGAGGAGGAGCGCGCGAGGGCCTCTTCTCTTCTCATCCTCCAATGGCATATGAGAGAGAATCCCTTATAAACCACTCCAACTCCCTCTCCACTAGCAAGGTGGGACTAAACTTCCCACCACCTCTCACATACACATGGGCCTTAGGGATTAATCTGAAATTCTATATGGGCCAAAGGCCCATGGGCAGATTTCAACAAACTCCCTCCAGCACGAAAACAACACCAGAGTAAACTTCCATTTTTTTTTTTTTGATGCACCAGTGTCTTCCAAATCATACTCCATTCAGCTCCGTCCCCTGCTGGCCTGCCGCTTGAGGACGTAGTAACAGTACGCTGTATACATGTGTCCATGCAAGGCCTTCTGAATTCTCTACGACTTCCGGATCTTCAAGATAACTTCCACACTTGATGCATCTGATTGTTAGTACATGGCTACCTAACAGGATTGGCAAAGCTTGTACAAGATACTAACTTCTATTCTTTTATGGATGTGCAAACTTAATTAGCTCAAGTTCTAGTGAGGACGACCTTCATTTTCTGGTCCTGGGGAGTGTAATACAAGAGCGCACGAGGTAGCTAAAGAATCACGTGTTACTTGGCACAGTGGCGGATCCAGGAATTGAACTTACCCGGGGCGAAACATTTCATGTCTAAAATTTTTGATGGACAAATGCAAGCTCGCTGAACCAAAACTCATAAAAATTCAAATATGAAGCTAGATGCACTCGAAAATTAACATAACTAATAATTCAAAACTGTTCAAGATTCTTGACAAGTAGATCATGTAACCACCAAAAATCACAAAATACAACATAAACGTCACAGAGAACTACTAACATGGACTCCCGCTGCTTGAATCATTCATTCCATGGCCCAAAATATCCTTTTATCTGTAGGGTTGCGAGGGAAATCATGCCCATACGACTGGCATGGACCTTTCTTCAAATATTCCCTCCTCACTGCATCTCTGATTTCTGGAGTAGAATAATCTGCAATTTGTTTCCGGAGTCCCGGATCAGGTTCAACATCTGCTCGACTAAATCCTAGAATAGAAGCTTGCAAAGTGTTATCATGAGAGCTCTGGTTAGACACTTCAGGTTCACGAACGGGAGCTTGAAAAATGTTTGCATCAGAGGCGAGCCGTTGGATAAAACGCATATACTCTGTACCAGTACTACTCTGTGGCTATATATGGCTAGCTATATCAGCAGGCTTCAAAAGATGTAAACCAAGCACTTTGATAAAAATGCATATACTCTGGTGGACTACCTGCTGGTTGCGCTTGCTGACTTTGCAAACTGCAGCTCCTGCGCGTTTGCACGAGCTCGATGCTCGGCCGCTGCTGCCTGGGACTGCTTCTTTTGGTTCCCCCATCCAGTGCCCGGCGACCAGCGGCCCGGCGAGGCGGAGCTCTGTGGCGGCGAGCCGGCGGTCGGCGAGGCGGAGCTCTGTGGCGGACTGGCGGTGAGCCGGCAGCGGCTAGGTTAAGCTCGCGGTCTCGCTGGCTGCCTGTGTCGATTGGGGTTTGGGGAATTTTTCTGTCTGCCTGTACGTGTACGTGGGTGGTGTGCTCGTGCTAACTAGTTTCGGGCTATGGGCTGGGCCAGGTGTGGCCGTTCTTTCTATCCAGTGAAAATCCCACATGTATTGGCCCATGTACAAAACGAACCGTATTTTTTGTATACGCTGATTTCGGCTACCCGGGGCGGCCGACCATACTCGCCCCTACCGTGGCGCCGCCCCTGACTTGGCAGTTAGCATGGCATATTGTTTGATCCACCTAATAACAGCTTACCTATTCTATTCCAATGCTGATGTAAAGCTGTTAATTATTTGCACAACACCAAGGGGATGTAGCTCAGATGGTAGAGCGCTCGCTTAGCATGCGAGAGGTATGGGGATCGATACCCCACTTCTCCAAAACATTTGTGGTTTTTGTTTGCAGATCTGAAAATACGGTAAAGAAAAACACTACTTTGACTTTACCTTTTTTTGGATGAGAGAGATCTTGGCTTTACTTTTGCAACTCCAAATCTCACAAAAGCATACACACAATCTGTGCTGCGAATCAAAAGCAGTGCGGTAATAATCACAGGCCAAAAGCAAAATGTTACCATCATTTCCCATTTGTGGTTTTTGTTTGCAGATCTGAAAATACGGTAAAGAAAAACACTACTTTGACTTTACCTTTTTTTGGATGAGAGAGATCTTGGCTTTACTTTTGCAACTCCAAATCTCACAAAAGCATACACACAATCTGTGCTGCGAATCAAAAGCAGTGCGGTAATAATCACAGGCCAAAAGCAAAATGTTACCATCATTTCCCTCAAAAAAAAAATTGTCCATCGTGATTTTGATACCGGCCTCTTTGTAGAAAAGAAATAAAAAGAGCAAAACGATACTAGGAGACACAGTCACATCATTCCAGGAAGGAAAAGAAAAGAACTCTTCTATACGTTCTGCCCCACACTGCACCCAACCCAATATATTCAGTCAATCAATCTCGCCAATGCAACAACCAAGGGAAAATCAAGGCACTTGGATTTCCAGATCCAGTTGGAGTAGATGGGAGCTTCAATATACTCAGAGGATAACTTGTAGTCGAGAAATTCATGAAATGCTAGTTCTTTTGATTTCTTTTCGATTTTAGAATCTCGGCTTTTGCAAAGTTGATATTTGAATTGGAAAATTATCAGAGAGTGTTAGAACCGATCAATCTCCAAGTGTGACAGGAGAATCACAGCATCTTTTTTCCTAGAATACAGAATGGCATATACATGTCCCACACTTTACAACATACGACATGGCTCTCACTCTTGGTAGATAGAGTGGGGAAAGAAGCAAAGCATAAAAAATTGTAAGCTACTATTACGAGTACTCCACACTTGCTCGTTCGCCAGAACCGGCTATATGGTTCCTAGGACGGTCCTAGCGACTTCAGATTCTGCTATTGCGGAAGCAACGAGTGAGTTCAGTTTCTATATGTGCATCAACAGTTTGTCCTCGTCGTATTAGAAATGTTTTGGTTGAAGTTCTCACAAAATGTGGTGGTTTGCCTCTTGTAATTAATAGTACCTCTAGCATGCTAGCTAGCAAAGGTTTTGAGCGAAAGCAAAAATGGGAGGATGTCAGAAATTCTGTGGGATCTGGAACAAATCTCGAATCAGATGGGCTAAGGCAAATCTCAAACCTCAGCAAAAGTCTCGGAATGAATGCACTAATGGCTTTGGGTGCGGTTTTTACCGAAAATTCTAGCCTTTCTCTTAACGAGAGTGGATTTTCAGCTCCCGGGTGCCTAGGCACCCTCTATGAACAGTAAAATCAAAACAAATAGAAACAAAAATCGAAAAAATCTGAAACTTTGCAACATCAAAGATGACCAATGTTTCTAGGTGCTTGCAAGTTTTCATGCCAAAAAAACATTCGAGGAGTTGTACACACAAAAAACATTTTAGTGCTTCAAGTTTTGAGCACTTTTAGCACTGAAATCTGAAACTTGTTTGTACACATTTCTCTACATGATATTTTGACATGAAAACTTGTAAGAACCTATAAAGTTTGACCACCTTTGATGCTGCAAAGTTTCAGATTCTTTTAAAATGTTTTCTTATTTTTTTGATTTTACTGTTCATAGAGGGTGCCTAGGCACCCGGGTGCTGTTACACATTTCTCTTAACAAAAACAAAATCCTCGACCTCTACCATCAATTCTTTAACCACTCTACCAACATTCCAAGTTTAAGTAGGACATTCATCATCCTACCCCGAAAAAAAGATGGGGTTGCATCTTCCGCTGACTCGACCAATCTCGCTTCAAAGCAGCCCCATCAAAGGAATCGCTAAGCTACTCACGAACATGCTTAAACCCATAATCCCGCTCTTTCTACATGTTGATCAAACAGGTTTCATTTCGTGTCGATCAATTGCAGAGAACTTCATGTACGATGTAGAGCTTCTTAACCACTATCATAGGGTCAAGAGCGTGTTTGATTGCAATCCTAAAGCAAAGTTGATTGCCGTGAAACCTCTCTGCGTTGTGTCTGAATGTTGTTTAGTTGGTAGCCTGAAATCCCGAACATGTCCATGGCCTGGAGCTCACATGCAATTGATTAACCTGACTAGATCGCGGGCATCTTGATTTGTCTGGGCCAAGACACTTGGGCTCCTGGAAGATGCGTTTTAGATCCAGTTAGCATGTTCTATGCTACACTATATATTTTTTGCGGTGTATGCTACACTCTCTGTTGACACTCAGCCATCCCATCTAATTGTTTACTACATTCATTCTAGAATATAAGGTGTGCACGCCTTTTGAAATTTCACTTTGACCATCAATTTCACTTTAGGGCCTCTTTGATTCACAGGATTTTAAAAACGCAGGAATAGGAAAAGTATAGGGTAGGAGTGGCATGTCCATTTTAATCCTACAGGATTAGCAAGGAGTGTTTGATGGTACAGGAAAAACAAAGGAATTGTAAAAAGAGGTTGGATTGGATGTTAGATTTCCTATGAAATGTAGTACAAAAGATTCCATAGGGAAAATTCCTATGGGATCCAATCCTATGAATCAAAGGACCAATGTAGGAAAAGTTCCTAAGGAATTCAATCCACCAAAAATCCTATGAAATTCCTTTGAATCAAAGGAGCCCTTACTCTCTCATATTGTATGATCACGATAAATTAGCTGAACACACCATTTACTTGAATATTGCACCTACAAAGCGGGTGATTGAAGTTACGAACAATGGCGATGGATCACATGGCCCTACAGCTGCAGCAGCCATTTTTTATGAATGTGCAAACTTAACCCAAGATCTAGTGCCCTTTACTTCTGGTCCTGGACAGTCGGATATGTTAGCAGATGAGCTAGCTAAGAATTCTCGTGCTACTCGGCGGGTTCCATGGCGTATTGATCCACCTAGTTTACCTCTTCTAGTTCATGATGTCACCTCTCTTTAGATAAGTAAATGTTGATTTTAATTGCCAAATGGAAACTATGACACGTAAACTATCGAGAAGTTAATTAAGCTCGTTAATTAGAATAACACAAGAATAACACACCATGGGGATGTAGCTCAGATGGTAGAGCGCTCGCTTAGCATGCGAGAGGTATGGGGATCGATACCCCACTTCTCCATTTCCTTTGTTTTATATTTCTTTTCAGATCTGAGAATATGGTAAGAAAAAACTATCTTGTCTTTATCTTTTTTGTTGAAAGAGATATGGACGTTACTTTTGCAAATCCAAAACATACGCACAATCTGTGCTGCGAACCAAAGCAGCGCAATACTAATCACAGGCCAAGAGCAAAATGTAACCATCATTTTCCTAGAAAAGACAATGTTATCATCATGATTTAATTGCCATCCTCTTTGTAGGAAAAAAAAAAAGAGCGAACAGTACTTGGAAACACGGTCACAGCATTCCAGGAAAGAAAGAAAAAAAACCTTGTCTACATGTTCTGCCATACCCCCGCCAAAAAAAATTCAGTCAATCAATCTCGATCGCCAATGCAGCAGCCAGGTGAAAGCTTTATCCCTGGAAGGACACTTGGGTTGCCAAGTCCAGTTGGAGCAGATGAGCGCTTAAGTATGCCCAAAAGAAAACTTGTACTCCGTACTCAGAAAATTCATCAAATGCTCGCACAGATAGCGGCAAGAAGGGGAACATGCCAAGGGGTCATAGCATCAGGCACATCACTGGCATATTGTGCTTATGTTTGGGATTTGCAAAAGTAAAGTCAATATCTCTCTCAACAAAAAAAGTACAGTCAAGATAGTGTTTTCTTACAGTATTTTCAGACCTGCGAAGAAAAACAACAATGATCAAAATTGCATCCCTTTTTCCTAGAAAACAGGATGGCATATACACGTATCATACTTCACAACAAAGGCAAGACTCACACTCTAGGTACATAGACTGGAAAAAAAGAGCAAAACATAAAAATGTGTAAGCTACTATTACGAGTACTCCACAATTTTCTCGTCCGCGAGACCCGGCAACATTGTTCCTAGGATGGTCCCAGCGACTTCATCTTCTGCAATGGTGGAGTCAACGAGTGAGTACAGTATGCTAGTACATATAAGACCAAGTTTACAAACAAATACATACAAGACTACACAGAAAAAGGTATAAGACCAAGTTTACCGAGATAATCTTTGAGACATTAAAAGACTACAAAGGCTAGGAAACTGAGTGAGAACTTCGAGACGTTACAAGGCTACACAGAAAAGGGTTTACCGAAATAATCTTTGAGACATTATAAGACTACACAGGCTAGGCAACTGAGCGGGAACTTTGAGACATTATAAGACTACACAGAAAAGGTTTACCGAAATAAAACTGTGGAGGGTTATCAATGCTAGAGGACCCAAAACAATTTCTCTCTCCAACTTCATGGTCGTCTTGTGCGCCACCTGTAGCTAACCCCTCGAAACATAAGATCGACAAGAACCTGGAAGTTACGTGGTACAAATCAGATTTTTAGATCATTCTGTGGTAAACGACATACTTCAGATCGGGTTGCTCCGCCGACCATGAAGACAAAAATTCGGTTGCCTAGCCTCTTGAAGTCACCTGCATCCCACACGCGGCTGGGTCCCCTCCTCTCTCCGACTCATGCCCTCCACTCTCTCTGTCGTATAGCGCCGAGTCCCCGTCCCCTTCCTCTCCCAGCAACCCACCCTCTTTTTTTTTTTAAACTAGGCAAAAGATTTGCCATTTTCATTAATTAAGAAGAGAGTATTGTTACAGAAATGCCGTGAAACGGCAAAAGCCTAAACGGATTACTCTCGCGGCATTACATTGCTCAATTCCTTGGCACCTGCAATAGCCCAAATAGACATTTCTTCTTTGATGATCCGTGAGACGATCGCCACCGGCGCCGCCTTGCTTCTGAAGACGCGCGCATTCCGTTCCTTCCAAAGCTCCCACCCCACAAGAAGTAGCAGAGAAGATAAGGCCTTAACCGGTTGGGTGTTGCTCGAGAGTAGCTCATCCCACCAAGATTTAACTGTGCCGAATTGGTGCCAAGTAGCCATTGGAATAGCAAGCCCGAGCCAGGAGAACACCTCATCCCAAACCCGGAGAGAGAACCTGCACTTGAAAAGGAGGTGGGCTGCCGATTCTTGCACCTGATTGCAAAGATGGCACCGGTCACAGTTTGGCCATCCTCGGCATTGCAGCCTATCCGCGGTCCAAATTCTGTTTTGATTGACTAACCAGGCGAAGAATTTGCATTTGGGAGGAGCCCAAGCCTTCCAAATCGAGACCGGAAAGCTATAGTGGGTGAGTCCAGCGAACTGTGCCAAATATGCAGACTTAGCGGAGTAGTTGCCATCATTGGCGAGCTTCCACAGAATGCTATCTTTGACGCCCGGTTGGATGACAACGTCCGCAAGCTTCTCCCACAGGGCCGAGAATTGCTGAAGATGCTCAAGCGTGAGGCCGCTTTGGGTGTCAATTTGAGCTATCCAATGATGATCCCTCAAGGCCTGGGCAACCGTTCCGCCTTTCTTGCGAGAAATCTCAAAGATCTTTGGCGCAATGTCCTTGGGTCTTATACCCTCTAGCCAAGACGATTCCCAGAAAATCGCTTTATTCCCATCACCAATCGTCACCTTGGTCGCAGACGCAAAAAGATCACGGTCCGCAGCCGTGCATAGCGTCCCCTGTCCGCACCACGCCCTCGGGGGTTCATCCCAGTCTAGCCAAAGCCACCGAAGACTGAGGGCAGTGGCAAACTTACCGAGATTTAGAATGCCAAGACCTCCATATTCCTTTGGTTTACAAACTTGCTCCCAGTTAACCTTGCATTTGCCACCAGTTACCTTGTCCGTTCCGGCCCAAAGATAGGCACGTCGCAGCTTGTCAATTGCCTTTAGGACCTCCACCGGAAGGTCCAGCGGAGTGATGTGATGGATGGCCACCGCCGTGAGGACCGCCTTGACCAAAGTCATGCGACCCGAGACAGCAACATGCTTGCCTTTCCAAGGCACCAATTTGCCAGCCGCCTTGTCCTCTAGCAGTTGCAAGTGAATCCTCTTAAGTCTCTTGATCGCGAGAGGGAGACCAAGGTAGCGGATAGGGAAGGAGGAACGACAGGCCGGGAAGGACTGAAGGATATCATCGAGGTCCACATTGGCACATCTGATGGGCGCAACAATGCTCTTGGCGCAGTTAGTGGACAAGCCCGTGGACTCACCAAAGGAAGCTAGCATGGTGGGCAGGAATTGGACATCCTCCTTATAAGGGGCACAGAAAACAGCAGCATCATCGGCATATAGGGAGGCATGAATCCCCGCGTGCCTCCCGGGCAGGGGGTGAAGCTTCCCATGTGCAGTGGCTTTGTTGAGGATATGCTGAAGCGGGTCGATCGCGAGGACGAAGAGCAAAGGGGAAAGCGGGTCACCCTACCTGAGGCCACAACCATGCTTGATGGGGTCGCCAGCAATTCCGCTTAGCAAGACCCTCGAGGATGCCGAGGAGAGGAGGGCCGAAACCCAGTCTTGGAAGCGAGTAGGGAGGCCATGATGGCTCAACATCTCCAGCAAGTAGTCCCACCTAACAGAGTCGAATGCCTTCCTAATGTCAAGCTTGAAAAGGAGCATGGGTTTTTTTGTGCGGTGAAATCTTCTCGCCGAATTCCGCACATACATAAAGTTGTCATGTATACTTCTCTTTTTTATGAAAGCACTCTGGGCGATGGAGACGATGTCGTTCATGTGGGAAGCAAGCCTAGTGGCAAGAATCTTTGCAATGAGCTTGGCCACCGCATGGATTAGGCTGATCGGTCGGAAGTCAGAAATCTCCTCTGCTCCATCCTTCTTGGCAACGAGAGCAATATTCGCCAAGTTGAGCCACTGAAAATTTCTAGTTTGAAGATTGGAGAAGCTATTGATCACGAGCAAGATGTCATCTTCAATAATCTCCCAACAACTTTTGAAGAATTTTCCTGTAAAACCATCCGGGCCCGGTGCTTTGTCACTAGGGAGAGCAAAGATTGCAGCCTTCACTTCCTCTTCTGTAATTGCATCTCCAAGCATGGAGAGATCATGGTCAGCACGCGGAATGGCTGCCCAGTTGATGGTCGTTGGGTGCAGGGCACCCCTCTTCATGATCTCAGAGAAATGCGAGTGGACAATATTCTTCTTGTGGTCATGATCCGTCACCCAGCCATTGCCCTGTTTGAGTCGGTGAATTAGATTTTTCCGTCTCCGACCATTAACCCTAAGGTGGAAATACCGGGTATTTGCATCACCCTCTTTGATGTTAGTGATCCGAGAGCTTTGCCTCTTCCTAGCTCTCTCTAGAACTGCAAGCCCCACCACTCTCCTCTTAAGTCTTTTACGAAGAGCTGCCTCCTCGGGGCTGAGAATCCGCACGTCCTGGGCCTCATCAAGGCGAAGGATGATCTCCAAGGCCATATGCAGTTGGACCTTGGCATTGGAGAAAAGGGTTTTGCTCCAAACTCGCAGTTTCTGGCTGGTCTTCTTCAGCTTGTGGAATAACCTTAGGAAAGGATCGTGGTGCTGGGAGGGCTCGTTCCACGTCTCTAGGATGACTTGCTGGAAGCCCGGCATGTTGGTCCAGAAGTTCTCAAAACGGAAACTCTGCGGTCGCCGAGGGCCATCATCATTGGCCAGGAGAAGGGGGCAAAGGTCAGAGAGAGATGAAGATAAGGCATGCAGGATGTGCTTGTCAAAGGTGATATCCCAATCCTCATTGCAGAAGAAACCATCTAGTTTGGACATGGTCGGGTTATTTTGCTCATTGCTCCATGTAAACCTCCTGTTTTGTAGGTGAATTTCCTTTAGCTCGCAAAAATTGAGGGCATTCCGGAAACGGGTGATGCAACTACGGTTTGCATTAGAACGGTTCTTGTCTCTTGCCCGGTAAATTTGGTTAAAGTCACCTGTGACGAGCCAGCGTTCTCCCAAAGGTGGCTTCTCATCCTTCAGCTCTTGAAAGAACATGTCTTCCTTTCTCTCGCAGCGACTCAACCGTCTGGGTCTGTCGAGAGTTTTTTTTTATGAGGAGGATTAGGGACGGATGGACCTTCTCGGGTACGCTGGCATGAGGAGAGGTGGGTTGGCCAACGGAGCTGTGGACGGTTAGCTAACAGTGCTACGAGAGCCGGCCTAGTTTGCGAGAGGCCTCAGTTTCGGCTCCTGAAGCAGCAGCCCATTAGAACAGCTGGGCCAGTACTTAACACATGCGGGACAGAGAACAAACGGTCAGAAACGACCAGAACATCAAAACGAACGGCCCGAACCACAAATCGCTGAGAGGGCAGGGATTAGGCTCGGGCCCGAATCACAAATCGCTGAGAGGGCAGGGATTAGGGAAGTTTAACTGTCCTAAATTTGTCCTCATGTGATGGAATGACAAATTCCATTTCTCGAACTTCCGGCAAAATACATGGTCGTTACTCATGCACATAGAAATTTATTACCATCATATTGGATTCAGAACTTCTAGAAACTATCCAAGTTGGTAAAAAAGGCCTACAATCAGCATACACTGGAAGCAGCAGATGTTCAGTAATCCTTTCTTCTTTGCAGATCTGTACAAACAGTAGATGTATCATTTGATCGGATTGGAAATAAATTAAGAGTGTTTGGGAAGATTTACAACAAAATGCTTACATTTTGCATATGCAAAATGGATCTACCCACCTATTCTACGAGGTGCATATATAACAACAATGATATCCAGCAGTAGCATGGCATGCGTCGTAAAGAACACAAAAAACATGGAAACTCAGCAATCATATGAAGGTAATACTAGGTTATTGAATAAGATATGACATTCCACTTTAACTAACCTGACCAGCAGACATTGGGGATCCTCGGCTTGAAGAATTTTGCAACCAAAAAACTTAGAACCAGCCTCGAGGAACTCGTTGAACCAATACGCCATAACCAGTTTCCTGCACCTGGGAGAAATTACCTGCAGCAAATTAAGAGCGGAAACAGAATCAGCAGGAGTACAGTCAGTACACACATTGAGTGGGCAAGGAAAATCTGCAGCAATCAGAGTACAAAAAAAATTCCTCGTTGAGGCGACAATCAAACTAATGCCCGTTGTTTGTTGAGGCGACCAGCAGACCAACGCAGGTCGTCACCGCAAGAGCGTCAGTGATGGGGCGGCACCGGCGCCCACACGCACATCTGGCAATGTGGAAGGTGAGATTCCACCACATGAAAGATCATGATGTTCAAATAAGGGCTCGGTTCATTTACCTCTATCGACCAACATCTCCTGACAATCTACAGAAGAACGGAAGTTTATTCTTTTCTTTTGTCATCATTTTTGCAACATTTATCCTCTTTCGTGAACTACTCCCTCCGCTTTTAGTACAAAGTTGAGACATTTTTGAGTCACTTATTTTGGGACGGAGGAAGTACATTATTGTGTGCTGGAAAGAACATTATGAATATTTATATTAGAATATTATAGTACATTAACAAAAAAGGAAGTTTGCAAGATACAAATAATTGTTAGTACAAACAACTGCGAGTTTAGATGTTCTTGTAGTCTAATGGATTCATCAATCCGTACCTCTTAATCCTTAAATAACATCATCCCTGTCACTAATTTTTATTCTTGGCAACAGCGAGTTTAGATGTATATATTCTTCAGTTACTAATTAATAGAAGGGAATTTGTAAATTCCGAACGTTCTGATCTCTACGTCAGATCCGAACGAATCGCTCGCCACCCGATCCCCGCACGAAAAAAACGTCAGGTCCGCTCGCCACCCAATCCCCGCGCGAAAAAAGATGCAAGAACTGGAATCGAACCAACGACCTCCCGGTCGAAGTACAGGTTCAGCTACCACCTCGGCTGGCATTCACTACGTGGTAGGTAAATTCTTTGCTTTGTTTAATCTGCTGAATATCTGATCGATTGCCCATGGTAATATGGCATGCATGCAACAAAGTAGTGAGCTGGAGTGGACAAGGATCGTCGTCGTCCGGACGCGGATTTTTACTAAGGAGATTTCCAAGGCTGACCCGCAAACCTCCCGCATTCGTCTGGACCGCCCTGTCCTTACCGCGGAAGCCATCCAACGCAGGCCTGTATCGGTCCGCGGAGCGGTCCGAACGTGATTTCTCCCGCAAACCGGAGACAAACGTGGGGGAGCTTTGCGGGAGTCCATAGCGCTATCGCGCCCGTTTCTGACAGCGCGGGCACACCAAAAACCCCTCCCTCCTCCCGCGCGCGCTTCCCGCCCTGCTCCAGCTTTCCGCATTCATGCCGTTGTAGAGCGCGCCGGTCCTCATTGATGGCGGCTCAGGCGGACGGGACCTCTCACTACCTCCGGCATTGAAGCGGCGTGGCGGCCGAGGGCGGCACCCGCTGCACGCCCGGCTGAACACGCTTCCTCGCCGCAGTCAAACTCCACCATTAAGACCGCGTGGAAGCCGAGGAACCTACTCCGGCCACACGTCCGTTCACAAGCGGGTCGGCATTAAACGCAACGCCGGGCAAGCTTCCCCCGTCCGCCTTCTATTTAAAGGCAGCCATTCGCCGGGCAACAAGCACCACCAAATTCGCTTCCCTTCTCCTCCTTCTCCACTTTCCATGGCATCCGACGAGCAGTTCTCCGGCATACAAGCCGGCTGGGTGGCACGGCGAGTCCGCCGGATACGGGCTAGGCACCTCGCAACCCCGAAGGAGCAAGTTGTCGGCCCAAGCATGGCGGCGGACGAAGGGCAAGCTGCTCCAGTCCAGCACGGCGGGGAGCATGGCGGCACGGGCGTCGTCGCTGCCGTTGACGACACCGTGTTGTACCGCGCCGGCCGTGCCCACGACTGCGTCATCCGCGCCTGCTACCGCGCCCTCCGTCGTCTACGTGCGCGTGAATGCGCCCTGGCGACAGAGAAAGAGCCCGACGAGCCGGTGGCCACCGCGTCCGCCGCCAACCTCGAGGAGTAGTACCCTGGTCATTGTAACTTTGGCGACCGGGGGGGAGGGGGTTGATGAAATATACACACGATAACTTTAATGTTAGTGGCACGGTAACTTACACTTCACAGCCTGATAACTTATGTATCCTGGTCATGGTAACTTTGGCGACCGGGGGGGAGGGGGTTGATGAAATATACACAGGGTAACTTTAATGTTAGAAGCACGGTAACTTACACTTCACAGCCTGATAACTTATGTACCCTGGTCATGGTAACTTTGGCGACCGGGGGGACGGGGTTGATGAAATATACACACGGTAACTTTAATGTTAGTAGCACGGTAACTTACACTTCACCGCCTGATAACTTATGTACCCTGGTCATGGTAACTTTGCCGACCGGGAGGGAGGGGTTGATAAAATATACACACGGTAACTTTAATGTTAGTAGCACGGTAACTTACACTTAACAGCCTGATAACTTATGTACCCTGGTCATGGTAACTTTGGCGACCGGGGAGGGAGGGGGTTGATGAAATATACGCACGGTAACTTTAATGTTAGTGGCACGGTAACTTACACTTCACAGCCTGATAACTTATGTACCCTGGTCATGGTAACTTTGGCGACCGGGGGGGAGGGGGTTGATGAAATATACACAGGGTAATTTTTGTGTGAATAGCATGGTAACTCACACATTGTAGACCTGATAACTTATGTACCCCGGTCCTAGTAACTTTGGCGACGGGGGTGGGGGGAGTTGATGAAATATCCACTCGGTAACTTTTGTGTGAATAGCATGGTAACTCACACATCGTAGACCTGATAACTTATGTACCCCGGTCGTGGTAAGTTTGGTGATGGGGGTGGGGGAGGGGGTTGATGAAATATCCCTTTGATAACTTTGTGTGAATAGCATGGTAAATCACATATCGTAGACCTGATAACTTATGTACCCCTGTCGTGGTAACTTTGGCGACGGGGGTGGTGGGTGAAGAAATATCCCCTCGGTAAATTTTGTGTGAATAGCATGGTAACTCACACATCGTAGACCCGATAACTTATGTACACCGGTCCTATTAAGTTTGGCGACGGGGGTGGGGGGTTGATGAAATATCTCCACATACACCCAATAATTTTTACGCGCCACAGACCTGATTATAGGTGGCCAACAAGCCGACCCGGGTACGACACAACCCGACACACACCTAAACAGTCCTGGACTGGCACGACCCGCAAAGTTCCATTTATAAAGCGAGTCATGCCATGTCGGCATGTGGACCTCACCCTACGACCGAGGCACGTCATCGATGATAGGCAGTATTGTAGACATGATAATTTACTTACGAATATCATGGTAAATTTTCGACCCAGGCAAGAAAAAATAGTTGAAACACCTCCGGTAAATTCAGTGTAAACACCATGATAAGTTAGTACTACGGGCATGATAACTTCTGACCTGGAAAAAAAAGTCGTCGAAACATATCAACATGGAATCTAGTTTCGAAGGTCTCGTCGCGACGAGTCCTTTATGTGAAAACAATTTTTCGATCGGAGCGACGGTTTGAGCTATAAAACTTTTTGAATTTTCCGATAGAAAAAATCTATCGCTGACATCACTTGTTTACTTTTGTTACTTTAGCTTCCACGCATGCGTAAAAGAGAAGCCCGTGTGGCTGCATGTGGTGTTGTAGGAGAGAGATCCTGCATGCAACACACGATTAGGAAATGCGAGCGTGCGGGCGTGATTAGCGAGCGGGGAAAGCAATCGTTCGTATCTGTCTTTAAAATCGGAACGTTCGGTAGTTAGTAAAATCCTTAATAGAAACAAGCATTATTATTTCACATCGTACTAGTGCAGCAAATCTACCAATCTAATTATTTGCTTCATGCAGCAGCTGGTACGTAGCACTGCATACCAGGATTGTCGATCGTATTATAACTACAAGTGATAAATATTTTCAATACAACAATCATTTCTGATGGACAAAATGATTGGAGAGTAACGAAGAGATGCATCAGTTAAACTTGTCCTCGTATGTATCCTCCTGGGCCCTCAGGGTCGTTCGCCCTCTGATCTTCATCTCCCCTTCGCCCAACACGAAGCGATAGGAGGATGCAGTGGCTGGTTGGCTGGAGGGACCGGCGTCGTCGTGGCACAGGTAATCTGCTGGGACACGAAGGGGAGGGCAGGAGGCGATCGAATTATTGGAGCATGAGATGGTTGGCACCTGCACCATCGCGCGAGCCGGACCAGGTGGGAGGCAGGAACTCATCGGCGTAGGGGCTGGGAAGAGCAATAGGATCTGGCAGCGATGGCGGCAGCTGGGCTTTGCCACCTCGTGACTCGTGGGAGAGCAGAGGTCGGGGAAGGAAGAGGCCGTACGTTTTTTTCCTTCCTAGGGGCTTCATCGCTCGAGATGATTCGCAGGATGGGCTGCGCTAAAAAAGAAACGAACCAAAAGTTCCGTATGAATTAGGTTTTGCCTTTCCAAAGAAAATTGAATTCGGTTGTATCCGAGGTAGGAGTTTGAAACCCTTTTCTTAGAGTAATCCATCGGTCAACTCGCAAACCATTTGATTTGATGCGCCTCGCCCGTCAGATCACCCGCATCTTTCTTCCGAGCGTGGTTTTCTATAGCTCATCCTACATGGCACCTCTTATCAAAGTCATTCATTTCAGCATCAAGATCCGTGCGGAAAAATTTGTCTTTTTTGTTTCTCTCGAAAGAAACAACATATAAACTTCAAATTTTGCAGCACAACACAACATTCTAACAAGAATGTGGGAAAATACATTCAGATTTTTTCATGCATTTTAAATTCTTAAAAATAGTTTTTTTTAATCAAAAAAATCTCATTTTATATATTTATGTCGAACCAAAAAATCTGAAAGTATTTTTCCCACATTCGTGTTAGAATGTTATGTTGTCCTGCAAAGTTTGAAGTCCATATGTTACTTCATTTGAGAGAAACAAAAAAGAGAAATTTTCTTGTAGTAAGTTAGTTGGAGAGCACGGATCTCAAAGCAATGTTGGAAGGGTGAGGATAAGGGGTACCATGTAGGACGAGCTACAAAGGAATTTTACCCTTTCTCTCCGCTTCGCGCCTTCGCATCTTCTTCTTGTACCCATCTCCCCACTACTGCTCCATTGCCTCGATGTGCTTTGCCATCCATCTCCCCACTACTGCCCCATTGCATCGATGTGATTTGTCGTCCATCTCCCCCATAACCAGGATGTCGACATCGCCCTTACCAAGTCGCCGCTTGCAAAACACCGGCATGTTTGCCCCCAAGCTCGATATCGATCTCGACACTGCCCGTAGCTCGCGTCGCGCTCATCACCGCCTTGCAGCTCGGCACGCGTCGGTTGCAGGACCCCCATGCGGCAGTCACAACACTGCCCGTAGCTTGCATCGTCATGACCTTGCAGCTAGGCAAACTAGTGACAACGACATTTTGCCAGCTCTGAAGCTTAGTTATGTGCAATAAACGCGTTAAGGGGGAGAAAGGGCGAGCAACCAGCTATGCCAAGTGGCACCCGCTGGTTGGCTGCGGTGGGAACGAGTTATTTCTGAGAATTTTCTCTTCAGATGGAAGTGAGGCTTTTTTTCGAGATGGCTTTGAGGGGTCATGTGTGATCTGCTCGTTTGTTGAGGTGAAAAAGGTTTTCTTTTCTTTGGACGATGAAGATAAGGCTTTTTTTTCTTCGGGATGGAGAAACGAGTGCGTCCATCATCTCTCCAACTACTAGTTATACTTCAAGGAGGAGATGATGAAGGTTTGGTTCAGATTCCTTTATGTGCTATAGAGCCCGCTGTTGCTGCAGTTTGATCGGCGGTTTCTGTTTTAGTGCAGGCCAAAGCTCAAGCTATGAGACACCTAAGGAGTGCCAACTTTTCTTTTTTATCAATGTCTGCATTTTCAGGACAAAACATTGCGGAACAAAAGTCTTCGGACTAGTATTTTTGGAACTTTTTTCTATGAATGTCTGAATTTTCGGTACAAAACATCTTTTTTCAGTGAACTATCTGCATTTTCAGGACAACCCCGTTAAGAAGCATATCCGTGACGATGACCACTGCGTGCTCTGCCGGGGCGCGGCAGAGACCACAAACCACCTGCTGTTCAGTTGTCCCCGCGTAGCTCATGTGTGGTCTGCTCTCGGGATGACCTCTGAACCAAACTGCCGCTCCGTTTGGAGCTGCTCCCTCCCTCCACCTTCGCCCAAACACCACTGGGGCGACGGTGAGGCTGCTTCTGCTCTGGATGATCTGGAACCACCGACATGATATCGTTTTCCGGGGGAAGCGCCCCAGAATTGATCGCGCGATCGCAGTTGCGGCTGAGACCCTCAAGCTCTGGTCCTACCGAGCAACCCCCCCCCCCCCCCCCCCCCCCCCCCCCCCGGGCCCTCCCCCTCCCCTTATTCTATCTTTGCTGTCTTTCACAAGCAAATTGTAACCCTGTGACTCTGGGTATGATGAAATGATAATTCAGGTGGGGCGCCTTGGCCCCTGGTGATTTCCTCAAAAAGAATCATGAGATCATTGACTCTGTTGTTCCTTAGGTGAATTGCTTTGCCGAGCGCGCTGCTGGTATATGCTAAATAAGTTCCTTTGGCGCAGCTTCGTACACATTAGTTGCTCTCAACAGCAGTTTCGTCTTGTTTCCGGCTTTATGCATGTGAGCTGCGGCAACCATCATGTCCTGCAAATTGTTTCTAGGCAATGCTAATTTTCTTTATTCTGTTTTATTTTGTTTTTGTTTCAGACCTACATTCAGTCGGTCATCCATTGGTAGTTTAGTCCTGTGAAGCACCTAGATTGTTGGTCAAAATCTCATTTACATACAGAAAAGACTTGCGCTCAGCCCCGCTTTATATATAAAAGCAACTACCAATATACAACTCGATGCAACCCACCACACAACACACACACACACCCGAGGCGAGATACATAGTTGCTAGGGAACAACTGCAACACCACATCCACCTCCACGAAGACAAAGTGTACAATATGCAGCACTATGGAGTCGACGGAACCCTCAACCGAGAAATAGAGCGAAGAGGCATCGAACCGAGACTGCCAAGCCGGTGTCTTTAGGACATCACGACACTGGAGTTCCGCCACCACTCGATCCAAAGGATCAAGATTTTCACCTGGAGCATGACGAAGGGCAAGAAGCAGCCACGATGGAGACTTCAAGAAGTTGACGACGTCCATGGACGCCGCCTCCGATAGCCTGGCCAATGCCAAACAAGGTGTTTGCCCTAGAAAGAACGCCCCGCCTTTGACCAGGGTGCGTCAAGGCACGACATCTGTCGCACCACCATCACCAACGTCAACCCCCAGCCACGACGCTGCCCCCACTGTCATGGTAGCTAGCTCGTACCTGAACCACGATTAAATTGCAATTAACGTTAATGCTAACAAGGAACAAATTGATCTTGCAAGGGCATGCATAGTGCTACGGGAAGGTAGATTCCGAAAGCATATGTATATGGCAACCTTGATAAGTGCATTGCTGAGTAACTTAGTAACATGTTTGATATATGCTAATTCCATAAATCAAGTATTACAAACTAGGTAATTGCATAAAACAGGGCAGAAAAAACATCAGGTAAATGACCTTAAACACTAGAAGCCCCTCTAGTCCACTTTGTCACAGCTAATTGATGTTTTTGAGGGAAACAGCAGCACTCTGCTGCGTATTTTTATTGATTTTAAATAAATAATACAAGGTCCAAATAGTAAACAACGGAAACCAAAAAAAGAAAAAGAAAAATCGAAAAATAAATTACAACAACAACAATACTAGCAGGAGCCAGTGGAGAAATCTACTACTACATGTACATCAAATGGCAGATTGTCATCTGAAAGATTCCACCCATTGTGGCAGAGCAGCAAAAGATTTTCTTTTAGCTCGAAATGTGAGCAGCTTAAGCTCATCCTCTGTGTGCAACAAGATGGATGTTATCAGAGGAAACTTAATAAATCATACAACAAGATTGATTTCAGGACGATATAGTATCCACATGAATCGGCACAAGCGTTAAACCAAGAGGCTCTACTGACGAAGGTCCAAAAACAGATAGGTAAACAGACGGACACACCAGGTTTTCTTGTAATAATCTCTATGTGTGCACGTGCAAAGAGGCTTGCCTCCCAATCAAGTGTGATACGCATTGTTGAACACACTCAACTGGACGGGATAGAGATCCACCCACTGGTCAACCTAGTTGAAATTCCAAATTTCAAATCAGGATACATGAAAAATGCAGAATCACGCAGGAACAATAACAAGCCACATGCCCTGCTCAATGAGCTAGCTCAAAAATGCCTAGCAGTAGATGATCATATTCGTACATGCCAAACCAGGGAAGCCAAAACCCTCTTCATACGAAAAACAACCATAGTAGAATATATTTTTAAAGACAGGTGTATTGACCATTATTTCTAGTTTAATTGGTTAACAGTCACAAGCCACTCAACTTGCAAACATAGACTTGAGCACAAGACCAGCAAACTCAAACCTCTGTGATTAGTGTCAACAAAATGAATCCATACCTCAAGATACCAGCAGGTTCATGAGCATCTGAACTGTTGCAGCTAGTAAAGCAACACTCTCTCAGCCATGGTCGATGCAGCAAGGCAATTCAGGACAAGTCAACAGCAGGGAAAATAAGGAAACCGGAAATGTCTAAAATTTACTTTTTTAATGAACAATCTTTTTACACAAATAGCTTGCAAGAAAACATGCTCTAATCTTCTAGTGAGCTTCTAAATTTATTTTTTCAGGGAGTTCACCCAACCAGCAGGGAGTGTATGGGAAAGACTCTTCTACATATTGATGGTCGAAATAGGATTCCCAGTCAGTATAGAATTTCGGGAAAACCTTGCCCAAGTCTTGAAGCTTTGAGCTATTCCAGTAATAGGCTAGCACTCTATCGAATTTATCACTCAAGAAGACAGCCTGTTTGTAAGGATGAAACCCAAGGAAAGGGATATAACAGTCATTGCGCCTACTTCCAGGTTCGAGAACATTATCATTGTCGGAATCCCATACAAATTTCTCTTCCACTGTTGCTTCGTTGTTGTTGTTCCATTCAGATTCCTCCTCACATTCGTCGCCGTTCTTGGAAGGGACATTGGGCACACTGAGCACTTCAAAATAGCTGGGCGACAGAATGGGGTCAAACACGAGGTGCTCGCGCGGGAAGGAGATGTTCATGCCTGGAGGTGGGGGTTGGGGCAGGTCCGGGGCAGGTGGCAGTGGTCGAGCAAGAGGAGGCCATTGCAGTGATCCCGGACGTGGATGCGGGGCATGCGGTCGGGCTCGCCGGGCGCCGTGTAGTCCAGGCGGCCGGAGACTGCGGCGCCCGTCGTGGGGCGGGAGAGGAACTGCGTGAACCTTAAGTCCAGGTAGTTGAGGAAGATGCCACCGGGCGAGCGCGGGAGGAGGTCCGCCCGCAGCAGCCCGCGACCGTCGATGACGCAGCGCCATGCCTTGCAGACGCAGCGGGATGCGGCGGAGGATGCCCGCGAGCACGTCGTCCGGCACCATCACGGCGAGATCTGGGATTGGGCGGCCAGCTAGATCTGGATCTGAAGGATGAAGGGGAACGCTCATCTAGCTGCTAAACATGTCAAGCTTAACCAGGTCAATAGTTCACACATACTCCTAGTTGTCTACAATTTCATTTTCTAGATGCTACTGGTAAATAAATATATACTACTCGCATGTTCATATTATGCAGTATTAATTGCATGCATATATTAGCTAGGATATACGTATATGCAATTTGCCTATCCTATTTAATATATGAGATGTGCATATCCTATCTAATATATCCGTGTAATTAATATATTAATAGCACACATATATTACTCCCTCTGTTGTAAAATACTCACTACGTCCCAAAAGAAAAATTGTCTTAAATTTGTTTAGATACAGATACATTCACATCTAGACGTATCTAGATAAATCTATGACAACCTTTTCGAGATGGAGGTAATATAAGGTGCATAAATTTTAGAGAAAGTTGAACATTCCTATGTTTGACCAAGACTATAGAATAAAATATCAACATCTACAATAATAATAGACAAAGTGTGAAAATACTTTTCATAATTGATCAAAATAATAGAAAATTGGTATTATAGATATTGATATGTTCTCCTAAGAACTTGGTCAATTATGCATACATTTGGCTTTTGAAAAACCTAATACACCTTATACTATTAGGGAACGAAGAGAATATGTGATTAGCTCTCATGTTGAAATTTGATATGATGTTAATTGCACGCTAAACATAATGAGCGCTCGAAGCAATCTCAAACTTTGTCACATAATTCCAACACAAAATGTTTCACTTTTTACGATTATATAATACGTACCAAAATTCAACAATCTTCATGCGCAACCAAGCCCCTGCGCCCGTATTATTACACACTAAAAACAAACAAATAAGCAGTCCACTATAATTCTAATATATATAAACAGGTCGACTCTCCCAGCCTCAAGCAGAAAACCCACCCAGCCAGACCATACACGTGGCAGACAGCCATGGCCTACAGGCCGCTGCTCGACGCCTCCATCATGCCGGTGCGGATCTGGTCGCCGATGTCTTTGACGTGGCCTGGGCCATGGGGGATGAACACCGTGGTGGTCTTCGAGTTGTCCCCAAGCTCCTTGATGGTGTCGAAGTACTGGGTGACCATGATCAGGTCCATCACCTCCTTGGCGCTCGTGCCCGACACCGAGTGCGAGAAGTTGAGGATGTTCTCCCGCAGGCCGTCCGTGATGGCCTGCCGCTGCTTGGCGATGCCGACGCCCGACAGGTACTTCGCCTCGGCCTCGCCTTCCGCCTTCTTCACCAGATGGATCTTCTCCGCCTCTCCTTTGTAGACGCTCGCGAGCTGGAGCCGTTGGGCTGTGACAGGAGTTGACAGGTTAAAGTGAGCACACATGCAGATAAACACAACTGGTTACTTGAAGCCTAAACAAGTATACTCTATAAGAGAACAAACAGATGAAGCATGAGAAGAGAAGACAGCATCGAACTATCACAGCAGTTTAAGAGCTGAGTAAGAACTTTGACAAATTTTGAAAACAATCCATCATGAAATAAACATTTCCTAGGCTGTACAACCTAAAAACAGCACCCCGCATACACATACACTACTACTCAGAATGGCATTGTACCTGCATTTATGTCGTTCATTGCTCTGCGGACAGCAGCATCAGGGATGATGTCAACCATGAGAATGTGCTCAATGCTGTAACCATAATCTGACATCACCTGGACAAACAGAGGTAGCACTAATCAAGTTTCCATGCAAGACCGAAAATAGCAGCGCTCAGCAGGCCATCCAAGAAGAAGACATGTACATATCACATGATCAGTTTCTCAAGAGATGGTACAATAAGAAACTAAAAGGCATTGCCAATAATGCAGAAGGAAACCATTCTTTTAGGGGAAAAAAAGACATTACCAATCAGCAATAAAAATAAGGGTAAGCAACAGATAGCATTGTACAAATCAGACAAGATTTTGGTTTTCTCAGAAATTAAAACCAATCATCAGATGAAGAAACAAACAAACATGGTGTTTATAATTTGATAACCATGTACTTGTCTGAGCAGTGAGATAAGTTGAACTGAACTACTTCAGATGTATTAAAGTGAACCATAAATCCAATTTTTCCAAAAGTGTAGTAACATCTGTTGGTATCATCAGAATAGCATGTTTAAGGTGTAGTAGACCAAAATCCAATGTAATGGTACAAAATGGGGCAAAGAAAATTGAAACATGTGCTTGAGCAGTTACAAAAACAAATTGCTGACTAATCCGGTAGAATGATTTAAATACATGTAATGATGGGCCATGGCAGTAAGTAATACATGTGACAAGAAAAACAGGTTAATGGAGTTACCTTTTCAAGCTCCTCAAGTACAGCCTTCGCGACCTCATTCTTTTGCTCAAAAAGACTGTCCAGCTCCATTCTTGGAACTATGGCTCGAACCACTATTTCCCAGAAAAAGAACACCAGCTTAAGCTTTGAAGAAACAGTATAAACGACATAGAAAGATATGAATATTTACCATCAAAGACGTAGGACTGAATTTGCTGTTGGGGATTCTGCAACTCGTAGAATGCATCATCTGCATTCTCCTTAACAACCCGGTACTGTATTGTACAGATCAGCTGAACAAACACATTATCCTGCAGGGGAAAGAGATCATCGATTGATTCAGCAAGTATATAGAAACAAAGTAAGCCGTCACTGTAAGGACAATGGCCCTTCAGTGACGCATATTTCCCTCCCAAGTTTTAACTACTATAGCTGGTCCATCACATGGTCAGAAACTCGGAATGTGTGAACGATTGGAGGCTATTGCGGCCAAGTTTCCAAACTCTCCCGTCAGAAGCAAATTAGATTAAAAAAAAGGAAGGTTTCCTCCAGTTATAAACCCAATCCCAGAAGGTTGTTGGCTTGTTGCGGAAACAATGTTCTTCCACTGTCAAATGTTATTTCTCTCTCAATGTTAACATTATTTCTAGGATGGTTTCGTGCTACCTGAAGAGGATTGAGGAGAGGACAGTCACTCGTGGCGTACCAGACCGGCAAACACACATATGCATTATTATTTATTATTATGTGGCTGAAATAGAAACTAGTAGCATGGCATTATTGGTAGGGTTGGTCCACCGGGCCTTGTTTGGTGATTTCTGGCGATTCCAGGCTTGGCCCGGGGTGTTTCAGTTTCAACTTGTAGCGGCAACCTTCCATCAACGATACAGAGAGTTGGGCAACCACGGCTGATTCAGTACTTGATTTCTGCTAGCAGCGTCCCAGCAGGAGCAATCGCGTCTGCTTCTCTTGTACTGTAGCAGCCAGTGTTAATTGCGGATCCATCAACCAATCTAGGGGCAAGTGAGACGGACGATCGATGAATCTAGGGCAGGCCACCATCCATCCATCCATCCAGGGGGGACAGACCAGAGCGGAGCAGAGCAACCGTGACGTGGCAGTAATAAGGCAGCGAAGAAGGGGGGGAAGAAGGAAGGAAGGGAAGAGACGGAAGCGAACCTTGGTCTTGGTCTCGACGCGGACGTCGAGCGACTGGACGCGGGTGGAGAGGGTGCCGGCGACGAGCTCGCCGGCGCAGGGGTTGAAGAAGTGGAGGCCCGGCTCGGCGAGGCGGAGGAAGCGGCCCCACTTCTCCACCACCGCCACGTTGGCCTGCTCCACGCACCCGCAGAAGAGGAAGAAGGCGCTCACCATCCCCGCTCCCCTGCTGCTCCCGTCGGCCGGCTGGCTGGCTGGCTGGATCGGCCCGACGGTCCGGTCAGGTCGATGGATTCCGGCGACGGATTCGGCGCGCGGCGTGGGGGATTTCCCTCCGGTTGCGGTGCGCGGCGTTTACTTTTCTCCCCTTGCGACCCGCTTTCTCCTTTTCGTTTTGTTTCTGGGTCTTTTTTATGTACGAGTGCGGCACGGAAGGAAGCCCCGTACGCGTACGTGGGACGCGTCCTGGCCGCGCGAGAACGTCCTACGTGGCGCTGGAGAGGAAAGCGTGCTGGGACTACTTCCGGAAAGAAAAGATATTTCAAGATATCTACTACTCGATGAAATATCTGGTGGGGGATTATGCTTCGCTTCGATGCCACGTGTGAGGCTAACAGGTGGCCGGCCCACATGTCAGGGACCTAAAGGCAGGTGCCTTTACGGCACCCAAAGGCAGGTGCCTTTACGGCACCCAAGCTACGTCCCTGATGGGGACTAAGTCACGGTAAAGGCTGTAGGAAACTCTGTACAGGAAAACACTTTTTTGAATGAAACATATGCTCGCATGGTGACGCTATATAAACATGCAGAGTATTTACTTATTTACTTACCCGGGAGCTAGTCAATCCAAATTTTAATCCCACCTCGTCGCGCCAGCCGGAGGCGGACTGACTTAAATTGCCGCGCCGTCGGACATCTACAAGCTTCTCTGTTTTTAGTAGGTGGATCTGTTGGGGAACGTTGCATGGGAAACAAAAAATTTCCTACGCACATGCAAGACCTATCCATGGAGATGAGCATCTACGAGAGGGAGATTGTATCTACATACCCTTGTAGATCGCTAAGCGGAAGCGTTAAGAAACGCGGTTGATGTAGTCGAACGTCTTCGCGATCCAAATCGCCGAGCGTCCCGCGATCCAATCACGATCCTTCTGATCTAGTGCCGAACGGACGGCACCTCCGCGTTCAACACACGTGCGGCTTGATGACGCCTTCACCTCCTCGATCCAGCGAGCGATGATGAAGTAGTAGATGAGTTCCAGCAGCACGACGGCGTGGTGATGATGGTGAGTAGCAATCTCAGCAGGGCTTCGCCAAGCACTACGGAGATTATGACGGAGGAACTAGAGGGCTAGGGTTGCCGGCACACGGCTTGGGAAATCCTGATGTATCCCGTGTGCTAGCCCTGTCCCTCTATTTATATGTTGAGCCCTGGGGTCTAAACTTGGACAAAAAGCCTCCACCAGCTCGGTTTTGCCCGCACAAGGTCGGTTTGGCCCGCAAGGAAAGAGTCCAACTCGGATCCCTGCAGCACCGCGCACAAGCGGTAGTACCGCTCGGGAGCGGTAGTACCGCTTGGGCGATAGTACCGCTTCACCCAAGCGGTAGTACCGCTTGAGCGGTAGTACCGCTTTACACAAGCGGTAGTACCGCTTAAGCGGCAGTACTGCCTTACTACTTAAGGCAGCAGCAAAACTCCCTTTTGCACTTTCCAATACCTCGTGGGTTTTATCCCTTTGGCTCATATAAAGTGTTGCTGCACCCGAACACTTCGGTAAACATCCGGAACCCCTTCCGGTGAATTCCGGAACCCTTCCGGAGATCAAAACACTATTATCACATATATCAATCTTTACCTCCGGACTCTTCCGGAGATCCTCGTCATGTCCGGGATCTTATCCGAGACTCCGAACAACTTTCGGTCACCAACAATAACTCAACTATACTAATCGTCACCAAACGTTAAGTGTGTAGACCCTGCGGGTTCGAGAACTATGTAGACATGACCGAGACACCTCTACGGTCAATAACCAATAGCGGGACCTGGATGCCCATATTGGTTCCTACATATTCTACGAAGATCTATATCGGTTGAACCTCTATGTCAAGGATTCAGTTAATCCCGTATGCTGTTCCCTTTGTTCTTCGGTATGTTACTTGCCCGAGATTCGATCGTCGGTATCTCTATACCTAGTTCAATCTCGTTACCGGCAAGTCTCTTTACTCGTTCCGTAATACAAGATCCCGTGGCTAACACCTTAGTCACATTGCTTGCAAGGCTTATAGTGATGTTGTATTACCGAGTGGGCCCTGAGATACCTCTCCGTCACACGGAGTAACAAATCCCAGTCTTGATCCATGCCAACTCAACGGACACCTTTGGAGATACCTGTAGAGCATCTTTATAGTCACCCAGTTACGTTGCGACGTTTGATACACACAAGGTATTCCTCCGGTGTCAGTGAGTTGCATGATCTCATGGTCATAGGAACAGATACTTGACATGCAGAAAACAATAGCAATAAACTGACACGATCATATGCTATGTTTATAGTTTGGGTCTTGTCCATCACATCATTCTCCTAATGATGTGATCCCGTTATCAAATGACATCTCATGTCCATGGTCAGGAAACCTTTACCATCCTTTGATCAACGAGTTAGTTAATTAGAGGCTTACTAAGGACACAGTGTTGTCTATGTACCCACACATGTATTTGAGTTTCCAATCAATACAATTATAGCATGGATAATAAACGATTATCATGAACAAGGAAATATAATAATAACTACTTTTATTATTGCCTCTAGGGCATATTTCCAACAGTCTCCCACTTGCACTAGAGACAATAATCTAGTTCACATCACTATGTGATTTACATTGTAATGAATCGAACACCCATGCAGTTCTGGTGTTGTTCATGTTTAGCCCTTGGAAGAGGTTTAGTCATCGGATCTGCAACATTCAGATCCGTATGTACTTTGCAAATATTTATGTCGTCCTCCTTGATGTAATCGCGGATGGAATTGAAACGTCGCTTTATGTGTCTGGTCCTCTTGTGAAATCTTGGTTCCTTGGCTAGAGCAATGGCACCAGTATTATCACAGAACAGAGTCATTGGGTTAAGTGCACTAGGCACTACTCCAAGATCTGTCATGAACTCCTTCATCCAGACACCTTCCTTCGCCGCCTCCGAGGCAGCGATGTACTCCGCTTCGCATGTAGAATCAGCTACCACGCTTTGCTTGGAACTGCACCAGCTAACCGCACCCCCATTAAGAATAAATACGTATCCGGTTTGCGACTTAGAGTCATCCGGATCAGTGTCAAAGCTTGCATCGACGTAACCCTTTACGACGAGCTCTTGATCACCTCTATAAACGAGAAACATGTCCTTAGTCCTTTTCAGGTACTTCAGGATATTCTTGACCGCCGTCCAGTGTTCCACTCCTAGATCACTTTGAAACCTTCCAGCCATACTTATGGCAAGGCTGACATCGGGTCTTGTGCACAGCATTGCATACATGATAGAACCTATGGCTGAAGCATAGGGGACGACACTCATCTTTTCTCTATCTTCTGCAGTCACTGGGCATTGAGTCTTACTCAACTTCATACCTTGTAAAACAGGCAAGAACCCCTTCTTGGACTGATCCATTTTGAACTTCTTCAAAATCTTATCAAGGTATGTGCTTTGTGAAAGTCCTATTAAACGTCTTGATCTATCTCTATAGATCTTGATGCCTAATATGAAAGCAGCTTCTCCTAGGTCCTTCATTGAAAAACTCTTATTCAAATATTCCTTCACGCTTTCCAACATTTCTATATTGTTTCCAATCAGCAATATGTCATCCACATATAATATTAGAAACGCTATAGAGCTCCCACTCACTTTCTTGTAAATACAAGCTTCTCCGTAAACTTGTATAAACCCGAACGCCTTGATCACCTCATCAAAGCGAAGATTCCAACTCCGAGATGCTTGCACCAGTCCATAAATGGATCGCTGGAGTTTGCAAACTTTGTCAGCATTCTCTGGATCGACAAAACCTTCTGGTTGCATCATATACAACTCTTCCTTAAGGAAACCGTTAAGGAACGCTGTTTTGACATCCATCTGCCAAATTTCATAATCGAAAAAGGCAGCTATTGCTAACATGATTCTGACAGACTTAAGCATCGCTATGGGTGAGAAGGTCTCATCGTAGTCAACTCCTTGAACTTGTGAAAAACCCTTTGCCACAAGTCGAGCTTTATAGACGGTGACATTACCGTCCGCGTTTGTCTTCCTCTTAAAGATCCATTTGTTCTGAATGGCCTTACGCCCTTCAGGTAATACTTCCAAAGTCCACACTTTGTTTTCATACATGGATCCCATCTCGGATTTCATGGCCTCTAACCATTTCTCGGAATCCGGGTCCACCATCGCTTCTCCATAGCTCGTAGGTTCATCGTTGTCCAACAACATGACCTCTAAGACAGGGTTGCCGTACCACTCAGGAGCAGTACGCGTCCTTGTCGACCTACGAGGTTCGATAGCAACTTGATCCGAAGCTTCATGATCTTCATCATGAACTTCCTCTTCAACTGATGTAGTCTCTACAGAAACATCTTTCTGCGCTGCGCTACTCTCTGGTTGAAGTAAAGGTTCAATAACCTCATCAAGTTCTATCTTCCTCCCACTCAATTCTTTCGAGAGAAACTCTTTCTCAAGAAATGTTCCGTTTTTAGCGACAAACACTTTGCCTTCGGATCTGAGATAGAAGGTATACCCAACTGTCTCTTTTGGGTATCCTATGAAGACGCATTTCTCCGCTTTGGGTTCCAGCTTTTCAGGCTGAAGCTTTTTGACATAAGCATCACATCCCCAAACTTTAAGAAACGACATCTTTGGCTTCTTGCCAAACCATAGTTCATATGGCGTCGTCTCAACGGATTTTGATGGTGCCCTATTTAAAGTGAATGCAGCTGTCTCTAATGCATAACCCCAAAACGATAGTGGCAAATTGGCAAGAGACATCATAGATCGCACCATGTCCAATAAGGTTCGATTACGACGTTCGGACACACCATTACGCTGTGGTGTTCCAGGCGGTGTCAATTGTGAAACAATTCCACACTGTCTTAAGTGACTGCCAAACTCATAACTCAGATATTCTCCTCCTCGATCAGATCGTAGGAATTTAATCTTCTTGTTACGATGATTCTCAACTTCACTCTGAAATTGCTTGAACTTTTCAAATGTTTCAGACTTGTGTTTCATTAAGTAAATATACCCATATCTACTTAAGTCATCAGTGAAGGTGAGAAAGTAACGATAACCACCGCGCGCCTCAATGCTCATCGGACCGCACACATCAGTATGTATGATTTCCAATAAGTCACTTGCCCGTTCCATCGTACCAGAGAACGGCGTCTTAGTCATCTTGCCCATGAGGCATGGCTCACATGTGTCAAGTGATTCAAAATCAAGTGACTCCAAAAGTCCATCAGCATGGAGCTTCTTCATGCGTTTTACGCCAATATGACCTAAACGGCAGTGCCACAAGAAAGTGGTATTATCATTATCAATCCTACATCTTTTGGCATCAATGTTATGAACATGTGTATCATCACTATCGAGATTCAATAAGAATAAACCCCTCACATTGGGTGCATGACCATAAAAGATATTACTCATATAAATAGAACAACCATTATTCTCAGATTTAAATGAGTAACCGTCTCGCAATAAACAAGATCCAGATATAATGTTCATGCTTAACGCAGGCACTAAATAACAATTATTCAGGTTCATCACTAATCCCGATGGTAATCGAAGAGCGAGCGTGCCGACGGCGATCACATCAACCTTGGAACCATTTCCCACGCGCATCGTCACTTCATCCTTTGCCAGCCTCCGTCTATTTCGCAGTTCCTGTTTTGAGTTGCAAATGTGAGCAACCGCACCGGTATCAAATACCCTGGCACTACAACGAGAGTTGGTAAGGTACACATCAATAACATGTATATCATATATACCTTGTTTGTTGTTGGCCGCCTTCTTGTCAGCCAAATACTTGGGGCAGTTCCGCTTCCAGTGACCAGTTCCCTTGCAATGAAAGCACTCAGTTTCTGGCTTGGGTCCAGCCTTGGGTTTCTTCACGGGAGGGGCAACTGCTTTGCCGCTCTTCTTGGAGTTACCCTTCTTACCCTTGCCATTCTTCTTGAAACTAGTGGTTTTATTGACCATCAACACTTGATGCTCCTTCTGAATCTCAGACTCAGCGACTTTCAAAATCGCAAACAGCTCGGCGACTGACTTGTTCATCCCGTGCATGTTATAGTTCAACACGAAGCTCTTGTAGCTAGGTGGCAATGATTGAAGAACTCTGTCAGTGATAGCCTCTGGCGGAAGTGGCATCCCCAATTCAGCCAGACGGGTGGAGTACCCAGACATTCTGAGTATGTGATCACTGACAGACCCGTTCTCCTCCATCTTGCAAGCATAGAACTTATCGGAGGTCTCATACCTCTCGATCCGGGCATTCTTCTGAAAGATAAACTTCAACTCCTGGAACATATCATATGCTCCATGACGTTCAAAACGTCTTTGAAGTCCCGGTTCCAAGCCATACAACATTGCACATTGAACTATTGAGTAATCATCAGAACGAGTCTGCCAGGCGTTCACAACGTCTGGAGACTCAACTGGAGCGGGTGGATCACCAAGCGGTGCATCAAGGACATAAGCCTTCTGGGAAGCCGTAAGGATAATCCTTAGATTACGGGCCCAGTCCACAAAGTTACTTCCATCATCTTTCAACTTAGCTTTCTCTAGGAACGCATTAAAATTCAGGGGTGCTACTGCGCGAGCCATGATCTACAACATAAATAGTGCAAAGACAACTTAGACTATTGTTCAAGATAATGAGTTTAGTTAATCATATTACTTAAAAACTCCCACTCAAATTAACATCCCTCCGGTCATTCGAGTGTCACATGATCCAAATCAACCAACTCAAGTCCGATCATCACGTGAGTTGAGGTGGTTTCAATGGTGAACATCTTCATGTTGATCATATCTACTATATGACTCATGTTCGACCTTTCGGTCTCTTGTGTTCCGAGGCCATGTCTGTACATGCTAGGCTCGTCAAGTTTAACCCGAGTGTTCCGCACGTGCAACACTGGCTTGCACCCGTTGTATGCGAACGTAGAGTCTATCACACCCGATCATCACGTGGTGTCTCGAAACGACGAACTTTCGCAACGGTGCACACTCGGGGAGAACACATTTTTATCTTGAAATTTAAGCGAGGGATCACCTTATAATGCTACCGTCGTCCTAAGCAAAATAAGATGCATAAAAGGATTAACATCACATGCAAATCATAAGTGACATGATATGGCCATGAACTTGTGCTTTTGATCTCCATCTCCAAAGCACCGGCATGATCTCCATCGTCACCGGCATGACACCATGATCTCCATCATCTTGATCTCCATCAACGTGTCGCCATGAGGTTGTCGCGCCGACTGTTGCTTCTACGACTATTGCTAACTCATAGCGATAAAGTAAAGCAAAACGGCAAAAATAAATTAAAGACAACCCTATGGCTCCTGCCGGTTGCCGTACTCATCGACATGCAAGTCGTGATATTCTATACAAAACATGATAATCTCATACATCACATATATCTCATCATGTAATTGGCCATATCACATCACAACATACCCTGCAAAAACAAGTTAGACGTTCTCTAATTGTTGTTGCATGTTTTACATGGCTGCTACGGGTATCTAGCAAGAACGATTCTTACCCTATGTAAAAACCACAACGGTGATACACAAATTGCTATTCAACCTTCTCAAGGACCGCCTTTGTCGAATCCGATCCAACTAAAGTGGGAGACACAGACACCCGCCAGCCATCTTTATGCAACAAAGTCACATGTCAGTTGATGGAACCGGTCTCTCGTAAGCGTGCGAGGAAGGTTGGTCCGGGCCGCTTCGTCCCACAATATACCGCTGAATCAAGAAAAGACCAAGGGAGGAAGCAATCTGAGCATCAACGCCCACAAACTCCTTTGTGTTCTACTCGTGATCTCATCTACGCATAGACCTAGCTCATGATGCCACTGTTGGGGAACGTTGCATGGGAAACAAAAAATTTCCTACGCACACGCAAGATCTATCCATGGTGATAAGCATCTACGAGAGGGAGAGTGGATCTACATACCCTTGTAGATCGCTAAGCGGAAGCGTTAAGAAACGCGGTTGATGTAGTCGAACGTCTTCGCGATCCAAATCGCCGAGCGTCCCGCGATCCAATCACGATCCTTCTGATCTAGTGCCGAACGGACGGCACCTCCGCGTTCAACACACGTGCGGCTTGATGACGCCTTCACCTCCTCGATCCAGCGAGCGATGATGAAGTAGTAGATGAGTTCCAGCAGCACGACGGCGTGGTGATGATGGTGAGTAGCAATCTCAGCAGGGCTTCGCCAAGCACTACGGAGATTATGACGGAGGAACTAGAGGGCTAGGGTTGCCGGCACACGGCTTGGGAAATCCTGATGTATCCCGTGTGCTAGCCCTGTCCCTCTATTTATATGTTGAGCCCTGGGGTCTAAACTTGGACAAAAAGCCTCCACCAGCTCGGTTTTGCCCGCACAAGGTCGGTTTGGCCCGCAAGGAAAGAGTCCAACTCGGATCCCTGCAGCACCGCGCACAAGCGGTAGTACCGCTCGGGAGCGGTAGTACCGCTTGGGCGATAGTACCGCTTCACCCAAGCGGTAGTACCGCTTGAGCGGTAGTACCGCTTTACACAAGCGGTAGTACCGCTTAAGCGGCAGTACTGCCTTACTACTTAAGGCAGCAGCAAAACTCCCTTTTGCACTTTCCAATACCTCGTGGGTTTTATCCCTTTGGCTCATATAAAGTGTTGCTGCACCCGAACACTTCGGTAAACATCCGGAACCCCTTCCGGTGAATTCCGGAACCCTTCCGGAGATCAAAACACTATTATCACATATATCAATCTTTACCTCCGGACTCTTCCGGAGATCCTCGTCATGTCCGGGATCTTATCCGAGACTCCGAACAACTTTCGGTCACCAACAATAACTCAACTATACTAATCGTCACCAAACGTTAAGTGTGTAGACCCTGCGGGTTCGAGAACTATGTAGACATGACCGAGACACCTCTACGGTCAATAACCAATAGCGGGACCTGGATGCCCATATTGGTTCCTACATATTCTACGAAGATCTATATCGGTTGAACCTCTATGTCAAGGATTCAGTTAATCCCGTATGCTGTTCCCTTTGTTCTTCGGTATGTTACTTGCCCGAGATTCGATCGTCGGTATCTCTATACCTAGTTCAATCTCGTTACCGGCAAGTCTCTTTACTCGTTCCGTAATACAAGATCCCGTGGCTAACACCTTAGTCACATTGCTTGCAAGGCTTATAGTGATGTTGTATTACCGAGTGGGCCCTGAGATACCTCTCCGTCACACGGAGTAACAAATCCCAGTCTTGATCCATGCCAACTCAACGGACACCTTTGGAGATACCTGTAGAGCATCTTTATAGTCACCCAGTTACGTTGCGACGTTTGATACACACAAGGTATTCCTCCGGTGTCAGTGAGTTGCATGATCTCATGGTCATAGGAACAGATACTTGACATGCAGAAAACAATAGCAATAAACTGACACGATCATATGCCATGTTTATAGTTTGGGTCTTGTCCATCACATCATTCTCCTAATGATGTGATCCCGTTATCAAATGACATCTCATGTCCATGGTCAGGAAACCTTTACCATCCTTTGATCAACGAGTTAGTTAATTAGAGGCTTACTAAGGACACAGTGTTGTCTATGTACCCACACATGTATTTGAGTTTCCAATCAATACAATTATAGCATGGATAATAAACGATTATCATGAACAAGGAAATATAATAATAACTACTTTTATTATTGCCTCTAGGGCATATTTCCAACAGGATCAATTCTCGTTGTATGTATGAGGGAGCTTGATACTAGATTGCATTTCATCAATTGATGATTGTTCATCGAGTGTCAAGTTAATCTCATATATATACGTTGATAGCCTACTACAATGACAGAGATTTTTATTTTGAGCTTCAAAAGAGTCACAGTCCATATGCTTCACAAAGGGGATCACCAAAGCTGTGTCCCGCCAGCCCAACAAAGACCTGATGATCGACGTGCATTTCCTTGCATATATCTGATGTTTTGAAAATAGGATATATAATTGAAAATTGCAAAAATTGAGGCCACCGTCCACGGGCGCGTCCGCGGGCGTTTGAGGGACCGGATTTGCCAATCGCGGCTGTAGATGCTCTTAGACATGATATCGGAACCCTCTTTCTGTTCTTAGATTTCTCACATGGTTCATCTTTTTAATCTGAACCATTGCACATATGACATTTGTTGGTCCGATCCATATACGATGGATGTTTCATGAGAGTGCATTTTCTACTCTCGGGTGTACTACACCCGAGTTGTCAAAAATTTGAAAAAACTTTATCAAACAACTTCCAAAATATCTGAAATTTTTCGACATGAAACTCTAGCGAATGTTTGACGCTCTTGGAAAATTTCATCCAAAAATAACATCTGAGGATATTAACTAGTAGTTCACGACACATCTGCATTTAATAAAACATGGAGACCAGGGTCCTTCTATACAACAAGTTACACAACGCACCATAAAAAAATAGAAAGTAGCAAAATGGTCCCTCGCTTCTAAAAAGACGACCCTAGAACGGTGATGGAAACCGCAATCCTATAGGCACGGCCTCACCGTCGTTGAGGACGACACCACTTGGGATGCCATGGCCTTTATGACTCCATATTGTAGACTCCTTGGAGTAGCAATGACGCGCCCATTTTACCTCCATGGTTCGGAGGAATAACAACGATTGTCCTTGGGTGGTGTGATTGGGTCGGATAATAGCCGATCGTTGTAGCAGACTGGGTCGCTTAAAAGCAGTCACCATGGATGAACTATATCCCAATCTATTACCCCATCTTTTACACAATCCATGTTGCCACCGGAGTGACCTTGGAAGCATGAGAAAAAAATTGGTCGTTTCACATGTTTATCACCGCCCTCTATCAAAACATATCACCAAGGGTGAAAGTCAACCGTGGGATATTGCTATCCCTCGTCGGGTATTTAATCTTGTAACTGAGAGTGAAAAATGGACCGTCGGCCATTTCCACTCATAGCCGAGAGTTTTGTTTCGACCTTCGGCTATTAAATCTCACCGTCGGGTATTACATGTAATCCATGAGGGTATAGCTAAAACCGTCGGATATTACAATGAACTGTCGGGTATTAAATGGAATCCATGAGGGTATAGCCAAAACCGTCGGATATTACAATGAACCGTCGGTTATTAAATGGTATCCATGAGGGTATAGCCAAAACCGTCAGATATTACAATGAACCATCGGGCATTAAAGTGGATACCCGAGGGTTGGATTTTCCCCGTCGGGGAATATAGTCCACCGTCGGTTATTACTGGTTATAACTGTGAGTTGACAATCACCGTCGGCCACTACCACCACCGTCGGCTATTACTATAATGGCCGACGGGCCGTCGGCTATTAGATTTCACCGTCGGAAATATCGGGATTTGGATCGAGGAGGGTGGGACGAGCCAGTGGCGAGGGAACGCTTGGAGGAGCCTGCAGGCTGTCGGGGGTGGGATTGGCTGGGAGGGGTGGGGCACGGCAGCAGGGGCATGTGGGGCCCGTCTGAGGTTGTTGGGACGTGGGGATCGGTGCGGATCAGCTGGGCCTAGATCCGAGACATGGGATCGTCTGTGGCGAGCGATTTTTCATGCGGATTTGTGGGTGGAACGTGTTCTCGTCAAAAGTGACGTGTCGGGACACAATAACGCGGCGAGTGGTGAGGTCATAGCACGTGTATCCCTTATACTCAAGAGGGAAGCCGAGAAACACACACTTGGTGGAGCATGGAGCAAGCTTGTGGGGGTGTTGTGGCATATAGATTGGGGAAGCAAAGACACCCGAAGATGTGTAGATGATCATACGTGAGATAAATATCATGATGAAGGAAGTAAGGCGTGTGGCCATGAACGGCACGCGAAGGGCGATGGTTGAGGAGATAAGTGGTCGTATGGAGGGCTTCTACCCAAAAGGGTGGCGTCAAGTTCGCTTGAACTAGGAGGGTACGGACGATGTTGTTTGTTGTGCGAAGAAGGCGCTCGAGGTATGTGGGCATGAAAATCGATAGACGATGCCGTGGGTGGATAAGAAGGAGCGCAAGGTGGACTTGATGAACTCGCCCCCGTAGTCACACTGTAAGGCCTTGATGACTACATTATATTGCATTTTGACGAATGAGAAGAAGCGTTGGAGAGTGGAGGAGGTGTCCGATGGATTGATACGAATAAAAATATCATGTGATGAACTCATATCATGTGATGAATAAAAATATAGCTCCAAGTGACATACCGATGGATTGAGACGAAAGAGCGGATGCCTTCCGGGGCATCCCCAAGCTTAGACGCTTGAGTCTTCCTAGAATATTACCTTGGGGTGCCTTGGGCATCCCCAAGCTTAGGCTCTTGCCGCTCCTTATCCTTCATCCATCGTGATAGCACCCAAAACTTGAAAACTTCAGCACACAAAACTCAACAGAAACCTTCGTGAGATCCGTCAGTATAGCAAACATATCAAATACTTAAGGTACTGTTATAAATTGATTCATATTTTATTATTGCATAAGGTATTGTATTCTAACTTCTCCATGGCTTATACCCCCCGATACAATCCATAGCGTCATCAAAACAAGCAAACTATGCAAGCAAAAAACAGAATCTGTCGAAAACAGAATAGTCTGTAATGATCTGTAGAGAATCTATACTTCTGTAACTCCACAAATTCTGAAAAATAATTATAACCTGGGGAATTTGTATAGCAATACTGTGTAAATAATTCAGATCAAAAAGACGTTCCAGTAAAATCAGAGAAATTCTGCACTTGAAGCTAAAGTTTCTGTTTTTGCACGGTATCAATTCTACTCATCATGCAAGTCATCCCAAAGGCTTTACTTGGCACAAACACTAATTTAAACATAAAAACACAATCATTAGAGGCAATAATCATGTTATCACACACAAACAGAAAGTATTGGGTTGTCTCCCAACAAGCTCTTTCTTTATAGCTATTAAGATAGGCTTGGGATATTAATGATGCTCACATAAAACACAAGAGCTAAAGCACAAGGGGAACATCATATAGCAAGTAATGAACACATTTAAGTCTAACATGCTTCCTATGCATGGGAATTTTATAAGCAAACAAATTATCAAGACAAGAAGTGCCTAGCATATGCAAGTAGGGATAATAAGGCATTAACAATTTCAACAAGAGAGGTGAGTGAGTAACATGCAAATTGTTATAACCATATTTGCCTCTCTCATAATAATTACATGTAGGATCATATTCAAATTTAACAATATAGCTATCATATAAAAATAATCTCCATGATCCACATGCACAAAATCTTTACAATCTTCCAAGATAGTGGGTTTAACATTAACTAAAGTCATGACCTCTCCAAACCCACTTTTATCAAAAAATTCATAAGATTGATCATTCTCCAAAGTAGTGGTACCTTTGTTAGCTAAAGTTGACTCTCTTCCAAACCCATTTTTAGTAGTATTGCAAATATCATTATTAATAATAGATTCATCATGAAGCTCATAATTCTCAAGATCACAAGAAACATCATGATTATCACCCCAATCATGATCATTAGCACAATTGATATTCATAGAATTTATACTAACAAAGTTGCAATCATGCTTTTCATCAAATAAATGTATCCCAATAGCATTTTCATTCATCACTTCATTATGAGCTATTGGTTTACAATAAGCCGCAAGTTTCAAAAGGTTAGCAAGTGGATGAGGATCCACTTATCTTAAAGTTTTGCATTTACTTCCTGTTTCGGTATGACAAAGATAAATATAACATAACTAGGCAAGCAAGCAGATAGAAATATTTTTGTCTTTTTAATTTTTATAGCAAGCAAAATATAACAGAAAATAAAAAGTAGAACAAGTGAATGATAATTTGTGCGAATGTACTTGGTAGTAGGTTGGTGATACTCCCCGGCAACGGCGCCAGAAATCCTTCCCGATACTTGTGATCTGCGTTGGGTTTTCCGCGAAGAGGAGCGGGTGATGCAGCACAGTATAGATAAGTATTTCCCTCAGTGAGAACCAAGGTTATCGAACCAATAGGAGTAGCATGCAACCCCCGTCTTCAGCGACTGCACACAAAGAAGCAAACACTTGCACCGAACGTGGGCAAGAGGGTTGTCAATCCCCTTGGACTCGTTACTTGCAAGCAAATGAAGTGTGTAGATGATAGTTGAATAATGTAAATTGCAAAATAAATAGAAAACTAATAAATGGCAAAAAGGTAATGAAAGATTTTGTAAATATGTAAGTGAATAGACCCGGGGGCCATAGTTTCCCTAGTGGCATCTCTCATGTAGTAGGCATACGGTGGGTAAACAAATTACTGTTGGGCAATTGATAGAAAAGTGCATAGTTATGCAATATTTATTCACGGCAATTATCATGTATATATAGGCATCACGTCCATAAGCAAATAGGCCGACTCCTGCCTGCACCTATTACTATTACTCCACGTCGAGAGCGCTTCTATGCTTGCCACTCTAAGTATTAAGTTCATGACAAACAGAGTAATGCTTGGAGAACGATGACATGATATAGACAAAGAGAATTCAATCAATATGAATTAACCCCATCGTTTTATCCTTAGTGGCAACAATACAAAGACGTGTCTTGTTCCTTTCTATCACTGGGATATAGAGCACCGCCAGATTGAACCCACTACAACGCACCCCTCTCACTGAAGAAATATCAATCTAGTTGGCCAAACTATTTCAATAGATCAGAGAGATTTATGAAGCTATAATAATCATGCAAGTAAGAATCATAATAGAATTCAGAGAAGACTCCAATCTTTTTCATGAATAATCTAAACATAAACCCACAATTCATCGGATCCCAACAAACGCACCGCACAAAGTGATTACATCGAATAGATCACCGCGAAGATGCAATGAACTTTGTATTGATGATCAAGAGAGAGAGAGAGAGAGAGAGAGAGAGAGAGGGAGAGAGAGAGAGAGGGAGAGATAGCCATCTAGGTACTAACTACGGACTCGTAGGTCTGTAGGGAACTACTCACACATCACCATGGGAGCGGCAAGGTTGATGTAGAGAACCTCCGTGATCGATCCGCCCTCCAGCAGGGCACCGAAACAGGGCTCCAGATGGGCACACGGCGGAACAGAGACTTGCGGCGGTGGAAAAAGTGTTTCGGGAGGCTCTCTAGGGTTTTTGGAAAATATTAGAATTTATAGGCCAGAGAGGGACGTCGGGAGGCGCCTGGGGGAGCCACCACACATCAGTGCGCGACCACCCCCCTGGGCGCGCCCTGTTGTGTGGTCGCTCCCTCGTGCACCCTCGGGTCTCCTCCTGAAGCTTCCAAGTCTTCTTTTGGTCCAGAAAAAATCATAAAAAAGTTTCGGGGCAATTGGACTTTGTTTGGTACTGTAAACCTCAAAAGCCAAAAACATGGAGAAAACAGCAACTGGCACTGGGCACTGGGTTAATAGGTTAGTGCTCAAAAAGAATATCAATTGGTAAATAAATGCCCCAAAAGTATCCTAGAATGACAATATTATAGCATGGAACAAAGAAAAATTATAGATACGTTGGAGACGTATCAGTGGCAGCAGATGATGGTGGTGCGATGGTCACCGAGTTGCTCGCGACGAAGCTCGGCATGGGAAGGTCTTCTAGCCCTTTGTTTGGGTTTTTCTTCGTCCAGTCGACAACAGTCGGAACCAAGGCATTAACCGAAGATACCAATCCCACTCTGCAGGCAGCTACTGCTGCCTCGAGTGCCGCTTTGACCAACTCAGATTTCATGACTTCTTGGGTCTCAGCCGGAACTAAGGCATTACCTGAAGATACCAATTCCACTGTGCAGGTAGCTACTGCTGCCTCGACTATTGATACGTCCATTTTGCATCATGATTTCCTACTGTTATTTATTATGTTTTGTTGAATAATAATGCTTTAAGGAGTGATTCTAATGCCTTTTCTCTCATAATATGCAAGGTTTACACAAAGAGGGAGAATACCGGCAGCTGGAATTCTGGACCTGAAAAAAGCACATCAGAGATACCTATTCTGCACAACTCCAATGAAGCTGAAATTTTACGGAGATTATTTTTGGATTAAATAAAAAATACTGGAGCAGAAAACTACCGGAGGGGGCAAACCTGGTGGGCACAACCCACCAGGGCGCACGAGGCCCCCCTGGGCGCGCCCTGATGGGTTGTGGCCTCCTCGGACCACCTCCGGTGCCCATCTTCTGGTATATAGTCACATTTGACCTAGAAAAAATCAGAGGAGGACTTTCGGGGCAAAGCACCGCCGCCTCGAGGCGGAACTTGGGCAGGAGCACTTTTGCCCTCCGGCGGAGCGATTCCGCCGGGGGAACTTCCCTCCCGGAGGGGGAAATCAAAGCCATCGTCATCACCAAAACCCCTCTCATCTTTGGGAGGCCAATCTTCATCAACATCTTCAACAGCACCATCTCCTCTCAAACCCTAGTTCATCTCTTGTGTTCAATCTTTGTACCGGAACCTCAGATTGGTACCTGTGGGTGACTAGTAGTGTTGATTACCTTGTGTAGTTGATTGCTATATGGTTTATTTTGTGGAAGATTATATGTTCAGATCCATTATGCTATTCAATACCCCTCTGATCTTGAGCATGATTATTATTTGTGAGTAGTTACCTTTGTTCTTGAGGTCACGGGAGAAGTCATGTTGCAAGTAATCATGTGAATTTGATATGTGTTCGATATTTTGATGGTATGTATGTTGTGATTCCCTTAGTGGTGTCATGTGAACGTCGACTACATGACACTTCACCATTCATGGGCCTAAGGGAATGCATTGTGGAGTAGTTATTAGATGATGGGTTGCTAGAGTCACAGAAGCTTAAACCCTAGTTTATGAGCTACTTCGTAAGGGGCTGATTTGGATCCAAACGTTTAATGCTATGATTAGATTTTATCTTAATACTTTTCTCATAGTTTCGGATGCTTGTGAGGGGGTTAATCATAAGTGGGAGGTTGTTCAAGTAAGAACAGCACCCAATCACCGGTCCACCCACATATCAAATTATCAAAGTAGCGAACACGAATCAAACCAACATGATAAAAGTGACCAGACGAAATTCCCGTGTACCCTCAAGAACACTTTGCCTATTACTAGAGATTGTTTTGGCCTGTCCTTTGCCACAAAAGGATTGGGCTACCTTGCTGCACCTTACTTACCGTTATCGTTACTTGCTCGTTATCAATTATCTTGCTATCAAACTATTTGTTACCTACAATTTCAATGCTTGCAGAAATTACCTTGCTGAAAACCGGTTGTCATTTCCTTCTGCTCCTCGTTGGGTTCGACACTCTTACTTATCGAAAGGACTACGATTGATCCCCTATACTTGTGGGTCATCAACTATCACTTTGACGAGATCAGATTTCATGACTTCTTGGGTCTTAGCTGCTCTTTTGTCGACCGCAAGCGCCACCTTCTCATCGATGTTCTCCTGACTGAACTTCCTTCTTTCCTTCTGGCCTCCGGGTCCTCGTGGTAGTAGTACTTCCATGTGGCACCGTCTTCGACGACGTGCACACGTCCATGATACGTCTCCAACGTATCTATAATTTTTGCTTGTTCCATGCTGTTATATTATCATTCTTGGATGTTTTACAATCATTTTATAACAACTTTATATCATTTTTTGGGACTAACCTACTAACATAGTGCCAAAGTGCCAGTTGCTGTTTTTGCTTGTTTTTTTACTTCGCAGAAAATCAATACCAAACGGAGTCCAATCGCGATGAAACTTTTTGGAGATTTTTTCTGGACCAGAAGACACCCAGTGGGCCAAACAACTGCCGGAGAGGTGGGTTGTGGAGAGCACAACCCACCAGGGCGCGCCAGGGGGCCCCGGCGCGCCCTGATGGGTTGTGCCCTCCTCGGCCCCCTTCCGCACCGCCTCTGATGCCTATAAATTCTCAAATATTCGTAAAACCCTAGGGGAGTCGACGAAACACAATTCCAGCCGGCGCAAGTTCCAGAACCGCGAGATCCAATCTAAACACCATCACGGAGGGGTTCATCTTCTTCATAGGTGCCTCTCCGATGATGCGTGAGTAGTCCACCATAGACCTACGGGTCCGTAGGCAGTAGCTAGATGGCTTCTTCTCTCTCTCTTATGATTCTCAATACAATGGTCTCTTGGAGATCTATTTGATGTAAACTTTTGCAGTGTGTTTGTTGGGATCCGATGAATTTTGAGTTCATGATCAGTTTCTATCCATGAATATTATTTGAGTCTTCTTTGATCTCTTATATGCATGATTGCTTATAGCCTCGTATTTCTTCTTCGAATCTTTGGTTTAGTTAGGCCAACTAGATCAATTTTTCTTGCCATGGGAAGAGGTGCTTTGTGATGGGTTCGATCTTGCGGTGTTCTTTCCCGATGACAGAAGGGGCAGCAAGACACGCATGTATCGTTGCTATTAAGGATAACAAGATGGGGTCTATTCCTACATGAATAGATCTTGTCTACATCATGTCATCGTTCTTATTGCATTACTCTGTTTTTCCATGAATTTAATACACTAGATGCATGCTGGATAGCGGTCGATGTGTGGAGTAATAGAGGTAGATGCAGGCAGGAGTCGGTCTATCTATCTTGGACGTGATGCCTATATAATGATCATCGCCTTGGATATCGTCATGACTATTCGATTTTCTATCAATTGCCCAACAGTAATTTGTTCACCCACCGTGCGCTATACTCATGAGAGAAGCCACTAGTGAACCCTACGGCCCCCGGGTCTACTTTTCCATCATATTGCTTTTCGATCTACGTTTTTGCAATCTTTGTTTTCAGATCTACAAAACCAAAAACCCAAAAATATATTGCTGCATATTTGCTCTTTTTATTTGTGTTCTTGAGAGATCTATCTCTCCTATCTATCACTACCTAATCTATCTTATTACCGTAGAGAGATTGACAACCTCTCTTTCGCGGCGGGTTGCAAGTATTTGTTGTTTGTGTGCAGGTGCTGCTTATTGGGTGGTGGTGATCCTCCTACTGGTTCGATAACCTTGGTTTCATAACTGAGGGAAATACTTACCGTCGCTGTGCTGCATCATCCCTTCCTCTTTGGGGAAATACCGCCGCAGTCTCAAGCCACGTCAGTCCATACTGCGGCCGCTGGCCCTGAGGGAGTCCCTTCAGTATGTTCAAGGCCCGGTTCAAAGGGGTTTCCCACATGGGCCTCGCCGACGACTGGGACGATGAGTGGCTTTCGGCCGCAAGCTTGTGTTGATCTTTCTGCAAAAGGAAGGTTGACCATTTACAAATGTTAATATAATGTGTAGTCGAATTGATCAGAAGCTAATATAAGGTGGTAATTAGCAGTATTCTCATCAACTTCCTCGTGGGCTCGTCCGGGTAGAAAACCTTTTTTTTCTTTGTCCCACTTGTACCGAGCCCTGATGAAGTCATGCTGTAGCGGGTCGGTGAATTCCGCCAAGGGGTCTGGGATCCCGTGGATTCACGTTCCGCATCCTCCTTATCCCATATGGGTTTCTTGCCAATGTAACCACGGCTTCCGAGCTGGTGGTTCCCAGTGTTCCTTTGCTGAAGCCCCTTGAATTTCTCGGACTTATGCTTGGCATCTTCGATAGCGCAAGTTTCCTTCAATTTTTCATAGTCCTCTTCCGAAAGTGTGGGATTTTCATAGTCACCTTGACTTTCCAGGCGGACAATGCGTCGCTGAACTTCCCCATGGAGGCGTTGTTTATCTTCTTCATGGCATCATCTTTCCATGGAAGTTTGGTGTCATCCCGGCTGGGGAAATGGTATCTTTGGTGCAACTTCTTTAGGAGGAGGTGCTCCATATTTTTTGGTTTACTCCTTAAGTCTGTGGCGTTGATGCTCGCGATGTCCCATAGGATGCATCCGAGTTAGTTGTCGTAGTTCTTGTGAGCTTCCTCCGGCGCTATTGGCTCAAATTTGTCGGGGTGCACCGCTATGACCACCAGTCTGCCGGTGTCGAGCTTGTTAGGACGTCGTGACCTCGTACTCTTCTGCTTCGGCCCCGGTCTCAGTGCCGGTGTCGGTGCCACCGTTGCCGATGGTGGTGTCGGGGTCGGGGTCGACGGTAGTAGCACCGTCCGCTATGACAATGGGGCCCTCCAAACCTTGTCCTGCCAAACCTTGTCATGCTGTAAGGGATCGTCGACCTCATGATGATCAGAAGCCCCGACTTCGTCATTATTCGACATGTTTCCTACGTACGGTTAAGTTTGCTCGTTTAATTCTCAAACTATAAGAAAATGAATAATGACATAAAAAGGCCTATGGTTTGCCGAAATGCCGTTTCGTTCCCATCCCGGCACTTCCCGGGCACTCGATATGTCTTACTTTCTAGCACAAGTCATGCCGAAATTCACCGGAAATTTCGTCATGACCTTTGCTAAAAAGTGGACATATCGAGTGCCTGAAATTCGTCGGAACGGAAATGAATCAACATACCGGCAAAACATAGGCCACTTGGAGTTTCCCTGCATATAGATCACTCAATGGATATCATCATGTAATACTCAAAGGAGATCATCATGTAGTACTCACATAAATAACCAACAAATGAATGTGTCAAATCTTGCTATCTAGAATAGGGGCATGTGAACAAATAACCAACAAATTATTCAAGGTAACAAATAACCAACAAATTATTTCATACTACATTTTTTCTGCACAATTCTAGAGCTCAAATTAAGAACTGTAGAACTCAATTCAAATTATGTCCTAAATTCTTAACCATAGCACTCAATTCATATTTCTGTCCTAATAAAAATAATGAACCCTAGAACCATTGTTCAAGATATCCCCCGATATGCCGATAAATCGGCCGATTTATCACTTACCGGTGTCTGACCGATAAAATAAATCGGCCGGTAAATTGCCCGATATGCCGATAAATCGGCCGATATGCCGATAAAAAGGGCGATTTACGCCTTATCCTGGGTCGACCGATAAGTTCCCGATAAGCGATATCCCCAACAATGCCTAGAACTCAATTCAATTCAAATTATGAACCCTAGTACTCAATTCAAATTATGTCATAAATTATGAACACTAGAACTCAATTCATTAACTAAAAATTGAATTTCTAAAAATTCATTTACCGATTTTTGTTATTCCTACTGCCATTTGAACCCTAGAACCCTAGCTAGAACTAAAATTCCTACTGTCTGTAGTTTGAACCTAGAACTAAAATCCCCTAATGAACCCTAGAACTGAAATCCCCCTAATGAACCCTAGAACTAAATTCCTACTGTCTATAGCACAGAGAAGAGAGGGAGGGTAGAGAGTGGATGCTCACCGGAGCAGGGGTGGCAACGTCGGATGGGCTGCAGAGGGCGGAGGGGGAGGCGGCGACAAGGAGGAGGGGCGGCTCGGGTGGCGGCGGCCCGTGCTCCGGCAACCTCGGGTGCTCCTTGTCGGAAACGACACCTATGGGGTCACAAGGATCCCATTACGATTTGGCGGGGAAGAAGGCTTGCACAGAGAGCAGATCGAGCGATCAACGCAGAGGGATTTTACCCAGGTTCGGGCCGCAAAGATGCGTAAAACCCTACTCCTGCTTGATTGTATTAGGTGTGTTCTAACTCAGTTCTAGGAGCGCTACAGTAGCAGCTACACATGCAGAATGAGCTCTAAAAGATCTGATCCCCCTGTAGCTACGCCTTGGGCCTCCTTTTATACTCTTGAAGGGGTCACTACAGTGGCAAAGTACAAGGTGGCGTACAGTAACTACATGAGGTGTAAAGTATCTACAGTGCTTATCATACCTAACACTGACGGCTTAGGACAAGGGCATTTAATGCTCCGTTGAGGTGTCCCTGCCTTTCTTGGGGATGGCAAAAGGAGCCGTCCCATCGTACCGCTTAAGGCCTCACACCGTCAGCGTCTGACACGCACCCAGCAGGACAACAGCTAAAAGACAAGCTGGTAGTTGCCCTGGGGGAGCGCGCTTGAACAGTGGCGAAGTCTTGCCGGGTGCAGGGCTTGCCGGGGCTCCGAGCCTCCCCGGCAAGATCTTGCCGGGGCCCCAGCCTTTGGCTTTCTGTCTCCTTGATGCTACTGTATCTGATTCCAGGGGGTTGCCCGCGCACAAGTATGAGTAATAGATACCCTGGTTCTTTGTACACTGACAGGAGCCCCCGGCCCTGGGCCATACATGCGCGCGCGGCGCTGTTGGGCTAGGCCCAAAATAGTGCGTGGGCACACGTGGCCGTAGCAATGATGGCGGTTGATGACTTTTCCCACGACGCACAGTAACTGCAGGTCTTGAGTGCATCAGAGCGAGGCGGTCCGCCTTCTTCCTCGGGAGGAGAAACGATGAACAGGGCGGCGCCCGCTCGTTTCCACATTAACGTCTCGAATGTCACGCCTCGGGTGGCACGTGTTGTCCAGGACTACGAAGAGTCGGCCTCCCTCCTCCTCCGGCATCCAGCCTTATAAAAGGGAGGTGAGGGAAAGAGGGCTCCGCCCATCCGCAATCTTCCACTCTCCTGCTGCTTGATTCTTTCTCCTTCTGTCTTTCGCCACCTCCTTCGCTGCGCCGCCCCAAGATGGTGAGAGGACGCGGCCGCGCCCGGGGTTCCCTTAGCGCTACGAGGAGAAGCCCTTGGACCCCAGCACGCGTGGTGGTGACGATGGCGGTTCCAAGCTCCCGCATCAGGTCTGCATCCCGAGGCCGCGTGAGGACGGCTCCGGCGGGGCATGGTGGTCGCAGCAGCAGGCCTCTTCCGCAGCCCCACGCGGGGATCCACGCGGGGGAGGAGGTGCGGGAGTTCGTCGTGGTCCTTCCACGTCGGCTCCGGAGCTGGCTGCGCCTCCCCGACCCCTTCGCAAGAGCCATAGAGAGCAGCCGGCCACGCGGCCTGTGGCTCCGGGTGGACGGCTGCAGCAACGGCCCCTGGTGGGTGGCGGTCGGCCTCACCCCTGGAAGCGCCATGTTCCTGACGCAGGGATGGAAGTCGTTCGCCCGCTCCCGGGGCCTCACCCCCGGGCAGCTACTCCACTTCAAGCTCATCGACTCCGACACCCTTTCTGTGAGGTTCTTCGGGGCAACCGGCGTTCGCCAGGAGTGCTGTGCTGAGAACTCAAGCGACAGCGACTTCAACTCCTCCAGCGACAGCGACGACGAGGACAGCGTCATCGGCATGAAGAACGAGGATTCCGACTAGGCACGTTCGGCGCCGTAGTTAGGTCCTGACGTTCCATCCGCGAGACCTTGTTCCCGGATCGGTCGCTGCGTCGTAGTAGTAAATCTCTTTTGATGTATCAAACTATACCCAATGTAGTCGTTGGATATCTCAAGAAGAAATGCACTGGGTACCTATCTTTAAAAAATTCGTGTTTGAGAATCTTTTGCCCTTGCATGAGTCTTTGTCTCTTGCTGTCCCCCCGACAAGCATCCTGCCGGGAAGTTTTCTGGCATGTCCTCGATGAGAGCGCAGCACTCCGAAGAGGTGCGCTTGCCGGAGGTCTTGCCGAATTTTGAGCTTGTCGATGATGTGGACGAACAAAACGGAATATCGACAAGAGCCGCGGGCCTAAGGAGAAAGCACCGCGCCGCGCGATGAAGAGCCAGCCCCCGAGACTTTCCCATAGAGGGTGCCGCGAGGGCGATGCTCGATTCATGTACTCATTCTTGTCCTTACTTCTATCCGTTGCAGGCGTCCCACTGTTATCTTGTTGATCTCCAACTTGGGGTTCTTGACTTTGTGATCTTGGGCTTGCCGCAGATGTATCTTCAACTGCCCGAGCGTCCCCGGCAAGCCTTGCCATAAGCACCCCGACAAGTCTTGTCGCAGGTATAGCCCCGACGGGCCCGTGCACAAGTGCACCGACACGGGAGCCCCCGGGCCTGGGCCACACGCGAGCGTGCGGCATCGTTGGGCCAGGCCCAAACAGTGTGCGGGCACGCGTGGCAGAAGTTACTGTCTGTAATCATTCCTTTATTGCGCTACCCACGACGCCCGTTAAATGCGGGACGTGGGAGACGTGCGCGACGCGACCATTGCAGCAGCACGGTCGCGAGGTATTCCATCATTATTTTAGTAAAGAGGCAGCCCCGCGCCTTCCCCATAAAAAGGAATCTGCAGGGCCGCGGCTCATTTACCTCTTGCCTCTTCTGATCTAGGAACCGCCGCCGTCTTCCTCCAAACCAGAGCTTCCTTCCACCCCTCTCGCCGCTCCCACACCTTCGCCGTCCTCATCTTCCAGCCTCCATAGCCATCATGCCGCCCAAGGCAGGCAAGGGCAAGGGCAAGAAGGCGGCGGAGAACAAGATGGTGGAGATGCGGAAAGAGCGCGTCGTCTTCGCACCGTTGCTCGACACGGAGGCCTTGAAGGAGCAGTACCAGTTCATGTGGGCGTCGGCGACGGCGGCGCATCCCGCCACCCGTGTGAGTCCAGGTTCTGCTGAGGCCGACCCAATGAAATACCACTTTTTTGCTGATTATTTCTACTGCGGGCTCTGTCCCCCTTTCTCCGATTTCTTCAAAGATATCATGCACACCTACGGCTTCCAGCTCTTAGATTTCACACCAAATGCCGTGACGTGCATGTCTGTTTTCGCTCATCTTTGCGAAAACTTTGTCGGAGTAAATCCTAGCACTGCCCTCTTCCGCCATTATTTCATTCCTCGAATCGAGAGCGGCGAGGCCCTTTCTGGTTCCGTCGCCTGGATCCCACGGACAGGAACCAAGGAGGTCTACCCAGAGGGGGCCTACTACCGGAAGTGGGAGGAATGGCGGGGCAGATGGTGCTGGGTTCGGGAGACAGAAGAAAAAGAAGTTCAGCCTTTCTGCTTGCCGCGGCAGACGAGGATAGCCCGCAACAACGACTGGAGTGCTCTTGATCCCGAAGATGCAAAGCTCACAATCACGACGACAAGAATCCTCCGCCTCAGAACTGCCGGGCTCTCTGTAGATATGATAGGTGCTGACTTCCTTCGCCGGCGGATTGCCCCTTTGCAGAGCAAAGGGAGGCCAGCTTGGGAGTTCAAGAATGCGGCAGATATCATGAGGTTGCGCCCTGGGTTGGACTTCAACCTGACACTTATGCAGCACGCATCTGTCTGCCAAAAACTGTTCAGGAGCGCAGCGGTGCGCGATCTTCCAGCAAGCATTGTCCCCTTGTGCAACAATTCTCGCTTAAGCTCAATCCTCGCAATGATGCCGGTGCTTGATGCTCACAGCGTTGACGGGTCCTGGATCGTGCCTCCCGATGACCAGGTCCAACGATTCTTTGATAATCTGTCGGAGAGGCCTATCCTTGAGGGAGAAAACCTCATCCGCGACACCACTGAAAGAGAGCTGGAGTACATCGCCAGCAGAGTGCAGGAGGCGGGCCTTGCCGCGGAGGCTAGCGGCGCTGCCTTCGCGGAAGAAGAATCCAGCGAAGAGGAGACGCTGCCGGATGAAGACCTTGCCGGGCAGGATGAAACTATTGAAGAACAGGGCGGCACATCTACCGGTGGTCAGCCTGTCACAGACGCAGCTGAGGAGGAACCACTCGAGGAGGCCCCGACTCTCAGGCCAAGGAGCAGACGCGTCTTTCGAGGCGCCGCCTCTGGGGCCCCGGCCCAACAGACCTCCTCAAGTAGTGCAGCTCCCGGCAAGGGGGCGGCCGGCAAGGTGACGCAGCGGCAAGAAGCTCATCGGCAACCCGCACCTGCCGCGGCCAAGCGGCCAAGGAGCCCCCCTCCACCTCCTCCCCCGGCCAAAATGGTGGAAGTCGCCTTCGACCTCTCTGCCCTTAGCTCGGGAGAAGAAGAAGATTAAGAAGCTTGTCGCACCCTTTATCTTCTGAATTTCTGATTTCGCTCCAACTCATCGTTTGCTTTGGCCTGTTTACGCAGAGATGCAGAAACCTTGGCGCAGAGGATAGCGAAGAGGGCAAGGACCTCAACGGACGAGGAGCCGCCGGCAAGCACCTCAGGTGCACCAGAGACGGCCACCATCAGCCCGAGGCCCAGCCCGCGACGCAGTCCTCGACTCAGCCCCCGGCGCAGCCCCCAGCGTGAGTCCATTACTCACTTTCCACTGGCAAGTGCCGGGGTGTGCATTTATGCTGCTGACATCACCGGACGTGCAGGAGGAGAGCGGCGACAAGGAGAATCGTCAGAGTTCATCCCTGACATGCCACCTCCGTCCACCACGCCGCCCAGAGATGCGTCTCCGGCTAGGACCTCCTCCAGCGTGCTTTATCGCGACGAGGGGGAGCCGGCAAGCGAAGGCATCGGCAGCCATACGCCGGCAACTGATGTTGGCGGGAGGGGAGAACCCACTCCCTGGCAGGCTGACACAGGTAAACCATCCGCTTCGGAGTATTTGTTGCTTTATCTTCCTCTTTTTTTTGTCTTCTTGAACTTCCTCCTTATCCCCATTTTGTTTTATTCCTTTGGCTTTCAGACATCCCCTCGGCGGAAGACATGGATGTCGATGCTGTCATCGAGAACACCGCCAGGGACGCTGCCGCCGAAGCCGACAGGCTTGCCGCTGAGGAGGCCGCCGAGAGCGCTGCCGCCGAGGCCGCCGAAGCCGCCAAGGCCGCTGCCGCTGAAGCCGCCAGGGCCGCACAAGGAAAGGCCACCGAAGAATCTGCTGAGAGGGCCGACAAGGAGTCCGGCGGCCGCACTGACGACATTCCTGCCGCAGGAGCGCATAGCGCTGAGCCAGCCCCGGAGCCCCCGGCTGCCGATGAGGCGGCTGCTGACGAGCAATCGCCATCATCTGAAGCTCCCTCTTCCAGCAAATACCTCAAGGTCGGCGATAACCTGTTCGTTAGCCTTCCAGGGGCAGCCTGCATCAGGGCGCCAATCGAAGGAGAGACTTTTGAGGAAGTCGTCACCGCCACCGGGCTTGAGATTGTGGATGATCCTAGCACCGGTAGCAGCAGGTCAGAGGAAGAGAAGCTCCTCCAGGCAATAAATAGCAACTATCAGAAGCTCCAGGCCCTCCATCGCGCCCGCAAGGAGAAGTTAGACTCCCGGGCCGCTATTGCTGAAGCAACCGAGGTGAAGTTCCAAGAACGCGTCAAGGAGACCCAAGCGTGGTATGCTGAGGCCGTCCAGGGGTTGAAGGAGGGCCAACAGCAATTGAGCCAGAACTGGGAAGAGCTCCTCCTGAAGCAATCTGATATCGAGAAGGCACAGGAGGACGCCAAACGACGGATCGCTGATGAAGAAGCACGCCTGAGAGAACTCCGCGTCGGGCTCGAATCTCATGAAGATGACCTTGCCGCGCGCGAGAAGGCGCTCACCGACAAGCTCCGTGCCAAGGACAAAGAAGTTGAGAACCTTGTCGCGCGGCGGACCCAGGAGCTAGAGCAGAGGCACGAGGAAGCGCTGAAAGCTCTAGCTGTAGATCATGCCGGCGAGCTGAAGGAGGCCATCGATGCCGCCAGGGCTGCAGAGGCCACCAAGGACGAGCTTGCCGAAAAGGTGAAGAAGCTGGACACAGAGTTTGAGGAGCACGGCAAGAAGGTCTCAACGCTCGAGACCGAAAGAGACAAAACTCTTCGCAGTCTGGCAGAGGCACAGGTCGCCGTCTCTGACAAGTCCAAGGAGATCTCCATAGCCAACGAGTCCATCACTGATCTGAAGTTGAAGCTGACCAAGCTGACAGAGTCCCTTAAAACCGCGGAAGCTCACGAAAAGGCCCTGACCAAAGACCTCCAGAACGAACGGGAGCTGTTCAAGACCTCCGCCCTCGAGCACAATGACTATGTGCGAGGCATGGAGATCTGGACCGAGAACCTTGTCGTCGTCGCGAGGAATCTTGCCGCGCAACTGTCTACCATGGGCTTGGAAGATTACAGGGAGCCTCTTGATGACAGGATGTCCCCGAGCACCAAGCTGACCATGTTCTTCGACCACGTGCTTGAAGCTTTGGAGCAGCTCCATTCTAACCGAACAGCTTATCTGGCCAGCGAGTCGCGCAAGCTCTGCCAGGACGTCCTTCGCAAGGTGCTCGTCAAGGTGGTGTTCAGGAATCCCAGCATCAACCTCGCCAACGTCTTCGACCACCTGCCGAAGGATGCGGACCTCAAGGCAGCAGAAGAGCTTGTCGCACCCATCATCGACATGGTAAGCCGGGTCAAGAGGGTCGAAGGCGATCGCCGGGATTAGCTGCTTTACTTCTTTGCCGCCACCATTTCATGCCAAAGACAACATTGCCTTATGTTAGAATCGCGGCAGCTTTTATTGTAATATAACTTGCTATGTTCTGGACAAATGCTATGTTATTCCCCTTTGCTTAATTTCTTTATGTATGCATTCGCCCTACGCTTAACTGGAAACTTGCCGGTGCGCATACCCTTGCCGCGAGCGCTAGGTGCGGGACTTTAGCAGCCTGCTGGCAGGGCCGCTACCGGCAAGAGACCTTGGTGCTCTTAGTGCAGCCACCTAAACTGTTGAGCGGACTCGAAACAGGATAAGGGCGCAACCAATTCACAGCAAGGTTCCTTCGCGTGCAGGTTTTCCATACATAAGTTGAAACTGTTCAAGGGGAACAACAAAACAAAAATCCGTGCAAAGTTTTGGCAACTTAGCTTTTCGTTGTTGCATTCCTTCCAGCAAAGTGATTTCCTTGAACGTCGCATGTTGGTATCCATACCATCTTCCCCCCCCCCCCCCGGCAAAGCTGCACGCGAGGTAACCTTCTGCCCTTTTGAGAAAAAGAAAGAAGAGAAAATAGAGGTATGGAACCTTGGCGGTTCGTTAGCACTTGCTGGGAATAAGTGTAACACAATATCTCAGATAAACATGCACGTAAGTAAACATGTAAATCAACAAGGATTGTAAAACACTTAAGCTTTATTTACTACGCACAGGATCTGCGCCTGGCTTTGTACAAAGGATCACATGCTACAGCGGCAAGACTTGTACAAAAGGGGTTGCCGGGAGACCCGGCAACCGCGCCTTATGGATAGAACTTACGAAGATGCTCGATATTCCAGGAGTTGCTCACCGGGATACCGTCTTCGGTCTCCAGGCGGACTGCACCAGGCCTGGTGACTCGTACTACCCGATAAGGGCCTTCCCACTTCGGCGTCAACTTGTTGGAATTCTTGGCCGACTGAACGTGCCGAAGAACAAGGTCGCCTTCCTCAAGACTCCGGGCATGAACCTTGCGGCTATGACAGCGGCGCAAAGCTTGCTGGTAGCGTGCAGCTCGCACAGCAGCCTGCAGACGATCTTCCTCAAGGAGCAACACGTCATCTTGCCGCAGCTGCTCTTGCTCGAGCTCATCATAAGCGAGCACTCGAGGTGACCCGTATATGAGTTCTGTGGGGAGAACTGCTTCTGCCCCATATACTAGGGAGAAGGGTGTCTGGCCGGTGGCTCGATTCGGTGTCGTCCTGATTGACCAAAGGACCACCGGCAACTCATCAATCCAGCGCCTTTCGCACTTGCGCAGCTTGTCGAAAGTTCTTGTCCTGAGACCACGCAGCACCTCAGCATTCGCCTTTCCACTTGGCCGTTACTCCTTGGGTGAGCAACAGAAGCAAAACAAATCTTGCCGCCAAGGTCTTGGACATATTGCATAAAGGTGTGGCTCGTGAACTGTGTGCCGTTGTCGGTGATGATCCTGTTGGGCACACCGAAACGGCAAACTATTCCTTTGAAGAACTTGACGGCCGACTGTGCTATCACCTTCCTCACTGCCTCCACCTCCGGCCACTTTGTGAACTTGTCGATTGCAACGTACAAATACTCAAAGCCCCCGGTAGCACGGGGGAAAGGGCCCAAGATGTCGAGCCCCCAGACCGAAAATGGCCAGGATAAAGGGATTGTCTGAAGAGCTTGAGCTGGTTGATGTAACTTCTTTGAATGAAACTGGCATGCTTCACACCTGGTTACTAGCGCAATTGCATCCTGGAGGGCAGTGGGCCAAAAGAAACCTTGCCGGAACGCCTTGCCGGCAAGTGCTCTTGATCCTATGTGGGAGCCACATATGCCTCCATGTATCTCTGCCAACAGCTCCAGTCCATCCTCCCGAGGAATGCACTTCAATTTCACACCGTTCGGCCTCTTTCTGTACAGGACATTGTCCACAAACTGGTACATTTTAGACTGACGGGCTACTTTCTCTGCTTCTTCCTGCTCTTCGGGGAGTTCTCCTATCTGAAGGAAATGGACGATGTGCTGCGCCCATGCTGGAGCCTGAGGCTCGACGGCAAGGACTAAAGGCAAATCTTCTGCCCCGGGAGCAGTTGTCTCGACAGCAAGGGCCTGAGCCCCTGCCGGATCTTGCTGTTCCCCGGCAAGCTTGGCGGGAGCGTTTGTCTCGACGGCAAGGGCCTGAGGCCCTGCTGGAGCCTGTCGCTCACTGGCAAGCTTGGCGTTGTTCCCGGCAACTTCCTTGCCGGCGGCCTCTGGGACCTCTGCCGGGAAGTACTTGCCGGAACTCAACTTTCTTCTTTTCTCTTGTCCTATTGATGGCGTCACAGACGGCTGAGTGAGTCGGAGTACAAAGGTACCTGGTTCCACAGGCAGCTTAAGGGCAGCGCGCTTCGATAGGTTATCAGCAATGCTATTTTCTGCACGAGGGATGTGCTCCATTTGCAGACCGTCAAAACGCTCTTCCAACTTTCTCACTTCATCTACATAAGCTTCCATCAACGGGCTCTGATAATCTTTATTGACTTGTCTGACGACAAGCTGAGAATCACCTCTGACAATGAGTTTCTGGATTCCAAAGTCTGCCGCGATCCTGAGACCGGCAAGCAAACCTTCATACTCGGCAGTATTGTTCGTTGATCTCTCCCGGGGAAAGTGCATTTGAATTACATACTTGAGGTGCTCTCCGGTGGGTGCGACAAGCAGCACGCCAGCACCGGCGCCTTGCAGCGAGAAAGCCCCGTCAAAGTACATCACCCACTCTTGATTTGCTTCCTTGCCGGGGAGAGTTGACTCTGGAACTTCTTCATCTGGCGTTGGGGTCCATTCTGCAATGAACTCCGCCAAGGCTCTGCTTTGGATGGTCGAAGTGCTTTGAAACCTGAGACCAAAGCTTGACAGCTCCAAAGCCTATTCCACAATCCTGCCGGTAGCATCTAGGTTTCGCAAGATCTGCTGCAACGGAAAGCGAGTGATGACGGTGATCTCATGTGCTTGAAAGTAATGGCGCAGCTTCCTCGAGGCCATGAGAAGGCCGAAGAGCAACTTCTGCACACCAGAATATCTTGACCTAGCCCCCTGCAGAAGGGAACTGACAAAATAGATTGGATGCTGCACCATCTTCTTTTTCTGTATTGCTTGGCTTGACTGCGCAGACTCAACCTTGTCGGCGCCAGACTCTGCCGGGGAAGACCTTGGCTCGTCACTTGGCGGTCCTGCTGTTGGTGCTGCTTCTTCATCAATTTCTCTCTCCACCACTAACGCAGCACTCACCACCTGATTCGTTGCCACTAGATATAGCAGTAACGGTTCTTGTGGTTTTGGCGCGACTAGTACTCGCGAAGAGGAGAGGTACCTCTTCAAATCCTGCAGCGCTGCCTCCGCTTCCGGAGTCCATTTCATTGGACCTGCCTTCTTCAAAATTTTGAAAAAGGGCAGGGCGCGCTCAGCAGATTTTGAGATGAACCTACTCATAGCAGCAACGCAGCCGGCAAGACGGCGCACATCTTTGACACGTCTTGGCGCTTCAATTTGCTCAATTGCTTTGATCTTGTCGGGATTTGCTTCGATTCCTCGTTGAGATACAAAGAACCCGAGAAGCTTGCCGGATGGGACACCAAACACACACTTCTCAGGATTGAGCTTCAAGTTGATCTTGCGCAGATTTGCAAATGTCTCTTCTAAGTCTGATATGAGCGTTGCCTTGTCCTTGGTTTTGACCACTATATCATCCATGTAAGCTTCCATATTTCTATGTAGCTGTAACACCCCCCATGTAATGAGCATAGTGAACCCCATGATCAGTGCATGATCATTTTGCTAATTGGAATATGATCAAGTTGATGTTCAAATTCAATTCAAAATTCCAACTCAAAATGCCATATGAATTCTTGTGCAGAAAATATTTCATCAAACACCTAAACTAAAATGTTGGATGTGTTTGGAATATTGCAAAACAAATGTGGGATAGGAGGAGCACATCACCAAGCCTGTGGTTTGGACACTCCAAGAAAACAGTGACTGAAAACAATTATTAAAGCCATTTAAAATCATTTTGAAAATGCAAACAGATTCTAAAAATGTCAAAATTTGATGTGGCCCTTCCTAACATTGCAACTTAATTATTGGGCGCTATGCCACATTTTAGCTAATTGGAAATGTGGTCTAAAATAAATAAAAACAGAAATGGAAAAAAAGAAAAGCAGAAAGAAAAATAAAAAAAATAAACCCCCCCCCACCGGCCCAACTGGGCCAAAGCCCAGCCAGGCCGGCCCACGTGGCCCACCCTGGCGCCCACATATCCCCCCCCACCGGGGGCAACCCTAGCCCAGCCACCCCATTCCCCCCCCTCCCGCTCGTCCTCTCTCTCCCTCCCGAAAAAAGTGGATCGGGGAGAGGCCCCGACCGCGCCGCCGCCGGCTCCCCTCGCCGCCTCCTCCCCGCGCCGTCGCCGTTCCGCACCGTCGCCGGACCTCGCCGCCCCTACACCGCGCCCGCTGCCCTCCTCTTCGCCGCGACGTGAGCCCCTGGGCTCCTCCCGCTCTCCCCCTCTTCCCCCCATCCGGCCGGGTCCGACGCCGGCGCTGTCGCCGCGGCCATGCCCCCGCTCGCGCTCACCCCGCACCGCGCGCCCGCTCGCCGCGGCTAGCCGCGCCCGCGCGCACGCCGCGTCGCCCGCCTCCGCGTCCGCTACGCCGCCGCCCGCGACCACCGCGGTCCCGCTCGGCCCCCGCGCTCCCCCTCGCGCCGGCCGCGCACGCACACGCCCCGCCGCGCGCACGCGCCACCCCCGGCCCCCTTCGTGCCCGCGCCCGCTCGCCGCGCCTGGCGTTGCGCCCGCGCGTGCGCCGTTTGGCCTCGGGTCACCGGACACGTCCGGTGCCCAAAGGACCAGGCCCGGACACGTCCGGCCTAGTCACTGACCACTGGGCCCTACGGCCCTAAAACATAAATAAAAAGAAAAATAAAAATAAAATATAATTAAATAATTAATTAAGTTAATTAATACTGTTTAATTTAACTAATTAGGTTTAGTTGTTAATTAAGAATTAATCTGTTAATTAGTTAGACAATGACATGTGGGGTCCACCCCCCCATTAATCACTAATTAAAATAGTTAATTAATCTGCTAATTAATTAGATAAACAGTAAATACTGTTTCGGATAATGTTGGATTAAATAATTAATTTAATTCTAGAAATTGATTAAATCTTTAAAAATTAATATTAAATAAACCGTAACTCGGATCGAAATACTTTGTACATGAAAGTTGCTCAGAACGACGAGACGAATCCGGATACGCGGTCCGTTAGTATGCCAGACGTCCCTAACATAGCAGACGTGCAACTTTTTGCCTGTTTTCGACAGATGAATAGTGCATAACTACTGGCTAATAATTACAACTTTAATCCTAAAATAGCTAAAATGTTTTAGACATGAATTTAGGCAACCCTGCACTGCATCCTAGCTGTCCCATGCCTTTGACACCGCGAATACGCAACCGTCCCCCTCCGGTCATCTGTCTGACATTTGTCCGGGACCGGGAAAACATTCCCGGATGGGTTCCCCCTTTCTCGGTATCGAGAAACACTGCGATAGAACACACCCGACACTGCGTATCGTCATGTCATGCATCCTGTTGCGTTTGTGTGCTTAGTATTTATTGTTTCTTCCCCCTCTTCTCTTCGGTAGACCCTGAGGCTGACGCTGTTGCTGTGATCGACTACGTCCCCGACGACCAGCCTTTTGCCGCAGAGCAGCAAGGCAAGCAAAACCCCCTTGAGCATTCCGATATCACCCATCTCTCTCCCTCTTGTTCATGCATTAGATTTTGCTACTGTAATAGATAGCTCCTATTCTGATGCATAGCCTATTTTTGATGAACTGCTACATTCTGCTATCATACCCACTGCTTAGTCTAGGTGGAGCAATGAACCCCTGAGACCCCTTAGTCCAGTTGCCCCTGCTTTCATCGACAACACCGAGGACTTGAAGACAGAAGACTCAGTCGTCATGACTGACAAGCCGTTACCGACACATCACTACACACCCCTTTAGTATGGCACTGCAGAGCTACTACCGAGTGCCGAGGGTGATACCTCGCTTAGCACTTCCGGTGCTAATTCTGTAGCGTAGTTATCAGGTTATGGTCATCGAGGGTGATTCCTCCTTACCCTTACCGATATCGACTCTTGTCATACACTTACCTCGAGTGGGGACTCATCGAGGGTGATTCCTCGGATATCCACTTGGTGTATAGACACACGGTTACTATGACCTGGTTACGGGAATATGTGATAAACGGGTCGGCCCCAAGGGTACCCGTGTGATATTGGTGGAGTGCGCCGGAAGGCACTCGAGTGTTCTTGGCGGGGCGATGGACTGCAATATGTTCGAGCTTGCCCCGCACTAATAAATTGCTAAAGGATTGGGTATATAATCTGAGTTGGTCGATACGACTTTTAACGCACTAAACCTTCACGCGGGGAAGTTATGGGTACTCAGCGTCGGCGTATCAGCCGAAGCTCTTCGAACGTCAGCATTAGAGCGGCGCGAGACGGATTGGTCTGGAACGCATGGCGCTTGCATTAAGGCATGCTAGGACTGTTTCCGGCCGCGTACGCATCGTGCAGGAGTGCAAGGGCAAGTGGGCCCACGAACCTGCGCGCTTAGTCTACCGGCGGGCTGGCCTCTTCGTTGAGTCTAGGTGGGGCGACGACGTGCTGAATCCTGAGGCCGGGCATGACCCAGGAAAGTGTGTCCGGCCAAGGGGGACAGGCGTGTTGGAAATGAGGTGCACCCCTGCAGGGAAGAACAAACTATTCGAATAGCCGTGTCCACGGTAACAGGACGACTTGGAATTATGCTTGGGCCTACTACAACTATAATCTTAATTACTTAATTGAATTGTGGCTCCGGGATCGCTTTCTCGCTGGGAGTCGAGGAAGGATCTCTGGGCGTGTTACTTAATAAAATTGCTACAATTAATATGACTATATGTATGTGATGCCATTCTACTCTCGTCTTATGCTGCAAGACGCTGAAGATGCTAGTCTTCGATAGGACTAGGCCTTCTTCTCTCTTCTGGCATTTCTGCAGTCTAGTCCAAAGATATAGCCCCATTCCTTTGATACTGGTGCATACTAGCATAGTTCTGATGTCAGACTTGCGAGTACTTTGGATGAGTACTCACGCTGCTTTGCATTTCTTTTTCCCCCTCGATACGTTACTGCGACCAGACGTTGGAGCCCAGGAGTTGGATTACACTGGAGGAGACGACTACAGCTACCCCGATGGAGGCCACCACTACCACCAGGAGGATGGCGCCTACTACGACGTGGACTTCTCCGACGTCCAGGAGTAGTTAGGAGGTTCCCAGGCAGGAGGCCTCGCCTCTTCGATCCGTTGCTACCTTATGTTTGTGCTAGCCTTCTTAAGGCAAAACTTGTTTAACTTATGTCTGTACTCAGATATCGTTTGCTTTCGCTGACTTATGTTCGTCGAGCTTTGTATTCGAGCCCTCGAGGCCCCTGGCTTGTAATATGAAGCTGTATGACTTTGGATTTGTGTCTTATGTTGTGTTGTGATATCATCCCGTGAGTCCCTGATCCGGATCGTACGCATTGCGTGATTGTTTAGCGTACGGTTCAGACCGGGGGCGTCACAGTAGCTGGGGTTCAAAACCAATCTGGACCGCTCTTGCAAATGTAGAACCAGCACTTTTCAACCCGAAAGGCATACGCAAAAAGCAGTACGTACCACATGGGGTGATAAATGCGGTCTTCTCTTCGTCTTCCTTGGACATAAAAATCTGATGATAGCCTGAATAGGCGTCAAGGAACGACAGCAAGTCGCAGCCGGCAGTGGAGTCCACAATCTGGTCGATGCGCGGCAAGGGAAAAGGATCTTTTGGACAGGCTTTGTTGATATCCGTATAGTCAATACATAGCCTCCATTTTCCATTCGCCTTGCGCACTACAACTGGATTGGCCAACCATGTTGGATGAAGTACTCCTCTAACCAAACCTGCTGCTTCTAACTTTTTAATTTCTTCGGCAATAAACTGTTGCCGCTCCAAAGCTTGCTTCCTAACCTTTTGCTTTACGGGCCGCGCGTGTGGACAGATGGCAAGGTGGTGCTCAATTACCCCCCTGGGAACACCGGGGATGTCAGATGGTTGCCATGCAAACACATCGACATTCGCCCGCAGGAAGGCAACGAGCGCGCTTTCTTATTTGTCATCAAGGGTGGAACTTATGGTGAAAGTTCCCCCCGTGCCATCTTCCTTGGCGGGCACCTTCTTGGTCGCTGGCGGAGCTACCTTGGATTTCTTGCTCTTGCCGGTGGAGCTCTCCGGCACGTCCTCGACGGGAGCGCAGCACTCCGAAGAGGTGCGCTTGCCGGAGTGTGTGCGAGAGGTCCTACCGGTCTTCTTCCCCCCGGGAGCTTCACTGGCAGGAGCAAATGCCTTGTCGTCAGATGCTGCAACTGCCTCCCGGTAGAGTTGATCGGTACAGACAAGCGCATCTTTCTTGTCGGAGTTGACAGTAATGACACTTATCGGCCCGGGCATCTTCAAGGTATTGTAAGCGTAGTGTGATGCCGCCATGAAGTTGGCCAGCGCTGGGCGACCAAGGATCCCATTATATGGCAGTGGAATCTTGGCGACGTCAAACACAATCTTCTCTGACCTGAAGTTCAAGTCGCTACCAAATGTTACCGGTAACGTAATCTTTCCCTTGGCTGACTCCTTCCTGGATTGACGCCTTGAAACGAACCCGTTTCCTCGAGATCTCCATCAGGAATTTGTAGCCTCTTGATCACTTCAGGTGAAATCAGGTTCAAGCCGGCCCCGCCGTCAACTAGCATTTTTGTCACCTTGAGGTTGCGAATCGTTGGAGAAACCAACAATGGCAAATGCCCGACCGCAGTTGTGCGATCAGGGTGGTCCTCAATGTCAAAAATGATAGGCGTGCTGGACCACTTTAACGGTTTTCGGGCGCCGACAGATGGCTCAGTCGCATTAACCTCACGCGCCCACTGTTTAAGTTGGCGGTGGGAAGAATGCAACGAGGCGCCTCCGTCAACGCACATGGCGTCCGTAGCTTTCTGGAATTCTTGCTCACTGGATTCATAGTCCTCTTCCATGTCATCATCAGCCCCCCCTTGCTTGTCGCGGCCTCGAGCGGGCCGATCCTTCTGTTGCTTGGCCTTGCCGCGGCGACCTCCTCGGCCACCACGCTTCTTGCTGGACCCCTCCGCGCCATCTTGAGCCTTCTCCTTATCTCGCCTCTTGTATTCGGCCTTCTACTTCTCGACAAGCTGCTCAACTTGTCGGCAGTCCTGGAGATCATGGCCCTTGGTGCGGTGGATCTTGCAATACTGCTTGCCGGAGTCGTCTGGCTTGTCGGCACCCGCCAAGGCCTGGCAGGAGGCGCACCCGGCAACATCCTTGCCGGGGTCGTCAACCTTGGCCTTCTTGGTGGTGCCGGGGTTGCCGGACCCTTCGACGGCAAGCACGGCCTTGCCCTTGCGCTTCCTGTTACGCCGCCGGCCCTTCTTTGTCGGGGCAGCAGCGTCTTCGTCATCAAAATCGGCTCCTGCGCCAGCATCTTCGCCGGGGAGTCTCCTCCCTTCTTCGGCTCGAGCACACTTATCTGCCAGAGCATAAAGCTCGGCAACATCCTTGATCTTGTTCATCGCCAGCTCCTCCCGCATCCTGCGGTTGCGCACGTTCTGATGGAACGCGCTGATGACAGCGGCAGGATGAACGTCCGGAATGTTATGATGCATGCGGCTGAATCTCTGAATGTACTTGCGCAGGGTTTCGCCCTCCTTCTGGGGGATGAGATGTAGATCACTCTCTTGGCCAGGAGCTTGATGGCCTCCGGTGAAGGCGCCAACAAACTCGTGGCACAGGTCTGCCCAGGAAGAAATGGATCCTTCCGGCAAATGCATCAACCACGACCTGACGTTGGGCTTGAGCACCAACGGGAAGTAGTTGGCAAGTATCTTGTCGTCGCGGCCCCCAGCAGCCTGCACCGCAATGGTGTAGACGTTCAGGAACTCTGACGGGTGTGTCTTGCCGTCGTATTTCTCCGGGACCTCCGGCTTGAACGTGCGGGAATTGGGCCACTGGACTCGCCGCAACTCACGGGTAAACGCTGGACAACCCACCTCATAAGGTAGATCGACAGGATACCCCGGCGCTGACTTGTCTACAGTGGGCCCTGCGCGCTTGTCAGATTGATGGCGCGCTTCCCGACGCCGCTCGATGGTGGTTCGAGCATCTTCCTTGCCTCGCTCCTGAAGAACTTGACGTTGATCGCGGCGAGTTCGCGGGTCGGACGACGCCGTGGAATCGTCATCACGGGTGTTGACCCGCCGAGTCAGCGTACGCTGCTGCCGCTGTGGAGGAGAGTACACCGTAGTTGTACCGCCCACAGTCTTCTCTCCGCCGACGCGCGCCGGCTCAACGGACCGTCGCCGCGAAGGCTCCGCCTGCTCCGGCTTGTCCTCATTTGCGAGGCCGACGAGGCTCTGGATGGCAGTCCTCCACTCGTCAAGCTTGTCCGCAGCAGGAGGGAAGTTCAGGAGCAGCTGTGCGCGTGACAGCGCTTCTGCCCGCGTAGGCGGCGGCGACAGGTGCGAGGAACGTGAGGTGCTCTGACTCCTAACCGTGTTAGAAGGAGCAACAACACGATCCTGTGACCGTACGCCGCTACCACCAGCACGTGGACGTGCATGCTGGTCTCGCGCATCCCAAGGATGATGCTCGGGAGATTTTCCATGGGGACGTCCGGGATCACCAACGTCGCGGCGATTTTCATCGCGCGCGCCCTGAGAAGGTCACGGCACGTGCGCCGGTGTAGGTGTCTTGGACGGCGCCCTTCCATCTCTGGAGTTCGCTGCACCGCCTGCTGGCAGCACAGCTCCATCCCTGGATCCAGCGGCGCGAACAACGCCGCTCGCCTAGCTGCGATCACCAGAACGTCGTGGAAGCTCTGGATCTCTACTTCCTCCTCCACCCGCGTCGACACCGTCGCCCGTGCGTGTAGGCACAGGCGCAGCGGAGGTGGATGGACCAACCGCCGTGAAGCCCTTCCTCTTGGGCGCCATGGCGACGAAGATGATGAAGAACTGGCGCGCTAATCACCAGATCAGGTCCGCACAACCTTTTCCCCCTACCTGGCGCGCCAAAGATGTCGGAAACGACACCTATGGGGTCACAAGGATCCCTTTACGATTCGGCGGGGAAGAAGGCTTGCACAGAGAGCAGATCAAGCGATCAATGCAGAGGGATTTTACCCAGGTTCGGGCCGCAAAGATGCGTAAAACCCTACTCCTGCTTGATTGTATTAGGTGTGTTCTAACTCAGTTCTAGGAGCGCTACAGTAGCAGCTACACATGCAGAATGAGCTCTAAAAGATCTGATCCCCCTGTAGCTACGCCTTGGGCCTCCTTTTATACTCTTGAAGGGGTCACTACAGTGGCAAAGTACAAGGTGGCGTACAGTAACTACATGAGGTGTAAAGTATCTACTGTGCTTATCATACCTAACACTGACGGCTTAGGACAAGGGCATTTAATGCTCCGTTGAGGTGTCCCTGCCTTTCTTGGGGATGGCAAAAGGAGCCGTCCCATCGTACCGCTTAAGGCCTCACACCGTCAGCGTCTGACACGCACCCAGCAGGACAACAGCTAAAAGACAAGCTGGGGCAGCGCACTTGAACAGTGGCGAAGTCTTGCCGGGTGCAGGGCTTGCCGGGGCTCCGAGCCTCCCCGGCAAGATCTTGCCGGGGCCCCAGCCTTTGGCTTTCTGTCTCCTTGATGCTACTGTATCTGATTCCAGGGGGTTGCCCACGCACAAGTCTGGGTAATAGATACCCTGGTTCTTTGTACACTGACACTCCTGAAGGTCCGTGCTGGCAAGGAGGGGCTCGGGGAAGAGGGCTCCGGTGAGGAGGGGCTCGGGGAAGACGGCTACAACGGGGAAGCGGTGGCAGCGACGACGAAAGAGGAGTGGGGGGGGGGAATCGGGGGGTGGGATGGAGAGGAAACCGCGCCCCCTTATTAAGTCAAAATAGCAGTAGCGCGGGTAGCTAAAACCATGCTGCTGCTATTCTACGTATTTGTACCGCGTTTTTACCGAACCAGCGCTATAGCTAAGTTAGCTATAGCGATGGGTTGAAACCCATCGCAACTCCTATTTTGACTTAGAGGCAGGCGCGGTTTCCTATCCATTTCCCTCTCTCCATTCTTTCGTTTTTCCTTTTTATTTTCTTTTCATTTTCATATTCCTTTCCTTTTTCTTTTTCTTTTCATTTTCTTATTCCTTTCCCTCTCTCCATTTTGACTTAGAGGCAGGGTTGTACCGAGCTGGAACCATGGTGGGAAAGGGGATACAATGTATATAACTCAGGTGATATATTAGTGCATAACATATATATATGTTACATCATTTGACCGATAACGCGGTCAAGTGCATATACAAAATAGGTACAAATATAAATGTTATTTACTCAGCGTCGACGTTTTCGTTTCTGAGTGAGCTTCTTTCCTTTCTTGTTCGCTGTCAAATAATTGAGCCCCTCGTTGTGACTTTTTCTTTTCCATGAAGTACGATTTTTTTTGGTAATGTAATCTTGATTCTTGTTTTGATGTACGCTTCATCGTCATCGTCATATTCCCTCATCGGGTTGGCGTACTGGTCGTAGTCTTCCACGTTGGCGACTCCATCCATCCCGACAATACTCCTTTTGCCTCTCCTCATGACAACACGGCTCGTATTGCTCGGATCGGTTAGGAAGAAGAATTTTGTCACGTGCTTAGTGTGTACCCATGGCTCATTTTTGGCGATGATGTTCGCGGTAGCACTCTTGGCGCCGGGTATGGACATGGTAGTGAAAAACCGATTTTCTCTTTGGACCATCGTCGCACTGTGCAGTCCAGAGTAGTCAAGCTACCAGATCTCTTCGACCATTTCATAGAATCTTTCAGTTGCGCCGTTGTTGCCGGTCAAGCATTCCCTCATCAGTAGTCCTGAGTTCTGGTAATCACTGTTTATATCTTTGGCCTCTGTGTAGAACGTGTATCCGTTGATATCGTATGCCTGATAGGTCGCGAGGTTGGGCACGAGGCCATGTGCTAAGGTGTATATGAGCAATCCGTCAGTAATTCCCTCTTCCAGGGGAATAGCAAGAACATGTTGTTTGAACCAAGTCAAGAAAGTGAGGTTGTGCTCTCCAATAACTTTGGCGTCCGTCTTGCGCGGCCCCCGGTCACTGTATTTCTTTGCGGTGGTTTCTTTGTGCAGTGTCATGAAAGGATCTACCATGTCTTGGTGTTGTAGGACTACTAAGTTTACTCTTTCAAAGTCGTTGCGTCGACCCGAGTGGTCCACATGCAGTTCCCTCCGGCCGTTGGTGTGACCTTCACCTCCGAGCCTCCCAAGGTGCTTATTGACGGGCAAACCAACAACAGGGTCTCCGACGCCTAGATAATTATCGCAGAAGGAGATGCACTCTTGGATCAGAAAGCCCTGGACGATGCTTCCATCCAGACGGGACATGTTACGAAAGAATCCTTTGATGACCCCATTCATCCTCTTGAATGACATCATGTTGTGCAGGAATGTCGGCCCGAGGTCAATGATGTCGTCCATAATGTGGACACACAGATGCACCATGACGACAAAGAATGCGGACGGGAAGTACATCTCAAGCTCATTTAGTATGACAACGATCTCTTCCTGTAGCCTTCGAAGTTGCTTCACACTGGTCGACTTTTGAGAGATAACGTCGAAAAAGTAGCAGAGACCAGTAAGCGTGTCACAGACGTGCTGGTCCATTATCCCTCTAATGGCAACAGGGAGTATTTATGTCATCATACGTGACAGTCATGAGACTTCATGCCGCTGAACCTTTTCTTCTTCGTGTCTAGAAATTTGCTTATCTTCCCACGGTAACCGGAACTAACTTTGATTCTAGTAAGGAACTTGAAAAATTGACCCATCTCCTTCAAACTTAAGGTGAAGCAAGAAGGGGGGCAATATTGCTCTTCCTTCTTGTTTACTTTTTTGCCCCTGTCCCCCACCTCCGTCTCCGTCTCCGTGTCCTCCGACGACTTTTTACGGGGCATGTGGAGATCTGCCTTGATTTCCAAATCTTCCAAGTATTTTCTTGCCTTCGGCCAATCCTTGGTCTTGTCCGGCATGTTCATCAGTGTCCCAAGCAAACTCTCGAGGACATTCTTCATGATATGCATTTGATCAAGGCAATGAGGCGTGTCAAGTTTGGGCCAGTACTCCAAGTCCCAGAAAACTGACCTTGTTTTCCATACCTTCAGTAGCGGCTCCGATGCTTTTTTCATCTTTCCCGCCGCGGGACACTCTTCCCAGTTTTTCAACAACTCATAGATTTCGGCGTCGCTCCTCTTACGTGGAGGTCCTCGATGCTCAGCCTCACCATTGAATAGATCTCCACGGTTTCTCCACGGGTCATCCTTCTCAAGCCATCTTCGATGCCCCATGTACACGATTTTCCCAGACACGCCATCTTTCGTTAGCTGCTGAGACGTTGTATCATCCATGCACCGGGTGCATCCACAATATCCGTGGCACACCTGTCCTGCGACATATCCGTAACCAAGATAGTCGTGCACGGTCGTCATCAGAGCGGCTCTCATATAGAAATACTCTCCTTTGCTGGCGTCCCATGTCTTGATCGGTGTTTTCCATAACGTGTCTAACTCCTCTTTCAGTAGCCCCAGATACAGATTAATATTATTTCCCGGTTGTTTTGGCCCTTGAATCAGCATGCTCATGTGTATATACTTTGTCTTCAAGCACATCTAGGGGGGGAGGTTGTACATCCATACAAACATGGGTCATGTGCTATGGTTGTTATTCTGGTTGCCAAACAGATTCATGCCATCGGTACTCGCGCCAAGCACGATGTTCCTTGGATCTCCTGCGAAATATCGATATTCAGAGTTGAACGCTTTCCACTGGCTTGCATCCGCGAGGTGTCTCGTCTTTGGATCATCTTCATCGTCGGGCTTCACCCTCTCCACGTGCCAACGCATGAGCTTTGCTTCCTTAGGATCTACGAAATAATGCTGCAGACAGGGAGTGATCGATAAGTACCATAAAATTTTCTGAGGACATTTCTTTCCGGCCTTCTTGTATTGAGAAGCATTGCACACCGGATAGCTGGTTTTTTCCGCGTGCTCCTTTCGATAAATGATGCAATCGTTGATGCATGCGTGGTATCTAATATGCGGCAGATCAAGAGGGCACACGATTTTCTTGGCCTCATCGACACTAGTAGGACACAGGTTCCCTGCGGGGAGAACCTTCTTTAGATACTTGAGAAGCTCAACGAGGCTTCTGTCGGTCCATTTGTTTTTAGCCTTTGTCTTTAGAAGTTCGAGCGTGAAACTCAAGCGGGTCACCTCTGGATCGCAACCACCATACAATGGAGTCTTCGAGTCTACCTCGAGTTGCTCTAGCTTGGACTCCTCTCTAGAAGCAGCGTTGTCGCTAGTCGTCTTCTTGCGAAGCAGGTCTCGAACATGAGGGTCCCGCGGGGTTGAGCTTAGTAGCGAAGAATGCTACGGCATGTACGCGACTTCTCCGTCATGTCTGGCCTCTTCTCCGCCGCCATGTCCAGCCTCTTCTCCGTCGCCATGTCCGGCCTCTTCTCCGTCGCCATGTACGGCCTCTTCTTTGCCGTCATGTCCAGCCTCTTCTCTGTCGCCATTATCGGTCATCTCTTCGTCTGGTCCAATGTCGTCATTGGCTGCCCCATCGACGTCATCATCTTCACTTATCCACCGAGTATAGCCATCCATGAAACCACTCATGAGCAGGTGCGCTTTCAAACGACCTTCCTTAAAGGGGTCGAGCAAGACTCCTCCTTTGCATCTTCGACACGGACATAAAATCTCCTTCCGGTTATTTTCATACATGTCGTGCACCGCGGATCGCAACCATCGTTCCATTGACCTTCATGATCGTCTGCGCGGTATAATAAGCAAAAGGATTATTAAAAACATGCATGCATATGCATCAAAGTCATACAAAAATTCGGCATGACCTTCCCTAAAATAAGGACATATAGAGTTTGCCCAAAATACGCCGAAATGGAAATAAATTGACATTTCGACAAAACATAGGCAACTCATCTCATGTCACGCACAATTCGGCAAATACACATATAGGCGGCAACTCATGCCACACGCACAATTTCCATCATATCGTGCGCGCGCACACACACACACACACATATTTCCATTCATGCAAAGTACAATTTTTTAATCACCTATCTCGAGAGAAGATCAAGCACGACAATGATGAGGTCGGTGTTGCTAGACACCTAGGGATTGAAAGTGGACAACAAAGATGGCTTTACTTCATTAAATGGGTAGATCTAGTTGGGGAGGTAGATAGGTCACTTCGCATTAATTATGGTGATGGTGTAGGGGGCATTAATGGAGAGAGAAGAAATGTAGGAGAAGGAAGAGAGAACAAAGGTAGCTAGTAGTAATGGGGAAGAAGAAAGTGAGGGGGGAGGAGGGGGGAGGGGATAGGAAAGATGGCTGCTACGCATTAGCAGCAGCGCGTGTGAAGAACAGGCGCTACTGCTAACCACTTAGCAGTAGCGCATGTCAAGAAGGAGCGATGCTACTATAGGTGGGCTGGCAGGTACGGTGGGACCACTTTAGCAGTACCGCGTGGCTAGTTTCAGTGCTACTGCTAACACATTAGCAGTAGCACGTGTCCAGGAGACGCGCTGCTACTACAAGTAGTCTGGTGGATTCGGTGGGGACCAAAATAGCAGCAGCGCATATTTTTGGGCCGCACTACTGCTAATGCTATAGCAGCAGCATGTGTTTTCGGCCCTCGCTACTGTAACTTAGCAGTAGAGCGTTCCTGTTAGCCGCGCTACTGATAAGCCTCCACCTATAAGGTTTTTCCTAGTAATGCTATCGTGAGGAAGATAAATGATAATGCTTATGTGGTAGATCTTCCAAGCGACATGGGTATATCCAACACTTTCAATGTTGCGGACTTGACTCACTACCATCCAGAAGAAGCGCTCTATGAAGATAACTCGAGGGCGAGTTCCAAACAACCAAGGGAGAATGATGAGAAACACTAGATGAGAAAAAAAAGAAAAAAAAAAGAAAAACATATGTCAGATTTGTTTGGCTACTTCTAGATGCTTATTACTGTTTCTCACGCAATAGAAACCTACTATTCGGCCGACGCTTGACTGGGCTGGTTCTGGACAAGAGAGAAGTTTTTTTAGGGACTCCACACTGGGCATTGCAACCACATGATTTGCAATGTTTTTGCTTTTCTATGATCAGTTTATCATAACCACATGATTGAAAAACCTCGTCTACTTTCCTTCCCAAAAGTACACCAAGTTGTATGAATTGATGTATGCGCCGCACAAAGCCATAAAGCATGATGAACTTCCGAAGAAGAATCATCTGGCATGCCTCGGGTATAACACTGCTGCTTGAAGCGCGTTCAAACATTCAAAACACAAGCAAAATTTGGTGACCAGAAGAAGCACCAAAACCAATTCAGCAGAAAATGTAAACACGGGAAGAATGGAAATCTTACGGCTCAACACAAGGACAAAGGCAATTTCAAGAAATCTGTCAAGTTTGTGGGCGACGAGGATGTACGCGACAAGTAATACGGATGGAAGGGAGTATAAAACATAGATATGGAAAGAGATACAACAACAACAACAACAACAAAGCCTTTAGTCCCAACCAAGTGGTCAGCTTGGTAAGCTATCAAAAAAAGCCTTTAGTCCCAACCAAATGGTCAGCTTGGTAAGCTATCAAAAAAAGCCTTTAGTCCCAAACAAGTTAGGGTAGGCTAGAGGTGAAACCCATAAGATCTCGTGACCAACTCATGGTTCTGGCACATGGATAGCAAGCTTCCACGCACCCCTGTCCATGGCTAGTTCTTTGGTGATGCTCCAATCCTTCAGATCTCTCTTTACGGACTCTTCCCATGTCAAGTTCGGTCTACCCCGGCCTCTTTTGATATTTCCGCTATGCACTGGGGCTTCTGAGGGCCTGCGCTGAATATGTCCAAATCATCTCAGACGATGTTGGACAAGCTTCTTTTCGATTGGCGCTACCCCAACTCTATCTCGTATATCATCATTCCGGATTCGATTCTTCCTTGTGTGGCCACCCATCCATCTCAACATGATGGGAGGAGAAAAGGGCCTCCATTGCAAATTTATAAACGCCAAGTGGAAACGGGCAAGAGCTACCAACAAAACCAATGAAATCGATCATGTATCTTTAATTCTGCCCACCTGGGCAAAATCTTCACCTTCGGTTTCTCTCATAACCTGCAAATACAAGACTTTGTATGACATGTTTTATTCCTCCGAGTCACCAACTACTTCACCCATAAAAACGGACTACTTCGTATTGTTCTCCTTGCCCAATTCCTTCACTATTTGGTGTGATTCACCTAGCAGATCCTGCATCTGCGGTGCATTCGAGATGTCTGGATCCCGCTGAACAATAAGCATGAGGCTGCGCAAGCATTTCAGGTAGTGCTGCCTGAGGGCTTTCGACACCACGTTTCTTGTATGAGGCTGCAATAATTAGATATCGCATCACAATGGATGTCTAGTTCTTGTGGACTACGGATCAAACTGAACAGAAAGGCTGATGCTTCCTTGCGTGATTTTCGACAAATGTGGAAAAGGATGGACAAGGATCTGGAACGTACCTCATTGTAAAGTGAAATACACCTGCGCAGAGCTTGTTCGATGTGTTGATAATCAAACTGAAATGAAGCAATCCAAAGTCAGCAAAAATAAAACTGATAAAACTAAGTGATGTCATTGGTAAATTAAGCATGAATTAACACAATGCAGAGGAAATTTAATCAAGTACAGCAAAAACTAAAAACTGTATCCATGACTATTTAACAAAAATTAAAGCCTGGAATTTGTAATTTCCAACTATGAATCATATGTTTGCCATAATATACAATAGAAAAATAAACAGCGAGACCACTGTAGTTAGTGGCTGAATTTCAAAGGGAAAATCGATCAATTTATAAGTCTCGGTACCATTTCCGTATTGAAACAAGCATCAGTGTTATATAGGACCTTTCCAAAATTATTTTTAAAATGGATGCACAATTTAGTATATAGAACACCTGTGAGATGTTTATCAGGCCATATGAATAGCCGACATGTGTCTGATATGCGTACATCATCAATGTAGAAGTATACATGCTTCATATGTTCCAGAGAAAACCTTATAAAGGAGTACCAACTTCTAGAGCAGGCATTTTTATATTACAGGCAAACAAATAAACGGTACAACATATAATTAGGTCATTGCCAAATGAATAAATGAAGTATTGGAAAAAATACCACTGGTGCCTGTATTCTCTTTCTTGCAGCTTCAAGAAGTCCAACAACTTCAAGTGCTTGCAACTACAATAACAAATTATTAATAACAAAATTGGGATTCATGCATCTACCTAGTCAAGAAGATAATAATAATAATAATAGTGTTAATAAATCAATTTCCAACGTTTCACAATCCAAGTTACAGCACTGCAACATCAGGTTACAGCACTGTTTGTGTTATCTCTTCGTGGAACATGGGGTTGACATAACCTTCTTATCATACAAAACCCCACAACAAAGGTAAAGGCAACCTGATGTTATATGGGAGCTTTATGGTAACTTTGATCAACTTGAAAATATAAAGCAACAATGGTTTAATTAAAATGCAATCATGTGAGTTACCGACATAATTGATTCTTAACTGATGGAAAGAAAAATAAATAAACACGAAAGCGGGTGAATAAATTGTATGACAATAGCAAGGGTTGAGCATCATGAACAGGATAGATAAATCCCTCCTTAAGGTGAGTAGGAAGTAGAAACATACAAGTACAGCTGTTGCCCCAATCTTCTCTCTCTCCATGGCAAATGTGCTATTCCGTTTTTTCCGATTCTCCCTTGAAGGATTCAATATTCCTTCCGTTATCCTACCATGATGAAATATTGAAGACTTCAGTAACATTCAAGCAATTCAATGGGCTACGTACCAGTATGCTAGGCAATAAATGTAATAAACATGTATGATGCAACACCATAGAAGGGATAACTCAAGTATAGAATAGCAATGAAGGCAGGCTTCAGTCAAACAGACCTGTGAATTAGATACCACCATTTTTATTTGAAATTTTGAGTTGAAATTTCACCAATGAAACGGTTCAGCTAATCTTTATGGGTAACATAAAATATGCCACCAGCAAGTTTAATGGTGAAATCATTCATAGAGATTAATCCTCAAATTTGAGAAAATCCTTGAGATTTCACTACAATAATCTATGACATATGAAAACAAAACCACCTTTTGACATGCTTCATGGGTTTATGGAGATAGAAACTTGGAACATACAAAAAAATGGAGCTAAATGGCAATACCTTATTGAATCATTGACAAGCTGTTTTGCCTTGACAAGGTGAGGCGTAGACAGATCATTGTTTACCTTGATATCACTAGTAATTTTAAGCAAAGTTAGCCTTGCCAAGTGTACCAATAGACCTGCTACCTATAACAATGAGACCAGCATACAATAGGTAATCAATCACTGATAGAATACGATTGTTAAGAAAATAAAAATATCTTTAGGTTTCAAAAGCTAGTTCAGATTGGCCCCAGCTATGTGGTCGGTATCAGGCTCCACGGTTATATGGGTCAATCCCATCTACATATATCAGACTTAACAACGAGATCTTAAGATGCATGCAACTTTAAGATTTTCCATGTAACAAAGCTTGTGATATATACTACCAAGTGTGACCATTAACATAACTGGTCAGGATGCTTTCATTTGGTAACACGATGACATTCTGTTATAATCGAGAATCGGCTCAAAAGCCAAATACAAGGCAATGGCAAACCTCAAAATGATCTTCAGAGAGAATCTTCCTTCTGACAGTGAGGCATCTAAACATCATAAACGATTGAAACCTGTAAGTAAGGAAACTTTAAAAATAGCCAAGGAGCTTAACGAACAACCTTTTTACCTTTCCAATAGTTCTTCTGATTCCTTCAAATTCCCTATGTTTTGAAGAGTAACACTTAAGGTTTCGGCTGCGGCTGTAGTATCCAATGAATTCCATCCCTACCAAACAGTTCCACAGATATATTTCAGTAGTTTACGTGTTATGGACTGATCACTGATGTTTATGGCAATATGGTTTCATGCTCCACACTGGGCCACTTAATCACTTATACACGCAGATCGTACTGAGTACTGAGGCAGTATTGCACATGACAACTTTGAGATGTTTGGATATACAAATGAAAGTAAAATAGTGTCCCCCCATTTTTTGAATCCATGTCAACTTCAGTCAGTTTGGTATTTACTAAAACCAAACATTATTTCGGTTTCATACGTATTTACCAAACTAAACTAACGGAATGTACAGCCTATGATTAAGGCTCATATCAACTTCACATGACAGACCACTGAAGAAAGTATATGTTTAAAGCTATATAAGCATACCTTCGATAGCTCCAGATTATGTAATATCTTCCTTTGCAAATTTTCAGCTTCAGCCAGTTGCTTTGACTTCACCAACTCCTAAACAAAGTATATTAAACAAGAGCAAAAAAATTGCTCAAGAATGAAGTGAAATCACAAACAAGAATCACAGATCAGAACTGGTCAGAGCATGGAATAAGAGAACTTAAGAAGAGTATGTACTCATTGCAGAGAACTTGAGAAAAGTGATCAACAAACACATTTTTTTAAGTTTAGTGCGTCAATATCTCCATTTAGATAGAAGAAATGCTTTCAGCAAGGCAGATTTAAATAAGAGAAAGTACATCAGAGGCCGTTGTTTTTTATCGAATCCTGCAGAAATTAAGAATTAGGCATCTGAAGAACAATTTAGCATATCAATTGGGGACACTTTAGGTGTCATCTAGAATTTCCACTCTCTGCCCCACCTCTAAAATGTTCTTCCAACTGATAGTACATAATCACGCTAAATATTTTACTAAAGGATCCTAAAACCTTGAAAGGAACCTCTAAATTGGACACTGACCTCATGCTTTGACATATAAACCCGTCCAAGCTAACCCTCTCCCCCTATCCCCAGGTGAAGATCAAGGTGTGCCTGAAAGTGTTGTTTTGCTCACCATCAAATATCGGTCACATTGTATTTATATTTTTAATATGCAACTTCTGGCATTCATGGCATGTGTTTGTGTTGTTTACAGTTTCCTCCCCTGGCGATGCTTTTGCCCTTGTTTGTTTTGTGTTCAGTTTCAAATCTGTCCGCTTGGGTGTGTAACTAACTCTGTTCCTGCCTTTTCAATACAACAGAACACAAAGCTTCTGCGTTTTCTCGAGAGAAAAGAAACACCAAAGAGCATGGCTACAGCATTTCTTTTATAAACATCAACATAATAGAAACCCCTATGCATAAGTTTGGAAAGCATAGTGGTTTATTGAGAGCTATGCCATATTTGATAAAGGTGCTTACCAAAGAGAGAAACTTCATTCTTTGTATGCACGCAGGTGATTCGCCGAGTCCAGCTTCCTAAGTTAGCCCTCGTTAAACCCTTCCATGCACAAAAAGGAGATTAAGATCTACCCCTAAATGATAAGCATACCTCAAGTATCCTAATAGACTCTCGAATAAGAGCTTCTGCATCTTTTCCTTTTCCTTGTTGACTTAAAACCTATGAACAGGAAAATATATGTTATAGCCTTTTCTGGCCCAACAAAGTTAGAAAGCTTGAAAATGCATTTCTGTGGTAAATAATTGCAAACGGTTCTATATATTTAGGAGGAAACTAAAAATTAGGGAAGAGCTCTAGAAAACACAGTTTAGAGTGAGCTCAAAAAGGGTATAGGCGCTTCACTAAGGGTGAAAGTGTGAGCCTTGAAGATAGAACATTTAATATTTACTCAATGACATGTGGGGTCATTAGAATAAGGCACCCACATATCAGTAATATCGTCCAAACCACCCTCATCCATTTATTCACCCACCACTCGTGTCCTCGATCAATCAAACATAAGAAGGCTTGCAAAAAAGGAAAATTTTAGAACTACGTGACTCTCTCGCACCAAAACTGTTGGGACTCTCACCTAGCTGCCCCGTCCGTCCGGGAAAAAAAGAGGTTGGGCCGCATGTTTTGTTTCCTGTGAAATCGATGGCAATAGGGAAACTTTCATATGGTTTACTGTTCATCTTTTCTCCATTCCAAACAGCAACTTGAGAGAGAGTTTTCCCATAGGAATCAGTTCCTTCGGAGTTTTCTTTGAAGTTCATTGAAACAAAATGGGGCCTAATTAATACCCATGTAGTTTACATAGTTTTCGCTTCCACAAACCAGTGTCACCATGTCAGATACGCTTGGTTATGTTTAGCTAGGTAAGTGTGTGTCATATCTGGCTAAGGGGCTAGGAAAGAAAATACATAGTTTCCACCAAACAGTGCCGTAGCTTTGGAGTGTGGCCTGTGGGCTCAGGAGCTAGTTTAGCTTAGGTGTATGCCTGTTGTATCTGGTTTCCATTAATTAACTCAAATGAAATACAGAGCCCCTGCCCTTCCAGAAAGATGTCTCTGAAAAGAATAAGAGAATATAGAACACCAGAGCAGTTGTACCTTGGCAAGAAGGTACATTGTATTTGCATAGTCTGGGTTACCAAGCCCCATAACACGTCCTTCTATCTACAAAAAAGTTAAAAATTATGAGCTAGAGCTACAAAACATAAATTACTTTACTGTGAAAATTTATCCAAATATATTATTTCTGAACAAAGGATAGCACATACAATTTCTACTCATCAGTAACTGGTATGTACCACTAACAGATATTTAACTATTCAAAGAAAACAAATAAACCTAAAGTCAGCAGAATATTACACAAGAGGGAAAACGACAATACAGTAGCTCTTCTTGGATGGAACATTAACACAGTATTCACATGGAAGAATAGCTAAAGTTTGTATTCATACAAAAGACCAACTGATGCTTGGTCATACTGGCCTTCATAGGTAAATTGGAAGAGCTTTTCATGTACATATCATTGATTTACATGCACATATTTTCTAGTGCTTTGCCAAGTGTGCCATGACCCAATGTCTGATATATTTCTCTCACGGTTTATCATTTTGTCTGCTTATGTGCCATGTGTCAAACAATAGACAATGATGAAATAGTGTACTGCCTTACCCAAATGTTGAAATATTAATTATCATACTGGCATAGAGACACACATGAGATTAAAATAATGGATGTGAAACATGCAAAGGAAAAGGAGGCTAGAGAATTAATGTTCAGTACCTTCAAAGCACGCTGCAAAAAGAAACAACAATAACAGAAAATAATATAAGAAGCAAGTTTAAACTGAAGAAAACATGCATCAAATAATACAAAATGATGGGATAAATATATTGAAAATTAAAATGGCTAAACATGTTTTCCCTTTCAAGATTGTGTTGTAATCTTGTTCCACGAGCAGTTCCTTGAGTTTTTATGTTGCACATGGTCAGAAGAAGCACGACTCAAATAAGTAGAGAATCTTAAATTAGTGAACTGTAACAGCAAGACAGAAAATGGGCACCATGTGCAACAGAAAATGAGTATCCAGATGATAACTTTTGCAGTGTTGTGGATGCTATGTTTTTTAAAAAACTCTATGATTTATAACCTGGTATGTTTCTTGGAGAAATCCTTTGATTCCTATCTGTAGACCGAGGAGCGGCATACCAGCGATGTGTTCCTGTGTTGTGGCGGCCCTCAGAGGCAGACAACTTCGAGCCTCTCCTTGTCTAGGTCAGTGAGCCACTTGATTGGTATGGGCCTGGGCCACATGGAAGCTGCATTCTCTGGTTCCAAGTCTTTCAGTCAAACAATCTGCAATTTGTTGCCCTGAACCACATGCTCTATCTTGATAATCCCAAAATCCAGCTTTTCTTTGATAAAGAATCTGCCTATCTCCACATGTTTGGTTCTATCATGTTGAACTTGTTAAGCTTCATGCACTAGCAATGCAACCAAAAGACCGAACTGATGGAAAGGGCTAGGCAATCCACATACACACTTCAACACCCCCTCTCATGTGTGACGCGGGAAGTCAACACGTGGATAGACTCAAAGGTATGGCTCAAGAGGCCTATACGTAGACAGAAAGGGGGGGGGGGGGGACAACAATTTTTGGATAAACTGCGGAAGCCAGGCTTGAACTCAAGACCTTAGGTTCTGGGATGGCATGGAGGACGTCGTTAGGAGTGTACCGATTGGCGAGAGGCTCTTCATAGGAGGAGACCTCAATGGCCACGTGGGCACATCTAACACGAGTTTTCAAGGAGTGCATGGGGCTCTGGCTATGGCATCAGGAATCAAGAAGGAGAAGATGTCTTAAGCTTTGCTCTAGCCTACGACATGATCGTAGCTAATACCCTCCTTAAGAAGAGGGAATCACATCTAGTGACTTTTAGTAGTGGTCAACACTCTAGCCAAATTGATTTCATCCTTCCGAGAAGAGAAGACAGGCGAGCGTGCCTACATTGTAAGGTGATACCTGGAGAGAGTGTTGTCCCTCAGCATAAGCTTGTGGTTACTGACTTCCGGTTTTGGATTCGTGTCCAGCGGGACAAGCGTGCCAAAGTCGCTAGAACGAAGTGGTGAAAGTTCAAGGGGGAGGTAGCCCATGCGTTCAAGGAGAGGGTCATTAAGGAGGGCCCTTGGGAGGAAGGAGGTGATGCAAACGATATGTGGATGAAGATGACGACTTGCATTCGTAAGGTGGCCTCAGAGGAGTTTGGAGTGTCCGGAAGAAGTAGAAGCGAAGCTAAAGATACCTGATGGTGGAATGATGATGTCCAGAAGGCTATTAAGGAGAAGAAAGAGTGTTTCAGACGCCTATACCTGGATAGGAGTGCGGACAACATAAAGAAGTACAAGATGGCGAAGAAGGCTGCAAAGCGAGCTGTGAGTGAAGCAAGGGGTCGGGCGTATGAGGACCTCTACCAGCGATTAGACACGAAGGAAGGCGAAAAGGACATATAAGATGGCCAAGATCCGAGAGAGGAAGACGAGGGATGTTGACCAAGTCAAATGCATCAAGGATGGAGCAGACCAGCTCCTAGTGAAGGACGAGGAGATTAAGCATAGATGGCAGGAGTACTTCGACAAGTTGTTCAATGGGGAGAATGAGAGCTCTACCATTGAACAGGACGACTCATTTGGTGATACTAGCAGGCGTTTTGTGCGGCGAATCCAGGAGCCAAAGGTCAAGGAGGCCTTAAAAAGGATGAAAAGAAGCAAGGCGGTGGGCCCTGATTGTATCCTCATTGAGTTGTGGAGAGGCCTCGGGGACATAGCGATAGTATGACTAACCAAGCTTTTCAACCTCATTTTTCGGGCAAACAAGATGCCAGAAGAATGGAGACAGAGTATATTAGTACCAATCTTCAAGAACAAGGGGTGTGTGCAGAGTTGTACTAATTACTGTGGAATTCAGCTGATGAGCCATACAATGAAGCTATGGGAGAGAGTCATTGAGCACCGCTTAAGAAGAATGACAAGCATGACCAAAAATCAGTTTGGTTTCATGCCTAGGAGGTCGACCATGGAAGCCATTTTCTTGGTATGTCAACTTATGAAGAGATACAGGGAGCAAAAGAAGGACCTGCATATGGTGTTCATTGACTTGGAGAAGGCCTATGATAAGATACCACGAAACGTCATGTGGTGAGCCTTGGAGAAACACAAAGTCCCAACAAAGTACATTACTCACATCAAGGACATGTACGATAATGTTGTGACAAGTGTCCGAACAAGTGATGGTGACACTGATGACTTCCCAATTAAAATAGGACTGCATTAGGGGTCCACTTTGAGCCCTTATTTTTTTGCTTTGATGATGGATAAGGTCACGAGGGATATACAAGTAGATATCCCGTGGTGTATGCTCTTTGCGGATGATGTGGTGCTAATCGATGATAGTCGGACGAGGTCAATAGGAAGTTAGAGCTACGAAGACAAACCTTGGAATCAAAGGGTTTTAGACTTGGTAGAACTAAAACCGAGTACATGAGGTGCGGTTTTAGTACTACTAGACACGAGGAGGAAGAGGACGAGGTTAGCCTTGATGGGCAGGTGGTGCCTCAGAAGGACACCTTTCGATACTTGGGGTCAATGCTGCAGAAAGATGGGGATACCGATGAAGATGTGAACCATCGAATCAAAGCCACATGAATGAAGTGGTGCCAAACTTCTGGCATTCTCTGTGACAAGAGTGTCACAAAAGCTAAAACGCAAGTTCTATAGGACGGCGGTTCGACCTGCAATGTTGTATGGCGCTGAGTGTTGGCCGACTAAAAGGCGACATGTGCAACAGTTAGGTGTGGCAGAGATGCGCATGTTGAGATGGATGTGTGATCACACAAGGAAGGACCGAGTCCGGAACAACGATATACGAGATAAGAGTTGGCATAGCACCGATTGAAGAGAAGCTTGCCAACATAGTCTGAGATGGTTTGGGCATATTCAGCGCAGGCCTCAAGAAGCTCCAGTGCATAGCGGACGGCTAAAGCGTGCTGATAATGTCAAAAGAGGTCGGGGTAGACCGAACCTGACATGGGAAGAGTCTGTAAAGGGAGATCTGAAGGACTAGAGTATCACCAAAAAACTAGCCATGGACAGGGGTGCGTGGAAGCTTGCTATACATGTGCCAGAACCATGAGTTGGTGGCGAGATCTTATGGGTTTCACCTCTAGCCTACCCCAACTTGTTTGGGACTAAAGGCTTTGTTGTTGTTGTTGTCCATACATCAGAGTGAATTAACACAAAAGGAGATATGCTCCTGATCCCCTTACTCACATATAACTTTCTGGTATGTTTAGCAAACTCACGCGCATCACAGTTCAACTTGCTCTTGTCCACACCACTCTTTACATCAAGAAATATTTGATATATTTTGTCAAAAGACACATGTCCCATCCTACAACTATGGATTAGGGCTTTAGTCTCCTTATCCTCGACAACTGCAGCTAGCATGTGCATTCCCTCCTGGTCCGTCCTGTTGTGGTCCATGTACCACAGCTTCCTACGCCTCGCCTTGGGAGCATTCCAATGAGGAGCATTCGAAGAACCACCACCCCCATTCCAACCACCACTCCCATTCCGACCACCTCCATTGTTACTGCCAACACCTGCCTCCACATTGGGAGCATTCCAATCAATGAGTTCAACGTCCACGCTAGTATCAGGGAGTTAGTAACACTCCACTTCTTCCATTCTGAGATTTCCTTGTTAGTAGGTTATTCAACCGTCCCAAGAACATATCCCATCAAATCCTTTGTCTTCAAGATCAACAGGGCCCACCTCGACCAGCTTAGGTAGCTCCTCCCACCATTCAACTTCACATCATTTGGCATGAGCTCAAGCTTAAGAACCCGATCTGCTTGGAACACTACAAGTGCACCCACCTTCTGCATCGTGTTGGAGATGACCCCTCGACAGTTTTCGCAGTTAGGAGCTACGCCAGTTTCCCCATAGCAGAGACCAGTTCAGACCCCATGACAGCCTCGATCTCTTCTTCTCCTAGTTGTACCACCTCCAGTTTTTCCTCCTTCCTCGGCAATCAGCAGCCACACGACCACCAGGATCACTCACTTCAGCTACTCACTTTAGCTATGAGAACCTCTTCTACGTGCACCACCACCAAGCTTAGCCAGCAGTTCCAATAATACCAACCTCAACAACAACTCCAGCAGTGCCTCCCGCTCACAGTCCACCACCTGTGCGCCGCCCAACCACCAGTCGATCCGCGCCGTCCCATGACACGCCATCACACTGCCCTTTGCTGTAGCAGCCGCACGGCTCCAGGCCAGCACGCCGCTCTGCCGCGAGAGTGCGAAAGATGAGCCCCGCAGATGACGCTGCCATCTCTAGGGCCCTGGCCTCTGATACCATGTAGACCGAAGAGAGCCGTATCAGCGTTGTGGTCATGTGTTGTGGTAGCACACAGAGGCAGACAACTTTGAGCCTCTCCTTGTCTAGGTCAACTAGCCACTTGACCGGCATGGGCCTGGGCCACATGGCTAAAAGTGATGGGCCACACATATAACACTATCTTTGATTTTCCTGGCTATATGGAGATGTTCAAAAAATATACAGGTTCCAATGTGATGTTGCGCATTATTTAGGTTTCCAAAGATTATTGACAAATGGCCATCATTGCTTCCAGCAAGATTAAAGAACTACTCCCTCCATCCCATATTAATTGACGCTCAAACGGATGTATCTAGCACTACTGCTAGATACATCCGTTCGAGCGTCAATTAATATGGGACGGAGGTAGTACATATTAAGGTAGCAACGGAAAATGTATATTCATTTCATAGAATTATTGCCTAGATGACATTTTCAACTAAAAGCTTGTCAAACATTACAGGATAACACAATTACAAAAAACATAAGACCTTAACTCGAAAAGATTCATGAGGTAACAACAGGTACCTCAAAACATGTCTGAGCTTGATCAAACCTGCGTTGAATATAATAGTGCTGCCCAAGATTGCGGAAAGCAGCTCCAACCCTACAAGAGGCACGTAAAGTATCTTTATGCAATTCCAAAATTAAGGTAGTTCTCCAACACAGGGAATTTAGATGAAACACCGTACGCATTGACAAGTACAGTCAACCACGCAACACGCACAGACAGAAGTACATGTCATCCTTCCACTCACCAACAATGGTACACAATGAGCAGGCAGGAATGTGCAACACATACTAGAATGTCATGAACAGAAATATCTGTCACATATACTCTTATTCATCCCAAAACAGTAGTATTTTGCTCCTGACTAGAACTTTATTTTTAATCCTTTTACAAAATGAGCCGAATCAAAGTCACTGAACAATGATATAGAACACAATATAATCTGAAAATCAAAGTACCGTATATCATCAGGTCCAAATGATTGCTCCAAGATTTCAATCGCTTCCAGATATAATGGCTCAGCTTTCTCATACTCTTTCCTTAGCCTATAAAACTCTGCCTGCAAAACTTAGGATAATAGTTAAATAGGGGAACAAAAAGGAATGCTGCTTCATGCAAAACTTGTATTAACTTTTAAGGTAGGTTTACGAAGCCTACCACAAAAGAGAAAAGAGAACATGGCCTGCCTATTCAAATTTGTAGATATAAACTATTTGAGTGGCAGTGTGTCAAATGCAACCCGTACAACTTAATGTAGGGGGATAATACAGTGGCATTTGGTACAAGAAACCAACAATTCCGGTCTTTTGAAGTTGTTTGGTTGAGAGAGCTTAAATGGTTACGGGTTTAATGGAATCACATGATAGCATGAAAGATTGGACTTCACATGCAGATTCATAAACGTATGGAATCTAAAATACAGTGCGCGGAATTTATTCCTGAATCCTGATACACCCAAGTATTTTAAATTCTAAAGAATAAAAACTAGCAAACAAGAGTTCTTTAGGTGACTTATCAGATTGTCTGATTTCATTGGTAGCCTTACATTGTCAGTGCCCCCACACGGTTTAAATATTACAAAAAAATAAACATAATTAGGCATATAATGGTATTAGATGCCGCTGAGTTTACCAGTTTAGTTCAATGTCTAACCTGTTCAAACTTTCCACATATTTCTTCCTGAACTTGCATAGGTTAGGGCAACAAAATCTGTGTGCACTTTAGCATCCCTAAGAGAATCTGGCACACCTATACATTCCTAACTCGGTGAAACTTGCCTAGGTTGGAGTACAGCAAAGTGTGGTAATGTTTGGCTATGAACCGAAACAGATCTTAAACCTCATAATCTAGCTTATGGACTTATATGGGTACTGCAGTTCCATACATTAGAAAGGCAAATAGAATGTTACTTCAATCTTCAGTTCATAGTCAACAGAAACACATACCAAGTTGTTCAGAGCCGATGCAGAATGTGGATCTCTGAGTCCAAATCCTTCTTTAGCTTCTTGCAGGGCTGCCTTGAATAACTTCTCAGCTTCATCTAGTTTTCCCTAGAAAATTAATAGAAAAGGATATAATAGACTAACAACAACTGTAATTTAACGGTCGAATGAAGAGCAGTAGTAACTAAAGAGACACACCTCCTTTCCTCCTCTCATACAGTCATACTCCAACCAACATTAAGATATTAAAAACTTGTAATGCACAGGGTATATGGTCCAAACAGTCATACTTAATTGAAATGTTCAATAGTTGCATGATTTCGTAACTGAAGCAAGGTCTTGGAATATGTACTTACAATACGAGAAGTTGCTAAACCCAAGCTTTCAAGAAATACCAATAAAAAATATCATGGCAAATTACCACCCAGTTTCCGTGTATCAACATGAAACAGCACATAGTTTAATTACAGGCTAAACCTTCCAAATCCACATGGTTTAATGAGGAAACTGAAGGGCTGACGCCCATAGTAAGAGTTGCAGCATGTAACCAAAAAGTGTGGACCAAACAGGTTATATGAAAATAAGTCAGCATCAGGGGACTAAGCACTAGAGTTGTTCTTTCTAGGCTATGATATATCAACATGATTGTGGTTGAATTTTGCATCACTTTCGGGAAACACGAATAATAAAGAGAATTATGTTTCAACAGATGAGGAAACTATAATGTAGTACTAAGATTTTTTCTCAGAAAAAGGATTAATGCCGAAAGGTGGTTCAGATGAAGGTAATGATAATGAGATACTTGCTTGCAGGAAAAACTCTCGTGCTTTATCAGTGCACATTCTCCATTTGATCGTGTGTTCATTTGAGATGACTGAACCATCTTCAATACGGCGTAGGCCAGTAACATTTAAATCAGCTTCCTCACTTGTAACTGCTGGAGCAGTCGAATCATCCTGAGCCAATACAGAGTTGCTGCTCAGGCCAAGAACAACAGCTGTAACAAGACCGGAATTAGGATTGCCATGATATCAAATATGGTATTTATTTCATTAAATTAACTGGAGGGGACTGCATATGCAGAGAGCGGACCTGCTTGCCCAATCAGTAGAGCGGCATATGTTGAGCCCTTACACCTGAAGTGACCATCACTAGAACCTGAGAGAGAAAATCATTAATTACACTCATCTTGTTAAAATGGTCATGATGGCAAACATGAGCAGTACCAGCCTTAGTTGCAAACTTGCAATAGGAACAATACCCGCAGAACAGATTTAAAATCAGAACTCGATTCAAATGGCCTAATCTACTCTTAGGCCGTCATGATCCTCGCCTATCTCTCAGTACATCCGCCCAAACAACCGAAGGCAGCATCAACGCAACCTCACGTTACATCCATTCAGTAATGCTACCCAGAGCGCATCTAAGACACTACCAGCCCACCTCGCTACAGCTATTCCAATGCTAAACTGAACTCTACAGACCCGGCGTGGGGATCCTGTGAGGGGTGGAGAGAAGAGACACGGGGAAGCGCTCACCTGATGTGGAGGCCGCGCCGGCGGCCGCGCGGGGCAGGCTGAAGCTCCTCGAAGGCGGCGCGGCGGCGAGACGACCTGCCGGGGCGAGGCGAGCGTTTCGCAGGAGCAAGAGCAGCCTCCGCCGCGAGTACATGCTCCTCTCGACCGGCGGCAGGGGCTGGCGCCAGCGACGGGGACGGCGCTTGATTCTTCGTCGGCGGCAGCGGCAGGGAGGCGGCCAGCGCGAGTAGAGAGAGGAGGGGGATGGGTTTGGTTGGGCCAGGGCCAGGCACCAGTCGGTCAGTTTTAATTCGGCCACGAGGCCGATGCAACTGGGGGCTCAATAATACCCAACAAGGCAACAAACGGCCCAATAACCACCGTGACGCAGCAAGACCCAATAGTAGTAAGCTAGGCAAGCCCTAAAAAAAAGAGTAAGTGGGGCATTGATCGCCTGTTTTGCGCAAGCGATTAGGCCCTGAATATGGCCTCAAATCGAAAAACGTTAAACAAGAAAGTTGTTCGTCTCGTCGAACCAGTTAAACTTTCATTTGTGCTCACATTCATCCGATGTCGTTTGTGCCCTGTGAAAACGAAAAACCGAACTAATGTCTTAGACATACATAAATCCGAGTTCGATTAGTTTTGAAAAGATTTGGACGGGTTTGGAGTCTTTTTCTTGTATGGGAGATGAGAGGTAACACCGATTGAACAACACAAAATCGGCAAATCAATATATCATTTTTACCTTTACCCTTTCTTTTTTACTCTAGTTTTCTTCTTTCTCCTTCGTTCGTTTTTCTTGTTGCGGGACAGGGAACCTCGATGCCCAAGGGGCGACCAGGTCAACCTAGGGCAGCCCATAGCCGTCACGCGTCCAGACGGGGTCCCTCTTGGGCGCGTATGGTTTCGGGTCTACGAAGCGACCGCTGGATTGCTTGCGTAGCGCGCTTCCGGCCGGGTCCCCTTCAATGTGAGTTGCGGTGTATCACCCCTGCATCGAGGGTACACGGTGACGTGTTCCTGTGCGAACACCTTGTTTTGAATTAGTCCAATCTTTTTTAAAAATAATTGCAGGCATCTACAGAGCCACTAATTCAATCCATACTTGGTATAACCTTCTTCATGCGAGTTTTTTTTTCGAAACGGACTTCGTGCGAGTTTGGTGCAACAGACTGGAGATGATTGCACTGGATTTCTTCAACCGGGCTGGATTGCGATCCAATGACAATATTTCGTGATTGAGTCATTTTTTTATTAGTGTCTGGTTGTTTTGCGTGTGTTAGGGTATCTCCAACGTCTACCCGTAAATTTCTTCGGTATATGTCCGTTTTTGTGTCCGAACGTGGTCCGCGGACATGATACGGAAGGGAGCCATCCAACGTTAACTACAAAGTATCCGGCTGGGAGGAGAAAAAGTAGGTGGGGACCACGAATGTGGTGATGATATTTGTAATTTAGTGTCCGGTTGGAAGGAGTGAGAGAAGAGGGAGACCATGCATGTGCGGATGGGAGAAGAGAGAGAAGAGAGGGACATGCATGTGATTGGTCAAATGTATGTCCAGACTCCTGCAAAACTCCCCAACGTGTGTCTTCACTTTGTCAGAATCTGTATGTCCGGACTTCGAAGCGGACATATACAGGTCCCCGTTGGATGGCAAAAGTGATCCGGACACTACGATCCGGACATATACCGGAGGTTTGAGAGTCCGCCTTGGAGATGCCCTTACTCTTTTCTTATTCTTTATACTTTTGGACGACTCTCTACATGTTGATTAATTTGAACTTAATAAATGTGTATGTGTGCATCGAGGCCGGGGGTAATTCCTTCTTCTAAAAACATCACAAACAGTGGTTTTTCTTTTGAACTGTCAGGTCATGCCGTTGCCCATAAAAATACTTGGACTCCCCCTGCAAACTAAGAAGTTAAGGAAAATGATTCATGTTAGGAAAAGGAACTTAGTATTATCAGGAGGCAAAAGCCATCATATATACATGTACAGGGAAGGCCAAAGGCCAGAATGCAAAAGGCCAAAAGGCCACCATAAATATAACTCTAACACCCTCCTCAAACTCATGGTGAATCCACAACACTGAGTTTGAAGAGGTAAAATCCATGTTGCGCTCGAGTCTGGGCCTTCGTGAAAAAGTCTGCCAGTTGTAATTCAGAAGGCACATACTGAAGAGCAATAACATGATCCTGCACACCAGCGCGCACAAAGAAAGCATCAACACCGATATGTTTGGTAAGCTCATGCTTCACGGGGTCCCGCGCAATACTGATAGCACCTGTACTGTCTGACAAGAGTTGTCGTGGTTTTGTCACGGCAGATGTCCTAGTGAAAGGACTTAGGTTCGAGGCCATCGCTAAGGCGGTGAGCTCGAAGGGGTTGGTTGGAATCGAGAGACAAGGGTTTACCCAGGTTCGGCCCCTCCGATGGAGGTAAAAGCCTACATCCTGTTTTGTGTCTATATTGATGATGATGGCGATCTCGATTACAAGGGTGCGGAATCGCTACCTCTAATCTCGAGAGCCTCTAATCTGTCTATCTCTAATGACTTGAACTTGTCTTAACTTGTCCCTCTTGGGGCGCCTTACCCCTCCTTATATAGGTGGAAAGGGTAGGTTTACATGTAGAGTCCTACTGGGAGTAGGATTAGGACTAGTCACTCTTGAATCCTAATCCGGGTCTTGTTTCCTTCGTGAGGGAGTATTTCCTCTCCTTGGGCCTTCTCTGTGAGCCGGCCCTCCAGGCCCGTCCATGAGCCGCCATACGATGGGCCGGGTCACACCTCCTGCCGGGTCACCAATGAATTGTCAAGCTCGGCCAGGACACCAGTGAGTCGCCAAGTCCCCGTCGGGTCATACTTCAGGCCGGGTTATACCGCGGGGTAATATCCCCGACATTAGCCCCCAGATTAGCTTGAATTTATTCATGGTAAGCTCCTGAAATGAGAATAACAAATATGTTAGGTGACCGGCTCGCTCCCCTGGCCGGCTTACTTCAATGAAGTGGCTCCTCAAAAATTCGGGTTTCTTCTTCATATGAACGAGCCGTCTTCACAATCATCTTGCAGGTCCATGTCCTTTGCAAAATATTGGGAATAGAACACCCATATGTCGTTGAGTCGGCCTCCAATGCTTTGGCTTGATGAAAATATTTGAGATAATAAAATCATATAATGTTGAGCCGGCTTCCATTGCTTCGGCTTGATAAAAATATTGGGAATAGAAATTCATCCATTGTCAAACCACTTTCAACTTGTGAAGCCGGGTTGCTTATATAGAATCTGCCGGGTTATGATCTTTTGATACTGCCGGGTCATGATTGTTGGTGACGCCGGGTCTAACAACTGGACTCCAGCTGACTTGATAGAATTGTTGGGAATAAAGAAATCTGTGTAATATTGAGCCGGCATTCAATGCTTCGGCTAGATAAAAATTTGTTGAGCCGGTCTCGCTCACAATCGACATCTTGAAAGTTCTCTTCAAGGTTTTGATATATCCATATTACCTGTAGCCCCCAAGCTCCAAGTTTATCCGTGATGACTTGGTGCTTTGCAATAATATATTGGACTGTGTAGCCCCCAAGCCCCCAAGGGCCGGCTCATCAGTATGTGATGGGCCGGGTCTTCAATTTGGACCTTATAATCCGTTTGGACAGCTGAATACTGTAGCCCCCAAGTGCCGGGTCAGTAAGAAAGTACTGGGCTGGGACTTAGAAAAAGATAGAAAGGCCGGCTCATCTCCTTGAGATAACATGATCCGTTGACCATGTAATGATTTGAAAAACAACTTGCATTAGCCCCCAAGTGCCGTGATGCATGCTTGCAGCGACATGGGACTTGCATACTTGATATGAACTAGACTTGAATAATGTAGCCCCCAAGTGCTGGGTCGTCTGCCTGCGGTGACTCGGGACTCATATGCACTTCTCTTTTGAAAAGAAAAAACATCATATGATGTAGCCCCCAAGTGCCGGGTCGTATGCCTGCAGCGACTTGGGACTATATGAGAATAATATAACCCATCATAATGCACTTCAGAAGTTCTTCTGCACTGACATTGATATGACTTGAACGAATCCTTGACCGTGGTTGTAATGTAACCCGGTATAAATATCCTGGAATAATACCTTCGTCCTTAAAATGAAATCCCTGCTCGTGGTTGCGGTGCAACTCGGTAAATATATGTTTGAGAAATACATAAGTGTTGTAGATTACTACAGAGCACAAGTTGGAAAAAATCCAAGAACCGGTCACTTAAATGACCCGTCATTATATCTGATAGGGCGGCTCTTCGAGAATAATCAATTCTTCCGAGCTGGCTTAAAAAACCCCAATCATTTAATACTGGTTATGATAAACCAAGATGAAGATCCGGCCATTTTGGCTAACAAAGATCTATTTGCTCCTGCAGAAAATTTATGCTTTGACCCGGTTTGAAGACCGGCATGATATGTATGTATGATGCATGATGATATATGCACATGATAAAAGCAACTAACAGAGAATATATATATGTATATCTCAAATATTTGTAAGTCGGCTTTGAAGGCACAACCAGCAGAGATCAACTCTTGTATACATTTTTGAGAAAACTCAACTTTTTTGCTTTGAAAAACTTAGGCATGACTGCCCAAACCTCATATGCCGGCTCTCACATGGCACAGATTCGTCATTTTAACCTTAACTAGTTTAGGGTCTTATTATGAGATTGATTATCAAGAGACAAGTTCAGGGTCTCTTTACAAGATTGAATGTCAATAGACAAGTTCAGGGTCTTATTGCGAGATTGACTGTCAAAAGATAAGTTCAGAGTCTCTTTGGAAGATTGACTGTCAAAAGACAAGTTCAGGGTCTTTAAAGATTGACTGTTAAGAGTACGACGAGCCATATAGCGGAGAGACTACAGCAGGGCATGAGTACCACCGAAACCCATAAGCCGGCTCTCACATGATATAAATCCGTCGTTTTAACCTTAAACAGTTCAGGGTCTTGAAAAAGATTGACTGTCTAAGAGTACGAACGGGTCACATAGTGGAGAGACTACAGCAGACAGGTGAGTTTATCCTCGCTTTCCGTAAGCCGGCCCTCTCGTGACTAAAACCGCCATTTTAACCTTAATCAGTACAGGGTCTCATTGCAAGATTGACTGTCAAGATCATTGACCAGTTCAGGGTCTTTATTGCGAGATTAACTGATAAGAGTTCGGCGGGTCACATGGTGGAGTGGCAAGTTGCAAACAGGCAGGTTTAACCCGGTCTTATGGCTTAGAAGCCGGTCAAGAGGGTATGAAAGCTAAACCCAGTGGGTTGGAAGCCCCCAAGTGACCATATGATGATCAATAAATCAGGGCACCCATGTTTGAACGACGCATCATGGCGGCTCGTCCTCTTGGGCGACTTTAAATCTTCCGCCAATAATGTAGTAGCCCCCAGGACCAGGTTATCTTCCCTGCAATGACCCGGGGTTCTAGAATATTTGAGCTTGGTTGAATCTGCCGAGTCATGTCTGTGTAGCCCCCGAGTCTTAAGTTGACTCGAGGAGGCGGCTTGAGATTCTTCACACTTGGACGCGGCATAAGCCGGAATTCTTCTGAGGAAACGGAAGTTTTTATCACAAGCCGGAATTTTTCCTTAAGCCGGATTGATCTTGAGCCTGATTTTTCTTTTGGCAGACCACTAGCCTCTGTGAAGTTGACAGCTGAATGATGGAATTTATCCAAACTGGAGACGATGTGGCGAGTTGATGATCGTCGTGATGCTCATCGTATGTCCTTGGCGTTGATAACGCGGCGTGACTCCACGGTAGGTTGAGGTTAACCGTGGCAGGTTGACTTGTGTCGGTAATCCGGCCAATGTTTCATCCCAGCTGGTTATTGAATTTAAACAAACCACAGCGGCGGCGACTTGTGCGCCTGTCCATTGAGTCATCTGATGCGAGCAGAAGTTGATGATATCTATATATTTCTCTTGTGCTCCAACGTTGTTTGGAGTAGACTGGATCGCAGGGGAGGCGTCTTGCGCGTGTCTGTTGGGCGGCTCGTATATGCGAGCACTGCACTGATATGTTGATGTAAACCGGACCGCGGGCACGGCGGCTTGCGCGCGTTCGTTGGGTGGCTCAAGTGAGCAAGCACGACACTGACGTGTCAATGTAGACTGGACCGCAGGGTGACGACTCACGAGCGCTCGTTGGGCGGCTCGTACTGGTGTACTGGGCCCCTGGCGTGTTGATGTAGATGTAGAAGTCATCCGCAGCGTTTGAAGACGGCGCGGTCGCGAGAGACGGCCGCGGCGTTGTAAGCCGGTGCGGTCGCGAGAGACGGCCGCGGCGTTGTAAGCCGGTGCGGTCGCGAGAGACGGCCGCGGCGTTGTAAGCCGGTGCGGTCGCGAGAGACGGCCGTGGCGTTGTAAGCCGGTGCGGTCGCGAGAGACGGCCGCATCGTTTTAAGCCGGTGCAGACGCGTGAGGCGGTCGCGGCGTTTGTTGATGGAGACCGGGCCACGGGGGCGATTTGCATGCGTCCGTAGGGCGGTGCGGACAGCGAGTCGGCCGTGGCGTGTTTGATGTAGCCTGGACCAATGGGGACGGCGGCTCCGTACTCACAATATGACGCCGCTTTTGTACTGAGTAATTGTCTTGCGTAGAAAAATACCGTAGGACAAAGTAGTTGTTCTCAAAACAATTTAAAGTGCACTGATAAAATAAATAAAATAAATAGGATGGATAACACCTGGTATTTTTTTTCCTTGGATGGACGTGGACGCTGGTGTATAGCTGGCGCGGCCCCCTATTCACTGATAATTTTTGGTTCCAGATAGGGGACGCGTATGGCCGGAGTCTGTCCAGTTCGTCTCGGGTTTGGGAACCACGCTAGCGGCCGCCACAGATCACGGCGAAGCAAATTGGCTGTGGCCTCCTGTTGCACTCGGATATTAAATCCGCTTCTAATTCTGTGCAGTTCCAGCCGCATCACTAATAATAAGCCTTCATTTATTCAATCGACCCGACAATCTCAATACGTGTGCATTACAAAGTAGCTCCTCCTCTGATTTTAGGCAGGAAACCTTTTCATCTCAACCGATTTTTCTCCGGGCTGGTCGATTTTTTTTTTTTAAATCTGTGATGCGGCGATTCATATTGTGGACCGGCCAATCTCTTCTGATGATTGCGTGACCTCAGCCTTGAAGTCTGACGCGGTGATTGCTGCAAAGGAATTCAAACTAGAGAGCAGCCTGGCATGAGCGAGCGGATCAGGATCATGACGGAACGCTTGAGGTCTCCACTGCCCAAAAAATTATGCTATTCGATCTGGTGCAAGCCGCCGCAAAGCTTTTTTCTTGATTCTTTGACAAATGAACTCGAAGTCGATGTAAATTCTTCCGTGCCGGCTCTTGCGGATCCGGCGGGTCATAAGCTTCTCGATCCCAAAGAGAGATCCCTTCAAGAACAAAACACCACCGTGCTCTGGTCCCACGGTGGGCGCCAACTGTCGTGGTTTTGTCACGGCAGATGTCCTAGTGAAAGGACTTAGGTTCGAGGCCATCGCTAAGGCGGTGAGCTCGAAGGGGTTGGTCGGAATCGAGAGACAAGGGTTTACCCAGGTTCGGCCCCTCCGATGGAGGTAAAAGCCTACATCATGCTTTGTGTCTATATTGATGATGATGGCGATCTCGATTACAAGGGTGCGGAATCGCTACCTCTAATCTCGAGAGCCTCTAATCTGTCTATCTCTAATGACTTGAACTTGTCTTAACTTGTCCCTCTTGGGGCGCCTTACCCCTCCTTATATAGGTGGAAAGGGTAGGTTTACATATAGAGTCCTACTGGGAGTAGGATTAGGACTAGTCACTCTTGAATCCTAATCCGGGTCTTGTTTCCTTCGTGAGGGAGTCTTTCCTCTCCTTGGGCCTTCTCTGTGAGCCGGCCCTCCAGGCCCGTCCATGAGCCGCCATACGATGGGCCGGGTCACACCTCCTGCCGGGCCACCAATGAATTGTCAAGCTCGGCCAGGACACCAGTGAGTCGCCAAGTCCCCGCCGGGTCATACTTCAGGCCGGGTTATACCGCGGGGTAATATCCTCGACAAGAGTGTAGTAGGTGTGGTAACAGTAACACCAAAATCCTCAAGTAACCAGCGTAACCAAGTCATCTCTGCCGTGAGAAGAGTCATAGCTCGCAACTCAGCCTCTTCACTCGAACGGGAAACTGTAGTATGTTTCTTCGTCTTTCGGGTAATGAGAGAACCATCAAGAAAGACACAGTAAGCAAAAAGTGAACGGCAATCTGAAGGATCACTAGCCCATGTAGCATCCGAATAGGTCTGGGGCTGCAACGAGAAAAGAAGAGACGGTGAGAGATCGTGCCACGAAGATATCATAGAACATGAAGAAGGTGACTATAGTGAACCGAAGTGGGAGAAGAAACAAACTGACTCAGTATATGGACAGGATAGGAGATATCCGGATGTGTGACAGCGAGATAGACAAGACTCCCAACAAGATGACGATAACGAGTCGGATCAGACAAGGGCTCACCATCAGAAGCACGAAGGTGGACATTAAGTTCCATAGGAGTGTCAACAGTGCGATCATCACTAAGAGTCACACGAGCAAGAAGATCCTGGATATAGTTTTCTTAGGAAATAAAAAAGGCATCAGAAGTGGAGGAAATCTCAATCCCAAGAAAGTAACGAAGAGGACCAAGATCAGACATAGAAAACTGCTCACTGAGACGGGCCTTGACAAAGGCAATGTACCCAAGATCATCTCCAATGATGATCATGTCATCAACATATAGGAGAAGAAGAGTGCGACCATGGGCTCAAAGGTGAACAAACAACACTGGATCATGAGCACTGGACGAAAAACCAGCTGTAGTAACCACCGAGGCAAAACGCTCAAACCAAGCGTGGGGGGCTTGCTTAAGGCCATAGAGAGAGCGACGAAGACAACAAACCATGCCATCAGGAACTGAATACCCAGGTGGTGGCTGCATATAAACTTCCTCACGCAACTCACCATTAAGAAAGACATTCTTAACATCAAGCTGAGACACGGACCGGTGGCGAATAGAGGCCACGGCGAGAAGTATGTGAACAGTGGTCATATGGGCCACAGGAGCAAAAGTCTCATCGTAATCACGACCATGCTCCTGTTGAAAGCCACGAGCCACAAGACGAGCTTTATAACGCTCCAGAGAACCATCAGAGCGAGTCTTAATCTTATAGACCCACTTACAAGTGATGTGATGAACACGGGGAGGAAGAGAAACCAGATCCCACGTGTCGGTGCGCTCAAGGGCGGCAAGCTCCTCTGCCATGGCAAACTGCCATTCAGGATGAACAACAACACCTCAATAAGAAGTCGGCTCAACAACGGTCGAAAGACCATAGCGAGAAGGAGAATATCAATCAGGGGGCGGACAAGGCCGAGAACGAAGACCATAAGTCGGCTGAGAGGAGGAAGATAACGCACCAGAAGTAGAGGACACATCAGTAGACTCATCCACAACACATCGACGACGAGTATAATGGAAAGGAAGGGAGGGGAGAGGTGGAATCACTGGAGGTGAAGACGGGGAATGTGTCGGTGGTAAAGGTGGAAAAGAGGAAGGTATCGGTGATGAAGGTGGAGAGTCATGCGATGAAGGAAGAGAAGAAACCATAGGAGAGGACGGCGTCGGATCTGCAATAGCAGGACGAGGAGTAGGAATACTGGGCACAGAAGGAGGTGTATCTGGAAACGCAAGAAAAGAGATGTCCTCCGTGGAAAAGGCCGAGGAGGATGGACGTGGGTAGAAGGGACAAGACTCATCAAAGGTGACATCCCGGGAAATACGCATCCGACGACTGACAGGATCCCAAGAACGATAGCCCTTATGCTCATCGCTGTATCCGAGAAAGACACACTCAACAGACTGAGCGGTCAGTTTGGTGCGTTCACGAGGGGCAAGCAAGACATAGCAAACACAACCAAATAAACGAAGCGCCGAATAATCCGGAGCACGACCAGAAAGACGCTCAAGAGGAATACCACCCTGTAGAGCAGCAGATGGTTGAATGTTGATCAGATAGGTAGAAGTGGTAACAACCTCAGCCCAGAAGTGAGGCGGAAGAGAGGCGGTGATCATCATCGCACGCGATGTCTCAAGAAGGTGACGATGCTTGCGCTCAGCCACTCCATTCTGAGCATGAGGAGAGTACCCTGCTCAGCAAGGAATCCTCGCAGTGCATGGGAGATATACTCACCAGCCGAATCTGCGCGAAAAACACGAATAGGAGTGGAAAACTGGATATGAACCATGGCAGCAAATTTTTTGTATATAGATAAGACCTCACTACGAGAAGACATGAAATAGATCCAAGTGTACCGAGAAAAATCGTCTATAAAGACGTGAAACCAGTCAAGCTCCTAGAGACCATTAGAGCGTCGAGGGCCAGCACCAAGCAGAGTGCCGGTGCGACGATCCTGAATAGAACACGAATCAAAGTCGAGAATGACCCTACAATTAGAGTCAACAATTTGACCACCAGATATGAGCTGCATGGTAAGTCGAGGAACATGAGCGACTGAAGGAACATGAAATGAAGAAGTGCTAAGAGTGCCTCGACTAGCTACAGGGAGGGGAGTGCCATCAGCCGTAAGAACACGAACAGGAGAGTCGACAGGTCGAACGGAGGTCAAAGTGGAAGAATCATAAGTCATATGAAAAGACGCTCCAGTATCAAGAATCCATGGGATGTACCTGAATGAGTAGAAGGTGGTTTCTCAGTGCCAGAAGAGTCGGTCACAGAAACTACAGAACCTGTTGGTGAAGAATCCCAATCAGCAAGCAGGTATCGCAGCTGCGCAATCTCACGCGCAGACAGGGACACGGCGGAAGAGGTCGAGGTGGAAACATCCGTGGAAGCTGGCGATGAGCAGTCGCCACCACCCGTGGAAGCGGACCCGGGAAACAACATGGAGCGGTCACCACAGTGTGCAGAACCCATAAGGGGAGTTGACGTAGAGCGACCAGCAGCACCGGTGGAAGTCGCAAAAGGTGTCGAAGTAGAGCGACAACCATCACCTCCAAGCGGGCAAGCACTAAGCATCGAGGGAAGGCGTATGTGTGAGACAGGATCAATGTACGGAATACCATCGAAAAACACCGGGCAGCGAGGGAGAGGCGTACCCGACGAAAGCATGATACCATTTTTTTACACTTTTTTTTTTTTTTTTTTTTTTTTGGGAAACACCCGAACTCAAACCACACAAAAAAACATGGCAGAGTACTCCGGCCACCCACCAACAGCCCAAAAAGGAGTGAATCACAGATCACGGGCCGTGTAGGGAGTACACAGACAGGTAGGTGGCTTGATTCACGTCCCTGCGGTCAACACGCGAGCGTGAGATGGATGCAGCGGCCGGCGGACGGCGGCCGATCTTTGGCAGAGCCGAGCGAAAGCAGATGGCGGCCTGGGCGGAAACCTGCGGCCTGGGCGGACGGCTGCCCGGGCGGAAACCAGCGGCCGACGGATGGCACCGGGAACCTGCGGCGGCTTGATCCAGTGTAGCGGCTCGATCTGGAGATCGAGACGGACGGACGGCTCGTTCCTTGCCGAGCGGCTCAAACGGGATGAACGCGCGTGTTGACGAGGGCCAGCGAAGACGAAGCGGGCGAGACACAGCCCGAGCAGACGCGGGCGGTAGCGGGGACCGGCGGCCGGCGGTCCGGCGACCGATCTTGGGCGGAAACGGGTGGACGCGGACGGCAGTATGCACCCAGAGGAGATGAAATTGATCTTGTGATTCGATCCGGACAAAAGCAGATGAATCAGGGCGTGCGTATAGCAGAGTAGCAGCAGCAATCGGCTAGAGATAGGAGCTGGACGGTCGACGCGAGAAATCGGATCGAAGAGCACTAGTTGCACGTGCGAGAAAAGAAAAATCCCAGGGCTCTAATATCATGTTAGGAAAAGCAATTTAGTATTATCAAGAGGCAAAAGCCATCATATATACATGTACAGAGAAGGTCAAAGGACAGAATGCAAAAGGCCAAAAGGCCACCATAAATAATTAAATATAAATCTAACAACAAGGACTTTTTGACAAAATCAAAGAGTGATTTCCCTTGTGGCAAACAGGGTTTCTTTTTCAAAGTGGTCGCATAATCCCTGGTGCAACCGATTTTCTCGATGATGCCCATATTTCATCTGCTATCACTTGATCCACCCCCTTGGATATTCAAAGCAATTGACAAAATTAGAAGGGCCTTCTTACGGAAGGGCACTGAAGCACTGTGAGGTGGGCACTGAAACAGTGCAATGTGGCATTGCCTCGTCAATTGGAAGACGGCATGTCGACTGAAATGTCAAGGAGCCTAGGTTTCATTGATCTCTCAGTCATGAACTCGGTGATGAACATTCCTTGGGCTTCGAGACTGCGTGCTTCGGATGGAAGGGGATGGTCTTGCCTTGCTAATCCCATAGATGAACAGGAAAGACACCTCTTAAATGCTATCACTAAGGTCACAGTTGGAGATGGCAACATTGTTTTTTCTGGACGGACAAATGGATCAATGAACAATCTATTGAGGACATTTCTCTAAAGGTGTAGCAGACCATTCCCCCAATTGTTAAAGCAAGAAGAACAGCCGCGGAGTGCATGGCCAATGGAAGATGGATTAGAGACATTAGAATGCCCATCTCAATCCGGGTGTTTATTTAAGTGCTAAATTTATGGGAGGTCATAAAAAATTCCAGCTGGACTTGCACAGGAGAGACTCATAGACTTGGACCTCGGAATCTAATGGCCATTTTTATTCTAAGAGCATCTCCAATGAAAGATGCAAATTTAGAGATGTAAAACAGAAGATGTAAAAATTCATATATCCAAAAAGTGCTTTTTGCATCTCTAAAAAAGTGCCAAATCCAACAGACAATGCAAAACGGAGATGTAAAACAACTACTTCAACAGAAGATGCAAACTAGAGATGTAAAACCGGCCGCCGGCCGCGCGGCTGCTGTTCAGTCACTGCACAGCTGCACTTGCACATTGAATTTTCATAATTCTAGCAACAAAAGTGCATCATCAACCATAGTTTTAAATCCTACAAGCAAAAGTCAATTGTCTCAAACGAAGTTGTTGGTGCAACAAATAAAAATACACATAGACATCACTCAATTTGCGTCCTCTCCGTTGTCACTAGTGCCATTGTGGACGGTGGTATGATCATCATTAATCGCATCTTTGTTGACGTTCTCTTGCGTTGAAGTCCCGTTGCCGCGAACTCTACCGGAAGCACCTTCATTGCCACCTCCCATGCCGCTCATGTTGCCACCGAAGCCATCTATCATGCCACTCATCATGTTGCCGCTGAAGCCACCTCCCATGCCACTCATCATGTTGCTGCCGAAGCCACCTCCCATGCCAGCGAAGGCATCATCCATGTTGCCACCAAAGCCACCTCCCATGTTTTCACCAAATGGACCATTCATGGCACCACCCATCATGTTCATGTATCCGCCCATTCCACCTCCCATTCCCCCTCTCATTCCTCCCATGGCACCTCCCATTCCTCCTCCCATCATGCTTCTTTGTTGTTCCTCTCTCAAAATAACGTACACGCAATCAACTTCATATTCTATTGGAATCGACAATTGAAACAACAAATAAATGCACAAACAATTTTTTTTACCTTTGCGACATATCATCGAACACGTTGGATGCGGTCGCGATCGGCGTGGATACATCTTCCTCCATGGCCGGTGGCGGCGGCGGAGGAGGTGGATGAGGAGCTCCGTGGCCGGAGGAGGACGCCAAGGTTGGCGGCGGCCGCAAATCGCCCGCCGTAGCCGTGTCCGGCCTCGATATTTTTGCTGGCCGAGGTTGGTTCCCCACCGGGTTGTGGCCCCGCACCGCCGGCCGCCTCACGCCTCCACCGCGAGGCTTGGCGGCCCGTTGCTTCTTTGCAGGCTCCGGCACGACAGCGACCGTAAGGGGTGGGGCAAATCCAGGGCAGCGGTATGGCGGCGGCATGGAGGCGAAGGCGGCCACATTGGGGAAAGTTGGCGCGGAGGAGGCGGCCGCGGCGAGGTGGGTCAGGGCACCGTCGGCGGAGTCGGAGAAGGCGGCGGGGTCATCAGCGTTGGCCATGGCGGCGGCGGGCAGGAGGCGAATGGGCGGGAGTCGGGCGGCGGCTGGTCGCGCGGAAGACAAATGAACGACAGTTGGGCAGTTGGCGGACGGTTGGTTTTTACATCTCCTAGAGGTGGAGATGCAAATTTGCACCGCGAAGGTTTTTAGTTTACATCTCTAGGAGGCGGAGATGTAATTTTTTTTTGCATCTACATCATCTGTTGGAGAGGTGTTTTTGGGCTTTGAAGATGCAAAGGTAGTTATTTTTGCATATACATCAATATTGGAGATGCTCTAAGCACTAGTAGATAACAGGGTACTAGTCCCGGTTCCAGAGGGCCTTTAGTCCCGGTTCTGGAACCGAGACAAAGCAAATGGGACTAATACCCAAAACCTTTAGTCCCGGTTTGCTTATGAACCGGGACCAAAGGGGCTCCACGTGGCCGCTGCGGGGCGCCCAGGCAGGAGGACCTTTAGTCCCGGTTGGTAACACCAACCGGGACCAAAAGGCAGCCACGCGTCAGCAGCTCGCAGGCGCTGGGGTTTTTGTTTTTTTTAAGGGGGGGTTTAGGGGTTTTGGAGGGTTAATTTAGGGGTTTCATATTGTGTTAGCTAGCTAATAGAGAGAAGTGACCTCTCTTTCTCCGTGCTTGGTCGACGCTAGCTACTATACATATAGAGAGATCTCCACGCTAGCTAGTAAGCAAATGAAGGAAACCATTAATTACACAAGATCGTCATGAACATATATAGAGAGAAGTGACATCTCTTTCTCCGTGCTTGGTCGAACAACAAGTTTTCGTACATCTATCCGACGCTACTACATATATACAATATAACATCTCTTACAATCCCTAACATCATCTACCTAAGATCCATTTGCAATTTCACATGGTATTCTCCCTGTTCAGGTATGACGTGGTCAAGAAAGAATCCCACCAATTCCTCTTGAATTGCTCGTATGCGATCATGTGGTAGGAGTTCATCCCGCATCTGCCAGATCTAATTTAAAGAAGGGGGTCAATACATATATATGAATGAAACTCAACACAATTGATGGTAATATATAAAATAAAATTGTGAATATTATTTACGTACTTTAAATTGTTCGTCAGAGAAGCCCCGCTCAGAGGTCGAGTGACGAATGAACTCGCATACGTAGTATCCACATAAATTATTCCCGGGTGCCTGCCACAAGCACTTTACGAGAATAGAGTTCAATCAAACTGATAAGCAAGCATGATAATGGTATTGATGAAACTAGAATCAATGAGAGATGCGCGGAACTAGCTAGTACTACTTACTTTGGGGTATGTAAATCGCAGCTCGTTGTTTAGACCGGGAACCATTCCGGTGAACTGTTTCCAAACCCTGCCAGGCAAAGAAAATGATTACTTGATATCAGGAAATGAACGAAAGTTGCCGATATGGTCCCGGTATTGATTGAACTTACTTCTGGAGCATTGCAGTCATGTCCGCATAATCCTCGGGATCTTTACGTCTCGAGTCTAAGACAGTTACTACTGCCCCTTCAAGCTTAATGGATAGCAGAATAAAGTGGAACCCGCGCACGCATAACTCATCAATTACATTACTTAACCTCGATTAAGCGAAACCGAATATTCACAAGACAGTAACACTCACTTGAAGTTGTAAGGAAAGAGTATTTCCCTTTTGTTTTGATGTCTAAGGAACGATTCTAACAAGTTCTCCTCAGTCTTTTTGGCTCTGTTTTGTACCGACCATTCATTTACGGTATTTGGGTTAATGAACCCAATGTCATAGATTTGTCCTTTTTTGCATTCGACGATCTTCAATCTGCATAATATAGTGAGGATAATTATATATACATGCAATGAACGAGCTGAGCTAGAGACTTAATTGTAGAAGTAATACTTACAGACAGTAGCAAGTCATGAGTTGTTTGTCGAGGGCCTCTTGATTGAATAACTGAAATAACTCCTCAAATTCAACAGGCAATATTTCGACTCCAATGAAGTCGTGCTCTTTTTTAATTCCGACCAACAAACTGGCGGTCTTAGACTTCCTGCAGGTTTCCATGTACCACTCATGCAATGTTCACATCATCGTTGGTAGATGAGGATGATCAGGTTTGACGAGAGGCTTCCCGTGCTCGTATCTAAATCTCTGTACTACCTCAGCCATTTCAGACTGTACATCATCGCCCACGTAATCACCAAGAGTGGTACCGGGCAGTAGCACCGAATGATTAGCGATATCGCTAGACACCTTGAGCGGGGGGCACGATTGCTTCTCCTATTCGCCGAGCTGGGGAATTGTGTTCCCACTTCTTCGTTTTTTGTCTCTTGCAGCACTGGAAGTACTTCCCGACCGCCGCGCTTCATCATATGACTTTTTAATACAGCGGTCATAGTTGGATGGCGGCGGAGGTGGTGGTGGTCGCTTCAGGGCACCCAGAGTGCGCTTCGCTTTCACCGGAGCTACCGTTTCCTTCGGAGGTGGACGTTTCGGTGCAAAATGGGCATGCACTTCGGCATCCACGATTTCAACGATTTCCTTGTCAGTCATCTCATATGGTAACTTTGGAAGAGGCTTGAGGCTTGGACCAAATTTTTTTTTTCTTCCCACCTATTGTACTGCTAGCCGCCGGAGCGGCGGCGTCTCTCTTCTGCCGTTGCCGAGGAGGAGGAGGAGGAGGCGGAGTGCCCTGACGCGCCGGAGGAGGAGAAGGAGGAGGCGGAGTGCCCTGACGCGTCGGAGGAGGAGGAGGCAGAGTGCCCTGACGCGCCGGAGGAGGAGAAGGAGGAGGCGGAGTGCCCTGACGCGCTGGAGGAGGAGGAGGAGGAGGAGGCGGAGTGCCTTGACGCGCCGGAGGAGGCTGAGTCTGCTGAGGTGTCCAGTTTGGAAGCTTGATGTACTCCTTTCTCCATAGACAGGTACTCCTCAAAGCTTTTTCCAGAAGAATTTCCCCTTCACCTGTAGGGAATTCAAGCTCCAGCTCCTCAAATCCATCCATTATTTCATCCACCGTCACAACAGCATAGCCATGTGGAATTGGACGGCAATGGAAAGTTCCCTCAGCTCGAGGAGGTACAACAAAGCCGACCGCCGCCTTCAAGGTCAGGTTCTGGAATTTCGTCATTAGCACGCAATTTTCAGCCTGAGTGATACTATCCACGGGGTAGCAAGGAGCCGTGAAATCAGGCTGAACGAGCTCCGTGGAAGCCACGCTGCTTCTCTGCTGAGATGGTGGGGTAGCTTCTGGGGCAGCGTCGAAGGAAGGATCTTCGTGCCGCTGAGATGGTTGGCCGGTAGCTCGCTGGCTCTTAAGTTCCTCTAGTATTGCTAATCTTGCACTGAGCTTCTACATTTCGGTTGCTTCCTGTTTCCTCTTTCTCTCTCGGCTTCTATAACCACCGCTGTCGGGAAACCCATGCACCCACGGAACGGAGCCTGATGTGCCTCGTGTTCGTCTAGGGTGTTCAGGATTCCCGAGGGCCTCTGTCAGCTCATCCTTCTCTCTGTCGGGAATGAACTTCCCTTCCTGCGCTGCCTTGATTGCTGCCTCAAGCTTCCGGATGGGTATTGCAAGTTGCTCGTCCGTCCAAACCCCCCCTGTTTCTGGGTCCAAAGTTCCCCCAGCCCCGAAGAACCAAGTCCTTGAACCATCTGGCCAGTGCAATGTCGCTGGTTCGACCCCTTTAGCAAGCAGGTCTTTCTCAGCTTTGTCCCACAACGGCCGGGCTTTGTAGTAGCCACCTGACCCTGTGTGATGGTGATACTTCTTCTTTGTAGCATTTTTCTTGTTTGTCAGTGATCTTTTCTTACCCTCCTCTGATTTCTTGTAGGCCACAAATGCGGGCCAGCGATCTCTTATCTTCTCATATCGACCGGTGAATTCTGGAGTCTTGTCTTTCTCGACAAACTTTGTGTTCAACTCTTTCTTTCAGTTCCTGAATAGTTTTGCCATCTTCTTAAGAGCAAACGCCTTGACCTTATTTGGATCGGCCTTTGGCGGTAGGCTGAAATTTGTCATCAGCTGGGTCCAAAGATCATCTTTCTGTCTATCCTGGACATAAGAAACTTCATGGTCCTTCTTCTTATTCCATTCTTGGATGCTGATCGGGACGCTGTCCCTAACAATAACTCCGCACTGATGTACAAATGTGTCCTTGCTCCGCTTGGGAGCCATCGGTTGGCCATCTGGACCGACTTCTACGATCGTGAACCTTTCATCCTGGAGCAAACTTTTTTTTGGGCCTCGTCTCTTTACGGAAGTTTGGCTCGATCCGGAGGGCTAATTAAAAGAAGAAAGAAGCGTTAATATATTTACATACAAAATAATTAATGCATCAAGTCAGCAGAGGCTTAATTAATATATGTAAATACACCTCGCCGGACTTTGCAACAGTTAAGTCTCCCTCCTCCGTTCGGTCACCGGAGCCGTCATGATCTCCTTCCTCCTCCCTTCGGTCACCGGAGCCGTCATGATCTCCTTCCTCCTCCCTTCGGTCACCAGAGCTATCATGATCTCCTTCCTCCTCCATTGTTGGATCATCGGAGCCGTCATCCTCTCCTTCCCGACCATCGGTGTCGTTGAGATACGACAAGGGATCACCTCCGGCGAGGATTATATCCCCCAACAACTCTTCTTTTTCTAAGTCTCTCTGATCCATAGTTTCTGCAAATATTACAACCATGAGAGATGGATTAGTGGCAAACATAGACTTGGGTGGACTCGAGAGTTGGTCGGGCGAGAGGGGGTTGATCGACGTCCCCCCTCATGTCGAAGTTATCGGAGTTATACTTTCAGGAGAGGACACTTTGCAAAAAATAATCGCTATGCAGGAGGGGGTAGATCGACAACGCTCTTTCTTCTAGGGTTTGGGTGGACTCGAGAGTTGGTCGGGCGAGAGGGGGTTGATCGACGTCCCCCCTCATGTCGAAGTTATCGGAGTTATACTTTCAGGAGAGGACACTTTGCAAAAAACAATCGCTATGCAGGAGGGGGTAGATCGACAACGCTCTTTCTTCTAGGGTTTGGGTGGACTCGAGAGTTGGTCGGGCGAGAGGGGGTTGATCGACGTCCCCCCTCATGTCGAAGTTATCGGAGTTTTCTATGAACAAAAAAAAATTCCACATGACAACATCTCATCTCATCTCCACAAAACATCTCATACATCTCATCTCATCTCATCTCCACATGAACATTATCTAAAAAAATAGAGCACCATATTTATCTATCTATCTCATCTCCACATGAACATACATCTCATCTCCACATGAACATACATCTCATCTCCACATGAACATATGAACATTTTCAACATATGAACCTATGAAATTATACATCAATCCATCCATCCATATGAACATATGAACATTCATGCCACCGCGTCGTACGCACGCGCGGCAAGCTCAGGAGTGTTGAAAGTGCTGAGCCACAGCCGATCACCCATACAGGTGATCTCGGCGGCATAGCGGCCCGACTGGAATCGAACACCATGATACCGCCGAGGCAGCGACGGCAGACGTCGTGGCGGCATCGTCAAACTAAAAATAAATTAAACTAGAACTATAACTATACAACTAATTAAATTAAAAATATAACTATACAACTAATTAAACTAGAACTAAATTGATAAGCCCAAAAAAAATTCTATAACTAAATAACCTATAACTATACTTACATATAACAAAACAGATATATAACTAACTAAACATATTCCTAAAACTCCTAAAAGTCCTAACAAGTAAATATAACAAAACATATACAATAAAATGCATACAAATTCGGACCTAATTAATATGAAAAAATGCATACAAATCATATACAACAAAATGCATACAACTTCACTAAACTAAAATATGCATACAAATCATATATCACTAAACTAAAAAATGCATAAAGTTCACTAAAAAATGAGGGGTGGGGGGGGGGGAAGATGCTCACGGTGGGGGATGGCGGTGGGCAGGGGGGCGGCGATTGTTGAGGGGTGGGGGGCACCAGTGGTGGATGAGGGCCTGCAGCGGCGGTGACGGAGAGAGGCGCCGGTGGGGAGGGTGCAGCCGTCGGCGGGGAGGGGCAGTGGCGGTGGGGGAAGGGGCGGCGACGGTGGGGGAAGGGGGGAGGCGTCGAGGGCGTCGACGGCGAGGTGTAGCAGCCTGACGGCGTCGACGGGGCAGAGGGCGGCGAGGGCGTCGACGGCGAGCTCGGGGACGGCGGAGACGACGAGGACGGGCTCGGGGGCGGCGGCGCGTTCCGGCAGCCTGGCGGCGTCGGGGCAGGGCGTCGACGTCGGGGCGAATGGGAGAGGTTGGGGGAGAATTCGACAAGTCCCGCCTTATATGCGAACACCTTTGGTCCCGGTTGGTGGCTCGAACCGGGACCAATGCCGCCCTTTCGTCCCGGTTCGAGCCACCAACCGGGACTAAAGGTCTCCTTTTTGGCGGCCAAATTTCAGCGCGGGAAGGGACCTTTAGTCCCGGTTGGTGGCGCGAACCGGGACAAAAGGGTGGCATTGGTCCTGGTTGGTGCCACCAACCGGGACGAAAGGGCTGCGGCTGCCAGCCGGGTGGATGTTTAGTCCCACCTCGCTAGCTGAGAGGCGTCGAGAGTTGTTTATAAGCGCCGCTGCGCCAACCCTCTCGAGCTCCTCTCTTATGCAGGCCTACGGGCCTAAAGGCAATCTCTTTTTGTGGGCCTACTGGGTCTGTTGTGGGCCTGCGTCCTGGCCCAACTAGCGGGTTGGGTTTCTAGTCGTACGCAGGCCGTGGTGGCCCAGTAGGCGGCATTTTTTTTAATTTTTTCCAGTATTTTTGTTTTGTTTTTTGCGGGAAGGGACCTTTGGTCCCGGTTGGTGGCACCAACCTGGACTAAAGGGTGGCATTGGTCCCGGTTCGAGCCACCAACCGGGACCAAAGGCCTGTGCCTGCCACAGCCGCGGTGCGGTTGGATGTTTAGTCCCACCTCGCCAAGCGAAGGGCGCCCGGACCAGTTTATAAGCCCCGCCGCGGCTGCAACGTTGAGCTCCTCTCTAAAGCAGGCCTGTGGGCCTAAAAGTGAAAATTGATGCGAATTTAAAGACAAAATTCAATCTAAATTTAAAATGCTAGTTAGGCGCCTAACTAGCACTTTGAATTTAGGTTGAATTTTCTCTATAAATTCGCATCTATTTTTTATGTTATTTTTTTGCATATTAAAAGTTCTTAACAAAAAATACTTTATGAATATTATTTTTGCTATTAAAGTTTTTAACAAAAATAACTTTGATAATTTTAGTTGCATAAATTTTATATAATATTAAGTTAAATAACTTTTGTCAGACGAAAACTCGTCTATTACAAAGGGATTTCATTTTTTTAAACATATTTGAACTCAAGACTTTTTCTGCATTTAATATGCACCATTCAAAGCCACATCATCCCTTTTCAACCCTTTTCTGACTTCATTTGCTATTTTTCATGCATTTCCTGATTTATTTTGAGCTAAAATAACCCTGAATTGAAAAGCAATGCAAATGAACTCTGAAATGGTCGAAAGTTGGCATGGTGTCATCATTTCACCCACATAGCATGTGCTAAAAAGTTGAGAGGGTTACGGCAAAAACTGGATGCACTTCGTGTACAAAATGGACAATCTCTTTCGAAGTATCAGGGTTTGAGACGAAAACACGTCTATTACAAAGGGATTTCATTTCTTGACATGTAACTGCAGTGATATTCTAGATCAAAGCCATCATCAGAATAGTGGTGGAGAGAATTTCTTCACTTTTTCTTCGCGTGTGTCCATTGCTTATTGCGCCGTAACCATGGATAATCTTCATCGTTTAACAGGGTGCTTGGGTCAGCCTTCACTTTGAAGGGAGGAATTTCATGAAACTTTTCATAATCTGCAGACATGTCTGTCTTGCCCTCCACTCCCACGATGTCTCTTTTCCCTGAAAGAACTATGTGGCGCTTTGGCTCATCGTATGATGTATTCGCTTCCTTATCTTTTCTTTTTCTCGGTTTGGTAGACATGTCCTTCACATAGAAAACCTGCGCCACATCATTGGCTAGGACGAATGGTTCGTCTGTGTACCCAAGATTGTTCAGATCCACTGTTGTCATTCCGTACTGCGGGTCTACATGTACCCCGCCTCCTGACAGATTGACCCATTTGCACCGAAACAAAGGGACCTTAAAATCATGTCCATAGTCAAGTTCCCATATGTCCACTATGTAACCATAATATGTGTCCTTTCCCCTGTTGGTTGCTGCATCAAAGCGGACACCACTGTTTTGGTTGGTGCTCTTTTGATCTTGGGCGATCGTGTAAAATGTATTCCCATTTATCTCGTACCCTTTGTAAGTCAATACAGTCGAAGATGGTCCCCTGGCTAACGAGTACATGTCATCTGCAACAGTGGTGTTACCCATGAGATGTGTTTGCAACCAACTACCGAAAGTCCTGATGTGTTCACATGTAATCCAGTCGTCACACTGCTCCGGGTGTTTGGAGCACAGAATATCCTTGTGTTCATTGACATACGGGGTCACCAAGGTAGAATTCTGTAGAACTGCGTAGTGTGCTTGGGACCAAGAATTCCCGTCCCTACATATTATTGAATTCGCTCCTAGCGTGCCTTTTCCAGTCAGTCTCCACTCATACCGCGATTGAGGGACACCAATCGGCTTAAGGTCAGGAATAAAGTCAACACAAAACCCAATGCTTTCCTCTGTTTGATGTCCCGTGGAGATGCTTCCTTCTGGCCTAGCACGGTTACGCACATATTTCTTTAAGACTCCCATGAACCTTTCAAAGGGGAACATATTGTGTAGAAATACAGGACCCAGAAAGGCAATCTCGTCGACTAGATGAACTAGGACGTGCATCATGATATTCAAGAAGGATGATGGGAACACCAACTCAAAACTGACAAGACATTGCACCAAATCACTCTTTAACCTTGGTAGGATTTCTGGATCGATTACCTTCTGGGAGATTGCATTGAGGAATGCACATAGCTTCACAATGGCTAATCGAACGTTTTCCGGTAGAAGCCCCCTCAATGCAACCGGAAGCAGTTGTGTCATAATCACGTGGCAGTCATGAGACTTTAGGTTCTGGAACTTTTTCTCTGCCATATTTATTATTCCCTTTATATTCGACGAGAAGCCAGACGGGACCTTCATACTGAGCAGGCATTCAAAGAAGATTTCCTTCTCTTCTTTGGTAAGAGCGTAGCTGGCAGGACCTTCATACTGCTTTGGATGCATGCCGTCTTTTTCGTGCACATGTTGCTGGTCCTCCCGTGCCTCCGGTGTATCTTTTGTCTTCCCATACACTCCCAAGAAGCCTAGCAGGTTCACGCAAAGATTCTTCATCACGTGCATCACATCGATTGCAGAGCGGACCTCTAGGTCTTTCCAATAGGGTAGGTCCCAAAATATAGATTTCTTCTTCCACATGGGTGCGCGTCCCTCAGCGTCATTCGGAACAGGTAGTCCACCAGGACCCTTTCCAAAGATTACTTGTAAATCATTGACCATATCAAGTATGTGATCACCAGTACGGAGGGCGGGCTTCTTCCGGTGATCTGCCTCACCTTTGAAATGCTTTCCTTTCTTTCGACATTGATGGTTTGTCGGAAGAAATCGACGATGCCCCAGGTACACATTCTTCCTGCATTTGTCCAAATATATACTTTCGGTGTCATCTAAACAGTGCGTGCATGCGTGGTATCCCTTGTTTGTCTGTCCTGAAAGGTTACTGAGAGCAGGCCAATCATTGATGGTTACAAACAGCAACGCTCGTAGGTCAAATTCCTCCTGTTCGTTCTCATCCCACACACGTACACCTTTTCCATTCCACAGTTGTAAAAGTTCATCAACTAATGGCCTTAGGTACACATCAATGTCATTGCCGGGTTGCTTAGGGCCTTGGATGAGCACTGGCATCATAATGAACTTCCGCTTCATGCACAACCAAGGAGGAAGGTTATACATACATAGAGTCACAGGCCATGTGCTATGCTTGCTGCTCTGCTCTCCAAAAGGATTAACGCCATCTGCACTTAAACCAAACCATACGTTCCTTGGGTCACCTGTAAAGTCCCCCCACTTTCTCTCGATCTTTCTCCACCGCGACCCATCAGCGGGTGCTCTCAACTTCCCGTCTTTCTTACGGTCTTCCTTGTGCCATCGCATCAACTTGGCATGCTCTTTGTTTCTGAACAAACGTTTCAACCGTGGTATTATAGGAGCATACCACATCACCTTGACAGGAACCCTCTTCCCGGTGTGCTGGCCCTCAACATCACCAGGGTCATCTCGTCTGATCTTATACCGCAATGCATCGCATACCGGGCATGCGTTCAAATCCTCGTACGAACGCGGTAGAGGATGCAGCCATTAGGGCATGCATGTATCTTCTGCACCTCCAATCCTAGAGGGCATAGAACCTTCTTTGCTTCGTATGTACTGTCAGGCAATTCGTTATCCTTTGGAAGCTTCTTCTTCATTATTTTCAGTAGCGAACCAAATCCCTTGTCAGATACACCATTGTCTGCCTTCCATTGCAGCAATTCCAGTGTGGTACCGAGCTTTGTGTTGTCATCTTCGCAATTTGGGTACAACCCTTTTTTGTGATCCTCTAACATGCGATCGAACTTCAACTTCTCCCTTTCACTTTGGCATTGTCTCTTTGCATCAACAATGACCCGACGAAGATCATCATCGGGCACATCGTCTCGTTCCTCTTGATCTTCAGCATCCCCCATTGCAGCATCATCGTATTCAGGGGGCGAATAGTTGTCATCATCCTCTTCTTCTTCGTTGTTTTCCATCATAACCCCTCTTTCTCTGTGCTTGGTCCAAACATTATAGTGTGGCATGAAACCCTTCTCAAGCAGGTGGACGTGAAGGGTTTTTGAGTCAGAGTAATCCTTCGTATTCCCATAGATAGTACATGGACAATACATAAAACCATTCTGCTTGTTTGCCTCAGCCACGTCGAGAAAATTATGCAGGCCCTTAATGTACTCGGAGGTGCGTCGGTCACCGTACATCCATTGTCGGTTCATCTGCGTGCATTATATAATTAAGTGTATCAAAAACCATTACAGAACATCATGAATAGAGAATTGATCAAATTAATACAAGTTCATCATCACATTAAAACCAAAGTACAGTAGTGATCAAATGTTATTACTGAAAAAATAAATACATAAAGTTCATACATAGTTCTCATAGAACAACATACAACTCTCTAGAGCATCTAATTAAAACATACATTGAAACTAACATACAACTATGTAAAACATTTAAATGCAACAACAAATGCGATCATAATCGCAACTAAGGTAACAATTGATCCGACAGCATAATGATACCAAGCCTCATTATCAATGGCATATTTTCTAATCTTTCTAATCTTCAAGCGCATTGCATCCATCTGGATCTTGTGTTGATCGACGACATCAGCAACATGCAACTCCAATTTCATCTTCTCTTCTTTCAAATAACTATTTTCTTTTTCAAGTAAATTTAACCTGTCGACAAGAGGGTCGGTTGGAATTTCCGGTTCACATACCTCCTAGATAAAGACATCTATGTCAAGTTGATCGGCATAATTGTCATAAACACTAAATGAAACAAATAGTTATAAAAGATAATATACCACATCCGAATCATAGACCGGACGAGGGCCGACGGGGGCGGATATCAAAGTCATGGCACTATATCATAACAAACAATAATAAAAGTAAGAAAATTGTACAAGTATCTATCTAAATCATACAAGTAAGAATTTTTTTCTTTTAGAAAGAAGATAAGAACAAGAGGCTCACCACAGTGGTGCCGGCGACGAGATCGGCGCGGGCGATCGATGGCGGTGAGGACGGGGACGGGATAGGACGGACCGCCAAACCTAGACCCGGTTCGTCTGTCACTTTTGGTCCCGGTTCCAGCCACCAACCGGGACGAAAGGTGCTGGGCCAGGAGCGAGGCCCATTGGTCCCGGTTCGTGTCTGGAACCGGGACCAAAAGTGACAGACGAACCGGGACCAATGGCCCCCGAGGCCCGGCCGGCGCCCTGGCCTCACGAACCGGGACTGATGCACCCTTTGGTCCCGGTTCGTAAGTGAACCGGGATTAATGCCCTTATCCTGGCCTCAACCAAAGCCCTGTTATCTACTAGTGAAGTCAGCTTACTCGGGCTTTTTCGCCACGTCCATCTCATGGGATCTTGCACAATTAATCTAGAGAGCCTGGGCATCTTTGCGCTGCAAAATTTTCATATGGCTTGTGTCGCGTGGTCGTATTTTGAAAGATGACTGCTTAAAAAAGAGAGGCATGCCCCACAGTCAACATTGCAGTTTGTGCGGACCCATTCATGAAAGTGAGAAGCACTTGTTCCTTGAATGTGCGAGAATATGGGCTAAGCTCCAAGATATCATCCTAACAATGATTCAAAATCTCTGTGATTGGTTCCCGAGAATATGGGCTAAGCTCCAAGATACCATCCCAACAATGAATGAAAATCTCTATGATTGGTGGCTGAGAATATGTTCATGGACTCGGGGAGAAAGAAAAAAACTCTCAACTCACTGGTTGTTTTGGTGGTTTGGTCTCTTTGGAAGGAAAGGAATAAAAGAATTTTTGACAAAACTCATATGCCTGTTCCGCGAGTGATTGACAAAATCAAAGAGGAAGCAAAGCTTTAGGCTTTTTATATGTTGTGATCCAAACCTATACCTACAAATAAAGTACTTCTGTCCATTCATCATCGCGTCATTTTTCAGAAAGCCTCCCGCTCTTTCTTAAAATCAACCCGCAGTCCCGGTTTTAGTGATTTCAGAGATACTGTTTCACTATTTGCGAAACCCCCCCGCAGTTTCTTCAAATCAACCCACAGTCCGGGTTTAAGTGATTCTAGAAAAACTGTTCACTGTTTGCGGAGAACACCCTGGCATTTGATTTAATTAACCCGCAATACATATCATACGTTTTTTAAAATAGTCATATATTTTAAACCGTAACTCCGATTTTAACATATTATATATGAAATTTGATTTTTTTGTAGAATCTCAATATGGTGTTATTGTACCTGTTAATTTTAAAAAATGTTATTTAGTATGCTACCTTAATCAATAGTGCATGATCCGCCTCTCTTTTGTATCAATGTAGATCCGGATCGAAAATGAACACCTTAGTAAAATTAGATTGTATTCGAAATAAATCATCCATAAGAGCATCTCTAACAGATGATGTATAATAGGCTTGGTGATGTAAAAACTAACTTTTACATCACATGGGGCCAAAAATGCCTCTCCAACAGATGATCTAGACCTATATGGTGATGTATAATTTTGAAAGGTGATGTATAATTTTGGACCAAGTGATGTAAATATAGGTCACCTCCTCTGGTGATGTAAAACGAAAACAACAGCGCGCGAGAGGCCAACCACCCATCTGAACCTTCCCGCTCCCGTCCCGACCCCGCGCGCCTTTTACCCCCAGCCGCCGCCGGCCACCGCATGGCCATGGACGGCTCCGGCGTGACCCCCGCCGCCCGTCGCGACCATCCGTTGCTCGATTCCGCGCCTCCGCCGGCTGATTCCGCACCTCCGCCGGCCCCTGCAGCCGCCGCCACGCCCCCGCCAAACCCTATGGAGCCTCCCCTCCACCGCCGGGTGTTCGCCGTGCCCCGGCCGGTCACCGTGGCCGGGAATCCAGCCGAGGCCGTCCCCGCGACGGGCAAACACCTGGCAAAAGGACAAAAGCCGGCCGCCGGCGCCGGAGGGAAGAGACAGCAGGCCGCGGCCACCGGCGAGAAGGCAGAGAAGCTCAAGAAGGCTGCCGCCCGCAGACCGAGGCCGAAAGCCACCCCGGAGGCCGCCGCCGTCGAGGAGGTTCTCCCGACGCCGCCACTGCCGCCGCCCGCGGAAGAAGAGGAGCAGTCCTCGATTGCGCCGCCGGCCGCCTCCCACGTGCTCGACGAATTGTCCCAAAGGTAATTTCTATCTCTTTTTTTTGTCTTTTAATTTTTGGTTGATCTTTTAGTTGTAGTACGCAATGTAGTGTGTTTGATGTGTGTCGTTCATGTATATAGCGTTGATGATGAGGCGTTCTTGCAACAAATGAATGTTGAATCTCAAAAATATGAAACCCCATCGCAAGAATATGAGACAAATTATGATGAGGAGAATCTTGATGGGTACTATGAGGGTTTCTTGGATGAGCCTCCAAGGGGAAGAACAGCGAACTACACCGTGGAGGAAGACAAGTTGATTGTCTTGGCGTGGAAGAAGGTGGGGCTAGATCCGGCCGTGGGCACGGAGCAACCGAAGGACACCTATTGGAGAAGGATGAAGGAGTTATTCGATGCAAAAAACAAGACTGGCAACGTGCGAACGATGACTTCTATTCGTCATCGATGGGGCACAATCTCCACCGATTGTCAAAAGTGGAGGGCATGTTTGGCACAAGTTGATATTATGAACCCAAGTGGCACCAACGGCGGTGACCGGGTGAGTGTTTGCTTTGTCATATTGCCATATATTTATTCATGATGCATATTTTCCATTGTTTTCTATGCGGCTAATTACCTTTCTCTATTGTCATTTGTACAAAAACATTGCTCAAAACTTGTTTAAGGGAGCCGGCAAGAAGGGGAAGAAGGGGAAGAAGGGCAAGCCGGTGAAGTTGGGCAAGTCATTCACTTTGCATCATTGTTGGGTCGAACTTGAGAATGATGTAAAGTGGAAGAACCGTGAGCTCTATGAGGTTCCAAAAAGGAATAGCTCGGTGGGAGATGCCACCATTGTGGATGGTGATGAAGAAGACGATGGTGATGAAGCATCAAGTGATGAAGGGAAACGAAGCACCACTCCCAATTCGGTTGCTAAGACCAAGAAGCCATTAGGAAGAAAGGCGGCTAAGGAGAAGGGAAAGAAGACCGGAGATGATGACATCAAGGAGTCATTGGAGGCAATGATGAATGCTCACAAAGAGATGAATGAGGAGAGAAAGGCCATGAAATTGAAGGAACTAGAAGAGCAAAGACATGTGGAGCAACGGAAGGTGGCTATAGAGGAGAGGAGGACGATGGCCGAGGAGAGGAGGGCGGTGGCCGAGGAGCTCAAGGCGTCCACGGATGAGAGGAAGGTGGCTATGGAAGAACAAGTCCGAGCTATGGAGCAAGAGCAAAAGTTAATGTTCATGGACACTAGTGGTATGGATGAGAAGCAAAAGGCATATGTGGAGCTTTGTCACGATCAAGTGTTGGCAAAGAAACAAATGATGGCAACCTTTGGAGGAGGGTTTATGAATGCAATGGGAGGCATGGGAGGTGGCTCCATGGGTGCCATGAACAATGCTATGGGAGGAGGCATGGGAGGTTTCGGCGGAGGGTTCATGGGTGCTATGAGAGGTGGCATGGCCGGCGGCTTGGGTGGAGCTATGGCAGGTGGTGGCATGGCCGGCGGCTTGGGTGGAGCTATGGGAGGTGGTGGCATGGCCGGCGGCTTGGGTGGAGCTATGGGAGGTGGTGGCATGGCCGGCGGCTTGGGTGGAGCTATGGGAGGTGGTTGCATGGCCGGCGGCTTGGGTGGAGCTATGGCAGGTGGTCGCATGGCCGACAGCGGCAGAGATTGCAACTCCCATGTGACCAACAACACCAATGTTGTCACCAACGGCAACGTGGACCAACAAGAAGATGCCAATGTTGGCAATGATGCTTTATAGTTATTCGTTTGTGTTGAACTATGTCGAGTCATCCTAGTTTATGCTATTTGAACTATGCATTTTGTTTGTGTTTGTATTGAACTATGTCGATGGTGAACTAGTCTTTGCTATGCTATGTGGATTTGCAAAGTATTTTTATGCTTGTGATGATCATTGTTTAGTTAAAATTGTGAAGGAGAGATTGAAATAGGTGATCTATTTTACATCACCTGTTGTGGCACAGGTGCCCTATTATACATCATCTGGAAAAGCAGAAAATGAACAGGTGATGTAAAACACCCATTTTGGTGATGTATAATTTTTACATCACCTATTTTGGGTGCCCTATTATGCATCATCTGTTAGAGATGCTCTAAAAATGCATGGACGCGTCGGCAAAACCTCGCACAGGAAAAAGGAAAGTAGATTTCTCATCTTATGCGGAGAGAGAGAGAGAGACGCCTTAGGATTGACCACATTCAAACGCGTTATGATTGTGTGAGCACTGAGGCCACCGTCAGCGGGGGTGGGAGGAGGATAAAGGACAACATAGATGGGATACCATGTTCGAATAAATAATATGGACCTATTGGGGTCTTGAGTCACAGTTATTGGTTAGGGGCATATGTTATTTTTTTTCTCCCATTGCAGCACACAGGCTCTTTTGCTAGTTCATAAAAAGTATAAAGGCTAACTTCTGACGGAGCAGAGGCTTGTTGCCAGGAGGCTTGGGCCGTAGCGGAGCAGAGTCTTAAGTTAGCCCATATTGGCTCGCCCCGTGCCAGGGACGCCTGGGGGTTGTAAGCCATCACACGGGATAAGTTTATCGTTATAAATCTTCGGTGTTTGTAATTGATGACACACAAGTATAGGGGATCAATCATAGTCCTTTCGACAAGTAAGAGTGTCGAACCCAACGAGGATCAGAAGGAAATGATAAGCAGTTTTCAGCAAGGTATTCTCTGCAAGTGCTGTGAGTAACAATGATAGGTAGTTTTGCAGCAAGATAATTCATAACACGTGAAAAGTAACAATAGTAGCAAATGTGCAGCAAGGTAGCCCAATCCTTTTTATAGCAAAGGACAGGCCTGAAAGTACTCTTATATAAAGCAAGCTCTCCCGAGGACACATGGGAATTTCTGTCTAGTCATGTTCATCATGTTGAGTTGATTCGCGTCCGTTACTTTGATAATTTGATATGTGAGTGGACCGGTGCTAAGGTGTTGTTCTTACTTGAACAAGCAACCCACTTATGATTACCCCCTCTCGCAAGCATCCGCAACTACGAAAGAAGAATTAAGATAAATCTAACCATAGCATGAAACATGTGGATCCAAATCATCCCCTTATGAAAATAACACATAAACGAGGGTTTAAGCTTCTGTCACTCTAGCAACCCATCATCTACTTATTACTCCACAATGCCTTCCCTTAGGCCCATAATATGGTGAAGTGTCATGTAGTCGACGTTCACACGACACCACTAAAGGAAGCAACAACATACATATCATCAAAATATCGAACGAATACCAACTTCACATGATTACTTATAACAAGACTTCTCCCATGTCCTCAGGAACAAAAGTAACTACTCATAAATAATCACCATGTTCAAGATCAGAGGTGTAATAATAATGATTAAGGATCTGAACATATTATCTTCCACCAAATAAACCAATAAGCATCAACTACAAGATGTAATCAACACTACTAGTAACCCATAGGTACCAATCTGAGGTTTTGAGACAAAGATTGAATACAAGAGATGAACTAGGGTTTGAGATGAGATGGTGCTGGTGAAGATGTTGATGAATATTGGTCCTCCCACGAAGGAGGAAGTGTTGGTGATGATGATGGCTTCGATTTCCCCCTCCCGGAGGGAAGTTTTCCCGACAGAATCTCTCCGCTGGAGAGCAAAACGGCCTCTGCCCAGGTTTCCACCTCGAGACGGCGGCGATTTGTCCCAAAAGTATCTTCTTATTTTTTTCTAGGTCAAAATCCATCTTATAGCAGAAGAGGGAGGACAGGGCACCTGGGAGGTGGTCCCAAGCCATCAGGGCGCGCCCAGGGGGGTGGGCGCTCCCTGTTGGCTTGGCACCAACAGGTGCCCCCTCTGGTATATTTTTGCTCCATAAGTTCCCATATATTCCACAAAAATTCTCCGTGAAGTTTCAGGTCATTTGGAGTCCAGTGAATTTTCAGCCTTTTTCTTGGTTTTCAGGTCCAGAATTCCAGTTTCCGACGATTTCCCTCTTTGTGATGTACCTTGTAAATTCAGAGAGAAAAGGCATAAGAATTGTATCATAATGTGGAATAATAACCAAGAATAACATAAATATCGATAAGAAATCATGATGCAAAATGGACGTATCAACTCCCCCAAGCTTAGACCTCGCTTGTCCTCAAGCGAAAGCTGAACTCGATAATAATGACCACATGATTTGAGAGAGAGGTGTCGATAAAAATAGAATACGGACATGAGAGCATCATGAATATTAACATAGCAGCAAGTTTTTCATCATATAGCTTCTCATAAATAAGTAACAATCTATCCACAACATTGAAGTATGAAGCATAAACTTTATTGACAATCAACAAACTATGTTCTTAGTCATTGAGACAATCAATTCATCATATTTCAGAGAAGAGTCTATGTAAGAGATTTCATTTAGCAAGTTCACATACACAACTATCATTTAGTCTTCTATGATTGCTGACACTCATTGCATATTTTTGGAGCTAATGTTTCCATCGGACACATAGGAAAATAGGGGCTTTATTGTTTTCACCACCCAACTTATTTACCTCAAGGATAATGTCAACAGTAATGACTCATGATCACCTACATTCAACTGGATATATATATCTGGATCTTTCCCCAACACATGATTCTTGCCAACTAGAGAATTAATAGGTTGAAATAGGGATAAACATTATTGACTCTTGCATAAAAGAAAATACATGAAAGTAAAAGATAGGCCCTTCCCAGAGGGAAAGCAGAGGTTGTCATGCGCTTTTTAATTTTTGGATGTGCAAACCCTTAATGTAAAGGAACGTCACTTTATATTGCCCCTTATGATAGCAACCTTTATTATGCAGTCTGTCACTTTTATTTCTTTGCCATCACAAGATCGTACAAAGCTTATTTTCCCTTACAATAAAAGATCATACATACTTAGGAGCAATTTTTATTGCTTGATACACCGATGACAACTTACTTGAAGGATCTCATTCAATCCGTAGGTAGATATGGTGGACTCTTATGGCAAGAAACTGGGTTTAAGGGTTATGGATGCACAAGTAGTATCTCTACTTAATGCGGATTTTTGGGCTAGCAAAAGATCTAAAGTAAGCACCACATGTTAGAGGATCCATGACAATATAACTTCTATGTATATGTAGACAAACATTACTCATTACGTTGTCTTCCTTGTCCAACATCAACAATTCGATCGTTATATAATATTTGATGGGGGCTCACAATCATAAAAGATATCCAAGATAGTGTATTTGTATGTGAATTTTCTCTCCTCTATCATAATTTGCATGGATTGTATCAATGACTAACACTATGTTTGCTAACTCCCAACAACTTATATCACTTATACTTTTTCTATGTGAAGTCATTACTCCCCATGGGATTAGCATATGATTTTTCTATTTCTTTTATTTTATTGCTATGATGATTGATGCATGAGAGTAAAGAAAGAAAACTCAACTAATCTTTATTATATAGCTCTCACACTCAATTACAAAGATAGATGGATCACCAAGCAAGCACTCTAAGAAAAGCAATACTAAATTTTATTACTCTAGATCACGATATACAAAGGATCGAACTAAGATAGATGATAATGGTGAAAGTGATGGTGATACGATACCGGGGCACCTCCCCCAAGCTTGGAACAAGCTAAGGGTGATGCCCATACCCATGTACTCAAGTGTCCTTCTTGGGCGATGGTGGTGATTATGTGGTAGGGTTGTCCTCCGTCTTCTATGGCATATGTTCCCCATTGAAGAAGGACGAGCTTATCTCTGGAATACTGAAACTTGCAGCTATACTCATCCTCTTGAAACGAGATTCATACTCACAGTTTTGATTTTGTAGGTCAAAGATTTGAGCCTGGAGATCCTGAAGCCTGTCATGGAGCTTGAAGATCATCTCCGTAATTTCCTTGCGGTCCATCTTATGTTCACGAATAAAATCTGTGATCATGGAGTGGTTGGCGTTGAGTCCACGCTCCACCATCCCTTGGCACTTGAAGATCTCCCGCTCCATTGCTGCAGGCCTGGCCTTCTCGCTTCCCTCCTTCTTTGGCCCTTGAACATCCCGGATGTGAAGCACCCCCTCACGCATCTCAATGGCCTGAGGGTGTTTCATCACCTCCGGAAGGTAGGGGTTGATGACCTTTTTGTAGAACTTGTCCTTGGAGGAGCTTGATGGCGTCATGGAGATCTAGATCTGTCAGAAAAACAGCCCGAAACAAGAACATAGGAGAAACTTGCGATGCGGTGGTCAAAACATACGGGTGTATATATAATGAATTTTTCTAGGTCAGAATACGTGTCCAGGAAGAAAACAGAGTCCGGAAGGCACACGATGTGCTCCCAAGCCATCAGGGCACGCCTAGGGCGGATGGCCACGCCCTGTTGGCTTGGGACTCCCTTGTGGGTCCCCCTAACTGGTTTTTATTTTTGCATTTTTTCTAAAATACCAAAACCAACAGAAAATATTTTTATGGAATTTTTGCAGCTGGTTTACTTACCGTATCACATACCTACCCCTTTTTAGGTGTCTGGAGTGTTCCGAAAGGTCTCTCTTATGTGTTCTTCCGGTGTCATCACTTGAATAATATTAGTTTCAACATTAATGGGCGTACCTCAGATGTAGTGTTTAATTCTTTGCCCATTAACCACTCTCGGATGTGTGCCTTCGGCATTGTTGATCTTAATGGCTCTGGAGCAATAAACTTCTTCGACGATATAGGGTCCTTCCCATTTGGAGAGAGGTTTTCCTGCAAAAAATCTGAAACGAGAATTGTACAAAAGAAATAGATCACCTATTTTAAATTCTCATTTTTTGATTCTTTTGTCATGCCATCTTTTAACTTTTTCTTTAAACAACTTGGCATTTTCATAAGCTTGTGTCCTCCATTCATCTAAGGAGCTAATATCAAATAACCTCTTTTCACCGGCAAGTTTGAAATCATAGTTAAATTCTTTAATTGCCCAATAAGCTTTATGTTCCAACTCAAGAGGTAAATGACATGCTTTTCCATAGACCATTTTATATGGGGACATTCCCATTGGGTTTTTATAAGCAGTTCTATAAGCCCATAATGCGTTGTCAAGTTTCTTAGATCAATTCTTTCTAGATCTATTAACAGTCTTTTGCAAGATTAATTTTATTTCTCGGTTGCTCAACTCAACTTGACCGCTAGACTGAGGATGATAAGGTGATGCAATCATAAGGTTAACATCATATTTAGCTAGAAGTTTACGGAAAGCACCATGAATAAAATGTGAACCACTATCAGTCATTAAATATCTAGGGACTCCAAACCTCGGGAAGATAACATCTTTAAGCATTTTAATAGAAGTGTTATGATCAACACTACTAGTTGGAATAGCTTCTACCCACTTAGTAACGTAATCAACATCAACTAAGATATGAGTATACCCATTAGAGGAAAGAAAAGGTCCCATGTAATCAAAATCCCAAACATCAAATGGTTCAATAGCGAGTGAATAATTCATAGGCATTTCCTGACGTCTACCAATGCTACCAATTCTTTGACATTCACCACAAGAGAGGACATACTTACGAGCATCTTTGAAAAGAGTAGGCCAATAAAACCTGGATTGTAATACCTTGTGTGCAGTTCTGTCACCAGCGTGGTGCCCTCCGTAGGCCTCGGAGTGATACTTCTGTAGGATCTGTTCATGTTCATGCTCAGGTACACAACACCTAATAACACCATCTACTCCTTCTTTATAAAGATGTGGGTCATCCCAAAAGTAATGTCTTAAATCATAGAAGAACTTTTTCTTTTGTTGGTAGGTGAAACTAGGTGGTATATATTTAGCAATGATGTAATTAGCATAATCTGCATACTGATGACCCACAAGTATAGGGGATCAATCGTAGTCCTTTTGATACGTAAGAGTGTCGAACCCAACGAGGAGCAGAAGGAAATGATAAGCGGTTTTCAGTAAGGTATTCTCTACAAGTGCTATTAGTAACAGTTGTAGATGGTTTTGCAGCAAGATATTTCATAACAAGTGACAAGTAACAATAGTAACCAAGGTGCAGCAAGGTAGCCCAATCCTTTTTATAGCAAAGGACAGGCCGGAAAGTACTTTTATATGAAGCAAGTGCTCCCGAGGACACATGGGGATTTTTGTCTAGTCATGTTCATCATGTTTAATTGATTCGCATTCGCTACTTTGATAATTTGATATGTGGGTGGACCGGTGCTAAGGTGCTGTTCTTACTTAAACAAACAACCCATTTATGATTACCCTCTCTCACAAGCATCCGCAACTACAAAAGAAGAATTAAGATAAATCTAACCATAGCATGAAACGTGTGGATCCAAATCAGCCCCTCATGAAGCAACACATAAACTGGGGTTTAAGCTTCTGTCACTCTCGCAACCCATCATCTACTTGTTACTCCACAATGCCTCCCCTTAGGCCCATTACATGGTGAAGTGTCGTGTAGTCGACGTTCACACGACACCACTAAGAGAAGCAACAACATACATATCATCAAAATATCGAACGAATGCCAATTTCACATGATTACTTATAACAAGACTTATCCCATGTCCTCAGGAACAATAGTAACTACTCACACCTCATCAACATGTTCAAGATCAGAGGTGTAATGATGGTGATCAAGGATCTGAACATAATATCTTTCACCAATTAATCAAACAAGCATCAACTACAAGATGTAATCAACACTACTAGCAACCCACAGGTACCAATCTGAGGTTTTGAGACAAAGATTGAATACAAGAGATGAACTAGGATTGCAGATGAGATGGTGCTAGTAAATATGTTGATGAAGATTGGTCCTCCCACGAAGGAGGAAGCGTTGGTGATGACGATGGCTTCGATCTTCCCCTCCCGGAGGGAAGTTTCCCCGGCAGAATCTCTCTGCCAGAGAGAAAAAGGGCCTCTGCCCAGGTTTCCACCTCGAGACGGCGGCGCTTCGTCCCGAAAGTAATCTTATGATTTTATCTAGGTCAAAACACACGATATAGGAGAAGAGGGGGGCCAGGGGACCTGCTGGGCCACCCCAAGCCATCAGGGCGCGGCCAGGGGGTGGGCTGCGCCCTGTTGGCTTGTGGCCAGCAGGCCCCCCCCTCTGGTATAATTTTGGCCCCAAAATTCTTATATATTCCATAAAAATTCTTCGTGTAATTTCAGGTCATTTGGAGTCCAGTGAATTTTCTGCCTTTTTCTTGGTTTTCAGGTCCAGAATTCTAGTTTCCAGAGATTTCCCTCTTTATGATGTACCTTGCACATTCAGAGAGAAAAGGCATAAGAATTGTAACATAATAAGGAATAATGAACAAGAATAACATAAATATCAATAGGAATTCATGATGCATAATGGACGTATCAACTCTCCCAAGTTTAGACCTCGCTTGTCCTCAAGCGGAAACTGAACTCGATAATAATGACCACATAATTTGAGAGAGAGGTGTCGATAGAAATAGAATACGGACATGAGTGCATCATGAATATTGTCATAACAGCAACCTTTTCATCATATAACTTCTCATAATAAAGTAACAATCCATTCACAATAATGAAGTATGAAGCATAAATACTATTGACAATCAACAAACTATGCTCTTAGTCATCGAGGCAATCATAATTCATCATATTCCAGAGAAGAGTCTATGTAAGAGCTTTCATTCTAGCAAGTTCACATCCGCAACTATCATTTAGTCTTTTATGATTGTTAACACTCATTGCATATTTTTGGAGCTAGTGCTTTCCGATGGACACATAGGAAGATGGGGGCTTAATTACTCTTGCCACCCAACTTATTTACCTCAGGGATAATGTCAACAGTAATGGTTCATGATCTCCTACATTCAACTGGATATATTTATCTGGATCTTTCCTCAACACATGGTGCTTGCCAACTAAAGACTTGATAGGATTGAGTAAGGATAAACTTTATTGACTCTTACACATAAATAGTTTCATGAAGATAAAAGATAGGCCCTTCACAGAGGGAAGCATGGGTTGTCATGCGCTTTTAAGTTGGATGTGCAAACTCTTAGTGCAATAGAACGTCACTTCATATTGCCCCTTATGATAACAAACTTTATTATGCACTCTGTCGCTTTTATTTCTTTGCCATCACAAGATCGTACAAAGCTTATTTTCCCTTACAATAAAGGATCATACATATTTAAGAGCAATTTTTATTGCTCGATGCACTGATGACAACTTACTTGAAGGATCTTACTCAATCCATAGGTAGGTATGGTGGACTCTCATGGAAAGAAACTGGGTTTAGGTAATTATGGATGCACAAGTAGTATCTCTACTTAGTGCAGAAAATTATTGGCTAGCAAAAGATCTAAAGCAAGCACCACATGTTAAAGGATCCATGACCATATAACTTCTATGTGAATGTAAACTATCATGATCATTACGTTGTCTTCCATGTCCAACATCAACACTAGATCATTATATATAATATTTGATGGGGGCTCACAATCATAAAGATGTCCAAGATAGTGTATTTGTATGTGAATCTCCTCTCCTCTATCATAATCTTGCATAGATTGTATCAATAACTAATGCTATGTTTGTTTCTTCCCAACAACTTTTATCACTTATACTTTTTCTATGTGAAGTTATTACTCCCCATGGGATTAGCATATGATCTTTTTATTTCAATGCTATGATGATAGATGCATGAGAGTAAAGCACACAAACTCAACTAATCTTTATTATATAACTCTCACTCTCGATTACAAGGATAGATAGATCTCAAAGCAAAAATTCTAAGCAAAGCAAATCTAAAATTTATTTCTCGTAAATCACGAAATAACTAAGGATCGAACTAAGATAGATGGTGATGATAAAAGTGATGGTGATACGATACCGGGGCACCTCCCCCAAGCTTGGAACAAGCTAAGGGTGGTGCCCATACCCATGTACTCAAGCGTCCCTCTTTGGTGATGGTGGTGATGATGTAGTAGCACTACTAGAAAAAGGCTTATCCCCAATATCTCTACTAGTGGTGCACCATGATGGTGGTGCACCACTGCTATATAGCAGTGGCGCACCAGAATCAGGTGCGCCATTGCTATTTTTTTTACTAATGGCGCACCACATGAGCAGTGCGCCATTGCTATTTTTTTGTCCACCCCCCCACCAGACATAGCAATGGCGCACCACACCTAGGTGCGCCACTGCTATGCTACATAGTAGTGGCGCACCTAGGTGTGGTGCGCCATTGCTATGTCTGGTGGGGGTGTGCCTGCGTGTGTGTGTGTGAGGTTAGTAATGGCGCACCCTCCCTGGTGCGCCATTGCTAGGGTTAGCAATGGCACACCAGGGAGGGTGCGCCATTACTAACGTCTCACACACACAAACACACACAAACACACACACCCATGTGTTATGTGTTCTAGTTGTTAGGAAAATTAACAAACATGAATTTTGAATTTTTTTTGCAAAAGGCCGCCGTGTTTCGGTAAAATGGCCGTAACTTTTGCATACGACCTCCGATGAAAAAAATTTTATATGAAAAATCATCTACTCGAAAAGTTACATCCGAATTCAACTGGCTACGCCCGTTATCGATTTTCTAGAATCCTCAAAAACCTAACAGAAAAAAAGTTACGATGCTTTTAAGATCTGGAGGCAAAAAAATTCAAAAAAAATGCAAAAAATAAATAAATTAGCAATGGCGCACTAGTGCATGGTGTGCCACTGCTATTTTCCCGCCTTCAAAATTCAAAAAAATACAAAAATAAAAAACAAGTAAGCAATGGCGCACCTTATGAATAATGCACCACTACTATTTTCCCGCCTTCACAATTCAAAAAAATTCAAAAAAATAAAAAAATTTAGCAATGGCGCATCAGTGAATAGTGCGCCACTACTATTTTCCTGCCTTCACAATTCAAAATAATAGCAATGGCGCACCAGTGCATGGTGCGCCACTGCTAAGTTGGGACAGAAGTTTAAAAGGGCCGGCCAGCCACTTACCCCTTCATTCTTCTCCTCCTCTCCTCCACTCCATCTCCTCCTCTCCGGTGACCTCCTCCTCCTCACGGTGCTCCTCCTCCGGTGACCTCCTCCTCACAGTGCTCCTCCTCCGGCGACCTCCTCCTCCCTCCTCTCCTTCTCACGGTGCTCTTCCTCCGGCGACCTCCTCCTCCCTCCTCTCCTCCTCACGGTGCTCCTCCTTCCTCTCCTGCTCACGGTCCTCCTCCTCCTCTCCGGCGACCTCCTCCTCCCTCCTCTCCTACTCACGGTCTCTCCTCCCTCCTCTCCTCCTCACGGTCTCTCCTCCCTCCTCCTCTACTTCCGGCCACATGTGGAGCTCCCCCGGCACAAAGAACGTACCAGATCCAGGTCGAGAACGAAATTTGAAAAAAATTCAAGCAAAAAAAACGAGCAAAAAAACAAGCCAAAAAAATGAGCCAGATCTAGATCCAGATCCAAATTCAAAATTCAAAAATAGCAATGGCGCACGGTGGGGGTTAGACGGTGCGCCACTACTATTTTCCCGCCTTCAAAATTCAAAAAAAATCAAAAAATTTCAATAAAAAAAAGTTACCAGTGGCGCACCTGTAGCAATAGTAATGGCGCACTACAAGGTGCGCCACTGTTACCTGCAATACTAATGGCGCACCAGAGGTGCGCCATTAGTATTTGTTACTAGTGGTGTGGTAATAGTGGTGCACCTATAGTGCGCCATTAATGGCAAAAATAGGTGCGCCACTAACAGTCCTTTTTCTAGTAGTGTAGGCTTGACCCTTGCAATAGTTAGCAGGAGGGTCTTCAACTCCCTCATCTCATTGAGAAACTGCTGAATCATTGCAGTGTTCTTCTACACTTCCACCATAATATGCTTATTCTCTGGCCACCAAGAGCCTTTTCCTGCATCACTTTCACTTGGACGAGAGATGTCCCAATTGGATGGTATATGCGAGCGGGAAATATTCTCAACCCCGTAATTGTGAATCAATTTATGAAAGTTGTTTGTATGTAACCTGCCGAGGGGCCTCCTCGGAGTAGATTCACCTTGCGCGTCCTGAGCTAGCTGGGCTCTCCTCCCCATTGGTGGGCAAGGGTTTGGAGAAGTGGAGATGCCTGCCAGCGTACCCCGGTCTGAGGCTGGGGGATGCACTTCCATAGAGTCTATGGGTTCTTCCCCTGAGATAACTTCCTCGGTTCCTTCTTGTTCAAGCTCCATCTGCATCAACCAAGCCTGGTCCTCAACGTTGTTGGAAGAGGACGAGGACATAGCTTTCACACCTTCGGCAATCTGTCAGAAAAATAGCCCGAAACAAGAACAAAGGAGAAACTTGCGATGCGGTGGTCAAAACATACGGGAGCATATATAATGATTTTTTCCATGTTAAAATACGTGTCCAGGAAGAAAACGGAGTCCGGGAGGCACACGAGGTGCTCCCAAGCCATCAGGGCGCGGCCAGGGCCTAGGCCGCGCCCTGTTGGCTTGGGACACCCTCGTGGGCCCCCCTGACTCCTTTTTATTTTTAGAATTTTTCTAATATACTAAAACCAACAGAAAATATTTTTTGGAATTTTTGGAGTCGGTTTACTTACCGTATCACATACCTACCCCTTTTCAGCTTTCTGGAGCGTTCCGGAAGGTTTCTCTTATGTGTTCTTCCGGGGTCATGACTTGAATAATGTTAGTTTCAACATTAAGGGCCGTACCTGAGATATAATGCTTAATTCTTTGCCCATTTACCACTTTCAGGTTTTTGCCTTCGAAGTTGTTAATCTTTATAGCATCGGAGCGATAGACCTCCTCAACGACATAAGGACCTTCCCATTTGGATAGAAGCTTCCCTTCAAAAAAATCTGAAACGAGAATTGTACAAAAGAACTAGGTCTCCTACATTGAACTCCCGTTTTTGGATTCTCTTGTCATGCCATCTTTTAACTTTTTCCTTAAACAACTTGGCATTTTCATAAGCTTGTGTCCTCCATTCATCTAATGAGCTAATATCAAATTGTCTCTTTTCACCGGCAAGCTTAAAATCATTGTTAAGTTCTTTAATTGCCGAATAAGCTTTATGTTCTAACTCAAGAGGTAAATGACAAGCTTTTCCATAGACCATTTTATAAGGGGACAATTCCATAGGATTTTTGTAAGCAGTTCTATAAGCCCATAAAGCATCATCAAGTTTCTTAGACCAATTCTTTCTAGATCTATTAACAGTCTTTTGCAAAATTAACTTTATTTTTCTATTGCTCAATTCAACTTGGCCACTAGACCGAGGATGATAAGGTGATGCAATTCTATGGTTAACATCATATTTAGCAAGAAGTTTACGGAAAGCACCATGAATAAAATGAGAACCACCATCAGTCATTAAATATCTAGGGACTCCAAACCTTGGGAAAATAACATCTTTAAGCATTTTAATAGAAGTGTTATGATCAGCACTACTAGTAGGAATAGCTTCAACCCACTTAGTAAACGTAATCAACAGCAACTAGAATATGTGTATACCCATTAGAGGAAGGAAAAGGTCCCATATAATCAAATCCCCAAACATCAAATGGTTCAATAGCAAGTGAATAATTCATAGGCATTTCCTGACGTCTACCAATGTTACCAATTCTCTGACATTCATCACAAGAAAGGACATACTTACGAGCATCTTTAAAAAGAGTAGGCCAATAGAAACTGGATTGTAATACCTTGTGTGCAGTTCTATCACCAGCATGGTGTCCTCCGTGAGCCTCGGAGTGACACTTCCGTAGGATTTGTCCCTGTTCATGCTCAGGTACACAACGTCTAATAATACCATCTACTCCTTCTTTATAAAGATGTGGGTCATCCCAAAAGTAATGTCGTAAATCATAAAAGAATTTTTTCTTTTGTTGATAGGTGAAGTTAGGTGGTATATATTTAGCGACAACATAGTTAGCATAATCAGCATACCAAGGAGTACCATGTGAAGTATTTATAGCAGCAAGTTGCTCATCAGGAAAACTGTCATCAATAGGCATCCTATTCTAGTCAAGTTATCTGCTACAGGTTTTTCAGCTCCCTTCCTATCAACGATATGCAAGTCAAACTCTTGTAGTAAAAGCACCCATCTAATAAGTCTAGGTTTAGCATCTTTCTTTTCCATTAGGTATTTAATAGCAGCATGATTGGTGTGAATAGTAACTTTTGAATCAACAATGTAGGGTCTGAATTTATCACATGCAAACACAACTGCTAAAAATTCCTTCTTAGTGGTAGCATTATTTCTTTGAGCATTGTCTAGGGCCTTACTAGCATAATGAATAACATTCAATTTCTTGTCTACTCTTTGCCCTAGAACAACACCAACAGCATAATCACTAGCATCACACATAATTTCAAATGGTAAATTCCAATTAGGTGGTTGGACAATAGGCGTAGTAATCAAGGCTTTCTTAAGTATTTCAAAGGCTTCTACACAATCATCATCAAAAACAAAAGGAATATCTTTTTGAAGAAGATTAGTTAGTGGCCTAGAGATCTTTGAGAATTCTTTAATGAAACGTCTATAAAAACCAGCATGACCAAGGAAACTTCTTATACCTTTGATATCTTTTGGACATGGCATTTTCTCTATTGCGCCAACTTTAGCTTTGTCTACTTCAATACCTCATTCCGAAATCTTATGCCCAAGTACTATACCTTCATTCACCATAAAGTGGCACTTCTCCCAATTCAAGACAAGATTACTTTCTTCGCATCTCTGCAAAACTCGATCAAGGTTGCTCAAGCAATCATCAAAAGAAGTCCCGTAGACGAAAAAATCATCCATGAAAACCTCAACAATCTTTTCACAAAAGTCAGAGAATATAGCAGTCATACATCTTTGAAAGGTAGCAGGTGCATTGCATAAACCAAAAGGCATACGTCTATAAGCATAGGTTCCAAAAGGGCATGTGAAAGTAGTTTTCTCTTGGTCCTCTTTTGACACAGGTATTTTAGAGAAACCATAATATCCATCAAGAAAGCAAAAGTGTGTGTGCTTAGATAATATTTCTAACATTTGATCAATAAAAGGAAAGGGGTAATGATCTTTCCTAGTAGCTTTATTTAATTTCCTGAAATCAATTACCATCCTATAACCAGTTATGATTCTTTGCGGAATGAGTTCATTTTTATCATTAGGGACAACAGTTATACCTCCTTTCTTAGGAACACAATGAACATGACTTACCCATCTACTATCAGCAATAGGATAGATTATACCTGCCTCCAGAAGTTTTAATATTTCAGTTCTTAGCACTTCCTTCATCTTAGGGTTTAAGCGGCGTTGATGATCAACAATAGGTTTAGCATCCGGTTCCATATTAATCTTGTGATGACATAGAGTGGGACTTATGCCCTTAAGATCATCAAGAGTATATCCAATAGTAGCCCTGTGCTTTTTCAGAGTTTTAAGTAATCTCTTTTCTTCATGCTCTGAAAGGTTAGCACTGATAATAATAGGATATATCTTCTTTTCATCAAGATAAGCATATTTCAAGGTATCAGGTAAAGTCTTTAGCTCAAACACGGGATCTCCCTTGGGTGGAGGAGGATCCCCTAAAATATCAACTGGTAAGTTGTGTTTAAGAATAGGTGTTTGTCTAAGAAATATATCATCTATCTCATTTCTTTCATTCATATGCATATCATTCTCATGGTCTAGCAAATATTGTTCTAGTGGATCAGTAGGAGGCACGACAATAGAAGCAAGACCAATTATTTCATCCTTACTAGGTAATTCTTTATCATGCGGTTGCTTACCAAACTTGGAGAAATTAAATTCATGAGACACATCACCAAAACTTACTTTGACCTTCTTAGTAACACAATTAATTTCAGCATTAACAGTACTCAAGAAAGGTCTACCAAATATAATGGGACACAAATTATCTTGTTCAGAACCAAGTACTAAGAAATCAGTTGGGTACTTAACTTTTCCACACAAGACTTCAACATCTCTAACAATCCCAAGTGGTGTAATAGTGTCTCTGTTTGCAAGTTTAATAGTAACATCAATATCTTCAAGTTCAGAGGGTGCTATGTCATTCATGATTTCTTGATATAAGGTAAAAGGTATAGCACTAACACTAGCACCCATGTCACACAAGCCATGATAACAATGATCTCCAATTTTAACTGAAACAACAGGCATGCCAAGAACTGGTTTATTTTTATCTAGCTCATCCTATACGTTTCTAGCAGGTTTTGCAATTCTAGCGGCTTCACCACAGAAGTAAAGAACCTGACCCTCAATATTATCAACTAGAAGATCTTTAACCATAGCAACATTAGGCTCAATGTTTATTTGTTCAGAAGGTTTAGGTGTTCTAACATGACTTTTATTAACCACAGTTGTAGCTTTAGCATGTTCCTTAATTCTAATAGGGAAAGGTGGTTTCTCAATGTAAGAAGTAGGAACAATTGGATCAAGGTGGCTAACAATTATTTCTTCCTTCTTAATTTTAACAGGTTCCTCTAATTGTTCTTCAATGGGTGGATGATATTTAAACCACTTCTCCTTAGGGAGATCAACATGAGTAGCAAATGATTCATAGAAAGAAGCTACTATCTCAGAGTCAAGGCCATATTTATTGCTAAACTCATGGAAAGTATTGGTTTCCATAAAAGATTTAACACAATCAAACTCAAGCTTTATACCTGGCTCTTTACCTTTGTCGAGTTCCCAATCTTCAGAGTTGCGTTTAATTCTTTCCAGAAGACCCCATTTGAATTCAATAGTCCTATTCATAAAGGAACCAGTAGAAGAAGAATCGAGTAGTGCTCGATCATTATGAGAAAGTCGAGCATAAAAATTTTGTATAGTCATTTCTTTTGGTAGCTCATGGTTGGGGCAGGTGTGCATCATAGATTTAAGCCTCCCCCAAGCTTGAGCGATACTTTCTCCTTCACAAGGCCAGTAATTATAAATGAAGTTCCAATCACGATGGACTAGATGCATAGGATAAAACTTCTGATGAAATTACAGCTTCAAGCGATTCCAGTCCCATGATCCTGTATCATCCAATAGCCTGTACCACATCAATGCCTTTCCCTCCAAAGATAAAGGGAAAACCTTCTTCTTAACTTTGTCTCCAGTCAAACCTGCAAGCTTAAAGAGTCCACAAACCTCATCGACAAATATTAAATGATAATCAGGATGAGTCATACCATCATAAGGACTAGCTAGTAGTTTCTCTAACATACCAGAAGGAATATCATAATAAATATTTTTAGTAGGTTCAGTAGGTTGAGGAGCAACCTTTTCCACTTCCATTCGAGGCGAAGATGCCCTGAACAAGCCACTCAAAGGGTGACCGTCCATAGCAACAAGTAACAGTAAATTTCAGCATGTAGCGAAAATGTTTCCTTACCAATTTCCACTTACCAGAGGCGCTTCACTCCCCGGCAACGGCGCCAGAAAAGAGTATTGATGACCACAAGTATAGGGGATCAATCGTAGTCCTTTCGATAAGTAAGAGTGTCGAACCCAACGAGGAGCAGAAGGAAATGATAAGCGGTTTTCAGTAAGGTATTCTCTGCAAGTGGTATTAGTAACAGTTGTAGATGGTTTTGCAGCAAGATATTTCATAACAAGTGACAAGTAACAATAGTAACCAAGGTGCAGCAAGGTACCCCAATCCTTTTTATAGCAAAGGGCAGGCCAGAAAGTACTCTTATATGAAGCAAGTGCTCCCGAGGACACATGGGGATTTTTGTCTAGTCCTGTTCATCATGTTTAATTGATTCGCGTTTGCTACTTTGATAATTTGATATGTGGGTGGATCGGTGCTAAGGTGCTGTTCTTACTTGAACAAACAACCCACTTATGATTACCCTCTCTCGCAAGCATCCGCAACTATGAAAGAAGAATTAAGATAAATCTAACCATAGCATGAAATGTGTGGATCCAAATCAGCCCCTCATGAAGCAACGCATAAACTGGGGTTTAAGCTTTTGTCACTATCGCAACCCATCATCTACTTGTTACTCCACAATGCCTTCCCTTAGGCCCATAACATGGTGAAGTGTCATGTAGTCGACGTTCACACGACACCACTAAGAGAAGCAACAACATACATATCATCAAAATATCAAACGAATGCCAATTTCACATGATTACTTATAACAAGACTTATCCCATGTCCTCAGGAACAATAGTAACTACTCACACCTCGTCAACATGTTCAAGATCAGATGTTTAATGATGGTGATCAAGGATCTGAACATAATATCTTTCACCAATTAATCCAACAAGCATCAACTACAAGATGTAATCAACACTACTAGCAACCCACGGGTACCTATCTGAGGTTTTGAGACAAAGATTGAATACAAGAGATGAACTAGTATTGGAGATGAGATGGTGATGGTGAAGATGTTGATGAAGATTGGTCCTCCCACGAACGAGGAAGCGTTGGTGATGACGATGGCTTCGATCTCCCCCTCCCGGAGGGAAGTTTCCCCGGCAGAATCTCTTTGCCGGAGAGAAAAAGGGCCTCTGCCTAGGTTTCGCCTCGAGACGGCGATGCTTCGTCTCGAAAGTAATCTTATGATTTTTTCTAGGTCAAAACATACCATATAGGAGAAGAGGGGGGCCAAGGGACCTGCTGGGCCACCCCAAGCCATCAGGGCGCGGCCAGGGGGTGGGCCGCGCCCTGTTGGCTTCTGGCCAGCAGGGGCCTCCCCTCTGGTATATTTTTGGCCCCAAAATTCTTATATATTCCATAAAAATTCTCCGTGAAATTTTAGGTCATTTGGAGTCCAGTGAATTTTCTGCCTTTTTCTTGGTTTTCAGGTCCAGAATTGCAGTTTCCAGAGATTCCCCTCTTTGTGATGTACCTTGCACATTCAGAGAGAAAAGGCATAAGAATTGTAACATAATAAGGAATAATGAACAAGAATAACATAAATATCAATAGGAATTCATGATGCATAATGGACGTATCACATACCAAGGAGTGCTACTGGAAGCATTTATAACAGCTAGTTGCTCATCGGGAAAATTATCATCAATAGGCAGTGGGTCATCAAGAACATTTTCCATTCTAGACAAATTATCTGCTACCGGGTTTTCAGCTCCCTTTCTATCAACAATATGCAAATCAAACTCTTGAAGTAAAAGCACCCACCTAATCAGTCTGGGCTTAGCATCTTTCTTTTCCATAAGGTATTTAATAGCAGCATGATCAGTGTGTCAGGACCCCAATCCTAAGTCATATGAATCCAGCATGTAACATATCACATCACTTTGCGGCCTCACGCACGGTTAACCCCACGGCTGCCACCTTACCTTGGCCGGGACCGTTTGCGTCTTTTGGCTCACGCATATGAGTATGTCGCTAGCAATCATACGTCAGAGAACCCGGGTCGACATGACTAGTCATAGACCCAAGTGACACAACCATACAGGGACATGCATACATAACCCAGCAGTGCAGGTGTCGGTCATCAGCGTGTGTAGACGAGTCTTAGGAAGCTACATGGACTCCATTACACCGCGTGACATTTCCCCGTAGGGACAGACGCAGCAGCAAAGAAGGATACATGCCGGTCAATCAATGTGTCCGGAGCAGTAGCAAGCTACCATGGCTCAGTGGAAGCACAAAGACGCTCAGTGGAAGCACAAAGAGGCATTTCCATGTAAAGAGGGCTACTATAGGCACACAACTAGGTGTCGAATCCCACACATACCAATGCATGTCACACGTACGCACAACATGCACGATATGCGTAGATACAACATGGTATCACAACAAAACTTTACAACTCAACATTTATTTAAAAGGCTCTGAGAGCCTTGCATAATAGGTTCATACAGGTAGGGTCACATGACCCGACATTCAAGTCAGACACACAAAGTCATACAAGCCATGTGGAAGCGTAAAGCTGTCCGAGTACAGACAGATGAAACATAAAAGGGCACGTGGCCTGACTATCTACATTCCCCTTCCGAGGGGCCAGGTTGTAGCTGGGATACCAGCTACTCAGCGTCGTCGACGTCTAGATAGAACCCACCAGATGGATCGTGGTTCTCCCCTGCAATAGTTTATTAAGCAAACGTGAGTACAAAGGTACTCAGCAAGTCTTTAAATCAGGCCTAGTCTATTCATGCATATGTATCAACAAGGGGGGTTGTGGGGTTCATGCAGCAAGTCAGCTTTAACTCTTGGCTATCCTGTACTACGACTACCAGTACTTTGAATAATTTTGAGAAAGCGTGCACGAGTCCACTAACACCACCGCAATACACTACCATGGATCCACTCCCGTGTCCCTACGAGAGTGCCATCCACGGTACTCACACTTGTGTTGATACTTTTATGAGTGACCATTATAGTTGTCTATGAACAACATAAGTCTCCAAGTAGTCCATATCCGAGGACGCGGCTATTCGAACATATTCATACCCTGCAGGGGTGTACTCCTTCAGACACGCTCTCGCCACTTATCGCTATGTGCATGTAAGGCACCTCGACAACCTTCAAGCGGAAGCCCAGCGAGGGAGTCGGCCACGACCGTTAATCACACAAGACTCTAGTCCAGGTTTATCGCCTATTTGAGACTAAACCCGCATGGAAGTCCGGCCGAAGTTTCCGCTACGGCCTCAAACGATGTGCGCAGGGTTCCCAAGCCCACCGTTCGGGTGCCACTTGGTACACCTTGCCACTGTCTACCACGTCGTAGCCCACCCCTAAGGTCAGCGCTACGCACGGCCTCCAGCATAAGCTACAAACACCGGAAACTAATTGCAACTCCTGGACCGAGGACTAGGTGATTAATAAGTTGAGCGGGGTCATATTTCAGGGCCCAACATGTGGTAGTAGCTAGTCTTGGATCACAAACACGGAACTCAGTTCCTAAGGACGGTTCCAATGAGACAACCCACCATGTACTCCTACATGGCCTCTCATCGCTACCTTTACCAAATTAGGTTCAACATTTAACTCTCGTCATCAGAACACATTTATTTCACTCTGGTTCATCGCCCAGATGAATCACACCTGACACAACTCTAAGCATAGCAAGCATAGTAGGGTAAGGCACATCATGGCTCAAGCATCTACCAGGTATGCTAGGTTGCTTGGTTTAGCTATTTACTGTGACAATGACAGGTCATGCAGAGGAATGGGTTTAACTACCAGAATAGGTAACAGTTGAAATGTATTGTCCTAATGCAATAAATAAGAGCAGGAGTGAGAGTATGGGATTGTATCGGAGATGATCAATGAGGTTGCTTGCCTTGCGGATCAGCGGTGGAATACTCTTCTTCGGTTGTATACTCACGGGTATCCTGCGGAGCAGAGCCTACCGCAACATATACAAAGGAACAATCAATACACACCAAGTGTGATAATATGATGCATGATCATGACATGGCAATATGAGTTGGATGAGCTAATGCAACTAGCTTTAGGATTAAATGAAGTTGGTTTGAACCCGAGGTTGAAATTCAAACTCCACACGTTATGTTACATATTGCATTTGATCAAAATGTCCATGTTCTCCTATTTAGGTTTCTCTATCATGCATGACGATAGCACAAATGGATTCATTGGATTTTTCTGATCAATTTTCATATATAAATTATTTTCATCTGACTTACAGATTAATTTCTATGATTTTTAGAAGTTTTAATCAATGTCTGGAATTTCCTGAATATCTTAAATACCAGAAAATAATTTACTACGTCAGCATTGCATCAGCATGGCGTCAATAGGTCAACTGACCGTTCCAGGTCAAACCTGACCAGTGGGGTCCACTAGTCAGTGACCCAGGGCTGGCTAGTGCCACTGACAGGTGGGGCCATCCTGTCATAGGCTCAGGGATAATCCCGAGTTGACTGGGGCTTTGACCCAGCATGGGGCCCGCTGTCAGTGTCTGTTTGGTCAACTAATTAGCTGGGATTAGTGCTAATGACTGGGCCACGTCGGGCGTCGCCGGAGCTTCACCGGCGGTGACCAAACCGACGGCGGTTTCATGCCGGAGTTGCGCAAACGGCGGCGGTTGGATGCGCGGAGACCACCAGTGGGTAGCCCACACTCGTCCGCATCTAGCAGGCGGGTTAGGGGGCTGCGGGGTTGCCGGAATCGACGGCGGCGACCAAACTGGCGGCGACCGAAGCTTGGGTTCCATCGAACCGAAGCTATACGGAGCTCGGTAAGGGCTACGGGCAGGTGCTCTAGGCTCCTGGGGATGCACTGAGCACGCTGGTGTGCTCAGATATGAGCTGTAGTGGCTCTGGCCACAACGGTGACATGGCCGGCAGCAAGGAGCTCATGGGCTCGATGAAATCGATGACTACACGAAGCAATCAAGCGCGGGGAGAGAGGGGATCGACTTGGGGGCTCACCACGGTCACGGCGAGCAGCTTAGTGGGCTCGGGGATGGCGTGGTGTGGTCGGACGGACGGCAGCGATCTCCGGCGACCCGAGGTTGAAGACGACGGCTTGCGGGTGTTGCAGCGCTTCCGGCGTTGAACGGCTTGGCGTGGTCGATGGAGAGGACGAAGGCAGAGCTCCTGGACTCGTCGGAGGGGCACGGAGGTGGCTGTGGACACGACAACTACGACGACGAGCTCATGCAGGGTTCGGCCATGGCGGCAGAGGCAGGGCAGAGGGGAGAGGGGCGAAATGAGAGGTGGCCTCGATCGGAACGGCATCCCGCGAGGTTATCCAGCTCGCCAGCGCGACGGGGGGAAGCAGAGAGGTGGCGTGGCGGCCTCGGGCGCGCCGGATGCCGTGCCCACCTTCGCCTCTGCCTTCTGGCAGAGGTTGAAGATGACTGGCAAATGGGCCAGGTGGGCTGCACTGCTGCTAGGCCTCAGGTAAGCCTCTTTTTCCTTTTCCTTTTATTTTTGTCTGTTTCTATTTTTTATGCTTTCTGTTTTAATTGTTTGGGCGAAAACCCTAAAGACAAAAACCCTGGAATTTATTCCGGGCTTTAGGTATAATATTAGTAAGCCCCATAATAAGTTTCAGCATTTTTGAAACAACTAAGATATTTATAGTCATTTAGTTGTCAATTTCAGCAGCATTTCTGGTTTATTTAAAATGCCAAAAAGATTGTTTAAAAGTGCATCAACTCTGGTATGTTGTTTCCAACATTTATCAGAGATGGCAGCCATTTTTGAAGGCCATTTTGGGTTCATTGAAAAACTTAATTATTGGAATTTGTTTATTCAATGAAGTGCTAGGGTTTGTCAATCCCCATTTCAAGTTTGATACAATTTTAAACATGATGCAACACTCAAACTAGCACAAGCAAGGGGGAAAACTAGGGATGTGACAACTCACCCCACTCAAAAGAATCTCATCCCGAGATTTAGGAGTCGTCAGGAAGAGTGCGGGGTACTCTAGTCGAAGACGATCCTCCCTTTCCCAAGTAGCCTCTTTCTCAGAATGATGTGACCACTGAACCTTGAGAAACTTGATGTTTCGACGTCGAGTGGTACACTCAGCTTGATCACGAATACGAAAAGGGTACTCTCGATATGTAAGGTTATCTTGGAGATCAAGCGTTTCGTGGTCCACTGATAACACACAAGTGTAGGGGATCGTTTGTAGCATTTTTCGATAAGTAAGAGTGTCGAACCCAACGAGGAGCTAAAGGTAGAATTAATATTCTCTGAAGTTCTATCGACCACCGATACAACTCTACGCACGCTAACGCTTACTTTACCTAGAACAAGTATGAAACTATTTTGCGGGAATGAAACTAGAAGTACTTAATAGGTTTAAAAGATAGTTTTGCAAGGTAATAAAGAACGGCGAGTAACTTAGCAAGATTCAGTATGAGAAAAGCATAGGCACGTGGATGGGTAATGATTTAGATGACATCAATCATGTAACAGTTACACACTAGGGCGACACAGAACTAGCTCCAATTCATCAATATAATGTAGGCATGTATTCCGTATATAGTCATACGTGCTTGGGATAAGAACTTGCATGACATCTTTTGTCCTACCCTCCCGTGGCAGCGGGGTCCTATTGGAAACTAAGGGATATTAAGGCATCCTTTTAATAGAGAACCGGAACAAAGCATTAACACATGGTGAATACATGAACTCCTCAAACTACGGCAATCACCGGAAAGAATCCCAATTATTGTCACCTTGGGGTATGCGGATCATGACACGTAATAGGTGACTACAACTTGCAAGATAGGATCCAAAACACTCTTATATTCATGAAAACATAATAGGTTCAGATCTGAAATCATGGCACTCGGGCCCTAGTGACAAGCATTAAGCATAGCAAAGTCATAGCAACATCAATCTCAGAACATAGTGGACACTAGGGATCAAGCCCTATCAAACTTAACTCGATTACATGATCAATCTCATGTAATCCCACCACCGTCCAGCAAGCCTACAAAGGAATTACTCACTCCCGGTGATGAGCATCATGGCGGTGTTGATGGAGAAGGGTTGGTGATGACGGCGGCGAAGTTGTTGGTGTAGATCGCCGTCACGATGGTTGCCCCGGCGGCGTGCCGGTGCCACCGGGAGAGAGGGGGAGAGAGCCCCCCTCCTTCTTCTTCTTCCTTGGCCTCCTCCCTAGGTGGGAGGAGGGTTTCCCCTCTGGTCCATGGCAGCCATGGCTCCCGGAGGGCAAGAGCCCCTCTGAGATTGGATCTCTCTCTCTGTTTCTCTCATGTTTTCGCGACTGTTTTCTGACCCCTTCAACGTTTCTTAAATATCCGGAGATCCGTAACTCCGATCGGGATAAAATTTTGAGGGGATTTTTATTATAAAATTATCTTCCTTGAAGCAAAAGGAGAGCTCCAACCGACCTAAGGGCTGGCCACAAGCCATCAGGGCGCGGCCCAGCCCCTGGCCGCGCCCTGTTGGCTTGTGGGGCCCTCGGGCATCGTGTTGCGTTGATTCTCGTTCCAAAAATTCACATATATTCCAAAACAAATCTCCGTAATTTTTTTATCGCGTTTGGACTTCATTTGATATAGATTTTCTGTGAAACAAAAAACACACAAAAAACAGGAACTGGCACTGGGCACTGGGTAAGTAAGTTAGTCCCAAAAATAATATAAAATGTTGCCAAAAGTATGTGAAAGTTGTAGAATATTGGCATGAAGCAATCAAAAATTACAGATACGATGGAGACGTATCAGCATCCCCCAGCTTAATTCCTACTCGTCCTCGAGTAGGTAAATGATAAAAAGACAATTTTTGATGTGGAATGCTACCTAACATATTCTTGAACAAATGTCTAATCATGGCATGAATATTAAGATACAAGTGATTCAAGGCAATAGTCTATCATTTGACAAAAAGACATCCATACTCAGGTTTACTAACAAACAATCATGTCCTTTCAAAATAAAAATGCCAAAGAGTGCTATCCCTACAAAATCATATAGCCTGGCATGCTTGGTCTTCCTAGCATAAAGTATAAATCATGAGCACCCCGGTGTCAAACCAAGCAATTGGATCATACTTTTTAACGCGCTTCAGCTTTTATTACTCACGCAATATATGAGCGTGAACCATGGATATAGCATAAAGGTGGAATAGAATATGGTGGTAGGTTTCAAAGGGGTAAAAGTGGAGAAGAAAGTCTCGCATCAACTCGGCGTATCAACGGGCTATGGAGATGCCCATCAATAGATATCAATGCGAGGAGTAGGGATTGCCATGCAACGGATGCACTAGAGCTATAAGTGTATGAAAGCTTGAATAAAGCTAAGTGGGTGTGCATCCAACTTGCTTGCTCATGAAGACCTCGGGCATTTGAGGAAGCCCGTCATCGGAATATACAAGCGAAGTTCTATAATGAAAAATTCCCACTAGCATATAAAAGTGACAAAACATGAGACTCTCTATATGAAAACGTGGTGCCACTTTGTGGCACAAGTGTGGAAAAAGAGGTAGTAGCACCGTCCCTTCTCTCTTTTCTCTCATTTTTTTCTTTTTTTTTTCTTTCCCTTTTTTTCTTTTTCTATCTCTTTTTTTTCTTTTCCTTTTTCTTTCCCTTTTTCTTTTCTTTTCTTTTTTTTCGTCCAGAGTCTCCTCCCGACTTGTGGGGGAATCATTGTCTCCATCATCCTTTCCTCACTGAGATAGTGCCCTAATAATGATGATGATCACACTTTTATTTACTTACAACTCAATATGAATAACTATAGTATGACTCTGTATGAATGCCTCTGACAGTGTACCAGGATGTGCAATGATCTAGCGTAGCAAAAGATATCAAAAAATGGACAAGCCATGTAAATATCATGCTAGCTATCTTACGATCCTGCAAAGCAATATGACAATGGAAGTACAAGTCATATGAAGTGACGGTGGAAGTTGCATGGCAATATATCTCGGAATGGCTATGGAAATGCCATGATAGGTAGGTATGGTGGCTGTTTTGAGGAAGATATAAGGTGGCTTATGTGTGATAGAGCGTATCATATCATGGGGTTTGGACGCACCGGCAAAGGTTGCACCAATCCTCGAGGTGAGAATGGGCAATGCATGGTACCGAAGAGGCTAGCAAATGTGTGTAAAGGTGAGTGTGCGTACATCCATGGATTCACATTAGTCATAAAGAACTCACATACTTATTGCATGGTTTCATTAGCTCCCTCGAAGCAAAGTACTATTTGCATGCTCCTAGGGAGGAGGTTGGGAGGAATTAACCATCGCGCGCCCCCGATTATAACAGCACAAAGGATTTCAATCAAGGATAAATTATGCTCCAACTTCATCGCAAAACTAGAGACCATACGTGCATGCTTCGGGAATCACAAACCTTAACATCAATATTCTTACTAATCCACAATCATCAACTCGTGCACCCACATATTACTATCTTAATGTCGCAAAACTATTGCAAGGAATCAAACATATCATATTCAGTGATCAGTAAGTTTTATGTAGGATTTTATGACTAACCATGTAAATGACCAATTCCCGTTGACTCTCTAAATAGGTATAAGTGAAGCATGAGAGTTTAATTCTTTCTACAAAAGACCTGGACATGCTCTAATAAATATAAGTGAAGCAAAAGAGCATTCTACAAATAACAGTTTTCTATATGTAGAGAAACATGCATCCAACTTCAAATGATATAAGTGAAGCACATGAAGCATTCTATAAATCCATACTCAAAAGATATAAGTGAAGTGCAAAGAGCATTCTATAAATCAACCATGGACTTTCCCATACCATCATGGTGCATTGCTAAAAGGAAAATAAAAGGCACATGGAGCTCCAAGAATTTACGCATATCATGTGAACAAAACAAAAACCGAAACATACCGATAATTGTTGAAGAAGAAAGATGGGATGCCTTCCAGGGCATCCCCAAGCTTAGACGCTTGAGTCTCCTTGAATATTTACTTGGGGTGCCTTGGGCATCCCCAAGCTTGAACTCTTGCCTCTCCTTATTCTTCTCATATCGATACCTCCTCGATCTTCGAACACTTCATCCACACAAAACTTAACAGAATTCTCATTAGAAAGGTTAGTACATATAACATCAAATCTCATCATGTCCTACCATCACATTATTTTATAATTATAATCTAACATTACCCACTGTATGCTATCACAATTCTATGGCTCCTAAGTCAATGGGGCTCAACAAGAATTCAAACATAAGCACGCAAAACAACTATAACAGCAATCTGTGAAAACAGGACAGTCTGTAAAGATGCAGATGCAACGTATACTTCTGTAACTCAAAAAATTCTGAAAACTTAGTACGTAATAAATAATTTGTATAACAGTACTGTGTAAAAATTTCAGAATTTTTGCACGCTCCAGTAAAATATTAAAATTCAAACACTGTAGCAAAAGTTTTTGTTTTTACACAGCACATATCAAACAAGCAATTTAAACACCCTAAAGGTAATTCTTGGCACATTATTTTTATAATACAATGGATTTTTACAAGGGGATAATTATTTTTGTTGAAAAGTTTCTGTAATCAAGATTCACAAAGTTTCCATGGGCATGAACAAAGTTCAAGGCTAGCCCCCACTTCAACGATGCTCGTCTTTCTCACTTTCACTTCTCTTTTTGAAAAAGTTTTAAGTTCCCCACTTTATTTTTTTGTTTTTAATTATTTTAAAAGCACACAACAGAAATAAATGACTCTCTAAAACTTCCGGGTTGTCTCCCTGACAGCGCTTTCTTTAAAGCCATTAAGCTAGGCATATAGTGCTCAAGTAATTGATCCACCCGGATCCCAAGGTATATCAAAGCCAATTTTAATTAACAATGATTTGTAATTTAGCAGTGAGCACAAAGTGATATATATCATGTGACAACGAAGTCTAACTCTCTTCCTATGCATTGGCATGTCATAAAAGAACAATTCATTCTCACAAAGTAAAGGCCAATACATAGCATACGTGGGTTCTTGCAATTTTATTGTATTGGAAACATAGAGAGGTGAAGATTTGGTTCCTCTCTCATAATAATTGCAAGTAGGAGCAGCAAGCACATGCATATTATATTCATCAAAATCATCATGTGAGATAGTAAAATGCAACCCATCAATATATTCCTTAATAAGTGCAAACTTCTCCGATATAGTGTAGTTGGGAGAATTCAAAAAGATAATAGGATTATCGTGTGTGGGTGCAATAGCAACAATTTCATGCTTAATATAAGGAACTATAGCAAGTTCATCTCCATAAGCATCATTCATATTGGCATCATGGCCACAAGCATAGCAAGCATCAAGTTCATCAAAAAGGGAAATTTCAAATGAATCCAAGGGATCATAGCAATCATCATAGCATTCATCCTTCGGTATGTGCAAAGGGAAATTAAACAATGTATGAGTTGAAGAGTTACTCTCATTAGGAGGTGGGCACGAGTAGCTAATCCGCTCTTCCTCCTTTTGTTCTTCGCTCTCCTCGTCATCTTTTTCATCTAATGAGTTCACAGTTTCAGCAATTTCTTCTTCCATAGATTCCTCCAAAATTTTAGTCTCTTCCAAGGCAGCGATCATTCTCTCAATAAATTCTTTAACATAAGCATTAGAAGCATAGTTTTCATAGCCATATTTAAGTATGGCAAAATTTTTAGATTTGTAAAGAGTCTCATCATACTTTTCAATCAAAGCAGCAATTTCATAAGCACTCTTAAAAGCAACAAATTCTTCAATTTGTTCAACATCATAATAACAATAGGCCTCCTTGGCATAAGAAGATAATATTTCATTATCATTAAACACACATTGATAGGGAAGGTGTTTTCGAGTGACTTCAGAACAACAAGTAAAATCATTTAATTCACATAAAGTATCAGCATAGCAATACGAAGTATTAATTTGATGCCATAGGAGTTTCCCTTTTTGAGATAAGCGGTGTCGCACATAATGAGCATGCTCATTTAATGATTTTCCATCAACTAAGCTAGTTGGGTTTTCAGCACGAGCACAAAGGGATCGAAGATGATCCAAGTAATATTCTTCGGTAGTACGGAACACTAGTGGTTCCTCAACTTTTGGAGCAGCAAGTACATCTATTTTTTTGGTATTTTGCGTTTCCTACCCATATCTAAAGATAGAAAACAACTTATAACAGAAAATAAATATTACTTAGTAATAAAGCAAACAAGCACACACGAGAATATCAACCGCTACGCTATTGCTCCCCGGCAACGGCACCAGAAAAAGGTCTTGATAACCCACAAGTGTAGGGGATCGTTTGTAGCCTTTTTCGATAAGTAAGAGTGTCGAACCCAACGAGGAGCTAAAGGTAGAATTAATATTCTCTCAAGTTCTATCGACCACCGATACAACTCTACACATGCTAACGCTTACTTTACCTAGAACAAGTATGAAACTATTTTGCGGGAACGAAACTAGAAGTACTTAATAGGTTTAAAAGATAGTTTTGCAAGGTAATAAAGAACGGCGAGTAACTTAGCAAGATTCAATATGCGAAAAGCATAGGCACGTGGATGGGTAATGATTTAGATGACATCAATCATGTAACAGTTACACACTAGGGCGACACAGAACTAGCTCCAATTCATCAATATAATGTAGGCATGTATTCCGTATATAGTCATACGTGCTTGCGATAAGAACTTGCATGACATCTTTTGTCCTACCCTCCCGTGGCAGCGGGGTCCTATTGGAAACTAAGGGATATTAAGGCATCCTTTTAATAGAGAACCGGAACAAAGCATTAACACATGGTGAATACATGAACTCCTCAAACTACGGCAATCACCGGAAAGAATCCCAATTATTGTCACCTTGGGGTATGCGGATCATGACACGTAATAGGTGACTACAACTTGCAAGATAGGATCCAAAACACTCTTATATTCATGAAAACATAATAGGTTTAGATCTGAAATCATGGCACTCGGGCCCTAGTGACAAGCATTAAGCATAGCAAAGTATAGCAACATCAATCTCAGAACATAGTGGACACTAGGGATCAAGCCCTATCAAACTTAACTCGATTACATGATCAATCTCATCTAATCCCACCACCGTCCAGCAAGCCTACAAAGGAATTACTCACTCCCGGTGATGAGCATCATGGCGGTGTTGATGGAGAAGGGTTGGTGATGACGGCGGCGAAGTTGTTGGTGTAGATCGCCGTCACGATGGTTGCCCCGGCGGCGCTCCGGCGCCACCGGGAGAGAGGGGGAGAGAGCCCTCCTCCTTCTTCTTCTTCCTTGGCCTCCTCCCTTGGTGGTAGGAGGGTTTCCCCTCTGGTCCATGGCAGCCAGGGCTCCCGGAGGGCAAGAGCCCCTCCGAGATTGGATCTCTTTCTCTGTTTCTCTCCTATTTTCGCGAGTGTTTTCTGACCCCTTCACCGTTTCTTAAATATCCGGATATCCGTAACTGCGATCAGGCTGAAATTTTGAGGGGATTTTTATTATAAAATTATATTCCTTGCGGCAAAAGGAGAGATCCAACCGACCTAAGGGCTGGCCATAAGCCATCAGGGAGCGGCCCAGCCCCTGGCCACGCCCTGTTGGCTTGTGGGGCCCTCGGACATCGTGTTGTGTTGATTCTTGTTCCAAAAATTCACATATATTCCAAAAAAAATCACCATAAATTTTTATCGCATTTGGACTTCGTTTGATATAGATTTTCTGCGAAACAAAAAACACACAAAAAACAGGAACTGGCACTGGGCACTGGGTAAGTAAGTTAGTCCCAAAAATAATATAAAATGTTGCCAAAAGTATGTGAAAGTTGTAGAATATTGGCATGAAGCAATCAAAAATTATAGATATGATGGAGACGTATCATCCACTTCGCGGACAGGGTCCATGAAGCAATGCTTGAGTTGCGAGACGTGGAAAATATCATGAACCTTGGAAAGATGCAGCGGTAGTTCTAGTTGGTAGGCAACCTCTCCTCGTTTAGCAAGAATGCGAAAAGGACCAATGTAACGAGGAGCCAACTTGCCCTTGATACCGAATCATTGGGTACCCTTCAGAGGTGTGACCCGAAGATAAGCCTTCTCATCAACTTCAAAAGTCACAGCCTTATGATGGCGATCATATTGGCTCTTTTGATGAGATTGGGTTGTTTTCAACTTTTCACGAATAATGCGAACTTGCTCTTCTGCTTCCTGGATCATATCCGGGCCAAAGAGTTGCCTCTCCCCGGTTTCTGACCAGTTAAGAGGTGTTCGACACCTTCGTCCATAGAGAACTTCAAAAGGAGCTTTGCCTAAGCTAGACTGATAACTATTGTTATAAGCAAATTCGGCGAACGGAAGACATTTCTCCCAATTCATGTCGAAAGAGATAACACAAGCTCTAAGCATGTCTTCCAGAATTTGATTGACTCGCTCTACTTGACCACTTGACCGCGGATGGAAAGCAGTGCTAAAAAAGAGATGAGTCCCCATAGCATTTTGGAAGCTTTCCCAGAATCGGGAAGTAAAGATACTTCCACGGTCTGAGTTAATCTCCAAAGGAACACCATGAAGAGACACTATCCGAGAGATATATAGTTCTGCTAGTTGACTAGCAGTTATACTTTCCCAAACAGGAAGGAAATGAGCCACTTTGGAAAGGCGATCAGTGACCACGAAGATAGCATTATTCCCTTTCTTGGTCCTAGGAAAACCGGTGATGAAATACATACCGACTTTATCCCATTTCCATTCCGAAATAGCTAGGGGTTGAAGGGTGCCAGCAGGCCTTTGATGTTCTGCCTTAACGCGGCGATGATGCTTGTGATCTGCGTTGGGTTTTCCGTGAAGAGGAACGGGTGATGCAGCACAATGCGGGTAAGTATTTCCCTCAGTTAAGAACCAAGGTTTATCGAACCAATAGGAATATCGGTCATCAACCGTCTTCAATGGCTGCACACAAAAGAGCACACACTTGCACCCAACGCGGCAAGAGGGTTGTCAATCCCCTTGATCTCGTTATTTGGAAGTAAATGAGATGTGTAGATGATAGTAGATAATTGTAAATTGTGAAATAAAATAAAAGTAAATAAATTGCAGCAAGGTATTGGAAGCGTTTGTAAACTTATAAGTGAATAGACCCGGGGGCCGTAGTTTTCCCTAATGGCATCTCTCATGTAGTAGGCATACAGTGGGTAAACAAATTACTGTTGGGCAATTGATAGAAGAGCGGATAGTTATGAAATCTTTATTCACGGCAATGATCATGTATATATAGGCATCACGTCCATAAGAAAATAGGCCGACTCCTGCCTGCACCTATTACTATTACTCCATCCATCGACCGCTATCCAGCATGCATCTAGAGTATTAAGTAAAACAGAGTAATGCTTGGAGAATGATGACATGATGTAGACAAAGAGAATTCAATTAATATGAACTAACCCCATCGTTTTATCCTTAGTGGCAACAATACAAATACGTGTCTTGTCCCTTTCTATCACTGGGATATAGAGCACCGCCAGATTGAACCCACTACAACGCACCCCTCTCACTGAAGAAATATCAATCTTGTTGGCCAAACTATCTGAATAGATCGGGGAGATTTACGAAGCTATAATGATCATGCAAATAAGAATCATAATAATCAGAGGTGACTCAAATACTTTTCATGAATAATCTGAACATAAACCCACAATTCATCGGATCCCAACAAACACACCGCACAAGAGGATTACCTTAGATAGATCAAAGCGAAGATGCGATGATCATTGTATTGAAGATCAAGAGAGAGAGAGATAGCCATCTAGGTACTAACTACGGACCCGTAGGTCTGTGATGAACTACTAACAATTCATCATGGAGGCAGCAAGGGTGATGTAGAGCCCCTCCGTGATCGATTCCCCCTCCGGCAGATCACCGGAAAAGGTCGCCAGATAGGCACGCGGCGGAACAGAGACTTGCGGCGGTGGAAAAAGTGTTTCGGGAGCTCCCCTAGGGTTTTTGGAATATTTGTGAATTTATAGTCCAGAGAGGGGCACCAGAGGGCGGCCGAGGGGGCCACAAGGCAACAGGGCGCGGCCTGGCCCCCTGGCGCGCCCTGTTGGCTTGTCGCTCCCTCGTGCGGCCTCTCGTTTCCTCCCGAAGCTTCCAGGTCTTCTTTTGGTCCAGAAAAAATCATATTACAGTTTCATGGCAATTAGACTTCATTTGGTATGTGTCGTGGTTTTGTCACGGAAGATGTCCGAAGACTTAGGTTCGAGGCCATCGCCATAGCAGTGGACTCAAAGGGGTTGATCGGGACGAAGGACACGAGTTTACCTAGGTTCGGCCCCTCAAGTAGAGGTAAAAGCCTACGTCCTGCTTGTGTTGTATTAACTGGAGTATCGATTACAAGGGAGCGGATTGCTTGACCTAGTTCTCGATTACTTGGTTTCTTCTCTAAGCCGCCCCGGGGTCTAACCTTTATATAGGAGGTCAAGGCCCCGGGTTACACGAGTCTCAAACCGACTCGCACAACGTGTCCTGCTATGATTCTAAGCCGCCATACCGTCTTGGGTAAGCCACCACCGGGCGGCTTGGCCACCCGGGTCTTCACGCTATCTTCCGTCTCTGGGCCCCTGTCAACGGCCCATCTGGTAAGCCGCCCTGCGGCCTTGTCTGCATCCTTAAGCCCACCTTACGAGCCTTGGACTTTACGAGCCGCCCGGTGTGACCCGGCCCCGCCTGGGCGGGTCTCACCACGGGGTTATATCCCCAACATTAGGCCCCAGGTTGATTTGAGCCAACTCATGTCAAACTTTAACTTACTCAGCGGCGAGTCCTTAGCGTTGTCATTTGGAAAAACAATTTGTAACCCGCCATGACGTCACACCGAATATTCGGAAAAGATTCCATGACGTTTGCAACGGATCTTTGTCACCGAAAGGTCATCCCGATAATCGAGGCGCCAATTCACTGTAGCTCCCCAATTTTTGCGCGCACGGTTGTCCTTCCCCTTATAAATAGCGACACGTGCGCCTCCTCTCTTTCTCCGCCTGTCGCTGTCGTCTTCTTCCTCGCGCGAAGACTCTCTCTCCAGAGCCCCGCCGCCCGCAACTTGAAGCTTCGCCGTCGCTCTCATCGCCGGCCGCTGCCTCAGCCCGAACCGGTCCAAAGCCTCACCGGCGCCTCCGCATCTCAGAGGTAAACTCCTTCACCACTTGCTCAAATCCGCATCCCCCCATTAGGGTTTCTTGAGTTCATCGAAGTTCTTGAGAGCTCACCGCGGTTCAACAGCCATCGAAGCATCAAGCTCCATCCTAGACCTCGTGATATTGCTCATTTGTTGCGGGTGCTCCTCCGAAGTCAATCCCCCACTCATTTTTGTGTCCATATGACACTCATTGTTGCGGATAGATTGATCTTGTTCATCCCCTGTTATTTCTAGGTCATATACATTTTCATTTTTCTTCGCCTATAGATCTTGCAATGAATAAACGATATGCAAAATCTGTTTTCTGCACTTAGCCGTTTTTCTTCCCATACCGCTTTGCTTCCGTAACGCGCCATTGCCTTGGCGGCTCTCCGCCAATTATTCTGGCGGCTTAGCTCTTCCACTGTTACGCTGACTATAATTGTATTACACAGCAATTGCTCTTCTAACCCGCCGTTCCATCTATCCTTGTAGTATAACCCGCCAAAATGACAAGGACTCCATCATCCTGCGACTGGGTTAGCTCTGGAGTTACTGAACAGCTCCTTCTTGACTTTGTTGAATCCGGCATGCTGCCGGGTAAGGACGAAATACACTGGCGGGTTCCAGGACCGGAGAAGAGGCCTGAGCCCAAGGAGGGAGAGATCATCATATTTACTGACCACATCCTTCGCGGGTTTCGCCCTCCCGGGTCAAAGTTCTTTCGGGATGTTCTTCACTTCTTCCAGATCCACCCCCAAGATATAGGCCCTAACTCAGTTACCAACATATGCCAATTCCAAGTCTTAAATGAAGTCTATATGCAAGAAGAACCGTCTGTTGATCTCTTCTACGAGTACCACTATGCAAACCGCCAGACTGAAATGGCGGCTGGTCCCAGCTTGGAGCTTGGTGGCATTACCATCCAACGACGGAGAGACCTGCCATACCCTTCAGCTACCTTGCCGAGTCATCCCAAGGACTGGAATAAAACCTGGTTTTATTGCCAGGACACCTCTCCTGAAGGCGAGAATCCCCTGCCGGGTTATCGTCCAACCCGGCTCTGCTTTACCAATGACAACCCCCTCCCAGCACGGGTGACAGCCGCCGAGCGAGCAAAGTATGCCTCTGCTTACACCAAAGTTAAGGCTTTACTGGCAAACGGCTTGACAGGCGTTGATCTAACCCGCTGCTGGGTAAGCTGGAAAATCATGCCACTGAGCCGGCGTGACCGGCTCATGTGCGAATACACGGGTGAACCCAATGACCCCCTTTGCTTCAAGAACACTCCCTTGACTGATGAAGATATCAACACCAGCGTCAAGGGACTCCTTGGTGAGAGTCAGGAAGCTTGCAATAAGGTTGGGCTGAAGCCCTTCTACACCAAGCATCCGGCTCCAGACGTAAGTCTCTTTTCCTTTAATTGATCACATTTGTCTTGTACCTTCTAACCTTTGCTGGCGGCTTATGTATAGGCCAACTCCCCGTTCTGGAAGAAGAAGTTCAACCCGCCAGTGAGGAAGCCTAAAACGAAAACCCCTGCCAAGAAGAAGAAGAAAGCCGCCACTCCAGAGCCGGCTGAAACTGATAACTCGGAGGTAAAACTTAACTCCCTTGGCCATTTCTTTATACAATTTATTGACAATAATTACTCACAGGACGAGACGGAGGCAAGCCACGCCAACGCTCCTGAGGTAATTGACATTTCTGACTCAGAGATCTTTCCACAAGACAGAGTACGGCGGGTCGTCCGGAAAGTCCCCTTCTCTCATCCTCTTGCTCACTTAGATCCCAATTTCCTTTTGAAAAAGCAACAGCATAACTCCCGACGTCAGACCCGGAGCACCGGCTCTGAAGATCTCGTGGCCGGGTTACCACATTCCCCGGCTCCTCGAAAACGGCCAGCTGAGGTACCCTTTTAACTGAAACATAACTTTCATCATCCTTGCATTGTAACCTTACTTTGTCTTATATTATTTTGGCTGCCTTCAGGATTCCCCGCCTTCCTCTGGCGACTCCACCGCGTCAAAGCTGCCTCCGATGAAGATCAACCCGGAGTGCGTATACTTACTTTGCACTGATCGTTTCTCAATGTCCTTGACATATATATAACCATCAACTGCGCCTTCCAGGGCCCAAGCAAAACGAAGGAAGACTGGCGGGTCTACTGCTACCCCTACTGCCAAAGAACCAGTGTTTGCTAAGCCGGCATCTCCTTCACCAGCTGCAGATACTGAGAAAGATACTCACCAGCCACCTGATCCGGCGGGTCATGACACGACCGCTGAAAGCCCGGCAAGGGATGATCCTAAACCGCCTAGCCCTTCAATGGCTGATGAAGATACAGTCCTTCCAGACGTTGCTATAACTGGGGTGGGTCACCAAACCCCTAAACCCCGTGTACTATCAAGGCACTCTGGCAAGGCTGAGACTTCTTCGATTGAAGAGTTTCATTTTGAATCCCCTGTGCTGGAGAAATTTACTGCTGACGAGCTTCATGCTGGATTTCTAAACCGCCTGGAGTCAAGCCGGAAGATGGAGCTGAAGCTTGTCAGCCTTATGAAGAAAAAATATGAGGTAATATTATTACCAACTTGTCCCTTATCCCCTTTTATAGCCGCCAAGAGCCGGATTAATATTCCAAATAATAATCCGGGTCTTTCCTTAGCAACATACTTTATAACTTGAGCTGTAGCCCCCAAGTATCGGGTTAGTATAGATAGTAGGCCGATACTCAACTCATAGAGTTTGATCAGTAGTAGCCCCCAAGTCCGGGTTAACATGTAATGACGAGCCGGAACTTGAATGAAGGACTTTGAACGTCGACTGTAGCCCCCAAGGGCCAGCTTATCTTTTGAAAGATGAGCCGGGACTTTAATTGAAAGACTTGAGAGCGTGATCTGTAGCCCCCAAGGGCCGGCTTATCTTTTGAAAGATGAGCCGGGACTTTAATTGAAAGACTTGAGAGCGTGATCTGTAGCCCCCAAGGGCCGGCTTATCTTTTGAAAGATGAGCCGGGACTATCCTTAGAGAACAAACAGACATTAGCCCCCAAGTGTCGAGTATATTGCTTGCAATCTGCTTGAGACTTGTAGCATAATTTCCTCACTGATAACTTATCATGATCATTGAACCCCCTTTTCCTGTTTTTGTATTGTCACAGGATGCTCTGGAGGCGGCTGAGTCTGAAATGGCCAGCCTGAAGAAAAATCTTACCTTGCAGCAGACCGCCCGGTCAGAGGCGGAATCCAAATGGCGGGTTGCCGTCGAAGATCTTGAAAAGACGCAAGTTGACTTTGCGCTTTTCAAGAAGAATACTGAAACTCATCAAGCCGCCCTGACCAAGCGTGCAGAAGATGCTGAAGGGCGGCTTACAACCGTATCAGCCGAGCTGCAGACCCTGAAACAGCATATATCAAGGATGACTTCTGCTATCTTTGGTAAGTGTATGGTACTTAGTGACCTTCCTGTCCATGCTAAATAATATTTCTGGCGGCTTAGACCACCCAATCTTTCCTTGCAGGTGAAAGGAGCCGCCAGTTATCCTCTGACAGCGTGATGAAGCTAAAGGCCGTGTACTCCTTAGCTGAACAACTCTACTGCGGGACTCTCCTGACCATTAAAGCCATGCTGACTGAAAGGAGCATCCCCAAACACATGAAAGGAGTCATAGAGCTGCTGTCCACGCTGCCCAAGAAGATTGACGAGCTCAAACGATCAGCCGCCAGGCAGGGGGCTATGTCCGCACTAAGCCGGTGCTTGGCCTTCGCTCCTGAGCTAACTGCTGACGAAATGATGGACGGGTTCCCATCCAAGAAAGATGACGGCTCTGAGTTCACAACAGAAGACTATGCTCAATGCAGAAAGTCTTCCAGGGTGCTTGCCTCCAAACTGGTGGAGGACCTTGATATGTCAATTTATCAGGCGGCTTACAGCGAGACGTCCAAGAAGATTCGCGGTCCCACTTTTGAGTGCAGAGACTTAACTCCTGCTCGCCGTAAGCATCTCTTCACTCCTGAGATTGACCCGTCTCCTCTGTTTGAAGACGCCCGGTTTGAAGCTCTAACACACTGCAACTGGGACGTGGACAATCTTCAGATCGAAGAAGTCGAAGACCCGGAGCAGGATGACCCGCCACCAAGCTGAACTTTATATTTGATAACCCGGCCTCCTGACCCGCCGATTGCGTTGTATAAAACTTTTGGCTGTTGCCTGTTGGGCTCTCAAAGAGAGCTTTGTAATAGGCTTGTAGAAAAAACCCTTTCACTGTCTGACCCGTGCCATCGTGCACGTATAAATCTTTTGTCAATCGTAATATATTCCTTGCTTTTCTTCAAAATGGCTTATGGTGCCGATTTGCACGGCGTCTTACCTTATAGATAAAGACCCGGCAAAATAAGATAAGACAGAAACATGTTCTGTACTGTTGTAAAGGGCGGCTTAAAAAACCTAACCCGGAGGCGTGAAACCTCATTTTCCTTGCTTCTTTCTGAATACATAAGCCGGTTCTTCTGGGTGGTCTTAGCTACTTTGAACTCTTGAAAAGAGCGTAGCAACCCAGAAAGAGACGCAGCAAATAGGAGAGTTTACCTCGCCGCTGTAAGAGGCCTTTGCAGGGGGTAAGTTATAGAACTCGCTGCACCCCTGACAAAGCGCATCTACTTACAGGCAGGTATAACTCGTAGTTATAAATATAAGAGTTAACCTCGCCGCTGTATGAGGCCTTTGTAGGGGGTAAGTTATAGAACTCGCTGCACCCCTGACAAAGCGCATCTGCATACAGGCAGGTATAACCCGGCCTTACAGATGAGAGTTAGCCTCGCCGCTGTAAGAGGCCTTTGCAGGGGGTAAGTTATAGAACTCGCTGCACCCCTGACAAAGCGCATCTGCATACAGGCAGGCATAACCCGTTTTCACAGATTAGAGGAGGTGAGTTCGTAACTCGCTGCACTCCTAGTAACCTTTGTTGATAATATCAACTTGCACACCAACTTATAAGCCGCCTTCTTGCAAGCCGCCAGTAGTTGGTAATATTGTAGTTAAGGAGCCGATCAAGAAGGTTGAAACTTAACCCGGCGGGTTAGAAGCCCCCAAATGACCTTGTAACTCCGGCTGAAGAGCCAGACCAAAAGGGTTGAAGCCTAACCCGGCAGGTTGAAAGCCCCCAAGTGATCATATGATTGTAGCCATCTTTGGATAATGTGAGATACGTAAAAACGGCAGAGGCCCCGGCTTGCAGGGATGCCAACTTTATTATATATATATGATATATACAATGATGATATACAATCGAGGGAGTCAATGACTCGGGTGTAGTAAGGCCGCAGATGAGCTATGTTCCACGGCCGGAGGGTCTCCTGCCCAGAAGTGCGTGACTCGTCCCGTACGTCAATGAGATAGTATGACCCATTGTTAAGGTTTCTGCTAACCACAAAAGGCCCTTCCCATGGAGGAGACAACTTGTGCGCGTCCGTCTGATCTTGAATCAGGCGCAACACTAAGTCGCCTTCTTGGAACGTCCGGGTCTTGACTCGGCGGCTGTGATAGCGGCGCAGGTCTTGCTGATATATCGCCGATCGAGCCGCCGCCAGGTCACGCTCTTCATCCAAAGCATCCAACGCGTCCTGACGCGCCGTCTCATTGTCTGTCTCAACGTAAGCCGCCACTCTTGGCGAGTCATGACGTATGTCACTTGGTAACACGGCTTCTGCGCCGTAAACCATGAAGAAAGGCGTATAGCCTGTTGACCTGTTGGGAGTTGTGTTGATGCTCCATAAGACGGATGGTAACTCCTCAACCCAGCAACCCGGCGTTCTCTGTAGAGGAACCATAAGCCGGGGCTTGATACCTCTCAAAATTTCCTGGTTAGCACGCTCCGCCTGACCATTGGACTGTGGATGAGCAACAGCAGAGACGTCAAGCCGGATGAGCTCTTCTTCACAGAAAGCTTGCATAGCCCCTTTGGATAGGTTTGTGCCATTATCTGTGATTATACTGTGGGGGTAACCAAAACGGTAAACCAATTTTTTGACAAATTGAACCGCCGTAGCTGCATCGCACTTACTGACCGGCTCAGCCTCCACCCACTTTGTAAATTTATCAACCGCCACCAAGAGATGGGTCTTCTTATCTTTGGATCTTTTGAAGGGCCCGACCATATCCAGCCCCCAGACTGCAAACGGTCAAGTAATTGGGATCATGCGCAACTCCTGAGCCGGCACATGAGCACGTCGTCCGAACTTTTGACAGCCATCACACTTGAGAACTAAGTTTTCTGCGTCCTTATGAGCCGTCAGCCAGAAGAAACCATGTCTAAAAGCTTTGGCCACAAGAGATTTTGAGCCGGCATGATGACCACAATCTCCGGCGTGGATTTCATTCAGGATCTCCTTACCCTCCTCAGGTGAAACACAACGCTGAAAAACGCCCGTAACGCTGCGTTTATGCAACTCGCCATTGATGATTGTCAAGGACTTAGATCGTCTGACGATTTGCCTTGCCAAATTTTCTTCCTCAGGTAACTCGCCACGAGTTAGATACGCCATGTAAGGCAATGTCCAGTCAGGAATAGCACGCAGAGCCGCCACCAATTGCCCCTCCGGGTCAGGAATAGCCAGATCCTCCTCCGAAGGTAACTTAACGGAGGGGTGATATAATACGTCCAAGAAAACGTTAGGCGGCACCGGCTTACGCTGAGAACCAAGTCTTGACAATGCGTCAGCCGCCTCGTTCTTGCGACGATCAATGTGATCCACCTGATAACCCTTGAAGTAACCTGCAATGACGTCTACCGCCTGACGATAAGCCGCCATCCGTGGGTCTTTGGAATCCCACGTGCCTGAAACTTGCTGAGCCACAAGGTCTGAGTCGCCAAGGCATCTAACCCGGCTCAGATTCATCTCCTTAGCAACCCGGAGGCCATGAAGCAAAGCTTCATACTCAGCTGCATTATTAGTACAAGGAAACATCAGCCTTAACACATAACAGAACTTATCACCTTTGGGGGAAGTTAAGACAACTCCAGCCCTCGAGCCCTCCAGCTGTCTAGACCCGTCGAAGTGAATCGTCCAATAAGTGTTGTCCGGCTTCTCCTCTGGTGACTGACACTCTGTCCAGTCGTTTATAAAGTCCACCAAAGCTTGAGACTTAACCGCCGTGCGAGGCACATATTTTAAATTAAGAGGTCCAAGCTCCAACGCCCACTTAGCAATCCGGCCAGTGGCTTCTCTGTTTTGAATTATATCTCCCAACGGGGCAGAGCTAACCACTGTGATCGGGTGTCCCAAGAAATAGTGTTTCAGCTTACGATTTGCCATGAACACTCCATAAATCAGTTTCTGCCAATGTGGGTAGCGCTGCTTGGACTCAATCAAGACTTCACTGACATAATAAACCGGCCGTTGAACCGGATATTCTTTCCCTGCCTCCTTGCGCTCCACAACCACCGCGGCGCTAACCGCCCTGTTATTAGCCGCCACGTAGAGGAGTAAGGGTTCCTTCTCAGCCGGAGCAGCCAAAACGGGCGGCTCAGTCAACTGCCTTTTAAGCGCCTCAAACGCCTCACCCGCCGCCTTGCTCCAGACGAAATCGTCTGTCTTCTTCATCATTTGATATAAAGGGATTGCCTTCTCGCCCAGGCGGCTTATGAACCGGCTTAACGCGGCGATTCGACCCGCCAGGCGCTGAACGTCGTTTATGCACGCCGGCTCAGACAAAGAAGTAATTGCTTTGATCTTGTCCGGGTTAGCTTCAATTCCACGCTCAGAGACCAGAAAACCCAAAAGCTTGCCTACAGGACCTCCAAAAACGCACTTGGCCGGGTTAAGCATCATCTTGTAAACCCGCAAGTTGTCAAAAGTCTCCTTTAGGTCATCCAGCAAAGTTTCCTTCTTCCTTGACTTAACCACTATATCATCCACATAAGCATGAACATTGCGCCCAATTTGACTGTGAAGACAGTTCTGTACACAACGCTGATAAGTCGCCTGGGCACTCTTGAGCCCGAAAGGCATAGACACATAGCAGAAAGCACCAAAAGGCGTGATGAAAGCCGTCTTCTCTTGGTCTTTGACTGCCATCTTGATCTGGTGATAACCTGAATAAGCGTCCAGGAAACATAAACTCTCACAACCCGCCGTCGCATCAATGATTTGATCAATCCGGGGGAGAGCAAACGGGTCAACTGGACAGGCTTTGTTAAGATCCGTGTAGTCCACGCACATACGCCAAGTGCCGTTCTTCTTAAGCACTAGCACCGGGTTAGCTAACCACTCCGGGTGAAAAACCTCCACAATGAACCCTGCTGCTAAGAGCCGGGCCACCTCTTCACCAATAGCTTTGCGCCGCTCCTCATTGAAACGACGAAGGAATTGCTTGATCGGCTTAAACTTAGGATCCACATTAAGGTGGTGCTCAGCAAACTCTCTCGGTACACCCGGCATGTTAGACGGCTTCCATGCAAAGATGTCCCGATTCTCACGGATGAATTTGATGAGCGCGCTTTCCTATGCGGGGTCCATGTTAGCCCCTATGGTAAACTGCTGAGACGAGTCGCCCTCCGTGAAATCCACTTGTTTGGTATCATCCGCCGCAAACTTGAGGGGCGGCTCTGATTCCGTCGTGGGCTTATTCAAAGGAGTCATATCCTCCGGGTCGACATTCTCTTTATAAAATTTAAGCTCTGTCTCTGCACAACTTGACTCTGCATAAGCTGCATCACCTTCCTCACATTCAAGAGCCGTCTTCCGATCACCGTGCACAGTAATCGTTCCTCTTAACCCGGGCATCTTGAGCTGTAAGTAGACATAACAAGGCCTAGCCATGAACTTGGCATAAGCCGGCTGTCCGAATAAAGCATGATACGGACTTTTAATCTTAACCACCTCAAACCACAAGGACTCCACCCTGTAATTGTACTCGTCACCAAAGGCGACTTCCAGAGAAATCCTGCCCACTGGATAAGCCGACTTGCCAGGCACCACACCATGAAAGACTGTGGAAGACGGCTTAAGATCCTTGTCAAGCAGACCCATCCGGCTGAAAGTATCGTAATACAGGATGTTGATGCTGCTACCACCATCCATAAGCACCTTCGTGAACATGTACCCACCAACTTGGGGGGAACCACCAAGGCTAGTTGCCCCGGGTTGTCAACCCGCGGCGGGTGATCCGCCCTACTCCAAGTGATGTCATACTCAGACCACTTCAAATACTGCGGGAGAGCCGGCATGACCGCATTAACCGCCCGCTTGCGTACCTTCTGGTCTCGCTTGTCAAAGCTGGTTGTGAAAACGTGATACTGACCCCCACTAAGTTGTTTCGGGTTACTCTGAAAACCTGACTGGTTATGCTGCTGTTGGCCACCGCCTCCAGACTGTTGATGATGACCTCCTTGATTGCCTTGATTCTGGGAACCTGACCCTGAGCCGCCAGGACCAAAGCCGGTACCTGACCCGCCTGGCCCTGAGCCGCCGGACGGTCCATTACCGTTGTTATGATGCTGCTGAAGGCTGTAGTCTCGAAACTGCCGCATAATGTGGCAATTCCTCCATGTATGCCCTGCCGGCTTATCGGGTCGACTATGCTCCGGACAAGGCTTATTGAGCAGCGCTTCCAAGTTGAAAGGAGCCTTTCCTTTGTTAAAATTCTGCTTGAAGTTCCCATTGCCCTTAGCATGGTTGTTCCCAGCACTGGTGTTCGCCACCAATTCTGACCCGCCGTCCGGGTGTTTCCGCTTGCCGGAGTTGCCGTTTCCAGCCGCGTTCTGCTGCTGACCCTTTCCATTGTTACCCTTCTTCCCCTGACCTGGTTTTTCATCATCAGAGCCCGGGTCCTTCGTGTTGTCAGAGTCTGCATATTTGGTTAGAGCCGCCATGAGTTCCCCCATGTCTTGACACGAACGTTTGAGCCGGCCAAGCTTGTGCTTCAGAGGTGTAAAGTGGCAATTCTTCTCTAGAATCAGAACTGCTTGAGCCGCCGTGATCTGTTCTGAAGAGTGGATGATAGTTGAGACCCGCCGGACCCAATGGTGAGCCGACTCATCCGCCTGTTGCACACAATGATCCAAATCCACGATCGTCATGGGCTGCTTGCACGTTCCTTTGAAATTTTTAATGAATTTCGCCTTCAACTCGGCCCAGGAAGTAATGGTGTTGGGCGGCAATCCCTTCAACCACGTGCGAGCCGGCCCTTCCAGCATCATGATAAAATACTTGGCACACACTGCATCACTAACATCCAACATCTCCATGGCTAGCTCATAGCTTTCAATCCAAGCCTCTGGAGGTAAGTCAGCAGTGTAGTTGGGCACCGTGCGAGGGCCCTTGAAATCTTTCGGCAGGCGCTCATTCCGTAAAGCCGGCACTAAGCACGGCACCCCCACAGCCCGGGAGGTTAACCCGGCTCCGGTTGAGACGGAAGGTGCAGCTGTGGGTTCCTGATAAGCCGCCGCTGCCACCAGAGCCGCCGCTGCCCCACGGTGGGCGCCAACTGTCGTGGTTTTGTCACGGCAGATGTCCGAAGACTTAGGTTCGAGGCCATCGCCATAGCAGTGGACTCAAAGGGGTTGATGGGGACGAAGGACACGAGTTTACCCAGGTTCGGCCCCTCAAGTAGAGGTAAAAGCCTACGTCCTGCTTGTGTTGTATTAACTGGAGTATCGATTACAAGGGAGCGGATTGCTTGACCTAGTTCTCGATTACTTGGTTTCTTCTCTAAGCCGCCCCGGGGTCTAACCTTTATATAGGAGGTCAAGGCCCTGGGTTACACGAGTCTCAAACCGACTCACACAACGTGTCCTGCTATGATTCTAAGCCGCCATACCATCTTGGGTAAGCCGTCACCGGGCGGCTTGGCCACCCGGGTCTTCACGCTATCTTCCGTCTCTGGGCCCCTGTCAACGGCCCATCTGGTAAGCCGCCCTGCGGCCTTGTCTGCATCCTTAAGCCCACCTTACGAGCCTTGGACTTTACGAGCCGCCCGGTGTGACCCGGCCCCGCCTGGGCGGGTCTCACCACGGGGTTATATCCCCAACAGTATGGTAAACCTGAAAAGCAAAAAACATGCAGAAAACAACAACTGGCACTGGGCACTGGGTTAATAGGTTAGTGCTACAAAATAATATTAATTGGTAAATAAACACCCAAAAAGTATCCTAGCATGATAATATAATAGCATGGAACAATCAAAAATTATAGATGCGTTGGAGACGCATCAGCATCCCCAAGCTTAATTCCTGCTCGTCCTCGAGTAGGTAAATGATAAAAATAGAATTTTTGATGTGACGTGCTACCCAACATGTAATCTATTCATTTTATCATATTAGAATAGCATGGCTCTGTATTCACAACATAAATACAAATGTCAAGCACCACGGTGTCAAGTCGGGCAATTGGATCGTACTTTTTAACGCGCTTCAGCTTTTTATTACTCGCGCAATATATGAGCGTGAACCATGGATATAGCATAAAGGTGGAATAGAATATGGTGGTAGGTTTCAAAGGGGTGAAAAGTGGAGAAGACAGTCTCGCATCAACTAGGCGTATCAACGGGCTATGGAGATGCCCATCAATAGATATCAATGCGAGGAGTAGGGATTGCCATGCAACGAATGCACTAGAGCTATAAGTGTATGAAAGCTCAACGGGAGCTAAGTGGGTGTGCATCCAACTTTCTTGCTCATGAAGACCTCGGGCATTTGAGGAAGCCCATCATCGGAATATACAAGCCAAGTTCTATAATGAAAAATTCCCACTAGCATATGGAAGTGATAAACATGAGACTCTCTATATGAAGAACATGGTGCCACTTTGAGGCACAAGTGTGGAATAAGAGGTAGTAGCACTGTCCCTTCTCTCTTTTCTCTCATTTATTTATTTTTTTCTTTCCTTTTTTTTCTTTTTTTCCTTTCTCTCTCTCTTTTTTTTATTTTATTTTTCGTCCGGAGTCTCATCCCGACTTGTGGGGGAATCATTGTCTCCATCATCATTTCCTCACTGAGACAGTGCCCTAATAATGATTATCATCACACTTTTATTTACTCACAACTCAACATGAAAAATTATATGACTGTATATGAATGCCTCTGGCAGGGTACCAGGATGTGCAATGATCAAGCGTAACACGTATGATATTAATGGATGGTGGCTTTGCCACAAATACTATGTCAGCTTATATGATCATGCAAAGCAATATGACAATGGAAGTACAAATCATATGATGTGACGGTGGAAGTTGCATGGCAATATATCTCGGAATGGCTATGGAAATGCCATGATAGGTAGGTATGGTGGCTGTTTTGAGGAAGACATAATGAGGCTTATGTGCAACAGAGCGTATCATGTCACGGGGTTTGGATGCATCGGCGAAAGTTGCACCGATCCTCGAGGTGAGAATGGGCAATGCACGGTACCGAAGTGGCTAGCAAATATGTGGAGGTGAGAGTGCGTATATCCATGGATTCACATAGGTCATGAAGAACTCACATACTTATTGCAAGATTTTATTAGCTATCTCGAAGCAAAGCACTACTCGCATGCCCCTAGGGAGGAGGTTGGTAGGATTTAACCATCGCGCGCCCCCGACCTAAACAACACTAGGATTTCAACGAGGAATAAGTATGCTCACACATCATCACCATGCTATAAAAATATTTAGATGAACAGCAAGTTAACAACCTCTAATTCATGATACCTTTATTAACCAATGATCATGCACTCATGCTTTTTCACATTACCACATTAATATCATTAACCATGATTTCTCTTTTATGTGCTACATGTGGTTTTGATTATGCACTCATTGAATACCTATTATTTTTGGACTAGTCTTATAACCCATGCAAATTACCATCACTGTTTATTAACTCTCAAACAAATATAAGTGAAGAACGAGAGTGCAATTATTTCTATAAAATCTATACGCCACCGTGCTCTAAAAGATATAAGTGAAGTACTAGAGCAACTGCCAAGCTCAAAAGATATAAGTGAAGCACATAGAGTATTCTAATAAATTATGATGATAGTGTGTCTCTCTCAAGTGGGTGTGTGAAGCAAACAATAATTGTGGTAAACTAAAACAAAAAGCAAACTAAAGTAAATGACGCTCCAAGCAAAACTCATATCATGTGATGAATAAAAATATAGCTCCAAGTGACATACCGATGGATTGAGACGAAAGAGGGGATGCCTTCCGGGGCATCCCCAAGCTTAGACGCTTGAGTCTTCCTAGAAATTTACCTTGGGGTGCCTTGGGCATCCCCAAGCTTAGGCTCTTGCCGCTTCTTATTCCTTCGTCCATCGTGATAACACCCAAAACTTGAAAACTTCAGCACACAAAACTCAACAGAAAACTCGTGAGATCCGTTATTATAATAAACATATCAAATATTTTAGGTACTGTTATAAATTGATTCATTTTTTATTATTTCATAAGGTACTATATTATAACTTCTCCATGACTTATACCCCCCGATATAGTCCATGGCATCATCAAAACAAGCAAAACATGCAAGCAAAAAACAGAATCTGTCTAAAATAGAATAGTCTGTAAAGATCTATAGACAAACTATACTTATGTATCTCTAAAAATTCTAAAACATTAGGAAACCCTGGGGAATTTCGATAACCATACTCTGTAAAAATTTAATAATTTAACACGCTCCAGCAGAGAACCAAAAATTCTGCACGGGAGGCGAAAGTTTCTGTTTTTGCACAGCATCAATTATACTCATCATGCAAATTATCCCAAAGGATTTACTTGGCACAAACACTAATTAAAACATAAAAACACAATAATTACAAAGGCAACAATCATGTTATGACACACAAACAGAAAGTAGGACAAGAAAAATAAGATAACTATTGGGTTGCCTCCCAACTAGCGCTATTGTTTTATGCCCCTAGCTAGGCATAACGCATATGATCAAGTGTTGTCATCTTTGACATCAAGCTCCTTGATAACACAATGATTATTAGGAACAATAGGAGGCTTGAAAATAGGGTCCTTTATCAGGTTTATAAAGTTGGGATGTACACTAATCATTTTGAGATCTTCGTTTCTTTTGGTAGGAGGGGTACTAATGCTCTTGGGAACATATATGAACTTGGGACTTTTATTACGAGAAGTACTAGCATTAGTTTTTGAGGGTGTGAAAGCAGAACCTACTTTATCAATGACTTCCTCCATTTTATCAATCCTATTCAAGCTTTGTTCTACCCTCTCATCAATAATTGTATCCTTCTCCTTTAAAGTTTTCAAAGTCATTCCTACTCGTGACCCAAATTGAGTGATATGATTATGAAGCCTTTTATCTAACTCCTCAATTTGTTCATTAGTAGTCATTTTCTTTTCAATAACATCAAGCCTTTGCATAACATGTTCCATGGTCAAAATAGTTTCATTAATAATAAGAGGAGGTGACCCTACCAAATTTTCCATGGCCTTAAAAGCATCCGATGTGTGACTCATTAAGAAATTACCACCGGTGATCGTATCAAGTACAAATCTATATCAAGTAGTAATACCAACATAGAAATTACGAAGCAAGATGCTTGGAGATTGCTTATGGATTGATTTATTTTGAGCATTGCAAATCCTATACCATGCATCTTTCAAACTTTCTCCTCCCCTTTGTTTAAAATTGAGTACCTCATTATCGGGAGTGAAGGGAACAAAAGAAGAACTAGCCATAGCGACAAGCGACAAGTAAACTAGCAAGGGACAAAGTAAACTAGTAACAAGCAAAGATAAATATTTTTGTATTTTTGATTTTTATAATGCAAACTAAATATAACAGCAAATAAAAAGAAGAATAAGTGAATGATAATTTGTGTGAATTTACTTGATAGTTGATGATGATATTCCCCGGCAATGGCACCAGAAATCCTTCCTGATGCTTGTGATCTGCGTTGGGTTTTCTGTGAAGAGGAACGGGTTATGCAGCATAATGCGGGTAAGTATTTCCCTCAGTTAAGAACCAAGGTTTATCGAACCAATAGGAATATCGGTCATCAACCGTCTTCAGCGGCTACACACAAAAGAGCACACACTTGCACCCAACGCGGCAAGAGGGTTGTCAATCCCCTTGATCTCATTATTTGCAAGTAAATGAGATGTGTAGATGATAGTAGATAATTGTAAATTGTGAAATAAAATAAAAGTAAATAAATTGCAGCAAGGTATTGGAAGCGTTTGTAAACTTATAAGTGAATACACCCGGGGGCCGTAGTTTTCCCTAATGGCATCTCTCATGTAGTAGGCATACGGTGGGTAAACAAATTACTGTTGGGCAATTGATAGAAGAGCGGATAGTTCTGCAATCTTTATTCACGACAATGAACATGTACATATAGGCATCATGTCCATAAGCAAATAGGCCGACTCCTGCCTGCACCTATTACTATTACTCCACCCATCGACCGCTATCCAGCATGCATCTAGAGTATTAAGTAAAACAGAGTAATGCTTGGAGAACGATGACATGATGTAGACAAAGAGAATTCAATTAATATGAACTAACCCCATCGTTTTATCCTTAGTGGCAAAAATACAAAGACGTGTCTTGTCCCTTTCTGTCACTGGGATATAGAGCACCGCCAGATTGAACCCACTACAATGCACCCCTCTCACTGAAGAAATATCAATCTAGTTGGCCAAACTATCTCAATAGATTGGAGAGATTTACGAAGCTATAATGATCATGCAAATAAGAATCATAATAATCAGAGGTGACTCAAATACTTTTCATGAATAATCTGAACATAAACCCACAATTCATCGGATCCCAACAAACACACCGCACAAGAGGATTACATCGGATAGATCAAAGCGAAGATGTGATGATCATTGTATTGAATATCAAGAGAGAGAGAGAGAGAGATAGCCATCTAGGTACTAACTACGGACCCATAGGTCTTTGGTGAACTACTCACAATTCATCATGGAGGCAGCAAGGGCGATGTAGAGCCCCTCCGTGATCGATTCCCCCTCCGGCAGATCGCGGGAAAAGGTCGCCAGATGGGCACGCGGCGGAACAGAGACTTGCGGCAGTGGAAAAAGTGTTTCGGGAGCTCCCCTAGGGTTTTTGGAATTTTTGTGAATTTATAGGCCAGAGAGGGGCACCAGAGGGCGGCCGAGGGTGCCACAAGGCAACAGGGCGTGGCCTGGCCCCCTAGCGTGCCATGTTGGCTTGTCGCTCCCTCGTGCGGCCTCTCATCTCCACCCGAAGCTTCTAGGTCTTCTTTTGGTCCAGAAAAAATCATATTAAAGTTTCATGGCAATTGGACTTCGTTTGGTATGGTAAACCTGAAAAGCAAAAAACATGCAGAAAACAACAACTGGCACTGGGCACTGGGTTAATAGGTTAGTGCTCAAAAATAATATTAATTGGTAAATAAACACCCAAAAAGTATCCTAGAATGATAATATAATAGCATGGAACAATCAAAAATTATAGATGCGTTGGAGACGCATCAGGCGACAGACGTCGTAGTTAGCAATCAACTGAGCAATTTCTCTTTTCATCCTAGTCCACCTGAACCTCTTGCGTAGGTCCTGATACATCTTGGTACTACCAGGATGAATCGTAAGAGGAGATTCATGAGCCTCCTTAAGGATCAGCTGTCATAGATGTTTACTCTTCAGAACCACCAAACGGTTCTGGAAGAACACAACACCCTGATCATCCTGGGAGAAATCTTTAATATTTCCACTAACGAGGTTCTCCTTGATCTGAGATATACCCTTATCATGCTTTTGGCCAGCTATGATTTGATCCCTAAGAGTAGGTTTCGCCACCAAGGTGGAAAGAAATCCTTGAAGAACGATGTGAAGGTTGAGCTTCCGAAATTCCTCATGGAGAAGTGGTTGACTTTGTTGTAACATCAGGTTGTTACAATAAGATTTATGACTTAGTGCATCAGCCATAACATTGGCTTTCCCCGGGGTGTAAGTTATCCCTAAGTCGTAATCTGTAATCAACTCAACCCAACGTCTTTGCCTGAGATTCAAATCCGGTTGGGTGAATATGTATTTCAGACTTTAGTGATCCGTGTATATTTCGCAACGATTACCCAGAAGGTAATGTCGCCTGGTTTTCAGTGCATAGACTATAGCTGCAAGCTCTAGATCATGTGTCGGATAATTATCCTCATGTGGACGCAACTGTCGAGATGCGTATGCAATCACATGACGATCCTGCATGAGTATGCAACCTAATCCTTGTCGCGAGGCGTCGCAATAGATAACTAAGTCCTTGGAGAAATCTGGTGGCACCAATACGGGAGCAGAAGTCATGCATCTTTTTAGTTCCTGAAAACTGTGCTTGCATTGTGGGGTCCACTCAAACTTTTTATCTTTCTTGAGGAGTTCAGTTAGAGGCTTAGCTACCTTGGAGAAGTTCTCAACAAAGCGGCAACAATAGCTCGCTAGACCAAGAAAACTCTTAACTTGTTTAACCGATTCAGGTTGTGTCCAATCAAGGACAGCTTGAACTCTCTCGGGATTGACAGCAATACCCTTACCAGAGATCACGTGGCCTAGATAGGTCACTTCTGGCAACCAAAATTCACATTTAGAGAACTTGGCATATAGGCGGTGCTCTCGAAGTTTCGTCAATACCAGCCTAAGATGCTCAGCATGATCTTCCTTATTCTTCGAGTATATGAGTATATCGTTGAGGTAAACCACGACGAATTTATCCTAGTACTCCATGAAGATTGAATTCATTAAGCGGGATAAGGTGGCTGGGGCATTGGTTAAACCGAAAGACATAACGGTGTACTCGTATTGGCCATAACGAGTGACAAAGGCCATTTTTGGAATGTCCCCGTTCTTGATCTTGATTTGATGGTAACCCAACCTCAAATCCATCTTGGAGAAGACTGAGGATCCAGCGAGCTGATCATACAGGTCATTGATCCTGGGGAGCGGATACTTGTTCTTTATGGTGACCAGGTTGACTGGTCGATAATCTACAACCATCCGGTCCATTCCATCCTTCTTCTTGACGAAGAGGATGGGACAAGCCCAAGGAGAAGAACTAAGTCGGATGAAACCCTTCTTCAAGGCCTCATCGAGTTGTTTCTTAAGTTCGGCTAGCTCTAAGGGTGCCATCTTATAGGGTCTCCTGGCTATTGGGACAGTTCCTGGAACAAGATCTATTACAAACTCTACATCCCTGTCAGGTGGAACACCTGGCAGTTCTTCTGGAAAGACATCCGGGAAGTCACGAACCACCGGAATATCTTCAAGTTCAGGAAGAGGACTGGCATTGAGGGAATAGAGTTGGCGCTTGGCAACTTGAGTTGAGACATTAACTATCTCACCCGATGGATGTGTAAGCTGAACATTCCTAGTGTGAGTATCAATCTTGGCATAATGGGCTGACATCCAGTCCATACCCAAGATGATATTGATATCTGAAGACTTAAGGGCTATCAGAGAAGCTAGGAAGACTAGCCTGTCCACAAGAATTTCATTGTCATGGCTCACTCTAGAAGTTTGCCATTTGGATCCAGGAGTCTGAACTACTAGTGGAGTGGGCATGTCACAAAATGACATGTTATGCAATCGGGCATAACTCTCAGAAATGAACGAATGAGATACTCCAGTATCGAAAAGAACAGATGCTAGATGACAATTGACAAGAAGCGTACCAAGGACAACCTCGGGATCATCATGGGCTTCATCCAGGGTGACGTTGTTCACACGTCCATGAGCGAGAGGGGTTGGCTTCACGTAGTACGCCTTGCCTGGCTTTCCATGACCAGCAGACTTCCCAGATTGATTGGAAGTATTGTACTGCAGGCACTCACAGGAGTAATGTCCTAGTTCTCCACACTTGTAGCATATCACGGTACTGGACCGTGGGGCAGCATTGGCAGCAGGACCACCATAGGTCTTGGCTGGAGGATTGGTCTGATTTGGACGAGGCGCCTCATAGGATGGCCTCGCAGTATACCCCGATGGCAGTGAGGTATTCGGAACCCACAACCAGTGCTTGTGAGATCCAGAGCCGGATGAGGAGCTGAAGTCACGAGTGTGCTTCTTCATCGCCTCATAATCAGTCTGTCCGGTCTCAGCATTGATAGCTTTATTGACAAGGGCCTAGAAACCGGGGCACTCGTGCAGGCGTAAGTCACGGCGAAGCTCTGGGTTGAGTCCCTTGCGGAACCTTGCTTGCTTCTTAGCATCAGTCGACACCTCTTCGGGTGCATAGCGAGTGAGATTTCCAAACTCACGGCTATACGCGTCCACGGTTAGCTTGCCCTGGGTGAACGCATAGAACTCTTCCCTCTTGCGGTCCATAAGACCTTCTGGGATGTGGTGAGTGCGGAAGGCACTACTGAAATCAGTCCAAGTCATTGTTGGGCCGGCAGGACGCATAGCTTCATAGTTCTCCCACCACTGATTGGCGGGGCCTTCAAGGAAGTAGGTGGCGTAGGTGACCTTGTCAGCCTCGGCTACATTGGCAGAGCGTAGCTTGCGAGTCATCCTGCACAGCCAATCATCCACGTCGAGGGGATCGACGAAATGGTGAAACTTCGGCGGGTACAGCTTAACAAAGTCATTCAGGGACACCACATCGTTACGCTGCTGACGTGCAGTGTTCTGCTCGATGCGCTCGAGCAGACGGTTGGTCTCCCTCTTGTTCCACTCTGCCTCAAGCATCACTTCCGCCAAAGAGGGCGGGTGAGGCGGGTTCTCTTCTCTTGCTCTGCTGCCCTCGTCCTGCTCGTAAGCAGCAGCGGGGGTGCTCCTAGTGGCAACCATCCTGGGAACAAAACCCACAGTTTAGACAAGGAAGACATCAACTATAACAAAAGAGATGCAAAATGTACTGGATAACATGGAATGCAGGGATGATCATCTGAACAACATGGTAACAAGCAAGCTGCCATATATACACCATGGTTCATACACACCATATTATAGTTCAGTACAAGCCCAAGCTGAAGTACAACTACGAATAAGATGAAACAACTCATCAGAGGCATTCCAAGCTTCCTATACATTATTTATCTACGCCTCTGGAATTCAGCACACACCTCAGTCATATCCGACAAGACACGCAGGACTGTGGCGAATACAACTGCTACAATACTACTACGACCACTCACGAGCTCAAGAGTCTGCGTAGAACATCTCATAAAGGTTACCCCCATGACCTGGGAGCTGAACCTGAGGGTCTAGAAACACGCTAGCCTGAGAGCCCTGGAATCCATAGGGACACGGATGTGGCCTAGGTCCCCTAGCTGGCGGCAACAAAGGTCCACGAAGAGGGGCGATGCCTCCAACAGCGGGCCAGTCAACATGGTATGGCAGATGAGTCCGTATCGGGCACAACATCTCCATGTCTCCATCACCGGTCTGAACGATGGGTGCAAGATGAGTCAGGGCCATCCAAAGACGTGCACGAGTAGCTGATGACTGTGATCTGCGTTGGGTTTTCCGTGAAGAGGAATGGGTTATCGTAGCATAATGCGGGTAACTCTTTCCCTCAGTTATGAAACCAAGGTTTATCGAACCAACAGGAATACCAATCCTCAATCGTCTTCAGCGGTTGCACACAAAGGAACAAACAACTTGCACCCAACGCGGGCAAGAGGGTTGTCAATCCCCTTGATCTCGTTATTTGCAAGCAAATGAGGTGTGTAGATAATTGTTGATAATTGTAAATTGCAAAATAAAATAAAAGGTAAATAATAGCAGCAAGGTAGTAGTAGCGTTTGTGAATATATAAGTGAATAGACCCGGGGGCCGTAGTATTCCCTAGTGGCATCTCTCATGGCAAAGGCATACGGTGGGTAAACAAATTACTGTTGGGCCATTGACAGAAAAGCGAATAATTATGCGATGTTCACGGCAATGATCATGTGTATATAGGCATCACGTCCATAAGCAAATAGGCCGACTCCTGCCTGCACCTATTACTATTACTCCACTTCAAGAGCGCTTCTATGCTTGCCTCTCTACGTATTAAGTAAAAATAGAGTAATGCTTGGAGAACAATGACATGATGTAGACAAAGTAAACTCAATTAATATGAATAAACCCCATCGTTTTATCCTTAGTAGCAACAACACAAAGACGCATCTTGTCCCCTTCTGTCACTGGGATATAGAAATTCACCAGGTTGAACCTACTACAACGCACCACTCCCACTGAAGAAATATTAATCTAGTTGGCCAAACTATCTCAATAGATCGGAGAGCATTACGAAGCTATGATGATCATCCAAATAAGAATCATAATAATCAGAGGTGACTCAAATACTTTTCATGAATAATCTGAACATAAACTCACAATTCATCGGATCCCAACAAACACACCATACAAAGGGATTACATCGGATAGATCAAAGCAAAGATGCGATGAACATTGTATTGAAGATCATAAGAGAGAGAGATTGCCATCTAGGTACTGCCTACGGACCCGTAGGTCTGTGGTGAACTACTCACACATCTTGGTGAGGGCAGCCAGGTTGATGTAGAGGCCCTCCGTGATTGATCTCCCCTCCGGCAGAGTGCCGGAACAGAGGTATAGATGGCCTCCCGTCGGAACAGAGACTTGCGGCGGTGGAAAAGTGTTTTGGCAGCGCTTCTAGGGTTTTTGGAATATATCTGAATTTATAGGCCAGAGAGGGGCGTCGGAGGACTCACGAGGGGGCCACAAGCCATCTGGCCGCCCCCCCAGGGGCGCGGCCTGTTGGCTTGTGCCTCCCTCGCGACTCCTCTCGTCCACTTCCGATGCTTGCAGGGCTTCATATTGTCCAGAAAAAAATATATTAAAGTTTCGTGACATTTGGACTTCGTTTGGTAGGGCAAACCTACAAAGCAAAAAACACGCAAAAAACAACAACTGGCACTGGGCACTGGGTCAATAGGTTAGTGCTCAAAAAATATTATAAATTGGTAAACAAATGCCCAAAAAATATCATAGAATGATAATATATCAGCATCGAACAATCAAAAATTATAGATACGTTGGAGACGTATCAGCATCCCCAAGCTTAATTCCTGCTCGTCCTCGAGTAGGTAAATGATAAAAACAGAACTTTTGATCTGACATGCTATCCATAATGTAATCTTTTGTATGTATGCTCATTGAGAAATGAAGAATTAACAAACAGCAACATAGTAATATTTATAAGTATAAGCAACACAATTATTGATTTTCAAAGTATACGATCCTAAAAGAATGTTTACCCCCATTCATCTTATTATATTAGCAAGGCATGACTCCGTCTTCACCACATAAATACAAATGTTAAGCACCACGGTGCCCAAGTCAGGCAATTGGATCATACTTTTTCAATATGCATCAACTTTTTATTCTTCACGCAATACATGAGCGTGAACCATTGGACATAGCATATAGGTGGAATAGAATGTGGTGGTAGGTATCAAAGGGGTAAAAAGTGAAGAAGATATTCTCACATCAACTAGGCATACCAACGAGCTATGGAGATGCTCATCGATAGATGTCAATGCGAGGAGTAGGGATTGCCATGCAAATGATGCACTAGAGCTACAAGTGTATGAAAGCTCAACTGAAGCTAAGTGGGGTGTGCATCCAACTTGCTTGCTCATGGAGACCTAGGGCATTTGAGGAAGCCCGTCATTGGAATATACAAGTCAAGTTCTATAATGAAATATTCCCACTAGCATATGAAAATGATAAAAATGAGACTCTCGATATGAAGAACATGGTGCCACTTTGAGGCACAAGTGTGGAATAAGAGGTAGTAGCATTGTCCCTTCTCTCTTTTCTCTCATTTATTTTTTTCGTTCTTTTTCTCTTTTTTCTCTTTTCTCTTTTTTTTTTCTTTTCTTTTCTTCTTTCTCCCTTTTTTTCTCTGTCTTTCTTTTTCCTTTTGTATTTCTTCCCCTTTTTTTTCTCTATCTTCTTTTTTTCTTTTTCTTTTCGTCCGGAGTCTCATCCCGACTTGTGGGGGAATCATAGTCTCCATCATCCTTTCCTCACTGGGACAATGCTCTAATAAGGATGATCATCACACTTTTATTTACTTACAACTCAATATGAAGAACTGGTAGGAAGATATGACTCTCTGTGAATGCCTCTGGCAGTGTACCAGGATTTGCAATGATCTAGCGTGACATGTATCAAAAACAAGATAGACGGTGGCTTTGCCACAAATACTATGTCAGCTCTATATGATCATGCAAAGCAATATGACGATGAACGAATTAGTCATGTGAAGTGACGATGGAATTTGCATGGCAATATATCTCAGAATGGCTATGGAAATGCCATAATAGGTAGGTATGGTGGCTGTTTTGAGGAAGATATAATGAGGCTTATGTGCAATAGAGCGTATCATGTCATGGGGTTTGGATGCACCGGTGAAAGTTGCACCAATCCTTGAGGTGAGAATGGGCTATATGCACGGTACCGAAGAGGCTAGCAAATATGAGTAGGTGAAGATGCGTATGTCCATGGTGTCACATTAGTCATAAAGAACTCACATACTTATTGCGAAGTTTTATTAGTTTTATCACACATCAAAGTACTACTCGCATGCCCCGAGGGAGGAGGTTGGTAGGAGTTAACCGCCGCGCGCCCCCGACTCGAAACAACACTAGTATTTTAACGAGGAATAAGAATGCTCACACATCATCACCATGCCTCTTTAATATTTAGATGAACAACAAGTTAACACCCCTTAATCTCGACACTAATATGAATCAACAATTATGGACTCACACCTTTTTCATATTACTACATCAATGTCATTAACTCACAATTTCTCTATATATGCTACATGATGGTTTTGATTATCATTCATTGAATGCCTATTATTGTTGGACTAGTCTTATGACCCATGCAAATTACCATCACTATTTATTCAGCTCTCAAACAAATATAAGTGAAGAACGAGAGCATATTATTTCTATAAAATCTACACGCCACCGTGCTCAAAAAGATATAAGTGAAGTACTAGAGCAACTGCCAAGCTCAAAAGATATAAGTGAAGCACATAGAGTATTCTAGCAAATTGTAATGAAGGTGAGTCTCTCTCTAATAGGTGTGTCCAGCAAATGATGATTGTGACAAACTGAAAGTAAAAGCAAACAAAAGCAAACGACGCTCCAAGTAAAACTCATATCATGTGATGAATAAAAATGTAGCTTCAAGTGACATACCGATGGTTTGAGACGAAAGAGGGGATGCCTTCCGGGGCATCCCCAAGCTTAGACGCTTGAGTCTTCCTTAGGATAATACTTGGGGTGCCTTGGGCATCCCCAAGCTTAGGCTCTTGCTACTCCTTACTCCATGGTCCATCGCGATCACACTCAAAACTTGAAAACTTCAATCACACAAAACTCAACAAAACTCCGTGAGATCCGTTAGTATAAGAAACATATTGCATACTTTAGGTACTGTTGTAAATTTATTATTATTTCATAATAGCATAATAGGTACTGTATTCTAACTTATCCATGACTTATACCCCCCGATATAATCCATAGCATCATCAAAACAAGCAAACTATGCAGGCAAAACAGAATCTGTTTAAAACAGAACAGTCTGTAGCAATCTGTAAAGATCCCATACTTCTGTAACTCTAAAAATTCTGAAACATTACGAAAACTTGGGGAATTTGTACAGAAATTCTGTGTAAAAATTTCAATAATTTAGCACGCTCCAGCGGAGAATTAAAAATTCTGCACTGGAGGCGAAAGTTTCTGTTTTTGCACAGCATCAATCATACTCATCAAATAAGTTATCCCAAAGGCTTTACTTGGCACAAACACTAATTAAAACATAAAAACATAATCATTACAGAGGCAACAATCATGTTAACACAAAAGAACAGAAAGTAAAAACAAAATTTAAAGATAACTATTGGGTTGCCTCCCAACAAGCGCTATTGTTTTATGCCCCTAGCTAGGCATAATGCATAGTTTCAAGTGTTGTCATCTTTGACACTCAACCCATAAGTGGCTCTCATGATTGATTCATAAGGTGGTTTAATTCTGTTTCTAGGGAAGTGTTCCATCCCTTTGTTTAATGGGAATTGGAACCTTATGTTTCCCTCCTTCATGTCAATAATTGCACCTATAGTTCGTAAGAATGGCCTTCCAAGTATTATGGGACAAGAAGGATTGCAATCAATATCAAGCACAATGAAATCTACAGGCACATAATTTTTGTTTGCAATAATAAGAACATCATTAATTCTACCTAAAGGATTCTTGATGATAGAATCCGCAAGATGCAAGTTTAGGGAACACTCTTCAATATTAGTGAGACCAAGCACATCACATAAAGTCTTAGGTACGGTTGAAACACTAGCACCAAGATCACACAAAGCATTGCATTCATATTTATTTATCTTTATTTTAATAGTAGGTTCCCACTCATCATGCAATTTTCTAGGAATAGAAACTCCAAGTTCAAGCTTCTCATCATAAGCTTTCATCATAGCTTCTACTATATGTTCGGTAAAAGCTTTGTTTTGTTCATAAGCATTGGGTGAGCTAATAATGGATTGCAGCAAGGAAATACATTCTACTATAGAGCATTTATCATAATTAAAGTCCTTGTAATCCAAGATAGTGGGTACATCACTAGCTAACGTTTTGACCTCTCCAAACCCACTTTTTTCAATTTTAGCATTAAGATTATCACCCTCCAAGCAAACGGGACGCTCCTCAACTAGAGTTGACTTATCTCCAGTCCCTTTATCATTTATATTCAGAGAGGTAAACAAAGATTCAATAGGAGAAACACCAATCATTTTAAGATCTTCATCATGATTCCGGTAAAAACCGGGTGGAAGAGCCTTTTCTAAGAATTCCCGCTTAGCTCTCAACTTAGCAGTCCTCTCCTTACTTTCATTAATAGATATTTGGATAGATTTAATAGACTCATTAAAATCATGCTTAGGTGGCAGCACCTTATTTTTAAGATTTTCTACATCAAGAGCAATTCTATCCATGTTTTTAGCCAAAGTATCAACAACATGCAATTTTTCTTCTACCATAGTATTGAAAACCTTTTGAGAATTAATAAATTCTTTAATTGTGTTCTCAAGATCAGAGGGTATCCTATTAGCATTTGTAGAAGAATTTCCATAAGAATTACCATAGTTATTAGAGGAATTACCAGGATACGGTCTAGAATTGAAATTTCCTCTATAAGCATTGTTATTGAAATTATTTCGCGAGATGAAGTTCACATTAAAAGCATCATTATTTTGTTCAATCAAGGTGGACAAAGGCATATCATTAGGATCAATATGAGTATTTTTATTAGCAACCATATTCATAAGAGCATCCACTTTTTCACTCAAAGTAGCAATTTCTTCGACATAATTTACCTTCTTACCAGTTAGAGCTCTCTCGGTGCGCCATTGAGAATAATTTGTCATAATATTGTCCAGAAGTTTGGTGGCCTCTCCTAAGGTCACATCCATAAAGGTACCATCTGCAGCAGAATCTAGAAGATTTCTAGACACAAAGTTTAGTCCAGCATAGAATTTTTTTATAATCATCCACAAATTTAAACCATGAGTTGGGCAATTTCTTATCATCAATTTCATTCTCTCCCATGATTGTGCAACATGCTCTTGATATTGCTATTTAAAATTCATTATTTGATTTCTAAGGGAGATGATCTTAGCAGGAGGAAAATACTTGGCAATGAAAGCATCTTTACACTTATCCCACGTTCCAATACTATTACGAGGTAAAGATGAAAACCACGCTTTAGCTTTATCTCTTAGGGAAAAAGGAAATAATTTTAATTTCACAATATCATTATCCATATCCTTTTTATTTTGCATATCACATAATTCAACAAAGGTATTAAGATGAGCAGCGGGATCCTCATTAGGACTTCCCGAAAATTGATCTTTCATGACAAGATTCAGCAATGCAGCATTAATATCAAAAGCCTCCGCACTAGTGGCGGGTGGTATAGGAGTACTAATAAAATCATTATTATTAGTATTTGAGAAGTCACACAACTTAGTAGTATCTTGAGACATGGTGACCGAGCAAGCACAGTAACAAGCAGGACAAGTAAACTCGCAAGCGACAAAGTAAACTAGCAACAAGCAAAGATAAATATTTTTGTGTTTTTGATTTTTAAGAGACAAACTAAATATAACAGCAAATAAAAAGAAGAACAAGTGAATGAAAATTTGTGCGAAGTTACTTGATAGTTGGTGATGGTATTCCCTGGCAACAGCACCAGAAATCCTTCCAGATGACTGTGATCTGCGTTGGGTTTTCCATGAAGAGGAACGGGTTATCGCAGCACAATGCGGGTAAGTATTTCCCTCAGTTATGAAACCAAGGTTTATCGAACCAATAGGAATACCAATCCTCAACCGTCTTCAGCGGCTGCACACAAAGGAACAAACAACTTGCACCCAACACGGGCAAGAGGGTTGTCAATCCCCTTGATCTCGTTATTTGCAAGCAAATGAGGTGTGTAGATAATTGTTGATAATTGTAAATTCCAAAATAAAATAAAAGGTAAATAATAGCAGCAAGGTAGTAGTAACGTTTGTGAATATATAAGTGAATAGACCCGGGGGCCGTAGTGTTCCCTAGTGGCATCTCTCATGGCAAAGGCATACGGTGGGTAAACAAATTACTGTTGGGCAATTGACAGAAAAGTGAATAATTTTGCGATGTTCACGGCAATGATCATGTGTATATAGGCATCACGTCCATAAGAAAATAGGCCGACTCCTGCCTGCACCTATTACTATTACTCCACTTCAAGAGCGCTTCTATGCTTGCCTCTCTACGTATTAAGTAAAAACAGAGTAATGCTTGGAAAACAATGACATGATGTAGACAAAGTAAACTCAATTAATATGAATAAACCCCATCGTTTTATCCTTAGTAGCAACAACACAAAGACGCATCTTGTCCCCTTCTGTCACTGGGATATAGAAATTCGCCAGGTTGAACCTACTACAACGCAGCACTCCCACTGAAGAAATATTAATCTAGTTGGCCAAACTATCTCAATAGATCGGAGAGCATTACGAAGCTATGATGATCATGCAAATAAGAATCATAATAATCAGAGGTGACTCAAATACTTTTCATGAATAATCTGAATATAAACTCACAATTCATCAGATCCCAACAAACACACCATATAAAGGGATTACATCGGATAGATCAAAGCGAAGATGCGATGAACATTGTATTGAAGATCATAAGAGAGAGAGATTGCCATCTAGGTACTACCTACGGACACGTAGGTCTGTGGTAAACTACTCACACATCATGGTGAGGGCAGCAAGGTTGATGTAGAGGCCCTCCGTGATTGATCTCCCCTCCGGCAGAGTGCCGAAACGGAGGTATAGATGGCCTCCCGTCGGAACAGAGACTTGCGGCGGTGGAAAAAGTGTTTCGGGAGCGCTTCTAGGGTTTTTGGAATATATCTGAATTTATAGGCCAGAGAGGGGCGTCGGAGGACTCACGAGGGGGCCACAAGCCATCTGGCCGTGCCCCCCCAGGGGCGCGGCCTGTTGGCTTGTGCCTCCCTCGTGACTCCTCTCGTCCACTTCCGATGCTTGCAGGGCTTCATATTGTCCAGAAAAAATATATTAAAGTTTCGTGACATTTGGACTTCGTTTGGTAGGGCAAACCTGCAAATCAAAAAACACGCAGAAAACAGCAACTGGCACTGGGCACTGGGCACTGGGTCAATAGGTTAGTGCTCAAATTTTTTTATAAATTGGTAAACAAATGCCCAAAAAGTATCCTAGAATGATAATATATCAGCATGGAACAATCAAAAATTATAGATACATTGGAGATGTATCAGTAGCATATAACTCCATACGAAGTGCACGGGCGTCTCGATGCCTGTTCTCCAACAACTGTGCAATAACCTAAAGTCTCGGAGCCTCCTGAGAGGAATCATAGTAAGCTCCACTAAGGTAACCCTCCTCTCCTGGCAGTGACGCTGGAACATAACAGAACTCCGTGTTCTGAAGCAGTCCATGGTTGGCTCTCATGATGGTCAGCATCGAATAGGCGGCATCCTGAACTGCCATGTCTATGGTAACACCTAATCCATACGACCAGTGAAGCAGCTCTGCAGCTCCAGAGTATGATGGGTATATCCTAACGGTGCAGAGATACTGACTCTGGTTGAAGTCTCGGTACTGCTCCTCCACTGTGTACTCAGGGTACCAGCGGTAACCGGTCTCCATCATAACTCGAACCAGCGTAGCCGTGTGACCCGGTACATCGATGCACCTGGTCAGACGGACAACCTGATGGCGAGGACGAGAAGGCATCTGAAATATAGAGAATAATGCAAATGCATTAGAGCTCCAGGCAGAATTCGGACAGCATAACAGCTGTAAAATGCTCAAAAAGGATTTTGAGACATCCTGCAAAAGATTTGGATAGCATAACCACTCAACATCATGGGTTTCAAGGTTCCAAAATCTATAGTTTTGTCACACCGGCAATACTCGAAACTTGATTTGGGACTCAAACAACATTCCTGCAAGTCTACGGAGTAGTAACTCGTGATCCTAAGAAATATGTGAGAAGCCTAGTTCTTAATCCCCGTAGAAAAGATGAGGGTGACTCAGAATAGAATGACTCGAGAAAAGAAGTAAAAAGAGCCTTACGTTCCCTTCCACACTCAATTCCCTTACATAACTAAAGCATTGCTAGACTCAACTTCGACCAGTTTGGCTTGGTAATCCTACAGTCAGTCAGGCTCTGATACAAACGTTGTCGGGACCCCGATCCTAAGTCATATGAATCCAGCATGTAACATATCACATCACTTTGCGGCCTCACGCACGGTTAACCCCACGGCTGCCACCTTACCTTGGCCGGGACCGTTTGCATCTTTTGGCTCACATATATGAGTATGTCGCTAGCAATCGTATGTCAGAGAACCCGGGTCGACATGACTAGTCATAGACCCAAGTGGCACAACCGTACAGGGACATGCATACATAACCTAGCAGTGCAGCTGTCGGTCATCAGCGTGTGTAGACGAGTCATAGCAAGCTACATGGACTCCATTACACCGCGTGATATTTCCCTGTCGGGACAGACATAGCAGCAAAGAAGGATACATACCGGTCAGTCAATGTGTCCGGAGCAGTAGCAAGCTACCATGGCTCAGTGGAAGCACAAAGAGGTATTTCCCTGTAAAGAGGGCTACTATAGGCACACAACTAGGTGTCGAATCCCACACATACCAATGCATGTCACACATACGCACAACATGCACGATATGCGTAGATACAACATGGTATCACAACAAAACTTTACAACTCAACATTTATTTAAAAGGCTCAGAGAGCCTTGCATAATAGGTTCATACAGGTAGGGTCACATGACCCGACATTCAAGTCATACACACAAAGGCATACAAGCCATGCGGAAGTATAAAGCTGTCTGAGTACAGACAGATGAAACATAAAAGGGCATGTTGCCTGACTATCTACATTCCCCTTCCGAGGGGCCAGGTCGTAGCTGGGATACCAGCTACTCAGCGTCGTCGACGTCTAGATAGAACCCACCAGATGGATCGTGGGTCTCCTCTGCAATAGTTTATTAAGAAAACGTGAGTACAAAGGTACTCAGCAAGTCCTTAAATCAGGCCTAGTCTATTCATGCATATGTATCAACAAGGGGGGTTGTGGGGTTCATGCAGCAAGCCAGCTTTGACTCTTGGCTATCCTGTACTACGACTACCAATACTTTGAATAATTTTGAGAAAGCGTACACGAGTCCACTAACACCACCACAATACACTACCATGGATCCGCTCCCGTCTCCCTACGAGAGTGCCATCCACGGTACTCACACTTGTCTTGATACTTTTATGGGTGACCATTATAGTTGGCTATGAACAACATAAGTCTCCAAGTAGTCCATATCCGAGGACGCGGCTATTCGAACCGATTCATACCCTGCAGGGGTGTACTCCTTCACACACGCTCTCGCCACTTATCGCTATGTGCACGTAAGGCACCTCAGCAATCTTCAAGCGAAAGCCCAGCGAGGGAGTCAGCCACGACCGTTAATCACACAAGACTCTAGTCCAGGTTTATCGCCTATTTGAGACTGAACCCGCACGGAAGTCCGGCCGAAGTTTCTGCTACGGCCTCAAACGATGTGCATAGAGTTCCCAAGCCCACCGTTTGGGTGCCACTTGGTACACCGTGCCACTACCTACCGCGTCGTAGCCCACCCCTAAGGTCAGCGCTATGCACGGCCTCCAGCATAAGCTACAAACACCAGAAACTAATTGCAACTCCTGGACCGAGGACTAGGCGATTAATAAGTCGAGTGGGGTCATATTTCCGGGCCCAGCATGTGGTAGTAGCTAGTCTTGGATCACAAACATGGAACTCTGTTCCTAAGGACGGTTCCAATGAGACAACCCACCATGTACTCCTACATGGCCTCCCATCGCTACCTTTACCAAATCAGGTTCAACATTTAACTCTCGTCATCAGAACACATTTATTTCACTCTGGTTCATCACCCAGATGAATCAGACTTGACACAACTCTAAGCATAGCAAGCATAGCAGGGTAAGGCACATCATGACTCAAGCATCTACCAGGTATGCTAGGTTGCTTGGTTTAGCTATTTACTGTGACAATGACAGGTCATGCAAAGGAATGGGTTCAACTACCGGAACAGGTAACGGTTGAAACGTGTTGTCCTAATGCAATAAATGAGAGCAGGAGCGAGAGTATGGGATTGTATCGGAGATGATCAATGAGGTTGCTTGCCTTGCGTATCAGCGGTGGAATACTCTTTTTCGGTTGGATACTCACGGGTATCCTGCGGAGCAGAGCCTACCGCAACATATACAAAGGAACAATCAATACACACCAAGTGCGACAATATGATGCATGATCATGACATGGCAATATGAGTTGAATGAGCTAATGCAACTAGCTTTAGGATTAAATGAAGTTGGTTTGAACCCGAAGTTCAAATTCAAACTCCACATGTTATGTTACATATTGCATTTGATCAAAATGTCCATGTTCTCCTATTTAGGTTGCTTTGTCATGCATGAGGATGGCACAAATGGATTCATTGGATTTTTCTGATCAATTTTCATATATAAATTATTTTCATCTGACTTACACATTAATTTCTATGATTTTTAGAAGTTTTAATCAATTTCTGGAATTTCCTGAATATCTTAAATACCAGAAAATGATTTACTGCGTCAGCAGGTCAACTGACCATTCCAGGTCAAACCTGACCAGTGGGGTCCACTGGTCAGTGACCCAGGGCTGGCTAGTGCCACTGATGTAGGCTCAGGGATAATCCCGAGTTGACTGGGGCTTTGACCCAGCGTGGGGCCGCTGTCAGTGTCTGTTTGGTTAACTAATTAGCTGGGATTAGTGCTAATGACTGGGCCATGTCAGGCGCCGCCGGAGCTTCACCGGCGGTGACCAAACCGACGGCGGTTTCACGCGCGGAGACCACCAGAGGGTAGCCCGCGCTCGTTTGCATCTAACAGGCGGGTTAGGGGGCTGCGGGGTCACCGGAATCGACGGCGACGACCAAACTGGCGGCGGTCGGAGCTCTGGTTCCATCGAACAGAAGCTACGGAGCTCGGCAAGGGCTACGGGCAGGTGCTCTAGGCTCCTGGGGATGCACTAAGCACGCTAGTGTGCTCAGATACGAGCTGCAGTGCCTCTGGCCACAACGGCGACATGGCCGGCGGCGAGGAGCTCGCGGGCTCGATGAAATCGATGGCTACACTAAGAAATCAAGCGCGGGGAGAGAGGGGATCGACTCGAGGGCTTACCACGGTCTCGGCGAGCAGCTCAGCGGGCTCGGGGATGGCCTGGTGCAGTCGGACGGACGGCAGCGATCTCCGGCGACCCGAGGTTGAAGACGATGGCTTGCGGGCGGTGCAGCACTTCCGGCGTCGAACGGCTCGGTGTGGTCGATGGAGAGGATGAAGGCAGAGCTCCTGGACTCATCGGAGGGGCACGGAGGTGGCTGTGGACACGGCAACTACGGCGACGAGCTCGTGCGGGGTTTGGCCATGGCGGCAGAGGTGGGGCAAAGGGGAGAGGGGTGAAATGAGAGGTGGCCTCGATCGGAACGGCATCCCGTGAGGTTATCCAGCTTGCCAGCGCGACAGGGGGAAGAAGAGAGGTGGCGTGGCGGCCTCGGGCGCGCTGGACGCCGTGCCTACCTTCGCCTCTGCCTTCTAGCAGAGGTTGAAGATGACTGGCTAATGGGCCACGTGGGCTGCACTGCTGCTGGGCCTCAGGTAAGCCTCTTTTTTCCTTTTCCTTTTATTTTTGTCTGTTTCTATTTTTTCTGCTTTCTGTTTTAATTGTTTGGGAAAAAACCCTAAAGACAAAACCCTCGAATTTATTCTGGGCTTTAGGTATAATATTAGTAAGCCCCACAATAAGTTTCAGCATTTTTGGAACAACTAAGATATTTATAGTCATTTAGTTGTCAATTTCAGCAGCATTTCTGGTTTATTTAAAATGCCAAAAAGATTGCTTAAAAGTGCATCACCTCTGATATGTTGTTTCCAACATTTATCAGAGATGGTGGACATTTTTTAAGGCCATTTTGGGTTCATTGAAAACTTAATTATTGGAATTTGTTTATTCAATGAAGTTCTAGGGTTTGTCAATCCCAATTTCAAGTTTAATAAAAATTTAAACATGATGCAACACTCAAACTAGCACAAGCAAGGGGGAAAACTAGGGATGTGACACAGTGTGAATAGTGACTTTGGAATCAACAATATAAGGTCTAAACTTATCACATGCAAACACAACCGCTAAAAATTCCTTCTTAGTAGTAGCATAATTTCTTTGAGCACTGTCTAGGGTCTTACTAGCATAATGAATAACATTTAATTTCTTGTCTACTCTTTGCCCTAGAACAGCACCAACAGCGTAATCACTAGCATAACACATAATTTCAAATGGTAAGTTCCAATCAGGTGGTTGAACAATAGGTGCAGAAATTAAGGCTTTCTTAAGTATTTCAAAGGCTTCTACACAATCATCGTCAAAAACAAATAGGATATGTTTTTAAAGAAGATTAGTTAATGGCCTAGAAATCTTTGAGAAATACTTAATGAAACGCCTATAGAAACCAGCATGACCAAGGAAACTTCTTATACCTTTAACATCTTTAGGACATGGCATTTTCTCTATTGCATCAACTTTAGCTTTGTCTACCTCAATAACTCTTTCAGAAATTTTATGCCCAAGTACTATACCTTCATTCACCATAAACTGGCACTTCTCCAATTCAAGACAAGATTTGTTTCTTCACATCTCTGCAAAACTCGATCAAGGTTGCTTAAGCAATCATCAAAAGAAGTCCCGTAAACGGAGAAATCATCCATGAAGACCTGAACAATCTTTTCACAAAAGTCAAAGAATGTAGCAGTCATACAACTTTGAAAGGTAGCAGGTGCATTGCATAAACCAAAAGGCATACGTCTATAAGCATAGGTTCCGAATAGGCATGTAAAAGTAGTTTTCTCTTGGTCTTCTTTAGACACAGGTATTTGAGAAAAGCCAGAATATCCATCAAGAAAGCAAAAATGTGTATGCTTCAACAATCTCTGTAACATTTGATCAATAAAAGGCAAGGGGTAATGATCTTTTCTAGTAGCTTTGTTTAATTTCCTGAAATCAATTACCATCCTATAGCCAGTTACTATCCTTTGTGGGATGAGTTCATTTTTATCATTAGGAACAACAGTTATACCCCCTTTCTTAGGAACACAATGAACGGGACTTACCCATGTACTATCAGCTATGGGATAGATTATACCTGCCTCCAGAAGCTTTACTATTTCAGTTCTTACCACTTCTTTCATTTTAGGATTCAAGCGGCGTTGATGATCAACGACAGGTTTAGCATCCGGTTCCATATTAATCTTGTGCTGACATAGAGTGGGACTAATGCCCTTAAGATCATCAAGAGTATATCCAATAGCAGCCCGGTGCTTCTTCAGAGTTTTAAGTAACCTCTTTTATTCATGCTCTGAAAGGTTAGCACTAATAATAACATGATATATCTTCTTGTCATCAAGATAAACATATTTCAAAGTATCAGGTAATTTCTTTAGCTCAAACACGGGATCTCCCTTAGGTGGGGGAGGATCCCCTAAGATCTCAACAGGCAAATTATGTTTAAGGATAGGTATTTGTCTAAAGAATATCTCATCTATTTCATTTCTCTCATTCATATGCATATCATTCTCATGGTCTAGCAAGTATTGTTCTAAAGGATCAGTAGGAGGCACAACAATAGAAGCAAGACCAATAATTTCATCTTTATTAGACAATTCCTTCTCATGTGGTTGTCTACCAAACTTAGAGAAATTAAATTCATGAGACACATCACCAAAACTTACTTTAACCTTTTCGGTAACACAATTAATTTCAGCATTAACGGTATTCAAGAAAGGTCTACCAAATATAATGGGACAAAAAATATCTTGTTGTGAACCAAGTACTAAGATATCAGTAGGGTACTTAATTTTTCCACACAAGACTTCAACATCTCTAACAATCCCAAGCGGTGAAATGGTGTCTCTGTTTGCAAGCTTAATAGTGACATCGATATCTTCAATCTCAGAGGGTGCTATGTCATTCATAATTTCTTGATATAAGGTAAAAGGTATATCACTAACACTAGCACCAATGTCACACAAGCCATGATAACAATGATCTCCAATCTTAACAGAAACAACGGGCATGCCAGCAACTGGTTTATTTTTCTCTAACTCACCCCGCTTGTTTCTAACAGATTTTGCAATTCTAGTAGCTTCAGCACAGAAGTAAATGACCTGTCCATCAATATTATCAACTAGGAGATCTTTAACCATAGTAATATTAGGTTCTACATTTATTTGTTCAGAAGGTTTAGGTGTTATAATATTGTTTTTATTAACCACAGTTATAGCCTTAACATGTTCCTTAATCCTATCAGGAAAAGGTGGTTTCTCAATGTAAGCAGTGGGCACAACTGGATCAACATGGCAAACAATTGTTTCTTCCTGAACCATAATGGGTTCCTCTAATAATTCTTCAATAGGTGGATGAAATTTAAACCACTTCTCTTTAGGGAGATCAACATGAGTAGCAAATGATTTACAGAAAGAAGCTACTATCTCGGAGTCAAGCCCATATTTATTCCTAAACTTATGAAAAGTATCAGTTTCCATAAAAGATTTAACACAATCAAACTCAAGCTTTATACCTGACTCTTTACCTTTGTCGAGTTCCCAATCTTCAGAGTTGCATTTAATTCTTTCTAGAAGATTCCATTTGAATTCAATAGTTCTTTTCATGTAGGAACCAGTGGAAGAAGAATCGAGTATTAATTGATCATCATGAGAAAGCCGAGCATAAAAGTTTTGTATAATCATTTCTCTTCAGAGCTCATGGTTGGGGCAAGTGTGCATCATATATTTAAGCCTCCTCCAAGCTTGAGCGATCCTTTCTCCTTCACGAGGCCAAAAATTATATATGTAATTCCGATCACAGTGAACTAGATGCATAGGATAAAACTTCTGATGAAATTTTAGCTTCAAGCGATTCAGTCCCATGATCCAATATCATCCAATAGCCTATACCAAATCAATGCTTTTCCCTCCAAAGATAAAGGGAAAACCTTCTTCGTGACTTTGTCCTCAGATAAACCTGCAAGCTTAAATAATCCACAAATCTCATCTACATATATCAAGTGCAAATCAGGATGAGTTGTATCGTCTCCTGCATAAGGATTAGCTAGCAGTTTCTCTAACATACCTGATACTTGTGATCTGCGTTGGGTTTTCCGTGAAGAGGAATGGGTGATGCAGCATAGTATGGATAAGTATTTCCCTCCGTAGAGAACCAAGGTTTATCGAACCAATAGGAGTAACGGTCAACCACCATCTTCAGCGACTGCACACAAAAGAGCAAACACTTATACCCAACGTGGAAAGAGGGTTGTCAATCCCCTTGGTCTCGTTATTTGGAAGTAAATGAAGTGTGTAGATGATAGTAGATAATTGTAAATTGCAAAATAAAATAAAAGACAATAAATGGCAGCAAGGTATTGAAAGCGTTTGTAAACTTATAAGTGAATAGGCCCGGGGGCCATAGTTTTCCCTAGTGGCATCTCCCATATAGTAAGCATACGGTGGGTAGACAAATTACTGTTGGGCAATTGATAGAAAAGCGCATAGTTATGCAATCTTTATTCACGACAATGATCATGTATATATAGGCATCACGTCCATAAGCAAATAGGCCGACTCCTGCCTGCACCTATTACTATTACTCCACCCATCGACCGCTATCCAGCATGCATCTAGAGTATTAAGTAAAAGAGAGTAATGCTTGGAGAACGATGACATGATGTAGACAAGGAGAATTCAATTAAAATGAACTAACCCCATCATTTTATCCTTAGTGGCAGCAATACAAAGGCGTGTCTTGTCCCTTTCTGTCACTGAGCTATAATGATCATGCAAATAAGAATCATAATATTCAGAGGTGACTCAAATACTTTTCATGAATAATCTAAAGATAAACCCACAATTCATCGGATCCCAACAAACGCACCGCACAAAAGACTTACATCGGATAGATCAAAGCGAAGATGCGATGATCATTGTATTGAAGATCGAGACAGAGAGAGAGATAACCATCTAGGTACTAACTACGGACCCGTAGGTCTGTGGTGAACTACTCACACATCACCATGGGAGCAGCAAGGATGATGTAGGAGCCCTCCGTGATCGATTCCCCCTCCGGCAGAACACCGGAAAAGGTCTCCAGATGGGCACCCATCGGAACAGAGACCTGCGGTGGTGGAAAAAGTGTTTTGGGATGCTCCTTAGGGTTTTTAGGATTTTAGAGAATTTATAGGCCAGAGAGGGGCACCGCAGGGCACCCGAGGGAGGGGCCATGCAACAGGGCGCGGCCCACCCCCAGGGCGCGCCCTGTTGCGTGGTGCCTCCCTCGTGGGGCCCATGGCCTCCTTCCGAAACTTCCAAGTCTTCTTTTGGTCCACAAAAAATCATATTAAAGTTTTGTGGCAATTGGACTTCGTTTGGTACTGTAAACCTGAAAAGCCAAAAACATGCAGAAAACAACAACTGGCACTGGGTTAATAGGTTAGTGCTCAAAAATAATATTAATTGGTAAATAAACACCCAAAAAGTATCCTAGAATGATAATATAATAGCATGGAACCATCAAAAATTATAGATGCGTTGGAGACATATCAGCATCCCCAAGCTTAATTCCTGGTCGTCCTCGAGTAGGTGAATGATAAAAACAGAATTTTTGATGTGACATGGTACCCAACATGTAATCTATTGCAGGTCTGTTCATTGAGAAACGATGAATTAATAAACATCAACATAGTAATATTTATAAACATAAGCAACATAGTCATCAAGTTTTAAAGTATACGATCCGAAAAGAATGTTCACCCCCTATTCATTTTATCATATTAGAATAGCATGGCTCCGTCTTCACCACATAAATTCAAATGTCAAGCACCACGGTGTCAAGTCAGGCAATTGGATCATACTTTTTAACGTGCTTCAGCTTTTTATTACTTGCGCAATATATGAGCGTGAACCATGCATGGACATAGCATAAAGGTGGAATAGAATATGGTGGTAGGTTTCAAAGGGGTGAAAAGTGGAGAAGAAAGTCTCACATCAACTAGGCATATCAAAGGGCTATGGAGATGCCCACTAATAGATATCAATGCGAGGAGTAGGGATTGTCATGCAACGGATGCACTAGAGCTATAAGTGTATGAAAACTCAACTGAAGCTAATTGGGTGTGCATCCAACTTGCTTGCTCATGAAGACCTCGAGCATTTGAGGAAGCCCGTCATCGGAATATAAAAGCCAAGTTCTATAATGAAAAATTCCCACTAGTATATGTCAGTGATAAACAAGAGACTCTATATATGAAGAACATGGTGCCACTTTGAGGCACAAGTGTGGAATAAGAGGTAGTAGCACTGTCCTTTCTCTCTTTTCTCTCATTTATTTATTTATTTATTCTTTTTTTCCTTTTTCTCTTTTTTTCCTTTTTTTTATTTTTCGTCCGGAGTCTCATCCCGACTTGTGGGGGAATCATTGTCTCATCGTCCTTTCCTCACTGAGACAGTGCCCTAATAATGATGATCATCACATTTTTATTTACTTATAACTCATCATGAAAAACTGTATGACTCTATATGAATGCCTCTGACAGTGTACCAGGATGTGCAATGATCGAGCGTAACATGTATCAAAAAATGATGAACGATGGCTTTGCCACAAATACTATGTCAGCTTATATGATCATGCAAAGCAATATGACAATGGAAGTACAAGTCATATGATGTGACGGTGGAAGTTGCATGGCAATATATCTCGGAATGGCTATGGAAATGCCATGATAGGTAGGTATGGTGGCTGTTTTGAGGAAGATATAATGAGGCTTATGTGCAATAGAGTGTATCATGTCACGGGGTTTGGATGCACCGGCGAAAGTTGCACCGATCCTCGAGGTGAGAATGGGCTATGCACGGTACCGAAGAGGCTAGCAAATATGTGGAGTTGAGAGTGCGTATATCCATGGATTCACATTAGTCATAAAGAACTCACATACTTATTGCAAGATTTTATTAGCTCTCTCGAAGCAAAGCACTACTCGCATACCCCTAGGGAGGAGGTTGGTAGGATTTAACCATCGCGCGCCCCCGAGCTAAACAACACTAGGATTTCAACGAGTAATAAGTATGCTCACACATCATCATCATGCCATAAAAATATTTAGATGAACAGCAAGTTAACAACTTCTAATTCATGATACCTTTATTAACCAATGATCATGCAATCATGCTCTTTCACATTACCACATTAATACCATTAACCATGATTTCTCTTTTATGTGCTACATGTGATTTTGATTATGCACTCATTGAATACCTCTTATTTTTGGACTAGTCTTATAGCCCATGCAAATTACCATCGCAATTTATTAACTCTCAAACAAATATAAGTGAAGAACGAGAGTGCAATTATTTCTATTAAATCTATACGCCACCGTGCTCTAAAAGATATAAGTGAAGTACTAGAGCAACTGCTAAGCTCAAAAGATATAAGTGAAGCACATAGAGTATTCTAATAAATTATGGTGATAGTATGTCTCTCTCAAGTGGGTGCGTGCAGCAAATAATGATTGTGGGAAACTAAAACAAAAATCAAACTAAAGCAAATGACGCTCCAAGCAAAACTCATATCATGTGATGAATAAAAATATAGCTCCAAGTGACATACCGATGGATTGAGACGAAAGAGGGGATGCCTTCCGGGGCATCCCCAAGCTTAGAGACTTGAGTCTTCCTAGAATATTACCTTGGGGTGCCTTGGTAATCCCCAAGCTTAGGCTCTTGCCGCTCCTTATTCCTTCGTCCATCGCGATAACACCCAAAACTTGAAAACTTCAGCACACAAAACTCAACAGAAAACTCATGAGATCCGTTAGCATAATAAACATATCAAATACTTTAGGTACTGTTATAAATTGATTCATACTTTATTATTACATAAGGTACTGTATTCTAACTTCTACATGACTTATACCCCCCGATATAATCCATAGCATCATCAAAACAAGCAAACTATGCAAGCAAAAACAGAATCTGTCTAAAACAGAACAGTCTGTAAAGATCTGTTTGGAAGCTATACTTATGTATCTCCAAAAATTCTGAACAATTAGTAGAACCTGGGGAATTTTTATAGCAATATTTTTTAAAAATTTCAAGAATTTACCATGCTCCAGTGGAGAACCAAAAATTCTGCACTGGAGGGGAAAGTTTCTGTTTTTGCACAGCATCAATTATACTCATCATGCAAATTATCCCAAAGGCTTTACTTGGCAAAAAAAATAATTAAAACATAAAAATACAATCATTACAGAGGCAACAATCATGTCATGACACACAAACAGAAATAAAAAGCAAGAAAACAAGATAACTATTGGGTTGCCTCCCAACTAGCGCTATTGTTTTACGCCCCTAGCTAGGCATAACGCATATGATCAAGTGTTGTCATCCTTGACATCAAGCTCCTCAATAACACAACCATGATTATTAGGAACAATAGGGGGCTTGAGAATAGGGTATTTTATCAAGTTTATAAAGTTGGGATGCACACTAATCATTTTGAGATCTTCGTTTCTTTTGGTAGGAGGGCTACTAATGCTCTTGGGAACATATATGAACTTGGGACTTTTATTTCGAGAAGTACTAGCATTAGATTTTGTGGGTGTGAAAGCGGAACCTACTTTATCAATGACTTCCTCCATTTTATCAATCCTATTCAAACTTTGTTCTACCCTCTCATCAATAATTGTATCCTTCTCCTTTAAAGTTTTCAAAGTTATTCCTACCCGTGACCCAAATTGAGTGATATGATTGTGAAGTTTTTTATCTAACTCCTCAATTTGTTCATTAGTAGTCATTTTCTTTTCAATAGCATCAAGTCTTTGCATAACATGTTCCATGGTCCAAATAGCTTCATTAATAATAATAGGAGGTGACCTACCAAATTTTCCATGGCCTTAAAAGCATCCGAAGTGTGACTCATTAAGAAATTACCACCGGTAATAGTATCAAGTACGAATCTATACGAAGTAGTAATACCAACATAGAAATTACGAAGCAAGATGTTAGGGGATTGCTTATGAGTTGATTTATTTTGAGCATTGCAAATCCTATACCATGCATCTTTCAAACTTTCTCCTGTCCTTTGTTTAAAAGTGAGTACCTCATTATCGGGAGTAACGAGAACAAAAGAAGAACTAGCGATAGCGATAAGCGACAAGTAAACTAGTAACAAGCAAAGATAAATATTTTTGTATTTTTAATTTTTATGAAGCAAACTAAATATATAGAAAATAAAAATAAGAAAAAGTGAATGATAATTTGTGCGAAGTTACTTGATAGTTGGTTGATGATACTCCCCGGCAACGGCGCCAGAAATCCTTCCTGATACTTGTGATCTGCGTTGGGTTTTCCGTGAAGAGGAATGGGTGATGCAGCACAGTATGGATAAGTATTTCCCTCAGTAGAGAATCAAGGTTTATCGAACCAATAGGAGTAACGGTCAACCACCGTCTTCAGCAACTGCACACAAAAGAGCAAACACTTGCACCCAATGCGGCAAGAGGGTTGTCAATCCCCTTGGTCTCGTTATTTGCAAGTAAATTAAGTGTGTAGATGATAGTAGATAATTGTAAATTGCAAAATAAAATAAAAGACAATAAATGGCAGCAAGGTATTGAAAGCGTTTGTAAACTTATAAGTAAATAGACCCGGGGGCCATAGTTTTCCCTAGTGGCATCTCCCATATAGTAAGCATACGGTGGGTAGACAAATTACTGTTGGGCAATTGATAGAAAAACGCATAGTTATACAATCTTTATTCACGGCAATGATCATGTATATATAGGCATCACGTCCATAAGCAAATAGGCCGACTCCTGCCTGCACCTATTACTATTACTCCACCCATCGACCGCTATCCAGCATGCATCTAGAGTATTAAGTAAAAGAGAGTAATGCTAGGAGAACGATGACATGATGTAGACAAGGAGAATTCAATTAAAATGAACTAACCCCATCGTTTTATCCTTAGTGGCAGCAATACAAAGGCGTGTCTTGTGCCTTTCTATCACTGGGATATAGAGCACCGCCAGATTGAACCCACTACAACGCACCCCTCTCACTGAAGAAATATCAATCTAGTTGGCCAAAGTATTTCAATAGATCGGAGAGATTTACGAAGCTATAATGATCATGCAAATAAGAATCATAATATTCAGAGGTGACTCAAATACTTTTCATGAATAATCTGAACATAAACCCACAATTCATCGGATCCCAACAAACGCACCGCATAAAAGAATTACATCATCGGATAGATCAAAGTGAAGATGCGATGATCATTGTATTGAAGATCAAGAGAGAGAGAGAGATAGCCATCTAGGTACTAACTATGGACCCGTAGGTCTATGGTGAACTACTCACACATCACCATGGGAGCAGCAAGGATGATGTAGGAGCCCTCCGTGATCGATTCCCCCTTCGGCAGAATACCGGAAAAGGTCTCCAGATGGGCACTCGTCGGAACAGAGACTTGTGACGGTGGAAAAAGTGTTTCGGGATGCTCCTTAGTGTTTTTAGGATTTTAGAGAATTTATAGGCCAGAGAGGGGCACCAGAGGGCACCCGAGGGAGGGGCCACGCACTAGGGCGTGGCCCACCTCCAGTTCTTCTTTTGGTCCAGAAAAAATCATATTAAAGTTTCGTGGCAATTGGACTTCGTTTGGTACTGTAAACCTGAAAAGCCAAAAACATGCAGAAAACAGTAACTGGCACTGGGTTAATAGGTTAGTGCTCAAAAATAATATTAATTGGTAAATAAACACCCAAAAAGTATCCTAGAATGATAATATAATAGCATGGAACAATCAAAAATTATAGATGCGTTGGATACGTATCAATACCCAAAGGAATCTCATAATAAATATTTTCAGAAAGTTCAGTAGGTTGGGGAGCGGCTTTTGCCACTTCCGTCCGAGGTGAAGATACCCCAAACAAACCACTCAAAGGATGACTATCCATAGTGACAAGCAACAGTAAATTTCAGCACGTACCGAAAATGTTTCCTTACCAAAGGCGCTTCACTCCCTGGCAACGGCGCCAGAAAAGAGTCTTGATGACCCACAAGTATAGGGGATCAATCGTAGTCCTTTCGATAAGCAGTTTTCAGCAAGGTATTCTCTGCAAGTGCTGTGAGTAACAATGATAGGTAGTTTTGCAGCAAGATAATTCGTAACAAGTGACAAGTAACAATAGTAGCAAATGTGCAGCAAGGTAGCCCAATCCTTTTTATAGCAAAGGACAGGCCTGAAAGTACTCTTATATAAAGCAAGCGCTCCCGGGGACACATGAGAATTTCTGTTTAGTCATGTTCATCATGTTGAGTTCATTCGCGTTTGTTACTTTGATAATTTGATATGTGGGTGGACCGGTGGTAAGGTGTTGTTCTTACTTGAACAAGCAACCCACTTATGATTACCCCCTCTCGCAAGCATCCGCAACTACGAAAGAAGAATTAAGATAAATCTAACCATAGCATGAAACATGTGGATCCAAATCAGCCCCTTATGAAATAACACATAAACTAGGATTTAAGCTTCTGTCACTCTAGCAACCCATCATCTACTTATTACTCCATAATGCCTTCCCTTAGGCCCATAATATGGTGAAGTGTCATGTAGTCGACGTTCACACGACACCACTAAAGGAAGCAACAACATACATATCATCAAAATATTGAACGAATATCAACTTCAAATGATTACTTATAACAAGACTTCTCCCATGTCCTCAGGAACAAAAGTAACTACACACAAATCATCACCATGTTCAAGATCAGAGGTGTAATAATAATGATTAAGGATCTAAACATATTATCTTCCACCAAATAAACCAACAAACATCAACTACAAGATGTAATCAACACTACTACTAACCCACAGGTACCAATCTGAGGTTTGAGACAAAAATTGAATACAAGTGATGAACTAGGGTTTGAGATGAGATAGTGCTGGCGAAGATGTTGATGAAGATTGGTCCTTCCACGAAGGAGGAAGCGTTGGTGATGACGATGGCTTCGATTTCCCCCTTCCGGAGGGAAGTTTCCCCGACAGAATCTCTCTGCCGGAGAGCAAAAGGGCCTATGCCCAGGTTTCCGCCTCAAGACGGCGGCGCTTCGTCCCGAAAGTATCTTATTATTTTTTCTAGGTCAAAACCCATCTTATAGCAGAAGAGGGAGACCAGGGCACCTGGGAGGTGGTCCCAAGCCATCAGGGCGCGCCTAGGGGGGGTGGGCGCGCCCTGTTGGCTTGGCGCCAACAGGTGGCCCCCCTCTGGTATATTTTTTATCCATAAGTTCCCATATATTCCACAAAAAATCTCCGTGAAGTTTCAGGTCATTTGGAGTCCAGTGAATTTTCAGCCTTTTTCTTGGTTTTCAGGTCCAGAATTCCAGTTTTCGGTAATTTCCCTCTTTGTGATGTACCTTATAAATTCAGAGAGAAAAGGCATAAGAATTGTATCATAATGTGGAATAATAACCAAGAATAACATAAATATCGATAAGAAATCATGATGCAAAATGGACGTATCAGTAATCTCTCCCAATATAGTGAAGTTTATCTAGCTGGTGTTCGTGGTTTATTCGCCTTCGCATTGGAGGGGTTTTCCACGTTAAAATCTTGTGTCCCTCTGTGTTGTTTCGTTCTCTATTTCCTGTCGTGTCATACTTTTGCTACTAATCATAGGTTTATGCTCCCAGATGAGGTTTGTATGAGTTTGTTTATATTAGATTTCTAGGCGCCTAGGTTCTAGGTCTTTTTTGGAGCTTTTTTAGGTTGTTTATGTTGAACTTATCTTGTAATTGTCGTTTTCTCTCTCTTCTATAAATTTACATGCAGTCCTCATGCATGGTTCCAAAAAAATTGATTCACTCCATCTAATGCACATCATCGTCTTTATTGTTTTTCCATCTATATCAGCAATGATTACAATTAATAAAACAAAGGCTCAATATATACATATAAAAATAAATAAATAAAACCATGATAATAGCTCCTTAAAGGAATTATTCATCTCTTAATAAAAAATCAACGACAAGAATTACAGATATGATCGTAATCACGGTAGGCAACTCCTATGATCTAGACATGCCCCCACCCCGGGTGGCGCCTCTTCTTCCATGATATTCATGGTGTCTTGGCGTAGTATATGCTATTGTTTTCTTTAAATCCGTAAGAAAGGGCAGGCCCAAGATTATGAGTAGCATCCTAACATGAGTGACGAACTCCCCACCAATGCTTAGATGCTTGGCATGGAACCTAGCCCCACAATTATGTGCCATATAGCAAAGCATCTCGACCCAGACCGCCGCGATCAGCTCCCACCGATTACATGCTTTAGTGATCTGGAGCAATTCCTTGTAGACACACTGAGCCTGATGAAGTCCAGCGTACCTATAACTAACCGGAGGGTCATAGCGCATCTGATGGCTCAAGTGGTACTTGTGATCAACGCCGCCGCAGCCATGAAGATAACCCTCCACCTCCTTTTGAGCCCTCCCAACCAAGTACAGCCCGTCGCTGCCGACCATCACCTTATGCTTTACGACGAGGTGCATCATGTAATTCGACAACTCCATGCATGTGGTTCTAAGCTCGGAGTTGTCATCGGCCTCTATGGTGAAGAAGCAAAAGTCGGTCGTGTAATGCCAAATGATGACATTGGACACGAAATCCTGGCCTTGGATGCAGCTAGCCTCCAGTGCTCGTTGAGCAGCCATTGAGCTCTCATGGTGCATCGCCACGAGCGACCACTGAGCCCACAGGCCATGGAACCTGGTCAAGTTCCACTCCTTGACTCGTGGAGTGGTCACTACTTGAAGTAACCTGTCAAGGACTGCCTTCTTCAGCTCTGGAGAGGCAGCAACAAGTGTGGTGTTCCCTTTGATGCCTGTGTATCGCAACATCTTCTCCCATAGACCGGCGCCAGCTGCCTGCTTTTCTTGTATGCACCCACCAATTAAATTGTACTGTGCAAGATTTCCTGACCACTCCCCTCTGGTTTTGTTGCCTAGGTGGAGATGCCTGAGTGCATTATCAAATATTTCACCTGCCCATTCACATAGGCAACAGTAACAAAAAGATAACCATGCCCCTGGTATGATAATGTATGACCAATATGATGAGATGCAGCCCATGAAGATGGAAGATACCTCCAGCGCGATCGCGCCGATTAGCAGTATGTAAGACACCGTGACATCAGCTTCTTTATACTTGGTGAGATCAGCCCCCACAAATAGCACAAGAGCTGCAGAGGTTAAGCCAAAAGAAACCAAGCGGTGGGTTGCACTGCACATTGGGCCAATCTCACAGAATAGGTCAAGGAACATGTAACGCGACCCAAACTTGGTATACAGGTAGTCATAGATCAAGGATAGATGGATGTCCGCCAACTTATAGGCCATATGGACCCGATCCTCTGAGGATTGTGACTTCTTCACAGCATTGACGATCGTCGAAACTCCATTGATACTCACGGACTTGGAAGGGCTCACGTCCATAAAAATATCCAAGACTCCTCCAAAGCGGAATGCGGCTAAACTCAGCAGCCGTGTGAAATCCTTCTCTTGCTTATTGGAAATGATTTCAACTAGTGTATCATAATATTGTATTGCATTCATGCCCAAGTCATATGAGGCCTGAGCAACAATGGACTTACTGCCGGGTGTCCATGATCCCACTCTATACAGTGCCCATGTTCTCTCGGCGTATTTGATCATCCCCGAGATGAACATGAGCACCATGGGGGCATGCAGCTGCTTGTCTAGGTGCCGCCATTGCTTGCCAACGACATAGACTGCCAGCGCCACCTGGCTGGTGAGGTTGAGCAAGTGCCGCTTCCACAGGTCGCTGTCTTCCATGGAGAAGGCCGTGATGGTGTCTGGCCCGCCGAGGTGGAGCAGCAAGAATGGAGCCCAGAGGACCACCAACTGGCGCCGCACGTCATCGACGTGAAATGTGAGGCGGCCAAGAATGAAGATAGCCACATAGTCAGCTGACAAGTAGGCCAGCCACAGCAGCACTTTGAGCACCCTGGAGGTGCTGCGTTTGCGCATGACCGCAAAGAAGAGGAGAAAAACTTGCAGGGTGAAGCTCGTTAACACCAGGCAATTGATCTCCCACACGCTCCACAGTTGCTGAGCGCGCACGCCCAGGGAACTGAAACGTATATATGGTTCGCCGTCAGAGAAATATATGGGATGATGTACAATTGATTAGTACCACTACCAAGGGGAAATACGCAATTCATTCTAGAATAAGATTTAAGTTAACTAGCTAACAATATATACAAAAGGAGCAAACAATTTAAAATAGTATTTTCAGAAGGAAAAAACAGAGTTCATTGGATCTTTTTTACAGATACCTGTGGTGTTGTTCCTTGAGCGGGCGCGTCATGGCGTTGCGGTTCCTCAGCACCCTCATTTCGCTCGAGTTGCAGTTAATTTAAGAGGTACAAACGGAGATGTAAGTCCCTCTTCATGGACTCGACTCACAATCCTATATGCTTTGGACCGAAGGTCGCTGCAGCACGGAGTTGCCCATTTGCTTTGCTTCTCAATGCGTTTTGCTTTCTTGCTTTGCGTGCATATTGGGGGCGGCATATATTCTTTCCTTGATTGGATGACCTCACGCTTGGTACATACTACATTTCTTTGCTACTTTATTTATATCTATCTATCTAACTATCTATCTATATCTATCCTCTATAACACTAAGTTCCCTAGTTTTAAAGATTCCACATTCAATTGAAGTCTTCAATTAAAAGTTTAAAACTGAATCACTCGATTTTGACCGGGTCAACAATTTTTCAAAGTTCCCACATTCAATTCTTTTATACTATACACTATATTTTTTAATTTATAAGGCCTCACAATTAATTGAGGTATTCACTTAAGAATTGGATCACCCGATTTTGACCGGGTCTGCAATTTCTCAAGCTCTCCCATTCAAGTTTTTTAATTCACTAAGTTTCCTAATTTTGAATCTCTTTTATTCATATTTTAAATTTGGTTTACGATTTTGACTAGGTCAACGATTTCGCAAATCAATCAACATCAACCGGTCTATAAAAAACATATCAATCTCGCGCACCCTCACACCATCTAAAAAAGAAGCGTCATCATATGTTAATGTAGCATCAATATAGTACATGCAGCCACCGACGCACCAATCTCACGCACCCTCCCACCAAATCATCGTATTATAAATAAAAATAAAACACACTTCATCATCTCCCCCACCCGCCAAACCGATCAGTTCCAAAATATAAGGGGTATTATTTTTTGAAAAGTTAAATTTTTAAACTTTGACCAAGTTCAGAGTAAAAATATCGACATCCACATTATTAAAAATAAGTATCAAATTTATTTTATGATGAATGTAATCATACCGATTTGATATTATGGTATTGATATATTTATCTACAAATTTGATCAAATTTAAAACATTTGACTTTTCAAAAAAGTAATACATCTTATATTTTGAAGCAGAGTGGTTTTTTTTATAAGAAACCCAACAACATCAACGGCACAACAAAGTGCGTCCAACCCTTCTAATCTAGTACCTATACTAATTATAGACTCCCTAAAAATTACCATGTTAACTAGAAATTACGAGTCATTTATCTGGTGGGGCCAAACTATTACTGTGTAGATCTTCCGAATTTTTTCAAGTCAAAAATTGATCCGAACTGCATGTAAACATGACCCTGCCTATACATAATCCCCAAGTGGGTCGAGCTTATATAACATCCGTAGTTGCCCTTTAGATCTCTCACGTATCGTTCTCTCTCTCTCTCATCATGTCTCTCTCCCAAGCTCTCACGTATCGCAGAAAAAATTCTCATAAAACGACTGATATTTACAATGCATTATGGTAATCTTTTTCGTAAGGAAAACTGGCCGATTGTTGCTCTCTCTCTCTCTCTCTCTCTCTCTCTCTCTCTCAACCTCTTTGAGTATTTAAATTAGTACGATACCACTAGATGACTCACCATGTAAATCACTTAAAATTACATTCTTATTTTTTACTGCTAAATTAACACTATTGAGTGGTAGGAGGATAAGTGGATTCTCTTCCAAAGACCAACGAATCATTGATGTCTTCAACCACAAAGTGTTGAACTCAAGCGCAACACAGAAATTATACTAAAAGTGTTGGATTTGGTCCCACCATCATGGGAACAGGTAGGCATTTAAAAAAATGTTGGGAGACGACTACAAAAGAAGTAATAAAAGCACAAACTTGGATTGTTGGAGTGAGCCTATTCTGAACTACATAGGAACCTCTGGTTGGTTTTGAATTGATTTTCCAAACCCATTATTGGAGGACACCATGATAAGCGTATTCAGAAATCAATCACACGCTCACCCCCAATGGCCGCCACGTGCGGACGTGACCCCACACACACTTGCTCCTCCCTCGCTCCCCCAATGGCTACATCGTGCGTGCCTCGCCTCGCGGCCCAACTACGGCCCCATCTGTGTCGCAGGCTTGGCATAGACCTTTAGCCCGTGCCGGGCTGGGATCGTGGGGAGCAACTAGTTGAGGAGTACTCCCTGGGAAGCCCCTCAACGATTACTCCCACGCGCCGCCACTTGGCGCGCGTTCTCAGTCGCCGCCACGTTCCCTTCGGATTTTATTTTATTTTATTTTTTCGCACGCGTTTTTGGCTTTTTAGATTGGTTTTTCCCAGTTTTTTTGGTGTTCCGGTTTTTTACCGGTCTTTGTTAGCTTTTGGACAAAAAAAATCAAAAAAAAAATTTGCGTGAAAAAACGCGTTTTCTATTTTTTCCCGCGAGAGACACGGTTTTGCTTCCGCGAGAGGCACGGCCGTGCCTCTCGGAAAGGAAAAAAAAACGCATTTTCTTTTTTTTTGCGAGAGGCACGGTTTTGTTTCCTCGAGAGGCACGGTTTTGCTTTCACGAGAGGCACGGGAAAGGGAAAAAAACGCGTTTTTTTTTTCGCGAGAGGCACGGTTTTGATTCCGCGAGAGGCACGGTTTTGCTTTCGCGAGAGACACGGCCGTGCCTCTCGGAAAGGGAAAAAAATGTGTTTTCTGTTTTTTTTTGCGAGAGGCACGGTTTTGCTTTCGCGAAAGGCACGGCCGTGCCTCTTGGAAAGCGAAAAAACGCGTTTTCTGTTTTTTTTTCCCGCGAGAGGCACGGTTTTTTCGTCCGGTTTTTTTCGTTAAAAAAAAGTTCGTCAAAACCTATCAACATGGGATCTAGTTTTGAAGATGTCGACGCGAGAAACCCAACGGTGAAAACGGTTCGAGATTTGGACGCACGGTTTAGGAGATAAAACGTTTTAGAAATACGGATCTACGAAAAAAGGAAAACTCCTAGGTTTTGACAAGTGGCACACATGCAACCTGAAAAGGTGGGAGTGATCTTTGAAAGGAGTACTCCTCAATTAGTGGGGATCGTGACGTTCCCGAAACGCGTTTTTTTTTAGACACGTTCCAGGAACGCATGCTATTCGGCTGGCCGCGTAGCACGGCCCAGATGGCCAGGTATGCGCTGGCTCGAGAGAACGGCCCGCATGCCGAACTGTGCCCAAAGCCCGGGACGGCGACTGTATAGCAGGAAGCTTGAAATACCTTGGCATCTAACGTAATATTTGGACACGATGTGATGTTGCGGGCATCTGCTTCCTACAGATCTTCTTTGGCCATAAATGTATTGGTTGTGTCTTGAATCTATTTTGCCCAATGCACGGATGTTTGGTGTAGATACAGTTCACTGAATGAAAATGATAGTTGTCGTCTTATTTAATCTGATCTTGCTTGAAAAAAATATATGATAGTTTTCGTTAGGACTTGCACTTATCTGAAACTGATGTAGTCTTCTAGAAATTAAAAATAGTTGAACGGGTAAAGTATGTTCCAATACCATGTGGATTTACGGGTCTGCGCAGACATGTTAAAGGATGCTAGTAGAAATTATGGAACCTAAATAGCCAAATTAAGTTCAGTCATCTGATCATCTCATTTCATCCCTTGCACAGAAGATACTAATTTTCTAACCATTGAACATATAATTCAGATTGTATCCTACAATAGATTGTGCATAAAAGCATAGTTCCTAGCACACTAAACTGTTTCAGGTTTGTTGTTACAGATTTCTTGTCACTGTGTTTGCCACCTGAGTGCCTCATTATTTATGCTGATTCAGCCCATGATGCGTTGCGACACCCGGATGTCCGCGCACCATAGGGAACGCTCAGAGCGGGAGTTCTGACGGTCCACTAATTCACAAGTTTCGCCGCCTTGGAGTCGATGACAATAGAAATGGACGTCTACTTTTTCCTACTAGTAAATGTGCACGTGCAACGTCTCGTCTTTTGAATTCTAGTTACGGTTCGCAACATTTATTAATCAACATCATCCATTATTGAAGTAAATCTAAGAAAGTATTTCTTTGTGCAATCAGTAAAGCCTCGTTCCATGGAAGAGATATTTTCTATAGCTTCGTTCTCAACAAACTTCAATGTGTACCAAAGTTAGCTTCAATGGATCCATACCATGATGGATACGCAGTATACAACATTTTCATAAATAGTTCACTTGCAAAGTGTGTACAAATAACCATAGTGGAAAATTGCTCGACGTAACGGTAGAAAGATCTCTTATTATTCCATTTGTCTTATAAGCTACATTTATTAGTGATGTTTATTTAGTGTTGTTCAGGTTTCTCACATCCAAGAACAGCATAATGTTCACGATGGAACAGAGCAACCCCAAACAAAATCATGATAGTTTCAGAAGAAAGAAACCGAAAATCTGGCTGTCGATGGTTCATAGGGGCTCATTCTCCTTCCAATCATTTGTTTCTCTGGCAATGTACATTAGTGGAACCCCTGAAAAAGGTCACATGACAGAATCCACTGAAAAAAGTCACATGACAGAATCCAATAATTAATATGTGGAATGGTGAGTTGATCCACTACTACAGATATATTGTGGAATGGTAAGATGATCCACTACTACAGAAACAACTTGTACATCATTTAAGCTCTAGTACATCAGAAGCCAATTAACTTGATACATGAAAAAACATGTTGTAAGTCCAAATAATAAAAAGTTTGACATGCCAATAGGAGAATGGTAGGAGATTGTCCTACTCGAATGTGGTCATGCCTGCTACTGGCCTGAGGCACCACTCTGTCGCCTTGATTGTATAACTGAGCGAAATCGCACACAGTTGCTTCTTAAATTCACATGTCACTCGATGCAGCGTTGGTCTACTTGCAATTGAAAGGAAAAAAAAAACAAAGTCATGTGAGACAAGGGGACACCGAGAATAACTTGAGGTCAGAGATCAGAGGTCTTGCCTGCACCTTGTCAACTCCTCCTAGAGGAAAGCCCCTCCTAGATTGGAGAAATTTCTAAGCACTTCATGGGGAGGAAAGCAAATTCAGTATTTAGATGAACAGCAAGTTAACAACTTCTAATTCATGATACCTTTATTAACCAATGATCATGCAATCATGCTCTTTCACATTACCACATTAATACCATTAACCATGATTTCTCTTTTATGTGCTACATGTGATTTTGATTATGCACTCATTGAATACCTCTTATTTTTGGACTAGTCTTATAGCCCATGCAAATTACCATCGCAATTTATTAACTCTCAAACAAATATAAGTGAAGAACGAGAGTGCAATTATTTCTATTAAATCTATACGCCACCGTGCTCTAAAAGATATAAGTGAAGTACTAGAGCAACTGCTAAGCTCAAAAGATATAAGTGAAGCACATAGAGTATTCTAATAAATTATGGTGATAGTATGTCTCTCTCAAGTGGGTGCGTGCAGCAAATAATGATTGTGGGAAACTAAAACAAAAATCAAACTAAAGCAAATGACGCTCCAAGCAAAACTCATATCATGTGATGAATAAAAATATAGCTCCAAGTGACATACCGATGGATTGAGACGAAAGAGGGGATGCCTTCCGGGGCATCCCCAAGCTTAGAGACTTGAGTCTTCCTAGAATATTACCTTGGGGTGCCTTGGTCATCCCCAATCTTAGGCTCTTGCCGCTCCTTATTCCTTCATCCATCGCGATAACACCCAAAACTTGAAAACTTCAGCACACAAAACTCAACAGAAAACTCATGAGATCCGTTAGCATAATAAACATATCAAATACTTTAGGTACTGTTATAAATTGATTCATACTTTATTATTACATAAGGTACTGTATTCTAACTTCTCCATGACTTATACCCCCCGATATAATCCATAGCATCATCAAAACAAGCAAACTATGCAAGCAAAAACAGAATCTGTCTAAAACAGAACAGTCTGTAAAGATCTGTTTGGAAGCTATACTTATGTATCTCCAAAAATTCTGAACAATTAGTACAACCTGGGGAATTTGTATAGCAATATTTTGTAAAAATTTCAAGAATTTACCATGCTCCAGTGGAGAACCAAAAATTCTGCACTGGAGGGGAAAGTTTCTGTTTTTGCACAGCATCAATTATACTCATCATGCAAATTATCCCAAAGGCTTTACTTGGCAAAAAAAATAATTAAAACATAAAAATACAATCATTACAGAGGCAACAATCATGTCATGACACACAAACAGAAATAAAAAGCAAGAAAATAAGATAACTATTGGGTTGCCTCCCAACTAGCGCTATTGTTTTACGCCCCTAGCTAGGCATAACGCATATGATCAAGTGTTGTCATCCTTGACATCAAGCTCCTCAATAACACAACCATGATTATTAGGAACAATAGGGGGCTTGAGAATAGGGTATTTTATCAAGTTTATAAAGTTGGGATGCACACTAATCATTTTGAGATCTTTGTTTCTTTTGGTAGGAGGGCTACTGATGCTCTTGGGAACATATATGAACTTGGGACTTTTATTTCGAGAAGTACTAGCATTAGATTTTGTGGGTGTGAAAGCGGAACCTACTTTATCAATGACTTCCTCCATTTTATCAATCCTATTCAAACTTTGTTCTACCCTCTCATCAATAATTGTATCCTTCTCCTTTAAAGTTTTCAAAGTTATTCCTACCCGTGACCCAAATTGAGTGATATGATTGTGAAGTTTTTTATCTAACTCCTCAATTTGTTCATTAGTAGTCATTTTCTTTTCAATAGCATCAAGTCTTTGCATAACATGTTCCATGGTCCAAATAGCTTCATTAATAATAATAGGAGGTGACCTACCAAATTTTCCATGGCCTTAAAAGCATCCGAAGTGTGACTCATTAAGAAATTATCACCGGTAATAGTATCAAGTACGAATCTATACGAAGTAGTAATACCAACATAGAAATTACGAAGCAAGATGTTAGGGGATTGCTTATGAGTTGATTTATTTTGAGCATTGCAAATCCTATACCATGCATCTTTCAAACTTTCTCCTGTCCTTTGTTTAAAAGTGAGTACCTCATTATCGGGAGTAACGAGAACAAAAGAAGAACTAGCGATAGCGATAAGCGACAAGTAAACTAGTAACAAGCAAAGATAAATATTTTTGTATTTTTAATTTTTATGAAGCAAACTAAATATATAGAAAATAAAAATAAGAAAAAGTGAATGATAATTTGTGCGAAGTTACTTGATAGTTGGTTGATGATACTCCCCGGCAACGGCGCCAGAAATCCTTCCTGATACTTGTGATCTGCGTTGGGTTTTCCGTGAAGAGGAATGGGTGATGCAGCACAGTATGGATAAGTATTTCCCTCAGTAGAGAATCAAGGTTTATCGAACCAATAGGAGTAACGGTCAACCACCGTCTTCAGCAACTGCACACAAAAGAGCAAACACTTGCACCCAATGCGGCAAGAGGGTTGTCAATCCCCTTGGTCTCGTTATTTGCAAGTAAATTAAGTGTGTAGATGATAGTAGATAATTGTAAATTGCAAAATAAAATAAAAGACAATAAATGGCAGCAAGGTATTGAAAGCGTTTGTAAACTTATAAGTAAATAGACCCGGGGGCCATAGTTTTCCCTAGTGGCATCTCCCATATAGTAAGCATACGGTGGGTAGACAAATTACTGTTGGGCAATTGATAGAAAAACGCATAGTTATACAATCTTTATTCACGGCAATGATCATGTATATATAGGCATCACGTCCATAAGCAAATAGGCCGACTCCTGCCTGCACCTATTACTATTACTCCACCCATCGACCGCTATCCAGCATGCATCTAGAGTATTAAGTAAAAGAGAGTAATGCTAGGAGAACGATGACATGATGTAGACAAGGAGAATTCAATTAAAATGAACTAACCCCATCGTTTTATCCTTAGTGGCAGCAATACAAAGGCGTGTCTTGTGCCTTTCTATCACTGGGATATAGAGCACCGCCAGATTGAACCCACTACAACGCACCCCTCTCACTGAAGAAATATCAATCTAGTTGGCCAAAGTATTTCAATAGATCGGAGAGATTTACGAAGCTATAATGATCATGCAAATAAGAATCATAATATTCAGAGGTGACTCAAATACTTTTCATGAATAATCTGAACATAAACCCACAATTCATCGGATCCCAACAAACGCACCGCATAAAAGAATTACATCATCGGATAGATCAAAGTGAAGATGCGATGATCATTGTATTGAAGATCAAGAGAGAGAGAGAGATAGCCATCTAGGTACTAACTATGGACCCGTAGGTCTATGGTGAACTACTCACACATCACCATGGGAGCAGCAAGGATGATGTAGGAGCCCTCCGTGATCGATTCCCCCTTCGGCAGAATACCGGAAAAGGTCTCCAAATGGGCACTCGTCGGAACAGAGACTTGTGACGGTGGAAAAAGTGTTTCGGGATGCTCCTTAGGGTTTTTAGGATTTTAGAGAATTTATAGGCCAGAGAGGGGCACCAGAGGGCACCCGAGGGAGGGGCCACGCACTAGGGCGTGGCCCACCTCCAGTTCTTCTTTTGGTCCAGAAAAAATCATATTAAAGTTTCGTGGCAATTGGACTTCGTTTGGTACTGTAAACCTGAAAAGCCAAAAACATGCAGAAAACAGTAACTGGCACTGGGTTAATAGGTTAGTGCTCAAAAATAATATTAATTGGTAAATAAACACCCAAAAAGTATCCTAGAATGATAATATAATAGCATGGAACAATCAAAAATTATAGATGCGTTGGATACGTATCAATACCCAAAGGAATCTCATAATAAATATTTTCAGAAAGTTCAGTAGGTTGGGGAGCGGCTTTTGCCACTTCCGTCCGAGGTGAAGATACCCCGAACAAACCACTCAAAGGATGACTATCCATAGTGACAAGCAACAGTAAATTTCAGCACGTACCGAAAATGTTTCCTTACCAAAGGCGCTTCACTCCCTGGTAACGGCGCCAGAAAAGAGTCTTGATGACCCACAAGTATAGGGGATCAATCGTAGTCCTTTCGATAAGCAGTTTTCAGCAAGGTATTCTCTGCAAGTGCTGTGAGTAACAATGATAGGTAGTTTTGCAGCAAGATAATTCGTAACAAGTGACAAGTAACAATAGTAGCAAATGTGCAGCAAGGTAGCCCAATCCTTTTTATAGCAAAGGACAGGCCTGAAAGTACTCTTATATAAAGCAAGCGCTCCCGGGGACACATGAGAATTTCTGTTTAGTCATGTTCATCATGTTGAGTTCATTCGCGTTTGTTACTTTGATAATTTGATATGTGGGTGGACCGGTGGTAAGGTGTTGTTCTTACTTGAACAAGCAACCCACTTATGATTACCCCCTCTCGCAAGCATCCGCAACTACGAAAGAAGAATTAAGATAAATCTAACCATAGCATGAAACATGTGGATCCAAATCAGCCCCTTATGAAATAACACATAAACTAGGATTTAAGCTTCTGTCACTCTAGCAACCCATCATCTACTTATTACTCCACAATGCCTTCCCTTAGGCCCATAATATGGTGAAGTGTCATGTAGTCGACGTTCACACGACACCACTAAAGGAAGCAACAACATACATATCATCAAAATATTGAACGAATATCAACTTCAAATGATTACTTATAACAAGACTTCTCCCATGTCCTCAGGAACAAAAGTAACTACACACAAATCATCACCATGTTCAAGATCAGAGGTGTAATAATAATGATTAAGGATCTAAACATATTATCTTCCACCAAATAAACCAACAAACATCAACTACAAGATGTAATCAACACTACTACTAACCCACAGGTACCAATCTGAGGTTTGAGACAAAAATTGAATACAAGTGATGAAGTGGGTTTGAGATGAGATAGTGCTGGCGAAGATGTTGATGAAGATTGGTCCTTCCACGAAGGAGGAAGCGTTGGTGATGACGATGGCTTCGATTTCCCCCTCCCGAAGGGAAGTTTCCCCGACAGAATCTCTCTGCCGGAGAGCAAAAGGGCCTATGCCCAGGTTTCCGCCTCGAGACGGCGGCGCTTCGTCCCGAAAGTATCTTATTATTTTTTCTAGGTCAAAACCCATCTTATAGCAGAAGAGGGAGACCAGGGCACCTGGGAGGTGGTCCCAAGCCATCAGGGCGCGCCTAGGGGGGGTGGGCGCGCCCTGTTGGCTTGGCGCCAACAGGTGGCCCCCCTCTGGTATATTTTTTATCCATAAGTTCCCATATATTCCACAAAAATTCTCCGTGAAGTTTCAGGTCATTTGGAGTCCAGTGAATTTTCAGCCTTTTTCTTGGTTTTCAGGTCCAGAATTCCAGTTTTCGGTAATTTCCCTCTTTGTGATGTACCTTATAAATTCAGAGAGAAAAGGCATAAGAATTGTATCATAATGTGGAATAATAACCAAGAATAACATAAATATCGATAAGAAATCATGATGCAAAATGGACGTATCAGTAATCTCTCCCAATATAGTGAAGTTTATCTAGCTGGTTTATTCGCCTTCGCATTGGAGGGGTTTTCCACGTTAAAATCTTGTGTCCCTCTGTGTTGTTTCGTTCTCTATTTCCTGTCGTGTCATACTTTTGCTACTAATCATAGGTTTATGCTCCCAGATGAGGTTTGTATGAGTTTGTTTATATTAGATTTCTAGGCGCCTAGGTTCTAGGTCTTTTTTGGAGCTTTTTTAGGTTGTTTATGTTGAACTTATCTTGTAATTGTCGTTTTCCCTCTCTTCTATAAATTTACATGCAGTCCTCATGCATGGTTCCAAAAAAATTGATTCACTCCATCTAATGCACATCATCGTCTTTATTGTTTTTCCATCTATATCAGCAATGATTACAATTAATAAAACAAAGGCTCAATATATACATATAAAAATAAATAAATAAAACCATGATAATAGCTCCTTAAAGGAATTATTCATCTCTTAATAAAAAATCAACGACAAGAATTACAGATATGATCGTAATCACGGTAGGCAACTCCTATGATCTAGACATGCCCCCACCCCGGGTGGCGCCTCTTCTTCCATGATATTCATGGTGTCTTGGCGTAGTATATGCTATTGTTTTCTTTAAATCCGTAAGAAAGGGCAGGCCCAAGATTATGAGTAGCATCCTAACATGAGTGACGAACTCCCCACCAATGCTTAGATGCTTGGCATGGAACCTAGCCCCACAATTATGTGCCATATAGCAAAGCATCTCGACCCAGACCGCCGCGATCAGCTCCCACCGATTACATGCTTTAGTGATCTGGAGCAATTCCTTGTAGACACACTGAGCCTGATGAAGTCCAGCGTACCTATAACTAACCGGAGGGTCATAGCGCATCTGATGGCTCAAGTGGTACTTGTGATCAACGCCGCCGCAGCCATGAAGATAACCCTCCACCTCCTTTTGAGCCCTCCCAACCAAGTACAGCCCGTCGCTGCCGACCATCACCTTATGCTTTACGACGAGGTGCATCATGTAATTCGACAACTCCATGCATGTGGTTCTAAGCTCGGAGTTGTCATCGGCCTCTATGGTGAAGAAGCAAAAGTCGGTCGTGTAATGCCAAATGATGACATTGGACACGAAATCCTGGCCTTGGATGCAGCTAGCCTCCAGTGCTCGTTGAGCAGCCATTGAGCTCTCATGGTGCATCGCCACGAGCGACCACTGAGCCCACAGGCCATGGAACCTGGTCAAGTTCCACTCCTTGACTCGTGGAGTGGTCACTACTTGAAGTAACCTGTCAAGGACTGCCTTCTTCAGCTCTGGAGAGGCAGCAACAAGTGTGGTGTTCCCTTTGATGCCTGTGTATCGCAACATCTTCTCCCATAGACCGGCGCCAGCTGCCTGCCTTTCTTGTATGCACCCACCAATTAAATTGTACTGTGCAAGATTTCCTGACCACTCCCCTCTGGTTTTGTTGCCTAGGTGGAGATGCCTGAGTGCATTATCAAATATTTCACCTGCCCATTCACATAGGCAACAGTAACAAAAAGATAACCATGCCCCTGGTATGATAATGTATGACCAATATGATGAGATGCAGCCCATGAAGATGGAAGATACCTCCAGCGCGATCGCGCCGATTAGCAGTATGTAAGACACCGTGACATCAGCTTCTTTATACTTGGTGAGATCAGCCCCCACAAATAGCACAAGAGCTGCAGAGGTTAAGCCAAAAGAAACCAAGCGGTGGGTTGCACTGCACATTGGGCCAATCTCACAGAATAGGTCAAGGAACATGTAACGCGACCCAAACTTGGTATACAGGTAGTCATAGATCAAGGATAGATGGATGTCCGCCAACTTATAGGCCATATGGACCCGATCCTCTGAGGATTGTGACTTCTTCACAGCATTGACGATCGTCGAAACTCCATTGATACTCACGGACTTGGAAGGGCTCACGTCCATAAAAATATCCAAGACTCCTCCAAAGCGGAATGCGGCTAAACTCAGCAGCCGTGTGAAATCCTTCTCTTGCTTATTGGAAATGATTTCAACTAGTGTATCATAATATTGTATTGCATTCATGCCCAAGTCATATGAGGCCTGAGCAACAATGGACTTACTGCCGGGTGTCCATGATCCCACTCTATACAGTGCCCATGTTCTCTCGGCGTATTTGATCATCCCCGAGATGAACATGAGCACCATGGGGGCATGCAGCTGCTTGTCTAGGTGCCGCCATTGCTTGCCAACGACATAGACTGCCAGCGCCACCTGGCTGGTGAGGTTGAGCAAGTGCCGCTTCCACAGGTCGCTGTCTTCCATGGAGAAGGCCGTGATGGTGTCTGGCCCGCCGAGGTGGAGCAGCAAGAATGGAGCCCAGAGGACCACCAACTGGCGCCGCACGTCATCGACGTGAAATGTGAGGCGGCCAAGAATGAAGATAGCCACATAGTCAGCTGACAAGTAGGCCAGCCACAGCAGCACTTTGAGCACCCTGGAGGTGCTGCGTTTGCGCATGACCGCAAAGAAGAGGAGAAAAACTTGCAGGGAGAAGCTCGTTAACACCAGGCAATTGATCTCCCACACGCTCCACAGTTGCTGAGCGCGCACGCCCAGGGAACTGAAACGTATATATGGTTCGCCGTCAGAGAAATATATGGGATGATGTACAATTGATTAGTACCACTACCAAGGGGAAATACGCAATTCATTCTAGAATAAGATTTAAGTTAACTAGCTAACAATATATACAAAAGGAGCAAACAATTTAAAATAGTATTTTCAGAAGGAAAAAACAGAGTTCATTGGATCTTTTTTACAGATACCTGTGGTGTTGTTCCTTGAGCGGGCGCGTCATGGCGTTGCGGTTCCTCAGCACCCTCATTTCGCTCGAGTTGCAGTTAATTTAAGAGGTACAAACGGAGATGTAAGTCCCTCTTCATGGACTCGACTCACAATCCTATATGCTTTGGACCGAAGGTCGCTGCAGCACGGAGTTGCCCATTTGCTTTGCTTCTCAATGCGTTTTGCTTTCTTGCTTTGCGTGCATATTGGGGGCGGCATATATTCTTTCCTTGATTGGATGACCTCACGCTTGGTACATACTACATTTCTTTGCTACTTTATTTATATCTATCTATCTAACTATCTATCTATATCTATCCTCTATAACACTAAGTTCCCTAGTTTTAAAGATTCCACATTCAATTGAAGTCTTCAATTAAAAGTTTAAAACTGAATCACTCGATTTTGACCGGGTCAACAATTTTTCAAAGTTCCCACATTCAATTCTTTTATACTATACACTATATTTTTTAATTTATAAGGCCTCACAATTAATTGAGGTATTCACTTAAGAATTGGATCACCCGATTTTGACCGGGTCTGCAATTTCTCAAGCTCTCCCATTCAAGTTTTTTAATTCACTAAGTTTCCTAATTTTGAATCTCTTTTATTCATATTTTAAATTTGGTTTACGATTTTGACTAGGTCAACGATTTCGCAAATCAATCAACATCAACCGGTCTATAAAAAACATATCAATCTCGCGCACCCTCACACCATCTAAAAAAGAAGCGTCATCATATGTTAATGTAGCATCAATATAGTACATGCAGCCACCGACGCACCAATCTCACGCACCCTCCCACCAAATCATCGTATTATAAATAAAAATAAAACACACTTCATCATCTCCCCCACCCGCCAAACCGATCAGTTCCAAAATATAAGGGGTATTATTTTTTGAAAAGTTAAATTTTTAAACTTTGACCAAGTTCAGAGTAAAAATATCGACATCCACATTATTAAAAATAAGTATCAAATTTATTTTATGATGAATGTAATCATACCGATTTGATATTATGGTATTGATATATTTATCTACAAATTTGATCAAATTTAAAACATTTGACTTTTCAAAAAAGTAATACATCTTATATTTTGAAGCAGAGTGGTTTTTTTTATAAGAAACCCAACAACATCAACGGCACAACAAAGTGCGTCCAACCCTTCTAATCTAGTACCTATACTAATTATAGACTCCCTAAAAATTACCATGTTAACTAGAAATTACGAGTCATTTATCTGGTGGGGCCAAACTATTACTGTGTAGATCTTCTGAATTTTTTCAAGTCAAAAATTGATCCGAACTGCATGTAAACATGACCCTGCCTATACATAATCCCCAAGTGGGTCGAGCTTATATAACATCCGTAGTTGCCCTTTAGATCTCTCACGTATCGTTCTCTCTCTCTCTCTCATCATGTCTCTCTCCCAAGCTCTCACGTATCGCAGAAAAAATTCTCATAAAACGACTGATATTTACAATGCATTATGGTAATCTTTTTCGTAAGGAAAACTGGCCGATTGTTGCTCTCTCTCTCTCTCTCTCTCTCTCTCTCTCTCTCTCTCAACCTCTTTGAATATTTAAATTAGTACGATACCACTAGATGACTCACCATGTAAATCACTTAAAATTACATTCTTATTTTTTACTGCTAAATTAACACTATTGAGTGGTAGGAGGATAAGTGGATTCTCTTCCAAAGACCAACGAATCATTGATGTCTTCAACCACAAAGTGTTGAACTCAAGCGCAACACAGAAATTATACTAAAAGTGTTGGATTTGGTCCCACCATCATGGGAACAGGTAGGCATTTAAAAAAATGTTGGGAGACGACTACAAAAGAAGTAATAAAAGCACAAACGTGGATTGTTGGAGTGAGCCTATTCTGAACTACATAGGAACCTCTGGTTGGTTTTGAATTGATTTTCCAAACCCATTATTGGAGGACACCATGATAAGCGTATTCAGAAATCAATCACACGCTCACCCCCAATGGCCGCCACGTGCGGACGTGACCCCACACACACTTGCTCCTCCCTCGCTCCCCCAATGGCTACATCGTGCGTGCCTCGCCTCGCGGCCCAACTACGGCCCCATCTGTGTCGCAGGCTTGGCATAGACCTTTAGCCCGTGCCGGGCTGGGATCGTGGGGAGCAACTAGTTGAGGAGTACTCCCTGGGAAGCCTCTCAACGATTACTCCCACGCGCCGCCACTTGGCGCGCGTTCTCAGTCGCCGCCACGTTCCCTTCGGATTTTATTTTATTTTATTTTTTCGCACGCGTTTTTGGCTTTTTAGATTGGTTTTTTCCCAGTTTTTTTGGTGTTCCGGTTTTTTACCGGTCTTTGTTAGCTTTTGGAAAAAAAAAATAAAAAAAAAAAATTTGCGTGAAAAAACGCGTTTTCTATTTTTTTCCCGCGAGAGACACGGTTTTGCTTCCGCGAGAGGCACGGCCGTGCCTCTCGGAAAGGAAAAAAAAAACGCATTTTCTTTTTTTTTGCGAGAGGCACGGTTTTGTTTCCTCGAGAGGCACGGTTTTGCTTTCACGAGAGGCACGGGAAAGGGAAAAAAACGCGTTTTTTTTTTCGCGAGAGGCACGGTTTTGATTCCGCGAGAGGCACGGTTTTGCTTTCGCGAGAGACACGGCCGTGCCTCTCGGAAAGGGAAAAAAATGCGTTTTCTGTTTTTTTTTGCGAGAGGCACGGTTTTGCTTTCGCGAAAGGCACGGCCGTGCCTCTTGGAAAGCGAAAAAACGCGTTTTTTGTTTTTTTTTCCCGCGAGAGGCACGGTTTTTCGTCCGGTTTTTTTCGTTAAAAAAAAGTTCGTCAAAACCTATCAACATGGGATCTAGTTTTGAAGATGTCGACGCGAGAAACCCAACGGTGAAAACGGTTCGAGATTTGGACGCACGGTTTAGGAGATAAAACGTTTTAGAAATACGGATCTACGAAAAAAGGAAAACTCCTAGGTTTTGACAAGTGGCACACATGCAACCTGGAAAGGTGGGAGTGATCTTTGAAAGGAGTACTCCTCAATTAGTGGGGATCGTGACGTTCCCGAAACGCGTTTTTTTTTAGACACGTTCCAGGAACGCATGCTATTCGGCTGGCCGCGTAGCACGGCCCAGATGGCCAGGTATGCGCTGGCTCGAGAGAACGGCCCGCATGCCGAACTGTGCCCAAAGCCCGGGACGGCGACTGTATAGCAGGAAGCTTGAAATACCTTGGCATCTAACGTAATATTTGGACACGATGTGATGTTGCGGGCATCTGCTTCCTACAGATCTTCTTTGGCCATAAATGTATTGGTTGTGTCTTGAATCTATTTTGCCCAATGCACGGATGTTTGGTGTAGATACAGTTCACTGAATGAAAATGATAGTTGTCGTCTTATTTAATCTGATCTTGCTTGAAAAAAATATATGATAGTTTTCGTTAGGACTTGCACTTATCTGAAACTGATGTAGTCTTCTAGAAATTAAAAATAGTTGAACGGGTAAAGTATGTTCCAATACCATGTGGATTTACGGGTCTGCGCAGACATGTTAAAGGATGCTAGTAGAAATTATGGAACCTAAATAGCCAAATTAAGTTCAGTCATCTGATCATCTCATTTCATCCCTTGCACAGAAGATACTAATTTTCTAACCATTGAACATATAATTCAGATTGTATCCTACAATAGATTGTGCATAAAAGCATAGTTCCTAGCACACTAAACTGTTTCAGGTTTGTTGTTACAGATTTCTTGTCACTGTGTTTGCCACCTGAGTGCCTCATTATTTATGCTGATTCAGCCCATGATGCGTTGCGACACCCGGATGTCCGCGCACCATAGGGAACGCTCAGAGCGGGAGTTCTGACGGTCCACTAATTCACAAGTTTCGCCGCCTTGGAGTCGATGACAATAGAAATGGACGTCTACTTTTTCCTACTAGTAAATGTGCACGTGCAACGTCTCGTCTTTTGAATTCTAGTTACGGTTCGCAACATTTATTAATCAACATCATCCATTATTGAAGTAAATCTAAGAAAGTATTTCTTTGTGCAATCAGTAAAGCCTCGTTCCATGGAAGAGATATTTTCTATAGCTTCGTTCTCAACAAACTTCAATGTGTACCAAAGTTAGCTTCAATGGATCCATACCATGATGGATACGCAGTATACAACATTTTCATAAATAGTTCACTTGCAAAGTGTGTACAAATAACCATAGTGGAAAATTGCTCGACGTAACGGTAGAAAGATCTCTTATTATTCCATTTGTCTTATAAGCTACATTTATTAGTGATGTTTATTTAGTGTTGTTCAGGTTTCTCACATCCAAGAACAGCATAATGTTCACGATGGAACAGAGCAACCCCAAACAAAATCATGATAGTTTCAGAAGAAAGAAACCGAAAATCTGGCTGTCGATGGTTCATAGGGGCTCATTCTCCTTCCAATCATTTGTTTCTCTGGCAATGTACATTAGTGGAACCCCTGAAAAAGGTCACATGACAGAATCCACTGAAAAAAGTCACATGACAGAATCCAATAATTAATATGTGGAATGGTGAGTTGATCCACTACTACAGATATATTGTGGAATGGTAAGATGATCCACTACTACAGAAACAACTTGTACATCATTTAAGCTCTAGTACATCAGAAGCCAATTAACTTGATACATGAAAAAACATGTTGTAAGTCCAAATAATAAAAAGTTTGACATGCCAATAGGAGAATGGTAGGAGATTGTCCTACTCGAATGTGGTCATGCCTGCTACTGGCCTGAGGCACCACTCTGTCGCCTTGATTGTATAACTGAGCGAAATCGCACACAGTTGCTTCTTAAATTCACATGTCACTCGATGCAGCGTTGGTCTACTTGCAATTGAAAGGAAAAAAAAAACAAAGTCATGTGAGACAAGGGGACACCGAGAATAACTTGAGGTCAGAGATCAGAGGTCTTGCCTGCACCTTGTCAACTCCTCCTAGAGGAAAGCCCCTCCTAGATTGGAGAAATTTCTAAGCACTTCATGGGGAGGAAAGCAAATTCAGTATTTAGATGAACAGCAAGTTAACAACTTCTAATTCATGATACCTTTATTAACCAATGATCATGCAATCATGCTCTTTCACATTACCACATTAATACCATTAACCATGATTTCTCTTTTATGTGCTACATGTGATTTTGATTATGCACTCATTGAATACCTCTTATTTTTGGACTAGTCTTATAGCCCATGCAAATTACCATCGCAATTTATTAACTCTCAAACAAATATAAGTGAAGAACGAGAGTGCAATTATTTCTATTAAATCTATACGCCACCGTGCTCTAAAAGATATAAGTGAAGTACTAGAGCAACTGCTAAGCTCAAAAGATATAAGTGAAGCACATAGAGTATTCTAATAAATTATGGTGATAGTATGTCTCTCTCAAGTGGGTGCGTGCAGCAAATAATGATTGTGGGAAACTAAAACAAAAATCAAACTAAAGCAAATGACGCTCCAAGCAAAACTCATATCATGTGATGAATAAAAATATAGCTCCAAGTGACATACCGATGGATTGAGACGAAAGAGGGGATGCCTTCCGGGGCATCCCCAAGCTTAGAGACTTGAGTCTTCCTAGAATATTACCTTGGGGTGCCTTGGTCATCCCCAAGCTTAGGCTCTTGCCGCTCCTTATTCCTTCGTCCATCGCGATAACACCCAAAACTTGAAAACTTCAGCACACAAAACTCAACAGAAAACTCATGAGATCCGTTAGCATAATAAACATATCAAATACTTTAGGTACTGTTATAAATTGATTCATACTTTATTATTACATAAGGTACTGTATTCTAACTTCTCCATGACTTATACCCCCCGATATAATCCATAGCATCATCAAAACAAGCAAACTATGCAAGCAAAAACAGAATCTGTCTAAAACAGAACAGTCTGTAAAGATCTGTTTGGAAGCTATACTTATGTATCTCCAAAAATTCTGAACAATTAGTACAACCTGGGGAATTTGTATAGCAATATTTTGTAAAAATTTCAAGAATTTACCATGCTCCAGTGGAGAACCAAAAATTCTGCACTGGAGGGGAAAGTTTCTGTTTTTGCACAGCATCAATTATACTCATCATGCAAATTATCCCAAAGGCTTTACTTGGCAAAAAAAATAATTAAAACATAAAAATACAATCATTACAGAGGCAACAATCATGTCATGACACACAAACAGAAATAAAAAGCAAGAAAATAAGATAACTATTGGGTTGCCTCCCAACTAGCGCTATTGTTTTACGCCCCTAGCTAGGCATAACGCATATGATCAAGTGTTGTCATCCTTGACATCAAGCTCCTCAATAACACAACCATGATTATTAGGAACAATAGGGGGCTTGAGAATAGGGTATTTTATCAAGTTTATAAAGTTGGGATGCACACTAATCATTTTGAGATCTTCGTTTCTTTTGGTAGGAGGGCTACTAATGCTCTTGGGAACATATATGAACTTGGGACTTTTATTTCGAGAAGTACTAGCATTAGATTTTGTGGGTGTGAAAGCGGAACCTACTTTATCAATGACTTCCTCCATTTTATCAATCCTATTCAAACTTTGTTCTACCCTCTCATCAATAATTGTATCCTTCTCCTTTAAAGTTTTCAAAGTTATTCCTACCCGTGACCCAAATTGAGTGATATGATTGTGAAGTTTTTTATCTAACTCCTCAATTTGTTCATTAGTAGTCATTTTCTTTTCAATAGCATCAAGTCTTTGCATAACATGTTCCATGGTCCAAATAGCTTCATTAATAATAATAGGAGGTGACCTACCAAATTTTCCATGGCCTTAAAAGCATCCGAAGTGTGACTCATTAAGAAATTATCACCGGTAATAGTATCAAGTACGAATCTATACGAAGTAGTAATACCAACATAGAAATTACGAAGCAAGATGTTAGGGGATTGCTTATGAGTTGATTTATTTTGAGCATTGCAAATCCTATACCATGCATCTTTCAAACTTTCTCCTGTCCTTTGTTTAAAAGTGAGTACCTCATTATCGGGAGTAACGAGAACAAAAGAAGAACTAGCGATAGCGATAAGCGACAAGTAAACTAGTAACAAGCAAAGATAAATATTTTTGTATTTTTAATTTTTATGAAGCAAACTAAATATATAGAAAATAAAAATAAGAAAAAGTGAATGATAATTTGTGCGAAGTTACTTGATAGTTGGTTGATGATACTCCCCGGCAACGGCGCCAGAAATCCTTCCTGATACTTGTGATCTGCGTTGGGTTTTCCGTGAAGAGGAATGGGTGATGCAGCACAGTATGGATAAGTATTTCCCTCAGTAGAGAATCAAGGTTTATCGAACCAATAGGAGTAACGGTCAACCACCGTCTTCAGCAACTGCACACAAAAGAGCAAACACTTGCACCCAATGCGGCAAGAGGGTTGTCAATCCCCTTGGTCTCGTTATTTGCAAGTAAATTAAGTGTGTAGATGATAGTAGATAATTGTAAATTGCAAAATAAAATAAAAGACAATAAATGGCAGCAAGGTATTGAAAGCGTTTGTAAACTTATAAGTAAATAGACCCGGGGGCCATAGTTTTCCCTAGTGGCATCTCCCATATAGTAAGCATACGGTGGGTAGACAAATTACTGTTGGGCAATTGATAGAAAAACGCATAGTTATACAATCTTTATTCACGGCAATGATCATGTATATATAGGCATCACGTCCATAAGCAAATAGGCCGACTCCTGCCTGCACCTATTACTATTACTCCACCCATCGACCGCTATCCAGCATGCATCTAGAGTATTAAGTAAAAGAGAGTAATGCTAGGAGAACGATGACATGATGTAGACAAGGAGAATTCAATTAAAATGAACTAACCCCATCGTTTTATCCTTAGTGGCAGCAATACAAAGGCGTGTCTTGTGCCTTTCTATCACTGGGATATAGAGCACCGCCAGATTGAACCCACTACAACGCACCCCTCTCACTGAAGAAATATCAATCTAGTTGGCCAAAGTATTTCAATAGATCGGAGAGATTTACGAAGCTATAATGATCATGCAAATAAGAATCATAATATTCAGAGGTGACTCAAATACTTTTCATGAATAATCTGAACATAAACCCACAATTCATCGGATCCCAACAAACGCACCGCATAAAAGAATTACATCATCGGATAGATCAAAGTGAAGATGCGATGATCATTGTATTGAAGATCAAGAGAGAGAGAGAGATAGCCATCTAGGTACTAACTATGGACCCGTAGGTCTATGGTGAACTACTCACACATCACCATGGGAGCAGCAAGGATGATGTAGGAGCCCTCCGTGATCGATTCCCCCTTCGGCAGAATACCGGAAAAGGTCTCCAGATGGGCACTCGTCGGAACAGAGACTTGTGACGGTGGAAAAAGTGTTTCGGGATGCTCCTTAGGGTTTTTAGGATTTTAGAGAATTTATAGGCCAGAGAGGGGCACCAGAGGGCACCCGAGGGAGGGGCCACGCACTAGGGCGTGGCCCACCTCCAGTTCTTCTTTTGGTCCAGAAAAAATCATATTAAAGTTTCGTGGCAATTGGACTTCGTTTGGTACTGTAAACCTGAAAAGCCAAAAACATGCAGAAAACAGTAACTGGCACTGGGTTAATAGGTTAGTGCTCAAAAATAATATTAATTGGTAAATAAACACCCAAAAAGTATCCTAGAATGATAATATAATAGCATGGAACAATCAAAAATTATAGATGCGTTGGATACGTATAAATACCCAAAGGAATCTCATAATAAATATTTTCAGAAAGTTCAGTAGGTTGGGGAGCGGCTTTTGCCACTTCCGTCCGAGGTGAAGATACCCCGAACAAACCACTCAAAGGATGACTATCCATAGTGACAAGCAACAGTAAATTTCAGCACGTACCGAAAATGTTTCCTTACCAAAGGCGCTTCACTCCCTGGTAACGGCGCCAGAAAAGAGTCTTGATGACCCACAAGTATAGGGGATCAATCGTAGTCCTTTCGATAAGCAGTTTTCAGCAAGGTATTCTCTGCAAGTGCTGTGAGTAACAATGATAGGTAGTTTTGCAGCAAGATAATTTGTAACAAGTGACAAGTAACAATAGTAGCAAATGTGCAGCAAGGTAGCCCAATCCTTTTTATAGCAAAGGACAGGCCTGAAAGTACTCTTATATAAAGCAAGCGCTCCCGGGGACACATGAGAATTTCTGTTTAGTCATGTTCATCATGTTGAGTTCATTCGCGTTTGTTACTTTGATAATTTGATATGTGGGTGGACCGGTGGTAAGGTGTTGTTCTTACTTGAACAAGCAACCCACTTATGATTACCCCCTCTCGCAAGCATCCGCAACTACGAAAGAAGAATTAAGAAAAATCTAACCATAGCATGAAACATGTGGATCCAAATCAGCCCCTTATGAAATAACACATAAACTAGGATTTAAGCTTCTGTCACTCTAGCAACCCATCATCTACTTATTACTCCACAATGCCTTCCCTTAGGCCCATAATATGGTGAAGTGTCATGTAGTCGACGTTCACACGACACCACTAAAGGAAGCAACAACATACATATCATCAAAATATTGAACGAATATCAACTTCAAATGATTACTTATAACAAGACTTCTCCCATGTCCTCAGGAACAAAAGTAACTACACACAAATCATCACCATGTTCAAGATCAGAGGTGTAATAATAATGATTAAGGATCTAAACATATTATCTTCCACCAAATAAACCAACAAACATCAACTACAAGATGTAATCAACACTACTACTAACCCACAGGTACCAATCTGAGGTTTGAGACAAAAATTGAATACAAGTGATGAACTAGGGTTTGAGATGAGATAGTGCTGGCGAAGATGTTGATGAAGATTGGTCCTTCCACGAAGGAGGAAGCGTTGGTGATGACGATGGCTTCGATTTCCCCCTCCCGAAGGGAAGTTTCCCCGACAGAATCTCTCTGCCGGAGAGCAAAAGGGCCTATGCCCAGGTTTCCGCCTCGAGACGGCGGCGCTTCGTCCCGAAAGTATCTTATTATTTTTTCTAGGTCAAAACCCATCTTATAGCAGAAGAGGGAGACCAGGGCACCTGGGAGGTGGTCCCAAGCCATCAGGGCGCGCCTAGGGGGGGTGGGCGCGCCCTGTTGGCTTGGCGCCAACAGGTGGCCCCCCTCTGGTATATTTTTTATCCATAAGTTCCCATATATTCCACAAAAATTCTCCGTGAAGTTTCAGGTCATTTGGAGTCCAGTGAATTTTCAGCCTTTTTCTTGGTTTTCAGGTCCAGAATTCCAGTTTTCGGTAATTTCCCTCTTTGTGATGTACCTTATAAATTCAGAGAGAAAAGGCATAAGAATTGTATCATAATGTGGAATAATAACCAAGAATAACATAAATATCGATAAGAAATCATGATGCAAAATGGACGTATCAGTAATCTCTCCCAATATAGTGAAGTTTATCTAGCTGGTTTATTCGCCTTCGCATTGGAGGGGTTTTCCACGTTAAAATCTTGTGTCCCTCTGTGTTGTTTCGTTCTCTATTTCCTGTCGTGTCATACTTTTGCTACTAATCATAGGTTTATGCTCCCAGATGAGGTTTGTATGAGTTTGTTTATATTAGATTTCTAGGCGCCTAGGTTCTAGGTCTTTTTTGGAGCTTTTTTAGGTTGTTTATGTTGAACTTATCTTGTAATTGTCGTTTTCCCTCTCTTCTATAAATTTACATGCAGTCCTCATGCATGGTTCCAAAAAAATTGATTCACTCCATCTAATGCACATCATCGTCTTTATTGTTTTTCCATCTATATCAGCAATGATTACAATTAATAAAACAAAGGCTCAATATATACATATAAAAATAAATAAATAAAACCATGATAATAGCTCCTTAAAGGAATTATTCATCTCTTAATAAAAAATCAACGACAAGAATTACAGATATGATCGTAATCACGGTAGGCAACTCCTATGATCTAGACATGCCCCCACCCCGGGTGGCGCCTCTTCTTCCATGATATTCATGGTGTCTTGGCGTAGTATATGCTATTGTTTTCTTTAAATCCGTAAGAAAGGGCAGGCCCAAGATTATGAGTAGCATCCTAACATGAGTGACGAACTCCCCACCAATGCTTAGATGCTTGGCATGGAACCTAGCCCCACAATTATGTGCCATATAGCAAAGCATCTCGACCCAGACCGCCGCGATCAGCTCCCACCGATTACATGCTTTAGTGATCTGGAGCAATTCCTTGTAGACACACTGAGCCTGATGAAGTCCAGCGTACCTATAACTAACCGGAGGGTCATAGCGCATCTGATGGCTCAAGTGGTACTTGTGATCAACGCCGCCGCAGCCATGAAGATAACCCTCCACCTCCTTTTGAGCCCTCCCAACCAAGTACAGCCCGTCGCTGCCGACCATCACCTTATGCTTTACGACGAGGTGCATCATGTAATTCGACAACTCCATGCATGTGGTTCTAAGCTCGGAGTTGTCATCGGCCTCTATGGTGAAGAAGCAAAAGTCGGTCGTGTAATGCCAAATGATGACATTGGACACGAAATCCTGGCCTTGGATGCAGCTAGCCTCCAGTGCTCGTTGAGCAGCCATTGAGCTCTCATGGTGCATCGCCACGAGCGACCACTGAGCCCACAGGCCATGGAACCTGGTCAAGTTCCACTCCTTGACTCGTGGAGTGGTCACTACTTGAAGTAACCTGTCAAGGACTGCCTTCTTCAGCTCTGGAGAGGCAGCAACAAGTGTGGTGTTCCCTTTGATGCCTGTGTATCGCAACATCTTCTCCCATAGACCGGCGCCAGCTGCCTGCCTTTCTTGTATGCACCCACCAATTAAATTGTACTGTGCAAGATTTCCTGACCACTCCCCTCTGGTTTTGTTGCCTAGGTGGAGATGCCTGAGTGCATTATCAAATATTTCACCTGCCCATTCACATAGGCAACAGTAACAAAAAGATAACCATGCCCCTGGTATGATAATGTATGACCAATATGATGAGATGCAGCCCATGAAGATGGAAGATACCTCCAGCGCGATCGCGCCGATTAGCAGTATGTAAGACACCGTGACATCAGCTTCTTTATACTTGGTGAGATCAGCCCCCACAAATAGCACAAGAGCTGCAGAGGTTAAGCCAAAAGAAACCAAGCGGTGGGTTGCACTGCACATTGGGCCAATCTCACAGAATAGGTCAAGGAACATGTAACGCGACCCAAACTTGGTATACAGGTAGTCATAGATCAAGGATAGATGGATGTCCGCCAACTTATAGGCCATATGGACCCGATCCTCTGAGGATTGTGACTTCTTCACAGCATTGACGATCGTCGAAACTCCATTGATACTCACGGACTTGGAAGGGCTCACGTCCATAAAAATATCCAAGACTCCTCCAAAGCGGAATGCGGCTAAACTCAGCAGCCGTGTGAAATCCTTCTCTTGCTTATTGGAAATGATTTCAACTAGTGTATCATAATATTGTATTGCATTCATGCCCAAGTCATATGAGGCCTGAGCAACAATGGACTTACTGCCGGGTGTCCATGATCCCACTCTATACAGTGCCCATGTTCTCTCGGCGTATTTGATCATCCCCGAGATGAACATGAGCACCATGGGGGCATGCAGCTGCTTGTCTAGGTGCCGCCATTGCTTGCCAACGACATAGACTGCCAGCGCCACCTGGCTGGTGAGGTTGAGCAAGTGCCGCTTCCACAGGTCGCTGTCTTCCATGGAGAAGGCCGTGATGGTGTCTGGCCCGCCGAGGTGGAGCAGCAAGAATGGAGCCCAGAGGACCACCAACTGGCGCCGCACGTCATCGACGTGAAATGTGAGGCGGCCAAGAATGAAGATAGCCACATAGTCAGCTGACAAGTAGGCCAGCCACAGCAGCACTTTGAGCACCCTGGAGGTGCTGCGTTTGCGCATGACCGCAAAGAAGAGGAGAAAAACTTGCAGGGTGAAGCTCGTTAACACCAGGCAATTGATCTCCCACACGCTCCACAGTTGCTGAGCGCGCACGCCCAGGGAACTGAAACGTATATATGGTTCGCCGTCAGAGAAATATATGGGATGATGTACAATTGATTAGTACCACTACCAAGGGGAAATACGCAATTCATTCTAGAATAAGATTTAAGTTAACTAGCTAACAATATATACAAAAGGAGCAAACAATTTAAAATAGTATTTTCAGAAGGAAAAAACAGAGTTCATTGGATCTTTTTTACAGATACCTGTGGTGTTGTTCCTTGAGCGGGCGCGTCATGGCGTTGCGGTTCCTCAGCACCCTCATTTCGCTCGAGTTGCAGTTAATTTAAGAGGTACAAACGGAGATGTAAGTCCCTCTTCATGGACTCGACTCACAATCCTATATGCTTTGGACCGAAGGTCGCTGCAGCACGGAGTTGCCCATTTGCTTTGCTTCTCAATGCGTTTTGCTTTCTTGCTTTGCGTGCATATTGGGGGCGGCATATATTCTTTCCTTGATTGGATGACCTCACGCTTGGTACATACTACATTTCTTTGCTACTTTATTTATATCTATCTATCTAACTATCTATCTATATCTATCCTCTATAACACTAAGTTCCCTAGTTTTAAAGATTCCACATTCAATTGAAGTCTTCAATTAAAAGTTTAAAACTGAATCACTCGATTTTGACCGGGTCAACAATTTTTCAAAGTTCCCACATTCAATTCTTTTATACTATACACTATATTTTTTAATTTATAAGGCCTCACAATTAATTGAGGTATTCACTTAAGAATTGGATCACCCGATTTTGACCGGGTCTGCAATTTCTCAAGCTCTCCCATTCAAGTTTTTTAATTCACTAAGTTTCCTAATTTTGAATCTCTTTTATTCATATTTTAAATTTGGTTTACGATTTTGACTAGGTCAACGATTTCGCAAATCAATCAACATCAACCGGTCTATAAAAAACATATCAATCTCGCGCACCCTCACACCATCTAAAAAAGAAGCGTCATCATATGTTAATGTAGCATCAATATAGTACATGCAGCCACCGACGCACCAATCTCACGCACCCTCCCACCAAATCATCGTATTATAAATAAAAATAAAACACACTTCATCATCTCCCCCACCCGCCAAACCGATCAGTTCCAAAATATAAGGGGTATTATTTTTTGAAAAGTTAAATTTTTAAACTTTGACCAAGTTCAGAGTAAAAATATCGACATCCACATTATTAAAAATAAGTATCAAATTTATTTTATGATGAATGTAATCATACCGATTTGATATTATGGTATTGATATATTTATCTACAAATTTGATCAAATTTAAAACATTTGACTTTTCAAAAAAGTAATACATCTTATATTTTGAAGCAGAGTGGTTTTTTTTATAAGAAACCCAACAACATCAACGGCACAACAAAGTGCGTCCAACCCTTCTAATCTAGTACCTATACTAATTATAGACTCCCTAAAAATTACCATGTTAACTAGAAATTACGAGTCATTTATCTGGTGGGGCCAAACTATTACTGTGTAGATCTTCTGAATTTTTTCAAGTCAAAAATTGATCCGAACTGCATGTAAACATGACCCTGCCTATACATAATCCCCAAGTGGGTCGAGCTTATATAACATCCGTAGTTGCCCTTTAGATCTCTCACGTATCGTTCTCTCTCTCTCTCTCATCATGTCTCTCTCCCAAGCTCTCACGTATCGCAGAAAAAATTCTCATAAAACGACTGATATTTACAATGCATTATGGTAATCTTTTTCGTAAGGAAAACTGGCCGATTGTTGCTCTCTCTCTCTCTCTCTCTCTCTCTCTCTCTCAACCTCTTTGAATATTTAAATTAGTACGATACCACTAGATGACTCACCATGTAAATCACTTAAAATTACATTCTTATTTTTTACTGCTAAATTAACACTATTGAGTGGTAGGAGGATAAGTGGATTCTCTTCCAAAGACCAACGAATCATTGATGTCTTCAACCACAAAGTGTTGAACTCAAGCGCAACACAGAAATTATACTAAAAGTGTTGGATTTGGTCCCACCATCATGGGAACAGGTAGGCATTTAAAAAAATGTTGGGAGACGACTACAAAAGAAGTAATAAAAGCACAAACGTGGATTGTTGGAGTGAGCCTATTCTGAACTACATAGGAACCTCTGGTTGGTTTTGAATTGATTTTCCAAACCCATTATTGGAGGACACCATGATAAGCGTATTCAGAAATCAATCACACGCTCACCCCCAATGGCCGCCACGTGCGGACGTGACCCCACACACACTTGCTCCTCCCTCGCTCCCCCAATGGCTACATCGTGCGTGCCTCGCCTCGCGGCCCAACTACGGCCCCATCTGTGTCGCAGGCTTGGCATAGACCTTTAGCCCGTGCCGGGCTGGGATCGTGGGGAGCAACTAGTTGAGGAGTACTCCCTGGGAAGCCTCTCAACGATTACTCCCACGCGCCGCCACTTGGCGCGCGTTCTCAGTCGCCGCCACGTTCCCTTCGGATTTTATTTTATTTTATTTTTTCGCACGCGTTTTTGGCTTTTTAGATTGGTTTTTTCCCAGTTTTTTTGGTGTTCCGGTTTTTTACCGGTCTTTGTTAGCTTTTGGAAAAAAAAAATCAAAAAAAAAAATTTGCGTGAAAAAACGCGTTTTCTATTTTTTTCCCGCGAGAGACACGGTTTTGCTTCCGCGAGAGGCACGGCCGTGCCTCTCGGAAAGGAAAAAAAAAACGCATTTTCTTTTTTTTTGCGAGAGGCACGGTTTTGTTTCCTCGAGAGGCACGGTTTTGCTTTCACGAGAGGCACGGGAAAGGGAAAAAAACGCGTTTTTTTTTTCGCGAGAGGCACGGTTTTGATTCCGCGAGAGGCACGGTTTTGCTTTCGCGAGAGACACGGCCGTGCCTCTCGGAAAGGGAAAAAAATGCGTTTTCTGTTTTTTTTTGCGAGAGGCACGGTTTTGCTTTCGCGAAAGGCACGGCCGTGCCTCTTGGAAAGCGAAAAAACGCGTTTTCTATTTTTTTTTCCCGCGAGAGGCACGGTTTTTTCGTCCGGTTTTTTTCGTTAAAAAAAAGTTCGTCAAAACCTATCAACATGGGATCTAGTTTTGAAGATGTCGACGCGAGAAACCCAACGGTGAAAACGGTTCGAGATTTGGACGCACGGTTTAGGAGATAAAACGTTTTAGAAATACGGATCTACGAAAAAAGGAAAACTCCTAGGTTTTGACAAGTGGCACACATGCAACCTGGAAAGGTGGGAGTGATCTTTGAAAGGAGTACTCCTCAATTAGTGGGGATCGTGACGTTCCCGAAACGCGTTTTTTTTTAGACACGTTCCAGGAACGCATGCTATTCGGCTGGCCGCGTAGCACGGCCCAGATGGCCAGGTATGCGCTGGCTCGAGAGAACGGCCCGCATGCCGAACTGTGCCCAAAGCCCGGGACGGCGACTGTATAGCAGGAAGCTTGAAATACCTTGGCATCTAACGTAATATTTGGACACGATGTGATGTTGCGGGCATCTGCTTCCTACAGATCTTCTTTGGCCATAAATGTATTGGTTGTGTCTTGAATCTATTTTGCCCAATGCACGGATGTTTGGTGTAGATACAGTTCACTGAATGAAAATGATAGTTGTCGTCTTATTTAATCTGATCTTGCTTGAAAAAAATATATGATAGTTTTCGTTAGGACTTGCACTTATCTGAAACTGATGTAGTCTTCTAGAAATTAAAAATAGTTGAACGGGTAAAGTATGTTCCAATACCATGTGGATTTACGGGTCTGCGCAGACATGTTAAAGGATGCTAGTAGAAATTATGGAACCTAAATAGCCAAATTAAGTTCAGTCATCTGATCATCTCATTTCATCCCTTGCACAGAAGATACTAATTTTCTAACCATTGAACATATAATTCAGATTGTATCCTACAATAGATTGTGCATAAAAGCATAGTTCCTAGCACACTAAACTGTTTCAGGTTTGTTGTTACAGATTTCTTGTCACTGTGTTTGCCACCTGAGTGCCTCATTATTTATGCTGATTCAGCCCATGATGCGTTGCGACACCCGGATGTCCGCGCACCATAGGGAACGCTCAGAGCGGGAGTTCTGACGGTCCACTAATTCACAAGTTTCGCCGCCTTGGAGTCGATGACAATAGAAATGGACGTCTACTTTTTCCTACTAGTAAATGTGCACGTGCAACGTCTCGTCTTTTGAATTCTAGTTACGGTTCGCAACATTTATTAATCAACATCATCCATTATTGAAGTAAATCTAAGAAAGTATTTCTTTGTGCAATCAGTAAAGCCTCGTTCCATGGAAGAGATATTTTCTATAGCTTCGTTCTCAACAAACTTCAATGTGTACCAAAGTTAGCTTCAATGGATCCATACCATGATGGATACGCAGTATACAACATTTTCATAAATAGTTCACTTGCAAAGTGTGTACAAATAACCATAGTGGAAAATTGCTCGACGTAACGGTAGAAAGATATCTTATTATTCCATTTGTCTTATAAGCTACATTTATTAGTGATGTTTATTTAGTGTTGTTCAGGTTTCTCACATCCAAGAACAGCATAATGTTCACGATGGAACAGAGCAACCCCAAACAAAATCATGATAGTTTCAGAAGAAAGAAACCGAAAATCTGGCTGTCGATGGTTCATAGGGGCTCATTCTCCTTCCAATCATTTGTTTCTCTGGGAATGTACATTAGTGGAACCCCTGAAAAAGGTCACATGACAGAATCCACTGAAAAAAGTCACATGACAGAATCCAATAATTAATATGTGGAATGGTGAGTTGATCCACTACTACAGATATATTGTGGAATGGTAAGATGATCCACTACTACAGAAACAACTTGTACATCATTTAAGCTCTAGTACATCAGAAGCCAATTAACTTGATACATGAAAAAACATGTTGTAAGTCCAAATAATAAAAAGTTTGACATGCCAATAGGAGAATGGTAGGAGATTGTCCTACTCGAATGTGGTCATGCCTGCTACTGGCCTGAGGCACCACTCTGTCGCCTTGATTGTATAACTGAGCGAAATCGCACACAGTTGCTTCTTAAATTCACATGTCACTCGATGCAGCGTTGGTCTACTTGCAATTGAAAGGAAAAAAAAAACAAAGTCATGTGAGACAAGGGGACACCGAGAATAACTTGAGGTCAGAGATCAGAGGTCTTGCCTGCACCTTGTCAACTCCTCCTAGAGGAAAGCCCCTCCTAGATTGGAGAAATTTCTAAGCACTTCATGGGGAGGAAAGCAAATTCAGTATTTAGATGAACAGCAAGTTAACAACTTCTAATTCATGATACCTTTATTAACCAATGATCATGCAATCATGCTCTTTCACATTACCACATTAATACCATTAACCATGATTTCTCTTTTATGTGCTACATGTGATTTTGATTATGCACTCATTGAATACCTCTTATTTTTGGACTAGTCTTATAGCCCATGCAAATTACCATCGCAATTTATTAACTCTCAAACAAATATAAGTGAAGAACGAGAGTGCAATTATTTCTATTAAATCTATACGCCACCGTGCTCTAAAAGATATAAGTGAAGTACTAGAGCAACTGCTAAGCTCAAAAGATATAAGTGAAGCACATAGAGTATTCTAATAAATTATGGTGATAGTATGTCTCTCTCAAGTGGGTGCGTGCATCAAATAATGATTGTGGGAAACTAAAACAAAAATCAAACTAAAGCAAATGACGCTCCAAGCAAAACTCATATCATGTGATGAATAAAAATATAGCTCCAAGTGACATACCGATGGATTGAGACGAAAGAGGGGATGCCTTCCGGGGCATCCCCAAGCTTAGAGACTTGAGTCTTCCTAGAATATTACCTTGGGGTGCCTTGGTCATCCCCAAGCTTAGGCTCTTGCCGCTCCTTATTCCTTCGTCCATCGCGATAACACCCAAAACTTGAAAACTTCAGCACACAAAACTCAACAGAAAACTCATGAGATCCGTTAGCATAATAAACATATCAAATACTTTAGGTACTGTTATAAATTGATTCATACTTTATTATTACATAAGGTACTGTATTCTAACTTCTCCATGACTTATACCCTCCGATATAATCCATAGCATCATCAAAACAAGCAAACTATGCAAGCAAAAACAGAATCTGTCTAAAACAGAACAGTCTGTAAAGATCTGTTTGGAAGCTATACTTATGTATCTCCAAAAATTCTGAACAATTAGTACAACCTGGGGAATTTGTATAGCAATATTTTGTAAAAATTTCAAGAATTTACCATGCTCCAGTGGAGAACCAAAAATTCTGCACTGGAGGGGAAAGTTTCTGTTTTTGCACAGCATCAATTATACTCATCATGCAAATTATCCCAAAGGCTTTACTTGGCAAAAAAAATAATTAAAACATAAAAATACAATCATTACAGAGGCAACAATCATGTCATGACACACAAACAGAAATAAAAAGCAAGAAAATAAGATAACTATTGGGTTGCCTCCCAACTAGCGCTATTGTTTTACGCCCCTAGCTAGGCATAACGCATATGATCAAGTGTTGTCATCCTTGACATCAAGCTCCTCAATAACACAACCATGATTATTAGGAACAATAGGGGGCTTGAGAATAGGGTATTTTATCAAGTTTATAAAGTTGGGATGCACACTAATCATTTTGAGATCTTCGTTTCTTTTGGTAGGAGGGCTACTAATGCTCTTGGGAACATATATGAACTTGGGACTTTTATTTCGAGAAGTACTAGCATTAGATTTTGTGGGTGTGAAAGCGGAACCTACTTTATCAATGACTTCCTCCATTTTATCAATCCTATTCAAACTTTGTTCTACCCTCTCATCAATAATTGTATCCTTCTCCTTTAAAGTTTTCAAAGTTATTCCTACCCGTGACCCAAATTGAGTGATATGATTGTGAAGTTTTTTATCTAACTCCTCAATTTGTTCATTAGTAGTCATTTTCTTTTCAATAGCATCAAGTCTTTGCATAACATGTTCCATGGTCCAAATAGCTTCATTAATAATAATAGGAGGTGACCTACCAAATTTTCCATGGCCTTAAAAGCATCCGAAGTGTGACTCATTAAGAAATTATCACCGGTAATAGTATCAAGTACGAATCTATACGAAGTAGTAATACCAACATAGAAATTACGAAGCAAGATGTTAGGGGATTGCTTATGAGTTGATTTATTTTGAGCATTGCAAATCCTATACCATGCATCTTTCAAACTTTCTCCTGTCCTTTGTTTAAAAGTGAGTACCTCATTATCGGGAGTAACGAGAACAAAAGAAGAACTAGCGATAGCGATAAGCGACAAGTAAACTAGTAACAAGCAAAGATAAATATTTTTGTATTTTTAATTTTTATGAAGCAAACTAAATATATAGAAAATAAAAATAAGAAAAAGTGAATGATAATTTGTGCGAAGTTACTTGATAGTTGGTTGATGATACTCCCCGGCAACGGCGCCAGAAATCCTTCCTGATACTTGTGATCTGCGTTGGGTTTTCCGTGAAGAGGAATGGGTGATGCAGCACAGTATGGATAAGTATTTCCCTCAGTAGAGAATCAAGGTTTATCGAACTAATAGGAGTAACGGTCAACCACCGTCTTCAGCAACTGCACACAAAAGAGCAAACACTTGCACCCAATGCGGCAAGAGGGTTGTCAATCCCCTTGGTCTCGTTATTTGCAAGTAAATTAAGTGTGTAGATGATAGTAGATAATTGTAAATTGCAAAATAAAATAAAAGACAATAAATGGCAGCAAGGTATTGAAAGCGTTTGTAAACTTATAAGTAAATAGACCCGGGGGCCATAGTTTTCCCTAGTGGCATCTCCCATATAGTAAGCATACGGTGGGTAGACAAATTACTGTTGGGCAATTGATAGAAAAACGCATAGTTATACAATCTTTATTCACGGCAATGATCATGTATATATAGGCATCACGTCCATAAGCAAATAGGCCGACTCCTGCCTGCACCTATTACTATTACTCCACCCATCGACCGCTATCCAGCATGCATCTAGAGTATTAAGTAAAAGAGAGTAATGCTAGGAGAACGATGACATGATGTAGACAAGGAGAATTCAATTAAAATGAACTAACCCCATCGTTTTATCCTTAGTGGCAGCAATACAAAGGCGTGTCTTGTGCCTTTCTATCACTGGGATATAGAGCACCGCCAGATTGAACCCACTACAACGCACCCCTCTCACTGAAGAAATATCAATCTAGTTGGCCAAAGTATTTCAATAGATCGAAGAGATTTACGAAGCTATAATGATCATGCAAATAAGAATCATAATATTCAGAGGTGACTCAAATACTTTTCATGAATAATCTGAACATAAACCCACAATTCATCGGATCCCAACAAACGCACCGCATAAAAGAATTACATCATCGGATAGATCAAAGTGAAGATGCGATGATCATTGTATTGAAGATCAAGAGAGAGAGAGAGATAGCCATCTAGGTACTAACTATGGACCCGTAGGTCTATGGTGAACTACTCACACATCACCATGGGAGCAGCAAGGATGATGTAGGAGCCCTCCGTGATCGATTCCCCCTTCGGCAGAATACCGGAAAAGGTCTCCAGATGGGCACTCGTCGGAACAGAGACTTGTGACGGTGGAAAAAGTGTTTCGGGATGCTCCTTAGGGTTTTTAGGATTTTAGAGAATTTATAGGCCAGAGAGGGGCACCAGAGGGCACCCGAGGGAGGGGCCACGCACTAGGGCGTGGCCCACCTCCAGTTCTTCTTTTGGTCCAGAAAAAATCATATTAAAGTTTCGTGGCAATTGGACTTCGTTTGGTACTGTAAACCTGAAAAGCCAAAAACATGCAGAAAACAGTAACTGGCACTGGGTTAATAGGTTAGTGCTCAAAAATAATATTAATTGGTAAATAAACACCCAAAAAGTATCCTAGAATGATAATATAATAGCATGGAACAATAAAAAATTATAGATGCGTTGGATACGTATCAATACCCAAAGGAATCTCATAATAAATATTTTCAGAAAGTTCAGTAGGTTGGGGAGCGGCTTTTGCCACTTCCGTCCGAGGTGAAGATACCCCGAACAAACCACTCAAAGGATGACTATCCATAGTGACAAGCAACAGTAAATTTCAGCACGTACCGAAAATGTTTCCTTACCAAAGGCGCTTCACTCCCTGGTAACGGCGCCAGAAAAGAGTCTTGATGACCCACAAGTATAGGGGATCAATCGTAGTCCTTTCGATAAGCAGTTTTCAGCAAGGTATTCTCTGCAAGTGCTGTGAGTAACAATGATAGGTAGTTTTGCAGCAAGATAATTCGTAACAAGTGACAAGTAACAATAGTAGCAAATGTGCAGCAAGGTAGCCCAATCCTTTTTATAGCAAAGGACAGGCCTGAAAGTACTCTTATATAAAGCAAGCGCTCCCGGGGACACATGAGAATTTCTGTTTAGTCATGTTCATCATGTTGAGTTCATTCGCGTTTGTTACTTTGATAATTTGATATGTGGGTGGACCGGTGGTAAGGTGTTGTTCTTACTTGAACAAGCAACCCACTTATGATTACCCCCTCTCGCAAGCATCCGCAACTACGAAAGAAGAATTAAGATAAATCTAACCATAGCATGAAACATGTGGATCCAAATCAGCCCCTTATGAAATAACACATAAACTAGGATTTAAGCTTCTGTCACTCTAGCAACCCATCATCTACTTATTACTCCACAATGCCTTCCCTTAGGCCCATAATATGGTGAAGTGTCATGTAGTCGACGTTCACACGACACCACTAAAGGAAGCAACAACATACATATCATCAAAATATTGAACGAATATCAACTTCAAATGATTACTTATAACAAGACTTCTCCCATGTCCTCAGGAACAAAAGTAACTACACACAAATCATCACCATGTTCAAGATCAGAGGTGTAATAATAATGATTAAGGATCTAAACATATTATCTTCCACCAAATAAACCAACAAACATCAACTACAAGATGTAATCAACACTACTACTAACCCACAGGTACCAATCTGAGGTTTGAGACAAAAATTGAATACAAGTGATGAACTAGGGTTTGAGATGAGATAGTGCTGGCGAAGATGTTGATGAAGATTGGTCCTTCCACGAAGGAGGAAGCGTTGGTGATGACGATGGCTTCGATTTCCCCCTCCCGAAGGGAAGTTTCCCCGACAGAATCTCTCTGCCGGAGAGCAAAAGGGCCTATGCCCAGGTTTCCGCCTCGAGACGGCGGCGCTTCGTCCCGAAAGTATCTTATTATTTTTTCTAGGTCAAAACCCATCTTATAGCAGAAGAGGGAGACCAGGGCACCTGGGAGGTGGTCCCAAGCCATCAGGGCGCGCCTAGGGGGGGTGGGCGCGCCCTGTTGGCTTGGCGCCAACAGGTGGCCCCCCTCTGGTATATTTTTTATCCATAAGTTCCCATATATTCCACAAAAATTCTCCGTGAAGTTTCAGGTCATTTGGAGTCCAGTGAATTTTCAGCCTTTTTCTTGGTTTTCAGGTCCAGAATTCCAGTTTTCGGTAATTTCCCTCTTTGTGATGTACCTTATAAATTCAGAGAGAAAAGGCATAAGAATTGTATCATAATGTGGAATAATAACCAAGAATAACATAAATATCGATAAGAAATCATGATGCAAAATGGACGTATCAGTAATCTCTCCCAATATAGTGAAGTTTATCTAGCTGGTTTATTCGCCTTCGCATTGGAGGGGTTTTCCACGTTAAAATCTTGTGTCCCTCTGTGTTGTTTCGTTCTCTATTTCCTGTCGTGTCATACTTTTGCTACTAATCATAGGTTTATGCTCCCAGATGAGGTTTGTATGAGTTTGTTTATATTAGATTTCTAGGCGCCTAGGTTCTAGGTCTTTTTTGGAGCTTTTTTAGGTTGTTTATGTTGAACTTATCTTGTAATTGTCGTTTTCCCTCTCTTCTATAAATTTACATGCAGTCCTCATGCATGGTTCCAAAAAAATTGATTCACTCCATCTAATGCACATCATCGTCTTTATTGTTTTTCCATCTATATCAGCAATGATTACAATTAATAAAACAAAGGCTCAATATATACATATAAAAATAAATAAATAAAACCATGATAATAGCTCCTTAAAGGAATTATTCATCTCTTAATAAAAAATCAACGACAAGAATTACAGATATGATCGTAATCACGGTAGGCAACTCCTATGATCTAGACATGCCCCCACCCCGGGTGGCGCCTCTTCTTCCATGATATTCATGGTGTCTTGGCGTAGTATATGCTATTGTTTTCTTTAAATCCGTAAGAAAGGGCAGGCCCAAGATTATGAGTAGCATCCTAACATGAGTGACGAACTCCCCACCAATGCTTAGATGCTTGGCATGGAACCTAGCCCCACAATTATGTGCCATATAGCAAAGCATCTCGACCCAGACCGCCGCGATCAGCTCCCACCGATTACATGCTTTAGTGATCTGGAGCAATTCCTTGTAGACACACTGAGCCTGATGAAGTCCAGCGTACCTATAACTAACCGGAGGGTCATAGCGCATCTGATGGCTCAAGTGGTACTTGTGATCAACGCCGCCGCAGCCATGAAGATAACCCTCCACCTCCTTTTGAGCCCTCCCAACCAAGTACAGCCCGTCGCTGCCGACCATCACCTTATGCTTTACGACGAGGTGCATCATGTAATTCGACAACTCCATGCATGTGGTTCTAAGCTCGGAGTTGTCATCGGCCTCTATGGTGAAGAAGCAAAAGTCGGTCGTGTAATGCCAAATGATGACATTGGACACGAAATCCTGGCCTTGGATGCAGCTAGCCTCCAGTGCTCGTTGAGCAGCCATTGAGCTCTCATGGTGCATCGCCACGAGCGACCACTGAGCCCACAGGCCATGGAACCTGGTCAAGTTCCACTCCTTGACTCGTGGAGTGGTCACTACTTGAAGTAACCTGTCAAGGACTGCCTTCTTCAGCTCTGGAGAGGCAGCAACAAGTGTGGTGTTCCCTTTGATGCCTGTGTATCGCAACATCTTCTCCCATAGACTGGCGCCAGCTGCCTGCCTTTCTTGTATGCACCCACCAATTAAATTGTACTGTGCAAGATTTCCTGACCACTCCCCTCTGGTTTTGTTGCCTAGGTGGAGATGCCTGAGTGCATTATCAAATATTTCACCTGCCCATTCACATAGGCAACAGTAACAAAAAGATAACCATGCCCCTGGTATGATAATGTATGACCAATATGATGAGATGCAGCCCATGAAGATGGAAGATACCTCCAGCGCGATCGCGCCGATTAGCAGTATGTAAGACACCGTGACATCAGCTTCTTTATACTTGGTGAGATCAGCCCCCACAAATAGCACAAGAGCTGCAGAGGTTAAGCCAAAAGAAACCAAGCGGTGGGTTGCACTGCACATTGGGCCAATCTCACAGAATAGGTCAAGGAACATGTAACGCGACCCAAACTTGGTATACAGGTAGTCATAGATCAAGGATAGATGGATGTCCGCCAACTTATAGGCCATATGGACCCGATCCTCTGAGGATTGTGACTTCTTCACAGCATTGACGATCGTCGAAACTCCATTGATACTCACGGACTTGGAAGGGCTCACGTCCATAAAAATATCCAAGACTCCTCCAAAGCGGAATGCGGCTAAACTCAGCAGCCGTGTGAAATCCTTCTCTTGCTTATTGGAAATGATTTCAACTAGTGTATCATAATATTGTATTGCATTCATGCCCAAGTCATATGAGGCCTGAGCAACAATGGACTTACTGCCGGGTGTCCATGATCCCACTCTATACAGTGCCCATGTTCTCTCGGCGTATTTGATCATCCCCGAGATGAACATGAGCACCATGGGGGCATGCAGCTGCTTGTCTAGGTGCCGCCATTGCTTGCCAACGACATAGACTGCCAGCGCCACCTGGCTGGTGAGGTTGAGCAAGTGCCGCTTCCACAGGTCGCTGTCTTCCATGGAGAAGGCCGTGATGGTGTCTGGCCCGCCGAGGTGGAGCAGCAAGAATGGAGCCCAGAGGACCACCAACTGGCGCCGCACGTCATCGACGTGAAATGTGAGGCGGCCAAGAATGAAGATAGCCACATAGTCAGCTGACAAGTAGGCCAGCCACAGCAGCACTTTGAGCACCCTGGAGGTGCTGCGTTTGCGCATGACCGCAAAGAAGAGGAGAAAAACTTGCAGGGAGAAGCTCGTTAACACCAGGCAATTGATCTCCCACACGCTCCACAGTTGCTGAGCGCGCACGCCCAGGGAACTGAAACGTATATATGGTTCGCCGTCAGAGAAATATATGGGATGATGTACAATTGATTAGTACCACTACCAAGGGGAAATACGCAATTCATTCTAGAATAAGATTTAAGTTAACTAGCTAACAATATATACAAAAGGAGCAAACAATTTAAAATAGTATTTTCAGAAGGAAAAAACAGAGTTCATTGGATCTTTTTTACAGATACCTGTGGTGTTGTTCCTTGAGCGGGCGCGTCATGGCGTTGCGGTTCCTCAGCACCCTCATTTCGCTCGAGTTGCAGTTAATTTAAGAGGTACAAACGGAGATGTAAGTCCCTCTTCATGGACTCGACTCACAATCCTATATGCTTTGGACCGAAGGTCGCTGCAGCACGGAGTTGCCCATTTGCTTTGCTTCTCAATGCGTTTTGCTTTCTTGCTTTGCGTGCATATTGGGGGCGGCATATATTCTTTCCTTGATTGGATGACCTCACGCTTGGTACATACTACATTTCTTTGCTACTTTATTTATATCTATCTATCTAACTATCTATCTATATCTATCCTCTATAACACTAAGTTCCCTAGTTTTAAAGATTCCACATTCAATTGAAGTCTTCAATTAAAAGTTTAAAACTGAATCACTCGATTTTGACCGGGTCAACAATTTTTCAAAGTTCCCACATTCAATTCTTTTATACTATACACTATATTTTTTAATTTATAAGGCCTCACAATTAATTGAGGTATTCACTTAAGAATTGGATCACCCGATTTTGACCGGGTCTGCAATTTCTCAAGCTCTCCCATTCAAGTTTTTTAATTCACTAAGTTTCCTAATTTTGAATCTCTTTTATTCATATTTTAAATTTGGTTTACGATTTTGACTAGGTCAACGATTTCGCAAATCAATCAACATCAACCGGTCTATAAAAAACATATCAATCTCGCGCACCCTCACACCATCTAAAAAAGAAGCGTCATCATATGTTAATGTAGCATCAATATAGTACATGCAGCCACCGACGCACCAATCTCACGCACCCTCCCACCAAATCATCGTATTATAAATAAAAATAAAACACACTTCATCATCTCCCCCACCCGCCAAACCGATCAGTTCCAAAATATAAGGGGTATTATTTTTTGAAAAGTTAAATTTTTAAACTTTGACCAAGTTCAGAGTAAAAATATCGACATCCACATTATTAAAAATAAGTATCAAATTTATTTTATGATGAATGTAATCATACCGATTTGATATTATGGTATTGATATATTTATCTACAAATTTGATCAAATTTAAAACATTTGACTTTTCAAAAAAGTAATACATCTTATATTTTGAAGCAGAGTGGTTTTTTTTATAAGAAACCCAACAACATCAACGGCACAACAAAGTGCGTCCAACCCTTCTAATCTAGTACCTATACTAATTATAGACTCCCTAAAAATTACCATGTTAACTAGAAATTACGAGTCATTTATCTGGTGGGGCCAAACTATTACTGTGTAGATCTTCTGAATTTTTTCAAGTCAAAAATTGATCCGAACTGCATGTAAACATGACCCTGCCTATACATAATCCCCAAGTGGGTCGAGCTTATATAACATCCGTAGTTGCCCTTTAGATCTCTCACGTATCGTTCTCTCTCTCTCTCTCATCATGTCTCTCTCCCAAGCTCTCACGTATCGCAGAAAAAATTCTCATAAAACGACTGATATTTACAATGCATTATGGTAATCTTTTTCGTAAGGAAAACTGGCCGATTGTTGCTCTCTCTCTCTCTCTCTCTCTCTCTCTCTCTCTCAACCTCTTTGAATATTTAAATTAGTACGATACCACTAGATGACTCACCATGTAAATCACTTAAAATTACATTCTTATTTTTTACTGCTAAATTAACACTATTGAGTGGTAGGAGGATAAGTGGATTCTCTTCCAAAGACCAACGAATCATTGATGTCTTCAACCACAAAGTGTTGAACTCAAGCGCAACACAGAAATTATACTAAAAGTGTTGGATTTGGTCCCACCATCATGGGAACAGGTAGGCATTTAAAAAAATGTTGGGAGACGACTACAAAAGAAGTAATAAAAGCACAAACGTGGATTGTTGGAGTGAGCCTATTCTGAACTACATAGGAACCTCTGGTTGGTTTTGAATTGATTTTCCAAACCCATTATTGGAGGACACCATGATAAGCGTATTCAGAAATCAATCACACGCTCACCCCCAATGGCCGCCACGTGCGGACGTGACCCCACACACACTTGCTCCTCCCTCGCTCCCCCAATGGCTACATCGTGCGTGCCTCGCCTCGCGGCCCAACTACGGCCCCATCTGTGTCGCAGGCTTGGCATAGACCTTTAGCCCGTGCCGGGCTGGGATCGTGGGGAGCAACTAGTTGAGGAGTACTCCCTGGGAAGCCTCTCAACGATTACTCCCACGCGCCGCCACTTGGCGCGCGTTCTCAGTCGCCGCCACGTTCCCTTCGGATTTTATTTTATTTTATTTTTTCGCACGCGTTTTTGGCTTTTTAGATTGGTTTTTTCCCAGTTTTTTTGGTGTTCCGGTTTTTTACCGGTCTTTGTTAGCTTTTGGAAAAAAAAAATCAAAAAAAAAAATTTGCGTGAAAAAACGCGTTTTCTATTTTTTTCCCGCGAGAGACACGGTTTTGCTTCCGCGAGAGGCACGGCCGTGCCTCTCGGAAAGGAAAAAAAAAACGCATTTTCTTTTTTTTTGCGAGAGGCACGGTTTTGTTTCCTCGAGAGGCACGGTTTTGCTTTCACGAGAGGCACGGGAAAGGGAAAAAAACGCGTTTTTTTTTTCGCGAGAGGCACGGTTTTGATTCCGCGAGAGGCACGGTTTTGCTTTCGCGAGAGACACGGCCGTGCCTCTCGGAAAGGGAAAAAAATGCGTTTTCTGTTTTTTTTTGCGAGAGGCACGGTTTTGCTTTCGCGAAAGGCACGGCCGTGCCTCTTGGAAAGCGAAAAAACGCGTTTTCTATTTTTTTTTCCCGCGAGAGGCACGGTTTTTTCGTCCGGTTTTTTTCGTTAAAAAAAAGTTCGTCAAAACCTATCAACATGGGATCTAGTTTTGAAGATGTCGACGCGAGAAACCCAACGGTGAAAACGGTTCGAGATTTGGACGCACGGTTTAGGAGATAAAACGTTTTAGAAATACGGATCTACGAAAAAAGGAAAACTCCTAGGTTTTGACAAGTGGCACACATGCAACCTGGAAAGGTGGGAGTGATCTTTGAAAGGAGTACTCCTCAATTAGTGGGGATCGTGACGTTCCCGAAACGCGTTTTTTTTTAGACACGTTCCAGGAACGCATGCTATTCGGCTGGCCGCGTAGCACGGCCCAGATGGCCAGGTATGCGCTGGCTCGAGAGAACGGCCCGCATGCCGAACTGTGCCCAAAGCCCGGGACGGCGACTGTATAGCAGGAAGCTTGAAATACCTTGGCATCTAACGTAATATTTGGACACGATGTGATGTTGCGGGCATCTGCTTCCTACAGATCTTCTTTGGCCATAAATGTATTGGTTGTGTCTTGAATCTATTTTGCCCAATGCACGGATGTTTGGTGTAGATACAGTTCACTGAATGAAAATGATAGTTGTCGTCTTATTTAATCTGATCTTGCTTGAAAAAAATATATGATAGTTTTCGTTAGGACTTGCACTTATCTGAAACTGATGTAGTCTTCTAGAAATTAAAAATAGTTGAACGGGTAAAGTATGTTCCAATACCATGTGGATTTACGGGTCTGCGCAGACATGTTAAAGGATGCTAGTAGAAATTATGGAACCTAAATAGCCAAATTAAGTTCAGTCATCTGATCATCTCATTTCATCCCTTGCACAGAAGATACTAATTTTCTAACCATTGAACATATAATTCAGATTGTATCCTACAATAGATTGTGCATAAAAGCATAGTTCCTAGCACACTAAACTGTTTCAGGTTTGTTGTTACAGATTTCTTGTCACTGTGTTTGCCACCTGAGTGCCTCATTATTTATGCTGATTCAGCCCATGATGCGTTGCGACACCCGGATGTCCGCGCACCATAGGGAACGCTCAGAGCGGGAGTTCTGACGGTCCACTAATTCACAAGTTTCGCCGCCTTGGAGTCGATGACAATAGAAATGGACGTCTACTTTTTCCTACTAGTAAATGTGCACGTGCAACGTCTCGTCTTTTGAATTCTAGTTACGGTTCGCAACATTTATTAATCAACATCATCCATTATTGAAGTAAATCTAAGAAAGTATTTCTTTGTGCAATCAGTAAAGCCTCGTTCCATGGAAGAGATATTTTCTATAGCTTCGTTCTCAACAAACTTCAATGTGTACCAAAGTTAGCTTCAATGGATCCATACCATGATGGATACGCAGTATACAACATTTTCATAAATAGTTCACTTGCAAAGTGTGTACAAATAACCATAGTGGAAAATTGCTCGACGTAACGGTAGAAATATCTCTTATTATTCCATTTGTCTTATAAGCTACATTTATTAGTGATGTTTATTTAGTGTTGTTCAGGTTTCTCACATCCAAGAACAGCATAATGTTCACGATGGAACAGAGCAACCCCAAACAAAATCATGATAGTTTCAGAAGAAAGAAACTGAAAATCTGGCTGTCGATGGTTCATAGGGGCTCATTCTCCTTCCAATCATTTGTTTCTCTGGCAATGTACATTAGTGGAACCCCTGAAAAAGGTCACATGACAGAATCCACTGAAAAAAGTCACATGACAGAATCCAATAATTAATATGTGGAATGGTGAGTTGATCCACTACTACAGATATATTGTGGAATGGTAAGATGATCCACTACTACAGAAACAACTTGTACATCATTTAAGCTCTAGTACATCAGAAGCCAATTAACTTGATACATGAAAAAACATGTTGTAAGTCCAAATAATAAAAAGTTTGACATGCCAATAGGAGAATGGTAGGAGATTGTCCTACTCGAATGTGGTCATGCCTGCTACTGGCCTGAGGCACCACTCTGTCGCCTTGATTGTATAACTGAGCGAAATCGCACACAGTTGCTTCTTAAATTCACATGTCACTCGATGCAGCGTTGGTCTACTTGCAATTGAAAGGAAAAAAAAAACAAAGTCATGTGAGACAAGGGGACACCGAGAATAACTTGAGGTCAGAGATCAGAGGTCTTGCTTGCACCTTGTCAACTCCTCCTAGAGGAAAGCCCCTCCTAGATTGGAGAAATTTCTAAGCACTTCATGGGGAGGAAAGCAAATTCAGTTTGGCAAGTCTCCGTTATGCCAGCAAATGATGAGAGATTGACGAGCACAATATATTAAATTATTAACTATAACTTGGTTCCATCCATTTATACAATCAAGGCGACAGAGTGGAAAATATTGAGGATGCCGCCACCGACGCAGATATCTATGTGGCAACACTGGAAAATATGAACATAAGCAATGTTAATGAGTGAGAGGCTGTCCCAACTAAATTCGCTATAGTTTGTGTTCTCCTCTATAGTCGCGTGATCAAGTTGTATGATCAGTGCCAAGAAAGAAAAATGTTTTTTTAATTATGGTGTAGGTCTTAAGAAAACTATGTGAAAGAAAGTAATAAGAACTGTATAGGTAATGGGGTAAGTTTTCTCATTTTAAATCTTTTCCTTTCGGGTCTGTTAATCTAGAAAGGGTATGCATCCTTCTCTTCTATAGCATTGTTCAATCAATTATCAAAGTTAAATGTGATTTAGAAGTTGGCTCTTTATTTGATTTTATGATACTGATCAGATATCTAATGGTTCAGTACTATCTCCTTCTACGTTGCTCATAGACAAATATGGTAATGTCACTTCATTATTTGGTGGCAATAGACACAGCTTCAGTCTTGCCACATTAGCCCAATTAGTTTATGAACAAGTGCACCGTGTTGCGGCGCCTGCTTGGTTCTTAATCTCCTACTTTATATGTGAACGATATTACATTGTAGAAGACCAGCAGCTGAAAGAAATGAGGATGGTATAACTAACATTTCCTAGCATTCACTCCTTTCAGCGGGCACTGCCTAGTAACATCTTAATCTTATTTGCATCACATAATTCTGCTGGCACTAAATGGATGTTGAAACATATATGACCAAAAGTGACATCTAAGAGAATCGAGATACCTACTATGACATCTTTCTATCATTCTGTGAAACAATTCTACTCAACAATGTTAGCACTGTACAACATTTTATCAAAACAACTAACTTTAATAATTTATGATGCAATTAAAATATGATGTGGCAGCACTACTTACCTATGCATTGTTCATATATAGTTTTTCACTGCTGAAAATTAGGTGAAGCGACATATTTCTGCATTTTGTCATTCATAAATCACACCACATGTTGCTTCAATTGTATCACATAAATCATGTTTCTAGGAGGTACTAATCAAGTTCATACTAAAAGAACCCACATCGGGCAAATGATCAAATCTTCCTCACACTCTCCACTCCGAGACTACTATTTGGTAAGTGCAAGCTTCTATGGAAGTATGGAAGCATTCTTATAACTGTCTAAAGAATATTAGCAGCTGGTATTTGCAGCGGACTGATCACCACAAACAAAAAGAGAGAAACAGGGAGCACGAGAACCATAAATCGAGAGGCCAAATGAGAGATGGGGCTCACAGAGAGGGTCTTCTCATTGCCTCATCTGCAACATCTGCTCGAGACACATCTTGCCAGAGCCGCCCATGCATTATTCTTCAACCGCCCTGACCTCCTCCTATGGCTGCCAGCCCTCGCTTCCTCATCTGTGCCCTTCTATTTGCTTGAGCACTTGACATGGCGGTCAGTACGGACCTACCATACCCAGACAGAGGGAGGGGGAGTGGCGACGCACCTTGACAATCTCCATGGCATCCCGAGAAGAAGATCCTCCTCGAGCACCCCCGTCGCAGATCCATGGAGAAGAGGGCTGCTCCTGCTGAGAGCCGTGGAGGACAGGTGGCGGGGCGCAACTCAACCCATTTGAGCATGTCTCCTAGCTAGATTGGAGAGGGAGCATGGCCTCCCCCAAGCACTGGAGACAGTGGATTCAAGGTTATAGATGGTGCGGCTGATTGCAAATGAACTGCAGATTTTAGGTAAACAGAGCTTTGTATTATTTTATCTCTTCTGATTTAAACACAAGTTACTAAAATTCAAGATTAAAAAGTACAATATGCACCACATATGACAGCATGATATGAAATATAAAGAAAACATGCTAATTCCTTTTCTGTATATTTTTATAGTCATCTCTAATTCGCCGGCCGGCAGCTTCATGTGCATTAAAGCTTGCATATGTAACTAAGATTAATTTTACCTGGCAAGTACATCACTAAGGAATAATAATAGAATGTTTGCAAATACTATACCTGTAACAAGTGTTCTCTCGATCGTGGTCATATCAGGTTAAAGTTTGAGTATATAGCAATGCTTTGTATTGTCATTGTAATTACTCTGAAACCATATTCTGTCCAGAAACAATACTTGGACACCATGAGCTTCGTAGTATCTTGGTGACTTGGCCTTGTCAGATCAAAATAACACACAGAGTGCTAGAAAAAATACTTCTAGATTTGGCAGGAACATTTAAGCGCTTAGCTTACCCAGCGCTGGAGTGACTCATACCAAAATCCAGTAGAGCGCACTCCCAAAAAGCAGATGCATGTGGCTGCACCAAATTGACTTCGGCCGTCCCTGCTACAAGTGTGCTTAAACTGAACGATTGAGAGAAATGATACGTAGACAGACACGGATTGTCAACATTCCACCACCATAATCAACCGTAAGTGGGGCCTGGCAGAAAGTTCATCATGGTTAGATCTGAAGATCAAATATTGCAACAGACTTTGCCCTCTTAGAATTAACACGGAGGCCTGAAACCTCCAACGGGGTAAAAAATAACCTCCTGTATCAAAAGAAATGGTAGATTGAGGATATTCAATAAGCCAAACTCGTGCACAAGATTCAACCTCTACAAAAGAAACTGTTAATATTTCAGGTAGCTAACGAGTTGAATATTTGTACGCATCAGTGAGAGTTCCTTAAATATCAGATAAAGCAATATCAATTTCTGTGTGCAGTTGCAAGACATTAATCCTGTAACGGCAAGCTGTAGCAAAGAGCGAGCTGGATGGGGAGTCCCAGACTCCCGGTGGTGCTTGTTGTCATGCTGTAAGGTGAGACGGGTGGCCAGCCAAGTGGCCGGCCACAAGCTTGGCAGCGAACCCAGGCGGCGACCTCGTCCGGCTCAGCGGCAGCCTAGGCGTCGCCTTCCTCGTGCGGTGTAGCAGCGAACTGCTGCCCAATAAGGCAATATGGCGACCCAGCGTTCCTGTGCCGAGTAAGAGGAAGAAAGGGTCAGGGAGGAGACGTGAGAGTGCAGCGTCAAACAGAGTACGGGAGAGCCCTCGCTGGCATCAACCGCAGCGGCACGGGGCGGCAGCCGGGACGGCATGCATCCTCTTCGACGGTGAGACGCGGGGAGGGGGAGGACGGGCGCGTCGGAGGCATGCGAGCGCCGCCTGCAGCGTGGGTTTGGTTCGAGTGAGGGGCGGCAGTGGTGGGCGTGTGGGGGTCGTGCGAGACATGAGGCAGGAGCGGTTTATTTCTTTTTTTTAAGGACGAGTGGAGGTGGGCAGCGGGGAGACATGCGATTTGTTTAGCGCTAAACACCGAATGATTTTGAGCCGTAAGATTTGTTGCATGGATGGATATGATGAATTGGATCTCCGCCTTTCGTGCTTTTATAGGGGTAGTAGATAGATAGACTGGTATAGATTGAAAAAGAAGGGCTGAACTATTTTGTAGTGATGCTGGTCGTAGTAGTTGCTCCAGGGTAGCTCTTCTGACATTAATTCATCTCTGTGATGTGATTGCCACTGTTTGTTTCTGCAGTGAGTTAATGATCCCATAATTTTCAATGGGTTGATGGTCCTGAATTATTTTTAGACGATGTATTTTTGTGTATAAATGAACGTAGTGGGTTTTCCCTGCGAGGGGCTGGAAATTTATATTGAACGTACAAACAAACTTCAGATGTTGTCCAGGAGCTCTGCGTGAAAGCTAGATTTTGCATGTTACTCTGTTTTCAGGTTTTGCGCTTCAGCTGCATTCTTTGTCTTTCAGTGTCGTGTTTAGTCAAAATGAGATTATTGAACGGTTGCAGTACCTGGATGCGGTGCTTAGCTAACTGGCCCATTGTTCCGTCTTAATTCAGCTAATGGCAGTCCATGATGCCCGAACGTCGATGCAAAGTAGAGAAACATTATAGCAGGCCTCCTAACTGTAATAGGGAAACAGACAGATCGTACGGTAAGGTGGATCTTGCTCTGAGTGAGCACCTAGGATCAGATGTCTTTACCAATTCACTCTTTTGTTTAAGGTCCATCATGCTTGAGAGAGCATTCATGAGAAAGACATGCTTGAGAGAATCTCTCTCTCTCTCTTTCATCCAATTGAGGGTAGACGACTAGCTCAGAATTGCCCACAGCCGGCCGTCAAACACGCGGGCGCATCAGACATTGAAGATGAAGTTCAAGCGCCAATAGTACCGACGCTTTGTTCCATTGTCCTGCCACGAACATTGAAGATGAATGGGTTGCTTGGTTTGAGACTAAGTTTGTCAAAGGTTGCCACACCTAAGATTAGACAAGTTTGACCAACTTAGGTAGGTGTTTGGTTCAAGCTACACGTTAGGCAAGTCACATTAGGGTCCTACATCACATACACTCGAAAAATGTGACAAGATTTTCTTAGGCTTGACAACTTGTGGCTCTCATTTTGAAGAACTAATCTTAGGTAAATATGACAACATTGTGTGACAAAGTGTGACATTGCTAGGTGTAGGACCAAACAGAGCCGAAGTTTCGCCATGAAACAATAGTACCGACGTTTCATTCCATTGAGGTATGTAATCAACTGGTAATGATAGTAATTAATACATACATGACTAGGTACGTAATATATTGGTCTGCACATTGAAATTACCGTATATATGCGTCGATTGATCGATGGCGCAGCATATTAAGCCTCTATGCGTACGTGTTGTTAGTTTCGGCAGATGCTCACATAGGGAGAAGTAGCTCCAAGCAAGCAACTTCATGGATCTTCATGGAGGCTAGCTAGCCTGATGTCTCATCAACAACACGGCACAGGCGACACTTGCACTAAACACATGCACCAGATCCGGTGTTGCCACTCCGACGTACTCCACTCGAATGCGCACCACAACATCGCATACCTCATAGCCCATGTAGTCCTTGCTACACGAGACGGCCATTGCAGACCACAAACGTTGTACTAAACATCTTAGACCATTGCCCCGACGTAGCAGCCAGACCAAACCCGTAGATCGCGTCGACCGTGCCAACGACCTTGCTACCCTTGTAGCATCAGGACACCACCCATGCAATGTGGATCCACGAACCTACCCATTAATCATTGTTGCATCGCCATCCAAAGTCACTGCCTCGCGTACAACCACCGTCCGAAGTCGCCACTCCGACATCCACTGAGCCTGGCAACAAAGCAACCCTGCCAAACCAACAATCACGAAGAAGAGGGACAACAACATGATGAGGCCTTCAGGAAGAAAACAACGTGCAAGTTCACCATCATCATCGGCGCCAACCATAGTAAGTGTAGGTCTTCCACCACCACTAAGCCACACAAGGGAGCTTGGACTAAGTGGCAGCACACATAGAAGAGTGCCCTACCGAAGACAACCAAGCACACCCACGGCACAATAGTTGTGCCGCCTCACTCCACAACAACCATGTCATGCCATCATGTGTAGCAGATCCACGTGTAGACACCAGATCTACCCACAACCGTCCGCCATCACGGCCGACGCACATGCATAGGGTGGTGGATGATGCCTTTCTCCTCCCAGTGCCCTCTTCCTCGCTTCCCCTATCGCCATCCCCTCGTTGCTCGGCTCTAGGTCCAAAGGCTGATAACGGCAACGGTCCGCTCCTAACAACGTTTTGACCCTTCCCCGACACCTCCCGTGTACTCTCCACTGCCTGCCACTCCGACTGGGCCTCCTTTGCATGGCTACGAGTTGCATGTGCGCTGCCTTGTTCCTACATCCCTTGCTCCCATGCAGGTTGCCACCATGGCCACAAGCTCAGGCACCACCACCGGCGGAGCAAGAGCACGGGCAGTCGGCACCGTCACCATCTTACGCAAGGACGCAGAGCACCCAAGAGCACAACGCTACCTGTCGCCAAGGCCAAGGACGCCAGCAAGGGAATGTGGAATGCAGCATCAAGTCCGTGGCACAGAACCCGCAAACAGTGGAAGGACGCCAAGCCAAATCGGCGAGGAACGAAGAGCGCACGTGAGAGATGGAGAAGCGATGAAAACATTGTCATAAGCAGCACGCACCACCTATCCTCTGCCTTTTCTTCACTTGAACTTGCAAAGAGGAACCCTGAGCTGAGTTGTTCGTCCCAGTTTTGCCCTGATGGTATTCTGTAAGACATGTCACTTCCTTTCCCCCAGGCGGCTAGGGAGAGTCCTTGACCAACGTGGGGTTGCCTGCAATCAATAACCTCTTATGAGGTGGCTTCGTATTAGATTCCCCTTAATTAACATTGTTTGCATTGGCATTGCATGTACCTGTATTTCCATTCGCAGGGTCAAAATCATCTTTCTCCTTATCCACCGGGTCGGGTCATGCCTAGTTTTTCCTCCACGACCAACTTGGCCTCTACTAGCCCAACCACCTCTTCCACAGGTGGTGCTACCACGAGGTTGAGCAATTAACTCATTTCTAGGTTGGAACCATCATAAAACCGCCAAACCAAAACTTCTTTCGATCATGAATCCCATCCCCGCATTGTTCTATAACATGGCCAATCGTATCTTAATTTGTGCAAAAACACTGACATCTTCTCATATAACACATGGAACATTTGGGGCGGTTTACTTCACTCAACATTCCCTAAAAACCTCAAAGGGGGCTTTTCCAATTTGATCTTGACGCGCACTCGAACAAACTTACATACTCAACGCCATTTAGCCCAAGCTCCACATCCAACACCTCCCCTATCTTGGAAGCCATTTCTCTAGCCACTCGTCTGTACACAGTTACCTTATCCTCATAGGGAGACAGTGTCTCGTTGCTCTTTCAATCTTGCCCACTTAGATGTTTGTGGTCCGGCTCCCTTGCCTCGATCGTTACTATATTATCTTTATAGATGATTTCTCTTGACACACATGGATATATTTTACATCTTCTTGTAGTGAGGCCTTATCATGGTAAGAAGTTTGCCGCCATGGTTCATACCCAGTTTTCCACACCTATCCGTGTCCTCCATGCAAATTCTGCCCGTGAGTATATCTCTCATTTGCTGCACGAATTCCTTGTTGAGCAGAGCCCACTTGCCCAGTTCTCTTGTCCAGGTGCTCATGCTCAGAATGGTGATGATGAGCGCAAGCATCGTCACCTTCATGCAGCTCACGCGTTGATGATCGTCGTCTCTCTTCCGCCTCACTTTTGGGTTGAGGTTGTTTTTACTTCCACTTATCTCAGCAACATTCAGCGTTCCTCTGTTCCACAGGGTGACATTCCTATCGAGCATCTTTTTGGTCGTTCTCATGACTACTCAGCGCTTTGTTTATTTGGTTGCGTTTGCTACGTTCTTCTTGCCCCCCATGAACGCACCAAACTTACTGCTCGGTCTATTGAATGTGTCATCTTAGGTTACAGTGATGAGCAGAAGGGCTATCGGTGTTAGGATCTTGTCGGTAGTCAGATGCACATTTCTCGGGCTGTGACTTTTGATGAATCTCGTCCTTTCTATCCACATCCATCCTCTCCTTCGGCATCCCCCATTGAGGATATTTCTTTCCTCACTTTTCCTGATACACATATTGATACGACCTGTTGTAAAGGTCGTGCTCTCATCACATATCACTCATGTATTGTCCTTGTCCACGCATCCCACCGTGTCTTCCCATACTACTGTTGCAGACCCCATGCCATCATCACCTGCGGCTTCCCCACCTCATTCGTTATCTGAGGCAACCTCACCTCGCTTGTTCCCTGAGGCTTCTCCAATGATTCCACCTCGTCCTCTTCTTTACCACATTTGTCGTCTGTGTGCTATGGATTCTTCTGATGCACCATCTCCCTCAACTACCATGCCCATTTTTGTTAGCAACACACCGCCTCCATCTCAACCTACTTATGGCTTCCGCGGTCGCTCGCTTCCGCCTATTGACCGCCATAGTTATTCAGGAGTCATTCTTCTCGAGGCGACTTCTTATCGTGGCCGTGTTGTTCATCCCAAACGGCAGCAAGCGATGGCAGAAGAGATTGCTACTCGTGAGCACACAACACATGGGATCTCACTTCCCTTCCTCCCCGTGGTCGTCCCATCACTTGTAAGTGGGTCTACAAGGTTAAGATTGATGGTTCTCTTGAGCGTCAAAAAGCTCGTCGTGTGGCCCGTGGCTTTCAGTCGGAATATGATCGTGACTACGATGAGAAATTTGCTCATGTGACCTACATGACCACTATTTGCACATTTCTCTTTGTGGCTTCTATTCTCCACTGGTCTGTCTCTCGTTGTGGCTTCTATTCGTCTACATGTAGCCAACACCCGGGTATTTTGATTCTGATGGCATGATTTGTCGTCTTCATCTCTCACACTATGGCCTTAAGCAAACTCCTCATGCCTGGTTTGAGTGTTTCGTCTTAGTGGTGATTGTGGGTGATTTTCTGGCGAGTGCACATGATCTTGCACTTTATGTCCACCTTTCGGCTCGTGGTCAAACTCTTCTTCTATATGTCGATGACATGATCATCAGTGGCGAGCATGGTAGCTTGAACGGAGGGCGATGAGGCTCAGAGGTGGTAGGGTTTGTGTTGTGGTCGACAGTATTTAAATAGCGGGCATCAGGCAGGCGGAGCAACGGCTCGAGTGCGCACCCCCCGAAGTTGGCTTCTCGTTCGCAACGGCTGCATGAACGTTGGGCAGGGGAACGGACGGTCAACCTAGTTGAATGCGGTAGGAAGCCATCCCATCGGCCCGTCCGGTCACGTCCGCTCTGAACCGGCATAACACAGCGAAAACGGCAGGCGGAAGCAGCTTTCTCGACAAAGGAATCTATGTGCACTTTTAACATCCCTAAGAGAATCTGCCACACCTTGAGTCTATGGCTGTATAGCCCAGCTGTCAGGAAAAGGAATCTGCCAAATATGTTACTAACTATGAACAAAACCCATTCCAAACTCGGTTAAACTTGCCTAGCTTGGAGTTCGGCAAACTGTGGTAATGTTTGGCTATGAACCCAAACAGATTTTAAACCTCATATAATCTAGCTTATGGACTTAAATGGGTACTGCAGTTCCATACATTAGAAAGTAAAATAGAATGTTACTTAACACATACCAAGTTGTTCAGAGCCGATGCAACATGTGGATCTCTCAGTCCAAATCCTTCTTTATCTTCTTGTAGGGCTGCCTTGAATAACTTCTCAGCTTCATTTAGTTCTCCCTAGAAAATGGATATAAATGATTAAATGGATATAATAGACTAACAACAACTGTAATTTAAAGTTTGAATCGAGTAGGAGTAACTAAGAGACACGCCTCCTTTCCTCCTCTCATACAGTCACATACTCCAACCAACATTAAGATGTTAAAAGCTTGTAACGCACAGGGTATATGGTGCAAATAGTCATACTTAATTGAAACGTTCAATAGTTGCATGATTTCGTAACTGAAGCAAGGCCTTGGAATATATATTTACGGTAAGAGAAGTTGCTAAACCCAAGCTTTCAAAATAGTAATAAAACATATCATGGCAAATTACTACCCAGTTTCCGTATATCAACATGAAACATCACACAGTTTAATGACAGGCTAAACCTTCCAAATCCACATGGTTTAGTGAGGAAACTGAAGGGCTGACCCCCATAGTAAGAGTTGCAACAAGTACCCAAAAAGTGTGGCCCAAACAGGTTACATGAAAATCGGTCATCGTCAGGGGACTAAACACTAGAGTTGTTTTTCTAGGCTATGAATTATGAACATGATTGTGGTTGAATTTTGCATCATTTTGGTAAACACATATAAAAGAGAGAATTGTGTTTGAACAGAGAAGGAAACTATAATGTAGTAAGTTATTTTTTTCTTAGAAGGATTAGGATAATGCCAAAACGTGGTTCAGATGAAGGTAATGATAATGAAATACTTGTTTGCAGGAAAAACTCGAGCGCTTTATCGGTGCAGATTCTCCATTTGATCGCGTGTTCATTGAAGATCACTGAACCATCTTCTATATAACGTAGGCCAGTAACATTTACATCAGCTTGCTCACTTGTAGCTGTTGGAGCAACCAAATCATCCTGAGCCAATACAGAGTTACTGCTCAGGCCAAGAACAACAGCTGTAACAAGACTGGAATTAGGATTGCCATGGTATCAAATATGATATTTATTTCATTAAATTAAATGGAGGAGACTGCATATGCTGATAACCTGAGAGAGAAATCATGCATTTCATTCATTTTGGTAAAATGGTCATGACAGCAAACATGAGCAATCCAGTCTTCTTTTTTTTTGCTAATAATACCAGTCTTACCTGCAATAGGAAGTTAGGAACAATGCCAAAATTAGAACTCCATTCATAATAACAGTTTATCATTAAAACAACTAGTATCATAGATGAGCTTTACTGCAAAAAAAAAAAAACTATCATGGACTGAACCCAGCATTCGTGTTGCATATTCCATGACAGTAGGAGACCAATCTATGCGCACAAGTTTCGAGTACGGCCGATCATGCGATACGAAGGCAACCCAAATTAGGGCAGCAGCAGAGCAAAGGCTCACCAGACCAATCTCCCCAATGGCTTAATCTACTCTTTGGCCGTCATGATCCTCACCTACCTCTCAATGCATCCATGGAAACAATCGAAGGCAACATCATCGCAATTTCACACTACATCGACTCAGGCACTCAGCAATGCAACCCAGAGCGCATCACACGATCCAACAGGCCGTCGAGGTACCCACCAAGACACCATCTGCTAAACTGAAGGGCTCAACTGAGGTACAGCGTGGGGATCCTGCGAGAGGCACAGGGGAGAATACAGGCAAGGGGCCAGCGCTCACCTGAGGTGGAGGCCGCGCCGGCGGCCGCGAGGGGGCAGGCCGAAGCTCCTCGAAGACGGCGCGTCGGCGCGACGACCCGCCGGGCCGAGGCGAGCGTGCCGCAAGAGCGAGAGCAGCCTCCCTCGAGTGTACATGCTCCGTTGGCTCGTCGGCTCGCGACCGGCGGAACCAGCGGCGGCGACGCTTGCTGTCTCCGTCGGCGGCAGCGGCAGGGAGGCGGCCAGCGCGACTCGAGAGAGGGAGGGGTTTGGGCCTGGGCCAGGAGCAGGCGGTCAGTTTTAATTTGGACACCAGGCCGCTGCAGTTAGGGGTCCAATTGTCTCAAATAATAAAGTTTTTTTTTTGTTGAGAAAAGGAGTTGCTTTATTCATAAAAGATAACAAGGTGTTACAACAGTGCCCACAGGACAGAGCAGAAACAAGAACAAACCCAACTGGTCACCAACACAGCCAAATCCAGCACACACACGGCAACACATCACCATCTCAGAGACGAAGCCCTTGCCGGAGGGAACCAGATCCTCTACCGTGCCTTCAGGCACGGCAGGAGCTACAGTACCCCGCACTCTGTGATTTTCCACTGGGCGCTACAGGAACTCGAGAACAGTACGACGATACAGAAATTTTCGCTACAGTGCAGATTCGCTACAGCGACTTGCTACAGTGCGTGCTGCTACAGGAACCTGCAGTGTCTTCGTTGGCTCCCTCTGTGTGGGTACTGTAGCTCCCTGCCGTGCCTGAAGGCACGGTAGAGGATCTGGTTCCTTGCCGGAGACGACGCCAAGCCTCCATGCCACCCAGAGGACACTGAGGACCTCCAATAAAAGTTTTGAACCGCATGAGCCGCCCGACGCCAGGCGGGATCTAAAATCGATGAACGAACCTCGGCAGCGACAACGGAAGCCAAGCACAGCAAACACCACACCCAGAGAAAGCAACGCTCGCCGTGCGAGGCCGAAGAAGGAGATGACGACCAGCTCCAGCTTCCTGAAGGGACACAGACCTGCAACACCAACAAAGAAAAACCAACTCCACCCCATCTCCAGCCCGACGACGGCGTTGAAGGAAGCGCCACCACCACGAAGAAGAGACCGGAGAACCACAGGCCAAAGCAGCATCAGCGCCTCCGCCACGCCAAAGCCACCACAGCATCAACCTGCCAATATCGAGCTCGAAAGCGACGACGCCGCAAGACACCATCCGCCGGATCTGTACTTCCCAAGCCACCCAAATCCGCGGAACAAAAAGACCACAAGCTCTCCGCCGGCCTCACCGCCGCCCGGCGGACGAAGACAGAGCTGGGCCACCTTATTCCTCTCGCAGCCAGCCGCTCCGCTGAGCCGGCCACGCCGGAAACCTACCCTACCTCCCAAACTCCTATGCACAGCCCCACACAACAGATCCAGGGTCCCCCACCCCTCCGGCCGGCCAAACGGCCGCCAGAGGCGAAGGGGACCACCGGATTTGCCGGGGGGAACGCGAAATCGCCTGGTCGCCGCCCTCTCTATGAACAGTGCAGAGGAAGGAGAAGGGACGAGAGGGGTCTCCTCAAAAAATAAAGTTAGGGGTCCAATACCCAACAACTGGGCCAATAGCCACGGCGAAGCAACGAGACCCAATAGGGGGGAGTTATGCCAGGCCGGAGAGGAAAATCGATAAGAAGTACAGTGGTTCTTTCATCACATGTAATTTTTGTTCATGAGTTTAGGAGCTCGAATTTCGAGGCTCACAATTTAGCGAGGCGAGGTTTAAATTTAGGGGTGGACCGCCATGTTTGGTTAGGGCACCCCGGTGATCTTTGGTTCGTTCCTGTAAACATTATGACAACCTGAATAAAGCTTCGCGAGATTGTCTCAAAAAAAAGAAAAATCGATAAGAAAGGGTTTTTTCTTGGAGGGGGCCTCCTCCCTAAATAAAAATAGGATCTAAGAAAGTAAAATGATTTGAAAATTTTAACCCTCCTCCCCTAAGTAAAATAAAATAAAATGAAATAGGGGCTAAGAAAATAAAATAATTTGGAAACTGTAATTCTCCTCCCTAAATAAAAAGAACATAATTCACTTTCATTAAAAAATTGTCCATGTAAAAACTAATCAATCCGCTTTATGGATCGGAGGTTGTAAAATTCATAAACCGCTTTGTTTAAATGCAGCAACCATTTGGTCTATTTATGGTTCGGTTTTGTAATGTTAGAATATTTGTTGCATCTTCACACATATGTAGCTAGTCAAATCACACGTTGAAAAAATAAAATAAATAGGAGTTAAGAAAATAAAATAATTTGAAAAGTTTAATCCTCCTCCCTAAATTAAAAGAAAATAATTCACATCTCTCTTGCCTTCATTTTTTTCAAGTAAAATTTGTCCATGTAAAAACTACTTCCTCCGATCCGAAATAAGTGTCGCACACATCTAGCTAGTCAAATCACATGTTGCAAAATTATCTCTATAGGCGCTTGTGGTATACCTTTTTATCATTTTTTTCCAAGTAAAATTTTGTTCCATGTATTTTTTTTTCATAAATCACTATGTTTAAATGCAGCAAAGATCTGGTCTGTTTATGGTTCGGTTTTGTACTGTCGGAATATTTGTTGCATCTTCGCACATATCTGGCTAGTCAAATCCCATGTTGCAAAAATTATCTCTATAGGCGCTTGTGGTATACCTTTTTATCATTTTTTTTCCAAGAAAAATTTTGTTCCATGTATTTTTTTTCATAAATCACTATGTTTAAATGCAGCAAAGATCTGGTTTGTTTATGGTTTGGTTTTGTACTGTCGGAATATTTGTCGCATCTTCGCACATATCTGGCTAGTCAAATCCCATGTTGCAAAAATTATCTCTATAGGCGCTCGTGGTATACCTTTTTGCCATTTTTTTTAAACAACCTTTTTTTCAGGAACACTTTACGTGTCCTCGTAAGTGCTCTATTTTCTTTGGAGAAGTTATATGTATCCGATTCACTATCCACCTCAACAAAATGATTTATACTTGGAACCACCTTTGTAGTCATGGCTAACTTAAGCTTGTCTCATTTGTCTGGTGTTTGAATATGTTCTTACTTCTTAAGAGGGAATACTTAACATTCTTTTTACAATGTAGCTTACTGATCATTTGGCATATTTCAGATGGCAAAGGAACTAGATGGGATTCTTGATTCATCTAAAGACGAACCCGAGTGCTGCTTCCACCCCGTATCCAGAGAAAATACTCACTCCGATATGTCAAACCATGTCGATGATAGGTTCATCTATTCCATGTTAATTTATTTGTTCAGTTAACTGTTAGTGTTACATCTGTTACATCTGAATTGGTGTTGTTAACCCACTTGTATAATGATGTATGTGTATTGACATGGGTACGCCATAATCTGCTGGTATAGTTTGGTGCTTAAGATCCCAACCTTTTTTTATTTGAAACTGTTCCCTCGGTGTCTTATTTGCCAATTTATGTCTTCTAAGTTAATCTACTTTGAACATTAAAGCCAGTTGAATTTGGATGCTTTTGTGATGATCTACTACTTCATATGTGTCTTGAAGTATCTGCAAAAGAGAAAAGAGAACAAAGATAGAGGATATGAGATTGTGCTTGCAATTCTTTGTGCCGAGTCTCTTGCATTTCATATGCATGGTAGTCTTCAACACTTATTAACTTTGGTAGCATATCTAGATCTGTTTACTACTAGTAGAGTTTGTACTAGCATTACCAAACTGTACTTAAGAGGACCACACTGCTTCCTTGATATTTGAACAATTAACTCCGCTTTTTCCTGCCATGTTATAATTAGCAAATCATAACCACTTTTCAAGTACTCAACTCCACATAATGTTATGCAGCCCATCTTGATTCTAATATGTTTCTCCGTTGGTCTTAAAAGTTGCCCTTTGCCTAGAGTGCCTGCATATACCCTGGATTTAAGCAGCTTTGAAGCATGTTTGAGCTTGAAGGAAGCTGATGCATGGCCTGCCGAGGTATGTCCATAAAAATACTATGGCTTTCTTATCATTCCAGCGGGGTAAGACACCCTGATTTTAGTTACTTCAATGTGCCAAAATTCAGCCTCAGGATGCTTGTTATGGGCAATGAGATGCTCACAACCAAGTTGCGCAAGCACTAGTGCTGTGTTGTCTGTTTCGACAATATTTATGGACATTTTGGGACCTGCAAAGGTAAATTCCACCAGCTCTGAGTCGATTGATCATAGTGTAAGCTTGTCTGGGCCGTCAACGGTGAGGCTCCAGTCTTGCTCTAAGTTATGATGCCTAACTTGGAGAACTCAGATAACAATATATCTCACACTGGTAAATGCTACTCCCTCCGTTCCTAAATATAAGTCTTTTGAGAGATTCCACTACAGACTACATACGGAGCAAAATGAGTGAATTTACACTCTAAAGCATGTCTGTATACATCCATATGTAATCCCTAGTGGAATTTCTATAAAGACTTATATTTAGGAACGGAGGTAATATGTAGGATGGCCTGAGGTTCACATATTTCTGGATCAAGGATCCAAGCAGATTGATAAAGGGGGTGGATGTTGCAGGGTCATCCAAGGCCCAAGCGTCGGTTGAGCTGGGTTCCTTCTGGTGCCGCCACTGACAGCAAGGAGTATACTGAAAAGCTTTAGTGTTGACGACCTAGATAGAAATAGCACAGTACATACTCCCCACGATGTATGTGGTTTAACAGATTTTTATGTTGCGTCTATCCATCATCAACCCCACTATATTATTGCCCCGTGGTGCACGCGGCGATTGCGGGTTTCCTGATGATGCCTTGAACTCGCCCTTTCCCTTTCTCCTCTCCTGTAACTCTTGCTGTCACGAACTGATGTATTCCTGTTGTGCTGGAAAGGGAAAGAAAACACTCGATCAGTTGTGTCACATAATTCATTGTACAACGTGCCTAAGAAATATTTCTTTTCAGTTGAGAGGTTCAATTTTCAAAGTCTTGACAAATATTCGGTTGGCAGTTGTTTGTGCAACCATTTACACCATCTTACCTTGGCTGACTGGTTGCAACAGATCAGTTACACGAAACGGTTGACCGCATAAGGTGGAACGCAAAGCTTGTGTTTTAGCGAAATAATATGCTGTATACAGGAAGAATGGCACTAAAACTCTTCTGTGCCAAAACAAAATCTTTCAGCATATTTCCACCTACATACATATTACAAAATGTTTCAAGTATCCAACAAATGTACACAGCAAGACTGTTGCTCCACCAAGCTTCGAAGCAAGCTACAGGGCTACTCAGCAAATCAATCATTCCTGGTCACCATGTGTTTGAAGAATAAACATTCACAAGGCTTCGCTTCCTTCTCCTTTCTGGCACATTGGACAACCTCAGCAACTGAGACATGTTCTTGGAACAGCTGCGGCGCTCACATATCTGCCACAGACCAAAGATAGGCATCTTGCTCCGTGGCCTGCTTATCGTTCTTTAGCTTGTACATGTCCTTCTCGTATCCTGGAGACACATGGAAATGGATTTAGTGATGCCTGCCAGATGCATCGCAGCAAAGCACATTGCAAATGAACCACAACATAAATCTGAGCCAACTAATGATGGACGGAAAGTTCTACAAGTTCAAAATGCACACAAGACAAGCTGTGTGAATTTTCAGAGTTCCAGACAGGTGAGTATAGGATTACAATGAGCAACGGAAAAAATAAATCTGAAAACATGTTCTCTTATTTGCCGACACGATATACATATCATTACCGTTTTGCTCATTTCCTTTTGTAACCATAACCAGGTTTTGAATAATTCAGGCAGAGATACATATCTTGGCTACGACAAACACGATATGCAAACAAATGAATGCACGAGCTGCACCAAATGCATCAGAAACATGACAGCATGACTAACAGTTTACAGTTATTGAACAGGTTAAAATGACGTGTTTTTCCCTTCTCATCCACCAATGCAACAAAAAGATGGCGCTCTTAAAAGAAAATCAAAACTCTTCAAAACAAGAAAGGTGTGAAGTGAAACTCAAACAATCCTAGTGGTTCATTTAAACCTACCAGCCTACTAGGTAACTCACAATCCTCCAAAATGTACCTATTCAGTTTTCATGCTAAAAATTTAAGCCAACCTAGTTCTTTTGCCATGGCCAAGAGGCACGCTCTTGAAAAAAAGAAAGAAACGAAAAATGAATAGATCTGAAAGGCACATACCATTGCTGCGGTCCACTCCATCCCAATGACGGCCGGGTTTTATGCCATAACGGTTTGGAGGAGGATCTATAAAGCCGGATTCCTTCATCTTTTCATCATCTCCCAAGTCATTGAGAAGAAAGTCTGTATCTTTGCGCTGCAATGCATTAGCACACATGTCACCCATTAACCCTAAGAAATAGCATCGATAGATTCAATTAGCCAACTCCAAATCAAAAGCTGCAGTTACCTTGACAAGATGAGCCATAGGATCACCCCATCGGAGTCTGTTTTTCAGCATGCTGTCAAGCTCAGGATCATCCCTACACGTAAACAAACTCAACTTTAAATACTTTTAAGCTAGTTAGAAATCTTCAGGTTCATTTGGAGAACAAAAAGCAGACAACACCAACAGCAAAAAAAAAGAGCACCTGATCAAAGTAGATACCTTATTATCGGTTACACAAATTCTCAAATCAAGTTAACAAGGATCAGGCCCTTTTTGCGCAAGTTTAATAAGAAAAAGTACCTTGTTCTCGCAAATGGCTGATTCTTCTCCTTTTCAAGCTCCTCCACTTGAGCCTCAGCTGCTCGTTTCTGCACCAACCCTTTACCCCATTCTATATGTTTTTCCTGCCAACAAGAAGAACACCAGTTATTACTAATTAGCTATAGGCAGCGACATCCAAGATAGAGATCCTGTTATTGAAATGACTCCAGATAAGTGAGGAAGAAGAAAAGGTGTATGAGTGATTATTCGATCATTTGCTGTATGTTGTTCCATACTTCAATGAACTCACTAACAAGTGAGATGGTTTCAACTAATCTGATTTCCCTCATATCCAGCAGGTGTCTTATCTGAATTTGTATGGATCAGTGGCTCATAGTGTGAATAGAGTGCTTACAAGGAACAGGGGAACTTGACATAAAAGGAAACCAGATTTGGTTATTCAACAGTAACAACTTGTATGAGAGTGAATAAAGTTGACATTAACAAGCTCTGTCCCTTTTAATGTTGTAATCTTTATAGTACTGAGTGGGAGCCTTCATAGCTTTTCTGTTTGCAGATCAGTCGTTAACCTTTCATATGTAGTGCCTATTTTGTTTCTATGCATAGAGGTGTTCTTCTAGGCACTCTGCACACCGCACACCCTCTATTCCGACGGTCCTTAGGTGCCATTTTATTCAAAGAAGTTAATAAATGTCGGTGCTTGCAGGTAAAGAGAAGTGTGTGGCATAGTGCATTTTCTACAGTTTTGCCACAAGAACACGACAAATATCAGGATAAGTTAATTAGCACAAAACAATTGCTCAAATCTATATTCTGTACTACTAGAAACACATGAATTTTCATGTCACGAAGTATAATTAACCAGATGTCCAGATAAAACACAAAGATGGCTAAAAAAAAATCCAGAGGAAGAGCATATATTTTACCTTTGGCTTCTCGTCTTTCTTTGCCTTCTGTATGTCTTCTTGATTTATCCTTTTTCCTGGGAAACGTCACAAAGCAATGTTACCACTGAAACTAGAATGTCTACATAGGTAACTGCCACCAAAAATGACCAAAACATGATAATGCACAGTGCATACCTTCCTTGTCTCGGAACACTACCTTTGCCCCTTTACCAGTGAACGAAGGGTCCTGTGCTGCAAACCTAAAAGACAAATATCATAGAACATATTAGAAATCTTAGCAAAAGGAGTAAGCATATGTATTCCAAGACATCAAGTATCACTCACTTGAGCTTCTCATGCTCCTTAATCTTTCTGATGTCCTCTTTAACTTCCTCTGCTGACATCAACCCAGCTCTCCTTGTCTCTTTCGGAGCTCCTTCCTTTCTAACCTTTCTTGGAGGAGAAGTGTCTCTCTCCTTACGAGGTGGAGATAAATCATCTGATGCAGACTTCCGACCCTTCCTTGGTGGAGAAATATCCCCATCCCCCAGGCTCTGTCCCAAATTTTGTCTTCTTGCGAGTGACAGGTCGTCCAGCTGTGCAGAGTCCTGGCGCTTCCGTCTTCGTGCCGGAGAGATGTCTCCGGGCTCCTCCGAGTCATGCCGTGCTCGGCGCCGAGGGGGAGAGCGGTTCTGAGGCTCCTCCGAGTCGTGCCTCGTGCGCCTCCGTGGTGGTGAGATGTCCTGGGGTTCCTCGGAATCATGGCGAGCTCGTCTCCTTGGAGGAGAGGTATCGTCCTGTCGCCTCGACTTCCGTGGTGGTGATAGATCACCTCCCTCTCCTGTACCCTTGCCCTCCGGCGAGGGTGTGTCAAGCTGCCTTTGCCTCTGCCTCTGCCTCGGCGGCGAAATGTCGCTCCCCGCAGCACCTCCACGCTTAGGAGATGGTGTGTCATGCCTCTGCCTTCGCCGTGGGGGAGAGAGGTCCTCCTTCCTCCCGGCGGCGCCGCCGCCCCTCTCAGGCGACGGTGTGTCATTCCGACGGCGGCGGGGCGAGCCACTGCCCGCAGGCTCCGGAACGGGCAGAGTGACCCACCCGCTGCCGTCGTTAGCGATGGAGTTGTAGGGCCGGGCCGCGCGGATCGCCTCCATGCGCCGCATCCGCTTCACCTCGATGTCCTCGTTCACCTGAGGCTTCTCGTCCCCTGCAACCACACATAGCACGCCCGATTCCAGTCAAAATTCACCGCGAATCTGGTGCAGATCCTCGCGTATCAGGTTCGAATCACGACTAGGTTCTGGGGTCGAGATGGGGGCGGAGATACATACCTGACGACGGCTCGTCCTCCTCGATCTGCACCGGCTTCTGCCACACGGGGTCCTCGTCGACGATGAGCACCCCTCCGGCGGAGGGCTTGGGGTTCTTATTCTTCTTCTTCTTGGCCTTCTTCTGGTCACCGGCGGCGGCGGGGCCCGACTGGTACCGCCTGAGGTAGTCCTTCATGGACACTGCGGCCCCCGATGTGGAAGCGGACGGAGGCGGCTGCTTGTTCGCCATGGCCGGCCGCGACCACCCTGGATGGAGGGGTCGCCGGGGGGGGGGGGGGGGGGGGTCGCCGGCGGCTAGGGTTCGGCTACGGCGAGCACGGACGGGACTGCCTGAGCTGTGGGATCGGTCGCGGGGGGAGAGAGGATACGTTGATCTTGATGAGGCTATGGACGGTTCAGATGGCTTGTCAAACTAGTACCGACCTACGGTCCAGATGGATTGATTCATTGTCAACAAACAATCGAAAACCGCTCCAAATGAATCTGTGCGAGATGAATTTGCCAAACTAACGAGCGTGAATTTGTGTAGGAGTTCAAATCCTAGTGCTCGCATGTACACGAGCATATGTAATTTTAAATTATATAGGGTTCAAACAAACAAGTATCAATTTGGATGTGGGACATGTCCGTGCTCACTTCATGTGTGTGCGCCCCGATACATGTGTGTATTCGCGGTTGAACTAAAGGCCTCTGCATAATTTTAAAAGACATGTTTATATCTAAGTGAACACCCTCTTCCGACTTCGACGAATTTCCTTGATTTTCTTTTCACTTTCTTCTGCTTTTTCACAAGGTGATCTATCCAAGATGTCAGTTTCTCGTCCTTGTGAGTGGTTGTGAGATCTACCTTTTTTGCGAATCGCCTGCATAGAGAGATTGGATAGGAAGAGAATGAGAAAAAAGAACCCCGCGAAAAAGAAGAGAATGAGAAAGAGTTAAGAGGGTGTGTTGATGGAAAAAATGGGGGGTCGGAGAAACTAAGAAAACTCGGGACAATTATAGGGTAAATAACGGTTTTTATACGCTACTATGGGGTGAAGTGGAATCCTTGGGATAGGCAGGCCTAATATGCAACCTGTTGGTGTCGTGTATTTAACCAGCAAAGACGTGCTATAGAGCATGTTAGTGCAAATGTACTGTCAATGATAACAATGTCCATAATTATGGCTCAACTGTGGTGTATTATTTTTATTGAAAATGGTCCATTTCCATTGATGGGCACTTGGGTGCCTAGCTAAACAATATTGTTTTCTGGTTTTCCTCTGTCTGTAGCAATCGATTAACAAAGATTGTATTCCTAGTCGTATGGCTTGAATGAACACAATAAATTATGTATGTTGGACAAATAAAGCAAGTCATGCAGCCCTCAAATGCTAATTGTCATATTGTTTTGCTCATCTAATATGCATACATTGATCTAATTGGCGTTGATTGTGATACAAGCGAGGACCGTCCATATCTCGTATCCTGGAAACACAAGGAAATGGATTTAGTGATGGCTACCAGATCCATGGCTATCAGATCTTTCAAGATACGGTTTAGTCTCTTTAGGATGAATGAATCTATGTACTAAGGGTGGTCCTCGCATACTAAGGAAATACAATCTCCATCTGTTTCATCTGTTTGCGATATCGACTGCTTAATCAACGTAGTTGCAGTCTCCCACCAATAGATCCAGTGGGATATGTGTTCGACACCAAGTGCCTCGCATAAATTTGGTAAAGTTTAGACCAAAGCATGCACCCTCCTTGGACTTGGGAGGATTTTCCTTACATTTTGTGTACTTCTCTTCTACTTTTCACTGGGTGATCTTCTTAAGATGTTGATTTTCTTCCTTGCGAAGAATTATGAATCTACACTTGTGAATTGGTTATATAGAGAGAGTGGATCATAAGAAAATGGGAGAAGGGGGTGAGAGGGCGTATTGGGAAAAATGGTGGAGGGGACTAAGGAAAAACTAAAGAAAAATTAGGATAATTAGAAATTTTATACGCTAGGGAGGTGATGTGGAATCTTTGAGTGCAAATAATCAACACTGGCGAGCCTAATTTGTCTCTCATCTTTATCATGTATTTAACTAGTGAAGGCCTAGTATAGAGCCCATTAGAAGAGATGGGCTGTCACCGGTAATAATGTGCGCAATTCCAGCTCAAAGCGGTGTCTTTTTTGCTAACAGTGTTCCATTTGACGATGACACCACTAATGGGGACCGAGGTGACTGTTGGTGCTAAATTGTACCAGTTTTTCTCTCCCATCTATGATGATCAATCAAGCAATGACTTTTTTCTTGTAATGTGCCTTGAGCTTGCATGAACCAGTAGACTTGTATATCTTTGACAAATAAAGCAAGTCATCCAGCCCACAAGCATTAATCGTCATATTATTTGTCAATACGTATACACTCATACAATTGGTATTGTTTAGGTTACAGGTGAGGATCACCCATATCTTGCACCCTAGTATTCGCCCATTTCCAATTTTCCCACTAGCGGTTCGTTAGTTGCAATGATTGGTTGGACAAGCTGACTAGCCACTCGATATCTGCTTATAAATATAGGATTTATATCTTTTGGGGCAATGAATCGGAGAAATCCTTAAGCATATCCATGGTTTGATGATGATTCATGCTCCACAAATTTTACCACTCTACTGCTAGATAACACTGCATTATATGTAAAAGATATTCCATATAAATTGCACATAGAATAGATCCGAGATAAATGTTCTAGCACCCACACGCTTGGCTCACAATTTATACACCACTCACCATACATCGAGTGTACGTGTTCTCTCCATGATAAATCATTTGGATCAACACCTACATTTTGTTTTGCATCAACTCTTAACAACTATCTCTCAGTTCCATAGTATAATATGTTCAAACTTTTATTTGAATCAGATGTATATTGACGTGTTTTAGTGTGTTTCTTCACTCATTTCAGTCCTCATATAGTCCTTAAAATGTCAAAAACATCTTATAATTAGGATGGAGGTAGTAAAATGCAAGAAAAAGGAGATATACCAGCTTGGGAATAGGAGACATCAGAAAAGAAAGACTTCAGGCCAAGGAAACCCTCTATAAACGCTTTGTAACACACAATATGGTGCTCTGGTGGCACTCCATATTCTAATGGAGGGGGCTTGCAATCCATCTTCCGAGATCTAGAGCACCATGAGATCTTTGAAATAGATGGGCACTAGTAGAAAACAGGCCATTAGTCCCGGTTGGGAAGGGCCTTTAGTCCTGGTTCCCCAACCGGGACTAAAGTATAGAGACTAAAGGGTACAAGCCTTTAGTCCCGGTTGGCTACGAACCGGGACTAAACCCTGGCCACGTGGTCGGCAGCGCGCGCCAGGGCATGGGGACCTTTGGTCCCGGTTGGTAACACCAACCGGGACTAAAGGTTTAGGGGTTTAGGGGTTTAGGTGTTTAGGGGTTTAGTGTTTATTGTTTATTTTTTCCTTTTCATTTTGTGTTTTCCATTTAATTCTTTTTCATTTCAAACATATTTTACGCTACTACATACTGTACACGTTATGCATATATAATAGAATACTTCGTAGAACCGATCATATATCATAAAATTTCTCGTACAAGCAATCATATATCATAGAATTTCTCGTACGATCACATGCATACACATATATATATATACAATTTGGTATATACAATTTCTCGTACAATTTGCAGATCATTTGGGGATCGGGTAATGGTATTCTCCATCGGGAGATATGACCTGCTGAAGCAAAAATTCCGCAATTTCCTCTTGAATTGCTCGTATGCGGTCCGTTGGTAGGAGCTTATCCCGCATCTCGTGCATCTTTAAAGAAGGTGATCAATATGAACATGTTAGTTGTGTGTATATGTATTAGATCATGATAAAAAAATATGAATGATGTTTACGTACCCAAAGATCTCTTGCACTCCTGTTGCTTTCGGTCATAAAGCGAATGTTCTCGCAAACGTAATATGCACATAGTTCAGTCCCCTGTGCCTGCCTCATGCACTTTACGAGAATAGAATTCAATCAGATAATAATGAAGCATGACAATGGTATTGAAACTAAAATTAAAGAGATGCGCGGACGTAGCTAGTACTACTTAATTACCCTGGGCTTTCGCCATCTCAGCTCCTCTTTCCATTCACCTCTAACATCTTTGGTGAACTTTTCCCAAACCCTGCCCGGCAAACAAAATGAATAAAGGAGTTATTAATTACTTGATATCAGGAAATGAACTAATAAAGAAGCCGACATAGTGCATCAATGATTGAAATTACCTTTCGAGCACCAAATGCAAGCTTTTGTAATCTTCAGGGTCTTTACTTAGCGAGTCCAGTACTTCAACAGTTCCATCGTCAACTCTAATGATTAGAAGGATCCAGTGGTAGCTGCGCACACGATTTGTATAAGCGGGCATGCATAACTCATCAACTACACTTAACATCAAGTATATATATATAAGCAAAAATAGAATTTGTAGTACAAGAAAGTAACACTCACTGGAAGTTCCAAGGTAAAAGTATTTCTGATTTGTACTTTAGGGCCTTCAAAAACCTTAGAAGCATTTTCTCCATGTCTTTAGGGTCCCTTCTCAACACTTCTTCATTGACGGTATTTGGGTCAATGAACCCAATGCCATAGACTCCAGCTCTTTTCAATTCAAAAATCTTCATTCTGCATAATACCACACAAAAGAATATAGTGAGTATAATAACAGGCAATGAACGAGCTGAGCTAGAGACTTAAATTACAGAAAGAAATCGCTTACAGACAATAGCAACTGACGATAGATTTGTCGAGTGCTTTTTGATTGAATAACTGAAAAAATTCCGAGTTTACAATCCACAAAGCATTTTTATGGACGTAATGCTCTTTCTCGACTTTCACCATGAGGCTCTCCATCCCGTTCTTTATTTCTCTCATGTACCAGGCATGCAATTTGTACATTTGCGTTGTTAGAAGCTTCTCGTCGTCAGGACTGACCAGAGGTTGCCCGTGGACATATTGCCGTTCTATTTCCTTCGGATCTAACGGTGGAAATTCCTCGATCTCTAGGAATTGTTCAATGGTGATACCGAGCATTCTAGCAGTCTCTCTATCAGCGTCGGTTATTACCACGTTATTGGCACTCGCCTTGAGCGGGCTGATCGATTGGACTGCCTGTTCTCCGAGCTGGGGAACAGTTTTCCCGCATTTACTGCTACCGCTCGACTTCTGTCTTTTCTGGGATGATGCATAGGACTTGGTAATACAACGTTCATGGTCTGATACCGGTCTTTTCTCCGCCGGTTTAGCTACATCAATAAAGTGTTGTACGACCTCCTCGGGTATTTTCTCCTTTGGCGGCGGGGGCGATTTCGGTCCAAAACAGGCCCACAAAGCGAGCTTCACTGATTCATCGAGTTCCTCGTCAGTCTTCTCGTAAGATAACTTCTTTTTGGCAGGAGGCTCGGGTTTCTTCTTTTGTGTTCTCTTCCGCTTTGGAGACGCTGTTTTTTGATATCGCGGACGTCTCGCGCTAGGCTCCGTCTCGGGGTGGGATGGACTCTACTGACGTGGCGGAGCTTGATATCACGGACTCGCCATGCGCTCCGTCTCGGGGTGGGATGGATTCGGCTGGCGCAGCGGAGATGGATTCGAAGGACTCACCCTGCGCTCCATCTCGGGGAGGGTTGGAGTCTGCTGACGCGACGGACTTGGAGGAGGAGTCGGTGGCCTTGGCACCGAGTTTGGAAACACGATGCATTCCTTTTTCCATAAAATGACACAACGCCTGGCTTCTCCCAGTGTCCGCTCCCCTTCACCTCCAGGGTAGTCAAGATCTAGTGTTTCATATGCCGGCACAACTTGATCCACCCCAACACGATCATAGCCAGGTGTAATCGGATTGCCGTGGAAAGTTGCTTCATGTCCACTCGGTAAAGCAAAGCCGTCCGCCGCCTTCATGTATATGTTCTTCAGTTTCACGTGTAGCTCACAAGGTGTCGACTCTAAGATATCATCCACGGGGTAGCGAGCCAGCAGTGCATCATCGGCCTGGACCTCCGTGGAACCCACGCTGCTTTTCGGCATAGATGATGGAATGGTACCATCCAATGCTGGATCTGGTTGTTGCTGCTGCTGAGACGCGCTTTGCATGCTAAGTTTGTTGATTTGCTCCTGCTGCATGTTATATTTGCGTTCCAAGTCCTGGATCCGATCTACTTCATGCTTCTTCTTTCTATCACGACTTCTGTAGCTGTCGTTCCAATCCGCAAACCCCATAAACCATGGAACCATGCCTTTGCCTCGTGTTCGTCCCGGGTGTTCAGGATTCTTGAGGGCGCGGGAAAGCTCGTCGTTCTCTCTCTCTGGCTGGTATACACCCGCTCGAGCTTCTTCTATTGCTTTAATTATCTCGTCCGTGGCATCTTTAAGACTGGCCTGTTCAAGAACCTGGCCTGTCTTTGGGTCCAACTTTCCCCCATGTGCATAAAACCAAGTCCTGCACCTCTCGGGCCAAGTATCTGTTACTGGAGAGACCCCTGCAGCCCTCATGTTTCGCTCAAATTCATCCCACTTAGGCAACCCAGACTTGTAGCCGCCTGGCCCCAGACGATGGTGCCACGTTTTTTGTCGGCATTTTTCTTGTTTATTCTTGACCGTTTCTTAGCTTCTTCCGATTCCTTGAACTTCACAAATTCGTCCCAATCATCTGCTAACTTCACATATTCTCCTTTGAATTTTGGAGTCTTCCTTTTGTTTTCCACGTAACTTTTCCATAATATTTTCTTCCAAGACTGGAATTGTGTGGCCATCTTCTTAAGAGCACACTTCTTGACTTTCTCCCGTTGGAGATCTGTGAGAGCCTCTGGTAGGGTGAAATGTTTCATTAGCTCCTCCCAAAGCAGATCTTTTGCTCTTTGGCTGACAAAAGAAACTGCTTGGGTATTTTTTGGTTGATTCCATTCTTGAACGGTGATTGGGATTTGGTCCCTAATGATAACTCCGCATTGACGTATAAATTTGTCCGCATTCTCTTTAGGAGCAATCGGTTCGCCATCTGCTCTGATTTGATCGATGTTAAACTTTACGCCTTGTTTCAACTTTTTTGTCGGGCCACGTTTAACCCTTGTAGAAGATTTGCTCGATCCGGAGGGCTAAAAGGAAGAAAGATTCGTTAATATATACAAATCAATCAATACATCTGATGATCACCAGAGGGCAAATTAATACCTCGCCGGACTCTGTTAAATGGACAAAAATTTCTTCGCCATCGTCATTGTCAGCTGGTTCGCCTTCGTCTCTTGGTTGTTCTTCCTCAATTCCCTCACCGGATGAGTTAAGGTATTGTGAACCATCATCTACTTCATTCTCTTCGTTTCCGGAGCGTATCAGGTCGTACATGGCATTCTCTTAATCACGGTCGTCCATAGCTTAACTAATCCAGAACAAATATAAAACAATTAGAATGCATTCAATAAGCAGAACCGGAGATATGCAAATCAATACAAGGCTTATGGTCCACATTCATTCTCATGGGATGTGCATTAGTATGAAGGACACACACATATATGCTAAGTTTAGGTAGTCTGTACAACTGCAAAATATTTGTAGCCTTGTGATAAGACATCATATTTCACATGCAGGATTTAGCAGGTAAGACTGACTTCTCGCTTGAATGCACCTGAAAATAAACCTTGACTTCTGACTGTTGCAACAAATTAAGCTACATTTTAAGTGCAGTACATATCAAGCATAAAATGAAAGAGATCACTTAAGAGGAGAAAAATGTCCAACATTGTAGTAATTTTGTAGTTAGAAAAAAGCACAGTAGGATTCCTAGAACGGGAAGACCTCAGATCTTGGATCTGGCTGCTCTTGGACAGGGTTAAGACCTTGGAAAGACGTCAAAGCTTGGGACTGTCTGCTCGGGTTTGAGAGATACAGAGATCAACCTTTATGGCCAGGCTGTGAACCGACTTCTCCAACGTCTTGAGACCGAGCCAGATCAGGTTTGAGAGTGGTAGCTAGACCATCCGATCAATCTATCTTCTGTTGTTGCAGTAAAGACCAAGTCTGTTTAAGGAATTATAGGAAGACATGTTAGTTTAGTCCCTTGTCACTCATCTATCTTCTGCATTTTCATGATTATATATACACTGTAGTTTCTGAAGTCAAAGCTGAGTTTACAGGACACTAAGAACCATGTATGTTCTTGCAGATTGTTGTCTGAGCTTACACCCTTCAGAAAATTCGAAAGAATGAGGTCTTCCACTCAACATATAAAGCCAACATTTTTTTCTTTTTTGTTTTTTCAGTTTCTCATGTTCTACCATAAAGCACTAAGTGTCCATATATGTATTGAATTTAACTTGACTCTTTTCATTTGTTATGAACTTTTGCTAATGCCCTTCACTGAATCTTCCCTTTTAGGAAATTTTGCAAGTGGAGATTAGAAGGATTGTTCTAAACTGATGGATGAAGCAATGTGTCCTTTTAGCAGACTTTTATACGTTTGCATAGTTTTTGCTCTTCAAAATGAAGCTTGGAGAATTTACGAATTTTTAGTGGACTTAAGTTTCATGTATGACAGATTTTCATTGGAAATAGATACATTTTTGTTGTATAAGTTTTATGTCAGACTTACTATCTTGTAAACTAAGCTTGCGTATGTTCGAACTTAAACTTGGATGGCTCATTCAACATTTTCTTCTTTGTCGTCGTGAAACAACCTTTGCGTGTATAATTCAACATGTTTTTTTGGTGATTTTATAGTTAATCAAACAGGAAAATAAACACTAGCATAGAGTAGAGGATTCGGCCATCACACACATCTCATGCATCAGATCAAATTCACTAGTAACTCACAAGTTGTCTCATACAAATTTAACTACTATCTCAATTTCCAGCAAAGGTTAACAGTAACAAGAGAAGAGAGAGATTCAGAGATTCAGAGATCGGGCTTACGGTGTGGAGGAGGAGAGCGGCGCCGGCGGGGCTGACGGCGACGGCATGGAGGAGCGGCGCCGGCGTAGCTGAGGGCGCCGGCGTGGAGGAGGAGAGCGGCGGCAGAGTCGGCGGAGGTGAGGGAGGATCGGCGCCGTCGATCGAGGGCGCGGGCGGGACAGCCTGGTGGCGTCGTCGAAGCGAGTGAAGACGGAGTGAATTTGGGGGAGGAAGAAGCCGTTGCTAATATAGGGAGGACCTTTAGTCCCGGTTGGTATCACCACAGTTGTGGTTGTGAGCAGAGCACCATGCAGGACACCAACACAAGCTTGGGGAAAAAACAACCAGTAGCTGGAGGAGCACCGTTGTCAGCTCCATGAACTGATCTAGCCATCGATGTCGACCTCCTCCACCTCACACACTATGGGACACCCCAGGAACACTCTATATCTTTGCCTTTTTATTGTCCTTCTTTCAGATCACCATCTTCTAGCAAAGCTGCCCATTGAGTTCAAGTTTGTCAAGGTACCCATGTGGGCATCGAGTTTTGTGGTAATTGCACCAATTTCTTGGGCTCAATCTAACTTATCAAAGCTGGCCCCACACGAAGATAGCTCCAACGTTCAAATTAAACCAACCATGAAGTTCTTCTATAAGAGCATCTACAGCCGGACCCTCATACCCTCCTCAAATGCCAGGACAGGCCGCCCGGTCACTGACCGGTAACGAAAAAGCGACCCAGACGGGTCTCTCAAACCGGCCTCAAACGCCCGGGCTGACCAGCACCCCCCATATCCAACCCAAATATGGGGCGGATATGGGGGAGCCCGGGCGCGCTCGGGCACGCCCGCCACGTCGGCCTAACGGTGTGGCCCCACGCGGACTCGCCGAGAAACACGACGGTCCGATGGCCGTCTCGATCGTCGGCGCGGTGTGAACGCCGCGTGGCGCCGCTTCGGCTCCCCGCCCGAGGTCGGGGCCGGCTATTTAAGCCGGTCGGCACCCCCAGCCCTAGCACATCCGCCTCCTCCCTCTCTCCGCCGCCACCCGAGCACATCTGCCTCCTCTCACACTCCCCTCTCTGTCGGGATGGTCCGCCGGCTCATCACCACCTACGTGCAGCTCATGTCGGAGCGGCGCCTGCAAATCGAGGCGGAGATCCAGGCTCGCCGCGCCACCCGCATCACTGCGGGTCTCCCTCCGGACTCGCCGGACACGAAGGAGGAGGAGGAGGAGGAGGAGGAGGAGGAGCAGGAGGAGGAGCAGCCGGAGGCCATGGAGGAGGACGTCCGGGAGGAGGAGGCTCCCATATTGAGCATGGCGGAGGCGGAGGCGGAGTTTGCCGTCGCCCAATCAGAGGAGATGGCCGAGCAGCAGGCCATCCTGGATTCCATCCGGGATGAGGACGAGGTGGAGGCCAACCACCGGCTCATCCGGCAGAGGCAGGCGGAGGCCGACGCCCTCTTCGACGAGCTGGAGGCGGAGATCGAGGCAGAGGAGGCCGCAACGGAGCAGCCGGAGGCGCCGGAGGGGGCGGACCTGCGGCAAGCGGCCATTTATCCGCCGGAGGGCACGAAGATCGTCGACATCTCCGACGAGGAGTAGATAGGTTTTACGTAGTACGCAAGTTTTATATCTTGCATGCTTTTGTATGGATTTGAGGAATCTAATATGAGATGTCCGGTTGTAGAATGAATTATTTAAAGCGTGACCGGTCAGTGTCCGCGGACGCGCCCGGGCGCGTCCGCGGACGTTTGAGGAGCCGGATTTGTAAGGTCCGGCTGTAGATGCTCTAACCGGGCATTCATTTCCCACAGATTTCTTCCTGAAGGCGTCATCATCGGCGCACGTGCGGCGATTCCTTCTAGAAGGCGTAGCCTGGGAGTTGTGTATTTTTCGTTTCTGTTGTCTCTTGTATCATAGGGTTAGTGGTATCTGGTGGAGTTACTATCGCGAGGCATGCGGCATCAGAGTTTTTTCGCTTTATTTCCAGGTTGATGTTGTTCGGCTGCTGGATTTGGCATCTTTAATAATATATGGTTGTGTGCATCGTCCTGATGCAAGGCCGGGGATATCCTCCTTTTTAAAAAGAAAAATTCCCACTGATTTCTAAATGAAAATAACAAAATTCTGACAAGATACCGAAAGGACATGTTTTTTTTCTTTGCCATGACCAAAAGGACATATAGAAGGGAAAGAAAACAACCCGCTCAGAATTGAGAGTTCAATTGTAGTCCCAGACATGGTAGCCTGCCCTGCCCATTTTGTCAGTTAGGCGATCGATCATGGGCCGTTTCCACGGTAGATTCAGTTCTGTCTTAGGGAAGACGTGGACCCGACCGTAGCACGTAACGACCACCTATCACCGCATAGCCAGAGTCAGCTAGCGCCTCCCCCGGTTGAGCTCCATCGACGCCGTCGTGCATGCCGTCATCCGGACCGGCCTTCTCCACGCCGCGTGGCCTCGTATGGTTCGTACGTGCATCTTCGTCCCTCCACCTGTTCAACCATCGTCTTCCACCTGCGACCGCAACCAATACCATATCGAATTTGCTCACTACCACCCAGCACCCAGCACGCACACAAAGACTCTGCATCTATATATAGGTCGTCAGTGTCAGTGCGAAAATCAGTCAGTCAGTCAACAGTTCGTCTCTCGTTCCTTCAGAAGCCACGCACATACGCACCGTCGATATCGATCTTTGAATTCTTGATTTATTTCTCTCTCCGTCTTGGCCGGCCATGAGGAGCTCCGTACACATGCCAGCCGCGCTAGAGGCGCTGCTGGGCCACCCGGTGGTGGCCCTGTCGGAGAAGCCGGCGCCGCGGCAGACGCGGCTGCTGGTGAACGTGACGGTGGAGCAGAGCCTGTGGCCGGTGCATGTGCTGCTGGGCGCCGACGCCACCGTGGCCGACCTCGCGCGTGCCGCCATCGCCGCCTATGCCGCCGAAGGACGCAGGCCGGCGCTCCCCGCCGATGACGGCGCCACCGACGCGGCCGCGCTGTTCGAGCTGCACCTCTCCAAGTACGCCCTCGATGGTACGTATACGTAACAAGCCGTCTGTGATGTGTTCCATTGATCCATTGATTGGTTCTCGAGTCCAGCTTCGGGCTGCATCGATCACTGACGATAAGATACTGTGTTGGGCATGCGTGCAGCTCTGGACCCGGAGGCCAAGGTGCTGGACCTGGGCTCTCGCAACTTCTTCCTCTGCTCCAACAGGAGGACGCAGATCATTATCTGCTTCTTCACTCAGCACTGTCATGTCTTGATGTCTGAAAGAGTGGAAGTAGTGCTGTAAAAATGGCGGGAATCACTCTGGATCAGCGCGTCGTGTTAGGTTATGTACCGTTCGGTCAAGGGACGATACATATACGTACTTGTACGACAGTCCTGCGAGCTCGAAATATGTACGTGTCACCGCATATATGTATGTATATATGTATGTATGTATGTATGTATGTATGCAATTGCAATGCCAGCGCAACACCAGTCATGTTGCCAAAAAGATTAGGAAAAAAAGAGCACCTATGTGACAGGTGCCTGATTTTTTTTCCTGGTTCCGGTCATTCCTTTTCCTGTCCATTGGATTTTCATCCAAAGACTGAAACATAAGCTAGTATCGTTAGCTTGAGTGGGAGATTGTATTTCTTTGGTCGATTTTATTCAGGGTTGCAACAACGTATCCTCTATAGCACTATACTTCCTTACTTTCACTAATAGAAAATAGACCTTTTGTCCAAAGCATTAGTCTCGGTCTGGTTTTGAACCGGCACTAATGTGACCATTAGTCCCGGTTCGGGACGGACATCATTAGTCGCGGTTCGTTCCGGACCTTTAGTCCCGGTTTGTAACACGAACCGGGACTAAAGGGTTTGTGCCAGGCTGGTGTCAGCCTGGGGCCCCACGATTACTCACCTTTAGTCCCGGTTCGTGCCACGAACCGGGACTAAAGATCCCCTATATGAATTCGGCCAGCCCGAGCACAGTACTCCTCCCTGTTTTCCCCTTTCTTCCCCTCCTTTGTTCTTCCTCTTCCTCGAGCTCATCCTCCATTTTTGCCAAAATTTGTCAAGATTTGGAGGCACCCCATCCATCCAAGTGTTCACAAAGGTTAGCAACTTTGTCCTTTCATCTCTCATTGCTAGATTAGTTCTTGCAATGCTCTATAAGTATAGTGATTTGTGGGTTTTAGTTTGGGAGTATTTATATGTGGTAGTTCATTTGATTTATATGCAATTTGAGCTCAAATTAACTTCTTACTTTGCATGTGTAGGTGTGGTTTACTTAGTGCCTTCCCGTCCCCGTCCTAACCACTGTCGATCGCCCGCACCGTCCCGTCACCGGCACCACCTTGGTGAGCCTCTTGTTCTTATCCTTTTTATAAAAAAAATCATGTTTGTAAGATTTAGATAGTTACTTGTATAGTTTTCTTACCTATATGGTTGTTTGTTATACATAGTGGCATGGTTTTGATATCCGTCCCCGTCGGCCCTCGTCCGGTTTATGATTCGGATGTGGTATATACTCTCTTTTATAACTGTTTGTTGCATTTCATGTTTATGACAATTATGCCCATCAAGTTGACATAGATATTTTTATCTAGGAGGTATGTGAACCGGAAATTGCAACCGACATAGATATTCTTGTCAAGAAGTTAAATTTAGTTGAAAAAGAAAACGAGTATTTGAAAGAAAAATTGAAAAGAGTTGAAGAAGAGAAGATGAAACTGGAGTTGTATGTTGCTGATGTCGTCGATGATCACAAGATCAAGATGGATGCAATGCGCTTGAAGATTAGAAAATTTAAAAAATATGCCATTGATAGTGAGGCTTGGTATCACTATGCTATTGGATCAATTGTTACCTTAGTTGCGATCTTGATCGCATTTGTTGTTGCATTTAAATGCTTTAGCTCGAGAGTTTGTATGTTGCTTTATGAGAACAAGTGTGTATGAACTTTATGTATGAACTTGTATTAATTTGGTCTTTTCGGTGTTGTGTAATGAAGATGAGCCGACAATGGATGTACGATGACCAATGCTCTCCCCAGTTCATTAATGGCGTGCATACTTTTCTGGTTGCGGCTGAGGCAAACAAGCGGGCGGATGGTTTTATGTATTGTCCATGTGCTGGCTGTAAGAATGATCGAAATTACTCTAACTCAAGAACCATTCACGTCCACCTGTTTGAGTCCGGTTTCATGTCCGGCTATAATTGTTGGACCAAGCACGGAGAAAGAGGGGTCCTAATGGAAGAGAATGAAGAAGAAGAGGATGACGACAGCTATCTTGGCCATGGGTTCCATGAATACGATGGTACAACAATGGGGGAAGAAGCTAAGCCGGCAATGCGGGAAGGAGCTGAAGAAGAGGCATCAGATGAGCCCGCTGATGATCTTGGTCGGGCCATTGCCGATGCAAAGAGAAACTGCGCAAGTGAAAAGGAGAAGCTGAAGTTGCAGCGCATGTTAGAGGATCACAAGAAATTGTTGTACCCAAATTGCGAAGATGACAAGAAAAAGCTGGGTACCACACTGGAATTGCTGCAATGGAAGGCAGAGAATGGTGTACCTGACAAGGCATTTGAAAAGTTGCTGAAAATAATGAAGAATAAACTACCAAAGGACAACGAATTGCCCGACAGTACGTACGAAGCAAAGAAGGCCGTGTGCCCTCTAGGATTAGAGGTGCAGAAGATACATGCATGCCCTAATGACTGCATCCTCTACCGCGGTGAGTACGAGGATTTGAATGCATGCCCGGTATGCTGTGCATTGCGCTATAAGATCGGCCACGATGACCCTGGTGATGTTGCGGGCGAGCGCCCCAGGAAGAAGATTCCTGCCAAGGTGATGTGGTATGCTCCTATAATACCACGGTTGAAACGTTTGTTCCAAAACAAAGAGCATGCCAAGTTGATGCGATGGCACAAAGATGACCGTAAGAAAGACAGGAAGTTGAGAGTACCCGCTGACGGATCACAGTGGAGAAAAATCGAGAGAAAGTGTAAGGACTTTGCAGATGACGCAAGGAACGTATGGTTTGGTTTAAGTGCAGATGGCATCAATCCTTTTGGGGAGCAGAGCAGCAATCATAGCACCTGGCCTATGACTCTATGTATCTATAACCTTCCTCCTTGGTTGTGCATGAAGCGGAAGTTCATTATGATGCCAGTGCTCATCCAAGGCCCCAAGCAACCCGGCAACGACATTGATGTGTACCTAAGGCCATTAGTCGAAGAACTTTTAGAGCTGTGGAATGGAAAAGGTGTACGTGTGTGGGATGAGCACAAACAGCAGGAATTTGACCTGCGAGCGTTGCTGTTTGTAACCATCAATGATTGGCCTGCTCTCAGTAACCTTTCAGGACAGACAAACAAGGGATACCACGCATGCACGCACTGTTTAGATGATACCGACAGTATATATTTGGATAAATGTAAGAAGAATGTGTACCTGGGGCGTCGTCGATTTCTTCAGAGCAGGCATCCCGTAAGAAAGAAAGGCAAGCATTTCAAAGGTGAGGCAGATCACCGGAAGAAGCCTCGCCACCGTACTGGTGATGATATACTTGATATGGTCAAGGATTTAAAAGTAATCTTTGGAAAGGGTCCTAGCGGACAATCTGTTCCGAATGACACTGACGGACGCGCACCCATGTGGAAGAAGAAATCTATATTTTGGGACCTACCCTATTGGAAAGACCTAGAGGTCCGCTCTGCAATCGACGTGATGCACGTGACGAAGAATCTTTGCGTGAACCTGCTAGGCTTCTTGGGCGTGTATGGGAAGACAAAAGATACACCGGAGGCACGGGAGGGCCAGCAACGTATGCACGGAGAAGACGGCATGGATCCAAAGCAGTTTTAGGGTCATGCTAGCTACGCTCTTACCAAAGAAGAGAAGGAAATCTTCTTCGAATGTCTGCTCAGTATGAAGGTCCCGTCTGGCTTCTCGTCGAATATAAAGGGAATAATAAATATGGCAAAGAAAAAGTTCCAGAACCTAAAGTCTCATGACTGCCACGTGATTATGACACAACTGCTTCCAGTTGCATTGAGGGGGCTTCTACCGGAAAACGTTCGATTAGCCATTGTGAAGCTATGTGCATTCCTCAATGCAATCTCTCAGAAGGTAATCGATCCAGAAATCCTACCAAGGTTAGAGAATGATTTGGTGCAATGTCTTGTCAGTTTCGAGTTGGTGTTCCCACCATCCTTCTTCAATATCATGACGCACGTCCTAGTTCACCTAGTCGTGGAGATTGCCATTCTGGGTCCTGTATTTCGACACAATATGTTCCCCTTTGAGAGATTCATGGGAGTCTTAAAGAAATATGTTCATAATCGTGCTAGGCCAGAAGGAAGCATCTCCAAGGGCCATGAAACAGAGGAGGTCATTGAGTTTTGTCTTGACTTTATTCCTGACATTAAGCCGATTGGTGTTCCTGAATCGCGGCATGAGGGCAGACTGGGTGGAAAAGGCACGCTAGGAAAGAATTCAGTAATATGCCGGGACGGGCATTCTTTGGCGTAAGCACACTACACAGTTCTACAAAGTTCCGCCTTGGTGGCTCCGTATATCGAGCAACACAAGAATATTCTACGCTCCAAACACCCGGAGCAGTCTGACGACTGGATTACACATGAACAAACTGTGACTTTCGCCAGTTGGTTGCAGACACGTCTCATGCATGACGACACTGTTGCAGATGACATGTACTTGCTGTCCAAGTTACCATCTTCGACTATATTGACTTTCAAAGGGTACGAGATAAATGGGAATACATTTTACACGATCGCCCAAGATAAAAAGAGCGCCAACCAAAACAATGGTATCCGCTTTGATGCAGCAAACACCAATAGGCCAAAGGACACATATTATGGTTACATAGAGGAGATATGAGAACTTGACTATGGACTTGGTTTGATGGTCCCTTTGTTTCGGTGCAAATGGGTCAATCTGAGAGGAGGCGGGGTAAAGGAAGACCGGCAGTACGGAATGACAACAGTGGATCTCAACAATCTTGGGTAGGCAGACGAACCATTCGTCCTAGCCAATGATGTGGCACAGGTTTTCTATGTGAATGACATGTCTACCAAGCCGAGAAAAAGAAAAGATAAGGAAGCGAATACATCATACGATGAGCCAAAGCGCCACATAGTTCTTTCAGGGAAAAGAAACATCGTGGGAGTGGAGGACAAGACAGACATGTCAGAAGATTATGAAAAGTTTCATGAAATTGCTCCCTTCACAGTGAATGTTGACCCGAGCATCAAGTTAAACGATGAAGATTGTCCATGGTTACGGCGCAAAGGGACACACGCGAAGAAAAAGTTTTATACCCAAAGATCCCACTCTGGGATGTGACCGGCTTCTCTAGTTAGTTTCCGGACTTATATATCTGGAAAGTCCCACTTCGGACAAAACGGAGGGAATTTTTGTAATAGTAGTGTACTTATGTGTTTTGGCATTTGAAACGCGAAGAAATATTATGTCCAAAGCCACGTCATCAATTTTCAACCCTTTCTGACTTCATTTGCTATTTTTCATGCATTTACTGATTTTTTGAGCTAAATGACCCTAAAATTGAAAAGCACTACAAATGAACTCTGAAAAGGTTGAAAGTTGGCATGGTATCATCATTTCACCCACATAGCATGTGCTAAAAAGTTGAGAGGGTTACGGCAAAAACTGGATGCACTTCATGTACAAAATGGACAATCTCTTTCGAAGTATCAGGGTTTCAGACGAAAACTCATCTGTTACAAAAGCATTTCATTTTTTTAAATTTATTTCAACTCCAGACTTTTTGTGTGTTCAGTATGCACCATTCGAAGCCACGTCATCAATTTTCAACCCTTTCTGACTTCATTTGCTATTTTTCATGCATTTACTGATTTTTTTGAGCTAAATGACCCTAAAATTGAAAAGCACTACAAATGAACTCTGAAAAGGTTGAAAGTTGGCATGGTATCATCATTTCACCCACATAGCATGTGCTAAAAAGTTGAGAGGGTTACGGCAAAAACTGGATCCACTTCGTGTACAAAATGGACAATCTCTTTCGAAGTATGAGGGTTTCAGACGAAAACTCGTCTGTTACAAAGGCATTTCATTTTTTAAATAACCTAAGAATTACCAAATTGAATATAATAATAAAACACGCTAATATTAAACAGCAGAAAAAAGAATCACTGCAAAATCTATTTTTAAAGTAAAGTTATTCACAAACTAGTGATTCACACAAATTTCAAATAATTCGAATTTAAACTATTGAAATTTGAAAACTACTGCCACTAACAGAAAGTTTATAATTTTTTTGACCTAACACAAAAAGATTCACTCATTAATTCTAAATAAAGCAAAAAAAACTCAGAAACAAAAGAAAATAAATAAAATAGAAATTAAAAAAAAACTGAAAAGTAAATAAAAAAATGCCCACATATTGGGCCACCACAGCGTATTGGGCCGGGATGGAGGCCCAGTAGGCCCAACAGGGCAGCACAGGTGCGGTAGGCCCAGAAGGCCTGCATTAGAGAGGAGCTCGACACGGTAGCCGCGGCGGGGCTTATAAACCGGTGCGAGCTCCTCTTAACTAGCGAGGTGGGACTAAACATTCGACACGGGAAGCCAGACCTTTAGTCGCGGTTGGTGGTTCCAACCGCGACTAAAGGCCCCCCTTTAGTCGCGGTTGGAACCACCAACCGCGACTAAAGGCTTGCGCTTCGCGCCGCTTTGGCTGGGTGAATTCACCTTTAATCGCGGTTGGTGGCTCCAACCGCGACTAAAGGGGGGTCTTTAGTCGCGGTTGGAGCCACCAACCGCGACTATAGGTGTTTGTATATAAGCGACAGTTTGCAAAATTTCAGAACTCATCGCTTTTCCCCCCTCGACGACGCCGAACAGGACGCCGCCAGGCTGCCGGATCAGCACCCCGCCGCCGTCGCCGTCGACTCGCCTCGCCGTCGCCATCGCCGTCGAATCGCCTCGTCGTCGCCGTCGCCTCACCGCGCCATCGCCATCGCCGTCGCGCGTTGACCTCGCCGCCCCCTCGATCTCCTCCTCGACCTCTCGCGCGCCGTCGCCGTCGTCATCGCCGTCGCAGTCGCCGTCGCCCCGCTGTGAGCCCCTCCCCCCTCTCCTCTCCCTGCCGCGCGCCATGGCCGCCCCTCCCCGAGAGCCCACACACACACACACACATGATGCATGAACACACACACACACATGTTAGAATGATGTATTTTTGTGTAGATGAATGTTATGTTAGAATGAATGATATGTCAGAATGATGTATTTTTGTGTAGATGATGTATTTTTGCAAATTTATATGTATATTTGTGTAGATGAATGTTATGTTAGAATGATGTATATATGTAGAATGATTATGGATAAGTTATAATTAGATGGACAAAAGTAGATTGGATGATGGATATATGTAGAATGATGTATATATTGGATGATGTAGAATTACAAAAATCATAATCAAGCATTTAAAAAATGTTAAATTTGCATAGAATTTGTTCTCGACGTCTACGATGCCCGGCCCGCATCCTCGTCGTCGGATCGGTGGCGACGTCCTGCTTCAGAGGGGCAACGTTCGGGACTGGGCTCCGCCGGGCTGGCACTGGGAGGTGCTACCTTCAGGGGCGCGCAGCTTGGTGAGGAACCCGGCCCCGGGTCGTGTCGTCGACCCGGAGCTTCTTTGGTGGCATTCGCATGGGCCACTTTCGGTGCGGAGGCAGCCGGCCCCGCCGGAGGTGGTACGTCGCCGTGTCAGGGAGGAGGACGAGCACGTCCGTCGCTACATGGATGCGTTGGACGTCAGGTTCTCCAATACCTGGCAGGTTCTTCAGGGATCTCACCCGAGCTATGATCCTGTGATGGTTCCTTCTCTTTGGGTGTCCACCGCCCGCGCCTCAGGAACCGCGAGTGAACTAGATTCTTCGATAATATTCGATCTGTATTAGCTAGTGATAATACTCGAGATGTATTCGAGATTATATTCGAGACGATTTATTCGAGATTATATTCGATGATGCATATTATATGAATTATTCGAGATGCATATTATGTACTATGATTCAGTTTTTCCTTATTGATTGCATGCATTCTAATTTGAATACTAAATTGTTTTTCTTCTGGATTAGTTAAATAAAAGCTATGGACAATACCGACAGAGAAGGAGAAGAGGCTCTGTTCGACATCATAAGCTCCACGAGCCCAGAGCATGAACCTGAAGATGATGACGGCTCGCAATATCTGAACAATTCCGGTGAGGGTTGTATGATATTTGATGAAGACGAACGAATAGATGAAGGTGACGACAACGATGTTGACGAAGAAAATGTTCTTCAAATAACAAAGACCGGGGAGGTATATTTAATATATAAGCCATCCGGTGATCATTACATGTCTTAATTGATCTGTATGTATTAACGAATCGATCTTTCTTCTTTTAGGCCTCCGGATCAAGCAAATCTTCTACAAGCGACAGGGTAGTTCGAGGCCCGGTCAAAAAGTTGGACAAAGGCGTAAAGTTCAACATCGATTCCATCAAAACATCAACTGGCGAACCGCTTGAACCTAGGAAAAATGCGACCAAGTTCAAGAATCAATGCGGAGTTATTGTCAGGGACCAAATCCCGATCTCCGTTCAAGAATGGAAAAAGCCAGCAAAGGGAGATCGAGCAGGAGTTATTTTTGTCGACGAAAGAGCAAAAGATGTGCTTTGGACTACGCTCATGGAACATTTCACCCTACCAGATAATTTGACAGATGCAGATCTGAAGAAAGTCAGAAACTATGCTCTTAAAAAGATGGCGATCGCATTCAACACCTTCAAGAAAAATGCATGGACTAAGTACGTCAAATCAAAAAAGAAGACTCCAGAATTCACGGGAGCACTGGTGAAGGCAAAAGATCACTAGGATGCTTTCGTGAAGTTCAAGGAATCGGAAGAAGCTAAGGAACGGTCGAGAATAAACAAGATTAATGTTGCGAAAAAGAAGTGGCACCATACTCTAGGGCCAGGTGGCTACCAGGTGGCCCTGCCTAAGTGGGATCAATCTGAGCAAAAGATGATTAGTGCAGGGGTCAATCTAGTTACATTGACATGGCCCTCCAGGTGCAGGACATGGTTGTATGCGCATGGGGGGAAGTTGGACCCAGAGACAGGGCTGGTTATGGTGAAGGCAAGTCTTAAAGAAGCGACAGACGAAATACTTATTGCAATAGAAGAAGCTCGAACGGGGGTGTTCACGCCCAACAGAGAGAACAACGAGCTTACGCGCGCCCTGAAGAATCGTGAACACCCGGGAAGAACACGAGGCAAAGGCGTTGTTCCGTGGTTTGAGGGGTTTGCGGATTGGAATGACGACTATAGAAGCCGTGCGAGAAAGAAGATGCAGGAGGAGAAGAAGAAGGAGGAAGCACTCCGCCTTGAAGGCCTAGAATCAAAGCACCTGGAGTTGGAATGATTTGTCAGGCGGCAGCAGGAGCAGATCGACTCACTCAGCCAGGAAAGGGCGTCTCAGCGGCAGCATGAGCAGATCGATCCAGCATTGGATAGCACCGTCCCATCTATGCCGAGAAGCAGCGTGGGTTCCGCCCCGGCCGATATCGATAATGCATTGCTAGCTAGCTACCCTGTGGATGATATCAAAGACACGACTAACTGTGAGCTACACATGAAAGTGAAGAACTTATCCATGAAGGTGGCGAACGGCTATGCTTTAGCAAATCCCCCCTGAAGCAACCTTCCATTGCAATCCCATTCCAGCTGGCTATGCTCGTGTCGGGGTTGATGAAGTGATGTCAGGATATCACGAGCTACAACTTGACATTCTTGGAGGTGACGAGGAGAGAACACTAGGAGAGGCCATACATCGTATCATTCTATGGAAAAAGGATTGCATCGTCTTTCCAAGGCCACCGATTCCTCCTCCTCCAAGTCCGCCGCCGCGTCAGTGGACTCCTCCTCCTCCAAGTCCGGAACCGCGTCAGCCGACTCCTCCTCCAAGTCCGGCACTGCGTCATCCAACTCCTCCTCCTCCAAGTCCGCCGGCACCGCGTCAGCCGACTCCTCCTCCAAGTCCGGCACGGCATCAGCCTAAGCAACAACGGAAGAGAGAGGCAGCAGCTACAACGGCTAGCGATACAACATACAAGAAATTCAAATATGGTCCAAGCCTCAAGCCTCTTCCGAAGTTGTCTTACCACCTGACTCAGGAGGAACTCGATGACGCATGTGATGCCCAATTAAAATCGCATTTTGCACCGAAACCGCCCGCACCGCCAAAGGAGAAAGTACCTGAGCATGTCTCACAACACTTTATTGATATGGCTCGACCGGCTGGCAATCAGAAGGACTCCGACTATGTGCGGTCTATCAAGAAGTCATATTTAGGAGGCAAAAGTAGTCAAGCTCGAGCTCGAGCCAAGCAGTTAGCAAAAAAGCGGGAAAACTGTTCCCCAGCTGGGAGAACCGGCAGTGCAATCGACCCCCCCGCTCATTGTACAAACACCTGTGAGTACCGCCGATCGGCTGGTAATAACCGACGATCTTAGAAGGCAGGCTAAAGAGGCCGGTGTCACTGTTGAACAACTCCTAGGCCTTGAGGAAATCCCCGGGATTACATAGGAGGAAGTAAAATACCAATATGTCCACGGCAAACCTCTGGTCAAGACTGACGATGTCAAGCTTCTACCAACGAGAATGTACATTTTGCATACGTGGTACATGCAAGAAACAGCAAATACCAATCAAGAGTCCCTCATGGTGAAAGTCAAGAGAAAGCATTACTTCCATAAAAAAGATTTGTGGATTCATTATTCAGAGTTGTTTCAGTTATTCCAACAAGACGCACTCGACAAATTTATCGTCAGTTGCTATTGTCTGTAAGTGATTTCTTTCTGTAATTTAAGTCTCTAGCTAGCTAGCTAGATGTGCTCTCGTTCATTACCTGTAATTATCCTCACTATCACTACTAGGGAAAACCTTATAGACAGAATCTTACCAGTAGCGCGGTGTAAAATAAGGCGCTACTGCTACTTATCAGTAGCGCGCTACAAAAGAAAGCGCTACTGATACCCGCATAGCAGTAGCGTGTCAGGAGGAAACAACGCTACTACTACAATTGCCACGACCTTGCCGCCAGACTAGGTATAGCAGTAGCGCCTGTTTTATAAACGCGCTACTACTATGTCGTTTAGCAGCAGCGCTTGATTCCAAAGAGCGCTACTGCTAAAGCCTATCTTCTCCAACTCCTCCAACCGGCCGCCCTCACTCTCCCCTCTCCACTCCACTCTCACTCTCCCCCGCACCCCCCGTCGTCTGCCGCCGCCGCCGTTCCCTGACCACCGTCGTCGCCTGCCGCCGCCGACGCTCCTGCTCCTCCTCCACTGAGGTAGTCCCTCCATCCCTCCTCCTCCCTCCTCCCTCCTCCTCTCTCCTCTCACCGCCCTCCTCCCCCTTCGCGCCCCTCCCTCCTCCTCCGGCCGCCCCCTCCTCCCTCCTCCTCCGGCCAAGCCCACCGCCGGCAGCCCTCCTCCCACAGCCCTCCTCCCCCTCCTCCTCTCTCCTCCCTCCTCCCACCCCCTCCTCATTCCTCCTCCTCCCTCCTCCCACCGCCCTCCTCTCTCCTCCCTCCTCCCACCCCCTCCTCCCTCCATCTCTCCTAAACCCTAAACTGTTTTTTACTGTTCTTGTATAATGTAGTTTTTTTTACTGTTTTTATAAGTGTTTAATAGAAATAGTTTATTTATAGTAAGTGCTTAATAGACCTTTGTTATGCACTAGGGGAAGAAGGAGTAGCGACCATCATCGACGCCCCCGGAGCCACCCTCGTCCGCTCCTCGCCGCCCCTGCCTCCATCAACGCCCCTGCCTCCCTCAACGCCCCTGCCTCCCTCACCATTACCGGAGCCGCCATAGACGCCACCGGAGCCACCCTCGACGCCCTCCCCGCCACCGTCTCCCCCGAGCACCTCCCTGCCACCGTCTCCCCCGAGCACCCTCTCGGTAAGCCCCCACCCCTCCTCTCTTGGTTAATTTACTTAGGTGAATTTAGTTATGAACCCTAGCTAGGTTTAAGCAGAGTAGTAGTGGTACAGTAGGTGAATACTTTGCAAGAGGGCAGTGGGTTAATTTACTTAGGTGAATTTAGGTATGAACCCTAGGTTTAAGTATGAACCGTAGGTTTTGGTATGAACCCTAGGTAGCTAGGTTTTGGTATAAACCGTAGGTAGCTATTTTGATATATATGAATTCAGCTAGATATCAAATTAGGACAGAAATATTGTTCTAGGGCAGTACAATTTTTTTTTCATTTCATCATTATAGAGCACTAAAGTTAACTGAATTTTGTTCTATTAGTAGTTAACTGAATTTTTTTCATTTCATCATTGTAGAGCACTAAAGTTAAATGAATTTTGTTCTATTAGTAGTTAGCTGAATTTGCTTCTACACTTAGTTTTTGAATTAGCTTGTGAAATTTGGACATGTATATTTGGACATGTGGTTGCTCGTGTATATTTGGACATGTGTTGTGGTGTCGAAGATGGATATTTGAAAATTGTTTGCAGGGAATGATTCCGAGTGGCCTATGTTTTGCCGGAATGTTGATTCATTTCCGTTCCGGCAAATTTCAAGCGCTCTATATATCCAGTTTGTAGCAAAGGTCATGCCGAAATTTTCCGTGAATTTCGGCATGACTTGTTCTACAAACTAGGACATATCGAGTGCTCGGGATTTGCCGCAACGGGAATGAATCAAATGAAGAAAACATCGACAAGAAGGTTGTGATTGCGGTCGCAGCAGCGGTAGCTGCCGCAAAACAGGAGATTGCAGCTTCGTACGGTGTCTTGGTTCCGGATATCGTCAGTTGGAGCAGGCAAAATCCAAATAAAGAGGCAGCGGACTTTCCCCTTTCCAACTTCTTCGGGAGCAGCTCGACTAGCGTTGCATCAGCACCTGCTCCTGCACCGGCTCCCGCACCTGCTCCTGCACCAGCTCCTGCACCGGCTCCCGCACCTGCTCCTGCACTAGCTCCTGCACCGGCTCCCGCACCTGCTCCTACACCAGCTCCTACACCGGCTCCCGCACCTGCTCATAGCAGCCCGTCCTCCGTCTCGGACGTGCTCGGCGGTGCTTCGTCTTTGGCTGAGCTCGACGACCTCACGGTACCTGTCACACCGGCCCTCTTCAATAAATGTGTAATCTCCCGTTTTCATTGCCTTTTGGATGTCTCACGTCGCAGACATGTCTTTGCAGGCCGACGTAACTCCGTGCACCATATTGTACACCATCAGCGGCCAGAAGGTGGACGTGGGGAAGGCGACGATAGTGAAGCCGAAGCAACAATTGTTTCACAGCCGGCTGATCCCCCCTGACGTCTTCAAGGTTTTCGTGGCCAGTGTCAAACCGGGCCACGAGAATTTGGCTCCTCCGGTACTAGGGGGAGACGACGACGAGACCCCGCGGCGGCTTGGTGATTGCAAGAGGTGGGTCCTGTTGTGGCCAAAGAGTCTGCTTCGTCTGGAGGCGGCCGGGAGCACACCCACGACCACGCAGCCTCAGCAAGGTATGAACATCAACACCCCCTGACTTGCATGGATGGCACGACATGTTGGAGTGATTGACGATATATGATAATGTGTCCGTTTAGTCCATACTTTCTCTATGACGAAACTTTGAGTTATGCACGACGAAACTTTATTTGTGATGTAATTAAACCGTCCTCCTCAAATAGCGAAGATCACTCTAGTTAGGGCATTTTGGGTACGATGAACTTTGTATGCTTATGATATGTTGCTTCTATTTTTGCCAAGTTTGTCTCTTTCTGTTGCTCAACTATATATGTTGCATATCATCAACTCATGTGACGATGCAGGTGCATAGATCATCGATGGCGAAGAGTGCTACGCTAGGAGTATACGGCGAGTGGCCGGAGTGTCAGGCCCAGGTGTACCGGTTTCCGGTTTCCGAGCAACAGCCAGTAGTTAGTTTAGGTTCACGCTAGTGCGAGAGAGGGATACGAACCGACGCCTCAAGAAGTACTACATTATGTATGATGAGACATGTCATGTAACTTGTATAGCTATATCGTGATTATGACGTGACGACATGATTTGTGTTGGATGATATGATGAGACTATTATGTGTATGATATGATGAGCATATTAGATGTTTATGATATGATTAGAATACTGTATGAAACCTGTACAGAAACATCGCAAATACGTAGCAAAAAAATGATATGAAAAAATATAGTAGTAGCGCTCTTTAGCGCTGGACAGGAAGACGCTGCTGCTAAAGGACTTAGCAGTAGCGCGTGTAAAAACGCGCTACTGATAGACTTAGCAGTAGCGCTGGTACAGAAAGCGCTACTGCTAAGTAGGTATAGAAGTAGCGTGTGTCAAAACGCGCTACTGATAAACGTTAGCTGTTGCGCCGTATCAGCAGCGCGGTGACCCGCTCTACTGATACACCAAATACCCGCGCTACTGCTAGGGTTTTCCCTAGTAGTGTATATTCTTTTGTGTGGTATTATGCAGAATGAAGATGTATGAAATGAAAAAAGCTAGACGCTATGGCATTGGGTTCATTGACCCAAATACGATTAATCAGGCGATATGGGAAGATCAATATTCGAGAAAACACACAGAGAGATTCCTGCTAGAGTTTTTGAAGCAACTAAACACCCAACCAGAAATACTACTTCCTTACAACTTCGGGTGAGTGTTACTATATCTTGTACCACAAATTCTATTTTTTGCTTACTAGATGTTAATAAGTGTAGTTGATGAGTTATGCACATGCCTGCTTATTTATAAAAACGTATGCGCATGCAGTTACCACTGGATCTTATTAATCATTGAAGTTGACAAGGGAAAAGTTGAAGTACTGGACTCACTATATAAGAATCCATCCGAATACGCAACCGTGAGGGGGATGGTCGACAGGTAATTTCAATCATTATCGCACTATGTCGGCCTCTTTACTTCATTTCCTGATATCAACTAGTTAATAACTCCTTTACAAACGTGGCATGGAAAAAGTTCATCAAAGAGGTCCCCGGCGAATGGAAACAACAGCTGAAATGGGTGCGAGCCAAGGTAATTAAGTAGTACTAGCTAGCTACGTCTGTGCATCTCTTTAATTCTAGTTTCAATACCATTATCATGCTTGATTAATTATTACCTGATTGAATTTTATTCTCGTAAAGTGCATGAAGCAGGAGCAGGGGAATGCTTTATGCGCATACTACATTTGCGAGAACATTCACATGATCACGTCTGAAAGGAGCAGAGATGAAAGAAATCTTTGGGTACGTTTGCCAGAACACTATCCATAAATTTTTTATCATGATCTAGCTAATATATATACACACAACTAATATATTCATCTTGATCTCCTGATTATAGCTGATGGAGATGCGGGGCCAGGTCCTACCAACGGCTCGCGTACGAGCAATTCAAGAGGAAATAGCTGGATTTCTGCTCGACCAGGTCATAGATCCCAATGGAGAATACCATTACAAGATCAAGCAGTAATGCCCTGCATATGTAATGATCCGCAAATTGTAGGAGAAATTGTATATACCAAATTGTATATATATATGTATGTGAATGGTCGTCGTATGAGAAATTCGATGATATATATATATATATATATATATATATATATATATATATATATATATAAATGATCGGTTCTACGAGAAATTCTATTTATATATATATGCACAACGTGTACAGTATGTAGTAGCGTAATATATGTTTGAAATGAAAAATAATTAAATGGAAAACACAAAATTAAAAGGAAAAATAAACCATAATTAATTCATAAACCCCTAAAGGATTAAAAGGAAAAATAAACCAAAATTAAAAGAATTAAATACTTTTAGTCCCGGTTGGTGTTACCAACCGGGACTAAAGGTCCCCCAGCCCACGGCGCCGGCAGGTGCCACGTGGTGGGCCTTTAGTGCCGGTTGGTGTTACCAACCGGGACTAAAGGTCCCCCAGCCCACGGCGCAGGCTGGTGCCACGTGGTGGGCCTTTAGTGCCGGGCCGTGTTGAACCGGGACTAAAGGGGGGGGGGGGGCTTTAGTCCCCACCCTTTAGTGCCGGTTGGAGAACCGGCACTAAAGGCCCTTACGAACCAGCAATATAGGCCGATTCTGCACTAGTGTTTTAATGCCTCACAATGAATTGATGTCTCCAATTTAAAATTAGGTCATCTGATTTTAACTAGTTCAACAATTACCAAGGAGCTCCCTAGTTCAATTCTTTACATTCATTATGCTCATTAATTTTGGTGATTTTATGTTGGATTAAGGTATTCAATTTTGGATTCGGTGCACGATTTTGACCAAGTCAACAATTTTCAAATCAATCGGAAGCGACCGGCCTATAAAAACATATCAACCCCGCGCACTCTCTCACTACCAAGAAAAGAAAAGTGTGGACATATGATATTGTAGCCTTAATATAGTACATGCAACCACCGACGCAAAAATATCCCAACATAAGTAAGGGTTGATTAGCAGGTAATACAAAATCGTACCACGAAAGGCCCACAAAAACACCGTATTATTACAAATAAAAATAAGACATACTCAATCATCTCCCCCACTTGCCAAACCAAATACTCTCTCAGTTCAAAATATAAGGTGTATTTTTCTTTTGAAAGTGAATTTTCTTGCTGGGATCGCAGGCATCTTGCTGGGATCTATAGCCAACCACTTATAACGTGACCAAGGTACCCAATCTGATGTTCAGGAAAGGAACATTTGGATCGTTTAACTTTCCAATGATGTTTACAAAGAAGTTTGAGATGCCCCTCAAAAGTTTGATTGTGGATGGTTAAAACAAATGACATAATGGTAAACTTGTATTTTCCTGTAGGTGTGAAAAGAAGTTTTGTACTCTTCACCAAGGGCTAGATGTATTTGATGATAACCAGCCTGTAGATCGGGCTTTGTAAACCAACTCGCGCCAGGCAATTCCTCCAACCGTTCGTCGATGACATGAATGGGAAGCTTTCCCTTCTGGGTCATACCATTCAAATGACGACAACCAATGACATGGCGCCATGTGCCATCCTTTTTCTTGACTACCAACAGTGGATAAGAGAAAGGGCTATTGCTCAAACGAATAACAACACTGTCAAGATTTCCTTAATTTGTCTCTCCAATTCAGTTTTCAGAGCTAGAGCAATCCTTATAAGGCCTCATACAAACAGGAGTGGCACCGGGGACTACGGGAATTGTATGATCATAATGACAGCGAGGAGGTAAACCCATTGGTGCTGCAAAGATATGCTGAAATTTATCAAGATCGCTCTACATAGATGGATCAAGTGAAGAGTTTCAGTTGTCAGTAAAACACAGATTTCCACTGTAGTAACTTATGGCACTAGTAGAAAACAGACCTTTCGTCCCGAGCATTAGTCCCGGTCTGGTCACGAGCCGGTACTAAAGATGGTATTAGTCCCGGTTCGTGCCGGCTCCAACGGCTAGGAGCAGGGCGACCTTTAGTACCGGCTCGTGAGCAATCTTTAGTACCGGTTCGTGTCACGAGCCGGTACTAAAGGGGGCGTGGCAGGCTGTTGGTCAGACTTGGGCCCCGCTTGCACCTTTAGTACCGGTTGGTGTCACCAACCGGTACTAAAGTGCAACCTTTAGTACCGGTTGGTGTCACCAGCCGGTACTAAAGACTTCCTACATATACGCTTCGTCCGCAGCCGAACGAAGGGGCTCTCATTTCTCTGTTTTCTCCCCTGTTCTTCTTCTTGCTCGAAGCTCATCCTCCATTTTGCCAAGGATTTGTCAAGATTTAAAGGCACCCCATCTATCCAAGTGTTCATAAAGGTTAGCAACTTTGCTCCTTCATCTCTCATTGCTAGATTAGCTTGTGGTATGCTCAAAGATATGTGATTTGTGGGTTTTAGCTAGGTTTTGGAGGAGTGGTCATTATGTGGGAGTTTATTTGATTTATATGCAATTTGAGCTCAAATTAACTTGTTAGGTTGCATATGTGTAGGTGTGGTTTATTTGGTGCCTTCCCATCCCCGTCCTAACCACCGTCGATCGTCCGCACCGTCTCGTCGCGGCACCGGCCACCTTGGTGAGCCTCTTGTTCTTCTTAAAACCTTTTTGTTAAAAAAAATTACTTGTATGATTTAGATAGCTGCGTGTACGATTTACTTACTTGTATTATTGTTAGTTATTCTATAGTGTCATGGTTATGGTATCAGCCCACGACGGCCCTCGTCCAGTCTATGATTCAGATGATGTGGTATGTCGTTATCTTTTATAACTATTTCACACATCATCTAATGTCTATGACAATTAATTATGCTACCAAATTGACGTAGATGTTTTTATCTATAGGAAGTAGTTGAACTAGAAATTCCAACCGACTATGCAATTCTGCTCGAGAAATTAACACAAGCTGAAAAAGAAATTGATCATTTGAAAGAAAAATTGAAAAGAACTGAAGATGAGAAGATGGGATTGGAGTTGCATGTTGCCGATATCGTCGATGATCACAAGAACAAGATGGCTGGAATGCGCTTGAAGCTTAGAAAGATTAGAAAATATGCCATTGATAAAGAGGCTTGGTATCATTATGCCGTTGGCTCAATTGTTACTTTAGTTGCGATTATGATCGCATTTGTTGTTGCATTTACATGTTTTAGATAGTTGTATGTTGTTTTATGAGATGTATGTATGAACTATAAGTATCTATTATTTGCAGTAATAACATTTGGTCACTGCTAGCTCTACTTTTGGTTGTAATGTGATGATGAAGTTGTATTAATTTGGTCACTTCGATGTTGTGTAGTGAACATGAGCCGGCAATGGATGTACGATGACCGACTAAGTCCAGGGTTTCTTAATGGCCTGCATGATTTTATTCATGTGGCTGAGGCAAACAAGCAGAATGGTTTCATGTGTTGTCCATGTCGTGACTGTAAGAATGATAGGAATTACTCTACCTCAAAAACCCTTCACTACCACCTGCTGAAGTCCGGTTTCATGTCCGGCTATAGCTGTTGGAGCAAGCACGGAGAAAGAGGGGTTATAATGGAAGACAATGAAGAAGAAGAGGATGATGACAACTATCCTTTCGCCGATACAACAATGGGGGAAGCTGAAGAAGAGGCATCAATGGGGGAAGCTGAAGAAGAGGCATCAGATGAGCCCGCTGATGATTTGGGTCGGGTCATTGCTGATGCAAAGAGAAACTGCGAAAGTGACAAGGAGAGGTTGAAGTTGAAATGCATGTTAGAGGATCACAAGAAATTATTGTATCCAAATTGTGAAGATGACCAGAAAAAGCTGGGTACCACGCTGGAATTGCTGCAATGGAAGGCGAAGAATGGTGTAACTGACAAGGGATTTCAAGAATTGCTGGTAATGATAAAGAAGATGCTTCCAAAGGATAACGAATTGCCTGAAAGTACATACGAAGCAAAGAAGGTTGTCTGCCCTCTAGGATTAGAGGTGCAGAAGATACATGCATGCCCTAATGACTGCATCCTCTACCGCGGTGAGGAGTACGAGAATTTGGATGCATGCCCGGTATGCGGTGCACTGCGCTATAAGATCCCCCGCGATGACCCTGGTGATGTGGAGGGCGAACGCCATAGGAAGAGGGTTCCTGCCAAGGTGATGTGGTATGCTCCTATAATACCACGATTGAAACGTTTGTTCCAAAACAAAGAGCATGCCAAGTTGTTGCGATGGCACAAAGAAGAACGTAAGAAAGACGGGATGTTGAGAGCACCCGCTGATGGGTCGCAGTGGAGAAAAATTGAGAGGGAGTTCGAGGACTTTGCAGCTGACGCAACGAACTTATGGTTTGGTCTTAGTACAGACGGCATGAATCCTTTTGGGGAGCAGAGCTCCAGTCACAGCACCTGGCCCGTGACTCTATGTATCTACAACCTTCCTCCTTGGTTGTGCATGAAGCGGAAGTTTATTATGATGCCAGTGCTCATCCAAGGCCCTAAGCAACCCGGCAACGACATTGATGTATACCTAAGGCCACTAGTTGATGAACTTCTACAGTTGTGGAAAAAACCAGGTGTACGTGTGTGGGATGCGCACACACAGAAGGAAATTGACCTACGAGCTTTGCTGTTTGTAACCATCAATGATTGGCCTGCTCTTAGTAACCTTTCAGGACATACAAACAAGGGATACAATGCATGCACGCACTGTTTAGATGATATTGAAAGTATATATTTGGATAAATGTAAGAAGAATGTGTACCTGGGACATCGTCGATTTCTACCGATCAAGCATATCTTAAGAAAGGCAGGCAACCATTTCAAAGGTGAGCCAGATAACCGGAAGAAGCCTGGCCTCCGTACTGGTGAATATATATTTGATATGGTCAAGGATTTACAGGTAATCTTTGGAAAGGGTCCTGGCGGACAATCTGTTCCGAATGACGCCAACGGACACGCACCCATGTGGAAGAAGAAATCTATATTTTGGGAACTTGAATATTGGAAAGCCCTAGAGGTCCGCAATGCAATCGACGTGATGCACGTGACGAAGAATCTTTGTGTGAACCTGCTAGGCTTCTTGGGCGTGTATGGAAAGACAAAATATACACCGGAGGCACGGGAGGACAAGCAAAGAATTAACGAAAAAGACGGCATGCCTCCAAAGCAGTATCAAGGTCCTGCCAGCTACGCTCTTACGAAAGAAGAGAAGGAAATCTTTTTTGAATGCCTGCTCAGTATCAAGGTCCCGTCTGGCTTCTCGTCGAATATAAAGGGAATAATAAATATGGCAGAGAAAAAATTTCAAAATCTAAAGTCTCATGACTGCCACGTGATTATGACGCAATTACTTCCGGTTGCACTTAGGGGGCTTCTACCGGAAAATGTTCGATTAGCCATTGTGAAGCTATGCGCATTCCTCAATGCAATTTCTCAGAAGGTAATCGATCTAGAAATCCTACCAAGGTTACAGAATGACCTGGTCCAATGTCTTGTCAGTTTCGAGTTGGTGTTCCCTCCATCCTTCTTCAATATTATGACGCACGTTCTAGTTCACCTAGTCGAAGAGATTAACATTCTAGGTCCTGTATTTCTACACAATATGTTCCCCTTCGAGAGGTTCATGGGAGTCTTAAAGAAATATGTTCATAACCGTGCTAGGCCAGAAGGAAGCATCGCCAAGGGATATGGAACAGAGGAGGTTATTGAGTTTTGTGTTGACTTTGTTCCTGACATTAAGCCGATTGGTCTTCCTGAATCGCGGCATGAGGGGAGACTGGGTGGAAAAGGCACATTAGGAAAGAAAGAAGCAATAAATATGGACATGCATTCTTTCACTCAAGCACACTACACGGTTCTACAAAATTCCACCTTGGTGACTCCATATATGGAGGAACACAAGGATATTGTACGGTCCAAGAACCCGGAGCAGTCTGACCCCTGGATTGAACGTAAACACATGGATACTTTTGCCGGTTGGTTGCAAACAAAGCTCATCAATGACAATGATGTTCCAGATGAACTGTATTGGTTGGCCAAGACACCAAGTTTGACTGTAACGACTTTCAAAGGGTATGAGATAAATGGGAATACATTTTACACGATCGCCCAAGATAAAAAGAGCACCAACCAAAACAGTGGTGTCCGCTATGATGCAACCAACTTTCAAGACACATATTATGGTTACATAGAGGAGATATGGGAACTTGACTATGGACCTGATCTTAAGGTCCCTTTGTTTCAGTGCAAATGGGTCAAATATACTGGAGGCAGGGTACAGGTAGACCCGCAGTACGGAATGACAACAGTGGATCTCAACAATCTTGGATACACAGACGACTCATTCGTCCTAGCCAATGATGTGGCTCAGGTTTTCTATGTGAAGGACATGTCTAGCAAACCGAGGAGAAAAAAAGATAAGGAAGCGAATACATCATACGATGAGCCAAAGCGCCACATAGTTCTTTCAGGGAAAAGAAACATTGTGGGAGTGGAGGACAAGACAGACATGTCAGAAGATTATGAAAAGTTTCATGAAATCTCTCCCTTCAGAGTGAAGACTGACCCAAGCATCCTGTTAAATGATGAAGATTCTCCATGGTTACGGCGCAATCATAAGCAAGGGACAAACACGCAGAAAAAGTCTTACACCGCGAGATCCCACTCTGGGATGTGACCGGCTTCACCGTCATCACTTTCTATGTGAAGGACATATGCATGCATTTTCTAGCATGGTATCTTTGTAACAGTTTGTACACGAAGTGCATCCACGAAGTGTAACAGTAACCCTCTCAACTCTTTAGAAGTTGCTATGTGGGTGAAATTATGATGTCATGCCAAGTTACAACCTTTTCAGAGTGATGACGGTGATCTGAATGATTTGTATTCGGTCGATGAACTAAAGGATTTCTAGATAGCCCTTTCCGGTCCAGAATTCCAGCTGCCGATAATTTCCCTCTTTATATAAATCTTATAAAATAAGAAAGAAAAGACATTAGGATTGCATCATAAAGTGAAATAATTATTCAAAATATAATAAATATCAATAGAAAAACATGATGCAGAATGGACGTATCGGGCCGCAATTGCAAGTCACCAACACAATGAGCGGTGGATCATCATCTCTTCTCCCCCATCCATTGCGAGTACTCCCTGGGACATCCATCGTTGGTAGGAGATCTCAACTCAGCACGAGCATGCGAGATAACACCTTCAGAGCCTAACGATGTTCAGCCATGGCCGCCAGTGCTCAAAATAAATCATTAAATGCATGAAAAATATCAAATGAAGTCAGAAGGGGTTGAAAATTGATGATGTGCCTTTGAATGGTGCATATTGAACGGACAATTGAGCATCATCCTTTCTATTTGTCTTTTGTTTCTTTCTAAGTGTCTTTGTAAAAATGGAGTTGGAAAAATGAAATATACCATCGGAAAATGAAAGGATTTCTAGATAGATCAACAAAACACACGGTTTCCCCTGCATACAGCCCGACGGTGGCTCGTGAGTACCCGCGCGCATATGAAATGCACCGTCGGACCGTATGGAGGGAATCCGAATGATTTGTATTCGGTCGATGAACTAAAGGATTTCTAGATAGATCAACACAAAACACACGGTTTCCCCTGCATACAGCCCGACGGTGGCTCGTGAGTGCCCGCATATGAAATGCACCGTCGGACCGTATGCAGGGAATCCGAATGATTTGTATTCGGTCGATGAACTAAAGGATTTCTAGATAGATCAACAAAACACACGGTTTCCCCTGCATACAACCCAACGGTGGAAATATGAAATGCACCGTTGGACCGTATGCAGGGAATCCGAATGATTTGAATCCGAATGAGTACACACACTAAGTGTCGAACATGTCCGAGAGGTGGGTTATATATAGGGTCGTGTGCCTCTTTAGTCCCGGTTGCTAGCACGAACCGAGACTAGTCGTTATAGTGCTGATCCAACAGCTCACAAGCGCTTGAAAGAAACACACGATCCGTGTGCTTCTTCCTGATTGGTACGACCTTCACCGCCCAAGGTTATAAAGAATTGAGAGGGTTCCTAATTTGTACAAAACAGGTTGAAAATTGATGATGTGCCTTTGAATGGTGCATATTGAACACACAAAAAGTATGGAGTTAAAATAAGTTATTAAAAATGAAATCCCTTTGTAATAGATGAGTTTTCGTCCGAAACCCTCATACTTCGAAAGAGATTGTCCAATTTGTACACGAAGTGCATCCAGTTTTTGCCGTAACCCTCTCAACTCTTTAGAAGTTGCTATGTGGGTGAAATTATGATGTCATGCCAAGTTACAACCTTTTCGGAGTTCATTTATACTGCTTTTCAAACTCAGGGTCATTTAGCTCAAAATAAATCATTAAATGCATGAAAAATATCAAATGAAGTCAGAAAGGGTAGAAAATTGATGATGTGCCTTTGAATGGTGCATATTGAACACACAAAAATTATGGAGTTAAAATAAGTTATTGAAAATGAAATCCCTTTGTAATAGACGAGTTTTCGTCCGAAACCCACATACTTCGAAAGAGATTGTCCAATTTGTACATGAAGTGCACCCAGTTTTTGCCGTAACCCTCTCAACTCTTTAGAAGTTGCTATGTGGGTGAAATTATGATGTCATGCCAAGTTACAACCTTTTCAGAGTTCATTTATACTGCTTTTCAAACTCGAGATATGACATTTCAAATGCCATTTAATCAAATTGTCTTATACAGCAGTTGAAGTTGTTCAAACATGCATGGAAATGCCATAAACAGATTCTTTATATTTTTCTGATATTTTTTCATATATTATTTATTTCCATTGGAGTCATAGATTTTTTTCTATGATTTTTTAAAGTTTAGGGGTTTTCCTGAAAATAATAATGAATATTGAATTAAAAAACCTTTAGTACCGGTGCGAGCCACGCACCGGTACTAAAGGTCCACCGCGCAGCGCATTTTTTGTGGAGGACCTTTAGTACCGGTGCGTGTCTCGCACCGGTACTAAAGGTTCTTTAGTACCGGTGCGAGCCACGCACCGGTACTAAAGGGTGCCTAGGTATAAATACTATCCCTTCGTCCCGGGCCGACCCACGCACCGGGACAAGGACAAAACGACGCCGTCAGGCTGCCGAAATGTGCCGTCGCCGCCGCCCGTCGTGCACGAGCCCGCCGCCACGACGCCGCTCGCCGCCCCGAGCCCGCCGCCCCGACCCCGACGCCCCGACGCCGTGCGCTGCCCCGAGCCCGCCGCCCCGACCCCGCCGCCCCGACCCCGCCGCCCCGACGCCATGCGCCGCCCCGAGCCCGCCGCCCCGACCCCGCCGCCCCGACGCCGCGCGCCGCCCCGACCTCGCCGCCCCGACGCGTCCTCCCCCCTCCGGCGAGCTCCCTCGGTGAGCCTCTCCCCTCCCCCTTGCCCCTCTGCGCGCCCACCCAATCCAGTCAACTCCGGCGCGGCTCGCCGGAGCAACTCCGGCGCGGCCTACTGACGTGGCCGGCCAGCCCCGCCCCCAGGGTAGCTGGCCAGTGGGCCCGCGGGCCCCAGTTGACCTGTTGACCCAGTCAACTGTGCTGACTGGGCAGGCCCTAGTCAATGACAAGTGGGGCCGCCCCCTAATCCACTGATTAATTAAACTCTAGATTAACTCTGTGAATTAGTTTTAGTTTAATTAGTTTTAGTTTTAGTCTATGACAGGTGGGACCCCCTAGCTAATTAGTTTTAGTTTATTTTCACTCTAGATTAACTCGATCTGTGTCTATGATAGGGTTACTTAGCTTAAAGGAAAAATAAAATGTTAATGTAAAAAAACCTAGAAGAAAAAAAAGAAGAAAAGAAGAAGGAAAAAAAGGAAAAATAAAAAAGGAAAAGAAGAAAAAATAATAATAATAAGAAGAATAAGAATAAGAAAAAGAAGAAGAGGAGGAGGAGAAGAAAAAAGAAGAAGAAGAAGAAGAAGAAAAAAGAGGAGAGGAGGAGAAGAAGAAGTGGAGGAGGAGAAGAAAAAAAAGAAGAAGAAGAAGAAGAAGAAAAAAAAAGAGGAGAGGAGGAGGAGAAGAAGAAGAAGAAGAAGAAGAAGAAGAAGAAGAAGAAGAAGAAAAGGAAGAAAAGGAAGAAGAGGAAGAAGAAGAAAAGGAAAAAGAGGAAAAAAAGAAGAAGAGGGGAAGAAGAAGAAAACGACACCCCGAAACCCCGACCCGACCCCGACACGGCACCCCGACCCCCGACACGACATCACCGACAACCCGACCCCCGACACGACACCCCGACACGGCACCCCCGACACCCCGACCCCGACACGACACCCCCCGACACCCCGACACGGCACCCCCGACCACGACACGACACCCTGACACGGCACCCCCGACCACGACACAGCACCCCTACCCCGACACGACACCCCCGACACCCCGACACGAGACCCCCGACACCCCGACCCCGACCACAACACAGCACCCCTATTTAGTTAGTTAGGTTATCAGGTTAGTTTAGTTAGTTTAGTTAGTTTAGTTAGTTAGGTTAGGTTAGTTTAGTTAGTTAGTTAGTTAGGTTCTTAGGTTATTTAATGTGTTAATTTTGTTAATTTTGTTAAATGCTAAGTGTTATTTAATTTGTTAAGTGTTATTTAATTGGTTATATGCTAACTGTTAATTTTGCTAAGTTTTATTTATTTTGTTTTCATAATTAAGTGTTTCTTCTCGACGTCGACGATGCCGATCCCGCATCCTCGTCGTCGAGTCGCCGGAGGAGGTCACTTGCTTGAGCCGAGGGGCCCTGTCAGGGACTGGGCTCCGCCGGGCTGGTACTGGGAGGTGCTGCCTTTCGGGCGGCGCAGCTTAGTGAGGAGCCAGCCTGTCGTCGACCCGGAGGTTCTGTGGTGGCGGCCGCATGGACCACGGACGATTCGGAGGATTTAGTCCCCCACGGAGGTGGTACAGTACCATGTCAGCAAGGAGAACGAGCATGTCCGTCGCTACATGGCAGCTTTGGAGGCCAGGTCCGACAATACCTGGCAGATTCTTCATGGATCTCACTGGAGCTATGTTCCTGTGATGGTTCCTTCTCTTTGGGTGTCCACCGCCCGCCCCGATATCCGCCGGGCGCTAGGGTTCTAGCTAGATCGATATATTAACTACTATATATGTATTCGATGATGCATTATTAATTAACTGTCAGTTATTTTGCTTCTTGAATGCATGCTAATTTGAATACTAATTTGTTTTATCTATATTATTATGGATTAGTTATTAAACTATGGACAATACCGGTAGAGCTCATGAAGAGGACATCTTCGACATGATACGCTCCTCCGAAAACCCAGCGGACCTTCAGGGTGAATCACATGATGATGACGGCTCACAATATCTGAACGATTACGGTGATGGATGTGAGGCCGAGGAAGAACAACTTATGTTCCAAAATCCGGAACAACTAACAATGTCCGGCGAGGTATATACACATATTAGCCTCTGGTGATCATTACATGTGTATTAATTGATTTGTATATATATATATATATATATATATATATATATATATATATATATATATATATATATATATTAACAAATCTTTTTTCTTTTAATTATCAGCCCTCCGGATCGAGCCAATCTAGTAGAAAGGTACGAGGCGGTGCCAAAATATTGGACGGCAACGTAAAGCTCAATCTTGATGCTTTCAAACACAATGCAAGAATGGATTCAACCAAACAACCCAAAACCAGGAGTGAATTATGTCGATACAAGAATTAAAGATGCCCTTTGGAGAGATCTCATGGAGCATTTCATCCTACCAGATTCTCTCTCGGAGCGCCAAAGGGACAAAGTCAAGGAGTTTGCTCTCCATAAGATGGCCGGCGCGTTCCAGACTTGGAAGAAAAGATTATGGACCGAGTACAACGCTAGAGGCCAGAAGGTGCCCAAATTCATAGGAATATACGAGAAGGTAAGGAATCACTGGGACGCATTTCTCGAGTACAAGACATCGGAAGCTGCTATGGAGAAGTCGGCAAAGAATCAGATAAATGCGAAGAAAAAAAAGTATCACCATAAACTAGGGACAGGTGGATACAAGTCAGCCATTCCTAAGTGGGATGCATTTGAGAATAAGATGCTTGCTGAAGGGATCACTCCAGTAACCTTCAACTGGCCCAAGAGGTGCAGGAATTGGTTTTTTGCGCATGGGGGAAAGTTGGACCCAGCAACAGGGAAGATTATTGTACTGGCCAGTCTGAAGCATTCATCAGATGAGTTGATTGAAGCAATAAAAGCTGCCCAAGAAGGACGGTTTCACCCCGATAGAGAGAACGACGAGCTTACACTCGCCCTCAGGAATCCCGAACACGGAGGACGAACACGAGGCGTGGGCGTTGTTCCGTGGTACGAGGGGTTTGCGGGATGGAAGGACAGTTATAAAAGCCGTTCGAGAAAAAAGAAGGTGGAAGCAGACCGACTTTCAAAGTTGGAACAGAAGTACGAGCAGCAGCAGAGGCAGATACAGGTACTGACCCAGCAAAGGGAAACTCTGCAGCAGGAGGCAGGGGAACCCGTCCCATCTACACTGCCGAAAAGCAGCGTGGGTTCCACGGGGGCACCGCTGGGTCACACCCCGTGGATGATATCACCGAGAAGACATCTTGTGAGCTAATCCAGAAAATGAAGAACATACCCGTGCGGGTCGCGACGGGCTATGCTTTACCAAATACACCTGGTGTTCTCTGGCATTGGAATCCTGTTCCAGCTGGGTATGCTCGTGTCGCGGTGGACGCAATAGAGCCAGGATATGATGAGCTATTGCTTGACATCCCTGGAGGTGAGGGGGAGTCCACACTGGCAGAAGCCGGCCGTGGTCTCATTCTATGGAGTAAGGACTGCATCGTCTTTCCACAAACGGTGCTAAGGCCACCGGCTCCTCCGAGTATCGATGTCCAGCGCGAGGGATCCCAGCCAGAGGCATCGCAGCGCCAGCAGTCCTCCCCACCTCGCCAGCAGTCCTCCCCACCTCCCCAGCAGTCCTCCCCACCTCGCCAGCAGTCCTCCCAACCTCGGGACGGAGCACGACGCGAGTCCATATCATCGATATCGATCTCCGCCGCGTGAGCCGACTCCACCCCGGCAGCGGTCCCGCCAGCAGGGCTCCCAAAAGAGGAAGGCCACCAGCAGTCCTCTTCGGAGGAAAGCAAAGAAGAAACCCGAGCCTTACGACATGACACCAGAGGAAAACGAAATTAAAAGCGAGCGCCAAGTGAAAGCCTTTTTTGCGAAGAAGACCGTGACGCCAAAGGAGGTAATACCCAAGGAAGTCCAAGAGCATTTTATGGAACACTTTATTGATCGACCCCCGGCATATGTCGAGCGTATGCCGACACACTATGAGCGACAGATTCAGAAGGCAAGTGAGCAGAGAAGTCGGCCCAGCCCAAGGAAGAAGTCGGGAAGTACGGCATCAACGACAGGTGGTACTACTACCGGGAAAACAGTTCCCCAGCTCGGAGAACAATCCAAGCAATCGATCTCTCCGCTCAAGGTGAGTACCAATCTAAGCAAGCAATCGATCCAACCAGTCGACGTGCAAGGCAACCCAATCGACCTCAAAGAAGTAGAGGCTGCAGGTCTCACTCTTGGCCAAATCCTTGGCACCGAGGAATTCCGCCGGTACGGTGCAACTGAGTACGCAATGCAATATGCCGTTGGAAAACCACTTCTCACACCCGAGCAGTACAAGGAACTACCAACTGCGATGCGATAGTTGCATGATTGGTACCTGCGTGAAGTAAAGCGAGGGGAGACGGCGGTCATGGTCAAAGTAAGGAAAGAGCATTACGTCAATGCATGTGACATATGTCTTGAATTCTCAGAACTTTTCCAGTTATACCACATGGACTCTATCGACAAAACTCTCATCAGTTGCTATTGTCTGTAAGCGATTTATATCTTTAATAATTTAAGTCTCTAGCTAAGATATCGTTCATTGGCTTATCCTCACTATATATGTTCTTTTCTACGCTATTATGCAGATTGAAGATGTGGGAATTGAAACAAGAGGGAATCGATGACATTGGGTTCATCGACCCAAGTACCGTTAATGGTCATGTGGTAAAACATTATGCCAAGGACACAGAAGATCTCTTGGAAAATTTTCTAGAGGCACTAATGAATACCAAATCTACTATAATATTTCCTTACAACATGGGGTGAGTGTTTACTCCCTTGTATACTACAAATTCTATTTTTGCTTACTAGCTCGCTGTCAAGTGTAGTTGATGAGTTATATGCATGCCTGCTTAATTATATAAACTTCTACGCAGAGACCACTATATCCTCCTAAATATTATCCTCGCGGATGGACTTGTTAAAGTGTACGACTCACTAGATACACTAGAACAATCATACGTGGACTTGTATTTTATGATAGAATGGTAATTTCAATCTTTATCGACCTCGCTTTCTTTCATTATTTCCTGATATCAAAAGTAATTATAATAACTCTTTCGTTCTTTTTCTTTGCCGCGTCGTGTTTGGAAAAAGATGATAGAAAAAAACCATCACGGTCGTCAATGGAAACCGAACCTAAAGTGGAAAAAGATGCAGGTAATTAAGTAGTACTACTAGGTCCGCTCATCTCTTTAATTCTAGTTTCAATACCATTATCATGCTTGATTATTAATTATCTTATTGAATTCTATTCTTTTGCAAAGTGCGCGAAGCAGCCACAGGGGACAAATTTATGTGGATACTTCCTCTGCGAGAACATTCGCATCCAGACCGAAGGCCGTATACGTCGCAGAGGAGCACGTGAAAGACAACTCCAGGTTTGGCAGATGATGTCGAAGCTCTCACCCGAACAACGCTTTGTAGCACTTCAAGAGGAATTTGCGGCATTTCTTCTTCAACATGTCATTGATGTAAACGGAGAGCACTATTACTTACCGCCGCCTCAATAATGCCAGCAAATCAGTAGTAGAAAACTGAGATTTCATCCGGAGCACTAGCTAGCTAGTCCCGGCCGGGTTTTGGGCCTTAAGTTATAAGTCCAGAATATATATGGATGTGTAATTCCATTTGTATATATACTGTGTATGAGATATTGTATATTATATTACATATATATATGCATCAACTTGTGTAATTAATGTTTACAGTATGTAGCACCGTAAAATAAATTTTAAATGAATGGAAAACACAATAAATAGAGAGGAAAACTAAAACCAAATTAAAATCGAAAAAAAAATAGAACACTTAGTACCGGTTGGTATCACCAACCGGTACTAAAGGTCCTCCACCACCAGCCCACGCAGGCAGCCACGTGGTGGGCCTTTAGTACCGGTCCGTGGTCCAACCGGTACTAAAGGTCTGGACCTTTAGTCCCGACCCTTTAGTACCGGTTGGGGAACCGGTACTAAAGGCACATCCCGACCGGGACTACTGATCGACATTCTACTAGTGTGGCGGTTCTGTTGCAGTACCCAGGTATCTCTTTTCCCTCACGAGAAAATTAATGCCAATGATATTACGAATCCACTGTCATGGGGCAGTGAGAAGCTAGCCAATCAAGACCCACTATGCCATCATAGGTGCCCAAGGGAAATATATTGAAATCACTAAAAAAATTGTGACCTGAACGGGATCTTAATGTGACAAGCTACAATATCCCAATTAGATGTTATCACCATTACTATAGGCATGGTCACAACCCCTTGTATTTTGGAAGACAGAGAGGAATGTAGGAATGAGTGAGTGATGCCAAAATCAATGAGCAAGGTCAAATTAAGCCCTTGTAATTGAACTCTGAACTGCATGGTTTTTAATAGCAAGTTAGGAAATAGGAGAGACGATAACAGAAGGAGGACGTTAAAGATCGTTAGGAAATAGGAGAGACCAGGAATGCTCAATAAACTTTCTTGTCCTCTCATGCCTTCTCTGGTCTGGAGATACTTCAAAATTGGATCCAAACCCATAATCCGTAGAAGACTTAAATCCCGACATGACTGGTAGAAGAAGTCGAGAGGAACGTACTCCTTCATGTGCTAGTTGCAACAACACACCAAAGTAATATGCGCGCCACAGAGATCGCAAGTCTCTCTAGCTAGTCCGTGACTCTACGTCCCAGTTGATGAAAGCGTAATTTAGCAGAGACAAGCAGGCCATACAATGAAAGTGCAACCACCTATAGCATCGTATAAGGGCATCACAATGCCGACCCTCAAACCGCCCGCAAGTGTATGGATCACGCAGTCCAGACGTGCCGTGCTGGAATTTGATCCATATATGGCCCAACCCAATAACCAATTTCAGAATTCCTGATAAATCCTAGAGGCCCACTAAGCCCATTCGTGCAAGGCAAGAGGTGGGACTAAAGTTTAGTCCCACATTGCGAGTTTAGTAGGAGTTGGACCTCCTTATAAGGGAAGATGTTTCCCCACATGTATGAGCATGAGAACAAGAGAGACATACACGTGCGCTCCTCCTCCGCCGCCTGTCGCACCGCGGGTTGCGGGAATGAGCCGAGCCGATGTCTAAATTTTTGCCACGCACCACTAGTATACGAAAGGTCACTCGGGAGCTATTCGCCTCCTTGTCCTGTGCCTATAAAAGAGAGGTCGCTCCTCTCTAGAGAGACACACCAGAACATCATCTTCCTCATGCCATCGAGTTCCAATCTCTGAGCTGCTAGGTTCTTCCCCATCCCGGCTTGCAGCGTGCACCACAGGTCGGTGTTGGAAATATGCCCTAGAGTTAATAATAAAATGGTTATTGTTATATTTCGTTGTTCATGATAATTGTCTATTGTTCATGCTATAATTGTATTAACCGGAAACCGTAATACATGTGTGAATACATAGACCACACCATGTCCCTAGTGAGCCTCTAGTTGACTAGCTCGTTGATCAATAGATGGTCATGGTTTCCTGACCATGGACATTGGATGTCGTTGATAACGGGATCACATCATTAGGAGAATGATGTGATGGACAAGACCCAATCCTAAGCACAACACAAGATCGTGTAGTTCGTCTGCTAGAGCTTTTCTAATGTCAAGTATCATTTCCTTAGACCATGAGATTGTGCAACTCCCGGATACCGTAGGAATGCTTTGGGTGTATCAAACATCACAACGTAACTGGGTGACTATAAAGGTGCACTACAGGTATCTCCGAAAGTGTCTGTTGGGTTGGCACGAATCGAGACTGGGATTTGTGACTCCGTGTGACGGAGAGGTATCTCTGGGCCCACTCGGTAATACATCATCATAATGAGCTCAATGTGACTAAGGAGTTAGTCACGGGATCATGTGTTACGGAACGAGTAGAGAGACTTGCCGGTAACGAGATTGAACAAGGTATAGGGATACCGACGATCGAATCTCGGGCAAGTAACATACCGATGGACAAAGGGAATTGTATACGGGATTAATTGGATCCCCGACATCGTGGTTCATCCGATGAGATCATAGTGGAACATGTGGGAGCCAATATGGGTATCCAGATCCCGCTATTGGTTATTGGCCGGAGAGGTGTCTCAGTCATGTCTGCATGGTTCCCGAACCTGTAGGGTCTACACACTTAAGGTTCGGTGACACTAGAGTTGTAATGGGAATTGTATGTGGTTACCAAAAGTTGTTCGGAGTCCCGGATGAGATCCCGGACGTCACGAGGAGTTCTGGAATGGTCTGGAGGTAATGATCTATATATGGGAAGTCCTGTTTTTGCCACCGGAAAATGTTTGGGATTTTTCGGTATTGTACCGGGAAGGTTCTAGAAGGTTCCGGAGTGGGGCCCACCTGCATGGGGGAACCCACATGAACGTGGGTAGTGGGGGCAAGGCCCCACACCCCTGGTCAAGGCGCACCAAGATCCCCCCTTAGAAGGAATAAGATCATATCCCGAAGGGATAAGATCAAGATCCCTAAAAAGGGGGATAACAATCGGTGGGGAAGGGAAAGGATGGGATTTCTTTCCTCCCACCTTTGCCAATGCCCCAATGGACTTGGAGGGCAAGAAACCAGCCCCCTCCACCCCTATATATAGTGGGGAGGTGCATGGGAGCTGCACCCCTAGCCCCTGGCGCAGCCCTCCCTCCTCCTACACCTACTCCTCCTCCGTAGTGCTTAGCGAAGCTCTACCGGAGAACCACGAGCTCCACCGCCACCACGTTGTCGTGCTGCCGGAGCTCTCCCTCAACTTCTCCTTCCCCCTTGCTTGATCAAGAAGGAGGAGACGTCCCCGGTCTGTACGTGTGTTGAACGCGGAGGCGCCGTCCGTTCGGCGCTTGGATCGGATCTTCCGCGATTTGAATTGCCACGAGTACGACTCCATCAACTGCGTTCTTTGCAACGCTTCCGCTTAGCGATCTTCAAGGGTATGAAGATGCACTCCCTCTCTCTCGTTGCTAGCATCTCCTAGATTGATCTTGGTGACACGTAGGAAAATTTTGAATTATTACTACGTTCCCCAACAGTGGCATCATGAGCTAGGTCTATGCGTAGATTCTATGCACGAGTAGAACACAAGTAGTTGTGGGCGATGATTTGGTCAATTTGCTTGCCATTACTAGTCCTATCTTGATTCGGCGGCATTGTGGAATGAAGCAGCCCGGACCGACTTTACACATGCGCTTACGTGAGACTGGTTCCACCGCCTGACATGCACTTGTTGCATAAGGTGGCTAGCGGGTGTCTGTCTCTCCCACTTTAGTCGGATCGGATTCGATGAAGAGGGTCCTTATGAAGGGTAAATAGCAATTGGCATATCACCGTTGTGGCTTTTGCGTAGGTAAGAAACGTTCTTGCTAGAAACCCATAGCAGCCACGTAAAACTTGCAACAACAATTAGAGGACGTCTAACTTGTTTTTGCAGGGTATGCTATGTGATGTGATATGGCCAAAAGGATGTGATGAAATATATGTGATGTATGATATTGATCATGTTCTTGTAATAGGAATCACGACTTGCATGTCGATAAGTATGACAACCGGCAGGAGGCATAGGAGTTGTCTTAATTTATTGTATGACATGCGTGTCAATCAAAAATGCCATGTAATTACTTTACTTTATTGCTAACCGTTAGCCATAGTAGTAGAAGTAATAGTTGGCAAGACAACTTCATGAAGACACGATGATGGAGATCATGGTGTCGTGCCGGTAACGATGGTGATCATGCCGCGCCCCGAGGATGGAGATCAAAGGCGCAAGATGATATTGGCCATATCATGTCACTTTATGATTTGCATGTGATGTTTATCATGTTTTTACATCTTATTTGCTTAGAACGACGGTAGCATAAATAAGATGATCCCTCACTAAAATTTCAAGAAATGTGTTCCCCCTAAGTGTGCACCGTTGCGAAGGATCGTTGTTTCGAAGCACCACGTGATGATCGGGTGTGATAGATTCTAACGTTCGCATACAACGGGTGTAAGCCAGATTTACACACGCGAAACACTTAGGTTGACTTGATGAGCCTAGCATGTACAGACATGGCCTCAGAACACGAGAGACCGAAAGGTCGAACATGAGTCGTATAGTAGATGCGATCAACATGGAGATGTTCACCATTGATGACTAGTCCGTCTCACGTGATGATCGGACACGGCCTAGTCGATATGGATCATGTATCACTTAGATGACTAGAGGGATGTTTATCTGAGTGGGAGTTCATTAAATAATTTGATTAGATGAACTTAATTATCATGAACTTAGTCTAAAATTGTCTTTACAATCTATCTTGTAGATCCAATGGCCCACGCTAATGTTGCCCTCAACTTCAACGCGTTCCTAGAGAAAACCAAACTGAAAGACGATGTAAGCAACTATACGGACTGGGTCCGTAACTTGAGGATCATCCTCATAGCTTCCAAGAAAGCATATGTCCTTGATGCACCGCTAGGTGACGCACCCATTTTTCCAGCAACTCAAGACGTTATGAACGCCTGGCAGTCGCGTAGTGATGATTACTCCCTGGTTCAGTGCGGCATGCTTTACAGCTTAGAACCGGGGCTCCAAAAGCGTTTTGAGCAACACGGAACATATGAGATGTTCCAAGAGCTGAGAATGGTTTTCCAAGCTCATGCCCGGGTCGAGAGATATGAAGTCTCCGACAAGTTCTTCAGTTGTAAGATGGAGGAAAATAGTTCTGTCAGCGAGCACATACTCAAAATGTCTGGGTTACACAACCGCTTGTCTCAGCTAGGAGTTAATCTTCCGGATGACTCGGTTATTGACAGAATCCTCCAGTCGCTTCCACCTAGCTACAAGAGCTTTGTGATGAACATCAATATGCAAGGGATGGAGAAGTCCATTCCTGAGTTATATTCGATGCTGAAATCAGCGGAGGTGGAGATCAAAAAGGAACATCAAGTGTTGATGGTGAATAAGACCACCAGTTTCAAGAAAGGCAAGGGTAAGAAGAACTTCAAGAAGGACGGCAAAGCAGTTGCCGCGCCCGGTAAATCAGTTGCCGGGAAGAAGCCCAAGAATGGACCCAAGCCTGAGACTGAGTGCTTTTATTGCAAGGGAACCGGTCACTGGAAGCGGAACTGCCCCAAGTACTTAGCGGATAAGAAGGCCGGCAACGTCAAAGGTATATATGATATACATGTTATTGATGTGTACCTTACCAACGCTCATAGTAGCTCCTAGGTATTTGATACCGGCGCGGTTGCTCACATTTGTAACTCAAAACAGGAGCTGCGGAATAAGCGGAGACTTGCGAAGGACGAGGTGACGATGCGCGTCGGGAATGGTTCCAATGTCGATGTGATCGTCGTCGGCACACTACCTCTACATCTACCTTCGGGATTAGTTTTAAACCTCAATAATTGTTATTTAGTACCAGCTTTGAGCATGAACATTGTATCTGGATCGCGTTTGATGCAAGATGGCTACTCATTTAAATCCGAGAATAATGGTTGTTCTATTTATATGAGAGATATGTTTTATGGTCATGCCCCGCTGGTCAATGGTTTATTTTTATTGAATCTCGAACGTCATGTTACACATATTCATAGTGTGAATACCAAACGATGTAAGGTTGATAATGATAGTCCCACATACTTGTGGCACTGCCGCCTTGGTCATATTGGTGTCAAATGCATGAAGAAACTCCATGCAGATGGACTTTTGGAGTCTCTTGACTATGAATCATTTGACACGTGCGAACCATGCCTCATGGGCAAGATGACTAAGACTTCGTTCTCCGGAACAATGGAGCGAGCAACCAACTTGTTGGAAATAATACATACCGATGTATGCAGTCCAATGAGCGTTGAGGCTCGCGGTGGCTATCGTTATGTTCTCACCCTCACTGATGACTTAAGCAGATATGGGTATGTCTACTTAATGAAACACAAGTCTGAGACCTTTGAAAAGTTCAAGGAATTTCAGAGTGAGGTAGAGAATCAACGTGACAAGAAAATAAAGTTCTTACGATTTGATCGTGGAGGAGAATATTTGAGTCACGAGTTTGGCACGCACTTAAGGAAATGTGGAATTGTTTCACAACTCACGCCGCCTGGCACACCTCAGCGTAATGGTGTGTCCGAATGTTGTAATCGCACTCTATTGGATATGGTGTGATCTATGATGTCTCTTATTGATTTACCGCTATCATTTTGGGGATATGCATTAGAGACTGCCGCATTCACTTTAAATAGGGCACCGTCTAAATCCATTGAGATGACACCGTATGAATTATGGTTTGGGAAGAAACCTAAGCTGTCGTTTCTGAAAGTTTGGGGATGCGATGCTTATGTCAAGAAACTTCAACCTGAAAAGCTCGAACCCAAATCGGAAAAGTGCGTCTTCATAGGATACCCTAAGGAAACTATTGGGTATACCTTCTACCTCAGATCCGAAGGCAAGATCTTTGTTGCCAAGAATGGATCCTTTCTAGAGAAAGAGTTTCTCTCGAAAGAAGTAAGTGGGAGGAAAGTAGAACTTGATGAGGTAATTGTACCCCCTCTCGAACCGGAGAGTAGCACAGCGCAAGAAAATGTTTCTGTGGTGCCTGCACCGACTAGAGAGGAAGTCAATGATGATGATCATGAAACTTCGGATCAAGTTACTACTGAACTTCGTAGGTCCACGAGGACACGTTCCGCACCAGAGTGGTACGGCAACCCTGTCCTGGAAATCATGTTGTTAGACAACGGTGAACCTTCGAACTATGAAGAAGCCATGGCGGGCCCGGATTCCAACAAATGGCTTGAAGCCATGAAATCCGAGATAGGATCCATGTATGAGAACAAAGTATGGACTTTGGTGGACTTGCCCGATGATCGACAAGCCATAGAAAATAAATGGATCTTTAAGAAGAAGACTGACGCGGATGGTAATGTTACCGTCTATAAGGCTCGGCTTGTCGCTAAGGGTTATCGACAAGTTCAAGGAGTTGACTACGATGAGACTTTCTCACCCGTAGCGATGATGAAGTCCATCTGAATCATGTTAGCAGTTGCCGCATTTTATGATTATGAGATCTGGCAAATGGACGTCAAAATGGCATTCCTTAGCGGTTTCCTTAAGGAAGAATTGTATATGATGCAGCCAGAAGGTTTTGTCGATCCTAAGAATGCTGACATGGCATGCAAGCTCCAGCGCTCCATCTATGGGCTGGTGCAAGCATCTCGGAGTTGGAACATTCGCTTTGATGAGGTGATCAAAGTGTTTGGGTTTATACAGACTTATGGAGAAGCCTGTATTTTACAAGAAAGTGAGTGGGAGCTCTGTAGCATTTCTCATTTTATATGTGGATGACATATTGTTGATGGGAAATGATATAGAACTTTTGGAAAACATAAAGGCCTACTTGAATAAGTGTTTTTCAATGAAGGACCTTGGAGAAGATGCTTACATATTAGGCATCAAGATCTATAGAGATAGATCGAGACGCCTCATTGGTCTTTCACAAAGCACATACCTTGACAAGATATTGAAGAAGTTCAATATGGATCAGTCCAAGAAGGGGTTCTTGCCTGTATTGCAAGGTGTGAGATTGAGCACAGCTCAATGCCCGACCTCGGCAGAAGATAGAGAAAAGATGAGTGTCATCCCCTATGCCTCAGCCATAGGCTCTATTATGTATGCCATGCTGTGTACCAGACCTGATGTGAACCTTGCCATAAGTTTGGTAGGGAGGTACCAAAGTGATCCCGGAATGGAACACTGGACAACGGTCAAGAATATCCTTAAGTACCTGAAAAGGACTAAGGATATGTTTCTCGTTTATGGATGTGCCGAAGAGCTCGTCGTAAAGGGTTACGTCGATGCTAGCTTCGACACAGATCCGGATGACTCCGAGTTACAAACCGGATACGTGTATATTTTGAATGGTGGGGCAGTCAGCTCGTGCACTTGCAAGCAAAGCGTCGTGGCGGTATTTACATGTGAAGCGGAGTACATAGCTGCTTCGGAAGCAGCACAGGAAGGAGTCTGGATGAAGGAGTTCATCACCGACCTAGGAGTGATTCCCAATGCGTCGGGCCCGATGATTCTCTTCTGTGACAACACTGGAGCTATTACCATTGCCAAGGAGCCCAGGTTTCACAAGAAGACCAAGCACATCAAGCGCCGCTTCAACTCCATTCGTGGTTACATTCAGGATGGAGATATAGATATTTGTAAAGTACATACGGATCTGAATGTCGCAGATCCGTTGACTAAACCTCTTTCACGAGCGAAACATGATCAGCACCAGAACTCTATGGGTGTTCGATTCATCACAATGTAACTAGATTACTGACTCTAGTGCAAGTGGGAGACTGTTGGAAATATGCCCTAGAGGCAATAATAAAATGGTTATTATTATATTTCCTTGTTCATGATAATTGTCTGTTGTTCATGCTATAATTGTATTAACCGGAAACCGTAATACATGTGTGAATACATAGACCACACCATGTCCCTAGTGAGCCTCTAGTTGACTAGCTCGTTGATCAATAGATGGTCATGGTTTCCTGACCATGGACATTGGATGTCGTTGATAATGTGATCACATCATTAGGAGAATGATGTGATGGACAAGACCCAATCCTAAGCATAGCACAAGATCGTGTAGTTCGTCTACTAGAGCTTTTCTAATGTCAAGTGTCATTTCCTTAGACCATGAGATTGTGCAACTCCCGGATACTGTAGGAATGCTTTGGGTGTATCAAACGTCACAACATAACTGGGTGACTATAAAGGTGCACTACAGGTATCTCCAAAAGTGTCTGTTGGGTTGGCACGAATCGAGACTGGGATTTGTCACTCCGTGTGACGGAGAGGTATCTCTGGGCCCACTCGGTAATACATCATCATAATGAGCTCAATCTGACTAAGGAGTTAGTCACGGGATCATGTGTTACGGAACTAGTAAAGAGACTTGCCGGTAACGAGATTGAACAAGGTATAGGGATACCGACGATCGAATCTCGGGCAAGTAACATACCGATGGACAAAGGGAATTGTATACGGGATTAATTGGATCCCCGACATCGTGGTTCATCCGATGAGATCATCGTGGAACATGTGGGAGCCAATATGGGTATCCAGATCCCGCTATTGGTTATTGGCCGGAGAGGTGTCTCGGTCATGTCTGCATGGTTCCCGAACCCGTAGGGTCTACACACTTAAGGTTCGGTTTCACTAGAGTTGTAATGGGAATTGTATGTGGTTACCGAAAGTTGTTCGGAGTCCCGGATGAGATCCCGGACGTCACGAGGAGTTCCGGAATGGTCCGGAGGTAAAGATCTATTTATGGGAAGTCCTATTTTGGCCACCGGAAATTGTTTGGGATTTTTCTGTATTGTACCGGGAAGGTTCTAGAAGGTTCCGAAGTGGGGCCCACCTGCATGGGGGGACCCACATGAACGTGGGTAGTGGGGGCAATGCCCCGCACCCCTGGTCAAGGCGCACCAAGATCCCCCCTTAGAAGGAATAAGATCATATCCCGAAGGGATAACATCAAGATCCCTAAAAACGGGGGATAACAATCGGTGGGGAAGGGAAAGGATGGGATTTCTTTCCTCCCACCTTTGCCAACGCCCCAATGGACTTGGAGGGCAAGAAACCAGCCCCCTCCACCCCTATATATATAGTGGGGAGGCGCATGGGAGCTGCACCCCTTGCCCCTGGCGCAGCCCTCCCTCCTCCTACACCTCCTCCTCCTCCGTAGTGCTTAGCGAAGCTCTGCCGGAGAACCACGAGCTCCACCGCCACCACGCCATCGTGCTGCCGGAGCTCTCCCTCAACTTCTCCTTCCCCCTTGCTGGATCAAGAAGGAGGAGACGTCCCAGGCTGTACGTGTGTTGAACGCGGAGGCGCCGTCCGTTCGGCGCTTGGATCGCATCTTCCACGATTTGAATCGCCACGAGTACGACTCCATCAACCGCGTTCTTTGCAACGCTTCCGCTTAGCGATATTCAAGGGTATGAAGATACACTCCCTCTCTCTCGTTGCTAGCATCTCCTAGATTGATCTTGGCGACACGTAGGAAAATTTTGAATTATTACTACGTTCCCCAACAGTCGGGACAGTTGGCCTCCGAAACCCCGCCACTTTGAGTCCTGTACGTGAGAAGGGTGATAAGGTTTTTGGGGAGCGCTCTGCGCGACTACTGGCTTCTTCATCACGGACGCCACAGATGCCGACGATCACTTCCCAGACGACGGCTTCTTCCCCGACGTCAACAACCTCTTCAACAACATGGCCGGTGACGACCTCAACGCCAATCTTGCTGCTGCTGCAACTCGGTATGTGTTCGTGTTCATTTTGTTTGAGTTCTTGCACCAGTTCGTTTCTCTACTTTTTATTCTAGATATGTTTCGTTCATACTCACCACTTGAGATGCTTTTTGCATACTCTCTATATGATTGCATGACTAGTCTTATAACTGCTATAATAGTCATGATTTATCTACTATTTCTGTTAATAAAATCATATTGTAAGTTGTTGATATTTCCAACAATCCAAAGACCTTACTATAGGCAATTTACCCCGAGTAGTTTTGCTGCTTCCATGAGGCCTCCCAAGTTTGAGGGTGTGCACTATAAGAGGTGGCGTGTGAGGGCTTTTCTATGGTTTCAAACCATGAGCTGCTATGACGCCACTCTTGGCAAACCTGAAGGAATTCTTGATCCTCAACAGGAACAAGCTTTTCAGAAAACTGATACCTTGTTTAAGGCTGCTCTCTTGAGTAATCTTGGTGAGAACATAGTTGATGCTTATGCGTCAATTAACAATGGAAAAGATATGTGGAACGCACTCGAGGCCAAGTTTGTGGTATCGGATGCCGGCTCTGAGCTGTACATCATGGAACAATTCTATGATTACAGGACGACTGATGAGCGCTCCGTGGTTGAGCAAGCTCACGAGATACAATCATTTGCTAGAGAACTTGAGCACTTCAATTGTATGTTACCGGAGAAGTTTGTTGTCGGAGGTATCATCACCAAGCTTCCTCCCTCGTGGAGGAACTTTGCTACCTCTCTGAAGCCTAAGAGACATGAGTTTTCCGTTCCGGATCTCATTGGTACTCTTGATGTGGAAGAAAAGGCAAGAGCAAAAGACATACGTGGTCGAGGTATGGAGGGAGGTTCCAGTGCCAATCTGGTACAGAAGAAAAACTTACAGCCCCACAAGTTCAAGAACAAGGGCAAGTTTGATGGTAAAGGAAAGTTTGATGGGAAGAACAAGGCTTTGCAGCATACCAACTTCAAGAAGAAGAATGACAAGAAGAAAGGTGTTTGTCATGTCTGCGGAGATCCTGATCATTGGGCCCCTAGTTGCCCTAACCTTATGACAAGCGTCAACATGGGAAAGGAGACAAGATCGCCAATGTTATCATTGGTGACACTGAGATGAAGGATGTTGGGCATGGTATACTTCCCACTATTCTCTCATTATGTCTTTCTCCTGATTGGTTGATTGACACGGGTGCTAATGTGCATGTATGTGATGTCTACTACGCAACCTTCTTCTTGTAGACTCGTGTTGGGCCTCCAAGCTCAGAGTTTTGTAGGACAGTAGCAAATTTCCCTCTAGTGGATGACCTAAGGTTTATCAATCCGTGGGAGGCATAGGATGAAGATGGTCTCTCTCGAACAACCCTGCAACCAAATACCAAAGAGTCTCTTGTGTCCTCAACACACCCAATACAATGGTAATTTGTATAGGTGCACTAGTTCGGCAAACAGATGGTGATACAAGTCTAATATGGATGGTAGATATAGGTTTTTGTAATCTGAAAATATAAAAACAGCAAGGTAGCAAGTAACAAAAGTGAGCACAAACGGTATTGCAATGCTTGGAAACAAGGCCTAGGGTTCATACTTTCACTAGTGCAAGTTCTCTCAACAATACTAACATAGTTGAATCATATGTAAATCCCTCACGTGCGACAAAGAGTTCACTCCAAAGTCACAAATAGCGGAGAACAAACGAATAAATTATTGTAGGGTACGAAACCACCTCAAAGTTATCTTTTCTGATCAATCTTATGAGCTATCCCTATAAGTGTCACGAACAGCCCCAGAGTTCGTACTAAAATAACATCTTAAGATACACATCAACCAAAACCCTAATGTCACCTAGATACTCCAATGTCACCACAAGTACCCATGGGCTTGATTATACGATATGCATCACACAATTTCAGATTCATCATGTTCAATCCAACACAAAGAACTTCAAAGAGTGCCCCAAATTTCTACCGGAGAGTCAAGACGAAAACATGTGCCAACCTCTATGCATAGATTCCCAAGGTCACGGAACCCGCAATTTGATCACCAAAACATACATCAAGTGGATCAATAGAACATCCCATTGTCACTATGGATATCCCATCGCAAGACATACATCAAGTGTTCTCAAATCCTTAAAGATTCAATCCGATAAGAAACTTCAAAGGGAAAACTCAATTCATCACAAGAAGATAGAGAGGGGAAAACTCCATATGATTCATCTATATTAATAAAGCTTGCGGTACATCAAGATCGTGCCATCTCAAGAACACGAGAGAGAGAGAGAGAGAGATCAAACACATAGCTACTGGTACATACCCTCAGCCCCGAGGGTGAACTACTCCCTCGTCATGGAGACCGCCAGGATGATGAAGATGGCCTCCGGTGATGGTTTCCCCCTCCAGGAGGGTGCCGAAACGGGCTGGCGATTGGTTTTTCGTCGCTCTGGAGGCTTGCGGCGCCAGAACTCCCGATCTAGGTTTCTTTTTGGAGGTTTATGTATTTATAGGAGTTTTTGGCGTCGGTTTCACGTCAAGGCGGTGCCCGAGGAGCCCACAAGCTAGGGGGCGCACCCTAGGGGGGGCGCCCCCCAGGCTTGTGGCCTCTTCGGTCATTTCGTGGCCCAGCTTTTTGCTCCAGTATTTTTTATATTTTCCAAAAATATTCTCCGTAAATTTTCAGCTCATTCCGAGAAATTTTATTTCTGCACAAAAACAACACCACGGTAGTTCTGCTGAAAACAGCGTCAGTCCGGGTTAGTTCTAATAAAATCATACCAAAATCATATAGAATTATTGTAAACATGGCATGAATACTTCATAAATTATAGATACGTTGGAGACGTATCCGCATCCCCAAGCTTAATTCCTGCTCGTCCTTGAGTAGGTAAATGATAAAAGAAATAGTTTATGAAGTGTGAATGCTACCTAACATATTCATCATATTCTTTTCTTCTTTTTATAGCATGGACATTTGGACTTGTAAATGATTCAGAGCAATAGTCTAGTTTTAACATAATGACTTCAATACTCAAGCATGTCAACAAGCAACCATGTCTTTCAAAATATCAATACCAAAGAAAGTTATCCCTAGTCCATCATGCTCAATCATTGATCCATTCATGAAACACACTCAAATATTAGCTGTGCCCAATGCTCAAGTACGATCATAGTGCCCGCTAGTTGGTGCTTATAAGAGAAGATGGAGACTCAAAGCAAAAATAAAAATTGCATAAAGTAAATAGATAGGCCCTTCGCAGAGGGAAGTAGGGATCTGTAGAGGTGTCAGAGCTCAAGGTTTAAATTGAGAGATAAAAATATTTTGAGTGGCATGCTTTTCCTGTCAACGAAAACAACAAAATAGCTCACAATACTTTCCATGCTAGATACATTATAGGAGGTTCCCAAACAGAATGGTAAAGTTTTTACTCGCCCTCCACCAATCAATCACACTCCACGACGAGCCGAATCCACGGGTACCGTCCATACAAACAACAATCCTGGGGGAGTTTTGTTTCATTATATTTTGATTTGATTTTCTGAGCATGGAACTGGGCATCCCGAATACCAGCCACTTTCTCGTGAATGATAGTGAATCAACACATATCGTGAGAATAACACACCTAGCATGGAAAAATATTGGATACTCCCCACCGTTTCATGAGCGGTACGGGCACACAAAAGAGAAAATTTATTTTGAAAATTTAGAGATGGCACATACAAATTTGCTTGGAACGGCATGGAAATACCGCATATAGGTAGGTATGGTGGACTCATAAGGCAAAACTTGGTTTAAGGATTTTGAATGCACAAGTAGTATTTCTACTTAGTACAAATGGAGGCTAACAAATAGATTGGGAAGCAACCAAACCAAGAAACGAAAATTCACATAAGTGAGCATTGGACATAACTAACACCGAATAATGCATCACAAGTAGGATGTAACTTCATTGCATAACTATTGACTTTCGTACTTGCATAGGGAATCACAAACCTTAACACCAATATTCCTACTAAGCATAATTACTCACTAACATGACTCAAATATTACTATCATCATGTTTCAAAACTATTACAAAGAATCACGTTTAATTTGTCCCATGATCTTCATGAAAGTTTTTATTATATCCTCCTTGGATATCTATCACTTTGGGACTAGTTTCATATATTGCCATTGCTATTTGGCAAGCTGAAGCAAATTTAAGTGAAGCACATGGGCAAATGACAAGCTACTCTCAAAAGATATAAGTGAAGATCAATGAGTAGCCAACAATTAAGTAGCTATGTGAGGACTCTCTCTCTCTCTCAATAAATATTTTCAGATCTGAGTATTTTATTCAAACAGCAAACTAAACAAAAATAGAACTCCCAGAATAGCACGCATCATGTGAACGAATAAAAATTTAGGCTCAACATAGGCTAACCGATAATTGTTGAGGAAGAGAGGTGGGATGCGTAGCATCCCCAAGCTTAGATGCTTGAGACTTCTTGAAATATTTACTTAGGGTGCCTTGGGCATCCCCAATCTTGATCTTTTGTATCTCATTCAATCCTCTCATATAATGGTTTCACCTATTCTCAAAAACTTCATCCACACAAAACTCGAAAAGAACTCGTGAGATAGGTTAGTACACATAATAATAAATCAACTCTTTATGTACTGCCAAGACAAGTTGCATAATAATTTTCAAACATTAGGTACTGTATACTATCATTTCCACAATTTATATCTACCAATATAGGCTATGGAAACTATAGGATAAGTAGATAACGAAACTATGACAGCAATCTGTCCAAACAGAACAGTCTGTAGCAATTTATGAAAACAGTGTACGTCTGTAACTCAAAAAATTATGAAAATTTAGGAAATGCTATACAATTTATATGGCACCACTGTGTAAAAATTTCAGAAACTTTCCACTTTCCAGTAAAATATGAAAATTCAAACACTACAGCCAAAGTTTCTGTTTTTACACAGCACTCATCAAAACATGCAATGCAAGCATCCTAAGGAAATTCTTGGAACTTTTTATTGAAAAACAAGATTATAAACAACACCTAACAGAGAACAACAAAATAAAATGACGCTCCAAGCAAAACTCATCTTATGTGACGAATAAAAATATAGCTCCAAGTAAGATATACCGATAATGTTGAAGACGAAAGAGGGGATGCCTTCCGGGGCATCCCCGAGCTTAGGCGCTTGAGTCTTCCTTGAATATTACCTTGGGGGTGCCTTGGTCATCCCCAAGCTTAGGTTCTTGTCACTCCTTATTCTCCTCATATCGGTGTCTCACCCAAAACTTGAAAACTTCAATCACACAAAACTTAACGGAACTTCGTGAGGTGGGTTAGTATAATAAATAAAGATCATTCACTTAGGTACTGTCAAGACAAGATTCATAATTGTTCCCACATAATACCTACTGTATTCTATCATTCCCATAATTTATACCGCTAAATATAAGCTATGGAAACACTAAAACAAGTAAACTATGCATGCAAAACAGAATATGTCAAAAACAGAACAGTCTGTGAAGATCTGTAGCGTAACCATACTTCCCTGTCCCTAAAAATTCTGAAAAATTAGGAAAATCTAGGCAATTTGCATATAAATCATGTGTAAAAAATTCAGATCAAAATCACGTTCCAGTGAATTTACAAAATCCCTGGACTGAGAGCAAAAGTTTCTGTTTTTGCACAGAATCAAGTCAACTATCATCCACACTATCCCAAAGGCTTTACTTGGCACTTTATTGAAACAAAAGCTATAAAACATGATTACTACAGTAGCTTAATCATGTGAACACACTAAAATATAAAGTAAAAGTGTTGGGTTGTCTCCCAACAAGCGCTTTTCTTTGAAGCCTTTTAGCTAGGCATGATGAATTCAATGATGCTCATAAAGGAATAATAATTGAAACAAGCAAAAGAGCATCATGAATCTCATGACAAGCACATTTAAGTCTAACCCACTTCCTATGCATAGGGATTTTGTGAGCAAATAATTTATGGGAGCAAGAATCAACTAGCATAGGAAGGCAAAACAAGCATAACTTCAAAACTTTGAACACATAGAGAGGAAACTTGATATTATTGCAATTCCTACAAGCATATGTTCCTCCCTCATAATAATTTTCAGTAGCATCATGAATGAATTTCACAATATAACCATCACATAAAGCATTCTTTTCATGATCTACAAGCATAGAAAATTTGTCACTCTCCACATAAGCAATTTTCTTCTCATTCATAATAGTGGGAGCAAACTCGACAAAATAACTATCATGAGATACTTGATTGACATAACCACTTTGAATATTAAAATCATGATGACAAGTTTCATGGTTACTATCACTCTTTATAGCATACGTGTCATCATCATAATCATCATAGATAGGAGGCATGCCATCATCATAATAGTTTTGCTCATCAAAACTTGGGGGACTAAAAATATCATATTCATCAAACATAGCATCCCCAAGCTTGTGGCTTTGCATATCATTAGCGTCATGGATATTCAGAGAATTCATACTAACAACATTGCAATCATGCTCATCACTCAAAGATTTAGTGCCAAACATTTTAATAACTTCTTCTTCTAACACTTGAGCACAATTTTCCTTTCCATCATTTTCACGAAAGACATTAAAAAGATGAAGCATATGAGGCAACCTCAATTCCATTTTTTTGTAGTTTTCTATTATAAAACCAAACTAGTGATAAAAAAAGAAACTAAAAGATTCAATTGCAAGATCTAAAGATATACCTTCAAGCACTCACCTCCCCGGCAACGGCTCCGGAAAAGAGCTTCGTTGACGGGGTGTGAGTGTCGCTTACCTAGCCTCCCCGGCAACGGCGCCAGAAAAGAGCTTGATGTCTACTACACAACCTTCTTCTTGTAGACTCGTGTTGGGCCTCCAAGCGCAAAGTTTTGTAGGACAGTAGCAAATTTCCCTCAAGTGGATGACCTAAGGTTTATCAATCCGTGGGAGGCGTAGGATGAAGATGGTCTCTCTCGAACAACCCTGCAACCAAATAACAAAGAGTCTCTTGTGTCCCCAACACACCCAATACAATGGTAATTTGTATAGGTGCACTAGTTCGGCGAAGAGATGGTGATACAAGTGTAATATGGATGGTAGATATAGGTTTTTGTAATCTGAAAATATAAAAACAGCAAGGTAGCAAGTAACAAAAGTGAGCACAAACGGTATTGCAATGCTTGGAAACAAGGCCTAGGGTTCATACTTTCACTAGTGCAAGTTCTCTCAACAATACTAACATAGTTGAATCATATGTAAATCCCTCACGTGCGACAAAGAGTTCACTCCAAAATCACAAATAGCGGAGAACAAACGAAGAAATTATTGTAGGGTACGAAACCACCTCAAAGTTATCTTTTCTGATCAATCTTATGAGCTATCCCTATAAGTTTCACGAACAGCCCTAGAGTTCGTACTAAAATAACACCTTAAGATACACATCAACCAAAACCCTAATGTCACCTAGATACTCCAATGTCACCACAAGTACCCATGGGCTTGATTATACGATATGCATCACACAATTTCAGATTCATCATGTTCAATCCAACACAAAGAACTTCAAAGAGTGCCCCAAAGTTTCTACCGGAGAGTCAAGACGAAAACATGTGCCAACCTCTATGCATAGATTCCCAAGGTCACGGAACCCGCAAGTTGATCACCAAAACATACATCAAGTGGATCAATAGAACATCCCATTGTCACTACGGATATCCCATCGCAAGACATACATCAAGTGTTCTCAAATCCTTAAAGATTCAATCCGATAAGAAAACTTCAAAGGGAAAACTCAATTCATCACAAGAAGATAGAGAGGGGAAAACTCCATATGATTCATCTATATTAATAAAGCTCGCGGTACATCAAGATCGTGCCATCTCAAGAACACGAGAGAGAGAGATCAAACACATAGCTACTGGTACATACCCTCAGCCCCGAGGGTGAACTACTCCCTCCTCGTCATGGAGACCGCCGGGATGATGAAGATGGCCTCCGGTGATGGTTTCCCCTTCAGGCAGGGTGCCAGAACGGGCTGTCGATTGGTTTTTCGTGGCTCTGGAGGCTTGCGGCGGCGGAACTCCCGATCTAGGTTTCTTTTCGGAGGTTTCTGTATTTATAGGAGTTCTTGGCGTCGGTTTCACGTCAAGGCGGTGCCCGAGGAGCCCACAAGCTAGGGGGCGCGCCCTAGGGGGGGGGCGCCCCCCGGGTTTGTGGCCTCCTCGGTCATTTCGTGGCCCAGCTTTTTGCTCCAGTATTTTTTATATTTTCCAAAAATATTCTCCGTAAATTTTCAGCTCATTCTGAGAAATTTTATTTCTGCACAAAAACAACACCACGGTAGTTCTGCTAAAAACAACGTCAGTCCGGGTTAGTTCTAATAAAATCATACCAAAATCATATAGAATTATTGTAAACATGACATGAATACTTCATAAATTATAGATACGTTGGAGACGTATCAGTATGCGGTGATATTTCCATGTTTTCTTCTTATCAGGCCGCAGGGACTACTTCCATGCTGATGGGCAACGGTTCGAGTGCTTCTGTTCGTGGTGTTGGCATGGTCGATCTGAAGTTTACTTCTGGGAAGCTCGTGCGGCTGAAGAACGTGCACTATGTCCTCGCCGTCAATAAAAATCATGTTAGCGGATCTCTTCTGTGTAGAGATGGCTACAAGCTTGTCTTTGAGTCCAATAAATTTGTAATATCCAAGTATGGAAATTTTGTTGGTAAAGGTTATGAGTCAGGAGGCTTGTTTAGACTATCATTGTTAGATGTTTGTAATAAAGTTCTTAATCATGTTTGCAACAATAGTGAATCAAATGTCTGGCATTCATGTCTCTGTCATGTTAATTTTGGTTGTATGACGCGGCTAGCCAAGTTGAACTTAATCCCCAACTTCACCACTGTCAAGGGATTTAAGTGTCAAGTTTGTGTGCAAGCTAAGCAACCTCGTAAATCTCATACAACCGTGGAAACAAGAAATCTTGCGCCACTAGAACTCATACATTCAGATCTTTGTGAAATGAATGGTGTTTTGACGAAAGGTGGAAAGAAATATTTTATGACGTTAATCAATGACTCCACTAGATACTGCCCTGTATATCTTTGAAAATCAAAAGATGAGGCTTTAAATTTCTTCAAGATCTATAATGCTGAAGTGGAAAACCAACTTGATCGAAAGATCAAGAGGCTTAGGTCCGATCGTGGTGGAGAGTATTTTTCGAATGAATTTGATTCTTTTTATGCGGAACATGGTATAATTCATGAGAGGACGCCTCCCTATTCACCTCAGTCAAATGGGGTAGCCAAAAGGAAGAACCGTACTCTAACTAATTTTGTTAACGCCATGTTAGACACATCGGGTCTCTCCAAGGCGTGGTGGGGGGAGGCGATATTGACTGCATGTCATGTCCTAAACCGAGTTCCCACAAAGAACAAAGAGATAACTCCATTCGAGGAATGGGAGAAGAAAAGGTTAAAACTCTCTTACCTACGAACTTGGGGCTGCTTGGCAAAAGTCAATATACCGATTCCAAAGAAGCGTAAGCTTGGACCAAAAAATGTGGATTGTATTTTCCTAGGCTATGTTTTTCATAGCTTTGGTTATAGATTCTTGATTGTAAAATCCGAGGTATCTGACATGCATGCACGTCGGTACAATCATGGAGTTGAATGATGCAACATTCTTTGAAGATATCTTTCCCATGAAGGATATGGGTAGCTTATCAAATCAGGAGTTGCCTAGTTCATCGAGTCGAGATGTAGTTACTGTTTCTGAGCCTACCATTCAAACGCAACATCTTGAAGATCCCATAGAGGAAAATAATGATACTCCTAAAAGGAGCAAGAGACAGAGGACTGCAAAGTCCTTTGGTGATGATTTTCTTGTATATCTCATAGATGACACTCCTAGTTCTATTTCAGAGGCCTATGCATCTGAAGATGCCTACTACTGGAAGGAAGTGGTCCGTAGTGAGATGTATTCCATCTTGGCAAATTAAACTTGGGAGATAACTGATCGTCCTTATGGGTGCAAACCTATAGGGTCCAAATGGGTATTCAAGAAGAAGCTTAGGCCTGATGGTACTATTGAAAAGTACAAGTCATCGCTCGTGGACAAGGGTTATACCCGAAAGGAAGGTGAAGACTTCTTTGATACTTACTCACCCGTGGCTTGACTTGCCGCTATTCGAGTTCTACTTTCACTAGCTGCCTCACATGGACTTCTCGTTCATAAAATGGATGTTAAGGCTGCTTTCCTAAATGGAGAGTTGGACGAGGAAATTTACATGGAAAAACCAGATGGGTTTATGGTGGATGGTCAGGAAGGAAAGGTGTGCAAATTGTTGAAATCTTTGTATGAACTTAAACAAGCACCTAAGCAGTGGCATGAGAAGTTTGAAAGAACATTAACAGCTGTAGGCTTTGTTGTAAACGAAGCTGACAAATGTGTGTACTATCGCCATGGTGGGGGCGAGGGAGTCATCCTTTGCTTGTATGTTGATGACATATTGATTTTCGGAACAAATTTGAATGTTATTAAGGATGTCAAGGATTTGCTATCTCATTGTTTCGAGATGAAGCATTTAGGAGTAGCTGATGTTATTCTGAATATCAAGCTGCTGAGAGATGATGATGGTGGGATTACATTGCTTCAATCTCACTATGTGGAAAATATCTTGAATCGCTTTGGTTATAGTGACTGCAATCCCTCTCCAACACCTTATGATGCTAGCGTGTTACTTCGAAAGAATCGAAGAATTGCTAGAGATCAATTGAAATACTCTCAGATTATTGGCTCACTTATGTACTTCGCCAGTGCCACGAGACCTGACATCTCTTTTGCTGTTAGCAAACTGAGCCGGTTTGTCTCAAAACCAGGAGATGATCATTGGAAAGCTCTAGAAAGAGTTATGTGCTATTTGAAGGGCACTACGAGTTATGGAATTCACTACAATGGGTACCCAAAGGTGCTTGAAAGGTATAGTGACTCAAACTGGATCTCTGGTGCTGATGAGATAAAGGCCACGAGCGGATATGTATTCACTCATGGTGGTGGCGCTGTTTCTTGGAAGTCTTGCAAGCAGACCATCTTAACGAGGTCAACAATGGAAGCAGAACTCACAGCACTAGATACAGCTACGGTTGAAGCAGATTGGCTTCGTCGGCTCTTGAATGACTTACCGGTTGTTGAGAAACATGTGCCGGGTGTTCTTATGAACTGCGACAATCAAACTGTGATCGCCAAAGTGAGTAGTTCAAAGGATAACTTGAAGTTATCAAGACATGTTCAAAGAAGGTTAAAGTCTGTCAGGAAAATGAGAAACTCCGGAGTTATTGCATTAGATTATATCCGAACGTCTAAAAATCTGGCAGATCCTTTTACTAAGGGTCTATCACATAATGTGATAGATAATGCATCGAAGTAGATGGGTATGAGACCCACAATATGAGTTGTTTACAGTGGTAACCTAATCTATATGATCGGAGATCCCGTGAATTAGATGTGGAAGACAAGCTGTTGATTAACTGGGAGGAGAGTATCCTTACTATTAAAAATACCACTCCATGAAGATGCAATACTTTCCTAATCTGCATGGCAGGTTGATATATATCTTAATGTGTTCTAAGTGGCTTATTTAAGCAGAGATGTTGTTCTGTAGAACATCTTTTGAAAAAACACACCTATATGAGTCTGATTATTAACGTCGCAATCTATGAGAGTAGCGTGCTCTCTAGTAAACTCATGAAAGGCCTCGGAGTATGATGCATAAACTCCACCCGCGGGGAAGTCCCACGGCAGCCTAGTATCGGTCAAGGTTTTGTGTGAAGCTAGATTCGCAGAAAACTTGCAGTTCAAGGCATAGTTCACTGTTCAAGTTGCTTGCTAGTGTAGCATAGAGTTCTAGGTGGAAGTTCAACTTAACGGTCTCCACTACAGTACCGGTATATAAACAGTGTTTTGGAATCAAAGGCAAATTTTGTGTGCCTCTGGGATCTGGTGGGGTATTGCTGGAATTTGATCCATATATGGCCTAGCCCAATAACCAATTTCAGAATTCCTGATAAATCCTAGAGGCCCACTAAGACTAATCGTGCAAGGCAAGAGGTGGGACTAAAATTTAGTCCCACATTGCTAGTTTAGTCGGAGTTGGACCTCCTTATAAGGGAGGATGTTTCCCCACATCTATGAGCATGAGAACAAGAGAGACATGCACGCGCGCTCCTCCTCCGTCGCCCGCCACGCCTCGTCCCGACGCGCCGTGGGTTGCAGGAATGAGCCGAGCCGATGTATACGAAAGGTTACTTGGGAGCTGCAAGGGTTTTCTGTAGTGGAGATTGAATACGAATGCTGCAGCTGCTGCCTGTTCATTTCATCTCCCTCTTTTGCTTCGCCTCCCGTCGCTACCTATTCGCCTCCTTGTCCTGTGCCTATAAAAGAGAGGTCGCTCCTCTCTAGAGAGAGACACCAGAACATCATCTTCCTCACGCCATCGAGTTCCAATCTCTGAGCTGCTAGGTTCTTCCCCATCCCGGCTTGTCGCGTGCACCGCAGGTCGGGACAGTAGGCCTCCGAAACCCCACCACTTTGAGTCCTGTACGGGAGAAGGGTGATAAGGTTTTTGGGGAGCGCTCTGCGCGACTACTAGCTTCTTCATCATGGACGCCACGGACGCCGACGATCACTTCCCAGACGACGACTTCTTGCATGACGTCAACAACCTCTTTGACAACATGGCCGGTGATGACGTCAACGCCAATCCTGCTGCTGCAACTCAGTACGTGTTCGTGTTTATTTTGTTTGAGTTCTTGCCATAGTTCGTTGCTCTACTTTTTATTTTAGATATGTTCCATTCATACTCACCACTTCAGATGCTTTTTGCATACTCTTTGTATGATTGCATGACTAGTCTTATAACCGCTATAATAGTCATGATTTATCTACTATTTCTGCTAATAAAATCATATGGTAAGTTGCTCATACTTCCAACATGTCATGCCATCCAACGAGGCAAAAAACGTGGGCTTGTATCGGTTCATCGAGCGGCCCAGACGTATTTTCCCCGCAAACCGGGAACAAACTACGTGGCTTTGCGGGTTTTCGGACAACACCATGCCCGCTCCTAACAACATGGCCCATCCGAAACCCTCCCCCCTCACCCACACACGTTGCCGTACGGTGCCAGCTGCCCGCATTCATGCTGTTGTAGAGCGATCGCTCCACATTGAAGCCGGCCTGGAGCGGACGCGACCTCTCACTGGCTCCGCCATTGAAGCGACGCGCCATTTTGTATGCAGATTGTTGTTGGCTAGACTAATCTTCATCTTGCACCTCCGCGCCAGCGCCAGGATGTCCATCTCATCCCGGGCAATGAACCTCGACCTTGGTGGATCGACCCTGCCCAGCTCCAATCAGCCGATGTCTGCCACTTCCACTAAAACAACATTAATCCGGTCTCGCTTGCACCTGTCGCGACCACGTTGGCGCAGTCCATGCACAGGGTGGGAATCGTTCCGGCTAATGTTCAGCGTAGCCCTACCCGGATCTTCGCACGTGATGAGCGTGCACAAGCCACCATGAATCGAGGCATAGATATGCGAGAGGAGAGAAAGGAAGGATGAAAGAAAGGGAGACGTGAGGGACATGCACTACTAGGAAAAACCTTATAGGTAGGACACTATTATTAGCGCTGGAAAATAACAAGCGCTGCTGATAATTAGCAGTAGCGCTGGCTTCTGTCAGCGCTACAAGTGAAGACTTAGCAGTAGCGCTGGAAACAGAAAGAGCGCTACTGCTAAGCTGGACTCGATGAGACCACCGACACTATTTGTAGTAGCAGCGCTCGCCGCAAAAAGCGCTACTGCTAAAATCTTAGCAGTAGCCCTGGAAACAGAAAGAGCGCTACTGCTAAGCTGGACCCGACGAGCCCACCGACACTATTTGTAGTAGCAGCGCTCGCCGCAAACAAGCGCTACTGCTAAAATCTTAGCTATGGCGCTGGGCCGAACCCAGCACTAGTGCTATTTTGATCTAACCCCGCGCGGGCCGGCTCAAAATTTCCTAAGTCCCCCACTACTCCCCCCTCTCCCCCCTCTCCCCCACTCATCTATGTCGCCACCGTCGCCGTCGACCTCACCGCCGCCGCCCGAGGCCGCCCTCGACCTCACCGCCGCCGCCGCCCTCTTCCCTGTCGCCGCCGCTCCCCTCCCTAAGACCACCGTCGCCGCCGCCCTCTCCCCTGCCGCCACCGCTCCCCTCCCCGAGACCACCGCCACCGTAAGCCTCTCCCCTGCCCTCCTTTCTCTCTCTCTCCCGTCACTCTCCCCCTCTCTCAGATTCATTCCTCCCCTCCCCTGTCCTCATGCATTTGCGCCGCCACCCAACACCTTCCCATCTCCTCTTGACCTCGCCGCCGGCGGCAATGCCCCCCGCTCTCTCCTTCACCGCCGTCGCTGCCCCACCCTCTCCTCCTCCCATCCTGTACCCTCCCCTCCCCTCGAGCTGCGAGAAGGTCAGGCGGCGGCCATGGCGCCCGCCTGCAGATCCGCCATGGGCTTATCTCCTCCCCATCTCCGGCCGGCGGTGCACATGACCTACTCCTCGAAGGGGCCCATCTCCGGCCAGCGGTCATGATTTTTTTTTTGGTTTTTGAAATTAATAGTAGTAGCGCGGGTCACGGGCACGCGCTACAGATAGTTAGTAGTAGCGCGTGTGGCACCATCGCTACTACTAACACATGTACTAGTAGCGCGGGATGAACCAGCGCTACTACTACTAGTTAGCTGTAGCGCGATAGTAGTAGCGCGGGCAGCCGCGCTACTACTAGCCGTTTAACCAGCGCTACAACTAGGCTTTTTCCTAGTAGTGATGGGGGGGGGAATCGATTGGCTGGTGCGTTGGCCGTGGTGTTACGCATGGGAGAGCCCGATGAGAGGTAGTGCTAGGCGCGGTAGATTGATTTGCTTGATAAGTGAGGAGCAGGTGAGTACGGCGTCATGTGGAATGCGTTCGGATTGTTTTTCTGTAGGTTTTAGGCCCCTAGTAGCTTAGGTTTTTGGATCATCCGACGTCATGGCATCGGCGGCGGCGACGACGATGCTGAATAAAGAAGCTCCAGATTCTTCTCCGGCGAGGCGATCGTCTCTATGGTCGATGATGGATTTGGGATCCAGTCTGTTCAAGCGGGGACATCGTGGCGGCGAAGACATCCTTATGGTGGACTTGTGTCCTCGGGCTCCGCCGTTGCGACGGTGTCTGCTCCAGCGTCGGCGCAGAGCTTGGGAGGTAGTCTAGGAGCGGATGCAGATTGTGGCCTGCATCAACGACATCTGGAAGACGGAGCATGTGATGGGTTCGTGGTTGATGGATGACAGGTATGGTTTCCTCCTTCGGCGTCTTAGTCGTAGTGGGGTGCCAGATCTGAAGTTCGATGGCATGTTCGGGGTGTTGCCCCGGTCTGATTCGTTCAACGGCAATGGCTTCATCTTTGATGAGCCACCTTGGAGGTCCTTAAAGCTGCATATCAGCAATGGAACCGCGTCGAGCTCGGGTGAGGAGGTGATCCGTCATCTTTTTCTTCGGTGGCTGCTATGATGGTGTCAGAGGCAGGCGACGGACGTTGGTGTCAAGCTTAACGATGTTCTGCTATCTTTCCAGTTTTGTCATGTCGGTCTTTACGTGACCTGTAATTTGATCTTTATGGACATCTATTATCATGGGAAAAAAGGAGGAGGAGGAATTGTGCGGCGGCGTGACCTCTCTCTATAGGAAAAACAAGTGAAAAAACTAGAAGATAAAAATCCGTGTGGTGAGGAGGAGAGGGGGTTTAGCCTTATGTTGAAAAAATGGGTTGGGAGATGAAACTAACCGACATACCAAGTCCTCCATTAAGAGTAGAGATAAACTAACATGGTATCCCACACAAAATGTGTGGTGCCTGCTATATTTATCTTATCATTATAAGTAAGTATGTTTCAAGTCAACCATATAGTAATTTGACTTTTATTATTACATCGTTTTAGTGCCGATATGTCTAGACTATGATTCATTTGCCATATTCTCCAATATCTGCTGGTTGCACACCGACACATTTGATGAGTGTGCGCATGCCGTGATGTTAGCACATGAAACTCTATTCCGTGTTGTTGTGGACTAGTGCTTGGGGCCTTCATTGCAGTTCGCTTGAGAGGAAGTTATGCGCACCTCACCTTCATCTTGAGATTAAAAAACATGCTCGCGTCACGTGGACATCATATTCATCTCAAAAAAGAAAAGGAAAAAAGGTTAAAAAAAATTGCTCCAAAAATATAAAAATGCCTCACTTCCATCTTCAAAAAAACAATCTAAAAAATACAGTAACTTCCTCACCGTGCTCAACCAGCATGCGCCACATTTCATAGCTGTTTGGCCACCTTTCAACCGCGCCTTAATGTGTATAATGATTCTTTCATTTTATTTTCATAGAGGTAAATTATACTTTCCAAAAGTGATGACAGCACAAAAAGTGGAAACAAAGAGAAAATGATTTCATGCAGAATACAGTTGGGTTGGCAGCCCGCTGCAACTAGTGGGTGAAACTTGGAAAATTTAGCCTCTCAAATGTCCATGAACGTATCCGGTTAGTGTTTGAGGGTGTCTGTTTTGAGCCCCTATTTATGCATGCATGCAGCTATGATCCCCATTTTCTTTGTTATATATCCGATCATATGCATGTGATTGATGTAGATGAAGAGAGAGAAAGTAATAAAGAAAGATAAAAGGTGGTTCCGGATAGGCCACGTCTTACATGATGGACTGACTAGGCACGTCCACGAGCCTTCATATCTTCCCTATTTATATGGTTTAAATATGATGGTCTGCATACAGTCGAGACAAATGGAGATGATATAAGGGGTCCGGTTGGGTCATCTTTTTTTCTTCTCTTGTCTGTCTCGGCACTGACCGGGCATGTCCGCAGACATTTAAGGAGGGTTTGAAGGGACTGGTTGTAGATGCTGTGAGGAGTGGTACCGGATGAGCCCAATGTAATGTAGGCCCTACTAAAGTAAGTAATGACAACACTGTGTTGACGCTGGATAAAGACCATAACGTTTGGTTGCTCTGAGTTAGCTAGGTACGACTAGGTCGGGCCATGAGAAGGAGGTGCATTCGAACATGTATGGCTCTACCTAGCGATGTTGTGTGCGGGTATATATACTACTCCACTATTTTCACCAGAGCACATAGCATCAAACTCAAACTCTATTCGGTCACACCCGTTTATACTCACAAATGAATAGGTCACCTTGGAGAAATAGAGAAAGCTATTGGCTTCCATAGAGGAAGCACTAGGGAATATGTCGTGGTTTTGTCACGGCAGAAGTCCTAGTGCCAGGACTTAGGTGTGAAGCCATCGCTACGGCGGTTAACGCGAAGGGGTTGGTCAGGATGAAAGACACAGGTTTACCCAGGTTCGGCCCCTCTCGAAGGAGATAATAGCCTACGTCCTGCTTTGAGCTGTATTGATAAGATATCGATTACAAGGGAGCGGATTCGCTTGACCTAGTACTCGATCAAAGATGTCGTGTCCTAAGCCGCCCAGGTAACCTGCCTTTATATACACAGGTCGAGGCCCTGGGCTTACAAGAGTTCGGGCCGGGTCATACTAGATAACCGACCCTGCCTCTAACTACTCCTGCCTTGTCTGGCAAGCCGCCACCGGCGGCTTACTCCACCGGGTTATACATTGTCTTCTCCCTCTGGGCCTCCAGGCCCATTGGGCAAGCTTCTTCCAAACCTTACCGCTAAGTCGCCAACCTCATGAGCCGGCCCCACCTGGGCGGGTCTCACCACGGGGTTATATCCCCAACATTAGGCCCCAGATTGATTTGAACCGGTTCATGTCAATCTTCAAGTCTTCTGGTTGGCGAATCTTGCATTCTTTGATAAAATCTTCAGAACCCGCCATATCTAGAAATGGGTGACGTCGTCTCTGATCAATCTTCATGACCCGCCATGATGTCATCTCTGGAAAATCAAAAAGATTCCCCTGACGTCACAACAGATCTTTTTCATTAATATGACCAGCCCGAGAATCGAGGTACTTTCTTGGTCAATCGTCATCGTGTCTCCTCGATTCCCGCACCGGACTACTGCTATTCCATCACCTCCTCATAAATAGGCACGGGGGGTCCCATCATTTTCACTTTCCCCTGCTTCCGTCTTCTTCTTCTTCCTCTGGACGCCCGCGCCGCCGAAGCTCTCCGCGCCGTCGTCTCCGACACTCGCCGCTGCATCACCCTGATTACATCCAGAGCACTCCCACGTTCGCCCGCATCTTCAAGGTTCCATCTTTGCCCCTTGTTTAGATCTACATTAGTTCTTCAGATTTCCTCCGAGTTCATCGGGTTTTTTTCTTCAAGTTCATCGCCGCTCCTTGGAGCGTTCATCATAGATCAGATAGGAAATACTTCTTTAGGCCTGGTAATTCTAGCCGGACCATGCGGCCATCTGCTTAACAAATATGCCATGCTCATTATAGATTATTGGCTTACTCTAATCTGTATAAGAACTGCCTATTCTTCCACTGGCTTTTTAGGTTTAGGAATATTTTCCCTTTTATCTCGCCCGTAGATCTTGAATCGGTAGCTGTAGCTGTTGGAATCTGTTTTTCCACACTTAGCAATTTTCCAATACTCACTGGCAAACTCGACCCGCCATTATATCGCCGGCTCTCGTTGTCATACCGCAACCTGCGTCGGCGGCTTATAACTTTTATACTGACCCGCCAAGTACCATCACCTTTTTAGAGTCATAGATGCTTTAGTCATGACGCGTTTTTAACCCGCCAATACTCATACTTTTCCGCAGTCTTTTAAGCCGCCGCTATGGCTAAAGCTCCTGCCACTTGTGACTGGGCAAGATCCGGGGTAACTGAAGAAACGCTCAATGATTTTGTCGTCATGGGAGTTTTGTCGGCTCAGGATGTTATCCACTGGCGGGTCCCAGGCAATGAAACCACTCCCAAGCCCGAGGATGGGGAAGTCATTGTGTTTATTGACCATCTTATCTGTGACTTCTCACCGCCCGGGTCTAAATTTTTCCGGGATGCCTTACACTTGTATAAACTGCACCCTCAAGACATTGGCCCCAACTCCGTGACCAACCTGTGCCAGTTCCAAACTCTCTATGAAGCTTATCTGCAAGAAGAGCCGTCTGTTGATCTCTTCAAGGAATATTTCTACATCAACCGTCAAACAGAGATGGCAGACGGATTGAGCCTTGAACTCGGAGGTGTCACTCTTCAGAGACGGAGGGATGTTCTCTTTCCAGCAGCGGTTCTGCCGAGTCATCCCAAGGACTGAAATAAAACTTGGTTTTACTGCAAAGACACTTCCCCAGAAGGAGAAAATCCTCTGTCGGGTTATCGTCCTTATCGGCTTAGCACCGACATTGAGCTTCCAGACTGGATGTCTGCTGCAGAGCGCATCCAATATGGCCTAACCTTTTCAAAAATAAGGGCCCTGCTAGCCAATGGGTTAACATGTGTTGATCTGACCTACTGTTGGGTCTCTTGGAGGATTCTGCTGCTGAGCCGCCGCAACGCCTTAATGTGCCAATGTACTGGTGAGGTGGATGACCCTCAACGCTTCAACCAGACTCCCTTGACTGACCAGGACCTCAATGCCATCGTCAAGTCTCTGATGGGAGAACCTCAAACAGCCTGCAACAAGACGGGGTTAAGCCCCTTTTATGCACTTAACCCGGCTCCAGAGGTGAATCTTTTCATCCTAATCCTTACTCATTCTTTAAATTCTGTATTTCATGTATTGTATTTTAACCTTTCTGCCAACACACATATCATATGTAGGGCGGCTCTTCGTTCTAGAACAAGAGGTTAACCATTACCTCCAAAAAGAAAAGTAAAGCAAACAAGGCCACCAAGGCTAAATCTCCGTCTTGCAAAAAGAAACAATTAGCTGAAGAGCTGTTTGACCTGGACGACTCAGAGGTAGAACTTGATTCCCTTGGTCGTCTTTTTATACAACTTATTGATGCTGACTCTTCTCAGGAAGAGGCGGGGCTGCAGAGGTAACTATCATCTCAACCCAGAACCTCTGCCAACAGAGAGAATCCGACGGGTCATCCAGAAAGTTAAGTTTTCACATCCTCTTGCTCACTTGGACCCCGACTTTCTTTTGAAGAAACAGCAACATGACGCCAGACGTCAGACCCGGAGCGGCGGCTCTGAAGACCTGGTGGCCGGCTTGCCTGACACTCTGGCTCGCCGAAAACGTCGCAATGAGGTACTTCCGGCTTATATTTGTACTGCTGCATATTGCTCATGTGTTGTCACTTACTCATACTGCTTCTTCTAATTGTATTAGGAAACTCCTCCTTCATCTGGCGACTCAACCGCCTCCAAGCTGCCTCCCCATGTCATCAACCCAGGGTAACTTTCTTATATCCTTTCCCTGCTTATTACCACACAGTCTTTGCCTATAACTAACCATGAAATCCGTGTTTTGCAGGGCCTAGGCCAAGAAAAGGAAACTTAGCGGGTCATCTTCTCGTCCGGATGCCTCAGAGCCGGAAGACCCGAAGCTTGACGCTCTTGAGACTCAAGTGGAGCCATCCGATGCTGGTTAGGGTGATCATGACAACACTCCCCAGCCCAACGAGCCGGTGGACGCTGACGTTGATGATCACTGAAGCTTCTCTGGAGACGGACCCTAAGCTGCCCAGCCCCTTGCCACCAACTCAAGAGGTGCCGGCTCAAGAAGAAGAAGAAGTCACCATTACCGGCTCGGCCTATGCCGCTCCGGCTCCCTCCAACGTGCTAACCAAGCATATCAACAAGGCTAAGACACCTTCTCCTGAGAAGGATAAAAACAAACTTGACCTGCCAAACTTGGAGAAGCTGACCGCTGACGAATTGCACTCGGCCTATTTGAGCCACCTGGCTGCCAGCCGGGACATGGAAGCTAGACTAGTAGACATGATGAAGAAAAAAATATGAGGTATGCCACTTCTCTGCTCTTTGTATACCCTTACGTAGCCCCCAAGGGCCGGCTTATATTCTCGAAAATAAGCCGGGTCTTCAATAATATGCAGATATAAATAGACCAATGTCGTAGCCCCCAAGGTCCGGGTCATTATACCAATAATGAGCCGGCACTTATTGCCTTAATAAATGCAAAAAATGCCAAGTGTAGCCCCCAAGGGCCGGGCTATCTTCCTGAAGATGATCCAGGTCTCATTTGTATTGTAGAGATAAGAAAGAACTGATACACATTAGCCCCCAAGTGCTAAGTACATTGCTTGCAATCTGCTTGGGACTTGTAATGATTCTCTGCCAAACGTCTAAAGACCAGTATGAGCCAGACTGGTGGCTTAAAACTGATAATCTTGCCTCGTTATGACTTGTCTTGTGCAGGAATCCTTAAATGTTGCTGAAGCTAACGTGACAGACCTTAAGAAGAGTCTGGCACTACAACAAGAGGGCCGAGCGGAAGCCAACGCAAAGTGGCAGATCGCCTTGACTGAGCTGGAGAAAATCAAAACTGAGCTTTAGTCATACAAAGAGTCTGCCAAAACTAGCCAAGCCGCCTTGACCAAGCGTGTATAAGACGCAGAGGGCCGTCTGAAAACGGTGACTGAAGAGCTGACCAGCCTGAAGTGGCACATAAGCCGGATGACCGAAGCCGTCTTTGGTAAGCATTGTTGACTGTACTTGTAATTATGCTTGAAATGATCCTATGGAGACTCGCCCGGCGACTTACAATCTCTATCCCTTTTTGCAGGTCAACGAACTCGCCAACTTCCGGATGACAGCCTATTGAAGATGAAGGCTTTATACACCTTCACTGAACAACTATACTCCGGAAGCCTTTTCACCATCAGGGCAGTCTTTGGTGAAAAAGGTGTGCCAAAATTGATCAAGGATGTGTTGAATTATCTCTTCACCGTCCCCCAACACTTTGAAGAAATAAAGAAATCAGTCGCCCGCAAGGGTGCCATATCTGCTCTGAGCCGGGCATTGGCATAGGCACCAGAACTTAACCCGGAGGAGATGATGGGGGGCTTCCCACAGCTGAAGGACGATGGGTCGGAATTCACCCAAGCCGACTACACCTGCTGCCACAAAGTGTCTCGGGTGTTAGGCAGCCAGCTAGCCGTCGAAGCTGACCTGAAGACATATCAGGCGGCTTACGACGCCAACAACGCACGAATCCGGGCGCCTACCTTTGAACCAAAGGATCTGACTCCCCAACGGTGTAAGCATATCTTCGCTCCTGACGTTGACCCATCTCCAATCTTGAATGATGAAGCCCAATTTGAAGCTCTACTCAACTGCAACTGGGATGTGGATAACCATCAGATCTAGGAGCCCGAAGACCCGGCGCACGGTGACCCATCGACGAGCTAGGTGAAGAGCCGTCCTTCAAAGATGCTAACCCGGAGAGAAACTGAGCCGCTGGGTTCTAATCTTGTGAAAAACTAGAGCGGCATTTTTTGGTCCCCGTGAGGCCTTGTAATAGCAGTAGGAAAAAACTTGATCGCCTGCCCTTGTGCCTTCATGCACTTTTTAAACTTCTTTCAGCCCATATGCCGGCGGCTTAACATGAATGTCTTGATACAATCATCTGACTGCATTGACTCGCCCGGCGGGTTATATTCCATGAGCAATGCCAAGCCGGAATTATCCAAAAACTTAGAATCTTATCATGAAAAAATACCTGCAAAAAACAAGCAATTTGCATATCTATAAGCCGGCTTTAAAGGCACAGCAAGACAAGATAGTTCTTATTTTTGTAAAAAAAATTGTATTGCCTCCAAGGAAGCTAGGCATAAAAGCCTGAAACCTCGTAAGCCGGCTCTCATGTGACATAAATCCCTCGTTTAAACCTTAGCAAGTTCAGTGTCTTTAAAAGATTGACGTTGCTAAGAGTACGAACGGGCCACATAGCGGAGAGACTACAACAGAAAAGGCGAGTTTATCCTAGCTCACTGTAAGCCGGCTCTCTCGTGACAAAAGCCGCCGTTTAAACCTTGACAAGTTCAGGGTCTTTGTGCGAGATTGACTATGAAAGTTCAGGGTCTCTAAGCAAGATTGCCTGTCAAGAGTTCGGCGGGTCACCTGGTGGAGTAGCAAGTTGCAAACAGGCATGTTTAACTCAAACATGGCATGTAAAGCCTGGCCAAGAGGGTATGAAAGCTAAACCCAGTGGGTTGGAAGCCCCCAAGTGACCTGATGAGGAATCAACTCTTTGCACGAAACTTGGTACAAGAAAATGGCAGAGGCCCCGAATTACGGGGATGCCAACTTTATTATATCATAAAAGATGGTATATACAATGACAGAAGTATGTACATTGATGAGAGCCGGACCGGCGGCTCAAGTATAGTATGGCCGAAGATGGGCAATATTCCATGGCCTTGCAGTCTCTTCACCAGAGGTGCGTGACTTGTCGCTCTCCCGTATGTCAATGAGATACTAGGAACCATTGTTGAGATTTCTGCTGATCACAAATGGTCCTTCCCAAGGAGGTGACAACTTATGCATATCTGTCTGGTCTTGAATCAAACGGAGTACTAAGTCGCCTTCTTGGAACGTCCGGGTCTTGACCCTGCAGCTATGATAGCGACGCGGGTCTTGCTGGTAAATCGCGGACCGTGCTGCTGCCAGATCCTGTTCTTCGTCCAAGGCATCCAAAGCATCCTGACGCGCCGTCTCATTATCAGCTTCCACGTAAGCCGCCACTCTGGGCGAGTCATGACGAATATCAGTGGGGAGAACAGCTTCTCCGCCATAAACCATGAAGAAAGGCGTATAGCCTGTTGACCTGTTGGGGTTGGTTCTTATGCTCCAAAGAACTGAAGGTAACTCCTCCACCCAACAACCCGGCATGCGCTCCAAAGGAACCATAAGCCGGGGTTTTATCCCTCTCAAGATTTCTTGGTTAGCACGCTCTGCTTGACCATTAGACTGTGGGTGAGCCACATAAGATACATCGATGCAGATATGTTCACCATCACAAAACTCCTTCATAGCCCCCTTGGACACGTTTGTGCCATTGTCAGTAATGATAGTATGAGGATAACCAAACCGGAAGATCAGCTTCTTGACGAACTGAACCGCTGTTGCTGCGTCACACTTGCTGATCGGCTCAGCCTCAATCCACTTAGTAAACTTGTCAACCGCCACCAAGAGATGGGTCTTCTTGTCTTTAGACCTCTTAAAAGGTCCCACCATATCAAGCCCCCAGACTGCAAATGGCCAGGTGATTGGAATCATCCATAACTCTTGAGCCGACACATGGGCACGTCGTCCAAATTTTTGGCACCCGTCACACTTACTGACCAAGTACTCTGCATCTTTATGAGCTGTTAACCAGTAAAAACCGTGTCGAAAAGCCTTGGCCACCAAAGATTTTGACCCGGCGTGATGACCACAATCGCCGGCATGTATCTCTTGCAGGATTTCACGGCCCTCGTCAGGAGAAACACATCGCTGAAAGACGCTAGTCACGCTGCACCTGTGTAACTCGCCATTGACGATAGTCATAGATTTAGATCGCCTTATAATCTGCCGCGCCAGAGTCTCATCTTGAGGTAACTCGCCGCGGGTCAGATATGCCAAATAAGGCAGCATCCAATCAGGGATTGCATGGAGAGCCACCACCAATTGTCCTTCCGGGTCAGGTATAGCCAAATCTTCTTCCGACGGTAACTTAACCGACGGGTGATGCAACACGTCCAGGAACACATTAGGCGGCACCGGCTTACGCTGGGATCCCAGTCTTGACAATGCGTCAGCCGCCTCATTCTTCCGCCGATCAATATGATCCACCTGATAGCCCTTGAAGTGGCCAGCAATAACATCAACCGCCTGGCGATAAGCCGCCATGCGAGGGTCCTTAGAGTCCCACGTGCCAGAGACTTGCTGAGCCACCAGGTCTGAGTCGCCAAGACATCTGACCCGGCTCAAATTCATCTCCTTGGCCACACGGAGCCCGTGAAGCAAAGCCTCATATTCAGCTGCATTGTTAGTACAAGGAAACATTAACCTCAAAACATAACAGAATTTGTCACCTCGTGGGGAAGTTAAAACAACTCCAGCCCCCGAGCCTTCCAATTGCCTGGAGCCATCAAAATGAATTGTCCAATATGGATTGTCTGGCTTCTCCTCAGGTGCTTGACATTCTGTACAGTCATTGATAAAGTCCACCAGAGCTTGAGATTTCACAGCCGTTCGGGGTACATATTTCAGATTGAGAGGTCCAAGCTCAATTGCCCACTTAGCAATCCTGCCAGTAGCTTCTCTGTTTTGAATGATATCTCCCAAAGGAGCAGAGCTGACCACTGTGATTGGATGCCCAAGGAAATAGTGTTTCATCTTGCGATTAGCCAAGAATACCCCAAACACCAGTTTTTGCCAATGCGGATATCTTTGCTTGGACTCCGTCAAGACCTCACTGACATAGTAAACTGGCCGCTGGACTGGGTACTCCTTACCCGCCTCCTTGCGCTCCACCACAACTGTAGCACTGACAGCTCTGTTGTTAGCCACCACGTACAGGAGCAAAGGCTCTTTCTCCACCGTAGCAGCCAAAATGGGCGGCTCAGCCAACTGTCTCTTAAGTGCCTCGAACGCCTCATTAGCCGCATAACTCTAGACAAAGTCATCTGTCTTCTTCATCATCTGATATAGAGGAATAGCTTTCTTACCCAGGCGGCTTATGAACCGGCTCAGAGCGGCAATTCGACCTGCCAAGCGCTGAACATCATTAATACACGCCGACTTAGACAAATAAGTGATGGCCTTTATCTTTTCTGGGTTAGCCTCAATGCCTTGGTCGGAGACCAAGAATCCCAAGAGCTTGCCTGCAGGCACACCAAACACACACTTTGCTGGGTTAAGCATCATCTTGTAAACCCGCAGATTATCAAAAGTTTCCTTCAAATCAGCCAACAGAGTCTCCTTCTTCCTTGACCTGACCACAATATCATCCACATAAGCATGAACATTGCGCCCAATTTAACTATGAAGACAGTTCTGCACACAGCGCTGATAAGTCGCCTGAGCGCTCTTGAGCCCAAAAGGCATAGACACATAGCAAAAAGCTCCAAAAGGCGTAATAAAAGATGTCTTCTCTTGGTCTTTGACTGCCATCTTGATCTGATGATAACCCGAATAAGCATCCAGGAAACATAAACTCTCACAACCCGCCGTTGCATCAATGATCTGGTCGATACGGGGGAGAGCAAAGGGATCAACTGGACACGCCTTGTTGAGATCAGTGTAATCTACACACATGCGCCACGTGCCGTTCTTCTTAAGTACCAACACCGGGTTAGCTAACCACTCCGGGTAAAAAACTTCAACGATAAACCCTGCTGCTAAGAGCCGGGCTCCCTCTTCTCCAATAGCCTTACGCCTCTCCTCATTGAAACAACGGAGGAACTGTTTGACCGGCTTAAACTTAGGATCCACATTAAGGTGGTGCTCAGGGAATTCTCTCGGTACACCCGGCATGTCAGAAGGCTTCCATGCAAAGATGTCTCGATTCTTACGGATGAATTTGATGAGCACGCTTTCCTATTTGGGATCCATATTGGCCCCAATAGTGAACTGTTGCGATGAGTTGCCAGGAGTAAAATCCACCAGCTTGATATCTTCTGCCACAAACTTCAGGGGCGGCTCAGATTCCGTACTAGGCTTCTTCAGTGGGGTCATATCTGCTGGGTCAACATTCTCCTTATAAAACTTGAGCTCTGCCTCAGCACAACTTGATTTTGCATATGCAACGTCGCCTTCCTCGCACTCAAGAGCAATCTTCCGATCACCATGCACTGTAATCGTTCCGTTTAATCCGGGCATCTTGAGATGCAAGTAAACATAACAAGGCCTAGCCATGAACTTGGCATAAGCCGGCCGCCCAAACAAGGCGTGGTACGGGCTCTTGATTTTGACCACCTCGAACCATAAAGTTTCCACCCTGTAATTGAACTCATCACCGAAGGCTACTTCCAAGGCAATCTTTCCAACTGGATAAGCCGATTTTGTGGGCACCACTCCGTGAAAGACCGTCTAAGATGGCTTGAGATCCTTGTCAAGCAAATTCATCCGGCGAAACGTGTCATAGTATAGGATGTTGATGCTGCTGCCACCATCCATAAGCACCTTGGTGAACACGTAGCCTCCTACTTCGGGGGCCACTACCAGGGCTAAATGCCCCGGGTTATCTACGCGCGGCGGGTGATCCTCCCTGCTCCAAGTTATATCATACTCAGACCACTTCAAGTACTGGGGGAGAGCCGGCATGGCTGTATTAACCGCCCACATGCGCACCTTCTGATCCCGCTTATCAAGGCTTGTTGTAAAGACATGATATTGGCCTCCATTAAGCTATTTTGGATTACTCTGATACCCGGACTGGTTGTTTTGTTGCTGACCTCCATATACCCGGACTGGTTGATTATGACCTCCATGGCCTCCCTGACCTTGATAACCGGAACCTGAGCTGCCTCCACCAAAGCCGGACCTAGGAGAGCCGGATGCTGACCCGTCGGACGGTCCATTGCCGCCACCCTGATGCTGGTTAATGTTGTAATTCCGAAATTCACGCATGACCCAACAATCCTTCCAGGCATGAGTGGATGGTTTATCGGGAACACTATGTTTTGGGCAAGGAGTACTAGACATTGCTTCCATATTGAAAGGCTTAGACTTGCCGAAAGGCGGTTTACCATTGCCCTTGCCGCGGTTGCTCCCAGCATTAGTGTTGGCCATGAGATCTGACCCGCCATCCGGGTGCTTCCGTTTTCCGCCATTGCTATTATTATTATTTCCTGCCCCACTCTGCTGCTGACCCTTGCCGTTGCCATTCTTCTCACCCTTAGCCGATTTCTCCTCATCAGACCCAGGATCCTTTGTACTGTCAGAATCTGCATATTTGGTCAGAGCCGCCATAAGCTCCCCCATATCCTGACATGTGTGCTTGAGCCATCCAAGCTTCTGCTTAAGGGGCAAAAAGTGGCAATTCTTCTCCAGAATTAGAACCGCCTGAGCCGCCGTGATATTATTAGAGGAGTGGATAATGGTTGAGACCCGCCGGACCCAATGATGGACCGACTCATCCTCACGCTACACACAATGATCCAAATCCACGATTGTCATGGGCTACTTGCACGTTCCTTGAAAATTCTTGATGAACTTCGCCTTCAACTCGGCCCAGGAATTAATGGTGTTGGGTGGCAAACCCTTCAACCACGTGCGAGCCGGCTCTTCCAGCATCATGATGAAATACTTGGCGCAGACTACATCACTGACGTCTAACATCTCCATGGCTAACTCATAACTCTCGATCCAAGCTTCGGGAGGCAGATCGGCAGTATAATTTGGCACCTTGCGGGGACCCTTGAAATCCTTCGGCAGGCGTTCGTTTCGTAAAGCCGGCACTAAGCACGGCACTCCCATAGCCCTGGAGGTTACTCCGGCTCCTACCGAAACAGAAGGTGCTACTGTGGGTTCTTGGTAAGCCGCCGCGGACGCTGCCGCCTCTCGCTGTGCTCTCGCATGATCTACCAGCGCCTGGGCATCAACAGCAGGCGGGTCATCCCGCGCCGGGTTCCGACGTCGCTCACTGCAAGAAATCGCAGGCGACTCTATACGCCGGCTGTAACTGCGGCTCGGGATAGGGGTCGAGTGCACGCGGCTCCGGCTATAGGTATACTTCTCCTGTTGCACCACCGCTATCTATAAATATCCAATGGCATTCCGTGCTTCTTCCGCAAAAGGCGTTCCATCAGGGATGGGGAGCGCGCCGAGCCTGACTGCCACTGCCACCATATTCTCCACCGGGTTAGAATAATGACCAGGCGGTGTTGGGAAGTGCTGCGGCGGGGTCTGGTTCCTGCGGGGCGGGTCTGGCTGCCGATGCTGAACCGCCACCCTACTCCCAGGTACTTCCGCCGTCCGGGTTATGGTCAGAGGTGCATTCCGTCATGTCCCTGGCGTGTTGAAAAGATTCCTAGGCTCATACTGATCCGGCAGGCGGATCTGGTGCCTCATCCGTCGGACTGCATCTGTGGTTTGTTGATCCAGGTCAAGGCAAAAAGCTTCCGTCCTGAGGCGTTCGGACTCAGCATCCATCTGAGCTTTCAGCGCATTGATTTCCTCTTGGGCACCGGCCATCTGGTCCTTCAACCTCGCGATCTCCATGTTACGGGCTGCTTGGCTTTCTGCCGTGACCTCGGTTCCCATCAAAGTCGTAAGTTCATTCATCAGATCCAGCAAAACTTGAGCCGGCGGCCTGCCTGATCCAGATCCCGTTGCGCCGACGGGTGCTATTCCAGCCGCCGTGCTGCCAGAAGCCGGCACCGATCCAGCTATGAAGACCGTGGCTCGGCTCGGCGGCTCATAGTATTCTGGGTCATGGTAGCCCTCGAAGTAGCCCCCAAGCCCGCCATTGTGAAGCTGGTAGATTGATTCCGCCTCCCCGCTCGAGGATCCATCCTCTGAGCAGATTAGGGTTTCCTCCCGCGACATAGAACCTTCAAGCTCCGTGCCTTGGGTGAAGCCGACGAAGACGTGCTTCTGGCCCGGTTAGCCCGGGCGGGTTGCGCGTGCCGGGCCGGCTCGACAAGGTCAGTGCAGATGTCCGGCCCGGGCTTAGATCCACCGATCTTGCCAATGAAGTCGTGAATTTCGCCGAACGGGACCCGGTACCCATACTCGATTGAATCAGCCTCAGGGCCCCAGCCAGCATCGTCGATGTAGAGCTTGCCGCGGCGACTCTTGGTCATCCTGCCAACGGCGTATCCTTCGATCCCTGGAAGAGAGCCCTTCGAGTACTCCAAACCACCGAGCATCTGCCCCACGGTGGGCGCCAACTGTCGTGGTTTTGTCACGGCAGATGTCCTAGTGCCAGGACTTAGGTGTGAAGCCATCGCTATGGCGGTTAACTCGAAGGGGTTGGTCGGGATGAAAGACACAGGTTTACCCAGGTTCGGCCCCTCTCGAAGGAGGTAATAGCCTACGTCCTGCTTTGAGCTGTATTGATTGGATATTGATTACAATGGAGCGGATTCGCTTGACCGAGTACTCGATCAAAGGTTTCGTGTCCTAAGCCGCCCAGGTAACCCTCCTTTATATACACAGGTCGAGGCCCTGGGCTTACAAGTGTCTGGGCCGGGTCATACTAGATAACCAACCCTGCCTCTAATTACTCCTGCCTTGTCTGGCAAGCCTCCACCGGCGGCTTACGCCACCGGGTTATACATTGTCTTCTCCCTCTGGGCCTCCAGGCCCATTGGGCAAGCTTCTTCCAAACCTTACGGCTAAGCCGCCAACCTCATGACCCGGCCCCGCCTGGGCGGGTCTCACCACGGGGTTATATCCCCAACAGAATAGGAGGCACCAGGAACGAGGAGATCATTGCAAAGTGTAGCTAGCAGCCACATGTGCTTTGAGTTTGCACTTGGGGGGTCCAGAGAACTATAACGGATGACTTACATGTCAACGGCATGTTGCCACAAATGTAGAATTATTGATGGAAAGCCTATCGGATTTCCACCTCAAGATGACCTAGTGGTATTGGTGCTTCCAAAGAGATCATCTACACCTCGAGCAAGAGCCAATCGAGCACGGCATCTGGAATTATCACTCCACCAACCAACCACACACCTCGGGATTTCTTTGACCAGATAGGTCATTAAGATCACTCGTAAGGCGACTGACAGTGCATTTTCTTCGTGTGGTGTCCTATTACATGGTAGATATTTAGATACAAAAACCCCAATGCATTGTCTTATAGTGTTATATCTAAACAACCTTCATTTAATAGGTTTTGTGATTACACTCTCATTTCAGCACTGCGGCTTATTAGTGGCATGAACTAACCCGGTTAATGTTTCTTCACACACATAACCATCCCAACTTTGTGGCTTGCTCATATATGGTATCATATATGAAGGAAAAACGATTCTTGGGCTTCCCGGTTACTACCACAAATTGGTGTGGAATTTAGTAGAAGTATTTCACATGCTCACCGATCTATACTACAAAAAATTGCAAAGTTCACTTCGACCGATGACCATGCTGTAGAGTTCTCTATTCTGAAGGATACCATGCATGATCATAACATAGGTAATGGGGCTTCCCTATTTTGCCAAACTCATGGTCTATTAGATAGATGCCAACACTTGTTGTTCAAGAGACGTGATGGTCATTTTTCCTGTACAGCTACCACCATATCAACCCGGGAGGACACTCCTTCAGTATGGGCTCCCTTACCCCTCTTCATACTGGAACTCATATGTGTGTCCTAGGTTGAGCCATAAGAGTAGAGAGGTGTAGTTGGCATGACAACATGCCTTGTGGTTGTGTCGAGGAACAAACAAAGCAAAGTGTTCACGCGAAGCTGTACATTGAATCAGCAGTAAGTGACATCGAAGTCGCTGCTATTGTTATTAGAGCATCTCCAGCCGCGCCCCCAAAGGACCCCCCAGGACTGTTTTTTATCGCCGGCGGGCGAAAAATTTCCCAATCGGCCCCCAGGATGCCGATTTTCGCCGGTTGGGCCCTTTTTCTAGGCCGGCGATCCCAGGACGAACCCAGCGCGCTGGTGGTTGCCTGTGGGCGCCGGCTGAAGCTAAAAGTCGTGTGGGGCCGAGCTGTCGGCGACACCGGCTGCTACTTCCCGCCGTTCCCTCCTTTTCCCTCCCCCTTCCCGCTGTTCCCCCGCCATTCTCTCCATTTCCCCCCATCTTTCTCGGACGCCATGCCATCCAAGAAGTACGCTACCCCTCGCCAAGCCGCCCCCGCCACCGCCAAGCCTCGCATGGCGTGTGCGCCGATGCCAAGGCCGCCGGGCTTCACAAACCCGCAGTGGAAGGCCGACGTTGACCGCAGGGAGGCGGTGACCGCCGATCGCCGGAACAGGCTTCTGATGAAAAAAGCCAGGGGTGCGGCGGCGGCGGCGGCGGCTGCGGCGGAGCAGGAGGCGTCGTCTCTGCGGCCGATCTTCCCGGGGCAGGCGAGCGCGTGGGGCAGCCAGCAGAGCGTCTCGTCGTCAGCCAACCCCAACTTCCCGTCGCCGGCCAACCCCAACTTCCTGTCGCCACCGTGGGGCAGTGGTTATGCGCCCTTGCCGGAGTACGTCGACGGCGACGCCCTCGGCAGCTTCAACCCCAACACCACCTTCCCGCGTATACCTTCCGCCTTCTCCGCCGGCAGCCCCAACGCCCACGCCCAGTACGGCTACGCGCCCTCACCGACGTACTCCGGCTCGTCCGCGACGGCTCTGCGGCGCGGCCCCCTGCCTTTCGCGCCTGGTTCGGCCCCAACGTTCAGCATCGCCGAGGCCGAGATGGAAGAGATGATCAACACCGGCTTTGCCGCGGCCGCGGCGTGCCCCGGGTTCGGCACGCAAGAGGTGGAGGACCTCGGCGACATGAACGACGTCGACCATGACGAGGCCGAGGAGGAGGAGGAGGAGGAGGAGGAGATGTGGGAGCAAGAGCCGGTGGAGCCTGAACCGGCGCCGGCTAGGGGCAGGGGGAGAAAGAAGAAGCCAAGGTCTGCCAATGGGAAGCCGGGCAAGCCTCGCATCAAGTGGACGGCGAAGGAAGACGAGTGCCTCACCGAAGCGTGGAAGCTGGTCAGCATGGACCCGATCACCGGTGCGAACCAGAACACCGAGACGTACTGGAACAACATCAAGGCGGCGTTCGACGAGTGCAAGTTGGTCGATCCCGAGTTCACCGGCATACACATGGAGCATGGCGACAAAGCCATGTCCAACCACTGGGCAAGCATCCAAACGGCTTGCAACAGGTGGCATGGGATCCAAGAACAGGTCCAGGCTCGCATTGAGAGCGGCGCGAGCGTCGAACAACAGGTACATCCATAAACGCCCGACTTCACCGTCCATTTGGCCGTGTACGCCGACACTCGTTCTTGCTGCAGATGGTTCAGATGTTCGAGTTGTTTTGCCGGGACAGCGAAACCGATTCCAGCTTCAAGTTCCTCCATGTGTTCACCTGGATCGAGTCGTGCGAGAAAGGGGCTGAGGTCCGGCTTGCACTCGCCAACAAGGACGCCACGTACTGCCCGGACGTGCCTGTCGCTGGGGCGGCAGAAGGGCGGCCAGACGGGAACAAGAAGGCGAAGAAGGCTAGGAACGATGCGCCGGCTGCCAAACGTCTTTAGGCGTCGATCGAGCAATGTATCGCCGATGCAAAGACCCACTCTGTCCTGAGGGAGGAGAAGTCAGAGGCGAGGTGGTCGGCGCTGATGACGAAGCAGGACGCCAAGCTCGACCTCCTTAGGACTAACGTCGCCGCGAAGAAGCGCAACACGGACCTGGCGTTCCTCATGGGAGGCGTCACGGCGGACATGGACCCGCAGGTGAAGGCATGGTACTTGGCGGAGCGCAACCTCATCCTGAACCTCATGCCGGCGCCAACCGCATCGCCCACGACGCCGTTGAGTGCCCCTTCCTCTCTGCCGCCGCCGAACGCGCCCGAGCCGACGCCGCCAAACCCGCCGTCTCCGACAACGCCGAATGCGCCTGAGTCGACGCCGCCGAACGCGCCCGAGCCGACGCCGATCTCTCCCTCCGTTCCGGGAGATGGCGAGCTGGCTGTTTGAGCTCTACATGCAAGTCTCCTGCCTTTTTGTACGCCGGACTATTGGCATATTTGATCGCCGGCCTGTGGCATGATGGACGCCGGCCTGTGGCATGATGGACGCCGGCCTGTGGCATGATGGACGCCGAACCGTGGCATGATCGCCGACGCACGGCGTTTTTTTGGTAGCGGGAAATGAATCGTTTGAATTTACATGTGCTTGCGGCCGAAACGTGGGGGTGCGACTGGGAAGTTGAAACCCCCCCGAAAATAATGCCGGCTGGAACGTTTTTCCGCCGCGCCGGGCGCGCTAGGGGGGGGGGGGGGCAAACGGCTGGAGATGCTCTTACTAGCTGAATGCTTGTGCACTGCCATGGGATAACAAATAAACCTAATACTTGGTGGAGGAAAAATATTAAGCCGATCATTAATTCTTGTTTTTTTCCTCAATATCTTCAAAGGAAAAAGAGAGATGAATAAACCTAATTTTGAGCTAGCTCCGTACCTCAATATATTGGGTGGTTGGAAGCAAAAAGGAGGCCAATTTTTCTCCGACATGATAATACCAGCTACAAAATCATCTAACAATATTGTTTACATTCCAAGATAAAAGTTGTGGGGAAACCAACATTCGTTGTTCTGATGTATCATGCATTCAACTATTAATTCTGACCAATGTTGTTTTATTTTTATGAGTTGTCACAGGACCTCCTCCGAGAGCTTGCACAAACTCTTTTTAATTAGATGATAATTTGTTGCAAAAAGACATAAACTGAGTACATTCTAGTCAATATATAACTGCATTGCTAATGTGTTTGAATGCATTTGTGAGCAATTTAAGTTTAGCATGGTATCTTAAAAATCAATTGAATTTGCACCTCTTAGTTTTAGCACCAATGAATTATCTTCACATAATCAAATAGTCAAAGAGGATTCAAGTGGGCGGTGCAGTCGCAGAACCAGATGAGTGAGCCCGCACCACCCCTGGCTCCCGGCCCCGTGCCGGCGGCGCCCGCAGCGACCGTCCATGCTGCCCTCGCTGCTGCCTCCTGATCCATGCCTCTGGCCCCACAGCCGCACGGGCCCCGATGGCCGTATCCACCCGCGTAGAGGAGCTGCTGCGGGCGGCGGGCATTGAGGATTCCGCGCGGTCAGATTTGGCGTCGCCGCCCAGCCGTGTGGTCAGCACGTGTGTCTCCTTCGTGCGGATCCACGTGCGCATTGAGGCCCTGTTTGGTTCTTTAGTCCTAGGACTTTTTGTAGTTCCAAAAAAGTCCCTCAAGAAGGTGCTTCTAAGGATTTTTAGCAAAAATTCCAAAAAAGTCCTATCATGTTTGGTTTGCTAGGGACTTTTAGGGACTTTTTTTAGTCCCAACACAAAAAAGTTCCTGGAACCAAACACCCTCTGAGAGCTCGCGCCGGCTGCAAGATCTCCAAATACCCCGCCGGATCTGAGCATTCAAGTGCAGGTGGGTGAGCACAATTACTGCAGCTCGTTGGAGAGGAGCTCGCAACCAGCTTTGCCCGGGCCTTCAATGCCGGCAGCTGCAGCGGGCGCGGCGCGCGAGGACTGGCAGACGGTTAAATCCCGGTTTGGTGTGCGTCGTCCGGCTTTGGCCCTATTTGGATCCATGGGTTAGAGTTAGAGTTGGTTAGATTGGACTGAACTAATCCCAAAACATCCAAACAGGAGGGTTAGAGTTGGTTAGATGCATCTAACCCACCCAAAAGAACTAACCCACCCAAGAGATGCTTATTTGGGTTAGAGTTAGGTGGGGCCCAGAAAAAAAAATCCCACAGCCCCAGCCGCACCAGATCCCCTCGCCACCCCACCTATCCCGCTCCCGTCGCCCCCCACCCACCCCGCTCCTGTCGCCCACATCCATCCCGCTCCCTGTCGCGCCGCCACAGCCACCCCCTTCCGCCGGCCTACTCCGCCGCCCGGCCAGCCTCCCCATCCGCCCGGCCGCACCCATCTCGTCGCCTGAGCCGCCCCCAGCCGCCCCCCAGCAAGGCTGCCGCCGGCACCAGCCCCGCCCCGTTCCTCTGTACCCAGCGGCTCCATTCCACCGGCTCCAACCAGCGGCCGCCGGCACCAGCCCCACCCCGTTCCTCCGCCCGCCTCTGAAAATCCGTTCGCCTCTGCATCTGAAACTAGTGTGCGACAGTGCGAGTCTGCGTGTACCTCGACCCACCTGCGATGGACGGAGAGGGCTTCGAGGTGTGGGGTTCGTAGCCGTCCGCACCAAATCCGGCAGGAAATAGGGTCCAAAGTAGCCAAATGATTGAGAAAAATCATTTATTGTCAATCTAACCCTGTCATCCAAACACCTCTTTGGTTAGAGTTAGTTCAGGGTTAGTTCTGGGTTAGAATCTAACTCTAACCTCTAACCGAGTTAGAGTATCCAAACAGGGCCTTTGACTCCCCAACCTTTCAAGCCAACCATCCCATCATGGCTTTAAGGCTGTTGCTGTCGCTGCTTGTACCCCGGGCACAAGGCTGCAATCTGTCGCGGCCCCCTCCGGTGCTCTCGCTGACTTCAAAACGGTCACCGCGCCCATGGATGCACCAACAAGTGGCGTCTTCTCAGGCCTCGTTCGGTTACGCCCAACCCCGCGTGGTTTCGAGTCGAATCCATAAGGGTCCACGCAGATTACCCCCGTTGGGGAATAAACCTTGCCTAACCATATTTCTGCGTTCGTTTAAGCCCTGCATGTTCTTTCCCCGACCCAAACCTCTTTAAATCCACGTAGAACTAATCACCCTCTAGCACCTCGTGGAAGGAATCCCCAGCGAAGCACAACTCTCCTCTCTCCCATCTCTGCAGAGCGAGGCGACAAAAACGAACACGCATTTGTAGCGGGGGGTGTCTGCGGAAGGGGTTAGCAAGGATTAGTGGGGATCGGGTGCAGGGAAGGGGTTCACCCAAGCCCTGCAGGGATTTAACCCCCTAGTGGATTAAATCCATGAGAACAGAACAAGGCCTCAGTGATCTCCTGAGCCTCATCGTCCCACCTCTGCCGCTTCCTCAACCTCGAGCCGCTGCCACCATACCCCAAGGTCCAGCGCCCCGATTCGGTGCCGGTAGTGGTTGTCCTCTCCCCCAACAACGCCAAGTCATCACGCTACAGCTCGCTGGTGCTACAGCCATGCCTCGCATGGGGGATCCCACGACCAGGCCTGAAGAAGATTTTGTGGTCGTTCTGGCCACCCCGGAGATGCAAGAAGAGTCCGTGCTGCTCTCCACGCACGCTGTGGTGGCCTGGTTCGAGGGAGACCTTGATGATGTCCCCTGCGACGTCGTCGCCGCGGCGCTCGCCGCTGCAACTAGCAGTACCTCATCCGCTTCATCTACCCTCACAACTGCGCTAACGTCATCAACCGCAACGACCTACTATGCGGCAACTCCAAGCTCTTCATTTGGGCATGGTGGCTCGAGGCACATGCGGACAACAAAGACATGATGCATCACGTTCGGCTGTGCATCGAGGGGGAATCGACCACTGAGACGATTTACATCAACCTTGTTGCCTCTATGATGATGCGTGAGTAGTCCATCACAGACCTACGGGTCCATAGCTAGTACCTAGTTGTATTCTTCTCTATCTTTGATCTTCAATACAAAGTTCACCACGATCTTCGGGGTGATCTATTCGATGTAATTCTTTTTTTACGGTGTGTTTGTTGGGAACCGATGAATTGTGGGCTGATGATCAGATTATTCATGAAAAGTTATTTAGTCTCCTCTGAATTTCAATATGCATGACCTTATAGCTTAATATTTCACTTCGATATATCGGTTTGGTTTGGCCAACTAGATTGATTTGTCTTCGATGGGAGTGGTGCATTGTAATGGGTTCAATCTTGCGGTACTCTATCCTCGTGACAGAAGGGGTCAAGACAAATATTTGTATTGTTGCCATTAAGGATAAAACGACGGGATTGAAACATATTGCTTGTCTTATTTTTTCTACATCATGTCATCTTGCTCCAAATATTACTTTGTTTATCACGAGCTTAATACCATAGAATCGTGCTGGATAGCGGTGGATTTGTGAAGTAATAGTAGTATATGCAGAATCGTATCGGTCTACTTGTTTATGGACGTGATGACTATATACATGATCACTAGTAGAAAACAGGGCTTTGGTCCAGCCCTGAAAAGCCCATTAATCCCGGTTCACTCATGAACCGGGACCCATGGGGGCATCGGTCCCGGTTCGTGAGGCCAGGGCGCCGGCCGGGCCTCGTGGGCCATTGGTCCCGGTTCGTCTGACCCCCTTGGTCCCGGTTCCAGACACGAACCGGGACCAATAGGCCTGGCTCCTGGCCCACAACCATTGGTCCCGGTTTGTGGCTGAAACCGGGACAAAATGGTGTCCTTTAGTCCCGGTTCCAACAACAAACCGGGACCAATGGTCGGCCTATATATACCCCCTGCCCGCGAGCAGAGCAGTGCATTGCTCTGTTTTTTTGGCCGGCCATTGGGAGAGCTTTGTGGTGCTCTAGCTCACCTCCTATGCACATGAGGTGTTCGATGAAATGCCCGAGCCACACTTAAGCTTTCTCCTCTCGAAGCTCCTTGTCCAAGCTCCATTTTCCTCAAGATTTGTCTAGGTTTGGCGGTCTGTCCTGTCCCGTCCCCGTCCTCACCGCCGTCGATCGCCTGCGCCCATCTCGGCGCCGGCACCACCATGGTTAGCCTCTTCTTCTTATCTTCTTTCTAAAAGAAAAAAGTTCTTACTTGTATGATTTAGATAGATACTTGTGTAATTTTCTTACTTTTATTATTGTTTGTTATTATATAGTGCGATGGTTTTGGTATCCGCCTCCGTCGGCCCTCGTCCTGTCTATGATTCGGATGTGGTATATATTATCTTTTATAACTATTAGTTTTATTTAGTGTTTATGACAATTATGCCGACCAATGTGACATAGATTTTTTAATCTAGGAGGTATGTGAACCGGAAATTCCAACAGACATAGAAAATCTTGTCGAGAAGTTAAATTTTGTTGAAAAAGAAAACAATTACTTGAAAGAAAAATTACAAAGAGTTGAAGAGGAGAAGATGAAGTTGGAGTTGCATGTTGCCGATGTCGTCGACGATCACAAGATCAAGATGGATGCAATGCGCTTGAAGATTAGAAAGATTAGAAAATATGCCATTCATACTGAGGCTTGGTATCATTATGCCGTTGGATCAATTGGTACCTTAGTTGCGGTTATGATCGCATTTGTTGTTGCATTTAATTTTTTTTACATAGTTTCAATGTATGTTTTAATTAGATGCTCTAGAGAGTTATATGTTGTTCAATAATGAGAACTATATAACGCACGCAGATGAACCGGCAATGCATGTACGGTAAACGACGCACCTCCGAGTATATTAAGGGCCTGCATAATTTTCTCGAAGCGGCTGAGGCAAACAAGCAGAATGGTTTTATGCATTGTCCATGTACTGTCTGTGAGAATACGAAGGCTTTCTCCAACTCTAAAACCCTTCAATTCCACCTACTTGAGAAGGGTTTTATGCCACACTATAATGTTTGGACCAAGGACGGAGAAAGAGGGGTTATGATGGAAGACAACGAAGAAGAAGAGGATGATGACAACTACCCGCCCCCTGAATACGGTGATGCTGCAATGGGGGAAGCTGAAGATCAAGAAGAACCAGACGATGTGCCCGATGATGATCTTCGCCGGGTCATTGTTGATGCACAGAGAGAATGCGAAAGTGAAAGGGAGAAGTTGAAGTTCGATCGCATGTTAGAGGATCACAAAAAAGGGTTGTACCCAAATTGCGAAGATGACAACAGAAAGCTCGGTACCACACTGGAATTACTGCAATGGAAGGCAGACAATGGTGTATCTGACAAGGGATTTAGTTCGCTACTGAAAATAATGAAGAAGAAGCTTCCAAAGGATAACGAATTGCCTGGCAGTACGTACGAAGCAAAGAAGGTTCTATGCCCTCTAGGATTGGAGGTGCAGAAGATACATGCATGCCCTAATGACTGCATCCTCTACCGCGGTGCGTACGAGGATTTGAACGCATGCCCGGTATGCGGTGCGTTGCGGTATAAGATCAGAAGAGGGCCAACGCACCGGGATGAGGGTTCCTACCAAGGTGATGTGGTATGCTCCTATAATACCATGGTTGAAACGTCTGTTCAGAAACAAAAAGCATGCCAAGTTGATGCAATGGCACATAAAAGACCGTAAGAAAGACGGGAAGTTGAGATCACCCGCTGACGGGTCGCAGTGGAGAAAGATCGAGAGAAAGTGGAGCGACTTTACAGGTGACCCAAGGAACGTATGGTTTGGTTTAAGTGCAGATGGCGCTAATCCTTTTGGGGAGCAGAGCAGCAAGCATAGCACATGGCCTGTGACTCTATGTATGTATAACCTGCCTCCTTGGTTGTGCATGAAGCGGAAGTTCATTATGATGCCAGTAATAATCCAAGGCCCTAAGCAACCCGGCAATGACATTGATGTGTACCTAAGGCCATTAGTTGATGAACTTTTACAGCTATGGAATGGAAGAGGTGTACGTGTGTGGGATGAGAACGAACAGGACGAATTTGACCTACATGCGTTGCTGTTTGTAACCATCAACGATTGGCCTACTCTCAGTAACCTTTCAGGACAGACAAACAAGGGATACCACGCATGCACACACTGTTTAGATGACACCGACAGTATATATTTGGACAAATGCAGGAAGAATGTGTACCTGGGGCATCGTCGATTTCTTCCGACCAACCATCAATGTCGAAAGAAAGGAAAGCATTTCAAAGCTGAGGCAGATCACCGGAAGAAGCCCGCCCTCCGTACTGGTGATCACATACTTGATATGGTCAATGATTTACAAGTAATCTTTGGAAAGGGTCCTGGCGGACTATCTGTTCCGACTGACGATGCGGGACACGCACCCATGTGGAAGAAGAAATCTATATTTTGGGACCTACCCTATTGGAAAGACCTAGAGGTCCGCTCTGCAATCGACGTGATGCATGTGACGAAGAATCTTTGCGTGAACCTGCTAGGCTTCTTGGGAGTGTATGGGAAGACAAAAGATACACCGGAGGCACGGGAGGAACAGCAACGTGTGCATGAAAAAGACGGCATGCATCCAAAGCAGTATGAAGGTCCTGCCAGCTACGCTCTTACCAAAGAAGAGAAGGAAATCTTCTTTGAATGCCTGCTCAGTATGAAGGTCCCGTCTGGCTTCTCGTCGAATATAAAGAGAATAATAAATATGGCAGAGAAAAAGTTCCAGAACCTAAAGTCTCATGACTGCCACGTGATTATGACGCAACTGCTTCCGGTTGCATTGAGGGGGCTTCTACTAGAAAACGTTCAATTAGGCATTGTGAAGCTATGTGCATTCCTCAATGCAATCTCTCAGAAGGTGATCGATCCAGAAATCCTACCAAGGTTAAGGAGTGATTTGGTGCAATGTCTTGTTAGTTTCGAGCTGGTGTTCCCACCATCCTTCTTCAATATCATGACGCATGTCCTAGTTCATCTAGTCGACGAGATTGTCATTCTGGGCCCTGTATTTCTACACAATATGTTCCCCTTTGAGAGGTTCATGGGAGTCTTAAAGAAATATGTTCGTAACCGCACTGGGCCAGAAGGAAGCATCTCCATGGGCCATCAAACAGAGGATGTCATTGGGTTTTGTGTTGACTTCATTCCTGACCTTAAGAAGATTGGTCTCCCTCAATCGCAGTATGAGGGGAGACTGACTGGAAAAGGCATGCTAGGAGCGGACTCAATAATATGTAGGGACGGGCATTCTTGGTCTCAAGCACACTACACAGTTCTACAGAATTCTACCTTGGTGACCCCGTATGTCGATGAACACAAGAATATTCTGCGCTCCAAACAACCGGAGTAGTGTGACGACTGGATTACATATGAACACATCAGGACTTTCGGCAGTTGGTTGCAAACACGTCTCATGGGTGACAACACTATTTCTAATGAGCTGTACTCATTGGCCAGGGGACCATCTTCGACTGTATTGACTTACAAAGGGTACGAGATAAATGGGAATACATTTTACACGATCGCCCAAGATGAAAAGAGCACCAACCAAAACAGTGGTGTCCGCTTTGATGCAGCAACCAATAGGGGAAAGGACACATATTATGTTTACATAGTGGACATATGGGAACTTGACTATGGACATGATTTCAAGGTCCCTTTGTTTCAGTGCAAATGGGTCAATCTGTCAGGAGGCGGGGTACAGGTAGACCCACAGTACGGAATGACAACTGTGGATCTGAACAATCTTGGGTACACAGACAAACCATTCGTCCTAGCCAATGATGTGGCGCAGGTTTTCTATGTGAAGGACATGTCTACCAAACCGAGAAAAAGAAAAGATAAGGAAGCGAATACATCATACGATGAGCCAAAGTGCCACATAGTTCTTTCAGGAAAAAGAGACATCGTGGGATTGGAGGGCAAGACAGACATGTCTGAAGATTATGAAAAGTTTCATGAAATTCCTCCCTTTAAAGTCAAGGCTGACCCAAGCACCCTGTTAAACGATGAAGATTATCCATGGTTACGGCGCAATAAGCAAAGGACACAAGCGAAGAAAAAGTCAAGACTTTCTCTCCACAACTATATCATTGCAGTTACATGTGAAGAAATGAAATGCCTTTTGTAACAGATGAGTTTTCGTATGAAACCCTGATACTTCGAAAGAGATTGTCCGTTTTGTACACGAAGTGCATCCAGTTTTTGCCGTAACCCTCTCAACTTTTTATAACATGCTATGTGGGTGAAATGATGATACCATGCCAACTTTCAACCATTTCAGAGTTCATTTGTAGTGCTTTTCAATTTAAGGGTCATTTAGCTCAAAAAAATCAGTACATGCATGAAAAATACCAAATGAAGTCAGAAAGGGTTGAAAATTGATGATGTGGCTTCTAATGGTGCATTTTGAACACACAAAAAGTCTGGAGTTCAAATAGGTTCAAAAAAATGAAATCCCTTTGTAACAGATGAGTTTTCGTCCGAAACCCTGATATTTCGAAAGAGATTGTCCATTTTGTACACGAAGTGCATCCAGTTTTTGCCGTAACCCTCTCAACTTTTTATAACATGCTATGTGGGTAAAATGATGATACCATGCTAACTTTCAACCTTTTCAGAGTTCATTTGTAGTGCTTTTCAATTTCAGGGTCATTTAGCTCAAAAAATCAGTACATGCATGAAAAATACCAAATGAAGTCAGAAACGGTGGAAAATTGATGATGTGGCTTTGAATGGTGCATTTTGAACACACAAAAAGTCTGGAGTTCAAATAAGTTCAAAAAATGAAATCACTTTGTAACAGATGAGTTTTCGTCCGAAACCCTGATACTTCGAAAGAGATTGTCCATTTTGTACACGAAGTGCATCCAATTTTTGCCGTAACCCTCTCAACTTTTTAGCACATGCTATGTGGGTGAAATGATGATACCATGCCAACTTTCAACCTTTTCAGAGTTCATTTGTAGTGCTTTTCAATTTCAGGGTCATTTAGCTCAAAAAATCAGTAAATGCATGAAAAATACCAAATGAAGTCAGAAAGGGTTGAAAATTGATGATGTGGCTTTGAATGGTGCATTTTGAACACACAAAAAGTCTGGAGTTCAAATAAGTTCAAAGAAATGAAATCCCTTTGTAACAGATGAGTTTTCGTCCGAAATCGTGATACTTCGAAAGAGATTGTCCATTTTCTACACGAAGTGCATCCAGTTTTTGCCGTAACCCTCTCAACTTTTTAGCACATGCTATGAGGGTGAAATGATGATATCATGCCAACTTCCAACCTTTTCAGAGTTCATTTGTAGTGCTTTTCAATTTCAGGGTCATTTAGCTGAAAGAATCAACTAAAAAGCTTTTATAAAACTCTCATAGCAAAAGGAATCAACTAAAAATCTTTTATAAACCTCTAGTATTTTTGAAACTAAAATTATATAAAATTTATGCAACTAAAATTATCAAAGTATTTTTCGTTCAAAACATTAATAGCAAAAAGAATTTTCATAAAGATTTTTTTTGTTGGAAACTTTAATAGCAAACTAAAATAACCAAATATGTTTTTGATTAAAACAGAAATTTAAAATAACCTAAAACTTACCAAATTGAATATAATGATAAAGCACAGTAATATTAAATAGCAGGAAAAAAATCACTCAAAAATCTATTTTTTTAGTAAAGTTATCCACAAACTAGTGATTCACATAAATTTCAAAAAATTAAAATTTAAACTATTCAAATTTGAAAACTAGTGGCACTAATAGAAAGTTTATAATTTTTGTGACCTAAAAGCAAAAAGAATCACTGAAAAACAGTAAGTAGGAACAAAATAAAATAAATAAAGCAAAAAACAAAACAAAAAAACTGGATTTTTTTTAAAAAAAATGCCACCTACTGGGCCACCACGGCCTGAATACGACTAGAAACCCAACCAGCTTGTTGGGCCAGATTCAGGCCCGCAGAAGGCCCAATAGGCCCACAGGCAGTGACAGATTAGGCCCGGAAGCCTTTAGTTGAGAGGAGCTCGAGAGGGTGTGCGCAGCAGCGCTTATAAACCACTCTCGAGCTCTCTCAGCTAGCGAGGTGGGACTAAAAATTTGGCCCCGGGCAGCACCACCCTTTGGTCCCGGTTGGTGGCACCAACCGGGACCAATGCGCCCCTTTAGTCCCGGTTGGTGCCACAAACCGGGACCAAAGGTCCCTGTTTCCCGCCCTTTGGGCTGCTAAAAACTAACCTTTGGTCCCGGTTGGTGGCACCAACCGGGACCAATGCACCCCTTTAGTCCCGGTTGGTGGCACCAACCGGGACCAATGCACCCCTTTAGTCCCGGTTGGTGCCACCAACCGGGACCAAAGGTCCCTGTTTCCCGCCCTTTGTGCTGCTGAAAACTGACCTTTGGTCCCGGTTGGTGGCACCAACCAGGACGAAAGGTGGGCATTGGTCCCGGTTGGTGCCACGAACCGGGACCAATGCTCTGTGTATATAAGCAAACACTTGGAAATTTTTCAGTTTTCATCTACCAGTTGCCCCCGACGACGCCGAGCACGTCGACGCCGCCAGGCTGCCCGAGCTCCCCGTCGCCGACCGCCGCTCCCCGTCGCCGTCCGCCGCTCCCGACGCCGCCAGCTGCTCCGCCGCTCCCTGCCCCAACGCACCGACCCCTAGTGAGCTCCCCTTCCCCTGCGCTGCCGCTGCCGCCGCCGCCGCCCCTGTTCTGCCGCCGCCGCCCCTGCGATGCCGCCGCGCTGCCGCCGCCGCTGCTGCCATTTTTTTTGTTCATAGAATTTTTTTTGTTCATAGCATTTTTTGTATATATGTATGCATTTACTGTTAATATACTCCGATGGATGTATATATGTATGTGTGTATGGATGGATGCATTTACTGTTAATATGTATATGTATGTGTGTATGGATGGATGCCCGAGCATTTTTTGTCGATCTACCCCCGGCCCTCCCCGATAATTTCGACATGAGGGGGGACGTCGGACATGCATGAGAGAGAGAGGTGGTCCGCTCGCCCGACCAACTATCGAGGCCACCCAGACCCTAGAAGAAAGAGCGTCGTTGTCGATCTACCCCCTCCCCGATAACTTCGCCATGAGGGGGGACGTCGGACATGCATGAGTGAGAGAGGCGGTATGCTCGCCCGACCAACTACCGAGGCCACCCAAACCGTAGAAGAAAGAGCATCGTTGTCGATCTACCCCGGCCCTCCCCGATAATTTCGACAGGAGGGGGGACGTTGGACATGCATGAGAGAGAGAGGCGGTCCGCTCGCCCGACCAACTATCGACGCCACCGAAACCCTAGAAGAAAGAGCGTAGTTCTCGATCTACCCCCTCCCCGATAACTTCGACATGAGGGGGGACGTCGGACATGCATGAGTGAGAGAGGCGGTCCACTCGCCCGACCAACTATCGAGGCCACCCAAACCGTAGAAGAAAGAGCGTCGTTGTCGATCTACCCCGGCCCTCCCTGATAATTTCGACAAGAGGGGGGACGTCGGACATGCATGAGAGAGAGAGGCGGTCCACTCGCCCGACCAACTATCGAGGCCACCCAAACCCTAGAAGAAAGAGCGTCGTTGTCGATCTACCCCCTCCCCGATAACTTCGACATGAGGGGGGACGTCGGGCATGCATGAGTGAGAGAGGCGGTCCGCTCGCCCGACCAACTATCGAGGCCACCCAAACCCTAGAAGAAAGAGCGTCGTTGTCGATCTACCCCCTCCCCGATAACTTCGACAGGAGGGGGGACGTCGGACATGCATGAGAGAGAGGCGGTCCGCTCGCCCGACCAACTGTCGAGGCCACCCAAACCCTAGAAGACAGAGCGTTGTTGTCGATCTACCCCCTCCCCGATAACTTCGACATGAGGGGGGACGTCGGACATGTCATGTGGAATTTTTTTTGTTCATATAGAAAACTTCGGTAACATAGATTTATCAAGAATGCCCCCATTATGGATGTGCACAAGTTGATCCAATTTTTTTCTGATCTCATCTATATATATATTCTTCTATATGTCACGTTATCTGTCAAAGTATTGAAGAAATCCATGGCTTCATCATTAGCCGGAAGTAACATGCGTATGATGCTACGAAGCTCTTCAAAGTTGTTTTGGAACGGAGTTCCGGATAGAATAATTTGCTTTTTGGTACAAATTTCAGCAAAGGCCTTCCAAATAGCGATATTCGGAAGGCTCTTGCTGAACTTCGTACCAAAAAGCTAATTAATTATCCTATCCGGGACTCTGTTCCAAAACAATTTTGGAGAGCTTCGTACCATTATGCGCCTGTTACTTGCGGCTAATGATGAAGCCTTGGTTTTCTTGAATCCTTTGACACTAGACAATGTGACATATAGAAGGGTAGATGAGATCAGGAAAAATATGGACCATTTTCTGCACATTCAGAATGGCGCCATTTTGTTAAATCCCTTAAAGGTTAAGAGAATCCCTTGTTTGACATTCATGAGAGAGGCGGTCCGGACGTCAGACATTCATGAGAGAGGCGGTCCGGATGTCGGACATTCATGTTTGTATATTAATTGACATGTTGTAATATTTGCAGAAACTATGGATCAAAGAGACTTGGAACAAGAACAGGTGTTGGGGGACATAATCCTCGCCAGACGTGATGTCTTGTCGTTTCTCAACGACACCGATGGTCTGGAAGGAGAGGATGACGGCTCCGGTGATCGAACAATGGAGGAGGAAGGACATGATCATGATGGCTCCGGTGACCGAATGCCGGAGGAAGAAGGAGACCATGATGACGGCTCCGGTGACCGAACGCAGGAGGGAACTGTTGCAAAGTCCGGCGAGGTATATATATTAATTAAGCCTGTGCTGACTACCTAATTGATGCATTAATTGTTTTGGTATGTACATATATTAACTCTTCTTTCTTCTTTTATAGCCCTCCGGATCGAGCCAAAGTTCGGTAACGAGACGAGGCCCGAAGAAGAGGTTGCGCAAGGATGAAAGGTTCATGATCACAGCACTCGCGGACGATGGCCTACCGATTGAACCCAAGCGGACCAAGGACGCATTTTCTGCTCAGTGCGGAGGTATTGTTAGGGACAACATCCCGATCAGCATCAAGCAATGGAATAAGCCTAAGGACGACGCCCCTGAAGGTGATTATGTCACCGATAGACAGAAAGATGATCTTTGGACCGCGCTGAAGGCAAATTTCACCCTACCACCAGAGGAGGATCCGAATAAGCCAGTTATAGAGCCACTGGTCAAGGCGTGTGCTGTTAAGAAGATGGCAGATCTATTCAGGAGGTGGAAGAATGAGTTGAAATCAAAGTTTGTCGACAAAGGGGAGACTCCAGAATTCATCGGCCAATTTGAGAAGATAAGAGATCACTGGCCCGCATTTGTGGCCTACAAGACAACGGAAAAGAGTAAGAAAATGTCAAAGACAAACAAGAACAATGCTGCAAAGAAGCAGTATCACCATCACACGGGGTCAGGTGGCTACCTCAAAGCCCCGCCGTTGTGGGACAAAGCTGAGAATGACCTGATTGCTAAAGGGGTCATACCACAGACATTGAACTGGCCAGACCGTTCAAGGACTTGGTTCTTTAGGGTTGGGGGAACTTTGGACCCTGAAATAGGGAAGTGCCGTTGACGGGACGAGCAACTTGCAATACCCGTCACGAAGTTTCAGAAGTATATCACCGCAGCGCAGGAAGGGACGTTCATTCCCGACAGAGAGAAGGACGAGCTGACTGAGGCCCTAGGGAATGCTGAGCACCCTGGACGAACACGAGGCACACCAGGCTCCGTTCCGTGGAAGGTTGGGTTTCCCGACGCAGGCGGTTACAGAAGCCGGGAGAGAAAGAGGAAAGCGGAGCTGAGCGACATGCAGAAGATCAGTGCAAGACTACAAAATCTAGAGGAACTTGAGAGCCAGCGAGCTGCCGGCCAACCATCTCAGCGGCACGAAGGTACCCCAGAAGCTACCCCGCCATCTCAGCGGAGAAGCAGCGTGGCTTCGACGGAGCCCGTTCAGCCTGACTTCACGGCTCCTATCTACCCCGTGGATACTATCACGAAGGCTCAACATTGCGAGCTTATGGCGAAATGCCGGAACCTCACTTTCAAGGCGGCTGTCGGCTCTGTTGCACCTCCTCAACCCAACGGAACTTTTCACTGCCTTCCGATTCCACATGGCTATGCTGTTGTGATGATGGATGAAGTAATGGAGGGATTTGAGGAGCTCGAGCTTGACCACTCTACAGGTGAAGGGGAGAATCAGTTGGTTCGTGCTCTGAGGAGTACATGTCTATGGCAGAAGGAGTATATCAAGCTTCCAAACTAGACGCCTCCGCCTCCTCCTCCTCCTCCGGCGAGTCAGGGCACTCCGCCTCCTCCTCCTCCTCCTCCTCCTCCTCCTCCTCCGGTGAGTGATCAGGGCACCCCGCCTCCTTCTTCGGCTCCTCCGACGCGTGAGGGCACTCCGCCTCCTCCTTCGCCTACTCCGGCGTGTCGGAGCAGTCCGCCTCCTCCTCCGCCTCGTCGGCAACGGCGGAAGACAGACGCCGCCGCTCCGGCTCCTCTGGCGCGTCGGAGCACTCCGCCTCCTTCTCCACCTCGTAAGCAACGACGGAATAGAGACGCCGCCGGTCCGGCGGCTAGCAGTACAAGCAGAGGCGGGAGGCAATTCAGATACGGTCCATCTCAAGCCTCTGGAAAATTTACCATATGAGAGGACCGTCTGAAAATGAGGAGATATGTCGTGCCCAAGTGAGGGACCATTTTGCAAAGAAAACTCCACCTCCGAAGGAGAAGCTAGATCCGGTGAAAGTGAAGCGCACTATCGATGCACTGAAGCGACCACCACCGCCTCCGCTGGATTCCAACTTTGTCCGCTGTATTAAAAAGAAATATCAAGATGCGCGGCAGTTGGGAAGTACTTCCAGTGATGCAAGGTTAGCAAAACGAAGAAGTGGGAAAAAATTCCCCAGCTCGGCGAATAGGCGAACCAATCGTGCCCCCCGCTCAAGGTGTCTAGCCATATCGTCGCTAATCATCCGGGGATGGTGCCCGGTACCAATCCTGGTGATTACCTGAGCGATGCTGTACAGTTTGAGCCGTTGGAGGTGGAAGAATTCAGTTACCGGTACGGGCAGCCTCTCGTCAAACCTGATCATCCTCCTCTAACAACGATGATGCAAAAATTCCATGAATGGTACATGAAAACCTGCAGCGAGTCTGGGAGGGATACTTTGACGCTGAGAATTAAAGAGGAGCACGACCTCGTTGGAATGGATCAGTTGTCTGTTGAATTTGACGAGTTATTCCAGTTATACAATCAAAAGGCCCTCGACAAAACAATCTTCACTTGCTACTGTCTATAAGTACTACTTCTGTAATTAAGTCTCTATATATAGCTCAGCTCTTTCATTGCATGTATATATAATTATCCTCACTATATTATGCAGATTGAAGATCGTCGAATGCAGAAAAGCACAAATCTATGACATTGGGTTCATTAACCCAAATATCTTACATGAGTTTACGGTTAAAAACAATGTCACACAAACCGAGGACAACTTGCTACAATCGTTGCTTAAAAATCAAAACAAAGAGACAATACTCTTTCCTTACAACTTCAAGTGAGTGTTACTGTCTTGTGCTTATTCGGTTTCCCTTATTACTCGAGGTTATTGTAATGTAATTGACGAGTTATGCATGCGTGCGCAGGTTCCACTTTATTCTGGTAGAGATTAAGCTTGAGCGGGGAGTAGTAATCGTCTTAGACTCGAAACGAAAAGATCCCCAGGAATATGCGGACATGACTGAAATGCTCCAGAAGTAAGTTCAATCGATCATTATCGCATCATATCGGAAACTTTGTTCATTTCCTTATATCAAGTAATTATTTTGTTTGTCTGGCAGGGTTTGGAAAGAGTTCACCGCAATTATTCCGGCACTGCCGAGGGAGCTGCGGTTTACACACCCGAAAGTAAGTACTACTAGCTAGTTCCGCGCATCTCCCATTGATTCTAGTTTTGTAACATCCCAAAATTCTAAATTTTAGAATGTTATATTAAATAAATAGTTAGGATTTGTTTGCTTGAATGTTGTGTGATTGATCGTGTGAAATTGAGTGGAATATGAAACTTTTGAAAAACTTAATGAGAGGGAATAAAAGGACTTTCCCAATTATTTCGTTGATGAAAAATTTAATTTCATTTGAAAATAATGTAGAAAAAAAACTTTATGCCACTCAAGGATTTTCATGAGAAAAGATGATATGACTTCTGAAAAGTATGAGATAGAGTGGGGAGTTATGTAAAATCATTTATTACTTTCCAATTTGAATTCACTTTTGGAAAGTTTCCATTTTGAGTTTCAAATTCATTTCCATATATTCAAATAAAATAAAGAGAGAAGGAAATATGACTCCTTCAAATTATCAGAAAGAAAATATGGAAAATGAATTATGAAACCAACAGAGACTTATTTAAAAAAAATCTATGAAATCCAATTCAAACTCATTTTTGGAATTCTCAAAAATATATTTTCAAAAAGTATTTTATTTGGACATAAAAATATGTTCATTATTTAGAATATTTTCTGCTGAAAAGTTTTATATATATTATGTTTGCTAAAACTTATATTGTCATTTTTCGTTTACTCCTTTTCTTTCTGTGTAAAAAACAAAACTGCACAGCCCAGGGGAGGCTGGGCCTCCCTCACGAGGTCGTCTTCCACCTCTGGTTCAACTGCTCCCAGATCGCTGCTGCAACACCACCTCCGCGATCCTCGCGCCCCGGTGCCCCCTTTCCTTCCTCCCCTCCCCGCGGAAGCTTCCTGCCACCCCTACCTTCCTTTCCCCGCCTCCGTGCGTATTGATGGCCATTGATGGCCGAGATCGCCGCTGCAAAAAAATCTGGCCATGGCCGGAATTGCTCGCCTTGCCACTGCGCCCTCGGCCCTCACCGACCCTATATAAAGCTTACCCGAGGCCCCTATCAATCCCCTCGACCGATTTTCCCCCTCGTGAGCATCCTTCCTCCACCCCACAACGTGCAATTGCTCGCCGGAGTTCAACAATTCCGGCTGCTTCTCCACTGCTGGCTGAGGATCGGTTGGCCCTGACCCGACCTCCCACGAGGTTTCTGAGACGTCCTATTCGCCGTCCCGTGCTCGCCTTCCTCCGGGAGCTACTGCAACATCAGATCCGAGCTCATCTTCCCCAACTCCGGCGACCAACTCCGGTGAGCTCCAGGAAATTCCCGTAATTCTGTTTTTCAGAAAAATAGCAATCTTAAAAAAATCATATCTCCTAGTATACATATCCAAATTGAGTGATTCGAGTTGCATTAGATCACAAATTTTGTAAAGTTTCTGAATAGGTAAAAATTTGTTATGTTTCTATATTTAAATCTGAGTTTGATCAAATTCTCTTAAATCCTTAAATTTGACTTAACTTGAGTTTTATAAATTATTTCGGATGATTCTTTTTGCAAATTGTCACTAGGTGTTTTGCCTATCCAGTAGGGGTTCTCACATTATTTTTGGATTAATTTAAAATTGAATTGCAGCAAAAACAATACTGTTTTTACTATAGATTTGTTTTATTCTTAAACTTTTTGTTTTTAATTGTTTTATGTATTTCTTTTTGTCACTATTGAAAACATTATAATATGTTTCTGTTATACATCAGTATACAATTTTTATAATTAAATAAAATTATTTTTGCTAATGTTTTGTATTAAAATTTGTATAGATCATAACTAGAGTTGTATAATAGCAATTAGATAGATTCTTTTTACAAGTTAAACTTTGAGAAAAATACTTTCTGTTAAGTTATTAGTTTAGCATTTTTATTTTCTGCTAATTTATTAGTTTAGTGTTGTAACTAGTGGTTAAGTTTTATTTAGGGCGCAACTATTTTTATTGTATGTTGTTAATCCTTATAGTTTTCCTCTCAAGTTTTCTTTGGATTTTATTCAGTTCTCTTTTGTTTTCAACTTTATTTTCTTATTGTTTTTATTTTGTTGATTGTTAGTTTGGGTGCTAGAATGCTTGCTAGACATGATTTCTTATGTGAATGCAATGTTTGATTATATAGATTTCTCTCAGAAAGTGACGAATAGTATTATGAGTAATTTCTGAGAGCGAGATAATCTTCACCAACTACACGAGGCAAGTTCACTTTGATCATATTTTGAATACCTATGATTTTATTGCATTAGTGCCACCTTTTCATTTTTTCATTTCAATAGGAATATTAAAACTTGTAACTTGAGTAGAATTATGAGGTAGGAACCCACACCCTTGTCACCAAGCCCCGAGAATCGTCGTTAAGTTAGTTGCAGCTATGCTTCCATATACAGGGATTGGTATGAGTGTTAAATGTGAGATGTGAGTGTGATAATAGTATATGGATAAACCTCAAGACTACAAGATTTCAAGATTTCAATACACCTCTGGGTGGACTGCCTGCAAGAAGAGACGATCCTAGGGACTGACTAGTGATCACCCGGTTCTATCGACTCAAGAGGGGATCCTAGGGATTGACTAGTGATCACCCAGCTTTACAGACTCAAGGGGGATCCTGGGGATTGTCTAATGATCACCCAGTGCTACAGACTCAAGAGGGGATCCTGGGGATTGACCAGTGACCACCCAGTTTTACCAGGGGATCATGGGGATTGACCAGTGATCACCCAGTTTTATGGAAGGCCACCCAGGCTCAAAGAGATTGATGGATCTTTCAAGACCAGAAGCTTCCATGTGCAACCGTAAGATATTATGGGCTCTAGCATAGTTGAGTACTTTGGAAAGACTGTGTCTCGGTCATCCTGTTCTCAAACACCAAGCAGTGCGAGGACTTCAAATGAGGCGATCGAGTCTTGCGGGAAAAGTGCGCAAACCTCTGCAGAGTGTTAAACTAATCGATTAGCCGTGTCCCCGGTTACGGACAATTTGAGCGACTGGAATTGGAATATCTGGATATTCTCAACACTTGATACGTTAAATGAATTTGGGATTTATGACAACTTTGGGATATGAGAATTTGGTTGGCGGAACCATCTCATTAATGACATCAACTTTGTAGTATGATTTGATTATTATTATTATTTTTGTTAGGGAAAAATCAGCTTTATGCAAAAACTCAGACATAGAGCCTCCACTGCCATATTGCATATAGTGATAGACTTATTTTCATCTCCCTTCATATGTGATCTTGCCAGTACATTCAATGTATTGACCTACACGGCTGCAACGTATCATGTTGCAGGATTTCTACGACGAGTAAGAGTTACGTTGTAGGGTTACGGTCTACACTCAACTTTCCGTTGGCGTTGATGGGACTCCACACCCTTATTGAATTGTTTCCGCTGTGATAAATAAGGTATACTCTGGATCTACGGTATTTCTTTTACATGTGATGTTATGGTATTTCATCAAAGTACTGTGTGTGTGCCAGCATATTGATCCAGGGATGGCACAGAAAGCACAGAGACTTGACCGTTTTGGGTCGGGTCGCTACAAGTTTCATCAACACCATTTATCATGCTTGATTATCAGTTTGATTGAACTCTATTTCTTGTAAAGTGCTTGTGGCAGGAAACCGGGAATGATTTTTGTGGATACTACGTTTGCGAGTTCATCTACAACGCGACGACCCCTAAGCGGGGCTACTCTGAAAAACAATTTCAAGTGCGTAAGCAATAATATTCACAATTTTATTTTATTACCATGATTTGTGTTGAGTTTCATTCATATATATGTATTAACTCCCTTCTTCAAATTAGATGTGGCAGATGTGGGATGAACTCCTACCACATGATCGCATACGAGCAATTCAAGAGGAATTGGCGGGATTCTTTCTTGACCACTTCATAAATAAAGCCGGAGAATACCATCTAGAATTTGACATTAGATGTTAGGGATTGTAAGAGATCTTATATTGTATATATGTAGCTAGTAGCGTCGGATAGATATACGAAAACTTGTTGTTCGACCAATCTCTCGGAGAAAGAGAGGTCGATCACTTCTCTCTGTATATGTTCATGACGATCTTGTGTACTTAATGGTTCCTTCATTTGCTTACTAGCTAGCGTGTCTTGTTCTCTCTATAGTAGCTACCGTCGACCAAGCACGGAGAAAGAGAGGAAACTTCTCCCTATTAGCTAGCTAACACAATATGAAACCCCTAAATTAACCCTCCAAAACCCCCTAAACCCCCCTTTCAAAAAAACCCAGCTCCTGCCAGATGCTGACGCGTGGATGCGTTTTGGTCCCGGTTGGTGTGACCAACCGGGACGAAAGGTCCTCCTGCCTGGGCTCACCGCAGTGGCCACGTGGAGCCCCTTTGGTCCCGGTTCGTAAGCGAACTGGGACTAAAGGTTTTGGGCTTTAGTCCCGACCCTTTAGTCCCGGTTCCAGAACCGGGACAAATGGGCCTCTGGAACCGGGACAAATGGGCCTTTTTCTACTAGTGGATCATTGCCGTAAATAACAAGTCATAACTATGCACAATTATATCAATTGCCCAACAGTAATTTGTCTACCCATCGTATGCTACTTTCGAGAGAGAAGCCTCTAGCGAACACTATGGCCCCCGGGTGTACTTAAACATAAAAGCAAAAATTCCTAAATTACTTTGCCGCATATTATTTACTTTTATTTTATTTTGCTTTTACATTATCTATTCTATCAAAATTTAATCCTTGCAAGTAACGAGTTCAAGGGGCTTGACAACCCTCTTGCCCGTGTTTGGTTTTGTGTGTGTAGGTGCTGTCCAAGGAAATTTGCTTGGTTCTTCTATTGGTTCGATAACCTTGGTTCTCACTGAGAAAAATATTTATCTCTATTGTACTGCATCTCCTCTCCTCTTCGGGGAAAATTTCAACGCAGCTCACAGGTAGCAAAGGACAGTGAGGATGATTAGGAGTTTTATATGCTAGGGACGTGAGGTGCAATCTTTAATTGCAAATAATCAACACTAGCAAGCCTAATATGTCTCATCTTTATTGTGTATTTAACTAGTGAAGGCCTAGTATAGAGCCCGACTGTAATAATGTATGCAATTCCAGCTAATAGTGGTGTCTTTTTTTCCTGACAATGTTCCATTCAATAATAACACCACCGATGGCAACCACGTGCTTGTTGGTGCGAAATCGTACACATTTTCCTCTCCCATCTGTGATGATCAAACTTCAAGTACTTGTTGATAGTCAAATTTGACCATGGATCATGAATCAAAGAGCTTCAACGATACTGATCTGCTAAGGCTTGTATTGAGCTGAATGTTGTTTTTCAACTGAAGATGTGCACACGCTTATGGAGTTGGGGTGCTAAGTTCATACAGAAAGTTGTAGATTCAGGCTCTAATGTTATGCACGTACAACAGCCATTGGGTCTAAGATGAGGATAGGACTACGGCTGATATATGCCTAATTATTTTGGAGCACGGAGAGCAGTTTACCTCGTTGCTTTATACAGTTTTTAGTATCAAGGAAACCTGTTCAGATTTTGAACGTACAGATAAGGACCAAATAATATAGTTGTAATCAGATTGGTCTGCTGGTTGTTCAAAGGATCAAAGTCCGGATCACCCTATATATATATATATATATATATATATATATATATATATATATATATAAACACTATTCTGATCACGGGATCAGAATATTATTCTGATCACGGGTTGAACTTCCTGAGTTACACAACCTGAACTTCCCTCTGTAGGAACCCGACCTTCGGGCTATCTTCACAACCGTGTCTCCCCGCGCGAATTATTCTGGTCAGTCGTGTTCTACGTGATGTAAGTGTAATATGGAAACGGGTTTTAGCAAATAAATGCCCATTTTAAATAGGAATCTCGCTCGTTGGCGGATTTGCTCTCGGGACGTGATGAACTTGCGTCTGTTGCAATTTTACTGCTTGAGTTGTTCGACCTGAACTTCCCTTGGTGAGAGGTTGAACTTTCCGTAACATTGTCCAAATGAGGCTTGCAATATACCGTTGGAAAGCTATGGACATGACGGTCACGGACTAAGTTGAATTTTTGTCAAAATCTAGATGGTTTAAGACCAGTTTTGAAAACCATTTTTGTTCATACAAAAAAACATGAATCGTATTTTCAACGCTATTTCTAAACCGTTTATCGGAATGAGGCAAATGAGATGGCGTTGGAAAGCTGCTGCAAATCCGCTCATTTGACATGTTGAACATTTTCCCAAATTCCCTACGGATTAAGAGGAATTTAAAAAATGGCGGAATTTCGGAAACCAAACAGCCAGGTTCGTATTTCGGGGTTAATTTGAAAACGGCTAGTCCTATCGATGCATATGATATGTCGTTGGAAAGCTTATGAAAATGCGCATCTTTCCATAGAAAAAGTTTGTTCTAACTATGGACGGTTTAAAAGTAATTTTGAAAATGGCGAAATCTGTACCGAGTTCGTATTTTTGCTTTTTTTCTCAACGATTTGTCGGAATGCAGAAAATGATATGGCATTGGAAATCTTGAAGTAATGCGAATCTTTTATATGTAGATCGTTTCTTCCAGTTCTTTACGGTTTTAAGTCAATTTTGAAAATGGCTACAAACATATTTTGGCCGTCATTTTTACAAACTTTATCGGAATGGGGCAAATAATATACCGTTGAAAAGATAAGGAAAATGCGAAACTTTTTCATGTAGATGGTTTTCTCTTATTCCTAGCCGTTTTCAAGCGATTTTGAAAACAACAAGATCATGCGTTCTGTCTTTTGAACTTCACTCTGTGAACTTCACTCTTCGAAAATGCACCGCGTGAAGAACTTGAACTTCATCAACACGTCTACGTGAACTTCACTCTGTTTCTTCACGTGCTATCTTTTGCTCGTAGCTCTCCATCCACTCACCGGAATTGAGCAAGTGATATACCGATGAAAAGCTGCTGTAAACACGCAAGTTTTCCGTCTTGATCATTTTTTTCATACTCGCGACGGTTTAAAAGATTTTCATCTGAAATTCATTTATTGTAGTAGTTGAACTTCCTCCTGTTTCCACGTTGAACTTCTGTCGCGTATTTTCTTTTGCAATTTCTCATCTATTCGTTGGTGTTACACAAATGATATTCCTTTTCGTATAAACCTCTCTCACAATATTTTTCTAACTTTCTCCGACTAAGGACTTGAACTTATAGCAAAATAAAATAAAATTGGAACTTGCCTTTTTATTCATTTTTCTCATATTAAACACACTGTGTAGTACGTGAACTTTCTTCGTTTTTTATAATTTGAATTTTTGATTTTCTTTTTGAAATCGAATTGCTCCTAAATAATAACTGAACTTCTTTGTGGATTGAGAGAATTATTTTAAAACACAAAAAACAATTTATTTTTTCTATTTTTGAACATGAAAATACAAGGTGAATCTTTCTTGCAAGAATTTTTGAACTTCCCCGGGCAGAGTGAACTTCTTTCAACAAAGCTTTTAAGCTTTTATTTTTTCTATTCTTTTTATTCTCACCTGAAACGCATTCCTTATAGTACTTGAACTTCTCGTTGTTTTCACTATGAACTTCTGTCATGTTTTTGTTTGAAGTTCTCTCTTTACTTAATTTAGTAAAGAAAAAAATCCGGGTTTCTTTACACGTCGAACTACTTCATTATTTGAATTTGAACTTCTGAGCTTTTTTATTTTGAACTTCTATGTATTTATTTTATAAACAGGGACAATAAAACTGATATGTTTTCCGTGTAAGGAATTTTACGAGTTTAATTTGAACTTCTCAGCTTTTTTATTTGAACTTATTCATTTTACTCTTTAGTAACAAGAAAAAAAATCTGAGTTTTTCATAAACTTCGAACTTCTCTGCTATTTTAATTTGAACTTCTCAGCCTTTTTTATTTCAACTTCTTCATTTTATTCTTTAGACACAGGGAAATTCCTATTTAAACTTCTCTGCTGTTTTAATTTGAACTTCTCAGCCTTTTTTATTTGAACTTCTTCATTTGATTATTTAGTAACGAGAAAAAATCTGAGTTTTTTATATACTTCGAACTTCTCTGCTATTTTAATTTGAACTTCTTAGTCTTATTCTTAGGAAGGAAATATGTTTTTAAGTAAGCATTAAACATTTTTTTAATTGAACTTCATATTTTTATTTTTCCTAGAAACGGAAATAATTTGATTTTTTTGTTTACATCGAACTACTCCTTTATTTTAATTTGAACTTCTTTCTTTTTATTCTTTACTAACAAGGAAAATCTGAATTTTTTATAAATATCGAGCTTCTCTATTTTTGTAATTTGGACTTCTTGGTTTATTTCTTTTAGCATCGAAATATCCTAGTTTTGTAATAAATATTGGACCGTTCGTTATTTAAATTTGAACTTCTAGAGTTTTTCTAATTTTAGAAACGATGACAACCCTTTTTATGATTTTTAAACTTCTCTATTTTTAAAATTTGAACTTCTTGTTTTTTATTGTTGAACTTCTGGTTTTTCATTCTTTAATAATGATGGACATTTATTTAAAATCACTCAAATCCGCAGACACAGACGTCTCGGACCAGTGGAACATGTAAAGAATAGTTGCTATGTATCTTTGAGGGCACTTCACACACAAGCATTCAGACTAATCTTGCACATGTTACCTGAAGTTCAATCAGTCAAGACAGTTAAGTTCAGTGAACAAAACTGCGGAATAACAGAAGAAATGCATCAATTCTAAATAGAGAGCATCCACCGAATTTTTTCTAACATTTTTCTATAACACCCACAACTATTCAGAGAGAGCTTTGGTTCTGTGAAGTTCGAGTATGCGCACACATGCATTATTGTCTGAAGCAAAACTATCTTTCCTTCAATCTGATTCAGAGAAAGAGAAACATTGTACGGAGTGTGAAGGCAAAAAATCAAAGCAAAAAATCAAAAATCAAAGAAAGGGCTCCCTTGGAGATTTCGTGAGCAAAGGAGCCACTGCCACTTTGACGGGACCGACACATTCTTTGTTGTCTGATAGAAGCTAAGTTTGTATCGCATGCTAATATTTTAACAGAGGGATCTCTGAACTTTGTCTCTTTGTTTTATCTAAACTTTCAGCAGAGGTATCTCTGAACTTTGTGCTTAATATTCTTTCTTCACTGGATCACATTAGTTGTAGTACGGTTGCAGCTGCTCGCCCTGTTTCGGCCATGGACCTTGTGCATCGTCGGAAGCTGAGGCAGACGCGGTGAGCTTGCGGACGAGATGGGCCAGCTTTTAATGCCGGGGATCCTCTTGAACCAGTGTGCAGCAGTGGCTGCAGCGTGACCACATAGTGGTGGTTGAAAACCGCAGGCTGGGGAGGCCATTGGTCCCCGATGCGCTGGGCAGCATCCCTGCAGGCGGAGTAGGAACCGCTCGACCTGCCACATTTTCACAGCACGAACTGCACATCTTCAGTCTTCAGGCGTCCACCATCTCCTCCCACATCCTCTGATCCTCTCTGCCACCATGGCGACGAAGCGCAGAAGGGGCGCGGCGGCACACCAGAGATAGGCGGGGCAGTTCGGTCTGAGCAGCGGCGTCCCGGAGATCCGGCGGGTTGCGCGCCAGCGCGTGCTGGCGACAGGCGGCGTTGGGATCGGTCCCTGGGTGGATCCCTGGGAAGGGGTGGCGCGGCGGGTGTATCCGGCAGGCGAAAGCGGAGCGACGGCCGGATCCAGGGCCGGCGGGGAAAGGCTCGTTGGAGCCCGGGGGCGGCGGCAGGAGGCGCGTCGGGGCTGGGGAACGGTGGCGGGAGAGGCGTCGGGGCGGCGGCAGGCAGCCGCGTCCGGGCCGAGCCGCCGGCAGGCAGCCGCGGCGGTGGGAGAAGGTCGTGGGCCATGACGGCGGCAGTGGGAGCGGGCGTGTGGTGGAGAGCGAGAAAGATATTTTGTGCTTGGTTAGATGCGGTGTTTTTTTTTGAGTTCGGGAACGTCCGCGCCGGCTCCTGTATGGAGCGGGTGTGATCCCAAATAGTTATTCTAATCCTGGGATTAGAATAGTGCCACTATATATATATATATATATATATATATATAGAGAGAGAGAGAGAGAGAGAGAGAGAGGGAGGTCGAGGCCGGTAGAGGGTCAACCCAACATCGACAAAAAACAAATTTACTATTCCTACGCACAATTTTTCTTTTGTTCGTTTTTCCATCGACTGCCTCTGTTCTTGCCTGCAAGTTCAGAGATCGCCGCAGCTGTAGGTGAATCCTACGCCGCTGCACCTGGAAAACAGAACCTAGACGTCGCTTAGGTTCTGTTTGCCGTTGATCCGTTGAAGTTCACTGAAGAAATGAAGTTTTTCTTGAGATTATCAAGAAGAAGGCCGTTCTGTTCCTCCTACAGCAAAAGAGAAGACTGGCTAGATTGTTAGATCTATTCAGGAATTGAGTGTGTTGCTGTGCAAACAATTTTTGCTGTCAACAGTACTATTTTTCTAGTAGTATAACTTAAGCTTGCATGAACATAGTAGAGTTGTATACGTTTGACAAATAAAGAAAGTCATGCAGCCCACAAATATTAATTGTCATAGTATTTTTCAGTATCACTCACCCAATTTGTGTTGTGTTGATTACGTTACAGGTGAGGATAACCCATATCTTGCACCCTAGTACTCGCTATTTCTTTTAGTTTCCACCAACAATTTGTCAGTTGCAACGATTGGTTGTACAAGCTGACTAGCGACTTGATATCTGCTTATTAATAGATGATTTATATATTTTGGCGCAAAGAATCGGAGAACTCCTGAACCGTATCCATGGTTTGATGACGATTCATGCTCCACAAATTTCACTATTCTACTTCTAGCTAACACTGCATTATATGTGAAAGCGCTTCCATAAAAAAGCACACATAATTAATCCGAAATAAATGTTCTAGCAACCACACGCTTGTCTCACAATTTATACACCACTGACCATACATCAAGTGTGTTCTCTCGACGATGAATCATTTGGATTAGCACCCACCTTTTGTCCTGAATCAACTCTTAGTGACTATCTCTCAATTCCGAACTATAAGATGTTATAACTTTTGAATCAGATGATATAGACTTGTTTTGGTATATTTTTCACTCATTTCAGTCTATATATAGTCCATATTAAAATATTCAAAACATCTTATAATTAGGAATGGATGTAGTAGAATGCAAGAAAAGAAGAGATAGACCTGCTTGAGAATAGGAGACATCGGGAAAGGAAGATTTCAGACGAAGGAAAACCTTTGTAAATGCTTCATAACACACAATATGCGGCTCTGGTGCCACACTCAGTTTTCTAATGGAGGGGCCTAGCAATAATTCTTCCGAGATCTAGAACGTCATGAGATCTTTGAAATAGACGGGGTTTAGTCTCTTTAGATGATGAACCTAACTACTAAGGACACACAATCCCCGTCCGTTTCATCTATTTGAAATTTTCTTCTAGCGTTTAACATTAAAAATCGACCTTGTTGATGTATTTTGTGGATATCGACTGCCTAGTAAAAGTAGTTGCAATCACCCAATGATAGATTGAGTGAGAAATGTGCTCAACACTAAGAGCCCTGCTCCTATCTCACTAGTTTTAATTAGTGCCCAGTTAACTAGCAAATGCTCCCTCAAATGAGTTACTTAACTAGGATATCAACACATTTTATGTGTGCAAACTGAATGAACTATTTCCACCTATAGTAATTAAGCTAGATAAATTTAATCAGAGACCGGCTAATTTATTGAAACCTATAACAAATGACCAGTTCAAAACATTCATGTCATGCATCTTGCAGTGATAGTCTTGGACAACTAAAGGTAAACACGCCATTGGTTGTATAAATTACTTGTATGCTATGTTCTTCACATCTGGTAATTATACATTTGGTCAAAGCAAAGAAGGATGGAAAAAAGCACCGCAAAGTACAAACATCTGTACATCTCGCCCCACCAACCTTCAACCCTCCATACAGACAATGATGTGGGTCTAATTTTTTTTTCATCTTCACCCAAATATATATCAGCAAACATGATGCAAACGAAAATCTAAATACCACAGATGTAGTGGCACACATAGAGACAATTAAAAATAATAGAAATATGAAGAGCTTCAAGGAATAGAAGGAAATAGGGAAAAGAGGCAAAAATTTCTCTTGGCAGAATCAACATCAAATCTTATGGAGTTGAACCTATGCACAAGTCATAGAATAGCAATATGTCAATCAACCAAAGAAAGACGGTCTAGTGCTCCATTGACTCGTTGATTTTCCTAGCCATGTAAGGGTAAAACAAAATAAATGAAATAAGAAACATAATCAGAGAAACATCAAGTCTAGATGTAGCATCCCTTGTGTGATTATATGCATATCTTCATGTTAAAATTTTCGATAAGATACTAGTAGTATCCGACCCATACACTCTTATAATTAGTACAACATGTTTAATATTTAGATGTGTGTCGTTAGGGTAAGAATAAGATACAAATATGTTATTTGTGCATGCTAATATTGTGTTCAGCGAATTCGTGTTCAAATTGCACATCGGTCATCTATAGGCTAGGTGGCTAGTCTTTTCTCTATGATAATACACACATGCAAAATTGAGCTTTCATGGCTAACAAGTCGTCCAGGTACGTGATACTAGACTAGTTGAGCCAAACATCTGGATCCTGTGTGAGGTTGACTGTCATTGGATGACACATTAACTGAAGACAAGTTGACTGTCGAAAGACAATATGACATGGAACACTAGATAGAACGATCACATGTAATACAAGTTTTCCGTCAAAAGGCAATATTCTCTCGGTAGATAGAACATCCATTGCTAATACATCGTTTCCGTCGAAAGACAATACTTGGTGGAATACTAGCCACTTTGTTTCACTCATATTGTTTGCTCTTCGATGTGCAGGGTCTTTCCAAACAATAGTCTCTTATGTAGTTAAGAAAATGCTTAAATTTATGATCGTTTATGTTAATCGTCTGCAACATTATCATAAAAAATCACCACATTTGGGTCAATTGTATATTTTTTTAACATTGGAATCACCAGATCACGGGGCTGAGTCTTGCAAATAACACTAATGATTGTCTGAGTAATTTTTCAAAAAAGTGTGGGTTAACCATGAGGACAAGCACCAATCTCTAAAAGGGAACCACTATTTTATTTGCAACAGATACAATAATTCTCCGTCAAAATGCACGCATGATTTTCCCCGAATCAATCCAAACCTATAAATATCATTCATAACATGTAAAAGGTCACCGACAACAAATGTGCTACTTCATACTATAATCAATGAAATGTGTGCATACTCAACCACCTTATAAGATACAAATAATTTCCAACACATGTATAAGTTGCTCAATCTCCACTGAAGAAGAGGCAAGCTCCACAAGCTATCAGTTGGCCAAAACTTTGTTTGCTGCAATAAAAAAGAGTAATGCAAGGAGAAGCATATAAGCTACCCAAGGGGATACATGACAGATGAAGAAACTAAATACTATCAACTCCAAATACAATATGGTAATAGGAGACTTCGGGAAAGAGATGTTTGTTTCCCTGTACAGCTATCACCGTATCAAACCGTGGGGACGATAATTTCGTCTCTATGGGTTCCCTTGACCCTTCAAGTTTTGGTCCTAGATTTAGCCTGGGTGTGCTCTAGATCACTATTGAGAAACAGTCGGCTACCTTGAAGGTTAGTGGGTCCATCTTTATCCTGCAGCCCCAAAGACAACCATCCTTTTGGGTGCAGGTTCCAGGTTCTGCTGAAGGAGCTGCTGAGGGTCAAATATCGATGTTGGCCTCTTGTGCTATCTCTCGATGTATTTCACAGCCACTGTCAATTGTGGTGGACCAATCCTTAGTTTTGTGCCTCACAAACTCATATTCACCCTCACCAACACGAAACCATAGAAAGGCCCCAAATGTGCCAATGCTAATTGTGTGACACGTGAATAGTATGGCCTTGGACTTCTCACTAACCTCTTTGTTAGACTTGATTAAATGTGGCTTTCTAGGTGTGCCCAATTCATGTGTGTTCTTCATGAAAATATGATATCAATTATTTGTCGTTTCTGCATATGCTTATCATGGTGTCCTCCAATATTTTTATAATGGGTTTGCGAAGTCAATTCAAAACCAACCAAAGGTTCCTCTGTAGTTCACAATTGACTCACTCCAACATTCCACGGTTGTGATTTTATCACTTCTTTTGTAGTCGTCTCCCAACATTTTTTTAAATGCCTACCTTTTCCCATGATGGTGGGACCAAATCCAACACTTTTAGTATATTTTCTATGTTGCACTTGCGTTCAACACTTTATGTGGGAAGACATCATTGCTTTGTTGTTCTTTGGAACAGAATCCACTTCTCCTCCTACCACTCAATAATGTTAGTTTAGCATTAAAAAATAAGAATGCTATTTTAAGTGCTTTACATGGTGAGTCATCTAGTGGTATCGTTATTAATTTAAATATTCACAAGTGTGCGCGCGCACACACACACACACACACACACACACAGAGAGTTTTATGCTCAAGACACAACCCTATGATTTGAAGTGAACATGAACCGTTAAAAGGAATATAAAAATATCCTTAAAACATGTATAAGACATGAAAATATTCCCACTTCATCAAGCTAAACCAGCCAATTAGTAATCAGAATTGCCACTCCGCTAAGGTCTAAAGAAATTGAACATGAACATCTTAGAATAGCCTATATGTTCATTCGTCTAGCCAACTTGAAGCAAACATATATGTGAATGGAATATACAATGTCTGCATGGCTCAATGTTTCTTGGATTTCTAATTTTTCCAAGAGCAGACGAATCACTAGCTTTAGTAGAGAAGATCAAGTCAGATGCTTCAGTATTATCATTCGAGGAAGAAAAACAATCACCAAAAGGAACTCCATTACTTACATGTGCAAGGCTATGAGAAGGATGGGCCTTGGCAAGGGAGAGAGGAGCGACCAGACCGTTGGTAATGAGCTCTCAAGGACTAGTCAAAGCCAACGGAGCGCTATGGCTCATGTACCGTCGGAAAAAATAATCCAATATAACTGGGTCTTTCCTCTTATCGAGTGAGACCGACCCACGAATATGCAATGTGTCAGAACCAATCTAAAATCGTCGTAGTCTTCTTCTTTCATATTTTTCTTCTATCTTCTGTTATCACGCATCCATAGTTAGCCGAGGATCACCATTGTTCTCGAATACCAATATGATCAAGGCGACGTTGAGTGCAAAAGTGCATGAGTAGGAACATATTACTAATGCTGCTGGGGAGTCATCTCCTTTAAACACATCTTGGGTGGATGAGGGGGACTTGGATGATGATGGTTTTACAATTGTCAAATCCAAGAAAAAGGAAAAAAAGAAAGTTAATGTGGTGATATCTAAACCTGTGACTAGAAGTCAAAATCAAAAGCTGAGTGGCGTTGCAGGTAAGACCATGGCTCCTGGTAAACTTGGCAACAAATCTCAGTCTCCAAAGCATAAGAAAAAATGATTAGTCTCTTTTGGAATTGTAGGGGGATTGGGAAGAGAGGTATGGCGACATATTTGTCTGAACTGATTAGAGATCATGGCCTTGACTTTGTAGGCACTCAGGAGACAATGAAGAAGGACTTTTCCTCTAAATTCTTGAGGAAATTTGATCCTGGGGACAATTTCTGTTGGAAATGGGTACCTTCAGAAGGGAAATCTGGGGGCATCTTGCATGGTGTCAAAAATAATACCTTTGATATTAAGGATTGTGTTGCGGGCAAGTATGTCATGAAACTTGAGTTATGGGATAAATGCAAGAAAATAGATTGTTGTATCCTGGTGGTTTATGGCTCTGCGCATGAAGAGTTTAAGGTAGAATTTCTTACAGAGCTTTCAGCTATGTGTGGAGATATCTCATGCCCATATATTATAGGAGGAGACTTTAATATCCTGAGATTTGCTAACGAGAAAAATAAGAAATTCAAATTGGGTCATTCCTCTACCCTTCTCAACTCCATTATCAATACCTTCTCCTTGCGAGAGGTATATATGAATGGCGGCCAATATACCTGGTCTAACAACCAACAAAAGCCAACCCTAGAAAAACTGGACAGGGTCCTTATGTCCAATTCTTGGGAATGTTTATTTCCTTTTACTTTTGTGAGGAAGCTAGTGAGAGAGATCTCAGATCATTGCCCTCTGATTCTAAATATTGAAGATAATGTCCCCATTCTTACTAAAAAGAGAGAATTCAAATTTGAATTAAATTGGTTGCAGATACCTGACTTCTTACCTCTTGTGGCCAAAATCTGGTTGAAACCTGTGTACTCTAGGAATCCTATTGACATTATGAATATCAAATTGAAGAGATTCAAGAAATACTTTAAAGGCTGGGGATCGAATAATTTTGGTAAGGCTAGAAAAAGAAGAAAGTGGCTGAGAGAGGAGCTGGAACACCTCGAGAGACTGGAAGAGACGGATACTTTAACCCCTGAGCTATATTGCAAAAAAGTTGAGCTTTCGGTTGAGTTAAATAACCTCTTAATAGAAGAGGAAGTGTCCTGGTTGCAAAAATCCCATGATAACTGGTTGCTTAAGGGAGATTGCAATTCTGAATACTTTTACAGGACTGTGAATGGTAGAAGAAGAAGAAATACAATATTTTCTCTTAGCTGTGGGGATGTGGTAATAGAAGGGAACAAAAACTTGCTTAAACATGCCACTGATTTCTACAAGGAACTCTTTGGCCCTGCACCTAGAAACTTGTGCGAAATAGACAATAATATGTGGAAAGCGCATAAAAAATTGACTGATATTGATAATTTTATACTTATGAGACCTTTCTCGGACACTGAGATTAAGAATGCCCTCTTCTCTATGAAACACAACAAAGCCCCCGGCCCCGATAATATTCCAATTGAATTCTTTCAATTTTGTTGGGATATTGTGAAAAAAGATGTGATGTTGCTTTTTGAGTGGTTCTACGAGAATAAACTTGATGTGGAGAGACTTAACTATGGTATTATTACATTGCTTCCCAAGGTGGTTGGGGCTGATAAAATTCAACAATTCAGACCTATTTGCTTGCTTCGTTGCGTGTATAAGCTCATCACCAAAGTGCTTACTATTAGGCTAGAACCTTTTGTTGACATGCTGTTTAGTAGGCATCAAAACGCATTCATAAAAAAGAGAGATGTCATGGATGGTATTATGTCACTCCATGAAATTTTGCATCATTCCTATGCTTGGAAAAAGACTGGGATTGTGCTTAAGCTCAACTTCGAGAAAGCATATGAAAATGTAAACTGGGATTTTCTGTTAGAGTGTCATAAAAAACAGATTTTAACCCCCAATGGATTGAATGGGTTAAAAAAAATTGGTGGGGGGCACTGTCAGCGTGAAGCTGAATGATGAGGTGGGAGAATATTTTCAAAGTGCCAAAGGGGTGAGACAGGGTGACCCCTTCTCCCCCTTCCTGTTTAATTTGGCTGCTGACTGCCTAACTAAGATGGTACTTAAGGCTCAGGAAAATGGCCTTTTCACTGGCCTGGCGGCCGACTTGGTCGCACATGGGGTGGCCATATTGCAGTATGCAGACGACACAATTTTATATTTTGAAGATAACCCGAGAAATGCTCTAAATATCAAACTGTTGTTGTATCTTTTTGAAATCATGTCAGGGTTGAAAATCAACTTTTTGAAAAGTGAAATATTTTCGGTTTGTGCTGATGATGAAACAATGAGAAATTATGCTGAGATGTTTAACTGTGAAATAGGGACTTTCCCTATTAAATATCTGGGTATGCCTGTCAGCTATGCTGGCCTTAAGGGAAGTGATTGGCTTTTTGTCGATGACAAATTCATTAACCATGTTGAAACCTGGATTAGTGAAACACTATCTAGTGGAGGCTGGCTCATTAAAGTTAATGCTGTTCTGTCGCACATACCATCTTATTACATGTCCATGTTCCTGTTAAGTAAGTCTACTCTGGAGAGATGGGACAAATCTAGGAGAAAATTCTTTTGGCACCGCAATGGAAAAAAAAGGGGTTACCATATGGTAAAATGGACCCGTGTATGCAGATCCAAAATGAAAGGGGGACTTGGGGTGAAAGACTTGAGAAAACGGAATATAAGTCTACTAACGAAATGGTGGTGGAAACTAGAAAAAAAGAGGGACTGTGGCAAGATATTGTGAAGGCTAAGTACCTTAAAAAAATCCTCAGTGGCTATGGCTAAGCAGAGAGCTAGTGATTCCCCATATTGGAAAGCCCTGATGAAAGTCAAAGAATATTACATGGCTGGTAGAGGAATCCAATTGAAAAAAGGAAATATAGCTAGCCTTTGGCTAGATGACCTGGGTGATAATTTTATCTTAAAAGACAAATATCCTGATCTGTTTGATATTTGTGTGGATCAAAACTGTACTGTGGACAAAATGAATAGTATGAATCCTATTTCTTCTTTTAGAAGAAGGCTATCTAATGAACTGCTATAGAAATGGGAAGAAATGAGGAGATATGTGCTGAAACTTATAAAAAAGGAAGGGGGGGATGAGGTCTACTGGAAGCTTGATAGCTCCAAAGAGTATACAACGAAATCAATGTATCGATGGTTGGAAAGAAACCTTGCTGGGTCTTGTTATAAATGGATATGGGGGGCAAAAATCCCTTTAAAACTACAAATCTTTATGTGGCAACCCTGCCAGGACTCTATTCTAACAAGGGATAACTTGAAAAAGAGACAATGGCATGGGGATCCCCGGTGTTCATTTTGTGAACAGCCGGAATCTGCCCAGCACCTGATGTTTCTGTGTCCAGTATCCAGGGTGGTATGGAGAACTGTTGGAGCTATGCTCGGAACAAGTTGTTGTCCAAATTCTATGTGGCAATTCTATGCATGGATACATGCTTTCCTCCCTGGTTTTAGTGAGCTATACACTGTTGGTTTGACGGCAATTTGTTGGGCAATTTGGTTGGCTCGAAATCGTGCCACCTTCGAGAAAAAATGGATCAATACCCCGTTTGAAATTGTATTTATGGCTTTTGCGTTTCTTAAATACTGGGCAGGTCTGCAGAAACCTGGGATGGTAGAGGTGACCAAGAAAGGGGCAGAGATGCTAAAGGAGAACGCATCGCAGATGCTGCTACTGTGCGGACCGCCAATGCCAGAAGCAAATGACCACGCCGATGGAGGAGAGGAGTGGGAGAAGTGGTGACCTGGCTGGTTGCTGATCCTGGAGAAGCTTGCGGAAGAGTTGGAGCTGTTGGTGAGGTGCTTTTGGTGGCTAAGTTCTGATAGACTTGTGGTCCGTAGAGATCTTGCTCTGTTGTTTTTGGTTTATGCTGTACTGTGAGGTTGTTATGCGGTACTTTGTGGTCTTAGGATAGTCTGTAAGTGCGGTTTTGGATGATGTTCCAGGTTTTCGCCCCATAGTCTGTGTTCCTGATGACAGGCGCAGACGGTGGGTTTCCTGGCATTGTCCCGGACTCGCTTCTTTCCTTTCCCTAGCCCTTCTTTCTCTGGTTCGAAAAACGATGTATTTCCGTTATGCCTATAATGGAAAGGGGAGAAGCCCGGTTCGAAAAAAAGATGAGCTGCTGATATATGTAGCCTAAGATAAGCCCAGAACACATGCTCCATCGCTAGGCGACAATGTGCTTGGCTAGCAGACATAGAATCCTCGTTCTCATAGTTCATAGTAGGACTTATTGCAATAAAAATGTGATGGGTGTGGCCAGCTGCAAGAGAGCACGAGTATTACCGGCTATGTTGGCGGACACATGGCAACTGTTTGACCAATTTTGGGTGTTGATTTAGCCAACACCTATCTCGTGGGCAAGTGCCATATCACGGGTGAATGATTTTTACCAGCGTGATTTATTTCTATAGACCTGCACTAGTTTTGATGATAGAACTGCTGTAAGAAAATTGGGAAAGAAGAGACGGCTATGCTTTGAGATCTATGTGGTTAGGTGGCATTTTCTGGACTGGGTATCTCTTGATGAGAGGGATGACCCCGTTGTATATGATTTTTTCCCATGCCATTGGAGCACGAGGGCTCACGGTCGGCAGAGGGCAAGTCTCCATCGTGCCACAATATTGAAGACGAAGAGATCAAACCTTCCTGATGGTGGTTAAGAGAAGAGGATGGTTATCTACAATATTAGAGTTAAGTGGTTGACTATGATCCCACCTGTGATATTAGCTGTTCCTTACCGAACTGATGGCACTTTCAAATTTTCCATTGGTTGTTGGTTTTCACGAGATACTTCAATAAACTATCTGGTAGGATGTGCTGCACAACATTCAATCATGCAAACTATTAATTGTGCAGGTGGGTGCATATATATTACTCGTCCATCTTCACCCGAGGAGGCAACTTAGTAGTGGACCTTGGCTATCATCGACAATAGGAGGCCCTGGCCTATTTAGAAATATCTCATGCAATTCATAAATAAAAGGTTGCTTTCCTTCTTCATAAGCCGAGCCATATACAATGGTAATTGCAATGACCAAGTTATTATGTTAGTTTTTAACTATTATAGTAATATTTCTAAAACAAATACTATTCTAGTAACAAAGAAGGTTTGATCTCCCAGCTAATTGTTTCTAGCACATAAATATTCACTCCAACCAAAATGACACATTATATTCCTAGGGATCTGCGGGTTATGCTGGATGGAGAGGTGTTTTGCTTTGTTCACTGTATACTCGTTCATGTCAATTCTTGTGCTTTGTCTTTTCTAAGAACGATGGCTCAAGGAGAGTCCGACTCTGAATTAACAAATCCATCAACCAGCCAAGATTGCATCGAACAAACATAGGAACCAAAGGAAAAAGAAACAACAAGAAGATGCATGGTGTTGTGTAAAAAGCTATCAGGCTACGACAAACTACTAGCAAAGATATGAAAACTAAAGCACGAATGCAGCTAGAAGCCAGAGAAGCCCTCCGAAGTGAGCAGAGAACAACGCAGGACACCAACACAAGCTGGAGGAGCGCCGTTGTCAGCTCCATGTGCTCTAGGCATCCATGTCGACCTCCTCCACCTCAGACACATAGGACACCCCACGAACACTTCATATCTTTGCCTTTTTATTGTCCTTCTTTCAGAGCACCATCTTCCAGCAAAGCTGCCCATCGAGTTCAAGTTTGTCAAGGTAGCCATGCGCGCTTGAGTTTTGTGGTAATTGCACCAATTTGTTGGGCTCAATCTAATTTATCAAAGCTGGCCCTCCACGAAGATAGCTCCAACGTTCAAATTAAACCAACCGCGAAGACCTTCTATAACCAGGGAATCTGAATTTCCCACTGATTTTTAAATGAAAATAACAAAAAAATTACAAGATGCCAAAAGGACATGTTTTTTTTTTTGGGCTTGACCAAAGGACACGTCGAAGGGAAAGAAAACAACCCGCTCAAATTTACAAGAGTTCAATTGAAGTCCGAGACATGGTAGCCTCACCTGCCCATTTTGTCAGTTAGGCGATCGATCATGGACCGTTTCCAGAGTAGATCCAGTTCAGTGGGAAATTCAGATGACCGATTCATGGACGTATATATTGGTTGACCCGGTGGCGGCCCTGTCGGAGAAGCCGGCGCCGCGGCTGACGCGGCTTCTGGTGAATGTCACGGAGGAGCGGATCCTGTGGTCGGTGCACGTGCTGCTGGCCGCCGACGCTACCGTGGCCGACCTCGCGCGTGCCGCCATCGCCGCCTATGCCGCCGAAGGACGCAGGTCGGCGCTCCCCGCCGATGACGGCGCCAGCGACGCGGCCGCACGGTTCAAGCTGCACCTCTCCAAGTACGCCCTCGATGGTACGTATACGTAACAAGCCGTCTGTGATGTATTCCATTGATCCATTGATTGGTTCTCGAGTTCAACTTCGACCTGCATCGATCACTGACGATAAGATACTGCGTGCAGCTCTCGCAACTTTTCCTCTGCTCCAACAGGAGGACGCAGGGATCAGATCATCACCTGCTTCTTCGCTCAGCCCGGCCATGTCTTGCTGTCTGAAAGAGTGAAAGTAGTGCTGTAAAAATGGTTGGAACTTGGAATCACTCAGAAGTCAGAACCTGACGCATATATGGACGATACATATACGTACTTTTCCGATAGTCCTACGAGCTCGAGATATGTACATGTCGCTGTATGTATGTATGCAATTGCAATGCCAGTGCAAAACAAATGCTGCTGCGAAAAAGATTAGAAGAAAATAGAGCACCTACGTGCCGGGTGCTTGAATTTTTTTTGGACTCCACTACAGTTGTCATGTCAGATTTTTGACAATGGCAATTCAAACGTTTTTTATGATAAATTATGTTCACCGACAATGGCAAGTTTGGTTGCCTAGCATGACAAATCCGTCTCAGTTCATTTTTTGGCCAAACAATTGTCGTGCTTTTAAACTAAAATTTGCCATCATCACGTCACTATAAATTGCCTTGAAAAACCTTATATTTGTCATGCCTAAAAATCTGGTGTCCTGTCCATTAAATTTTCATCCAAAGACATTAACAGAAGCTAGTACCGTTGGATTGACTGAAAGATTGTATTCATTTGGTCGATTTTATTCACGGTTGCAAAAACGAATCCTTTATAGCACTGTACTTCCATACTTTTAATGCGTCACAATGAATTGATGTCTCCAATTTAAAATTGGGTCTTTCGATTTGACAAGGTCAACAATTACCAAGGAGCTCCCTAGGTCAATTATTTTCATTCATTATGCTCATTAATTTTGATGATTTTCTATTGTATTGAGGTATTCAATTTTGGATTCGGTGCACGATTTTGACCAAGTCAACAATTTTCAAATCAATCGGGAGCGGCCGGCCTATAAAAACATATCAACCCCGCGCACTCTCTCACTACCAAGAAAAAAAGAAGTGTCGACATATATTATTGTAGCCTCAATATAGTACATGCAACCAACGACGCAAAAATATCCCAACATAAGTATGAGTTGATTAGCAGATAACATAAAATCGTACCACGAAAGGCCCACCGAAACACCGTATTATTATAAATAAGAATAAAACATACTCAATCATATCCCCCACTTTTGCCAAACCAAATACTCTCTCAGTTTCAATATATAAGGTGTATTTGTCTTTTGAAAGTGACTTTTCTTGCTGGGATCAGAGGCATCTTGCTGGGATCTGTAGCCAACCACTTATAACGTGACCAAGGTACCCAATTTGACATTGAGCAAAGGAACATTTGGATCGTTTAACTTTCCAGTGATGTTTACAAAGAAGTTTGAGATGCCGCTCAAAATTTTGATTGTGGATGGCTAAAACAAATGCCATAATCGTAAACTCGTATTTGCTTGTAGGTGTGAAAACCAGTTTTGTACTCTTCACCAGGGGCTAGATGTATCTGATGATAACCATCCCGTAGATCGAGCTTTGTAAACCAACTGGCGCCACACCGTTCTTCGATGACATGAATGGGAAAATTTCCCTTCTGAGTCATACCATTCAAATGACGACAGTCAATGACATGGCGCCAGGTGTGATCATTTTTCTTGACCACCAACAATGGATAAGAGAAAGGGCTATTGCTCAAACGAATAACACCACCGTCAAGAATTTCCTTAATTTGTATCTCCAATTTAGTTTTTAGAGATAGAGCAATCCTATAAGGCCTCATACAAACAGGAGTGGCACCGGGGACCAGGGGAATTGTATGATCATAATGACAGCGAAGTGGTAAACCAGTTGGTGCTGCAAAGATATGCTGAAATTTATCAAGAACGCTCTACATAGGCGGATCAAGTGAAGAGTTTCAGGTGTAAGTAAAAGACATATTTCCATAGTAGTAACTTAGGGCGGTTATGTCGCAGTACCCAGGTATCTCTTTTCCCTCATGAGAAAATTAATGCGAGTGATATTACGAATCCGCTGTCATGGGGCTGTGAGAGGCTAACCAATCAAGACCCACTATGCCATCATAGCTGCCCAAGGGAAATATATTGAAATCACTGAAAAATTTGTGACCTGAACGGGACCACCCACATTTAATAAGCTTACTGTGACAACCTACAGTATCCCTATTAGGTGTTATCACCAATATTATAGGCATGGTCACAACCCCTTGTATTTTGGAAGACACAGAGGAATGTAGGAGTGAGTGAGTGATGCAAAAATAAATGAGCAAGGTAAAATTAAGCCCTTGTAATTGAACTCTAAACTGCATGGTTTTTACTGACAAGTTTGTTTTTATCTTCAAGAGCAGCAGCCGAAATGGAGATGTTGTGAAACTCATGTTGTTGATTAGTGTCCTCCTTGTCAGATAGGTCATAATATCCGAGAAACTCCACCATTTCTTGCACAACATGCATTTGTACTTCTCGTTTACCCTAAAGATGTTTTCCCCAACGTTCACCACAAATGAAACAAAGACAGTTGGCCTTGCGATATGCTTTCAGAGCTCCCCATTTATCATGCCTGGTATCAGAGCTCCACATTTATCAAATGGTACTCAAGCATCTTATAAAGGAGTAGCATTTGTTGGACAAGAATCAATGCATAATTTAACTCCGTGTTACTAATCCAACAACCCCCCCCCCCCCCCCCCGCCCCCCGTGTGTGCACCCATATACGCTGCTCTGTGATCTTTACTCGACTTTACCTATGATTGGCACAGAAATATCTACATAAATGTACAGGAGGAAACATCTATTTCTAGAAGTATAATTTGAATGGGCTACAAATGAGAAGTGGGGAGGTGGGTTCTAGCTAGAGGGATGGAGAGACAATAGAAGGACAAAGTAAGCGTTGTGTGAAGAACATTATGGAATAAGAGGCACCGAGAATGAGAAGATGGATGGAAAAGATTGTGGAACATCGTGCTCTGATGGTAGCAGCACAAGAAGTTGTTCATCATAGTGCTACAATCAACTACATTCCTTTGAGCCTTTTACCGCAAGGGTACACTACCCTTCTAATTCCAACATTGCCATCTACAATATCAACAGTAGTAATGGTCTTGGTTAAATCATCATCCACTACCATAAAATTCAGTATTGGTGACCCATTTTGTAATAGTGTGTGTTGAACTAAGAGAAGCGTACTAGTGAATTTGCTATAGCTACTGGGCTCTTGACTTGATCTTGTAGGAACATGTAGAGTAGTGTACAAGGTGGACTTGGACGTTCTTTTCTCAGACAAGAATCCCATTCTTAGGCATTGAATTTATCTACCCACCATTGAAATCTACATTACCATTACTCTTATCTTCATGTCTTCTCACAAGGTTAAAATCAGCACAACTGATAGAAGGCCCTGACTTATTTAAAAGCATCTCATGTTCAGAAATAAAAGCTTACTTTCCTTCTTCAAAATGAGAGTCATATAATGTTTTAATCCGAATAACCAAGTCATACATTGGTCACAATAATTGTTTTTGTCTTCGCACTAATTATTTTTACCACACCAATTACGCCAACCAAAATGACACATTTTAAGCTTCCTAGCGATCTCAAGAGTTTGCTACATAGTGTTTTTGTTTTGTCAATTCTTCTGCTTTCTCTTGTGGGGCCCCCATGGACTCTCCATAACTTCTGCCATTTCTCGCATTTACTCAGAGTCCCATCTTCCGAAAAAATTACCCCATCGGCTTCAAGTTTATCGAAGGTAGCCATGTAGGCATTAATGCATTATGTTTGATGTACTTGCAGGACTTTTTTGCTCAATATAAATTATTGATGCCTGTCCTACACTTAGATAGCTCGAGCATTCAAACTAAACCAATAGTGAAGTTATTTTAAAACCAACCATTTGCATTTCTTACTGCTAGTCATCATCTCGTGCATCTACATGGGCTAGCTATTTCGTAAACCTTTATTTAATATTTATATATTTGTACAATTTATTACATGTGAACACTTAGAGAAATACATAAAAGCAAGTTTAGGATTATACTTGTGAAAAGTTACCTCCATTAACATAAAATATTTATACTTCTTTTGCAGTTAGCATCGTGGTGGCCAACATATGTATATAATAGGGTTCTAATGATCATAAGGGGATCTTCCATCTTAGCAGTTAATTTGTAGTAACTTTTAGATGGTTCATATGGTGAGCCCTTGTTGTCAAGTATAATGTTCTAACATGCAACATTAATTGTAGCTATTACGTACTCCGACGAACAGGTTGTGTTTAGAAGCCATCTAATACTTGCCATTTATAACAAAAGGAATTGGCATTATTGTTGAGAAATGAAAAAATGTGTCATAACATCAATGTAAATGCCAATAGACATTACAAACTAAATGTATGCCATCACTAACTACCAAGCATGTGCCCTTTCTCGAGCTTTCTTTATTGGGTTTCACAATTATTTGTATAGTTCTCGCACGTCTATATAAAACATGTAAATTTGACCAACTCAAGTCAAAGTAATCTGAATATAGATCAGTCGATCATTTATACAACTATGTAGTGGTTTCTCGCAAAAAAAAAAATAGTGCAATGGTTAACAATAAAATTTAAAAAAGAAAACGTAAAATTATATCCAACAAAAAACTATTTGGTCGGAGGCAAAAAAGTTGAAGGCTTACTATTGGTGTAGTCCATTGTAGTTGCAATTGGAAATGAACCAAGGTCATAAAAACTTGCGGAGTAAGTGAAAGAATCTCCATCGACCTTAATCAATTATGTTTTTTCATGAATGTAAGGCTTTGCAAAAAAAGATCTCCATCGACCTTGAATTATTACGTTTGTTCACGGATGTAACAACAGTTTCTTAGTCTAGACTTTGTCAAAATATTATTCCTTTCCTGGCATCATCTAACATAAAATGAATGTAATCCTACAAGGGGGAGTTCCATGACCTTAGGATGATCCACCTACAAAATAAACATATAAAACACTATGAATGTGATTCAAGGTAACTAGTATTACTGTCGCACTGGCACACTTGATGTATACCATGAGTCGCATTCTCTACGCGTCTAATTTCTCCATTGCAGGAAACACAACTCTATTTCCAGGTTTATTTATGTTATTTACTTTCAAGTGTTTTTACCGTTGTTACTACAAGCCTATCATCTTTGTCACTCTGGATTATTTGTCCACCAGGACAGCAAGGATGTTTGCAGAATCACATGCAGTTACTTCAAATAAGAATTGTGGCACGTTGTATGTGACAGAAGCACTAATATAAATACTCTTCGCTGCTCTTCGTTGGGACGATGTAACACCCTGGTTTTCGCTCCTGTTTTTTTTCCTTCGCGGGATTCGACTCCCGTCCTTTTTCTCGGTGTTATCGGATTTCTTTCACTCTTGGGTATATGAAGATGGTCATTTAGCTTTGCCTTCTATATCCAACCAGAGATTCTCGCCAGTCCAACCTTGCCACCCAAGATCTATTCTCGGGACTTTGCCATCGAAACCATGCCTTCTGAGCCACCGGAAGGGAAACCCTAATCCTTTCAGTTACAAAGGAACCCCAATTTCCTTTGATCTTCTGACTCCCAAACTTTTCCCAGTGATCATCCCACATCTATAAACCCTGGATATGCAAAAATATTGCCAAGTCATTTGCAATATTTTTCATTCATAATTAATTCCATTTTCGGGCAGTTAAAGGAATTAAATCCAGGAAAATATCTATCCATCTCCAAAGTTCATGAAAACTTGTGGAGATATTCTTTGTGATCATATTGAGCTCCCACAAAAATATTGGCCATAATTAAATAGGGGAAAATTCCTTTTCCTCTTTAATGCCAATATTGCATTTTAGGCAGTTTCTAAAGGAACTACCATTTTGGTACCAAGGAAAAATCCCAAATAAATTGTGGAGCTTCTCCTGTCCATATATTAATCATTTCCATCAAGAACCCAAGTTCAATAGTTCAAATTTTGAGCACAACATCAATTTGCAAATTCTGTCCAGTTGGGCAATATGCAAAGGAAGTGTTTTATTCATTGATCTATTTGAGCTGAAACTTTTCATGGTGGTTAACATTGCTAAATCACTCATGGAAACCAAAAATCAGCTCAATCCCTCTATCCATTCATCCACAGCAATTTTTCCTATGTTTCTGTCCAGCAGGAAGCACTGTGAAGGAAGTACCATTTTGGTGTACCCAAATGGTATGAAATTTTACCAGTACCTTCATACTCCTAAATCATTACTCTCCACAAATTTGAGCCAAATCCATCTAGCCATTTGATCCCAGCAAGCTCATCTCAATTCTGGCCAGATTGCCATGTTACAAAGGAAGTGCCACTTATCCTCATCCTGATGAGCTGCAAATTTGCAGAGAGGATCATGTTAGTGAGTGATCACTCTCAGCCAAAAACCAGAGTCTGTCTCCTGCTCAATCCCTCTCAGCTCACATCAAACAGTTTGCTGCCAGAATCTTCTTTTGCGAGCGCCTCCCACCTCAGAGCCACCTAGCCGGTTCCAGTTACTTCTCTTATCTATTTGAGTAGCAAGGGACCTACTGGACAAGCTTAGACAGGCAGAAGCCTTATGGAGCACGCCATGCACGTGGTGACCACGCAACGGTCACGCAGAAACGGCGCTCTGGGTACGGACTTCGTCGGCAGCTCACTACGGCCGTCCCCGGTTTGTCTGAGTGTGTCTAGTGGCTCCTCGGCGTCCATGCGGCCCTCTCCAGACCCTTCTCCCCTCCTCTCCCTTCCTCCTCGCGCCACGGCGATTCCCGCCACCATCCTGCCCCGTCCGTGACTTGCCGTCGTCGCGTTCCCCTCTATCTTCTTCCTCTTCCGAGCTCTCTCGAGCGCGTACGAGGTCACTCCACCCCTCCGCGAAGCTGCTCGTCGCCACAAACCACCAGCCACACCCCGAAAGCTCCAGTGCGCGGATAAGCTCGCCGCCGTGGCCGAGCTTATCCGGCGAACTCGCCAGGCTATAAATAGCCATCCCCGAGTTCTCCCGACCTCACCACCAGCCTCCCCAGCACCTCAGCTCTTCCTATCCTCGCCTGTGCCGAGCTCCTCAATGACGGCCGACGAACACTTCCGCGGGAGACCACACCGCCCTCGTCTCGGTCTTCCCCGGTTGCCGTGTCATGCACCGTCGGGTGCGTCTCGCCGCGCTGAGATCATCCATGGGCGGAGCGTCACCGGAGACCCCCTGTAGTGCCGGCAATCGCCATCGGGAGCCAGCCCTCCGGCCGGCCAGGCGCGTGCAGGAGGAGGGTGAAGACCCTGTGCGCGGGCCCACCTCGTCAGTGGGACAGCCCTCCCTCTGTTTTTTTAAAACGGCAGCGTGGGTGGGCCGGCCCATCATTAGCAGCAGCAGTGCGGCCCGGCCAGCTCGCAGGCTCCAGCAGTTTCGGCCTGTGCAGCCCATGTGCACAGTGCACTTTCCCTTTTACCACCGAAAATCAGCTAAGGACCCATTTGTGATTATTTTTCTTACAGATAAGTCCCTGTTGCCAAAACCCTTATATCTTGTTAACCGTGACTCCGATCCAGGTGAAACCAATGCTCACATCTTCGTCTCGTCGAGCCCGTTCTTTTGGCGTCACTTCCACAATGTGTTCGCACAGTGGAAATGACCACTTTGCCTTGCACTCATACAACCCCCTCCGAGAGAGATCGGTTTCCGGCGATCCGTTCCGCGAACTCTCTGCACTTCTTCCCGGAGTATTCTTCGACCCCAGGCAAGCAGACCATCTGATAGATGCCGTAAAGCATTGCTCTGTGTTGTTATTACGTGTTTAATTAATCATGTGCTTGTGCTAGAAATAATTAAACTCCTGCCATTTCGATATTGTCATTTACATTACCTGCTACTGCTCATCTTATCATTACACTAATGACTTGTCATGATATTATGTGGAGATAGGCGGTTATGTTTTTATCATGCTTAGCTATTGCCATCTCAAGTTATTGTGATAAACAATCATGCTTGTTAAATACTTGCTAAGGCTAAACCTAGTCGGTTGATCTAGAGTCACCTGTGCGGGCTTATCCGTGCAACCACATTTGCCGGTATGGGACGGCCTTGACTAGGTCTGATCGCGTGCTCTTTCACCAATACCTCCAGACAGGGAAGGTTATGCGCGCGTGCTACCCTGGCCCGGTAGGCGGCGATAACCTTGTGAGCCCAGTTGATTGTTTAACCCGGGAGTCCCCGTTTGGGACAGTTTGTGTGGCCACGACGGTGGCATGTGTCACGAGGTGACACAAGGGCCACCCAGGGCAGGACTCAGGGGGAGGATGAATGCTGGTGGTACGATGGGAGAGTCACGGGTCAGGCGGGTTTCGTTGGAGCAACGCTGGTCCACCCGAATGGGATCACGAGGCCAGGTGCCCCATGGTGTGGGTAAAGTGCGCAACCTCTGCAGAGTGTAAAATCTATTCGAATAGCCGCATCCACGGTATTGGACAGTCCATCCAGGCCTCACTAGGTGGTCAACCGTAGCAATGATAATAGTGATGGAAGAACTCGTCCTATGATCAAAAGTACTCGATGACTCGTAAGAGAGTAAGCTAGATCTGGTTAAGAGTTGGATTGAATCCTGAGAATGTTCGGAGTATGGATTATTTACTTGCCATGCTTTACTTTACTCTAGTAGTATCACACTAGATAATCCTGTTACAACATGCTAATTAATATTGCTAGATAAACTTGTTAAGACATGATAATTAACATTGCTCTAATAATAAATACATGCTTGAATGCCATGGATTGCATTGCTTGGTGTATATGTTAGTTTGGTTTGCTTGCGAGTACATTCAAAAGTACTCAGCGGCCTTTAACATGGCCAGGTTCATATAAGGATCCGTCGTCCGCCGTCGAGGAGCTGGAGTGTTCGCAAGCTAGGAGAGTAACCCAGTCAGATCCCTGTGGATTGGAGCCGCACCAAGACCATGCTGCCTTAGATAGAGCTTTTCCGCTGCCATCACTCTTGTAATATATCCTGTAAGACTGATATATCCTTTAATAGAAATGCCTGTGTTCATGATACTTGTCGTAAACGCGCATGCCAGAGTGATTTCCTGGGCTGGTTTGCGTGGCGACCGCCTGGCTACAGTGGTAATCAGGCGGGGCGCCACAACGGATGGTATCAGAGCAGCCAGGCTGACTATAGGTTACCCTAGCCAGACTTCAGTGTCTTCTGTTCAGTAGAAAGCCCAGATGGATTTCAGCCATCTTTGCCACCTGGCATGGCTACTATTGATCATAAGGCAACCCCATAGGTTTTGGCTCCATCTGACCCCAACTCTCGTGGCCCTTGCCTCCGGTGTGAAACGCTCGCACCGAGCAACGACCTGTGAGCCCTGAAACCCCTAGGTAAACCAGATATCCTTACCCTGCTTGCTAACCATGGCATTCCTCTTCTTACTCTAGTTTCCTTTGGGAAACATTTATAAATTCTATCTCTCCTCGACAACCTTCGGAACGTTGACTAAGCCACTTTGGCTATGGTCCTGCGTCGAGTGTGATGCTCCCTAAGGAAGTAGTAGGAGCTTGACACCAGTGCTACCAGGAGCATTGTGTGGTTTCGCTTCTAAATCCTTAGAGGTGCATCGAGTGCGCTATACTAGTTATACTAGTGGATCCTTGGCCACATGTGTAAGGTCCGCAAAAATTTGAGCTTTATTTGCTTTTGGGTTTTTCGCGGTTCTTGTTTCTTTTGTCGATTCCGTTTCTTCTCTCCGACTGGATCCATCCGCAAGTGCCATCAAGAAGACCAGCATACAACTTGGATAATACCCAATAATCCAGATTCAACAAAAGTCAAGCCATGCCAACTGCCTGATATTCAGAATAACAACTTCAGATTTGTCAAGAACGAAGAATGGGTCAGAAGCAAAATATGTGTGCAACAGACAAGGTCCGAATATACCTGAGAGAGTTTACCTCAGAATAGATCACGCTTGAGGAACAGTCGGATGAGTTACCAAGAATAAACATCAGTAAGGACAAATTATTCCGTCCGCGATACAGGGATTATTTCAGTCAGTAAAGTGAACCCTGAGTCTTCTCTCAAGGGACCCAAGAATCATTTATTACCCACAGAAGACATATTTCAAGAATGTGAAGGTGCCGAGAGCAACAACAAAAGTCCGGTACGTCGGTACAAATTTCAAAGCATATTTTGAAGTTCACCGGTACAAATACAAAGTTTTCTGGGTACTGTGAACAAGGTCTGCAAGGAATATGGATAAGTTTGCGGTTGCCAGAATCAATGAGAACTTCACATGCTTGGAAGCTCAGCTGAACCAAATGGAATTATCTGTCAACTGCTTATTATCGGCAACACTTGGGTTGAATGCAAAGGGTATTCTGAATTAATTAACAACATGAAGTCTGCACCAGTTGTGCAACCGTTACAGCAACAATGATCAGACCAACAGAAGACAAGCGATGCGCGCGACCATTGGAATATCTTCAGTCAAGGTATGGCCTATATCAAGTTTTGGCTCTGCTATGGGTAAAATTCCGGATACTTCGGAAGGAAGCCAGAATCGGCCATAGATCCGACAGCGTACGCAGTGAAAGGCTTCTGGTGTAAGGTACCCAGCTTTCCCCCGCAAGCTATCGAGAAGAGCTTACGATACCAGACTACCAATCTTCCTCGGTACGCCACTCGGTGAGAGATCCTTCTGGAACACAGCACTCCCATCTTCCACAGCAGGCTACCACGGAGGACTTCCGGCATAAAGAACCTGACCTTCCGTGGCAAGCCACATGAAGGAAAAGTTCTGAGGTACGATACCCAGCCTTCTTCAGCACACTACTTTGGCAGAAGCTTCGAGCATAAGGAATTCAACCTTCTTCAACACGCCATCGTGCCTACAACAAGCGTGTTAGAAGCAAGAACTAGTCTGTACACACATTCGCCTCAGAACCCAGTGGTTATGAAAGGATTTATCCTACACCTGCATATGTTGTGAGCATGCAGTCTAGTGGATCAGTTCATGCGAGCCACTCGTACACGGGAATGACTGTGTTCAGAGGAACATTGGTCCCATGTTTAAAAGAAGAATATGAGCACATCAACCCCTGCGAGGTATGCAAGAGTAAGTTGTGAGAACAAGCCCGACAAGCCGGGAAAACAATCAAGGAGCCGTGTTGACAGGTCATTACAGGTCCATCAAAGGAGTCCACAAGCACAAAGAAGTTGTGGACAAACAACCTCCGTGACGGTCAACAAGATACAGCTTCACGAACAGGGTGGTATTACCAACCCTTGTCAGACTCTTGCATATGCGGCCACATCAATGCCCTACCTGCGGCTACAAACGAGCTTGCCGCACTCCTCATGAATATGGGCTACCAACCAAGGTAAAAGGCTATGCTCCGAAAGATACACCAGATGATAGCAATACTATGCTTAGCTCAGTGGTCACATCAAGGACTACAGAGGCTATATATATGACAGAGCCATCTCCACGAGCGATAGAGTTTGAAACAAGACATTCAGATAGAATGGCTCAAAGCACGTCAGCACCCACAGCTCAGAGACATCATGACATCATTGGAATAAGAGATTACTATCTATAATTACTTTGTGATCATGTCTGACATTTCAGTTAGGGATGCGACAGTAATAACCTGGTCATACTGGATTATGGATCACCTAAGGACAAAGTCAGAATGCCGAAGACAAAAGGAAACATCAGTATGGAACCCACAGCCAGACTGAGCATTCTGACACGGCAAAAGAAAGTCATCCCACCCACTCAAGACCATACGAACACGTGAGCCTGGTACCAGGGAAAGGATGTCTTGCTCACGACAGTCAGAGTACGAAGCATCGCAATAAAACCCGAAGCAGATACTTCCAGGCCCTTGGAAATCGAGTTGTCTGTTGGTAATACCCGCTACCCCACCCAGCAATACCACTACCAGGACAAAAGGTACACCTGACAGGAAAGAGAAGGATTCAAGGAAACTGTGTGAAAAGACAACACATGGTCCATCAGAAGAGGCAGTTAAAAGGTCAGTGAACCAGCGAAGACAGGGCAACTGATGGATCCAAGTCGCGCGCAGGTAAGTCCCCCTTCCCCGGGAGGTAAGCCTAGAAATCTCGAGGACGAGATTTTCTTAAGGGTGGTAGGTTTGTAACACCCTGGTTTTCGCTCCTGTTTTTTTTCCTTCGCGGGATTCGACTCCCGTCCTTTTTCTCGATGTTATCGGCTTTCTTTCACTCTTGGGTATATGAAGATGGTCATTTAGCTTTGCCTTCTCTATCCCACCAGAGATTCTCGCCAGTCCAACCTTGCCACCCAAGATCTATTCTCGGGACTTTGCCATCGAAACCATGCCTTCTGAGTCACCGGAAGGGAAACCCTAATCCTTTCAGTTACAAAGGAACCCTAATTTCCTTTGATCTTCTGACTCCCAAACTTTTCCCAGTGATCATCCCACATCTATAAACCCTGGATATGCAAAAATATTGCCAAGTCATTTGCAATATTTTTCATTCATTCATAATTCCTTTTTCTGGCAGTTAAAGGAATTAAATCCAGGAAAATATCTATCCATCTCCAAAGTTAATGAAAACTTGTGGAGATATTCTTTGTCATCATATTGAGCTCCCACAAAAATATTGGCCATAATTAAATAGGGGAAATTGCCTTTTCCTATTTAATGCCAATATTGTATTTTGGGCAGTTTCTAAAGGAACTACCATTTTAGTAGCCAGGAAAAATCCCAAATAATTGTGGAGCTTCTCCTATCCATATATTCATCATTTCCATCAAGAACCTAAGTTCCATAGTTCAAATTTTGAGCACAGCATCAATTTGCAAATTCTGTCTAGTTGGGCAATTTGCAAAGGAAGTGCTTAATTCATTGATCTATTTGAGCTGAAACTTTTCATGGTGGTTAACTTTGCTAAATCACTCATGGAAACCAAAAATCAGCTCAATCCCTCTATCCATTCAGCCACAGCAAGTTTTCCCAAGTTTCTGTCCAGCAGGAAGCACTGTGAAGGAAGTATCATTTTGGTGTACCCAAATGGTATGAAATTTTACCAGTGCCTTCATTCTCCTAAATCATTACTCTCCACCAAATTTCAGCCAAATTTGTCGAGCCATTTGATCCCAGCAAGCTCATCTCAATTCTGGCCAGATTGCCATGTTACAAAGGAAGTGCCACTTATCCTCATCCCAATGAGCTGCAAATTTGCATAGAGGATCATCTTAGTGAGTGATCACTTTCAGCCAAAAACCAGAGTTTGTCTCCTGCTCAATCCCTCTCAGCTCACATCAAACAGTTTGCTGCCAGAATCTTCTTTTGCGAGCGCCTCCCACCTCAGAGCCACCTAGCCGGTTCCAGTTACTTCTCTTATCTATTTGAGCAGCAAGGGACCCACTGGACAAGCTTAGACAGGCAAATGGTGACCACGCAACGGTCACGCAGAAACGGCGCTCTGGGTATGGACTTCGTCGGGCAGCTCACTCCGGCCGTCCCCGGTTTGTCTGAGTGTGTCCGGTGGCTCCTCGGCGTCCATGCGGCCCTCTCCAGACCCTTCTCCCCTCCTCTCCCTTCCTCCTCGCGCCACGGCGAGTCCAGCCACCTTCCTGTCCCGCCCGTGACTCGCCGTCGTCGCGTTCCCCTATGTCTTCTTCCTCTTCCTAGCTCTCTCGAGCGCGCACGAGGTCTCTCCACCCCTCTGCAAAGCTGCTCGTCGCCACAAACCGCCAGCCACGCCCCCAAGCTCCAGTGCGCGAATAAGCTCGCCGCCGTGGCCGAGCTTATCCGACGAGCTCGCCGGGCAATAAATAGCCATCCCCGAGTTCTCCAGACCTCACCACCAGCCTCCCTAGCACCTCAGCTCTTCCTATCCTCGCCTGTGCCGAGCTCCTCAACGACGGCTGATGACCACTTCCGTGGGAGACCACACCGCCCTCGTCTCGGTCTTCCCCGGTTGCCGTGTCATGCACCGTCGGGTGCGTCTCGCCGCGTTGAGCTCATCCATGGGTGGAGCGTCACCGGAGACCCCCTGTAGCATCGGCAATCGCCATTGGGAGCCAGCCCTCCGGCCGGCCAGGCGCGTGCAGGAGGAGGGTGAAGACCCTGTGCGCGGGCCCGACTCATCAGTGGGACAGCTCTCCCTCCGTTTTTTTTAAAAACGACAGCGTGGGTGGGCCGGCCCATCATTAGCAGCAGCAGTGCGGCCCGGCCAGCTCGCAGGCTCCAGCAGTTTCGGCCTGTGCAGCCCATGTGCACAGTGCACTTTCTCTTTTTCCACCGAAAATCAGCTAAGGACCCATTTGTGATTATTTTTCTTACAGATAAGTCCCTGTTGCCAAAACCCTTATATCTTGTTAACCGTGACTCCGATCCAGGTGAAACCAACGCTCACATCTTCGTCTCGTCGAGCCCATTCTTTTGGCATCACTTCCACAATGTGTTCGCACAGTGGAAATGACCACTTTGCCTTGCACTCATACAACCCCCTCCGAGAGAGAACGGTTTCCGGCGATCCGTTCCGCGGACTCTCCGCACTTCTTCCCGGAGTATTCTTCGACCCCAGGCAAGCCGACCATCTGATATATGCCCTAAAGCATTGCTCTGTGTTGTTCTTGCGTGTTTAATTAATCATGTGCTTGTGCTAGAAATAATTAAACTCCTGCCATTTCGATATTGTCAGTTACATTACCTGCTACTGCTCATCTTATCATTACACTAATGACTTGTCGTGATATTATGTGGAGATAGGTGGTTATGTTTTTACCATGCTTAGCTACTGCCGTCTCTAGTTATTGTGATAAACAACCATGCTTGTTAAATACTTGCTAAGGCTAAACCTAGTCGGTTGATCTAGAGTCACCTGTCCGGGCTTATCCGTGCAGCCATATTTGCTGGTATGGGGCGGCCTTGACTTGGTCTGATCGCGTGCTCTTTCACCGGTACCTCCAGACAGGGAAGGTTATGCGCTTGCTACCCTGGCCCGGTAGGCGGCGATAACCTTGTGAGCCCAGTTGATTGTTTAACCCGGGAGTACCCGTTTGGGACAGTTTGTGTGGCCACGACGGTGGCAGGTGTCACGAGGTGACACAGGGGCCACCCAGGGCAGGACTCCGGGGGAGGATGAATGCCGGTGGTACGATGGGAGAGTCACGGGTCAGGCGGGTTTCGTTGGAGCTACGCTGGTCCATCCGAATGGGATCACGAGGCCAGGTGCCCCATTGTGTGGGTAAAGTGCGCAACCTCTGCAGAGTGTAAAATCTATTCGAATAGCCGCGTCCACGGTATTGGACTGTCCGTCCAGGCCTCACTAGGTGGTCAACCGTAGCAATGATAATAATGATGGAAGAACTGGTCCTATGATCAGAAGTACTCGATGACTCGTGAGTATTCCGAGGGTTGTGGGACAACCCGTAAGAGAGTAAGCTGGATCTGGTTAAGAGTTGGATTGAATCCTGAGAATGTTCGGAGTATGGATTATTTACTTGCCATGCTTTACTTTACTCTAGTAGTATCACACTGGATAATCCTGTTACAACATGCTAATTAATATTGCTAGATAAACTTGTTATGACATGATAATTAACATCGCTCTAATAATAAATACATGCTTGAATGCCATGGATTGCATTGCTTGGTGTATATGTTAGTTTGGTTTGCTTGCGAGCACATTCAAAAGTACTCAGCGGCCTTTAACATGGCCAGGTTCACATAAGGATCCGTCGTCCGCCGTCGAGGAGCCAGAGTGTTCGCGAGCTAGGAGAGTAACCCAGTCAGATCCCTGTGGATTGGAGCCGCACCAAGACCATGCTGCCTTAGATAGAGCTTTTCCGCTGCCATCACTCTTGTAATATATCCTGTAAGACTGATATATCCGAAAGTCATGATGTGATCCTGAGCACCAGTGATCCCGGATGAACAGTAAAATCCGAAAAAATAGTAAAAAAGATCAAAAAAATCTGAATTTTTTTGGCAAGAAACATTGATGTTTTTTCTACATGCGTTCAAATTTTTATGTTGAAATTACATTTGTGGAGGTGTGGGCAAAAAAAAACAAATTTGGTGTTCCAAAGTGCCTTCCTGGGCTGGTATATCCGGGATCACTGGTGCTCAGGATCACATACTCCGCGTCCTGATATATCCATTAATAGAAATGCCTGTGTTCATGATACTTGTTGTAAACGCGCATGCCAGAGTGATTTCCTGGGCTGGTATGCGTGGCGACCGTATGGCTACAATGGTAATCAGGCGGGGCGCCACAGACGATAACTAATTGGGATACTTCCGTGAAAGTGCTACATAACCGATGTGTCTTTCAGGCCATCAGAAGAGATTGCTCTGCTTTGAGATCTCTGTGGCCATGTGGCATCTTTTGGACTAGGTATCTCTTGATGAGAGGAACAAACTGATCATATACGATTATTTTACCATGCCATTGGACCGCGAGGGATCAAGATCGTCAGAGGGCAAGCCTCCATCGCACCACAACAATTCACTTGTGACCATGTTCTCAAGCTAGATCCAAGACACTGAACTGCAGCTGCAACCTGCATATATCGTACAAACCAGAATCATAATCAATCAGATTGACATAAAAAACACCACATAATCCTACATCACTAAACATGTAATCTACACTAGCATAATTTTTTTTAAAACCTATATAGTCAGGCTTTTGAGATAATTTATTCCCAATAATACACGGATTCCTATGTGGGGCAGTTATCCACCTAGCATTCCATTAGATGTATTTCATATGGAAACCTTTTCATAGGGTGTGCTTGCCTCATTTCTTCCTATCTACATGGATAAATCTAGTTCAGTCCTCCTTCTCTCTATGCATATCAAACACATGCTGTCAGGAGGAAGATCACATACATAATTTTCTACATTGACATGCTTCTCGGTTATCATCTACTATTCTCTAATCGTAACACCCACAGTGTTGGCCATACAAACTAAATATTCTAGGACAAAACCTAAAAAAGGTTAGGGTTCCTAAAAATAAAATCAAGGCACAGATAAGCTCATTCTAGTTTGGGTATATGCTCACAACAATCAATGAATAACATATAGTATCAAAAAATAGGAGGGGGAATAATTGGATTAGTATGACAATGGCTAGCACCATCAGGCTAGCATATTCTCTCCCTACATCCTCCAGTCAGATAATAGCATAAAACATCAAAGCACTACTGGTTAAAAATTAACTAAAAAACCAATCTTTCAAGGGCAAAGAGCACCACGGCCGATGTGTGGGAGAGGTGAAGATATGGAGCACCATCCCCCACTGCTTGACGACCCAGGGTGATGGCTACCCAGATCGATAAGAGAGAAACAGAGGCCTCTGTAGGAGTCCCTCCCACCACCATCCCTACAATCCACTCTTAGTTTCCTTTGAGATCTGGACAGAGGAATGTGGAAACCTGTGACAGAGCACACACGAGTGTAGGCAAAGCATAGTGCGGCCACATCTCTGCCACCATTTGGCGCAGATGAGATCCATTGGAGACCCATTGTGGGGCAGCTGTGGGGTGGGCCCGCCGATGTCGTCCGGGGAGGTGTTGGGGCCTGTGTTGAAGGGAACAAAGAAGGAATGTGACGGGTTGGCTGAGAGAAGAGAAGACGACGAGGAGGTTGGAGGAGAGGATGCAGCAACCAGGTGCTGGAGATTGAGAAGAGAAGGTTGATGGGGAGAGAAGCGAAAAGGAGCTGGAGAGGGGTGAGGTTCGAGGACAATAGGGTATTGGTAGATATGTTTACTACTTGGGCTGTCCGGATAACATTTTCGCATAGTAAAATTGAAGCAAAATTATTTAATATCCTGGACCCATTATCAAAGAGCCCGACATACCATCCCCGTGAACGTGCTCCGAACATGTCATATGAATTAACACCTAACCAAATGCCAACAACCAAAACCGTACAACAATATATTAGTTGGACGATACAAAAATGATAGCGCACAAGTCCTGTAAAATGGCGTCTTGGACATGTCAATGCCTAATTGTACTTATTTTGTACTCATCCAACAACACCACGTTTGCCCACCATATACTGTAGTGCTTGATCTTTACCCGGGTATACCCACGCTTGCAATAAAACTCTCTTCATATATGTATTACATGAAACACCCATTTCTACTATTATCATTTGTATAGTCCACAAATGATAACGGGAAGAGGGAGGGTGCTAGCTACTGGGTTGTAGAGACAAGAGAAGGACAAAGTAAGAGTGTATGAAGAACATTATGGAATAAGAGGCTCCGAGAATGGGAGGATAGGTCGAACACATTATGGAACATCGTGTTCTGATGGCAGTCCCACAGGTGCTCGTTGTTCTTCACAATGCTAGATTAAACTTGTCCCTTCGAGCCTTTTATCAGCAAGAATACCATCACTACCCTTCCAATTCTAACATTGCCATCTCCACCGCGAGGAGTAGTGACGGTCTAGATCAAATCGGCACCCACTACCACAAAATTGGCTACAAGTGCTCGCTTTTTCAGAAGTGTGTGTTGAACCAAGATAATCCCACTAGTGATTTAGCTATAGCTAGTAGGCTGTTACCTTGATCTTGCAGGAATGTAGTAGAGTTGCAGATAAGCAGGTAGACTTGCGGCTTGTATTCTCGGCACATCTCAGATGATATCATCTTACCACTACGCGTACTTTTTTCTCACAAGGTTAAAATGACCACCAACAATTGGAGGCCCTGACCTATTTAGAAACATCTCATGTTATTCAGAATAGAAGGTTGCTTTCCTTCTTCATTAGGGGAGCCATATACAGTTGTAACCGCAATGATCAAATCAATCCGTTTGTTTTTAACCATTCTAGTAACGAAGTAGGTTTCAATCTCCTAGCTAATTGTTTCTAACACATCAATATTCACTCCAACCAAAATACCACATTTTAGTCTTCATAGGGATCTCCAGGTTTTGGTAGATGGAGAGGTCGTTTGTTGTGTCCATTGTTTACTTGTTCATGTCAATTCCTCTTCTTTGTCTTGTGGGGCCTTTAACGGACTGTATGTATCTTCGGATTTTAATTGTCCTCCTTCCACAACACCATCTTCCAGCACAGGTATCCCATTGAGTTCAAGTTTGTCAAGGTAGCCATGTGGGGATTATATTTTATTGTAATTTCTCAAGTTTGTTTGGCTCAATCTAACTTATCAAATCTGTCCTGCATGAAGAGAACTCCAACTTTCAAATTAAACCAACTCTAAAGTTCTTTTATAAGAGGCCTCTGCATTTCCCACTGATTTTGCAACCAAAATAACAAACTTCTGACAAGATAGCGAAATGATGCGAGGAAAGGAAGAAAACAAATTTGTGCAGGATACAAGCTAGAGTGAGATTGCATTCTTCTTACGGTCTTTCATGAATATTGCCTTAACGATACACCATCTCAAGTTACCCTCAAGCTTGACCGCACTCGGTTTACATGTCGATGAAGACAGTGGGGTCCACCAACCTACAAGCAATGTGCCGAGCTGCGCACAAAAGAGAACGAGGGTGGCGACATACTTGATCGGCAATTGTAGTGCTCGACATTGCTCGACGCGAGTTGCGAGTCCCTGACTTGGCTCTGAAATATTGCCGGAGAGGGCGCCGACTTTGCATTTTGGCAGAGCGAGCGCCAGCCCCCCTCCCTCCCCCCAGGTTCACCGCGGCAGTGCGAGAAGATCATGGATGCATGGGTGCATGCATCCAGCTGAGACCATGGAGTCGAATACCCTTGGATCATCCAGCCTCGTTGAAGCGTACTCTATTAAGGTCGTCGGGGGCGGTGGCTGTGGTGGGAAAGGGGAGACTGCGACGGAGGTGCAATGTCGCCATTCTTCGGTCGTCGGCACACACGGAGTTGGGGCGGCAAGCGTGGCGGCGGCTGCTGCTATGTGGGTGAGTTGCTCCGGCAAGATGCATCGAAATGAGAGAGACGAGCCAACCTACACCTAGTTGAGCGAGTCAAATGCGGAATGCCAGCGCACTGTAGAGTTATCCGCGCGAAAAGTCCCTCTCTCCTTAAGGTCTGTAGGGTTCCGCTGGCTGCTCTTTTGCTCTCATCAAGGTTCTGCTAGGGTCCCGCTTGCTGCTCTTTCGCTCTCGTCAAGGTTCTGCTAGGGTTCCACTACTTGCTCTTTTGCTCCTATCAAGGGTCAGCTAGGTTTTCGACAGTGGCAATTGTTGTAGAGAAGTCTTGTGGGGCTGATCTGGAGAATCTGGAATCAAGGACACATATTTAGATGATGTTCGTTCGACGAACAGTGCCCTGCGCCTGCAGGGACCATCCGCTGGTTAGAGATTGGTAGGGTCATACTTCCAAGGAATATGAAGATTTCCGGTTTTTAAAAACACGTGAAATTCTTGGGATTTTGCACAGGAAGTCAGGTTCATATCATCAGGGGATAATCTCTACACGATGCATTTTTCGTGTTTAGGAGATTGGAACAAGGTCACTGACGGGTGACCTTGGACCTTCTGTGGCAACCCTATGTTGATGGCTCCTTATGATGGTTTCACCAAGCCATCATCTACCATATTATTCACCTTCAGGATTTGGGTTCCTATTCAGGACTTGCATGATTGTTTTGAACCATTGTTGAAAGCATTGGCTAAAAAGTTAGGAAGTTCTACTCGCTGGATATTAGTGAATGTGATTCCTTAGGAACGACTACAGGGTCAGGGTAATTTTGGATGTCAGGCAGAAATTGAAGAATCATGTGTCTCGATCGTTAAAGATTAGCAGCGGCAAATTTTCAAGGCCAAGTATGAAAGGTTGCCGGATTGGTGTGCTGTTTGTGGTATGATAGGCCAATTGTACACATAACATGATGATGGGGTTCATCCGCATTCAAAATTGATTTTTCAGAGAGCTTCGAGCTGGGAACCGTGGCTCATATGGGGATCATGACCACCGAACAGTTTTGTTAGATGGTGTGGATGTTGGCAAAGACATGGGCGTTGATACAAGCAAGAATAAGTCTTTACCTTTTGATGTGGAAGAAGATCATAACAAGAAAAGGTCGGGCACCGGTTCAGGTGTTTACTCTGCGGGCCATCCACTAGGGTACAACTCAAAAAATGTAGACTTGATGCCCCCAGGGTTGGGCAGTGAGGTGCTTCCAAGCACTCATGGAGTACATGATTTGAAGAGATTTAGGCATGGTCAAACCGGCATTGATGCAATGAACATGACATTTTCAATGAGTTCCTTTGAGGAACGCCGTTAGGGTCCAATGAATCTTATAGGTTGGATTTGCCAAGGCGAGGGAACTCCCAGACAGTGTGTGAGCTTGTGACGTTTGCTAGGTCGCATTCCGGCCCACATGTTGTTTTTCTTTGTGAGACAAGGCCCAAATTAGAGAAGATGAGGAGGATTAGATCACGACTTGGTTTGAAGGGTTTTGATGGTGTAAATATATATGGCTTGAGTGGAGGGCTCACTCTTTTTTGGCACGAATCATGTGTAGTGGACATTCTGGATAAAGAAGATTGTTATATTGATGTGTTCGTACGGATACATACTAATGACGAGCAATGGAGACTGACTTTTGTTTACGGCGAGCCGAGGGTTGAGAACCATAATTTGATGTGGATTAATTGGTGATATTAATGAAGCATTATGGGACTTCGAGCATCTCTCCTATACTACAAGGTCGGAATCTCAAATGGTGGCATTCAGGGAAACGTTGGAAACTTGTGAGTTGGTCTATTTAGGCTTCTGTGGTGTATCTTTCATGTATAAAAACAAACGGGCTGATATTGCTAATGTAAGGGCTTGGATAGACAGAGCTACAACAACATACTCATGGCGCCATTTGTTTCCATTTTATTCCTTCACGCATATCGTCTCTCCTGGTTCGGATCATGTGGCCCTTGTACATAAAGGTGTTCCCGAACATCGCCATGCTGGGCGGAGGGCACGGCGGTATGAGGTCATCTGGGAACAGGCATCTTCTCTACTAGATGTTATCAAGGATGCGTGGGATTCAGTTGGTGCGATCGACAATCTGGAGAAGTTACAATCAACTCTTAGTAAAACCATGGCTACTCTTACAGTATGGAGTAATAAAAAGTTTGGCTATGTGGCTAGGGAATTAGCCAAGTCATGTTCTCAGGTCGAGGAGCTTATGAATATGAATGCTGACCGTGCGGATATTCATCGGATTATTGACAAGATGAATGAACTTATTAATCAAGAGGAGATGATGTGGATGCAAAGATCTAGAATCACATGGTCGAATGAAGGTAATAGAAATACAATTTTTTTTTGCAGAGTAAGGTGGTTTGGCGATCTCGTAAGAATAAAATTCGTGAGCTAACAGATAGCATTGGTGTGGTCCATTCAGATTTTGATATGATGGCATCATTGTCTAATGAGTATTTTGAAGGAAACATATGCGGACAATGACCGCATGTGTGCTCCCTTTACTGATGACGAAATTTCAAATTCCATAGTTCAAATAGGACCGTTGAAGGCACCGAGCCCGGATGGCTTTCCAGCCATATTCTTTTAGCGAAATTGGGGTACTCTCAAGGATAGTGTTATTGCTTCAGTCTGGGAATTTGTTAGGACATGGATTATGCCACAAGGGGTAAATTCTACCTCAATTGTTCTTATTCCTAAAATTCCTAACCCCTTTGGTTTGACTGATTATAGTGTAGAGCTCTTTTACGGTGATTGGCGAGTTACGACTTGTAATTTCGTGTAACTCCATCTCCAATTTTTTCTGACCGTTAGATCTGCGAAATTCATTTAGAGAATTATATTTTTGTAAAAAGGGTATAATGGTAAAGCTATAATCCCGTCGCTTCTTCCGATCCGTTCGTCACGTCACCGCACTTTCCTCGCATAGCCGCCGCCGCCCTTTCCGCCGTTCGTATCAAGCAATCGCGCGACGGCCCCGATCAAGGCAAGCACCACCAGTCCGCCTCCCTGGTGTCGCTCCTGCCGCCAGGGATCCGACCCTCTGCTGCGGCACGTCGAGTCCGCTGAAGCGTCCCCTGCCCACCGCCCCCTGCAGCGCCTCTCACCGTCGAGCTGCCGGTGAAGGCCAGCAACGCCGGCCACCAGTCTGTAGGCAGGCAGCGACCACCCCCAGCGCGGGTCAATCTGAATCAGTTTGCAGTATTAGCTCTGCTCTTTCTGAATCTTTTTTGCTTCGTTCAATGTCCTGCAATGTAACCGTCTTCTCATCTTATCCTTGTTTGTTGTATAACCCTTTCGGAAATACATAGTCACCACTCACCAGCCACTCTCACATACGTCCTCAAGGTAATATACTACTTGCTTTTGAGCATTACTGCATTAGCATTCTAGAACATTTTTGGGATCAATACCATTTACTACTTTGGTATACGGTTGGATGTCAACTTGACTTTTTTTAATGAAAAATAGATATGCATAACCATTCGAAAGGCCTCATTCCAGGGCATGAACTCTGAATAGAGAGTGAAATATGACAACAGTATGACAGCAAATAAGGCTACCTTAGCCGTGTTCTTGACTGTGAGGTTTAAATAATATGCAGAGGAGATACTCTGTAGTGCAAGGTGGAGACCACTGCAGCAAGCAAATGTTAATGATGGATAGCCCCCAAACATTATGGATTTAAACAAGAAAAGGTCCAATAATAAAAGGAAAAAATCAGACGCTGATATTCTAGAACAAGATGTTATGGAACATTCAGTATCTAATTCTTGTTTTCCGTTGTTCAACAATATTATTTTCATGCTTTTTTTTATAGCTAACAGATTTGCAATCTGAAATAGAGTCAGGAAGCAATTTATTTGGATGGCATAGCTTGTAGTAGCACACCTCAGGTATTTTAGTTTCTCATATTTTTTATTCGTAGTAAAAACTTCGTAATCCATGTCATTTTGTGACTTTATTTGGAGCTAGGATCATTTGACTTGGCCATAGCTACTAGCAACATAAATCTAACCCCAACAGTTGCAATACCATATGAAGGTTCATCGACAATGGTTATGCCTCCAATTATGGGAGAATATACAAGTATGCTGTTTCAAGTTCAGCAAGGATCGGCTGTAGTGTTCAGTCTTGCAGAATTACACTTTGATGTAATTGGAGGGCTCAAGAATACGATGGATCAGAATTAGACATGATTTATGTAATTGGAAGATGGTGGATGCAATATTTTTCTATGCACTTGGCAATGTAATAATTGAAAGGCACTCGAGCACTAGCGAGTAAACAAATCTATGTTTCTATCTTCTGTTTTTTCCCTAAAGTACTAGAACTGATACAGAGTTTTTATATATTTGCAATGTCCATGGATGTGTGCATGCACATTGCTGCTAGCTAATTCCCATGATTGATAGCTTCCAGAGTTTGTCTCGCACTACTATGCAAACGATACTTCTTCTTCTTGGACGAAAACTGGACGTTGATGAATCCAATGGCGTGCCACAGTTTTGCTCATATGCATAGACGGTTTGATTAGCAGTGTTCTGCATGAATCGGCCACCATATGTCGTCTGCATAGCAGCGCTCCTGTCAATCTTGCCTAAACTGACAGCAGCCTGATAATCTTTACTATTTGTCATTCTCAACAACCAATGCAGAACAGTAGTACAAAAAGATGTATGTTTTCATCGGACAGATTTTTTATTCATGATTCTAGTTGGAACATTATGATCACAAGATACAAATCACGCAGCCTTTACCATGCTTAACTTTCCAGAACTGAAACCTTGTATATTGATTTTATTGATATAAGGTCAGTTTACAACCACAGATATTCATATAATGAGAAGTTCATGTTACAAAACAAGAGAACTTGAAATTTCTGAACCTTCCACTTTCAGTCGATGATGGGCTGGCTCGCTGAAACAAAACAAAAGGCATGCAAGTATAACCTTGACTAGACTCGATCCTGAATATCTTGTACATCTATGAGTAGAAGCAAACTAAACTTCACCAGTTTCCTACTGAAAGCTTAAACTTATGTATGTCAGAGTGCCTGGTGAGTGCTGACCATGTATTTTCGGGTTATATACAGAAAATAAGGGTAAGATGAGAAGACAACATGTTGCACGACACTGAACAGAGCAAAAAGATTCAGATAAAGAGCAGAGCAAATACACAAAGATTCAGATTGAGCCACATGCTGTTGGTGGTGGTGTGTGTGTGTTTGGGGGGGGGGGGGGGGGGGGTTGGACGCTATCCACGGGCGCCACCGGCTGCTCGACAGAGAGCTGCAGGGGGCAGTGGGGCAGGGAGGCTTCGGGCGGGATCGGCGCGCCGCAGCGGAGGGTTTCCGTTTCCTGGCGCTGGGTTGGAACCCTCGCGTCAGGAGCGAGACCAGGGAGGCGGGCCGGTGGTTGCTTCCTAGATCGGGACCGACGCAGGATCGGTGAGAAGGGCGGCGGCGGCGGCCATGCGATGGGATTCATCTGCTTGGGGACAGGGACGGCTGAGGAAACTGTAGTAAGGAACGGAACATGACGATGTTGCCATGGGCAATTTTCGAAGGATGACGGATCTACCCTTCGAAAAACTAATTGGTCCCATCAAAATTTTGTACCGGTCCCACCGTCAGTGTAATTTTCCGTAATTTTTGTTTCGTAACTCCTCGTAACTTCTATTTTCTCACCGTCGGATTAGGGTGGATGGACGACTCCTAAAATTGCCAATCACCATAACAGTTGTATATAGTGTAATAAGTCTATGCAATGTCATACACAAAGTTATTTCTAAATACCTTGTCAATCGTTTACGCCCATTGCTTGATGATATTATTTCTTCAGAGCAGAGTGCTTTTATTCCTGGGAGGATGATTAGGGATAATGCCCTCATAGCGCTCGAATGCATTCATCATATTAAGCACGTGAAAGACCCAACAAAAAGATTTTGTGCTTACAAGCTAGATCTGCCTAAACCTTATGATAGGGTTGATTGGGTTTTCTTGGAATAGGTGATGCAAAAGTTGTGTTTCTCTCGCTGGTGATTGGACTGGGTAATATCGTGTGTCACATTAGTGAGATATTCTGTCAAATTAAATGGGACCCTCTTGGATTCATTTGCACCGTCGCGTGGGCTTCGGCAAGGCGACTATCTCTCTCTCTCTCTCTCTCTCTCTCTCTCTCTCTCTCTCTCTCTCTCTCTTCGTTCTTGTTCCCTTTTATAGCTGATGGTAGGAAGTTTCTATTGTGGTTCCTCAAGAGGTAGAAGAAAGGTGCACTGGGACGAGCATGGGAGGATTTGTTACAGCCGAAAGATAAAGGTGGTGCGTGTTTCAGGGACTTTCATATCTTTAATCAAGCCTTGCTAGCGAGACAGGCTCGGAGACTTATATCAAACCTTGGAGTCTTTGTGCACAAGTTCTTAAAGCTAGATATTATCCTGAAGGTAAACCAGATGATATGGCATTTACAAGCAATGTTGTCTTCCTGTGGCATACTATTAGTTATGGGTATAGGAACTGCTTAAAAGGCTTAGTTTGGAGAGTGGGTAATGGGAAGAGCATCCGAGTTTGGTGTGATAACTGGATCCCAAGACCGTTCTCTTATAAGCCTATCACAGTGCAAGGAAGATGTCGCATACGTTTTGTCTCTAAGGTACTGGATGTTAATGGAGCATGGAATATGGGGCTTCTCAATGAGTACTTCTTGCCGGCAGATGTGTCAGAGATCATCAAAATACGAGTGTCGTCGCAGCTCTGAAAAAGACATGCTGGCTTGGGGACCCGGTAAGTATTGGACTTTTTCTGTCAAAAGTGTTTACAATTTGGCTTTTGAGGAGGCACATGGAGGTTTGGCTACTGGTTCTAGTTCTTGGCCAAATGGATGTCAGTCATGTTGGACGTTGATTTGGTCGTGCGTTATGCCCCCGTCGGTCTGTAACTATGCATGGATGGTCGCCACAAATGCATTGCCGACTTGGCAAAATAAGTATAACAGGGGTTTGGAGATTAATTATTTCTATCCGGTATGTGGTGCTAAACCAGAGGACAACTTCCATCCTTTTCTTCTCTGTCCATTGCATGTGAGTTATGGAAAACTATGTCTGAGGTTTGGATTTTTCCGGAGATATCTTCTATTCAGAATACGGGGAAGGAATGACTTTTACATGCATTGGCTCCGCTCCCGGTTGTGCAACGTAATATGTTATTGATGACACTATGGCGCCTGGCAGATTCGTAATGAGGTGGTTAACCACAAGTCCAGCCACTAACGGAAGTTTCGAAGAGATTCTTACAAGCTATCTTGATTCGCTGATTGGTCTCAAACTAGATCTTGCAACTAATCCAAGTATGGGGAAGGAAATAGTCTCATATGATAATACTGTAGTACATCCCCATGTGTTAATGGCAAGAGTAGCTTCGGCTAAATGGCTTCCTCCGAGTCCTGGGTGCATGAAATTAAATACTGATGGATCGTTTCATAAGTAGAATCCAACAGGTGTAGGTGCAGGTATGGTGCTTAGAGTTGTGGAGGGTACCATTATTTTCTCATCTTGTCGGTCTCTGTTAACATGTCCAGATGCACTTGAAGTGGAGTTGTGTGCTTTCATGGAGGGATTATCTTTGGCCATTCAAAGAAGGGATCTTCCTATTATGATCGAGATGGATTCTATTGTTGCAGTCGAGCTATTTCAGGCGAAGAATGTGGATAGATCAGTCTACTCGCCTATTATTAATGAAATTAGGCATCTTACGTGTCTTCTTGATTCTTGTATTATTATTTTTGAACCGGGCATAATCCCTTTTCATTATTTATCATAACGGAAATACTTCAGTTTTGACCATATAGTTCAAGGAAACTAGAAAGGGGAAAGCGAGTTCAAAGCATCAATTGGGAAACCCACCGTGAGCGCTCATCATGGAGCAACCGGCCGCGGGGCAAAAACCCAATGACAGCCACTCAACTACAAACCTACCAAGGGAGATAGCAAGTTCAAAATGCACCAGGAAAGTTAACAAGCTCACAGGCGAACTACCCTTAAAAGCTCATGCAGTAGCAAAGGATCATTGATCTGAAAGCGACTGCAGATTGAGTTGAATTGCCAGTGACGAGCATCAGTCAATCTTTATTCCTACAAGGGCCATAGATATCCTCATCATGGTAGATGCGGCAGTCTTGAGCATCTTTGCGCCACGTTCCATTGCTACCCGATCCGCACTAGTCATCAAACCTGCCCAGTATGTAATGAAACTACACGAAGAGAAAACCACATCAAAAGCAGACCTCATGATTTTCTGTTCAAAAGTGGCCCGGTTGCGGCAATTCCAAATTGCCAACAAATCGCTGCAAAACCAAAGGTATAGAATTTTGCTCCATCATGTAGAAATACATAACACCAAAAGAAGTATTGCCACAATTTATTGGGGCATAAATATGTGCCCTGGACACATCCGACAGTCCTCCACACAACCCTAGCCACTGGACATCATCTATATCTATACCTATACTAATTAGGCACTTCCAAGAATTTCCCACGTTAATCAGAATTTACGGTCCGTTAATCTGGTGGGACCAAGTTATGACGGTGTAGATCGTTCCATATAGTAATTTAGACTTTTTTTAAGATCCCATGTTAATTCTCATCATTAAAAAAATATCTAAACTGTTTGATTTATCCCTGTGTTTAAATTACTCTTGCGATGGGAAAACGAGCTAAGCTGACCCAACCTACACGTAGCAAAGAACTTTTCAAGGCACCCTAAAAAAAAAGAACTTTTCAAGGCTCCACGTCTCTCTCCAAAAAAAAAAGGTCCATGTCTCCACATTAATCCTAGGTAGAAAGCCCGAGTAAAAATCTGAGCGCTCTTCCTTCCTAGCGTCGTTCTTTTGAAAAAAAAAAGACTCCCTCATCGATCCTCTCAATGCCGCCTTCGATCTCCTTTTCCCAGCGTGCCACCCTTGACCTACTGAGCGCCCTGCTCTACTCCACGTGCGATCTCTTCCAAGCGCCAAGCGCCGCCGGTGCCGGTTAAGCTTATTGTCGCTAACCCCACGTCCACTCGATCTTCCATGGCACTGAACCACTCTCTCCTCGAAGAGTAATAGAATTATGATTCATGAATCAATCTCCGTGTAGAGATGAGTTGAGTAAATTTGATGTGTCTCCTCCTAGGCTACACGATCCATAGTTGAGTTGTGTGTATCTGTGCTCTCAATCTCCGTGTCCTCTCTACAAATTGAATCTGAGGTGTTTCCTTTTTTTTTTGCTTTAATTCGTTTCGTATGATACTATTGATTGTTGCTTTTCCTGCCCATATATTGGTTTCTACAAGTTCCATTGCTGGATGCCGATCCTAATAAGCAGTCCTGACTGATCACGTACATGCATATACAGCGCAAGAAGAAAAAACTCTGTGATCGTTCCGCCGGATACGGATGAGTGTGTCGTGATCAGAATGCCCAACGGTGGTGACGCCGTGAGGATGAGTGCAAGCCAGCTCGAGGAGCTCCTGATGTAGGCCGTCGGGCGCCGGCTCAATCCTCCATATGTGAAGCGATGACACCATGCAGGTTCGATCTATACATCTTTAGGGACGTGTTAATGCTAAAGCTGGGAAGGGTTGGCTATTATTATGCATGCATCTGCTTCAGTATCTCGCTTAACTACTTTTTTATGATGCGTTCATGGGTGGTACAATGATTTTCTTAGAGTGTGGATTTCGTCTGATTCATTTTGCCGTCTGTCTCATCTCTTATCTTCAGTATCTCCCTTCAGAACCCTAGACTTCATGGCACGAGAGCACGAAATACAAGCACAAAAAACTATCTCCACCAAGAAGAGAAGATACAAGCCTGTAGCTCCAAGTGATAATTAAACAGAATGGAGTAATGCTGGCCATCGTACGCCATTTCTTTTCACGGGCTAATTGAGAGCGCAAGAAGAAAACAATTTCTGGACATCAAAAGTTGTTACTAACCTCTGTTTGTTCTTCATCGGCCCCAATGCCCAGCCATGTTCACATTCAAAGTGAATAGACCATGTCTATATACAACATGACCTGCTATACTGAATAGTATGCACACATGGGGATGGGATATGGTCAACGCCGTCCCGTTGTGTTGTGGTATCAAGGTGAGGTTCGAAGAAATCAATGCAAGAAGGCCAAGAGCGTATGCATGTGATACTAAAACTAATTTCTTTTATTTACAACCTGTATATTTTCATCCAATACCTGCATTTTCTTAACAAAAGGAGGGACCGTGCAGGTTAATTTTCAAGATCTTTGCCGAGACATATTACTTAGAAATTTGTGATGGGCCACTCCACAGAACTCCCTCGCGGAGCCACAATCATGGTCTTTGATCATTCATTCTCCTCAGTCGATCTATCTAATGTGGTTCCCGATCTTGCAGACAATAGAGAGAAAGAGAAAATTTCATTGCCAAAGGTTCCAACAACAGGAGCAATCGCGTCATTGGGATCATGAATGTTATCAGATGGGATCCTGCAGTCCAGCGTAGTCCCAGGTGAAGCAATTTCCCGCAGATGCCCCGAGCAAAGATATAGTTAGCAGTTTATTAGCTGACGGTTGTTGTTTTGTTCACTGTTGTGCTTAATCATTACCCTTGCACGTAATTCTCAATCCACTGTGATCCATTAACAACTTTATATAATGCATAACATATATGTTCTACGCTCAGTGCCCCAACGCCAATTCTATTTTTTTGTACGCTTGCAGATGTTCAAACCCATCCAGAGTGTTGCTCTTAATTATGTTGCCTGTGTACGCGTGCTATGCGTGGTATACTGCTATTTTGCACATGAAATTTCCAACCCATTTAAAACATATATGTTAACCTACTAATCGATATGTATGCTCACTATATTAATTTATTAATTGGGAATGATTCGTGGGCACATGAGTATGTATCAAGTTAGTCTGATAGAACTAAGTTGTGAACCAAAATTAGCTGCAAAAGTTGTTGAAGTATCTGTACACACCGTAGACACAATTTACAACGCCTTAGGTTATGTGTAAAAACATTAGTTAGCTTATCTGTGTCTAAATCATCAAGAATGGACCTATGTTATAATGTGAAAAGAATAATGCGTAGAGAAGTGGAAACTACTGTGATTCATATTACCTCAGTTTAATCTTTTGATTTTTGCAAGTAGTAATTTGATATTTAATTAGTAGTTTGGCAGTTTAGTGTAGTATGACGAATATTACTATTATTAGTAACTGAATATATTTTTAATGTTTCTAAACTATATCATTGGATTATCCCATCTGATCTGTCATAGTAATTAATCTGCAACATTGATAAGAATGGTAATTCTACAACACATTATGTATGTGGCATATTGTGGTACTACATAAATATGTGATATACATACCTTTTACTGCATGTACTATATTTAGAATAGATGTCAAGCATCAGAGAATATCCAGCTCCGGTATATGACTCTGTTAATCATGGCTTGCTATGTGTATTATCTGTTTATCCACGAGAGATCTATGTCTTACTTTATGTGTACATTTTTTTCCAATTTGGATGCAGCCACTAGTAGAAAACAGGCCTTCCGTTTCAACCTTTAGTCCCGGTTTGGCTTTGGACCGGGACTAATGTATCCATTAGTCCCAGTTCCAACGGCTAGGAGCGGTCGGGGTGTACGGGCCCTATTAGTCCCAGTTCATTCGAGGCTTATAGTCTCGGTTTGTATCACAAACCGAGACTAAAGAACTGGGACTATAGGTGGACCTTTAGTCCCGGTTTGTATAACGAACCGGGACTAAAGCTTTCCTTATATAAACACTTCGTCCAGCCCGACTCCATTTCTCTGTTTTCTCCATTCGAATTCCCCTCTCTGTTCTTCCCCTAGCTCGAGCTCCTCCCTTCATTTTTGCCAAGATTTGTCAAGATTTGAGGCACCCCAATCCATCCAAGTGTCCACAAAGGTTAGCCACTTTGTCCTTTCATCTCTTATCGCTAGATCAGCTCGTGCAATGCTTTATAAGTATAGTGATTTGTGGGTTTTAGTTTGGGTGTAATTATGTGGTAGTTTTTTTTGATTTATATGCAATTTGAGCTCAAATTAACTCCTTAGTTTGCATATGTGTAGGTGTGGTTTACTTAGTGTGCCTTCCCGTCCCCGTCCTAACCAGCGTCGATCGCCCGCACCGTCCTGTCGCCGGCCCCACCTTGGTGAGCCTTAATATGTGCACGGATATTTGTACGATTTAGATAGTTACTTGCATAATTTTCTTACTTCTATGATTGTTGTCATATATAGTGCAATGGTTATGCTATCCGTGCCCGTCGGCCCTCGTCCGGTTTACGATTCGGATGTGGTATATTGTCTTTTATAACTATTTGTTGCATTTCGTGTTAATGACAATTATGCCCATCAAGTTGACATAGATATTTTTATCTAGGAGGTAATTGAACCGGAAATGCCAACCGACCCTATTGTCGAGAAGTTAAATTTAGTTAAAAATGAAAACGAGGATTTGAAAGGAAAATTAAAAAGAGTTGAAGAAGAGAAGATGAAATTGGAGTTGTACGTTGCCGATGTCGTCGATGATCACAAGATCAAGATGGATGCAATGCGCTTGAAGATTAGAAAGATTAGAAAATATGCCATTAATAAAGAGGCTTGGTATCATTATGCTGTTGGATCAATTGCTACCTTAGTTGCGATTTTGATCGCATTTGTTGTTGCATTTAAATGTTTTATCTAGATAGTTGTATATTGTTTTATGAGAAAATAAGTGTGTATGAACTTTATGTACGAACTTGTATTAATTTGGTCTTTTTGGTGTTGTGTAATGAAGATGAATCGGCAATGGATGTACGATGACCGACGCTCTCCCCAGTTCATTAATGGCGTGCAGAGTGTTTTGCGTGCAGCTGAGGCAAACAAGCGGGATGGTTTTATGTGTTGTCCATGTGGTGTGTGTAAGAATGATAAGACTTACTCTAGCTCAAAAAAGATTCACGTCCACCTGTTTACGTCTGGTTTCATGTCCGGCTATAATTGTTGGACCAAGCACGGAGAAAGAGGGGTTCTAATGGAAGAGAATGAAGGAGAAGAGGATGACGACAACTATCCTGGGTGTCTTGAATATGATGGTACTACAATGGGGAAAGAGAATGAAGAAGAAGAAGCTGAGGCATCAGATGAGCCCGCTGATGATCTTGGTTGGGCCATTGCTGATGCAAAGAGAAACTACGAAAGTGAAAAGGAGAAGTTGAAGTTGAAGCGCATGTTAGAGGATCACAAAAAAGGGTTATACCCAAATTGCGAAGATGACAACACAAAGCTCGGTACCACACTGGAATTGCTGCAATGGAAGGCAGAGAATGGTGTATCTGACAAGGCATTTGAAAAGTTGCTGAAAATAATGAAGAATAAGCTTCCAAAGGACAACGAATTGCCCGACAGTACATACGAAGCAAAGAAGGTTGTCTGCCCTCTAGGATTGGAGGTGCAGAAGATACATGCATGACCTAACACTAGTACATAACAGGGCATTGGTCCAGGCCGGGCCAACCCATTAGTCCCGGTTCAGTCACGAACCGGGACCCATGGCTGCATTGGTCCCGGTTCGTGATGCCAGGGGGCCGGCCGGGCCTCGTGGGGCATTGGTCCCGGTTCGTCTGGACCCTTTGGTCCCGGTTCCAGATACTAACTGGGACCAATGGGGGTCGCTCCTGGCCCACAAGCATTGGTCCCGGTTTGTGGCTGGAACCGGGACCAAATGGGGTCCTTTAGTCCCGGTTCCAGCCACGAACCGGGACCAATGAGATGCCTATATATACCCCCCCCCCCCCGCCAGCGAGCAGAGCACTCCACACTGCTCTGTTTTTCTGGCCGGTGAGGGGAGAGCTTTGTGGTGCTCTAGCTCACCTCCTATGCACATGAGGTGTTCGATGAAATGCCCGAGCCACACTTAAGCTTTCTGCTCTCGAAGCTCCTTGTCCAAGCTCCATTTTTCTCAAGATTTGTTTAGGTTTGGCGGTTCGTCCCGTCCCGTCCCCGTCCTCACCGCCGTCGATCGCCCGCGTCCATCTCGGCGCTAGCACCACCGTGGTTAGCCTCTTCTTCTTATCTTCTTTCTAAAAGAAAAAAAGTTCTTACTTGTATCATTTAGATAGATACTTGTGTAATTTTCTTACTTTTATTATTGTTTGTTATTATATAGTGCCATGGTCATGGTATCCGCCCACGTCGGCCCTTGTCCGGTCTATGATTCGGATGTGGTATATATTATCTTTTATAACTATTTGTTTTATTTAGTGTTTATGACAATTATGCCAACCAACGTGACATAGATGTGTTTATCTAGGAGGTATGTGAACCGGAAATTCCAACCGACCCTCTTGTCGAGAGGTTAAATTTAGTTGAAAAAGAAAACGAGGATTTGAAAGAAAAATTGAAAAGAATTGAGGAGGAGAAGATGAAATTGGAGTTGCATGTTGCCGATGTCGTCAATGACCACAAGATCAAGATGGATGCAATGCGCTTGAAGATTAGAAAGATAAGAAAATATGCCATTGATAATGAGGCTTGGTATCATTATGCTGTTGGATCAATTGTTACCTTAGTTGCCATTATGATCGCATTTGTTGTTGCATTTAAATGTTTTACATAGTTGTATGTTAGTTTCAATTTATGTTTTAATTAGATGCTCTAGAGAGCTGTATGTTGTTCTATGAGAACTATGTGTGAACTTTATGTATTTATTTTTTCAATAATAACATTTGATCACTTCTCTATTCACTTCTCTATTCATTTGCCCTCGTCCGGTCTATGATTCGGATGTGGTATATATTATCTTTTATAACTATTTGTTTTATTTAGTGTTTATGACAATTATGCTGACCAACGTGACATAGATTTTTTAATCTAGGAGGTATGTGAACCGGAAATTCCAACCGACATAGATATTCTTGTCGAGAAGTTAAATTTGGTTGAAAAAGAAAATAATTACTTGAAAGAAAAATTACAAAGAGTTGAAGAGGAGAAGATGAAGTTGGAGTTGCATGTTGCCGATGTCGTCGACGATCACAAGATCAAGATGGATGCAATGCACTTGAAGATTAGAAAGATTAGAAAATATGCCATTCATACTGAGGCTTGGTATCATTATGCCGTTGGATCAATTGGTACCTTAGTTGCGGTTATGATCGCATTTGTTGTTGCATTTAAATTTTCTTCTTTCAATGTATGTTTTAATTAGATGCTCTAGAGAGCTATATGTTGTTCAATAATGAGAACTATGTATGAACGTTATGTATTTGTTTTGGTCACTACTGTACTTTGGCTTTAATGTGATGATGAATTTCTATTAATTTGGTCACTTCTCTATTCATGATATGCACGCAGATGAACCGGCAATGGATGTACGGTGACCGACGCACCTCCGAGTATATTGAGGGCCTGCATAATTTTCTCGAAGCGGCTGAGGCAAACAAGCAGAATGGTTTTATGCATTGTCCATGTACTGTCTGTGAGAATACGAAGGCTTTCTCCAACTATAAAACCCTTCACTTCCACCTGCTTCAGAAGGGTTTTATGCCACACTAAAATGTTTGGACCAAGCACGGAGAAAGATGGGTTATGATGGACGACAACGAAGAAGAAGAGGATGACGACAACTACCCGCCCCCTGAATACGGTGATGCTGCAATGGGGGAAGCTGAAGATCAAGAGGAACCAGACGATGTGCCCGATGATGATCTTCGCCGGGTCATTGTTGATGCACAGAGAGAATGCGAAAGTGAAAGGGAGAAGTTGAAGTTCGATCGCATGTTAGAGGATCACAAAAAAGGGTTGTACCCAAATTGCGAAGATGACAACAGAAAGCTCGGTACCACACTGGAATTGTTGTAATGGAAGGCAGACAATGGTGTATCTGACAAGGGATTTAGTTCGCTTCTGAAAATAATGAAGAATAAGCTTCCAAAGGATAACGAATTGCCCGGCAGTACGTACGAAGCAAAGAAGGTTCTATGCCCTCTAGGATTGGAGGTGCAGAAGATACATGCATGCCCTAATGACTGCATCCTCTACCGCGGTGCGTACGAGGATTTGAACACATGCTCGGTATGCGGTGCCTTCCGGTATAAGATCAGAAGAGATGACCCTGGTGATGTTGAGGGCCAGCGCACCGGGAAAAGGGTTCCTGCCAAGGTGATGTGGTATGCTCCTATAATACCACGGTTGAAACGTCTGTTCAGAAACAAAAAGCATGCCGAGTTGATGCAATGGCACAAAAAAGACCGTAAGAAAGACGGGAAGTTGAGAGCACCCGCTGGCGGGTCGCAGTGGAGAAAGATCGAGAGAAAGTGGAGCGACTTTACAGGTGACCCGAGGAACGTATGGTTTGGTTTAAGTGCAGATGGCGTTAATCCTTTTGGGGAGCAGAGCAGCAAGCATAGCACATGGCCTGTGACTCTATGTATGTATAACCTTCCTCCTTGGTTGTGCATGAAGCGTAAGTTCATTATGATGCCAGTGCTCATCCAAGGCCCTAAGCAACCCGGCAATGACATTGATGTGTACCTAAGGCCATTAGTTGATGAACTTTTACAGCTATGGCATGGAAGAGGTGTACGTGTGTGGGATGAGCATGCACAAGAGGAATTTGACCTACGAGCGTTGCTGTTTGTAACCATCAACGATTGGCCTGCTCTCAGTAACCTTTCAGGACAGACAAACAAGGGATACCACGCATGCACACACTGTTTAGATGACACCGACAGTATATATTTGGACAAATGCAGGAAGAATGTGTACCTGGGGCATCGTCGATTTCTTCCGACCAACCATCAATGTCGAAAGAAAGGAAAGCGTTTCAAAGGTGAGGCAGATCACCGGAAGAAGCCCGCCCTCCGTACTGGTGATCACATACTTGATATGGTCAATGATTTACAAGTAATATTTGGAAAGGGTCCTGGCGGACTATCTGTTCCGACTGACGATGCGGGACGCGCACCCATGTGGAAGAAGAAATCTATATTTTGGGACCTACCCTATTGGAAAGACCTAGAGGTCCGCTCTGCAATCGACGTGATGCACGTGAAGAAGAATCTCTGTGTGAACCTGCTAGGCTTCTTGGGAGTGTATGGGAAGACAAAAGATACACCGGAGGCACGGGAGGAACAGCAATGTGTGCATGAAAAAGACGGCATGCATCCAAAGCAGTATGAAGGTCCTGCCAGCTACGCTCTTACCAAAGAAGAGAAGGAAATCTTCTTTGAATGCCTGCTCAGTATGAAGGTCCCGTCTGGCTTCTCGTCGAATATAAAGGGAATAATAAATATGGCAGAGAAAAAGTTCCAGAACCTAAAGTCTCATGACTGCCACGTGATTATGACGCAACTGCTTCCGGTTGCATTGAGGGGGCTTCTACCGGAAAACGTTCGATTAGCCATTGTGAAGCTATGTGCATTCCTCAATGCAATCTCTCAGAAGGTGATCGATCCAGAAATCCTGCCAAGGTTAAGGAGTGATTTGGTGCAATGTCTTGTTAGTTTCGAGTTGGTGTTCCCACCGTCCTTCTTCAATATCATGACGCACGTCCTAGTTCATCTAGTCGACGAGATTGTCGTTCTGGGCCCTGTATTTCTACACAATATGTTCCCCTTTGAGAGGTTCATCGGAGTCTTAAAGAAATATGTTCGTAACCGCGCTAGGCCAGAAGCAAGCATCTCCATGGGCCATCAAACAGAGGATGTCATTGGGTTTTGTGTTGACTTCATTCCTGACCTTAAGAAGATTGGTCTCCCTCAATCACGGTATGAGGGGAGACTGACTGGAAAAGGCATGCTAGGAGAGGACTCAGTAATATGTAGGGACGGACATTCTTGGTCTCAAGCACACTACACAGTTCTACAGAATTCTACCTTGGTGACCCCGTATGTCGATGAACACAAGAATATTCTGCGCTCCAAACACCCGGAGCAGTGTGACGACTGGATTACATATGAACACATCAGGACTTTCGGCAGTTGGTTGCAAACACGTCTCATGGGTGACAACACTATTTCTGATGAGTTGTACTCGTTGGCCAGGGGACCATCTTCGACTGTATTGACTTACAAAGGGTACGAGATAAATGGGAATACATTTTACACGATCGCCCAAGATCAAAACAGCACCAACCAAAACAGCGGTGTCCGCTTTGATGCAGCAACCAATAGGGGAAAGGACACATATTATGGTTACATAGTGGACATATGGGAACTTGACTATGGACATGATTTCAAGGTCCCTTTGTTTCAGTGCAAATGGGTCAATCTGTCAGGAGGTGGGGTACAGGAAGACCCACAGTACGGAATGACAACAGTGGATCTGAACAATCTTGGGTACACAGACGAACCATTCGCCCTAGCCAATGATGTGGCGCAGGTTTTCTATGTGAAGGACCTGTCTACCAAACCGAGAAAAAGAAAAGATAAGGAAGCGAATACATCATACGATGAGCCAAAACGCCACATAGTTCTTTCAGGAAAAAGAGACATCGTGGGATTGGAGGGCAAGACAGACATGTCTGAAGATTATGAAAAGTTTCATGAAATTTCTCCCTTCAAAGTCAAGGCTGACCCAAGCACCCTCTTAAACGATGAAGATTATCCATGGTTACGGCGCAATAAGCAAAGGACACAAGCGAAGAAAAAGTGAAGACTTTCTCTCCACAACTATATCATTGCAGTTACATGTGAAGAAATGAAATGCCTTTTGTAACAGATGAGTTTTCGTATGAAACCCTAATACTTCGAAAGAGATTGTCCGTTTTGTACACCAAGTGCATCCAGTTTTTGCCGTAACCCTCTCAACTCTTTATAACCTTGGGCGGTGAAGGTCGTACCAATCAGGAAGAAGCACACGGATCGTGTGTTTCTTTCAAGCGCTTGTGAGCTGTTGGATCAGCACTATAATGACTAGTCCCGGTTCGTGCTAGCAACCGGGACTAAAGAGGCACACGACCCTATATATAACCCACCTCTCGGACATGTTCGACACTTAGTGTGTGTACTCATTCGGATTCAAATCATTCGGATTCCCTGCATACGGTCCAACGGTGCATTTCATATTTCCACCGTTGGGCTGTATGCAGGGGAAACCGTTTGTTTTGTTGATCTATCTAGAAATCCTTTAGTTCATCGACCGAATACAAATCATTCGGATTCCCTGCATACGGTCCGACGGTGCATTTCATATGCGGGCACTCACGAGCCACCGTCGGGCTGTATGCAGGGGAAACCGTGTGTTTTGTTGATCTATCTAGAAATCCTTTAGTTCATCGACCGAATACAAATCATTTGGATTCCCTGCATACGGTCCGACGGTGCATTTCATGCGGGCACTCACGAGCCACCGTCGGGCTATATGCAGGGGAAACCATGTGTTTTGTTGATCTATCTAGAAATCCTTTAGTTCATCGACCGAATACAAATCATTCGGATTCCCTGCATACGGTCCGACGGTGCATTTCATATGCGGGCACTCACGAACCACCGTCGGGCTGTAACACATGAGTTTTCGTCCGAAACCCTGATACTTCGGAAGAGATTGTCCGTTTTGTACACAAAGTGCATCCAGTTTTTGCCGTAACCCTCTCAAGTTTTTAGCACATGCTATGTGGGTGAAATTATGATACCATGCCAACTTTCAACCTTTTCAGAGTTCATTTGAAGTGCTTTTCAATTTCAGGGTTATTTAGCTCAAAAAAATCAGTAAGTGCATGAATAATACCAAATGAAGTCAGAAAGGGTTGAAAATTGATGATGTGGCTTTGAATGGTGCATTTTGAACACACAAAAAGTATGGAGTTCAAATAAGTTCAAAAAAATGAAATCCTTTTGTAACACATGAGTTTTCGTCCGAAACCCTGATACTTCGGAAGAGATTGTCCGTTTTGTACACGAAGTGCATCCAGTTTTTGCCGTAACCCTCTCAACTTTTTAGCACATGCTATGTGGGTGAAATGATTATACCATGCCAACTTTCAACCTTTTCAGAGTTCATTTGAAGTGCTTTTTAATTTCTTTCAAAACATCGTGGGAGTGGAGTTCAAAAAATAATCAACTAAAAAGCTTTTATAAACCTCTAGTATTTTTGAAACTATAATTATATAAAAATTATGCAACTAAAATTATCAAAGTATTTTTTGTTCAAAACATTAATAGCAAAAAGAATTTTAATAAAGAAATTTTTTGTTAGAAACTTTAATAGCAAACTAAAATAACCAAATCTGTTTTTGATTAAAACAGACATTTAAAATAACCTAAAACTTACCAAATTGAATATAATGATAAAACACAGTAACATTAAATAGCAGGAAAAAGAATCACTCAAAAATCTATTTTTTTAGTAAAGTTATTCACAAACTAGTGATTCACACAAATTTCAAAAAATTCTAATTTAAACTATTCAAATTTGAAAACTGAAGGCACTAACAGAAATTTTATAATTTTTGTGACCTAAAAGCAAAAGGAATCACTGAAAAACTGTAAGTATTTAGCTGTAAGTAGAAACAAAAAAAATAAAGCAAAAAAAAATAAAAAAAAACAGAAAAAAATGCCACCTACTGGGCCACCACGGCCTGAATACGACTAGGAACCCAGCTAGTTGGGCCAGGATTCAGGCCCGCAACAGGCCCAGTAGGCCAACAGGCATAGCAGCGTGAGATTAGGCCCGCAGGCCTGCAGTTCAGAGGAGTTCGAGAGAGATGGCGCAACCGCGCTTATAAACAAGTGCCGAAGCCTCTCAGCTAGCGAGGTGGGACTAAACATCCTACCGCACCGCGGCTGTGCCAGGCGCAGGACATTGGTCCCGGTTGGTTCCACCAACCGGGACCAATGCCTACCTTTGGTCCCGGTTGGTGCCACCAACCGGGACCAATGCCCCCTTTGGTCCCGGTTGGTGCCACCAACCAGGACCAAAGGTCCCTGTTTCCCGCCCTTTGGGCTGACGAATAGAGACCTTTGGTCCCGGCTGGTGGCACCAACCGGGACCAAAGGGAGGCATTGGTCCCGGTTGGTGCCACCAACCGGGACTAAAGGTGTGTGTATATAAGCAACACTTGTGAAAAATTTCAGATTTCATCTACCATTTGCCCCCGACGACGCCGAGCACATCGCCGCCGCCAGGCTGCCCCGACGCCGTCCGACGCCCCCGCCGTCGTCACCGTCGCCCACGCCCCTGCCCCCGGGCCGCCCCCGCCGTCGCCGTCGCCGTCGTCACCGTTGCCCGCGCCCCTGCCCACGGGCCGCCCCCGCCGTCGCCGTCGCCGTCGTCACCGTTGCCCGCGCCCCTGCCCACGGGCCGCCCCCGCCGTCGCCGTCGCTGTCGTCACCGTCGCCCGCGCCCCTGCCCCCGGCCCGCCCCCGCCGTCGCCGTCGCCCCTGCCCCGAGCCCGCGTCCCTGCCCCGCCCCCGATCAGCCCGGCCGCGCCCCTGCCCCGGCCCGTCCCCGCCGTCGCCGGCCGCGCCCCTGCCCCGTCGTCGCCGTCGGCGTCCTCGCCCCCGACCCCGCGCCCCTCCCCGTCGTCGCCCGAGCCCCGGTGTGAGCCGCCGCGCCGCCCCGGCCTTTTTTTTATAATGTTTATGTTTATGTTTATGTATATGTTTATATGTAATGTATGTGTGTGTCAAAAAAAATTGTTCATAGCATTTTTTGGTCAAAAAAAATAGATGTGATCATTGTCACACCAAAATGCTATACTTATTTTTGATATGATGAATTTTTTAGTCATGTTCATATGATGTTTTTTTTGTTCATAGAATATTTTTTTATCATAGCAGTTTTTGGTCCATGTATATATGTATGTGTATGTATGGATGGATGAATGGATGGATGTAACTATATGGATGCATGTAACTCTAAGTTAAAATTTACCCCTCCCCGATAACTTCGACATGAGGGGGGACGTCGGACATGCATGAGTGAGAGAGGCGGTCCGCTCACCCGACCAACTATCGAGGACCCCCAAACCCTAAAAGAAAGAGCGTCATTGTCGATCTACCCCCTTCCCGATAACTTCGACATGAGGGGGGACGTCGGACATGCATGAGTGAGAGAGGCGGTCCGCTCACCCGACCAACTATCGAGGACACCCAAACCCTAGAAGAAAGAGCGTCGTTGTTGATCTACCCCCTCCCCGATAACTTCGACATGAGGGGGGACGTCGGACATGCATGAGTGAGAGAGGCGGTCCGCTCGCCCGACCAACTATCGAGGCCACCCAAACCCTAGAAGAAAGAGCGTCGTTGTCGATCTACCCCCTCCCCGATAACTTCGACATGAGGGGGGACATAGATTTATCAAGAATGCCCCCATTATGGATGTGCACAAGTTGATCCAATTTTTTTCTGATCTCGTCTATATATATATTCTTCTATATGTCACGTTGTCTGTCAAAGTATTGAGGGAATCCATGGCTTCATCATTAGCCGGAAGTAACATGCGTATGATGCTACGAAGCTCTTCAAAGTTGTTTTGGAACGGAGTTCCGGATATAATAATTCGCTTTTTGGTACGAATTTCAGCAAAGGCCTTCCAAATAGCGATATTCGAAAGGCTCTTGCTGAACTTCGTACCAAAAAGCTAATTAATTATCCTATCCAGGACTCCGTTCCAAAACAATTTTGGAGAGCTTCGTACCATTATGCGCCTGTTACTTCCGGCTAATGATGAAGCCTTGGTTTTCTTGAATCCTTTGACACTAGACAACGTGACATATAGAAGGGTAGATGAGATCAGGAAAAATATGGACCATTTTCTGCACATTCAGAATCGCGCCATTTTGTTAAATCCCTTAAAGGTTAAGAGAATCCCTTGTTTGACATTCATTAGAGAGGCGGTCCGGACGTCGGACATTCATGAGAGAGGTGGTCCGGACGTCGGACATTCATGTTTGTATATTAATTGCCATGTTGTAATATTTGCAGAAACTATGGATCCAAGAGACTTGGAACAAGAACAGTTGTTGGGGGACATAATCCACGACGGACGTGATATCTTGTCGTATCTCAACGACACCGATGGTCTGGAAGGAGAGGTTGATGGCTCCGGTGATCGAACAATGGAGGAGGAAGGACATGATCATGATGGCTCCGGTGACCGAATGCCGGAGGAAGAAGGAGACCATGATGACGGATCCGGTGACCGAACGGAGGAGGGAGCTGTTGCAAAGTCCGGCGAGGTATATATATATTAATTAAGCCCGTGCTGACTAGCTAATTGATGCATTAATTGTTTTGGTATGTACATATATTAATTAACTCTTCTTTCTTCTTTTATAGCCCTCCGGATCGAGCCAAACTTCGGTAAGGAGACGAGGCCCGAAGAAGAGGTTGCGCAAGGAAGAAAGGTTCACGATCACAGCACTCGCGCACGATGGCCATCCGATTGAACCCAAGCGGACCAAGGACGCATTTTCTGCTCAGTGCGGAGCTATTGTTAGGGACTACATCCCGATCAGCATCAAGCAATGGAATAAGCCTAAGGACGGCGCCCCTGATGGTGATTATGTCACCGATAGACAGAAAGATGATCTTTGGACCGCGCTGAAGGCAAATTTGACCCTACCGCCAGAGGAGGATCCGAATAAGCCAGTTATAGAGCCACTAGTCAAGGCATGTGCTCTTAAGAAGATGGCAGATCTATTCAGGAGGTGGAAGAATGAGTTGAAATCAAAGTTTGTCGACAAAGGGAAGACTCGAGAATTCACCGGCCGATTTGAGAAGATAGGTGATCACTGGCCCGCATTTGTGGCCTACAAGACATCGGACAAGAGTAAGAAAATGTCAGAGACAAGCAAGATCAATGCTGCAAAGAAGCAGCATCACCATCACACGGGGTCAGGTGGCTATCTCAAAGCCCGGCCGTTGTGGGACAAAGCTGAGAATGACCTGATTGCTAAAAACGTCGTACCACAGACATTGAACTGGCCAGACCGTTCAAGGACTTGGTTCTTCGGGGTTGGGGGAACTTTGGACCCTGAAACAGGGAAGTGCCGTTGGACGAACGAGCAACTTGCGATACCCATGAACAAGCTTCAGGAGTATATCACCGCAGTGCAGGAAGGGACGTTCATTCCCGACAGAGAGAAGGACGAGCTGACTGAGGCCCTAGGGAATGCTGAGCACCCTGGACGAACACGAGGCACACCAGGCTCCGTTCCGTGGAAGGTTGGGTTTCCCGCGCAGGAAGCTACCCCATAAGAAAGAGGAAAGCGGAGCTGAGCAAAATTTAGAAGCTGAATGCAAGACTACAAAAGCTAGAGGAAGCTGAGAGCCAGCGAGCTGCCGGCCAACCATCTCAGCGGCACGAAGCTACCCCATAAGCTACCCCGCCATCTCAGCGGAGAAGCAGCGTCGCTTCCACGGAGCCCGTTCAGCCTGACTTCACGGCTCCTATCTACACCGTGGATACTATCACGGAGGCTCAACATTGCGATCTCATGACGAAATGCCGGAACCTCACTTTCAAGGCGGCTGTCGGCTCTGTTGCACCTCCTCAACCCAACGGAACTTTTCACTGCTCACCGATTCCACATGGCTATGCTGTTGTGATGGTGGATGAAGTAATGGAGGGATTTGAGGAGCTCGAGCTTGACCGGCCTACAGGTGAAGGAGAGAATAAGTTGGCTCGTGCTCTGAGGAGTACATGTCTATGGCAGAAGGAGTACATCAAGCTTCGAAACTGGACGCCTCCGCCTCCTCCGCCTCCTCCTCCTCCTCAGGCGAATCAGGGCTCTCCGCCTCCTCCTCCTCCTCCTCCTCCGGCGACTGATCAGGGCACACCGCCTCCTTCTCCGGCTCCTTCGACGCGTGAGGGCACTCCGCCTCCTCCTTCGCCTACTCCGGCACGTCGGAGCAGTATGCCTCCTCCTCAGCCTCGTCGGCAATGGCAGAAGACAGCCGCCGCTGCTCCGGCTCCTCCGGCGCGTCGGAGCACTCTGTCTCCTGCTCCGCCTCGTAACCAACGACGGAAGAGAGACGCGGCCGCTCCGGCGGCTAGCAGTACAAGAAGAGGCGGGAGGGAATACAGATACGGTCCATCTCTCAAGCCTCTGGAAAAGTTACCATATGAGAGGACCGAGTCTGAAAACGAGGAGATATGTCAGGCCTAATTGACGGCCCATTTTGCAAAGAAAACTCTAGCTCCGAAGGAGAAGCTAGATCCGGTGAAAGTGATGCGCACTATCGATGCCCTGAAGCGACCACCACCGCCTCCGCCGGATTCCAACTTTGACCGCTGTGTTAAAAAGACATATCAAGACGCGCGACGGTCGGGAAGTACTTCCAGTGATGCAAGGTTAGCAAAACGAAGAAGTGGGAAAAAATTCCCCAGCTCGGCGAACAGGCGAACCAATCGTGCCCCCCGCTCAAGGTGTCTAGCGATATCGTCGCTAATCATCCGGGGATGGTGCCCGGTACCAATCCGGGTGATTACCTGAGCGATGATGTACAGTTTGAGCCGTTGGAGGTGGACGAATTCAGTTACCGGTATGGGCGGCCTCTCATCAAACCTGATCATCCTCCTCTAACAACGATGATGCGAACATTGCATGAATGGTACATGAAAACCTGCCGCGAGTCAGGGAGGGATGCTTTGACGCTGAAGATTAAAGAGGAGCACGACCTCGTTGGAATGGATCTGTTGAATGTTGAATTTGAGGAGATATTCCAGTTATACAATCAAAAGGCCCTCGACAAAACAATCGTGACTTCCTACTGTCTGTAAGTACTACTTCTGTAATTAAGTCTCTCTCTATATATAGCTCAGCTCTTTCATTGCATGTATATATAATTATCCTCACTATATTATGCAGATTGAAGATCGTCGAATGCAGAAAAGCACAAATGTATGACATTGGGTTCATTAACCCAAATATCATACATGAGTATACGATTAAAAACAATGTCACACAAACCGAGGACAACTTGCTACAATCGTTGCTTAAAAATCAAAACAAAGGGACAATACTCTTTCCTTACAACTTCAAGTGAGTGTTACAGTCTTGTGCATATTCGGTTTCCCTTATTACTCGAGGTTATAGTAATGTAATTGATGAGTTATGCATGCGTGCCCAGCTTCCACTTTATTCTGCTAGAGATTAAGCTTGAGCGGGGAGTAGTAATCGTCTTAGACTCGAAACGAAAAGATCCCCAGGAATATGCGGGCATGACTGAAATGCTCCAGAAGTAAGTTCAATCGATCATTATCGCATCATATCGGCAACTTTGTTCATTTCCTGATATCAAGTAATTATTTTCTTTGTCTGGCAGGGTTTGGAAAGAGTTCACCGCAATTGTTCTGGCACTGCCGAGGGAGCTGCGATTTACACACCCAAAAGTAAGTACTTCTAGCTAGTTCCACGCATCTCCCATTGATTCTAGTTCCATCAATACCATTTATCATGCTTGATTATCAGTTTGATTGAACTCTATTTCTCGTAAAGTGCTTGTGGCAGGAAAAAGGGAATAATTTTTGTGGATACTACGTTTGCGAGTTCATCTACAACGCGACGACCCCTAAGCGGGGCTACTCTGAAAAACAATTTCAAGTGCGTAAGCAATAATATTCACAACTTTATTTTATTACCATGATTTGTGTTGAGTTTCATTCATATATATGTATTGACCCCCTTCTTCAAATTAGACGTGGCAGATGTGGGATGAACTCCTACCACATGATCGCATACGAGCAATTCAAGAGGAATTGGCGGGATTCTTTCTTGACCACGTCATAAATAAAGCCGGAGAATACCATGTGGAATTTGACATTAAATGTTAGGGATTGTAAGAGATCTTATATTGTATATATGTAGCTAGTAGCGTCGGATAGATATACGAAAACTTGTTGTTCGACCAATCTCTCGGAGAAAGAGAGGTCGATCACTTCTCTGTGTATATGTTCATGACGATCTTGTGTACTTAATGGTTCCTTCATTTGCTTACTAGCTAGCGTGTCGAGTTATCTCTATAGTAGCTAGCGTCGACCAAGCACGGAGAAAGAGAGGACACTTCTCTCTATTAGCTAGCTAACACAATATGAAACACCTCAATTAACCCTACAACCCCCCCCTAAACCCCCCCCCCCCTTTCGAAAAAAAAACAAAAACCCCGGTGCCTTCTGGTCCCGGTTGGTGTTGCCAACCGGGACTAAAGGTCCTGCCTTTTGGTCCCGGTTGGTGTTACCAACCGGGACTAAAGGTCCTCCTGCCTGGGCTCCCAGCACCGGCCACGTGGAGCCCCTTCTGTCCCGGTTGGTAAGCGAACCGGGACTAAAGGTTTTGGGCTTTAGTCCCGACCCTTTAGTGCCGGTTCCAGAACCGGGACTAAAGGCCCTTACGAACCGAGACAAATGGGGGTTTTCCTACTAGTGTAATGACTGCATCCTCTATGGCGGTGAGTACGAGAATTTGAATGCATGCCCGGTATGCAATGCATTGCGATATAAGATCGGTCGCGATGACCCTCGGGATGATGTTCAGGGCGAGCACCCCAGGAAGAAGATTCCTGCCAAGGTGATGTGGTATGCTCCTATAATACCACGGTTGAAACATTTGTTCCAAACCAAAGAGCATGCCAAGTCGTTGCGATGGCACAAATAAGACCGTAAGAAAGACGGGGAGTTGAGAGTACCCGCTGATGGGTCGCAGTGGAGAAAAATCGAGAGAGAGTGGCCGGACTTTGCAGATGACCCAAGGAACTTATGGTTTGGTTTAAGTGCAGATGGCATTAATCCATTTGGGGAGCAGAGCAGCAAGCATAGCACATGGCCTGTGACTCTATGTATCTATAACCTTCCTCCTTCGTTGTGCATGAAGCGGAAGTTCATTATGATGCCAGTGCTCATCCAAGGCCCTAAGCAACCCGGCAATGACATTGATGTGTACCTAAGGCCATTAGTTGATGAACTTTTACAGCTGTGGAATAAAAAAGGTGTACGTGTGTGGGATGAGCACAAACAGCAGGAATTTGACCTGCGAGCGTTGCTATTGGTAACCATCAATGATTGGCCTGCTCTTAGTAACCTTTCAGGACAGACAAACAAGGGATACCATGCATGCACGCACTGTTTAGCTGAGACTGAAAGTATAAATTTGGACAAATGCAAGAAGAATGTGTACTTGGGACATCGCCGATTTCTTCCGACCAAGCATGCCTTAAGAAAGAAAGGCAAGCATTTCAAAGGTGAGGTAGATTACCGGAAGAAGCCCGTCCTCCGTACTGGTGATGACATACTTTATATGGTCAAGGATTTACAATTAATATTTGGAAAGGGTCCTGGCGGACAATCTGTTCCGACTGACGCTGAGGGACGCGCACCCATGTGGAAGAAGAAATCTATATTTTGGGAGCTAGAATATTGGAAAGTCCTAGAGGTCCGCTCTGCAATCGACGTGATGCACGTGACGAAGAATCTTTTCTTGAACCTGCTAGGCTTCCTGGGCGTGTATGGGAAGACAAAAAATACACCGGAGGCACGGGAGGACCAGCAATGTGTGCAGGAAAACGACGGCATGCATCCAAAGCAGTATCAAGGTCCTGCCAGCTACGCTCTTACCAAAGCAGAGAAGGAAATCTTCTTTGAATGCCTGCTCAGTATGAAGGTCCCGTCTGGCTTCTCGTCGAATATAAAGGGAATAATAAATATGGCAGAGAAAAAAATTCCAGAACCTAAAGTCTCATGACTGCCACGTGATCATGACGCAATTGCTTCCTGTTGCGTCGAGGGGGCTTCTACCAGAAAATGTTCTATTAGCCATTGTGAAGCTATGTTCATTCCTCAATGCAATTTCTCAGAAGGTAATCGATCCGGAAATCCTACCAAGCTTACAGAATGATTTGGTCCAATGTCTTGTCAGTTTCGAGTAGGTGTTCCCACCATCCTTCTTCAATATTATGACACACGTCCTAGTTCACCTAGTCGAAGAGATTGCCATTCTGAGTCCTGTATTTCTACACAATATGTTCCCCTTTGAGAGGTTCATGGGAGTCTTAAAGAAATATGTTCGTAACCGTGCTAGGCCAGAAGGTAGCATCTCCAAGGGCTATGAAACAGAGGAGGTTATTGAGTTTTGTGTTGACTTTATTCCTGACATTAATCCGATTGGTGTTCCTCAATCGCGGCATGAGGGGAGACTGCGTGGAAAAGGCACGCTTGGACCAAAATCAATAATATGTCGGGACGGGCATTCTTGGGCGCAAGCACACTACACAGTTCTACAGAATTCTACCTTGGTGACCCCGTATATCGAGAAACACACGGATATTATACGCTCGAAGAACCCGGAGAAGTCTGACCCCTGGATTCAACGTACACACATTGAGGCTTCGGCGGTTGGTGGCGAACACATCTCATGAATGACGACAATGTTGAAGATGACTTGTACTTGTTGGCCAAGAGACCATCTTCGACTATATTGACTTTCCAAGGGTACGAGATAAATGGGAATACATTTTACACGATCGCCCAAGATAAAAAGAGCACCAACCAAAATAGTGGTGTTCGCTTTGACGATGCGGCAAACACCAAGGAAAAGGACACATATTATGGTTACATAGAAGAGATATGGGAACTTGACTATGGAGGTGATTTGAAGGTCCCTTTGTTCCGGTGCAAATGGGCCAATCTGACTGGAGGAGGGGTAATGGTAGACCCACAGTACGGAATGACAACGGTGGATCTCAACAATCTTGGGCACACAGACGAACCATTCGTTCTAGCCAATGATGTGGCGCAAGTTTTCTATGTGAAGGACATGCCTACCAAACCGAGAAAAAAGAAAGATAAGAAAGCGGATACATCATATGATGAGCCAAAGCACCACATAGTTCTTTCTGGGAAAAGAAACATCGTGGGAGTGGAGGACAAGACAGACATGTCAAAAGATTATGAAACATTTGATGAAATTCCTCCCTTCGCAGTGAAGACTGACCCAAGCATCCTGTTAAATGATGAAGATTGTCCATGGTTACGGCGCAATAATCAAGGGACACACGCGAAGAAAAAGTTTTATACCCCAAGATCCCACTCTGGGATGTGATTGGCTGCACCGTCATCACTTTTCTTCTCTAGTGAGTAGCTGGGATGGTCCAGTTTTGTACACGAAGTTCATCCAATTTTTGTTGTAACCCTCTCAACTTTTTAGCACATGCTATGTGGGTGAAATGATGATACCATGCCAAGTTTCAACCTTTTCAGAGTTCATTTGTAGTGCTTTTTAATTTCAGGGTCATTTACCTCAAAAGAATTCATTAAATGGATGAAAAATAGCAAATGAAGTTAGAAAGGGTTGAAATTTGAGGATGTGGCTTAGAATGGTTCATATTGAATGCACAAAAAGTCAGGAGTTGAAATAAGTTAAAAAAATGAAATGCCTTTGTAACAGATGAGTTTTCGTCCGAAACCCTCATACTTCGAAGGAGATGGTCCAGTTTGTACACGAAGTGCATCCAGTTTTTTCCATAACCCTCTCAACTTTTTAGCACATGCTATGTTGGTGAAATGATGATACCATGCCAAGTTTCAACCTTTTCAGAGTTCATTTGTGGTGCTTTTAAATTTCAGGGTCATTTAGCTCAAAACAATTAATTAAATGGATGAAAAATAGCAAATGAAGTTAGAAAGGGTTGAAATTTGAGGATGTGGCTTAGAATGGTTCATATTGAATGCACAAAAAGTCTGGAATTGAAATAAGTTAAAAAAAATGAAATGCCTTTGTAACAGATGAGTTTTCGTTCGAAACCCTCATACTTCGAAGGAGATGGTCATGTTTGTACACGAAGTGCATCCAGTTTTTTCCGTAACCCTCTCAACTTTTTAGCACATGCTATGTGGGTGAAATGATGATACCATGCCAAGTTTCAACCTTTTCGGAGTTCATTTGTGGTGCTTTTTAATTTCAGAGCCATTTAGCTCAAAACATTTCATTAAATGGATGAAAAATAGCAAATGAAGTTAGAAAGGGTTGAAATTTAAGGATGTGGCTTAGAAATGGTTCATATTGAATGCACAAAAAGTCTGGAGTTGAAATAAGTTAAAAAAATGAAATGCCTTTGTAACAGATGAGTTTTCGTCCGAAACCCTCATACTTCGAAGGAGATCGTCCAGTTTGTACACAAAGTGCATCCAGTTTTTGCCGTAACCCTCTCAACATTTTACCACTTGCTATGTGGGTGAAATGATGATACCATGCCAAGTTTCAACCTTTTCAGAGTTCATTAATAGTGATGGTATAAAACTGAAAAGAGTTAAACAGAATCTCGTTTTGATTAAAACACCTATTTAAAATATCCTAAAAATTCCAAAATTTAACATAATGATAAAACATACTAATATTAAACAACAGCAAAAACAATCACTCAAAAATCTATTTTAAACTAAAGTTATTCACAAACTAGTGATTCACAAAAAATTCAAAGGAATTCAAATTTAAACTTTTTAAATTTGAAAACTACTGGCACTAACAGAAAGTTTGTAATTGTTTTGACCTAAAGCAAAAAGATTCATTAAAAACTATAAAAATTCTAACAGTTATTCCAAATATAAAAACAGTTATTCCAAACATAAAAACAGAAAAACAAAAAAAAGAGAAAATAGACCTTTAGGCCGGGACTAAAGGTCCCTTCCCGCGCGAATTTGGGCCGCCGAAAAGGCCTCTTTAGGCCCGGTTAGTATCACCAACCAGGACTAAAGGGAGGACCTTTAGTCCCGGTTGGAGCCACCAATCGGGACTAAAGGTCTTTCTATATAACAACATCTTCTTCCTCCCCCAAATCACTCCGTCTTCACCCGCTTCGACGACGCCGCCAGGCTGCCCCACCCGCGCTCTCGATCGACGTCGCCGTCCAGCCGCTCTGCCCACGCGCCGCCGCCGCTCTCCTCCTCCACGCGCCGCCGCCGCTCCTCCACGCGCCGCCGCGGCCGCCCGAGCCCACGCCGGCGCAGCTCCTCCCCTCATCTGGTGTCCTCCTCCATCTCCGGCGCCGCTCCTCCGTCTCCGGCATCCTCCTCCAACTCCGGCGCCGCTCCTCCGTCTCCGGCATCCTCCTCGCCTCCCTCCGCCCCGACGATTCCCGGCCGGTGAGCTCTCCTCCTCTCCCTTATAATTTTTGTGTTCATTTTTTTCATTTTTAGATGCTTAATGAATGTATGTATATATGTACTATGTATTAGATGCTTAATGAATGTATGTATATATGTACTATGTATGTAGATGCTTAGTATGTAGATGTAGATGCTTAGAATTTGACTTTAGGATTAAGTGGTAGTTAATTTAGTTAATTTAGTTGTTTTAGTTGTTTTTATTGTTTAGTTGTTTTTAATGTAGTATCGTCGGTTGTCGGTGACGCGATATCGAGGAGTCCCTGATGATCGTCGGTGAGGGAGAGTACCCCCCGATGATCGTCGGTGAGGGAGAGTCCCCGACGATATCGACGATTTTATATTAGGCAGATATATGATGTTTACATGTTTAAATGTTTAGTTGCATAGCGTAACCGTTGAGTCAACGATGCCCGGCCAGCATCCTCGTCATCGACTCAGTGGCAACATCCTGCTTGAGAGGCGCCATGTCCGGGACTGGGCTCCGCTGGGCTGGCACTGGGAGGTGCTGCCTTCCGGGGCGCGGAGCTTGGTGAGGAATGAGGGTCCCGTCATCGACCCGGAGGTTATTTGGAGGCGGTCGCGTGGACCACTGTCGGTGCAGAGGGAGCCGGCCCCCGCGGAGGTGGTACGTCGCCGTGTCAGGGAGGAGGACGAGCACGTCCGACGCTACATGGCTGCGTTGGACGCTAGGTTCTCCAATATCTGGCAGGTTCTTCAGGGATCACACCCGAGCTATGATCCTGTCATAGTTCCTTATCTTTGGGTGTCCACCGCCTGCGCCGCAAGACGTCAACTAGATCTGTATTAGTGATATTATATTCGATGATGTATTAGTGATATTATTCGATGATGTATTAGTGATATTATATGATCGTATTGTTGCATTGCCTTGTATTGATTTGCATATCTCCGGTTCTGCTTATTGAATGCATTCTAATTGTTTTATATTTGTTCTGGATTAGCTAAGCTATGGACGGTAGAGACAGAGACCATGATCAAGAGAATGCCATGTACGACCTGATACGCTCCGGAAACGAAGAGAATGAAGTAGATGATGGCTCACAATACCTTAACCCATCCGGTGAGGGAATTGAGGAAGAACAACCAAGAGACGAAGGCGAACCAGCTAACAATGACGATGGCGAAGAAATTTTTGTCCATTTAACAGAGTCCGGCTAGGTATTAATTTGCCCTCTGGTGATCATCAGATATATTGATTGATTTGTATATATTAACGAATCTTTCTTCCTTTTAGCCCTCCGGATCGAGCAAATCTTCTACAAGGGTTAAACGTGGCCCGACAAGAAAGTTGAAACAAGGCGTAAAGTTTAACATCGATCAAATCAGAGCAAATGGCGAACCGATTGCTCCTAAAGAGAATGCAGACAAATTTATACGTCAATGCGGAGTTATCGTTAGGGACCAAATCCCAATCACCGTTCAAGAATGGAATCAGCCAAAAGATACCCAAGCAGTTGCTTTTGTCAGCGAAAGAGCAAAAAATCTGCTTTGGGAGACGCTCATGAAACATTTCACCCTACCAGAGGGTGTTGGAAATATGCCCTAGAGGCAATAATAAAATGGTTATTATTATATTTCCTTGTTCATGATAATCGTTTATTATCCATGCTATAATTGTATTGATTGGAAACTCAAATACATGTGTGGGTACATAGACAACACTGTGTCCCTAGTATGCCTCTAATAGACTAGCTCGTTGATCAAAGATGGTCAAAGTTTCCTAGCCATAGACATGAGATGTCATTTGATAACGGGATCACATCATTAGGAGAATGATGTGATGGACAAGACCCAAACTATAAACATAGCATTTGATCATGTCAGTTTATTGCTATAGTTTTCTGCATGTCAAGTATCTGTTCCTATGACCATGAGATCATGCAACTCACTGACATCGGAGGAATGCCTGTGTGTATCAAACGTCACAACGTAACTGGGTGACTATAAAGATGCTCTACAGGTATCTCCGAGGGTGTCTGTTGAGTGGGCATGGATCAAGACTGGGATTTGTTACTCTGTGTGACGGAGAGGTATCTCAGGGCCCACTCGGTAATACAACATAACTATAAGCCTTGCAAGCAATGTGACTAAAGTGTTAGCCACGGGATCTTGTATTATGGAACGAGTAAAGAGACTTCCCGGCAACGAGATTGAACTAGGTATAGGGATACCGACGATCGAATCTCGGGCAAGTAACATACCGAAGAACAAAGGGAACATCATACGGGATTAATTGAATCCTTGACATAGAGGTTCGACCGATATAGATCTTCGTAGACTATGTAGGAACCACTATGGGCATCCAGGTCCCGCTATTGGTTATTGACCGTGGAGGTGTCTCGGTCATGTCTACATAGTTCTCGAACCCGCAGGGTCTACACACTTAACGTTTGGTGACGATTAGTATAGTTGAGTTATTGTGTTGGTGCCGAAGGTTGTTCCGAGTCTCGGATAAGATCCCGGACATGACGAGGATCTCCGGAAGAGTCCGGAGGTAAAGATTGATATATGTGATAATAGTGTTTTGATCTCCGGAAGGGTTTCGGAATTCACCGGAAGGGGTTCCGGATGTTTACCGAAGTGTTCGGGTGCAGCAACACTTTATATGGGCCAAAGGGGTAAAACCCACGAGGTATTGGAAAGTGCAAAAGGAAGTTTTGCTGCTGCCTTAAGCGGTACTACCGCTGGTAAGGCAGTACTACAGTGTAAGCGGTACTACCGCTTGTGTGAAGCGGTACTACCGCTCAAGCGGTACTACCGCTCACGAGCGGTACTACCGCTTGTGCGCGGTACTGCAGGGATCCGAGTTGGCCTCTTTCCTTGCTGGCCAAACTGACCTTGTGCAGGCAAAACCGACCTTGTAGAGGTTTTCTCTCCAAGTTTAGACCCCAGGGCTCAACATATAAATAGAGGGGCAGGGCTAGCACACGGGATAGATCAGGATTTCCCAAGCCGTGTGCCGGCAACCCTAGCCCTCTAGTTCCTCTCGTCATAATCTCCGTAGTGCTTGGCGAAGCCCTGCAGAGATTGTTCCTCACCACCATCACCACGCCCAGGGGCGGAGCTAGCGAATTGTTAAAGCCTGGGCACGCCGTAAGCTAAAAATTATTTTGATCTCTCAAACACCACAAGTATCATACATTTAGATAAATATCATGTGCAAAATGCACACTGATGTTTCACAGTCATATAAGTAATAAAAACATGATATACGGTACCAATTAACGAGCTCAAAACTAACCACATAACCAAAAAAATTGACGTCTTGACGAAAAAATACAATCTTTGACGTTCATTCTTGCGCACACGTGAGAATCTACAAGATATAACACATTAACAAATTATATAATTTCCATTGAAATTAAACACATCAATGGAAATAAATCGTACCAATAATGTGCTAATTGAACCTAGGCAAATGCCCTTTCCGAACATTAATGGCTTGAAACCTTTTAATAATGCCATCATCATCAAGTCCTACAAAAAAAATCTGCATGTATAAATCAGTGCCTCAGTGTGTCTCACGAAAGAAAAACCGTGCTTTTCGAGAAATGAAAGAAAGCGTTTTTTCGTGCAAATTTTATTTTTTTTGAAGCTAAGAAAGATCGATGGAAAACCGGAACATAAAAAAACCCAGAAAAACCCCACCTAAAAAGCCAAAACCGCGAGCGGAAAAATAAAAATAAAAATCCAAAGAAAACGCTCAGAGCGCGACACGTGACGGCGGCTGAAAACGCGTCAAATGACGGCGCCTGGGAGTGATCGTTAGGAGACTCCTGAACGAGCGCTCCCCATCTGGACTCGTGATCGATCGATGGATTCATATTCTTTTCAAAGGACACGACATGAGTACCCTATTGGCACACGTAAGTTAACTACTTCCTCCGTCTCAAAATAAATATCTCAACTTTATATTAGAACCTAATACAAAATTGTATTAAACTTAAGACAATTATTTTGGGACGGAGGAGTATTAACGGATAGGCCTGCCTGTGGCGTCCTGGTTTGGCATAACTAAGTCCAAAAGGAAAAAAAAACATGCCCAAGCTAGCCAATTCATCACGAGTTCACGAGGCTGCTATATTTTTTCATCGTACATCGTACGTTATACGGGACTGTCACTCCGGCTGCTCGTAAATTTAGCAGCGCTAGAGGCCGGGCACGTGCCCAGGGTGCCCGGACGGTAGAATCGCCACTGACCACGCCGTCGTGCTGCCGGAACTCATCTACTACTTCACCATCGCTCGCTGGATCGAGAAGGTGAAGGCGTCATCAAGCCGTACGTGTGTTGAACGCGGAGGTGCCATCTATTCGGCACTAGTTCGTGATCGGATCGAGGGACGACTTGCGATTTGGATCGCGGAGACGTTCGACTACATCAACCGCGTTTCTTAACGCTTCCGCTTAGCGATCTACAAGGGTATGTAGATTCACTCTCCCTCTCGTAGATGCTCATTACCATGGATAGATCTTGCGTGTGCGTAGGAAATTTTTTGTTTCCCATGCGACGTTCCCCAACAGTGGCATCTGAGCTACGTCTATGCGTAGATGAGATCTCGAGTAGAACACAAAGGAGTTGTGGGCATGGGTGTATACATATTGCTTGCCGTTACTAGTTGATACTTGATTCGGCGGTATTGTGAGATGAAGCGGCCTGGACCGACATTACGCGTACGCTTACGCGAGACTGGTTTCACCGCTACGTGCACTTGTTGCATAAAGGTGACTGGCGGGTGTCTGTTTCTCTCACTTTAGTTGAATCGGTTCAATCAAGAGGGTTCTTTTAGAAGATCAAAAAGCAATCACTACACCACGTTGTGGTTTTGCGTAGGTAAGAATCGTTCTTGCTAGATACCCGTAGCAGCCACGTAAAACTTGCAACAACAATTAGAGGACGTCTAACTTGTTTTCGCAGGGTATGTTGTGATGTGATATGGCCAATTACATGATGAGATATATGTGATGTATGAGATGATCATGTGTTGTATAGAATATCACGACTTGCATGTCGATGAGTACGGCAACTGGCAGGAGCCATAGAGTTGTCTTTAATTATTTTCGCCGTTTTGCTTTACTTTATCGCTATGAGTTAGCAATAGTCGTGGAAGCAACAGTCGGCGCGACAACCTCATGGCGACACATTGATGGCGATCAAGATGATGGAGATCATGGTGTTATGCCGGTGACGATGGAGATCATGCCGGTGCTTTGAAGATGGAGATCAAAAGCACAAGTTCATGGCCATATCATGTCACTTATAATTTGCATGTCATGTTAATCCTTTTATGCATCTTATTTTGCTGAGGACGACGCTAGCATTATAAGGTGATCCCTCACTTAAATTTGAAGATAAAATTGTGTTCTCCCCGAGAGTGCACCGTTGCGAAAGTTCGTCGTTTCGAGACACCACGTGATGATCGGGTGTGATAGACTCTACGTTCGCATACAACGGGTGCAAGCCAGTGTTGCACGTGCGAAACACTCGGGTTAAACTTGACGAGCCTAGCATGTACAGACATGGCCTCGGAACACAAGAGACCGAAAGGTCGAACATGAGTCATATAGTAGATATGATCAACATGGAGATGTTCACCATTGAAACCACCTCAACTCACGTGATGATCGGACTTGAGTTGGTTGATTTGGATCATGTGACACTCGAATGACCGGAGGGATGTCAATTTGAGTGGGAGTTTTTAAGTAATATGATTAACTAAACTCATTATCTTGAACAATAGTCTAAGTTGTCTTTGCAATATTTATGTTGTAGATCATGGCTCGCGCAGTAGCACCCCTGAATTTTAATGCGTTCCTAGAGAAAGCTAAGTTGAAAGATGATGGAAGTAACTTTGTGGACTGGGCCCATAATCTAAGGATTATCCTTACGGCTTCCCAGAAGGCCTATGTCCTTGATGCACCGCTTGGTGATCCACCCGCTCCAGTTGAGTCTCCAGACGTTGTGAACGCCTGGCAGGCTCGTTCTGATGATTACTCAATAGTTCAATGTGCAATGTTGTATGGCTTAGAACCAGGACTTCAAAGACGTTTTGAACGTCATGGAGCATATGATATGTTCCAGGAGTTGAAGTTTATCTTTCAGAAGAATGCCCGGATCGAGAGGTATGAGACCTCCGATAAGTTCTATGCTTGCAAGATGGAGGAGAACGGATCTGTCAGTGATCACATACTCAGAATGTCTGGGTACTCCACCCATCTGGCTGAATTGGGGATGCCCCTTCCGCCAGAGGCTATCACTGACAGAGTTCTTCAATCATTGCCACCTAGCTACAAGAGCTTCGTGTTGAACTATAACATGCACGGGATGAACAAGTCAGTCGCTGAGCTGTTTGCGATGTTGAAAGTCGCCGAGTCTGAGATTCAGAAGCAGCATCAAGTGTTGATGGTCAATAAAACCACTAGTTTCAAGAAGAATGGCAAGGGTAAGAAGGGTAACTCCAAGAAGAGTGGCAAAGCAGTTGCCCCTCCCGTGAAGAAACCCAAGGCTGGACCCAAGCCTGAAACTGAGTGCTTTCATTGCAAGGGAACTGGTCACTGGAAGCGGAACTGCCCCAAGTATTTGGCTGACAAGAAGGCGGCCAACAACAAACAAGGTATATATGATATACATGTTATTGATGTGTACCTTACCAACTCTCGTTGTAGTGCCTGGGTATTTGATACCGGTGCGGTTGCTCACATTTGCAACTCAAAACAGGAACTGCGGAATAGACGGAGGCTGGCAAAGGACGAAGTGACGATGCGCGTGGGAAATGGTTCCAAGGTAGATGTGATCGCCGTCGGCACGCTCGCTCTTCGATTACCATCGGGATTAGTGATGAACCTGAATAATTGTTATTTAGTGCCTGCGTTAAGCATGAACATTATATCTGGATCTTGTTTATTGCGAGACGGTTACTCATTTAAATCTGAGAATAATGGTTGTTCTATTTATATGAGTAATATCTTTTATGGTCATGCACCCAATGTGAGGGGTTTATTCTTATTGAATTTCGATAGTGATGATACACATGTTCATAACATTGATGCCAAAAGATGTAGAATTGATAATGATAATACCACTTTCTTGTGGCACTGCCGTTTAGGTCATATTGGCGTAAAACGCATGAAGAAGCTCCATGTTGATGGACTTTCGGAGTCACTTGATTTTGAATCACTTGACACATGTGAGCCATGCCTCATGGGCAAGATGACTAAGACGCCGTTCTCTGGAACAATGGAACGGGCAAGTGACTTGTTGGAAATCATACATACTGATGTGTGCGGTCCGATGAGCATTGAGGCGCGCGGTGGTTATCGTTACTTTCTCACCTTCACTGATGACTTAAGTAGATATGGGTATATTTACTTAATGAAACACAAGTCTGAAACATTTGAAAAGTTCAAGCAATTTCAGAGTGAAGTTGAGAATCATCGTAACAAGAAGATTAAATTCCTACGATCTGATCGAGGAGGAGAATATCTGAGTTATGAGTTTGGCAGTCACTTAAGACAGTGTGGAATTGTTTCACAATTGACACCGCCTGGAACACCACAGCGTAATGGTGTGTCCGAACGTCGTAATCGAACCTTATTGGATATGGTGCGATCTATGATGTCTCTTGCCGATTTGCCACTATCGTTTTGGGGTTATGCATTAGAGACAGCTGCATGCACTTTAAATAGGGCACCATCGAAATCCGTTGAGACGACGCGATATGAACTATGGTTTGGCAAGAAGCCAAAGATATCGTTTCTTAAAGTTTGGGGATGTGATGCTTATGTCAAAAAGCTTCAGCCTGAAAAGCTGGAACCCAAAGCAGAGAAATGCGTCTTCATAGGATACCTAAAAGAGACAGTTGGGTATACCTTCTATCTCAGATCCGAAGGCAAAGTGTTTGTCGCTAAAGAATTGAGTGGGAGGAAGATAGAACTTGATGAGGTTATTGAACCTTTACTTCAACCAGAGAGTAGCGCAGCGCAGAAAGATGTTTCTGTAGAGCCTACATCAGTTGAAGAGGAAGTTAATGATGGTGATCATGAAGCTTCGGATCAAGTTGCTATCGAACCTCGTAGGTCGACAAGGACGCGTACTGCTCCTGAGTGGTACGGCAACCCTGTCTTAAAGGACATGTTGTTGGACAACGATGAACCTACGAGCTATGAAGAAGCGATGGTGGGCCCGGATTCCGAGAAATGGTTAGAGGCCATGAAATCCGAGATGGGATCCATGTATGAAAACAAAGTATGGGCTTTGGAAGTATTACCTGAAGGGCTTAAGGCCATTCATAACAAATGGATCTTTAAGAGGAAGACGGACGCGGACGGTAATGTCACCGTCTATAAAGCTCGACTTGTGGCAAAGGGTTTTTCACAAGTTCAAGGAGTTGACTACGATGAGACCTTCTCACCCGTAGCGATGCTTAAGTCTGTTAGAATCATGTTAGCAATAGCTGCCTTTTTCGATTATGAAATTTGGCAGATGGATGTCAAAACAGCGTTCCTTAACGGTTTCCTTAAGGAAGAGTTGTATATGATGCAACCAGAAGGTTTTGTCGATCCAGAGAATGCTGACAAAGTTTGCAAAGTCCAGTGATCCATTTATGGACTGGTGCAAGCATCTCGGAGTTGGAATCTTCGCTTTGATGAGGAGATCAAAGCGTTCGGGTTTATACAAGTTTACGGAGAAGCTTGTATTTACAAGAAAGTGAGTGGGAGCTCTATAGCGTTTCTAATATTATATGTGGATGACATATTGCTGATTGGAAACAATATAGAAATGTTGGAAAGCATGAAGGAATATTTGAACAAGAGTTTTTCAATGAAGGACCTAGGAGAAGCTGCTTTCATATTAGGCATCAAGATCTATAGAGATAGATCGAGACGCTTAATAGGACTTTCATAGAGCACATACCTTGACAAAGTTTTGAAGAAGTTCAAAATGGATCAGTCCAAGAAGGGGTTCTTGCCTGTATTGCAAGGTGTGAAGTTGAGTAAGACTCAATGCCCAGTGACTGCAGAAGATAGAGAAAAGATGAGTGTCGTCCCCTATGCTTCAGCCATAGGCTCTATCATGTATGCAATGCTGTGCACAAGACCCGATGTCAGCAATGGAACACTGGACGGCAGTCAAGAATATCCTGAAGTACCTGAAAAGGACTAAGGACATGTTTCTCGTTTATGGAGGTGATCAAGAGCTCGTCGTAAAGGGTTACGTCGATGCAAGCTTTGACACTTATCCGGATGACTCTAAGTCGCAAACCGGATACGTATTTATTCTCAATGGGGGTGCAGTTAGCTGGTGCAGTTCCAAGAAAAGCGTAGTAGCAGATTCTACATGCGAAGCGGAGTACATCGCTGCCTCGGAGGCGGCGAAGGAAGGTGTCTGGATGAAGGAGTTCATGACAGATCTTGGAGTAGTGCCTAGTGCACTAAACCCAATGACTCTGTTCTGTGACAACACTGGTGCCATTGCTCTAGCCAAGGAACCCAGGTTTCACAAGAGGACCAGACACATAAAGCGACGTTTCAATTCCATCCGCAATTACATCAAGGAGGACGACATAAATATTTGCAAAGTGCACACAGATCTGAATGTTGCTGATCCGATGACTAAACCTCTTCCAAGGGCTAAACATGATCAACACCAGAACTGTATGGGTGTTAGATTCATTACAATGTAAATCACATAGTGATGTGAGCTAGATTATTGACTCTAGTGCAAGTGGGAGACTATTGGAAATATGCTATAGAGGCAATAATAAAATGGTTATTATTATATTTCCTTATTCATGATAATCGTTTATTATCCATGCTATAATTGTATTGATTGGAAACTCAAATACATGTGTGGGTACATAGACAACACTGTGTCCCTACTATGCCTCTAATAGACTAGCTCGTTGATCAAAGATGGTCAAGGTTTCCTAGCCATAGACATGAGATGTCATTTGATAACGGGATCACATCATTAGGAGAATGATGTGATGGACAAGACCCAAACTATAAACATAGGATTTGATCGTGTCAATTTATTGCTATAGTTTTCTGCATGTCAAGTATCTGTTCCTATGACCATGAGATCATGCAACTCACTGACACCGGAGGAATGCCTTGTGTGTATCAAACGTCACAACGTAACTGGGTGACTATAAAGATGCTCTACAGGTATCTCCGAGGGTGTCTGTTGAGTGGGCATGGATCAAGACTGGGATTTGTTACTCCGTGTGACGCAGAGGTATCTCAGGGCCCACTCGGTAATACAACATCACTATAAGCCTTGCAAGCAATGTGACTAAAGTGTTAGCCACGGGATCTTGTATTACGGAACGAGTAAAGAGACTTGCCGGCAACGAGATTGAACTAGGTATAGGGATACAGACGATCGAATCTCGGGCAAATAACATACCGAAGAACAAAGGGAACAGCATACGGGATTAACTGAATCCTTGACATAGAGGTTCGACCGATATAGATCTTCGTAGAATATGTAGGAACCAATATGGGCATCCAGGTCCCGCTATTGGTTATTGACCGTGGAGGTGTCTCGGTCATGTCTACATAGTTCTCGAACCCGCAGGGTCTACACACTTAACGTTTGGTGACGATTAGTATAGTTGAGTTATTGTGTTGGTGACCGAAGGTTGTTCGGAGTCTCGGATAAGATCCCGGACATGACGAGGATCTCCGGAAGAGTCCGGAGGTAAAGATTGATATATGTGATAATAGTGTTTTGATCTCCGGAAGGGTTCCGGAATTCACCGGAAGGGGTTCCGGATGTTTACCGAAGTGTTCGGGTGCAGCAACACTTTATATGGGCCAAAGGGGTAAAACCCACGAGGTATTGGAAAGTGCAAAAGGAAGTTTTGCTGCTGCCTTAAGCGGTACTACCACTGGTAAGGCAGTACTACCGCGTAAGCGGTACTACCGCTTGTGTGAAGCGGTACTACCGCTCACGAGCGGTACTACCGCTTGTGCGCAGTACTGCAGGGATCCGAGTTGGACTCTTTCCTTGCAGGCCAAACCGACCTTGTGCGGGCAAAATCGACCTTGTAGAGGTTTTCTCTCCAAGTTTAGACCCCAGGGCTCAACATATAAATAGAGGGGCAGGGCTAGCACACGGGATAGATCAGTATTTCCCAAGCCGTGTGGCGGCAACCCTAGCCCTCTAGTTCCTCTCGTCATAATCTCCGTAGTGCTTGGCGAAGCCCTGCAGAGATTGTTCCTCACCACCATCACCACGCCGTCGTGCTGCCGGAACTCATCTACTACTTCACCATCGCTCGCTGGATCGAGAAGGTGAAGGCGTCATCAAGCCGTACGTGTGTTGAACGCGGAGGTGCCGTCTGTTCGGCACTAGTTCGTGATCGGATCGAGGGACGACGTGCGATTTGGATCGCGGAGACGTTCGACTACATCAACCGCGTTTCTGAACGCTTCCGCTTATCGATCTACAAGGGTATGTAGATTCACTCTCCCTCTCGTAGATGCTCATCACCATGGATAGATCTTACGTGTGCGTAGGAAAATTTTTGTCGGTAATGACTCCTCTTCCAAGGAGAATGCAGACAAATTTATACGTCAATGCGGAGTTATCGTTAGGGACCAAATCCCGATCACCGTTCAAGAATGGAATCAGCCAAAAGATACCCAAGCAGTTTCTTTTGTCAGCGAAAGAGCAAAAAATCTGCTTTGGGAGACGCTCATGAAACATTTCACCCTACCAGAGGGTCTCACAGATGTCCAACGGGAGAAAGTCAAGAAGTGTGCTCTTAAGAAGATGGCCACACAATTCCAGTCTTGGAAGAAAAGATTATGGAAAAGTTACGTGGAAAACGGAAGGAAGACTCCAGAATTCAAAGGAGAATATGTGAAGTTAGCAGATGACTGGGACGAATTTGTGAAATTCAAGGAATCACAAGTAGCTAAGGAACGGTCGAGAATAAACAAGAAACATGCCAACAAAAAATCGTGGCACCGTCGTCTGGGGCCAGGCGGCTACAAGTATGGGTTGCCTAAGTGGGATGAATCTGAGAGAAACATGAAGGCTGCAGGGGTCACTCCAGTAACAGAGACTTGGCCCGAGAGGTGCAGGACTTGGTTTTATGCACATGGGGGAAAGTTGGACCCAAAGACAGGGGAGGTTCTTGAACAGGCAAGTCTTAAAGAAGCCACAGACGAGTTACTTAAAGCAATAGTAGAAGCTCGAGCGGGTGTGTACGAGCCCGAGAGAGAGAAGGACGAGCTTTCGCGCACCCTCAAGAATCCTGAACACCTAGGACGAACACGAGGCAAAGGCATGGTTCCGTGGCTTCTGGGGTTTGCAGATTAGAACGACAGCTACAAAAGTCGTGACAGAAAGAAGAATCATGAAGTAGATCGGATTCAGGACTTGGAACGCAAATATAACATGCAGCAGGAGCAAATCAACAAACTTAGCCAGCAAGGCGCGTCTCAGTAGTAGCAGCAACCAGATCCAGCATTGGATGGTACCATTCCATCATCTATGCCGAAAAGCAGCGTGGGTTCCACAGGGGTCCCAGCCGATGATGCACTGCTGGCTCGCTACCCCGTGGATTATATCCTAGAGTCGACACCTTGTGAGCTACACATGAAACTCAAGAACATATCCATGAAGGTGGCGCACGGCTTTGCTTTACCGAATACACCTGAAGCACTCCTCCACAGCAATCTGATTCCACTTGGCTATGCTCGTGTCGGGGTGGATCAAATTCTGTCGGGATATGATACACTAGAGCTTGATCACACTGGAGGTCAAGGGGAGCTGACACTAGGAGAAGCCATACGTGGTATCATTGTGTGGAAAAAGGAATGCATCGTGTTTCCAAACTCGGTGCCAAGGCCACCGACTCCTCCTCCAAGTCCGCCGCGTCAGCAAACTCCAACCCTCCCCGAGACGGAGCGCAGGGTGAGTCCGCGATATCCATCTCCGCCGCGCCAGCCGAATCCATCCCACCCCGAGACGGAGCGCATGGCGAGTCCGCGATATCAAGCTCTGCCACGTCAGCATAGTCCATCCCACCCCGAGACGGAGCCTAGCGCGAGTCGTCCGCGATATCGATATCCGCCGTCTCCAATGCGGAAGAGAACACAAAAGAAGAAACCCGAGCCTCCTGCCAAAAAGAAGTTAGCTTACGATATGACTGACGAGGAACTCGATGAATCAGTGAATCTCGCTTTGCGGGCCCATTTTGGACTGAAACCGCCCCCGCCGCCAAAGGAGAAAGTACCTGACGAGGTCGTACAACACTTTATTGATGCAGCTAAACCGGCGCAGAAAAGGCTGGTATCAGACTATGAACGATGTATTACCAAGTCCTATGAATCCCACAAAAGACAGAAGTCGAGCGGTAGCAGTAAATGCAGGAAAACTGTTCCCCAGCTCGGAGAACAGGCAGTCCAATCGATCAGCCCGCTCAAGGTGAGTGCCAATAACGTGGTAATAACCGACGCTGATAGAGAGAATGCTAGATTGCTCGGTATCACCGTTGAACAACTCCTAGAGATCGAGGAATTTCCACCGTTGGATCCGAAGGAAGTAGCATGGCAATATGTCCCTGGGAAACCTCTGGCCAGTCCTGACGACGAGAAGCTTCTAACAATGCAAATGTACAAATTGCATGACTGGTACATGAGAGAAGTAATGGACGGGCGAGAGAGCCTCATGGTGAAAGTCGAGAAAGATCATTACATCCATGAAAAAGATTTGTCGATTGAAAATGAAGAATTTTTTCAATTATTCAATCAAAAAGCACTCGACAAATTTATCGTCAGTTGCTATTGTTTGTAAGTGATTTCTTTCTGTAATTTAAGTCTCCAGCTCAGCTCGTTCATTCCCTGTTATTATACTCACTATATTCTTTTGTGTGGTATTATGCAGAATGAAGATTTTTGAATTGAAAAGAGCTGGAGTCTATGGCATTGGGTTCATTGGCCCAAATACCGTTAATGAAGAAGTGTTGAGAAGGAACCCTAAAGACACGGAGAAAATGCTTCTAAGGTTTTTGAAGGCCCTAAAGTACAAACCAGAAATAATTTTACCTTGGATTTTCCAGTGAGTGTTACTGTCGTGTACTACAAATTCTATTTTTGCTTATATATATATACTCGATGTTAAGTGTAGTTGATGAGTTATGAATGCCCGCTTATACAAATCGTGTGCGCAGCTACCACTGGACTTCTAATCATTAGAGTTGATGATGGAACTGTTGAAGTACTGGACTCGCTAAGTAAAGACCCTGAAGATTACATAAGCTTGCATTCGTTGCTGGAAAGGTAATTTCAATCATTGACGCACTATGTCGGCTTTTTTATTAGTTTATTTCCTGATTTCAAGTAATTAATAACTCCTTTATTCATTTTGTTTGCCGGGCAGGGTTTGGAAACGTTTCATCAAAGAGGTCACCGGTGAATGGAAACCAGAGTTGAGATGGCGAAAGCCCAGGGTAATTAAGTAGTACTAGCTACGTCCGCGCATCTCTTTAATTCTAGTTTCAATACCATTGTCATGCTTCATTATTATCTGATTGAATTCTATTCTCGTAAAGTGCATGAGGCAGGTACAGGGGACTAATCTATGTGCATATTACGTTTGCGAGAACATTCGCTTTATGACCGAAAGCAGCAAGAGTGCAAGAGATCTTTGGGTACGTAAACACCATTCATATTTTTTTATCATGATCTAATACATATACACACAACTAACATGCATATTCATATTGATCTCCTTCTTTATATATAGATGACGCAGATGCGGGATCAGCTCCTACCAACGGACCGCATACGAGCAATTCAAGAGGAAATTGCAGGATTTTTGCTTCAGCAGGTCATATCTCCCGACGAAGAATACCATTACCCGATCCGCAAATGATCTGCAAATTGTACGATAAATTGTATATTCCAAATTGTATATATATGTGTGTATGCATGTGGTCGTACGAGAAATTCTATGATATATGATTGCTTGTACGAGAAATTTTATGATATATGATCGGTTCTACGAGAAATTCTATTATATATGCATAACGTGTACAGTATGTAGTAGCGTAAAATATGTTTGAAATGAAAAAGAATTAAATGAAAAACACAAAATGAAAAGGAAAAATTAAACAATAAACACTAAACCCCTAAATACCTAAACCCCTAAACCTTTAGTCCCGGTTGGTGTTACCAACCGGGACCAAAGGTCCCCATGCCCTGGCGCGCGCTGCCGACCACGCGGCCAGGGTTTAGTCCCGGTTCGTAGCCAACCGGGACTAAAGGCTTGGACCCTTTAGTCTCTATACTTTAGTCCCGGTTGGGGAACCGGGACTAAAGGCCCTTCCCAACCGGGACTAATGGCCTGTTTTCTACTAGTTAGCAATTCATCTCAGGCTTATATAAATTAGTGAAAGTTTATGTTTGATTTTGAAACTTGATGAATTGGATGTGAACATAAATAACATGAGCATCCGTTTGCTTTGGTCAGGTAAAATTTTGAATATAGACATGTTTGTGAAGAACTTAAACCATTTATGGATATGAAGCTTAGATTTACCATGATAGAATTAATCAATATAACTTTTTCATTCACATTATTATCATGAATGGTAGAGTGTTATAATTACTATAACTGTCATGCAAGAACATATTCTAGATTTCCCATTTCCGCGAAGGAAAATATATCGATCTAAATATGGCATATCACATACATATATGTGCTATGTACACAAATGCGCATACAACGTATATGCAATTAAGCACAGACCACTGAAATATAGGTGTACTAGTTGGTGAGACAAACATATGAATTTGCATTTTTCATATTTTTATATGTTTATTAATTGCTAGCCCGTGCACCTGCACGGGTCGACGACTAGTGTAAATAAAAGATGCCGAGATGTTTCCCTTTCCCTGCAAAAGGAACATCTGGGAGCCCCAGCTCAGTTTTGCCTACTCATAACATCTCTTGTCAAAACAACATCTTGAAAATTTTGCCAAAGGAATATTTGAATTTTCAGGGGTATCTTAGATTTCCAAATCCACCTATAATCACATCCAACCGCATGTCTTTCCAAATACTCATATATAAACTTGGTCATCAAGTTTATTTTCTTTCCCAGCGTCCAAACAATTGGTCAGGCTCTTGCAAGAGCGACCAAGATCCAGTGATGGATTTGAGTTAATTCCATTACTCTAACAACGCAGTGATGTACGTTCCTTCTAGAGAAATCATCACCCACATTGTTACATAACTCAGCCACCGTTATATCACGTTTGTTACAGATGCTATGTCGCATAAGGAATTTATCACATAAGGGGGGATTGCCATTAACAGGATCAACCCACATTCCAGCAATGTTGCTAGAATTAAGAACTATACCCCTGCCCAGTGGCGATTCTACCGTCCGGGCACCCTGGGCACGTGCCCGGCCTCTAGCGCTGCTAAATTTACGAGCAGCCGGAGTGACAGTCCCGTATAACGTACGATATACGATGAAAAAATACAGCAGCCTCGTGAACTCGTGATGAATTGGCTAGCTTGGGCATGTTTTTTTTTCCTTTTGGACTTCGTTATGCCAAACCAGGACGCCACAGGCAGGCCTATCCGTTAATACTCCTCCGTCCCAAAGTAACTGTTTTAAGTTTAATACAATTTTGTATTAGGTTCTAATATAAAGTTGAGATATTTATTTTGAGACGGAGGAAGTAGTTAACTTACGTGCGCCAATAGGGTACTCATGTCGTGTCCTTTGAAAAGAATGTGAATCCATCGATCGATCACGAGTCCAGATGGCGAGCGCTCGTTCAGGAGTCTCCTAATGATCACTCCCAGGCGCCGTCATTTGACGCGTTTTAAGCCGCCGTCACGTGTCGCGCTCTGAGCGTTTTCTTTGGATTTTTATTTTTATTTTTCCGCTCGCGGTTTTGGCTTTTTAGGTGGGGTTTTTCTGGGTTTTTTTATGTTCCGGTTTTCCATCGATCTTTCTTAGCTTCAAAAAAAAAAAAATTGCACGAAAAAACGCTTTCTTTCATTTCTCGAAAAGCACGGTTTTTCTTTCGTGAGACACACTGAGGCACTGATTTATACATGCAGATTTTTTTTGTAGGACTTGATGATGATGGCATTATTAAAAGGTTTCAAGCCATTAATGTTTGGAAAGGGCATTTGCCTAGGTTCAATTAGCACATTATTGGTACGATTTATTTCCATTGATGTGTTTAATTTCAATGGAAATTATATAATTTGTTAATGTGTTATATCTTGTAGATTCTCACGTGTGCGCAAGAATGAACGTCAAAGATTGTATTTTTTCATCAAGACGTCAATTTTTTTGGTTATGTGGTTAGTTTTGAGCTCGTTAATTGGTACCGTATATCATGTTTTTATTACTTATATGACTGTGAAACATCAGTGTGCATTTTGCACATGATATTTATCTAAATGTATGATACTTGTGGTGTTTGAGAGATCAAAATAATTTTTAGCTTACGGCGTGCCCAGGCTTTAACAATTCACTAGCTCCGCCCCTGCCCCTGCCCGCAAGATAATACTCTTTAACTTTCAAAATAGCTTTCCGGATTGGTGAATTTCCGAACTTACTTCTCACTGAAGCAACAATATCTCTCTTGAAATATTTGGCACGGATCACTTCCTACCATAAACCTTGTTGTGTGTCAAGCTTCCACCACCACTTCACAAGAAGACTTGTATTTTGCCTACGAAAGTATAGCTTGACTGGTTTTGAAGTTCATAATTAAACAGAGTGGTTGCTTTAGGTTGTAATGTAGACTCTTTCAATGCGCCCAAAGTTCAATGCCGATAGGTATTGATCATGCGCCGTTTCTGTAGGGTATTCGGTTCGAGTCTTCGGGAAGACGTGAACGTATTTTCGTGTACCCACGTAGCAACGACCAATTAGCACGGCATAGCATTCAGTCAGCTAGCGCCTCCCCGGGTTGAGCTCTACGAGCGCCGTCGGGCATGGCGTCATCCGGCCTTCCCACCCGCCCCGTGGCCTCGTATCGTTCGTACGTGCCTCTTCGCGTCGCTCCACCTATGCTGCCGATTCACTCACTCCGTCACTCGTCGTCTTCCACCCCGCGACCGCAACGGCACATACATATATTATAGCGTTGTTAGTGTCAGTGCAAACGCCAATCAGTGAGACAGAGTAGTCCATTTTCTCGCGCCTCTAGAAGCGACGTACGTCCGCGCGCACTGGTGATCCTTCTCTCTCTGCTCAGGCCAGTCATGAGGAGCTCCGTTCACAGGTCGCCCTCGGCGGGCGCGAGCGTGAGCGCCATGGCGCTCCTGGGCCGCCCTTTGGCGGTTCTGTCGGAGAGGCCAGCGCCGCGGCTGACGCGGCTTCTGGTGAACGTCACGGTGGAGCGGAGCCTGTGGCCGGTGCATGTGCTGCTGGGTGCCGACGCCACAGTGGCCGACCTCGCGCGTGCCGCCATCGCCGCCTATGCCGCCGAGGGCCGCAGGCCGGCGCTCCCTGCCGACGACGGCTCCACCGACGCGGCCGTGCTGTTCGAGCTGCATCTCTCCAAGTATGCCCTCGACGGTAAGTACGTAATAAGGCGTCGGCGATGTCTTCCATAGTTCCATTGATCGATTTGTTAATTCTTTAACTTCGTGCTGCATCGATCACTGATGATAAGATACTGTGTTGGGCACGCGTGCAGCTCTGGACCCGGAGACCAAGGTGCTGGACCTGGGCTCTCGCAACTTCTTCCTTTGCTCCAACAAGAGGACGCAGAGATCAGATCATCATCTGCTGCTTCACTCACCAGTTCCATGTCTTGATTTCTGAAAGAGTGAAAGTAGTGCTGTAAAAATGGTTGGAACTTGGAATCACTCAGAAGTCAGAACCTGAAGCATGTATGGTTTTGTAGTGTACCTACCGTCTGACCCTCTGGATGAGCAGCTAGTGTTAGGTTAGGTACAGTCCTACCAGCTCGAGATATGTACGTGTCCCTGTATGTCTGTATGTATGCAATTGCAATGCCAGCGTAACACCAATGATGCTGCGAAAAAGAATAAAAATACGAGCACCTACGTGACAGGTGCCTGAATTTTTTCCCCTGGTTTGAGAGCATCTATAGCCGGCCACTCCAAACCCACCCGATGCGCATGAGCGGATGACCCGGTCACTGACTTGGCAAAAAAAGGCCGACCCAGACGGACGCCTCGTACCGACCCCAAACGCTCGTGCTGACCCGCACCTCTCATATCCGGCCCAAATTTGATGCGGACATGTGAAGGCCCAGACGCGCCTATCACATCGGATCCGGACCACACTGGCCTACCCCGACCCCTACATCTCAACCACCATGTGGCGCAAAAGAGGTCTAGTGGAAACACTGTTGGGGAAGGTGTGGAGGCCGGCCGACGAGTCGACCAGGGAGGTGTCGGGGTAGTTGTGATAGGCAAAGGAAGGCAGTGCGTTGCTTGAGAGGACAAAGACAACAAGGGGAGGTAACACTGGATCGTCAGGGTGCTTGAGAGGTCGACCATGGAGAACATGGTCAGGCAGGAGGAAAGGCGACGACAACCACACATGGCGCTTGAGGACGAGAGGGGATTTGTATGTTGGGATTCGCCCACAGGATCGATCACATCAAATCACGACGAACACGCACACACAAAAACTTTTGGCAAAGACACCTGTCGTGCCTTACTTTTCCCTCTTTATTTTTCTCTTTTTTCAGCTCACACGGTTACAACTTCACGACCGTATACACGCATATATATATATATATATATATATATATATATATATATATATATGTATATATATATATATATGCAGCCCAACCAGCCGACCCTAGTTTCCTAGACATACTCGGAACAGGACACGAACACCACATCCTAGACCTACACGGGTAAGGACCCAAGTCCTTACGTACAAGTCCATGCATGCTACTATCCCAGGTACAACTAATCCTAGTTAACCTAAACACACACGGCCACCTTAATCAGACTACTACTTAGACTCTACTTATCTCACGTAGACTCTAACTCATTAAGACTCAAGATTATTTCTAACATTCTCTCCCTAATCTTGATACTATGTCTTCTGTGCTTCTCCGGTCTTGACTCGTTGACGATTCATCCCTTGTCGGCTCATCCGCTCGCACCACGACAAGTCAAATTGCCGGCTAGATCGTTTGCAACAATCTCCCCTCCAATTTCGACTTGGCGAATTTACGGACCACTTCAAATATGCCTTGGACTACCCAGCCTGCTAGAAACCTGTGGAATACACCACCCGGTGGACACACCATCCACCCTAGCAAGATACATGCCGACTCCTTGTGGATCACACCACCCCGTGCACTACACCATGCACTCCAGCCTCATGTAGAGACATGGCCTCATTGAAGAGACTCACCTTCACTGGTTTACCGCCCCCACATACTTGAACTTGATCCTCCCGTCGAGACACATAGACGGCTTGGGCACGCTTCATCTTCAACGACTCCTCACAGAGACGAGCACTTGGACTTGACGACGACTCGCTGACTGGACGACAACCTAGATGTGCTAACTCGCACGACTCCTTGACTCCTCCGGACGATGATCTTGACGACTTGCCGGCACCGCACCTTGGCACCACCGCTCCCATCAACGATCACCTTCCACCGCCTTGCCGACGACAGCCTGTCGCCTCCCTCCATGTCGCTCCACCGAACGACAATCGCCTGATCCTCCTCATCGCTGCACCACCCAGCGACTATATTGCCCGCCCCGAGGCGCTAGTCGGGTCGCTACCCCGGGGCAAGCGCGGCTTCAATCGACCTAGCTCTGATACCAATTGTTGAGATTCGCCCACAGGATCGATCACATCAAATCACGACGAACACACACACACAAAAACTTTTGCCAAAGGCACCTGTCGTGCCTTACTTTTCCCTCTTTATTTTTCTCCTTTTTCAGCTCACACGGTTACAACTTCACGACCGTATACACGCATATATATATATGCAGCCCAACCAGCCGACCCTAGTTTCCTAGACATATTCGGAACAGGACACGAACACCACATCCTAGACCTACACGGGTAAGGACCCAAGTCCTTACGTACAAGTCCATGCATGCTACTATCCCAGGTACAACTAATCCTAGTTAACCTAAACACACACGGCCACCTTAATCAGACTACTACTTGGACTCTACTTATCTCACGTAGACTCTAACTCATTAAGACTCAAGATTATTTCTAACATTGTAGATAGGTTTTAGTATTAGGGCCATCCACACATGTTTTTGCCAAGTAAAACTGAAGAAAAACAATCTCACTTTCTAGATCCACACTTAACGAAACGCACCTGCCATTCATGTGTGAACATACTCTGAACATGTCAAACTAACTAACGGCCGACGGAATGTCAACAACAAAATATGTACAAAAGTAAATTAATCAGACGCCATAAAAAGGATAGAACACACAAATGCCGTCAAATGGTCTGTACTCGGGTATACCTATGTTTGGATAAAAATATCTACATAAATGTACTGGAGGAAACATCCATTTATACTACTATCGCTTGAATAGGACAAAAGACGAGATGTGAGGGGGGGGGGGGGGGGGCTAGCTAGAGGGATGGAGAAACAAGAGAAGGACAAAATAAGAGTGTGTGAGGAACATTATGAAATAAGAGGCACCGAGAATCAAAGGATGGGTGGAAAACATTATAGAACGTTGTGCTCTGATGGCAGCCACACATGACACAACGTTGTTCATCACAGTGCTACAATCAACTACATACCCTTGAACCTTTTATCCGCAAGGGTACACTAGCCTTCCAATTGCAACATTGCCATCTACACCATCAGGAGTAGCAATTATCTGGATTAAATCAGAATCCAATATCACAAAATTCAGTGTTGGTTACGTTTTCTGGTAATGTGTATTGAACCAAGAGAAGCCTACTAGTGAATTTGCTATAGCTAGTGGGCTCTTGCCTTGATCTTGCCGGAACGTGTAGAGCTGTGTACAAGGTGGATTTGCAGGTTCTTTTCTCGGCACAGCCCACACGCTTAGGCATGTATTTATCTACCCACTATAGAAATCTACATCAGCACTACTCTTATCTTCATGTCTTCTCACAAGCTTATAACCAGCACCAATGCTAGAAGGTCCTAACTTATTTAAAAACATCTCACGTAATTCAGCAAATTCTTGCTTTCCTTCATCATAAAGAGAGCAATATTCTAATCCTAATAACCAAGCCATTCATTTGTTTTTGACCATTCTAGTAACAATTAAGGGTTTTATCTCCCAACTAATCATATATCATACATACATAAGAGACTCATCCCCACTATACTATTTATGCTAACATGCAACACATCCACCTCATCAGACATGCCCCACACATGCAACCCAACACATACAACTTGACACATCATAAATTTTAATTTCTTCTCTAGCCACTAATTAAATCTCCTACTTTTGAGTTAACTACTTAAATGCTTTGCTCATTTAAGTACACAGAGTAACGTTGGCTCAAATGCAAATTTTGACGCATGCACGTCTATTGATAGCCTCGACCTTCTGCCATCGTGTGCAGGTCTCATGCATAACCTATAGCCTTGTACTCTCACAAAAGAAAACCTATAGTCATGTAGATCTTGATAGGATGGTTCAGTACCCAAGTATCTTTTTAGTAACTAGAAAACCACCATCGTCGTCTTGCTTGGGTTGTTGAAGAGTACATATCTTTCTATGCCGGCGTTCTCCAATTTCAATTCTGTTTTCCGGAATCAAGGGAGTCAAGGAGGCACCCAAGGTCCATTGAGTCTCTTCTATCGATATGTGTGTTCAGTTGTTCATTTGCCGACTTGCCGAGTGCAACCCACATCCAGTTCATAATGTATGTACTCACTTTGTCCGTTTTACTCCGCATATAAGATTTGTCTGAAGTCAGACATCGTAATTTTTCACCAAATTTCCAGAAGGATATATCAACATTCACAATACGAAATCAATACATTAGATGCATCATAAATATAATTTTCACATTGTATAACTTTAGTGTTGTAGATGTTTATATTTTTCCATATATATATGGGCAAATTTTATGAAGTTTAATTTCAAACAAATCTTATATGCAGAGTAAAAAGGACCGGAGGGAGTATGATCCTAAGAGGGCGGAGATTTTCTTTATGCTTTCCGAGGACATTTGATGACCTCGCGCATGTTGCCATGTTTATTACATGTGACACTCCATTCTGTGTTGATTCAAATGCCCCTTTTTCTTTTCTCCCCGTAGATCAATTGTACTTAAAAAAAGTGCCGGTTGCACATCAACTGGAAACAAAGGGAAAATATTGTCCTACAGCATTCTAGTAAGAGAGTGGTTTTTCTACACCCCACTTCGGTGCACCCCCGCTACACCCCCTCAAGAAAACATATCAAAACATTTTCAAAAAATCTAAAACTTTGTGAGAATGATTATGAACAACTGTTATGAATGCTTGCAAAGTTTGGTGGTCAAAAAACATTCGAGGAGCTCTGTACAAAAAAACAATATCACTCAAAGTTACTCAAAATATATCATTCGAGGAGTACTGTTTGAGCAGATTTTGTAATTTTCTCTTTTTTATACAGAGCTCCTCGAATGTTTTTTGACCACCAAACTTTGCAAGCATCCATAACATTTGTTCATAATCATTCCCACAAAGTTTCGGAATTTTTTGAAATGTTTTGCTATGTTTTCTTGAGGGGGTGCAGCGGGGGTGCACCGAAGGTGGGTGCAGCCACTACTTTCCCTTCTAGTAAACTAGTAGATAGTTAGTGAGCAATGGCACTTGGCGAGGCCAATGTGATGCGGGTCCTCCTGCAGTGAGTAATGGTGGTTCAATTTATAAGTAATGATGGTGCCATTTAGTCCTACGGCACACGAAATAATTGTAGGCAACAACTCAAGGACTAGTCTGGTTCCATAAGAAGAAGATGCTTTCCAGCATGTAGGACACAAGGCACTACCGATCACTTGGGCTAGAAATTGTGTTGTGTGTGGGTATGTGTACCACTCCATTCTCTCCCAAGCACGTAGTAGTATAACTCTACAAGGTGGCACCCTTTTCAGCTCTTTACAAATAGGGCACCTATGAAGAATAGAGAAAAGCTAGTGGCCTTGATAGAAGAAGCATTTAGGAATAGGAGGCACCAGGAATGAGAGGACATTTGCTAATTGTAGCTAACAGCCAAGCGTGATTTGAGTCTGCGCTCCTTCTTCGGATGCTAGTCTAGGGCATGTCTGACATACCAGTAAAAGGTCGCCACACATGTTCAGTTATTAACTGAAATCCTACTGGAGTGTCATGAGAAGCTGAGCTAGGGGTCCTGGTGTTTCCCAAGAGATCATTAGCACCTAAATAAAGAACCACAATAGGACAATTTCCTAGAGTTCTCCCCCTGAACCAACCAGCAACCTAGGGATTTTGTTGACAAGATATGGCAATGAGATCATTAACCGAAGATCACTCCCAATATGTTATGTCTCCTAGTGTGGTCTATTATGACATGGTAGATATTTGGATACAACAATGCATTGTACTTTTGTGTTGTATCCAAAGGAGCATTCATTTGCACAAACTTTCTCACTTTAAATGGAAATCGTGGAGAGTACCTTGCATTCGAAAAAAAAGAGCATTCATTTAACTGATTTTGGGATTACACTTGATTTCAAACCTGTTTGTGTTTCTTCACACGAACAACCATCACAACTTTGTGGCATGCTATATAGGATAATATATGAAAAATTAAGTCAAACGACACTTGATGGGATCGCTAGGCAATGGGGATTCCCCCCTGCTAATTTGATGTTCCGCATGATGTCTTTCTAACATCATTTTAGCATTGCTTTCTTACCCTTACTGTACTGTATCGTTTGTCATGGTCATAAAGTAGTTCAACTGGCAATTTGTTCTATCTTAATATAAAATTTCAGCTTTCTTGCATGGTTTGACAATAATAATAACAAAAGACACATAGAAAAAGGTTTGTAGAACAGTGGATTTTTTAACATATACATGGATTTGCGCTAAGTTCTGAAATTTTTCGGTAAAAACACGGTGATGTTTAGACCCATCAAATACAAAGCCCAAATGTCATTGAAACAAATTATGAATTCATCAGATATTTTTTGGTTTAACTTTTTAAATTTTGTTTCTCCGACAAATCTGGGTGTGCTTATAGCTAGCAACAAGTATCAGCCTTCTTCAGGACATGTGACATACCCTCTTGGCTTTAAAGGCCAGTTCTTTTGTAGCTTATTTTAGGCTTCTAGAATAAGCTGCCCCCCACCTAGTTTATTCTAGAAGCCCAAACTAAAATTTTATTTTAGCTTCTAAAAATTTTTAGTTTGGGCTTCTAGAATAAGCTGGGTAGGGGGCAGCTTATTTCAACAGCTCCAAATAAGCTACAAAAGAACTGGCCCTTAGGGCTCCATACAACGAATTTCCACAGCTTATTTCCACATATTATCCCTACTACCTATCACGAAATGAACTTGTTCTGTTCTTCTTCTATCTCTTAGTTTCTTCCATGGCCAGTACAAGCTCGTCCCTCGACTCCCTGTTATCCTCCAGCCAAACTATTGATAGCAACGTATTCTACTCGTTGAGAGGATTTTCCCTTTTTGTGTTTTATGGAGCTTTTTCCTGCCTCCGCACTTCTGTCTTCTTATTTTCATTTCTATGCGAGAGATCCAACGAGGAGTAAATGCAGTGTATCTCATGGCCATTGGCGTGGCTTTGGGGACAAATAGGGAGGATTGATCACGGAGATGAGAAAAGGAGATGGGGGTGGCTGGAGTCTGTCTCAATGATGCCATGGGTTTGCTTCCATTGCAACCAAATAAGAACGAATTGATCTCCAGTATACTCGCACTGATCGTTGTGGACCCCACGTGCTCTCACCACGCACCCTAGCGCCAATACGTTCCGCAAGATTGCATGCCCGATGCCCCCCTTGTGAGCCTCCAGGACTCTCCTTCGGGTTCAGTCACTCTTCTCTTGTCCTAAAACACTTTCTGGTATATTTTGCCACTTTTCTGGTGAAGTTTAATATGTGCGGAAATAAATAACACCATAAGCGACTATTAAAAATGGCGCTAGACTGACAAATATCTATTGTATATATTAAAAGTACTTAGTGGGCCAACTAGAGAAAATATAGATATGCTAGAAAATCTAACAAAAGTTAGAAACATCTTTTCACTAATAAAAGAGAAAACTCCACACTACAAGCCTGAACTAACATCCATTTCAAATCCAACCCTCAACTTCAAAAATACCCCGAACTAACCTTCCGGTTCAAAAATCAACCGTCCGCTCGGTTTTGACTTGGTCAAGTGATTTTGACCGCGTTGACTGTTGACGCGAAGCCAACTAGCCCAAGTAAAAAAAATAAACCCCCCTCTCTCTCTGTCTGTTGTTCCCAATCCCGAACCCACCCCCAAGACAGCAACCGTTGCCACCGCCGTCCCGGACGCCCCAACGGCTCCTTAATTCGTCAGCCTGCATGTCGGCATTTGTGTGATCATATTTGTGTGTGCGGTCGTCAGAGAGATTCTCAGTCGCAAGGAAACCACGACAGCGTGGTCTGAGGCACAAATTTCCATATCCTCCGACGGCAATTGCTCCCGTGGCCTCATGGTCCTCCAGCTGTGCGACTGCACGGTCCCTTCATTATCCAAATCATCGACCTCGCCTGCCTTCGCCTCTGCCTGCGGCAAGCTATGATGATTTTGTAATCTATTTTTAATTTTGAACATTACTTGTCCACTCTTCTTATTGACCTGCCATCATGATTATGTAGTTCACTTCAGGCATGGGATGTTGTTTGGTCCAAGTAGCTACACCATAGATGATAAACATGTTCGACAGGGATGGCATCAGCGGGGGAGTCTTTGCTGGTGGCACGCAGTAGCAGGCAGCCCAAGCAAAGCGGACCTTGCACTCGTCGAGCACCAGCGCAAATACTACATGGCTGTTGTGGTTCAGAAGCTTGCCCAGGCTTGATTCCGAGCGAACCATTAGATGGAACTTCGCTGAAATATAGAAACAAGCTGGTTGTGTCCAGTTTGCTCAGGGATGAGTAGTTTCTGGTTGTGTTCAAAAAGAAAAGAAAAGAAAAGAAAAGAAAAGAAGTAAACTTGTGAAGGTGCTCATAGGGATAGGATATGCGTCTGTGCGTTCATAGGGACGAGTGTATGCGCGTGTATATGATTGTTTGCGTCAGTACTGTGTTAAAAAAAAGTAAACTCGTTGTGTCCTTTTCCTTGTGTTGAAGCAGGGTAGGTGGATTATCGAGGTTGCCCAGTCGTTCCAAAAATGCTAGATTTACGGGCTGGTTACGGAATCATCTCTCCTTGCCTTGAATTCAACTGTGGGCCCTGCTTTTGATTTCCCATCCAACCAGAAACTACAACACAAGTCCGTAACTTAATTCTGTAAGATGTGGTCCGTAGGTGTAGCATTGTTGCAGTCGTTGTCCCTGCCAGGCGGGAAGGACGGCCTGCTCGCATGCGAACGCCTACATGCCGTAGCATGCACTGAACAAAACAAACGACACAAACCCAGCAGCACGAGGACACATGGGAGCACTCACGCACACGAAGCTAGCACAAGTACACACGGAAGCACTCACACACGAGGAAAGTATATAAGGAAGGATGAATCATGGTTTATGATTGGCCGGCCAGGTTTCCACCTTTAGCATCATCACGTGGTGGCTGGGTGTAATTGGTATCTTCGCGATATTAATATATTCCCTTTATCGAACAAAAGCATCATCGCGTGGTAACTAGAGTAAGCTCCGTCAATCAGTCTTTATTTCTCTCTCTCCAAGCTGACCATGAGCGTGACACTCTGATTCGGCCTACATTTTCATTTCCTTTCTTCCTCTACAGATCAATTGTACATACGAAAAGTGATGCCCGCACAGAAAGTAGAAACAAATGGAAGATAATTAATAGTGACCTACGTACAACATACTACTCCCTCCGTCCCAAAATAAATGTCGCAGATCATCGACACTTATTTTGGGCAGACGGAGTACTAGTTATAGTAACTCGGCAGATAGCTGGTGAGCAATGTCACTTGATGAGCCCAATGTGACATTGGCCCCCACTGCAGTGAGTAGCCAGTATAGAGACCTAGGACACAACACATAATTTTAATTACGGATTCTGGGACTAGTTTCTTTCCATAAGAAGGTGAAGCATTCTAGCATGTGGACAACGAGACACTACTGATCATTTGGGGGGTAATCCTATACCATGTGGTGTGTGTTGTTATGTATACCGCTCCATCAATCCTCACACAAGAACACAGTAACATCGAAGTCTACAAGGTGACACCCTTCTCTGCTACTTACAAATAGGTCACCATTGAGAAATAAATAAAAGCTATTGGCCTTGCTAGAAGAAACACTGAGGAATAGGAGACACCAGGAACAAGAGGACTGTTGCTATGTTCAGATAACAACCATAAGAGCTTTGAGTCTGCACTCCTTTGTTTGCTGTAAGTATAGGGCATGCCGAACATACCGGTAACATGTAGCAACACATGTTCACTTATTAATTGAAAGCCTACTGGAATGTGATGCCATGATGAACTAGTTGTCCTGTTGTTTCCCAAGAGATCATTTGCAGCCCCGACAGAATCAATCCAGGACAACCGTTGAGTACTTTCCTTCCCCTCAACTAACCAGCCACCTTGGTATTTTCTTTACAAGATATATATGGCGATGAGATCATTAACCTAAGACCACTCTCACTGTGATGTCTCTTAGTGTGTTCTCCTATATCATGGTAGATATTTAGATACAATGATGCATTGTATTTTAGTGTTGTATCTAATGGAAAATTTATTTGTAAAAACTTGGTTTATTTAAATGGAAATTAGTGGGAAACCTTGCATAAAAAGAAGCATTCATTTAACTGATTTTAATATTACACTTGCATTTCAATCTGGTTCATGTTTCTTCACCCGCACAACCATCTATACTTTGTGGCATACTATATGGGGTCTTATATGATTTTGTTTTCATGAATATATACATGATTGGATCGCTAGGTGATGGCGGAGTCCCTCATGGGTAGGCCCATGCCAAGGACATGAATCAATCCATATGGACATGGAGTTTCTCCACTCGAGCTCTAATACACCACCATGAATAGTAAAAATAAAAAATAGTAAAAAGATTCCAAATTGTCAGATTTCTTTTGGAAACAAACATTGTTCAATTATCTACCTGCGTCCAAATTTTTGTGATGAAATCACATTCATGCAGGTACAGGAAAAAAATTAACAAAATCAATGCTCCTGAAAGACTATTTTTTTAAAGCATTATGTAGTGCTGATTTATTATTTTTGTCGAGACATCCACGAATGTTAGCCCGTCACCAAAATTTTCATGCAGGTAGAAAACTAAAAAATGTTTGTTGTAGAAAAAATCTGATTTTTTTTGAAGTTTTTCTATTTTTTCAGAGTTTACTGTTCACCCAGGATCGTCTGAGCCCGACGTTAAAGAAACACTTTCGATAATTGTACTCCTTTTACTCATCAATTAATCTTCCCTGTGTTTGTGCACCCATATATGCTACTTTTAGATCTTGACTCATGAATACCATGGCATAAAATCCTCTCCATAAATGTAGTGGCTTAAACACCCATTTCTGCTACTATCATTTGTATAGGCCATGTATCGAAAGGTAGTGGGAGCTAACTAGAGGGATGGAGAGACAAGGGTAGGACAAAGAAGAGTATATGAAGAACACCATTGAATAGGAGCACTGAGAATGAGAGATGTCTATAAAGAACATTATTGAATAGGAGGCACTGAGATTGAGAGAATGGTTAGAAAACATTATGTAACATCATCTTGCTCTTCTGGCAGCCCCATAGAAAGTTGTTCTTCATGAAAATGCTAGAATCGAGTACGTCCCCTCAATCATTTTATCAGCAAGGGTACCATCACTATCCTACCAATCAAACATTGCCATCTACACCAATAGAAGTGCTGATGGTCTAGATCAAATCAGCAAAAACTACCAGAAAATTGGTTACTAGTGTGAAGTATTTTTTACTAGTGTGTGCTGAAACAAGAGAAGCGTAGTGTGACTTAGCTATAGCTAGTGGGCTCTTGTCTTTATCTTGCAGGACCGTAGTACAGTTGTGTACTAGCCTACTAGGTAGGCTTGATGGTTGTTTCCTTGGCCTAGCTAGCCCACAAGACCAAGCATTGAATTTATTCACCCACTTGAAATTGACATTACAACTGCTAGTATCTTTGCAAACCAACTTGTGGTTGGATGGTTAGAGGGACAGTGGTATCCCCCGCCCACCAGGGTTCAAGTCCTGGTGCTTGCATTATTCCTGGATTTATTTTAGGATTTTCGGCGATGCGCATTCAGTGGGAGGAGACGTTCCCGTCGACGACGAGGCGCCTACGGTGACTTCGTAAATCTCAAGATGATATGCCGGCTCAGTCTCTCGGAGGTGCTCATAGGGGTAGGGTGTGTGTGTGTGCGTTCATAGGGGTGAGTGTATGCGCGTGTATATGAGCGTTTGCGTCTGTACTGTGTTCAAAAAAAAAAACTGCTAGTATCTTCTTGTTTTCTCGCAAGGTTAAAATCACCACCAATAATGATAGGTCGTGACATATTAGAACAATCTCATGCAATTCAGAAATAAAGGATTGATTTCCTTCTTTATAAGGTTAGCCATATACTTTTGTAATCCTAATGACAAGGTCATTACATTACATTTTAGTGTATTTGTTCACTCATTTCAATCCGCTTGTGATTCATATTGAAATATCCAAAATGTTTATCAAGGGAGGTAGTACCAAAAAGGACACGTGGAAAGAGAGAGAAAAGGGAAGCGCCAGAATTGAGAGTTGAACTCTGAAACTTCATGAATAGCTAGCCTGACCATTTCAGTCAGCTAGGCCAACACCAACGCGCGACACCAAACGGACGTCCGTTTGGTCCAAAATTGGTCCGTTTGGGATGGGAAAATGAACGCTTATGTCTAGTTGGCACCAAACGCGCGGCCGCGCCCCCAACTTGTCCGTGGTGAACGTAAATTAAAAAACAACAATAAAAAAGCATGTAAAATCTAAAAAAAAGCATTATAGAATAGCTTAAAACATAAATAACTTATTTAAAAATCCGCCATCGTCACAACCCATGCACAGTACTTTGATGAAATGAACAAAAACATAAAAAAGATAATACGACCGCCCCGCGCGCCGCAGAAGCCGTCGCCGTCGCCGCCAATGTCATCGCAGCCTCCGTCTTCAGGCGCCACAATCGTCGTCGTCGCCCGTCAAGTCGATGTAAGGTGGGGGCATCCAGAGGTGGGGCGGCGGCCCCCAGAATCGGGCGGGCGCGTGCTATGCAGGTGGCGGGGGCGGCGGTGCGGGGGGGGGGGGGGGGGGGGGGGGTGACCATGGCGCCCATGCACGATCCTACGTGGGCTCCTCCTTCACCTTCAGCTTGACGTCCAGCTCCGGCACGTACACGTCTTCGGAGGCCGACAGCTCGAGCATCTCCTGCAGGCCCTCCCACTCCTCCTCCTATTGGCGCTTGTACTCCCTCTCGGAGTCCTCCATGACGGCCTGCAGGAGCCGCTCCTCCTTCTCGGCCGTCATGGCAGGAAGTTGCGGGGGTGACGTCGATGAGGAGGGAGACGGCGTGCCGCGCACCCGCATGCGGCCGCGCACTCTTGGCGGGCTCGGTGCGCGCACAGGAGGCTCACGCGGCGCCCTCTAGCATACACGCGATGGGCTACGACCACGACCGACAGAAAAAGTTTGCCGACGAATCTCGTGTTCGTTGTGATACCATCTGTCCCACAGGGGCGAGTGGACGGCAGACCTGCGGTCGGCGAGGAGCAGGCGTGGAATCCTGGCTCTACGGGGCGATCTCCTTGAGGCGGGCATGTCCGGTCGCCGGAACGGGGGGAATGGGCACCCGATCCAAGCTCATATGCCAACCATTGGGGAGGTGGTCATCTGACCACGGCAACGGGATGCCGGTCTCCAAGTAGCGGCGGCAGACCTCGACCTTGACTTAGGGCCGGAAGCGTGGCATGGCCGCCGGAGGGGAGATGGAGAAGGCTGCCGGGGAGGTGGAGTGGCTGGCCGCGCTTCCAGACGAGGCAGACGACGACTCCGCCTCGCGGTTGTGCTTGCACTTCTTACTGGTGTGCCACTTCCAGAAGCCCATGCCCGGCGGGGAGCGAGGTGGACGGCGGCTAGGGTTTTGGTGTCTCCGATGGAGGGGGCAACGGTGGGGATGTGGATGGGGACGGGGAAATGGAAGTGGCAGTGGAAGTCCACGGCTTCCCCATATAAAAAGGACGTGGCCGGGGGCCGTCTGGGACTCTGGGTGGCTTACTTGCGGGACCAACCACCCATGCGCATTGATTAAGGTCGGTGGGAGGTGGTTGGACGGCCGACATGCGGGCCCGAAGTGGATGCAGAGAGGCCGCATGCCCGTCCGTTCGTTATCCGCGTAACCGGAAAGCTCGCTCAACTATGCGCTGGAATGGATCGAGCCGGACAAAAAACAGACATAATTTAAGGATGGGGTTGCGCGTTGGACCGGTTCGTTTTGGACGCAAACGGAGACGACCGGACCATTGGAGGGTAACTTAAGCGATCGATCATGTGCCGCTTTCGTAGTGGATTCGGTTGGAGTCTTCGGAAGACGTGAACGTATTTGGTGCCCCGATCATAGCACGTATATAGCAATGAGAAAGTGCGGCACAGCCCTCAGGTAGCGCCTCCTCCGGTTGAACGTATATGGGCAAAACCAGTTGATTAAGGTCAATTACTAGAGGCGAGCAAACTATATCAGACCAACTTATTTGCTTGCACTGATTTTTCTGGAATCTTCTCGTGCGCGTATCGTCGGCTATAAGTATGCTCTCATGCTTTTCTATCTTTCCTCTGTCTCGGTTTTTTTTAGGTTGTCATATGGCTGGTAGGTCTCCTCATGGTTATCAGCATGTTGGTCGGCTGCCGTTGCCGCATGCGTCTTCGCGCTGTGCATCTTACCGTGGATCTTCTGGCCCGGCTGTTCCGATGGGCGCTGCATCTGTTCCTGGTGCGTTTTCTTTAAGGTTGATGGTAGTTTTGTTGCTGTACGTGTTGTGTTGTGTTCATATATGCTGTGTAGTCTTCGTATTAGCTCCAGATCCTAATGAAGCACGCCGGCGGCGGCAGGAAATTCTCCGGGGGAAGTGTCCGCTTGATCAATCTTCTGGTGCGTGTATCTATCGATGTTTAGTTTGTCAGATTTTCGGTTTTTGAGCTTTGCTTTCTTCTTTTTTTTTCTCAGTTTTGTTGGTGTTTTTTCTTCCAGTTTTGCTATAAAAAGCACATCTAGATGTGCTCTAAATTTTGCACATATAAGTCCTATGTCATTGATTTTTTGTTAAGATTTGCGCAAGCATATATTTTTTTTTTCTAGTTTCATTTAGTCACTTAGATGTGCAATAACTAGGACACCTCTAGATACAAACACCTTTTCTTTTTGCTGATGAGTTGTTGGCTGTGTTATTGATAGGCATGTTCAGCCAAAGGTTTGTGGATTTGTTAATCATGATCTTGCTCCTGTGGATTTGTTCCAGCAACGCCAAATACGTTGTTGCAGCCGGAGAGCATGACGGCAGAATGTGCTAGACCGTGCGTCGGTGCAAATCCAACGCTAAGTTGGCTTGGTGCCTCCCACCCAATCCACCCTCTGCTGCGGCACGCAGCCAAACACCATAAGACACGGGTCGGGGACATCAGCAAGGAGCCATCGGGATCCGCTAAAGTACGACCCTCCATGACCTTTTGTTTTTAAATGCCCATATCTAAGGGCATGGTTAATAGTTTAGCCAACTGCTGGCTATATGATGTTGTCATGTCATATATAGTCATCACTTATAGCCACATATACAATAAGGTTAGCTATAAGATTGGCTATAAGAGTATTATTTTTTTGCACCTTCTCTTTATCTCTTTCTTTGTATTTATTGCATTTGCCTAGGAATACGCATATAGCTAGACCCTTGCATGAGAGCCCACCCTTCTTACTTTTTCATCCCTCTCTCCTTTACATAGGCAAAAATGTCATGTAAGCGGGCTATAAGCCCACTATTGCACTTGCTCTAAGAGCCAGCTGGTAGCCGTCGACGCTGTGACTACCCGCTATATTTTGTACTACCTGTAAAATATAGGGATTGGTCATAAGGAATAATTTCAACCAGTGACACTAGTAGAAAACAGGGCTTTGGTCCAGCCCTGAAAAGCCCACTAATCCCGGTTCACTCACGAACCGGGACCCATGGGGGCATCGGTCCCGGTTTGTGAGGCCAGGGCGCTGGCCGGGCCTCGTGGGCCATTGGTCCCGATTCGTCTGACCCTTTTGGTCCCGGTTCCAGACACGAATCGGGACCAATGGGCCTGGCACCTGGCCCACAACCATTGGTCCCGGTTTGTGGCTGGAACCGGGACCAAATGGTGTCCTTTAGTCCCGGTTCCAGCCATAAACCGGGACCAATGGTCGGCCTATATATACCCCCTGCCCGCGAGGAGAGCAGTGCACTGCTCTGTTTTTTTGGCCGGCCGTTGGGAGAGCTTTGTGGTGCTCTAGCTCACCTCGTATGCACATGAAGTGTTTGATGAAATGCCCGAGCCACGCTTAAGGTTTCTCCTCTCGAAGCTCCTTGTCCAAGCTCCATTTTCCTCAAGATTTGTCTAGGTTTGGCGGTCCGTCCTGTCCCGTCCCCGTCCTCACCGCCGTCGATCGTCTGCGCCCATCTCGGCACCGGCACCACCGTGGTTAGCCTCTTCTTCTTATCTTCTTTCTAAAAGAAAAAAGTTCTTACTTGTATGATTTAGATAGATACTTGTGTAATTTTCTTACTTTTATTATTGTTTGTTATTATATAGTGCGATGGTTTTGGTATCCGCCTCCGTCGGCTCTCGTCCTGTCTATGATTCGGATGTGGTATATATTATCTTTTATAAATATTTGTTTTATTTAGTGTTTACGACAATTATGCCGACCAACGTGACATAGATTTTTTAATCTAGGAGGTATGTGAACCGGAAATTCCAACCGACATAGAAATTCTTGTCGAGAAGTTAAATTTGGTTGAAAAAGAAAACAATTACTTGAAAGAAAAATTACAAAGAGTTGAACAGGAGAAGATGAAGTTGGAGTTGCATGTTGCCGATGTCGTCGACGATCACAAGATCAAGATGGATGCAATGCGCGTGAAGATTAGAAAGATTAGAAAATATGCCATTCATACTGAGGCTTGGTATCATTATGCCGTTGGATCAATTGGTACCTTAGTTGCGGTTATGATCGCATTTGTTGTTGCATTTAAATTTTATAGTTTCAATGTATGTTTTAATTAGATGCTCTAGAGAGCTATATGTTGTTCAATAATGAGAACTATGTATGAACGTTATGTATTTATTTTGGTCACTACTGTATTTGGCTTTAATGTGGTGACGAATTTCTATTAATTTGGTCACTTCTCTATTCATGATATGCACACAGATGAACCGGCAATGGATGTACGGTGACCGACGCACCTCCGAGTATATTAAGGGCCTGCATAATTTTCTCGAAGCGGCTGAGGCAAACTAGCATAATGGTTTTATGCAGTGTCCATGTACTGTCTGTGAGAATATGAAGGCTTTCTCCAACTCTAAAACCCTTCACTTCCACCTGCTTGAGAAGGGTTTTATGCCACACTATAATGTTTGTACCAAGCACGGAGAAAGAGGGGTTATGATGGAAGACAACGAAGAAGACGAGGATGATGACAACTACCCGCCCCCTGAATACGGTGATGCTGCAATGGGGGAAGCTGAAGATCAAGAGGAACCAGACGATGTGCCCGATGATGATCTTCGCTGGGTCATTGTTGATGCACAGAGAGAATGCGAAAGTGAAAGGGAGAAGTTGAAGTTCGATCGCATGTTAGAGGATCACAAAAAAGGGTTGTACCCAAATTGCGAAAATGACAACAGAAAGCTCGGTACCACACTGGAATTGCTGCAATGGAAGGCAGACAATGGTGTATCTGACAAGGGATTTAGTTCGCTACTGAAAATAATGAAGAAGAAGCTTCCAAAGGATAACGAATTGCCCGGCAGTACGTACGAAGCAAAGAAGGTTCTATGCCCTCTAGGATTGGAGCTGCAGAAGATACATGCATGCCCTAATGACTGCATCCTCTAGCTACCGCGGCGAGGATTTGAACGCATGCCCGGTATGCGGTGCATTGCGGTATAAGATCAGAAGAGATGACCCTGGTGATGTTGAGGGCCAGCGCACCGGGAAGAGGGTTCCTGCCAAGGTGATGTGGTATGCTCCTATAATACCACGGTTGAAACGTCTGTTCAGAAACAAAAAGCATGCCGAGTTGATGCAATGGCACATAAAAGACCGTAAGAAAGACGGGAAGTTGAGAGCATCCACTGACGAGTCGCAGTGGAGAAAGATCGAGAGAAAGTGGAGCGACTTTACAGGTGACCCGAGGAACGTATGGTTTGGTTTAAGTGCAGATGGCGTTAATCCTTTTGGGGATCAGAGCACCAAGCATAGCACATGGCCTGTGACTCTATGTATGTATAACCTTCCTCCTTGGTTGTGCATGAAGCGGAAGTTCATTATGATGCCAGTGCTCATCCAATGCCCTAAGCAACCCGACAATGACATTGATGTGTACCTAAGGCCATTAGTTCATGAACTTTTACAGCTATGGAATGGAAGAGGTGTACGTGTGTGGGATGAGAACGAACAGGAGGAATTTGACCTACGTGTGTTGCTGTTTGTAACCATCAACGATTGGCCTGCTCTCAGTAAGCTTTCAGGACAGACAAACAAGGGATACCACGCATGCACACACTGTTTAGATGACACCGACAGTATATATTTGGACAAATGCAGGAAGAATGTGTACCTGGGGCATCGTCGATTTCTTCCGACCAACCATCAATGTCGAAAGAAAGGATAGCATTTCAAAGGTGAGGCAGATCACCGGAAGAAGCCCGCCCTCCATACTAGTGATCACATACTTGATATGGTCAATGATTTACAAGTAATCTTTGGAAAGGTTCCTGGCGGACTATCTGTTCCGACTGACGATGCGGGACGCGCACCCATGTGGAAGAAGAAATCTATATTTTGGGACCTACCCTATTGGAAAGACCTAGAGGTCCGCTCTGCAATCGACGTGATGCACTTGACGAAGAATCTTTGCGTGAACCTGCTAGGCTTGTTGGGAGTGTATGGGAAGACAAAAGATACACCGGAGGCACGGGAGGAACAGCAACGTGTGCATGAAAAAGACGTCATGCATCCAAAGCAGTATGAAGGTCCTGCCAGCTACGCTCTTACCAAAGAAGAGAAGGAAATCTTCTTTGAATGCCTGCTCAGTATGAAGGCCCCGTCTGGCTTCTCGTCGAATATAAAGGGAATAATAAATATGGCAGAGAAAAAGTTTCAGAACCTAAAGTCTCATGACTGCCACGTGATTATGACGCAACTACTTCCGGTTGCATTGAGGGGGCTTCTACCGGAAAACATTCGATTAGCCATTGTGAAGCTATGTGCATTCCTCAATGCAATCTCTCAGAAGGTGATCGATCCAGAAATCCTGCCAACGTTAAGGAGTGATTTGGTGCAATGTCTTGTTAGTTTCGAGCTGGTGTTCCCACCATCCTTCTTCAATATCATGACGCACGTCCTAGTTCATCTAGTCGACGAGATTGTCGTTCTGGGCCCTGTATTTCTACACAATATGTTCCCCTTTGAGAGGTTCATGGGAGTCTTAAAGAAATATGTTCGTAACCGCGCTAGGCCAGAAGCAAGCATCTCCATGGGCCATCAAACAGAGGATGTCATTGGGTTTTGTGTTGACTTCATTCCTGACCTTAAGAAGATTGGTCTCCCTCAATCGCGGTATGAGGGGAGACTGACTGGAAAAGGCACGCTAGGAGCGGACTCAATAATATGTAGGGACGGGAATTCTTGGTCTCAAGCACACTACACAGTTCTACATAATTCTATCTTGGTGACCCTGTATGTGGATGAACACAAGAATATCCTGCGCTCCAAACACCCGGAGCAGTGTGACGACTGGATTACATATGAACAGATCAAGACTTTCGGCAGTTGGTTGCAAACATGTCTCATGGGTGACAACACTGTTTCTGATGAGCTGTACTCGTTGGCCAGGGTACGAGATAAATGGGAATACATTTTACACGATCGCCCAAGATCAAAAGAGCACCAACCAAAACAGTGGTGTCCGCTTTGATGCAGAAACCAAGAGGGGAAAGGACACATATTATGGTTACATAGTGGACATATGGGAACTTGACTATGGACATGATTTGAAGGTCCCTTTGTTTCAGTGCAAATGGGTCAATCTGTCAGGAGGCGGGGTACAGGAAGACCCGCAGTAGGGAATGACAATAGTGGATCTGAACAATCTTGGGTACACAGACGAACCATTCGTCCTAGCCAATGATGTGGCATATGTTTTCTATGTGAAGGACATGTCTACCAAACCGAGAAAAAGAAAAGATAAGGAAGCGAATACATCATACGATGAGCCAAAGCGCCACATAGTTCTTTCAGGAAAAAGAGACATCATGGGATTGGAGAGCAAGACAGATATGTCTGAAGATTATGAAAAGTTTCATGAAATTCCTCCCTTCAAAGTCAAGGCTGACCCAAGCACCCTGTTAAACGATGAAGATTATCCATGGTTACGGCACAATAAGCAAAGGACACAAGCGAAGAAAAAGTGAAGACTTTCTCTCCACAACTAGTATGATGATGCCTTTGATCTAGAATATCACTGCAGTTACATGTGAAGAAATGAATTGCCATTTGTAACAGATGAGCTTTCGTCCGAAACCCTAATACTTCAAAAGAGATTGTCCGTTTTGTACACGAAGTGCATCCAGTTTTTGTCGTAACCCTCTCAACTTTTTAGCACATGCTATGTGGGTGAAATGATGATACCATGCCAACTTTCAACCTTTTCAGAGTTCATTTGTAATGCTTTTCATTTTCAGGGTCATTTAGCTCAAAAAAATCAGTAAATGCATGAAAAATAACAGATGAAGTCAGAAAGGGCTGAAAATTGATGATGTGGATTTGAATGGTGCATGTTGAACACACAAAAAGTCTGGAGTTGAAATAAGTTAAAAAAATGGAATGCCTTTGTAACATATGAGTTTTCGTCCGAAACCCTGATACTTCGAAAGAGATTGTCCATTTTTTACACGAAGTGCATCCAGTTTTTGCCGTAACCCTCTCAACTTTTTAGCACATGCTATGTGGGTGAAATGATGATACCATGCCAACTTTCAACCTTTTCAGAGTTCATTTGTAATGCTTTTCAATTTCAGGGTCATTTAGCTTAAAAAAATCAGTAAATGCATGAAAAATACCAGATGAAGTCAGAAGGGTTGAAAATTGATGATGTGGCTTTGAATGGTTCATTTTGAACACACAAAAAATCTGGAGTTCAAATAAGTTCAAAAAAATGAAATACCTTTGTAACAGATGAGTTTTCGTCCGAAACCCTGATACTTCGAAAGAGATTGTCCGTTTTGTACATGAAGTGCATCCAGTTTTTGTCGTAACCCTCTCAACTTTTTAGCACATGCTATGTGGGTGAAATGATGAAACCATGCCAACTTTCAACCTTTTCAGAGTTCATTTGTAATGCTTTTCATTTTCAGGGTCATTTAGCTCAAAAAAATCAGTAAATGCATGAAAAATACCAGATGAAGTCAGAAAGGGCTGAAAATTGATGATGTGGCTTTGAATGGTGCATGTTGAATACACAAAAAGTCTGGAGTTGAAATAAGTTAAAAAAATGGATTGCCTTTGTAACACATGAGTTTTCGTCCGAAACCCAGATACTTCGAAAGAGATTGTCCATTTTGTACACGAAGTGCATCCAGTGTTTGTCGTAACCCTCTCAACTTTTTAGCACATGCTATGTGGGTGAAATGATGATACCATGCCAACTTTCAACCATGCAAAAAGAACGAATTAAAAAGTTTTTATAAAACTCGAATAGCAAAAAGAATGAACTAAAAAGGTTTCATAAAACTCTAATAGCAAAAAGAATGAACTAACAAGAATCAATTAAATATAATATTTTTCAATAGCAAAAAGAAATAACTAAAAATAATCAAAATAATATTAACTAAAATTATCAAAGTATTTATTTCTTAAAAACTTTAATAGTAAAAAGAATGAACTAAAAAGAATCAATTAAATATAATATTTTTCAATAGCAAAAAGAATCAACTAAAAAGAATCAAAATAATATTAACTAAAATTATCAAAGTATTTATTTGTTAAAAACTTTAATAGTAAAAAGAATGAACTAAAAAGAATCAATTAAATATAATATTTTTCAATAGCAAAAAGAATCAACTAAAAAGAATCAAAATAATATTAACTAAAATTATCAAAGTATTTATTTGTTAAAAACTTTAATAGTAAAAATAATGAACTAAAAAGAAAAAAAATAAACAAAAAAGAAAACAAAATACTGGATTTTTTTAAAAAAAATGCCGCCTACTGTGCCAACACGGCCTGCATATGGCTAGTTAGGCCAGGATGCAGGCCCGCATAAGGCTCAGTAGGCCCACGGACAGAGAGTGCGTTTAGGCCCGTAGGCCTGCTAAAGAGAGGAGCTCGAGAGGGTTGGCGCAGCAGCGCTTATAAACCAATCTCGGTGCCTCTCAACTAGCGAGGTGGGACTAAACTTCCACCACACCGATGTGCCAGGCTATTGGTCCCGGTTGGTGCCACCAACCGGGAACAATGCGACCCTTTCGTCCCGGTTCGTGCCACCAACCGGGACCAAAGGTCTGGGCTTCCCTTTGGGCTGCTGAAAATAGACCTTCAGTCCCGGTTGGTGGCACGAACCGGGACGAAAGGTGGGCATTGGTCCCGGTTGGTGCCACGAACCGGGACCAATGCTCTGTGTATATAAGCAAACACTTGGAAATTTTTAAGTTTTCATCTACCAGTTGCCCCCGACGACGCCGAGCACATCGACGCCGCCAGGCTGCCCGAGCTCCCCGTCGCCGTCCGCCGCTCCCGACGCCGCCAGCTGCTCCGCCGCTCCCTGCCCCGACGCACCGACCCCCAGGGAGCTCCCCTTCCCGTGCGCTGCCGCCGCCGCCGCTCCTGCGCTGCCGCCGCCTCTGTTCTGCCGCCGCCGCCGCCCCTGCGCTGCCGCCGCCGCCGCTGCCATTTTTTTTGATCATAGAATTTTTTTTGTTCATAGCATTTTTTGTATATATGTATGCATTTACTGTTAATATACTCCGATGGATGTATATATGTATGTGTGTATGGATGGATGCATTTACTGTTAATATGATTTTTTTTGTTCATAGCATTTTTTGGTTCATATATTCAAAATGAGTTAATTAAAAGACTCACTAAGCTAAAATTTACCCCCTTCCCGATAACTTTGACATGAGGGGGGGGGGACGTCGGACATGCATGAGAGAGAGGCGGTACGCTCGCCCGACCAACTATCAAGGCCACCCAAACCGTAGAAGAAAGAGCGTCATTGTCGATCTACCCGGCCCTCCCCGATAATTTCGACATGAGGGGGGACGTCGGACATGCATGAGAGAGAGAGGCGGTCCGCTCGCCCGACCAACTATCGAGGCCACCCAAACCCTAGAAGAAAGAGCGTCGTTGTCGATCTACCCCCTCCCCGATAACTTCGACATGAGGGGGGACGTCGGACATGCATGAGTGAGAGAGGCGGTACGCTCGCCCGACCAACTATCGAGGCCACCCAAACCGTAGAAGAAAGAGCGTCGTTGTCGATCTACCCCGGCCCTCCCCGATAATTTCGACATGAGGGGGGATGTCGGGCATGCATGAGAGAGAGAGGAGGTCCGCTCGCCCGACCAACTATCGAGGCCACCCAAACCCTAGAAGAAAGAGCATCGTTGTTGATCTACCCCCTCCCCGATAACTTCGACATGAGGGGGGACGTCGGACATGCATGAGTGAGAGAGGCGGTACGCTCGCCCGACCAACTATCGAGGCCACCCTAACAGTAGAAGAAAGAGCATCGTTGTCGATCTACCCCGGCCCTCCCCGATAATTTCGACATGAGGGGGGACGTCGGGCATGCATGAGAGAGAGACGCGTTCCGCTCGCCCGACCAACTATCGAGGCCACCCAAATCCTAGAAAAAAGAGCGTCATTGTCGATCTACCCCCTCCCCGATAACTTCGACATGAGGGGGGGACGTCGGACATGCATGAGTGAGAGAGGCGGTACGCTCGCCTGACCAACTATCGAGGCCACCCAAACCGTAGGAGAAAGAGCATCGGTGTCGATCTACCCCGGCGCTCCCCGATAATTTCGACATGAGGGGGGACGTCAGACATGCATGAGAGAGAGAGGCGGTACGCTCGCTCGACCAACAATCGAGGCCACCCAAACCCTAGAAGAAAGAGCGTCATTGTCAATCTACCCCCTCCCCGATAACTTCGACATGAGGGGGGACGTCGGACATGCATGAGTGAGAGAGGTGGTACGCTCGCCCGACCAACTATCGAGGCCACCCTAATCGTAGAAGAAAGAGCGTCATTGTCGATCTACCCCGGCCCTCCCCGATAATTTCGACATGAGGGGCGACGTCGGACATGCATGAGAGAGAGACGCGGTCCGCTCGCCCGACCAACTATCGAGGCCACCCAAATCCTAGAAAAAAGAGCGTCATTGTCGATCTACCCCCTCCCCGATAACTTCGACATGAGGGGGGACGTCGGACATGCATGAGTGAGAGAGGCGGTACGCTTGCCCGACCAACTATCGAGGCCACCCAAACCGTAGGAGAAAGAGCGTCGTTGTCAATCTACCCCGGCCCTCCCCGATAATTTCGACATGAGGGGGACGTCAGACGTGCATGAGAGAGAGAGGCGGTACGCTCGCCCGACCAACTATCGAGGCCACCCAAATCGTAGAAGAAAGAGCGTCGTTGTCGATCTACCCCGGCCCTCCCCGATAATTTCGATATGAGGGGGGACGTCGGACAAGCATGAGAGAGAGAGGCGGTCCGCTCGCCCGACCAACTATCGAGGCCACCCAAACCCTAGAAGAAATAGGGTCGTTGTCGATCTACCCCCTACCCGATAACTTCGACATGAGGGGGGACGTCGGACATGCATGAGTGAGAGAGGCGGTCCGCTCGCCCGACCATCGAGGCCACCCAAACCTTAGAAGAAAGAGCATCGTTGTCGATCTACCCCCTCCCCGATAACTTCGACATGAGGGGGGACGTCGGACATGCATGAGAGAGAGAGGCGGTCCGCTCGCCCGACCAACTATCGAGGCCACCCAAACCCTAGAAGAAAGAGCGTCGTTGTCGATCTACCCCCTCCCCGATAACTTCGACATGAGGGGGGACGTCGGACATGCATGAGTGAGAGAGGCGGTACGCTCGCCCGACCAACTATCGAGGCCACCCAAACCGTAGAAGAAAGAGCGTCGTTGTCGATCTACCCCGGCCCTCCCCGATAATTTCGACATGAGGGGGGATGTCGGGCATGCATGAGAGAGAGAGGCGGTCCGCTCGCCCGACCAACTATCGTGGCCACCCAAACCCTAGAAGAAAGAGCATCGTTGTTGATCTACCCCCTCCCCGATAACTTCGACATGAGGGGGGACGTCGGACATGCATGAGTGAGAGAGGCGGTACGCTTGCCCGACCAACTATCGAGGCCACCCAAACCGTAGGAGAAAGAGCGTCGTTGTCAATCTACCCCGGCCCTCCCCGATAATTTCGACATGAGGGGGACGTCAGACGTGCATGAGAGAGAGAGGCGGTACGCTCGCCCGACCAACTATCGAGGCCACCCAAATCGTAGAAGAAAGAGCGTCGTTGTCGATCTACCCCGGCCCTCCCCGATAATTTCGATATGAGGGGGGACGTCGGACAAGCATGAGAGAGAGAGGCGGTCCGCTCGCCCGACCAACTATCGAGGCCACCCAAACCCTAGAAGAAATAGGGTCGTTGTCGATCTACCCCCTACCCGATAACTTCGACATGAGGGGGGACGTCGGACATGCATGAGTGAGAGAGGCGGTCCGCTCGCCCGACCATCGAGGCCACCCAAACCTTAGAAGAAAGAGCATCGTTGTCGATCTACCCCCTCCCCGATAACTTCGACATGAGGGGCGACGTCGGACATGCATGAGTGAGAGAGGCGGTCCGCTCCCCCGACCATCGAGGCCACCCAAACCTTAGAAGAAAGAGCATCGTTGTCGATCTACCCCCTCCCCGATAAGTTCGACATGAGGGGGGACGTCGGACATGCATGAGTGAGAGAGGCGATCCGCTCGCCCGACCAGCTATCGAGGCCACCCAAACCCTAGAAGAAATAGCGTCGTTGTCGATCTACCCCCTCCCCGATAACTTCGACATGAGGGGGGACGTCGGACATGCATGAGTGAGAGAGGCGGTACGCTCGCCCGACCAACTATCGAGGCCACCCAAACCGTAGAAGAAAGAGCGTCGTTGTCGATCTACCCCGGCCCTCCCCGATAATTTCGACATGAGGGGGGACGTCGGACATGCATGAGAGAGAGAGAGAGGCGTTCCGTTCGCCCGACCAACTATCGAGGCCCCCCAAACCCTAGAAGAAAGAGCGTCGCTGTCGATCTACCCCTCCCCGATAACTTTGACATGAGGGGGGACGTCGGACATGCATGAGTGAGAGAGGCGGTACGCTCGCCCGACCAACTATCGAGGCCACCCAAAGCGTAGAAGAAAGAGCGTCGTTGTCGATCTACCCCGGCCCTCCCCGATAATTTCGACATGAGGGGGGACGTCGGACATGCATGAGAGAGAGAGGCGGTCCGCTCGCCTGACCAACTATCGAGGCCACCCAAACCCTAGAAGAAAGAGCGTCGTTGTCGATCTACCCCCTCCCCGATATCTTCGACATGAGGGGGGACGTCGGACACGCATGAGCTAGAGAGGCGGTTCGCTCGCCCGACCAACTATCGAGGCCACCCAAACCGTAGAAGAAAGAGCGTCGTTGACGATCTACCCCGGCCCTCCCCGATAATTTCGACATGAGGGGGGACGTCGGACATGCATGAGAGACAGAGGTGGTCCGCTCGCCCGACCAACTATCGAGGCCACCCAAACCCTAGAAGAAAGAGCGTCGTTGTCGATCTACCCCCTCCCCGATAAGTTCAACATGAGGGGGGACATCGGACATGCATGAGTGAGAGAGGCGGTACGCTCGCCTGACCAACTATCGAGGCCACCCAAACCGTAGAAGAAAGAGCGTCATTGTCGATCTACCCCGGCCCTCCCCGATAATTTCGACATGAGGGGGGACGTCGGACATGCATGAGAGACAGAGGCGGTCCGCTCGCCTGACCAACTATTGAGGCCACCCAAAACCTAGAAGAGAGAGCGTCACTGTCGATCTACCCCCTCCCCGATAACTTCGACATGAGGGGGGACGTCGGACATGCATGAGTGAGAGAGGCGGTCCGCTCGCCCGACCAACTATCGAGGCCACCCAAACCGTAGAAGAAAGAGCGTCGTTGTCGATCTACCCCAGCCCTCCCCGATAATTTTGACATGAGGGGGGACGTCGGACATGAATGAGAGTGAGAGGCGGTCCGCTCGCCCGACCAACTATCGAGGCCACCCAAACCCTAGAAGAAAGAGCGTCATTGTCAATCCACCCCCTACCCGATAACTTCGACATGAGTGGGGACGTCGGACATGCATGAGTGAGAGAGGCGGTCCGCTCGCCCGACCAACTATTGAGGCCACCCAAACCCTAGAAGAAAGAGCGTCATTGTCGATCTACCCCCTCCCCGATAACTTCGACATGAGGGGGGACGTCGGACATGCATGAGTGAGAGAGGCGGTCTGCTCGGCCAACCAACTATCGAGGCCACCCAAACCCTAGAAGAAAGAGCGTCGTTGTCGATCTACCCCCTCCCCGATAACTTCGACATGAGGGGGGACGTCGGACATGCATGAGTGAGAGAGGCGGTCCGCTCGCCCGACCAACTATCGAGGCCACCCAAACCCTAGAAGAAAGAGCGTCGTTGTCGATCTACCCCCTCCCCGATAACTTCGACATGAGGGGTGACGTCGGACATGCATGAGTGAGAGAGGCGGTCCGCTCGCCCGACCAACTATCGAGGCCACCCAAAGCATAGAAGAAAGAGCGTCGTTGTCGATCTACTCCCTCACCGATAACTTCGACATGAGGGGGGACGTCGGACATGCATGAGTGACAGAGGCGGTACGCTCGCCCGACCAACTATCGACGCCACCCAAACCGTAGAAGAAAGAGCGTCGTTGTCGATCTACCCCGGCCCTCCCCGATAATTTCGACATGAGGGGGGACGTCGGACATGCAAGAGAGAGAGAGAGGCGGTCCGCTCGCTCGACCAACTATCGAGGCCACCCAAACCCTAGAAGAAAGAGCGTCGTTGTCGATCTGCCCCCTCCCCGATAACTTCGACATGAGGGGGGACGTCGGACATGCATGAGTGAGAGAGGCCGTACGCTCGCCCGACCAACTATCGAGGCCACCCAAAGTATAGAAGAAAGAGCGTCGTTGTCGATCTATCTAGGCCCTCCCCGATAATTTCGACATGAGGGGGGACGTCGGACATGCATGAGAGAGAGAGGCGGTCCGCTCGCCTGACCAACTATCGAGGCCACCCAAACCTTAGAAGAAAGAACGTCGTTGTCGATCTACCCCCTCCCCAATATCTTCAACATGAGGGGGACGTTGGACACGCATGAGAGAGAGAGGCGGTTCGCTCGCCCGACCAACTATCGAGGCCACCCAAACCGTAGAAGAAAGAGCATTGTTGTCGATCTACCCCGGCCCTCCCCGATAATTTCGACATGAGGGGGGACGTCGGACATGCATGAGTGACAGAGGCGGTACGCTCGCCCGACCTACTATCGAGGCCACCGAAACCCTAGAAGAAAGAGCGTCGTTGTCGATCTACCCCGGCCCTCCCCGATAACTTCGACATGAGGGGGGACGTCGGACATGCAAGAGAGAGAGAGAGGCGGTCCGCTCGCCCGACCAACTATCGAGGCCACCCAAACCCTAGAAGAAAGAGCGTCGTTGTCGATCTGCCCCCTCCCCGATAACTTCGACATGAGGGGGGACGTCGGACATGCATGAGTGAGAGAGGCCGTACGCTCGCCCGACCAACTATCGAGGCCACCCAAAGCATAGAAGAAAGAGCGTCGTTGTTGATCTACCTGGGCCCTCCCCGATAATTTCGACTTGAGGGGGGACGTCGGACATGCATGAGAGAGAGAGGCGGTCCGCTCGCCTGACCAACTATCGAGGCCACCCAAACCTTAGAAGAAAAAACGTCGTTGTCGATCTACCCCCTCCCCGATATCTTCAACATGAGGGGGACGTTGGACACGCATGAGAGAGAGAGGCGGTTCGCTCGCCCGACCAACTATCGAGGCCACACAAACCGTAGAAGAAAGAGCATTGTTGTCGATCTACCCCGGCCCTCCCCGATAATTTCGACATGAGGGGGGACGTCGGACATGCATGAGTGACAGAGGCGGTACGCTCGCCCGACCTACTATCGAGGCCACCGAAACCCTAGAAGAAAGGGCGTCGTTGTCGATCTACCCCGGCCCTCCCCGATAACTTCGACATGAGGGGGGACGTCGGACATGCAAGAGAGAGAGAGAGGCGGTCCGCTCGCCCGACCAACTATCGAGGCCACCGAAACCCTAGAAGAAAGAGCGGCGTTGTCGATCTACCCCCTCCCCGATATCTTCGACATGAGGGGGGACGTCGGAAACGCATGAGTGAGAGAGGCGGTTCGCTCACCCGACCAACTATCGAGGCCACCCAAACCGTAGAAGAAAGAGCGTCGTTGTCGATCTACCCCGGCCCTCCCCGATAATTTTGACATCAGGGGGGGACGTCGGACATGCATCAGAGGGAGAGGCGGTCCGCTCGCCCGACCAACTATCGAGGCCACCCAAACCCTAGAAGAAAGAGCGTCGCTGTCGATCTACCCCCTCCCCGATAACTTCGACATGAGGGGGGACGTCGGACATGCATGCGTGAGAGAGGCGGTCCGCTCGCCCGGCCAACTATCGAGGCCACCGAAACCGTAGAAGAAAGAGCGTCGTTGTCGATCTACCCCAGCCCTCCCCGAAAATTTCGACATCAGGGGGGACGTCGGACATGCATGAGAGAGAGAGGCGGTCCGCTCGCCCGACCAACTATCGAGGCCACCCAAACCCTAGAAGAAATAGCGTCGTTGTCGATCTACCCCCTACCCGATAACTTCGATATGAGGGGGGACGTCGGACATGCATGAGTGAGAGAGGCGGTCCGCTTGCCCGACCAACTATCGAGGCCACCCAAACCCTAGAAGAAAGAGCGTCATTGTCGATCTACCCCCTCCCCGATAACTTCGACATGAGGGGGGACGTCGGACATGCATGAGTGAGAGAGGCGGTCTGCTCGCCCAACCAACTATCGAGGCCACCCAAACCCTAGAAGAAAGAGCGTCGTTGTCGATCTACCCCCTCCCCGATAACTTCGACATGAGGGGGGACGTCGGACATGCATGAGTGAGAGAGGCGGTCCGCTCGCCCGACCAACTATCGAGGCCACCCAAACCGTAGAAGAAAGAGCGTCGTTGTCGATCTACCCCGGCCCTCCCCGATAATTTCGACATGAGGGGGGACATCGGACATGCATGAGAGAGAGAGGTGGTCCGCTCGCCCGACCAACTATCGAGGCCACCCAAACCCTAGAAGAAAGAGCGTCGTTGTCGATCTACCCCCTACCCGATAACTTCGACATGAGGGGGGACGTCGGACATGCATGAGTGAGAGAGGCGGTCCGCTCGCCCGACCAACTATTGAGGCCACCCAAACCCTAGAAGAAAGAGCGTCATTGTCGATCTACCCCCTCCCCGATAACTTCGACATGAGCGGGGACGTCGGACATGCATGAGTGAGAGAGGCGGTCTGCTCGGCCAACCAACTATCGAGGCCACCCAAACCCTAGAAGAAAGAGCGTTGTTGTCGATCTACCCAATCCCTGATAACTTCGACATGAGGGGGGACGTCGGACATGCAGGAGTGAGAGAGGCGGTCCGCTCGCCCGACCAACTATCGAGGCCACCGAAACCCTAGAAGAAAGAGCGTCGTTGTCGATCTACCCCCTCCCCGATATCTTCGACATGAGGGGGGACGTCGGACACGCATGAGCTAGAGAGGCGGTTCGCTCGCCCGACCAACTATCGAGGCCACCCAAACCGTAGAAGAAAGAGCGTCGTTGACGATCTACCCCGGCCCTCCCCGATAATTTCGACATGAGGGGGGACGTCGGACATGCATGAGAGACAGAGGTGGTCCGCTCGCCCGACCAACTATCGAGGCCACCCAAACCCTAGAAGAAAGAGCGTCGTTGTCGATCTACCCCCTCCCCGATAAGTTCAACATGAGGGGGGACATCGGACATGCATGAGTGAGAGAGGCGGTACGCTCGCCTGACCAACTATCGAGGCCACCCAAACCGTAGAAGAAAGAGCGTCATTGTCGATCTACCCCGGCCCTCCCCGATAATTTCGACATGAGGGGGGACGTCGGACATGCATGAGAGACAGAGGCGGTCCGCTCGCCTGACCAACTATTGAGGCCACCCAAAACCTAGAAGAGAGAGCGTCACTGTCGATCTACCCCCTCCCCGATAACTTCGACATGAGGGGGGACGTCGGACATGCATGAGTGAGAGAGGCGGTCCGCTCGCCCGACCAACTATCGAGGCCACCCAAACCGTAGAAGAAAGAGCGTCGTTGTCGATCTACCCCAGCCCTCCCCGATAATTTTGACATGAGGGGGGACGTCGGACATGAATGAGAGTGAGAGGCGGTCCGCTCGCCCGACCAACTATCGAGGCCACCCAAACCCTAGAAGAAAGAGCGTCATTGTCAATCCACCCCCTACCCGATAACTTCGACATGAGTGGGGACGTCGGACATGCATGAGTGAGAGAGGCGGTCCGCTCGCCCGACCAACTATTGAGGCCACCCAAACCCTAGAAGAAAGAGCGTCATTGTCGATCTACCCCCTCCCCGATAACTTCGACATGAGGGGGGACGTCGGACATGCATGAGTGAGAGAGGCGGTCTGCTCGGCCAACCAACTATCGAGGCCACCCAAACCCTAGAAGAAAGAGCGTCGTTGTCGATCTACCCCCTCCCCGATAACTTCGACATGAGGGGGGACGTCGGACATGCATGAGTGAGAGAGGCGGTCCGCTCGCCCGACCAACTATCGAGGCCACCCAAACCCTAGAAGAAAGAGCGTCGTTGTCGATCTACCCCCTCCCCGATAACTTCGACATGAGGGGTGACGTCGGACATGCATGAGTGAGAGAGGCGGTCCGCTCGCCCGACCAACTATCGAGGCCACCCAAAGCATAGAAGAAAGAGCGTCGTTGTCGATCTACTCCCTCACCGATAACTTCGACATGAGGGGGGACGTCGGACATGCATGAGTGACAGAGGCGGTACGCTCGCCCGACCAACTATCGACGCCACCCAAACCGTAGAAGAAAGAGCGTCGTTGTCGATCTACCCCGGCCCTCCCCGATAATTTCGACATGAGGGGGGACGTCGGACATGCAAGAGAGAGAGAGAGGCGGTCCGCTCGCTCGACCAACTATCGAGGCCACCCAAACCCTAGAAGAAAGAGCGTCGTTGTCGATCTGCCCCCTCCCCGATAACTTCGACATGAGGGGGGACGTCGGACATGCATGAGTGAGAGAGGCCGTACGCTCGCCCGACCAACTATCGAGGCCACCCAAAGTATAGAAGAAAGAGCGTCGTTGTCGATCTATCTAGGCCCTCCCCGATAATTTCGACATGAGGGGGGACGTCGGACATGCATGAGAGAGAGAGGCGGTCCGCTCGCCTGACCAACTATCGAGGCCACCCAAACCTTAGAAGAAAGAACGTCGTTGTCGATCTACCCCCTCCCCAATATCTTCAACATGAGGGGGACGTTGGACACGCATGAGAGAGAGAGGCGGTTCGCTCGCCCGACCAACTATCGAGGCCACCCAAACCGTAGAAGAAAGAGCATTGTTGTCGATCTACCCCGGCCCTCCCCGATAATTTCGACATGAGGGGGGACGTCGGACATGCATGAGTGACAGAGGCGGTACGCTCGCCCGACCTACTATCGAGGCCACCGAAACCCTAGAAGAAAGAGCGTCGTTGTCGATCTACCCCGGCCCTCCCCGATAACTTCGACATGAGGGGGGACGTCGGACATGCAAGAGAGAGAGAGAGGCGGTCCGCTCGCCCGACCAACTATCGAGGCCACCCAAACCCTAGAAGAAAGAGCGTCGTTGTCGATCTGCCCCCTCCCCGATAACTTCGACATGAGGGGGGACGTCGGACATGCATGAGTGAGAGAGGCCGTACGCTCGCCCGACCAACTATCGAGGCCACCCAAAGCATAGAAGAAAGAGCGTCGTTGTTGATCTACCTGGGCCCTCCCCGATAATTTCGACTTGAGGGGGGACGTCGGACATGCATGAGAGAGAGAGGCGGTCCGCTCGCCTGACCAACTATCGAGGCCACCCAAACCTTAGAAGAAAAAACGTCGTTGTCGATCTACCCCCTCCCCGATATCTTCAACATGAGGGGGACGTTGGACACGCATGAGAGAGAGAGGCGGTTCGCTCGCCCGACCAACTATCGAGGCCACACAAACCGTAGAAGAAAGAGCATTGTTGTCGATCTACCCCGGCCCTCCCCGATAATTTCGACATGAGGGGGGACGTCGGACATGCATGAGTGACAGAGGCGGTACGCTCGCCCGACCTACTATCGAGGCCACCGAAACCCTAGAAGAAAGGGCGTCGTTGTCGATCTACCCCGGCCCTCCCCGATAACTTCGACATGAGGGGGGACGTCGGACATGCAAGAGAGAGAGAGAGGCGGTCCGCTCGCCCGACCAACTATCGAGGCCACCGAAACCCTAGAAGAAAGAGCGGCGTTGTCGATCTACCCCCTCCCCGATATCTTCGACATGAGGGGGGACGTCGGAAACGCATGAGTGAGAGAGGCGGTTCGCTCACCCGACCAACTATCGAGGCCACCCAAACCGTAGAAGAAAGAGCGTCGTTGTCGATCTACCCCGGCCCTCCCCGATAATTTTGACATCAGGGGGGGACGTCGGACATGCATCAGAGGGAGAGGCGGTCCGCTCGCCCGACCAACTATCGAGGCCACCCAAACCCTAGAAGAAAGAGCGTCGCTGTCGATCTACCCCCTCCCCGATAACTTCGACATGAGGGGGGACGTCGGACATGCATGCGTGAGAGAGGCGGTCCGCTCGCCCGGCCAACTATCGAGGCCACCGAAACCGTAGAAGAAAGAGCGTCGTTGTCGATCTACCCCAGCCCTCCCCGAAAATTTCGACATCAGGGGGGACGTCGGACATGCATGAGAGAGAGAGGCGGTCCGCTCGCCCGACCAACTATCGAGGCCACCCAAACCCTAGAAGAAATAGCGTCGTTGTCGATCTACCCCCTACCCGATAACTTCGATATGAGGGGGGACGTCGGACATGCATGAGTGAGAGAGGCGGTCCGCTTGCCCGACCAACTATCGAGGCCACCCAAACCCTAGAAGAAAGAGCGTCATTGTCGATCTACCCCCTCCCCGATAACTTCGACATGAGGGGGGACGTCGGACATGCATGAGTGAGAGAGGCGGTCTGCTCGCCCAACCAACTATCGAGGCCACCCAAACCCTAGAAGAAAGAGCGTCGTTGTCGATCTACCCCCTCCCCGATAACTTCGACATGAGGGGGGACGTCGGACATGCATGAGTGAGAGAGGCGGTCCGCTCGCCCGACCAACTATCGAGGCCACCCAAACCGTAGAAGAAAGAGCGTCGTTGTCGATCTACCCCGGCCCTCCCCGATAATTTCGACATGAGGGGGGACATCGGACATGCATGAGAGAGAGAGGTGGTCCGCTCGCCCGACCAACTATCGAGGCCACCCAAACCCTAGAAGAAAGAGCGTCGTTGTCGATCTACCCCCTACCCGATAACTTCGACATGAGGGGGGACGTCGGACATGCATGAGTGAGAGAGGCGGTCCGCTCGCCCGACCAACTATTGAGGCCACCCAAACCCTAGAAGAAAGAGCGTCATTGTCGATCTACCCCCTCCCCGATAACTTCGACATGAGCGGGGACGTCGGACATGCATGAGTGAGAGAGGCGGTCTGCTCGGCCAACCAACTATCGAGGCCACCCAAACCCTAGAAGAAAGAGCGTTGTTGTCGATCTACCCAATCCCTGATAACTTCGACATGAGGGGGGACGTCGGACATGCAGGAGTGAGAGAGGCGGTCCGCTCGCCCGACCAACTATCGAGGCCACCGAAACCCTAGAAGAAAGAGCGTCGTTGTCGATCTACCCCCTCCCCGATAACTTCGACATGAGGGGGGACGTCGGACACGCATGAGTGAGAGAGGCGGTACGCTCGCCCGACCAACTATCGAGGCCACCCAAACCGTAGAAGAAAGAGCGTCGTTGTCGATCTACCCCGGCCCTCCCCGATAATTTCGACATGAGGGGGGACGTCGGACATGCATGAGAGAGAGAGGCGGTCCGCTCGCCCGACCAACTATTGAGGCCACCCAAACCCTAGAAGAAAGAGCGTCGCTGTCGATCTACCCCCTCCCCGATAACTTCGACATGAGGGGGGACGTCGGACATGCATGAGTGAGAGAGGCGGTCCGCTCGCCCGACCAACTATCGAGGCCACCCAAACCGTAGAAGAAAGAGCGTCATTGTCGATCTACCCCAGCCCTCCCCGATAATTTTGACATGAGGGGGGACGTCGGACATGCATGAGAGAGAGAGGCGGTCCGCTCGCCCGACCAACTATCGAGGCCACCCAAACCCTAGAAGAAAGAGCGTCATTGTCGATCCACCCCCTACCCGATAACTTCGACATGAGGGGGGACGTCGGACATGCATGAGTGAGAGAGGCGGTCCACTCGCCCGACCAACTATTGAGGCCACCCAAACCCTAGAAGAAAGAGCGTCATTGTCGATCTACCCCCTCCCCGATAACTTCGACATGAGGGGGGACGTCGGACATGCATGAGTGAGAGAGGCGGTCTGCTCGGCCAACCAACTATCGAGGCCACCCAAACCCTAGAAGAAAGAGCGTCGTTGTCGATCTACCCCCTCCCCGATAACTTCGACAAGAGGGGGGACGTCGGACATGCATGAGTGAGAGAGGCGGTCCACTCGCCCGACCAACTATCGAGGCCACCCAAACCCTAGAAGAAAGAGCGTCGTTGTCGATCTACCCCCTCCCCGATAACTTCGACATGAGGGGTGACGTCGGACATGCATGAGTGAGACAGGCGGTCCGCTCGCCCGACCAACTATCGAGGCCACCCAAAGCATAGAAGAAAGAGCGTCGTTGTCGATCTACTCCCTCACCGATAACTTCGACATGAGGGGGGACGTTGGACATGCATGAGTGACAAAGGCGGTACGCTCGCCCGACCAACTATCGACGCCACCCAAACCGTAGAAGAAAGGGCGTCGTTGTCGATCTACCCCGGCCCTCCCCGATAATTTCGACATGAGGGGGGACATCGGACATGCATGAGAGAGAGAGGCGGTCCGCTCGCCCGACCAACTATTGAGGCCACCCAAACCCTAGAAGAAAGAGCTTCGCTGTCGATCTTACCCCTCCCCGATAACTTCGACATGAGGGGGGACGTCGGACATGCATGAGTGAGAGAGGCGGTCCGCTCGCCCGACCAACTATCGAGGCCACCGAAACCGTAGAAGAAAGAGCGTCATTGTCGATCTACCCCAGCCCTCCCCCATAATTTCGACATGAGGGGGGACGTCGGACATGCATGAGAGAGAGAGGCGGTCCGCTCGCCCGACCAACTATCGAGGCCACCCAAACCCTAGAAGAAAGAGCGTCGTTGTCGATCTACCCCCTACCCGATAACTTCGACATGAGGGGGGACGTGGACATGGATGAGTGAGAGAGGCGGTCCGCTCGCCCGACCAACTATCGAGGCCACCCAAACCCTAGAAGAAAGAGCGTCATTGTCGATCTAGACCCACCCCGATAACTTCGACATGAGGGGGGACGTCAGACATGCATGATTGAGAGAGGCGGTCTGCTCGCCCAACCAACTATCGAGGCCACCCAAACAGTAGAAGAAAGAGCGTCGTTGTCGATCTACCCCCTCTCCGATAACTTCGACAGGAGGGGGGACGTCGGACATGCATGAGTGAGAGAGGCGGTCCGCTCGCCCGACCAACTATCGAGGCCACCAAACCCGTAGAAGAAAGAGCGTCGTTGTCGATCTACCCCGGCCCTCCCCGATAATTTCGACATGAGGGGGGACATCGGACATGCATGAGAGAGAGAGGCGGTCCGCTCGCCCGACCAACTATTGAGGCCATCCAAACGCTAGAAGAAAGAGCGTCGCTGTCGATCTATCCCCTCCCCGATAACTTCGACATGAGGGGGGACATCGGACATGCATGAGTGAGAGAGGCGGTACGCTCGCCCGACCAACTATCGAGGCCACCCAAACCGTAGAAGAAAGAGCGTCGTTGTCGATCTACCCCGGCCCTCCCCGATAATTTCGACATGAGGGGGGACGTCGGACATGCATGAGAGAGAGAGGCAGTCCGCTCGCCCGACCAACTATTGAGGCCACCCAAACCCTAGAAGAAAGAGCGTCGCTGTCGATCTACCCCCTCCCCGATAACTTCGACATGAGGGGGGACGTCGGACATGCATGAGTGAGAGAAGCGGTCCGCTCACCCGACCAACTATCGAGGCCACCCAAACCGTAGAAGAAAGAGCGTCGTTGTCGATCTACCCAGGCCCTCCCCGATAATTTCGACATGAGGGGGGACATCGGACATGCATGAGAGAGAGAGGCGGTCCGCTCGCCCGACCAACTATCGAGGCCACCCAAACCCTAGAAGAAAGAGCGTCGTTGTTGATCTAGCCCCTACCCGATAACTTCGACATGAGGGGGGACGTCGGACATGCATGAGTGAGAGAGGCGGTCCGCTCGCCCGACCAACTATCGAGGCCACCCAAACCCTAGAAGAAAGAGCGTCGTTGTCAATCTACCCCCTCCCCGATACCTTCGACATGAGGGGGGACGTCGGACATGCATGAGTGAGAGAGGCGGTCCAGTCGCCCGACCAACTGTCGAGGCCACCCAAACCCTAGAAGAAAGAGCGTCATTGTCGATCTACCCCCTCCCCGATAACTTCTACATGAGGGGGGATGTCGGACATGCATGAGTGAGAGAGGCGGTACGCTCGCCCGACCAACTATCGAGGCCACCCAAACCGTAGAAGAAAGAGCGTCGTTGTCGATCTACACCGGCCCTCCCCGATAATTTCGACATGAGGGGGGACGTCGGACATGCATGAGTGAGAGAGGCGGTCCGCTCGCCCGACCAACTATCGAGGCCACCCAAACCCTAGAAGAAAGAGCGTCGTTGTCGATCTGCCCCCTCCCCGATAACTTTGACATGAGGGGGGACGTCGGACATGCATGAGTGAGAGAGGCGGTACGCTCGCCCGACCAACTATCGAGGCCACCCAAACCGTAGAAGAAAGTGCGTCGTTGTCGATCTACCCCGGCCCTCCCCCATAATTTCGACATGAGGGGGGACGTCGGACAAGCATGAGAGAGAGAGGCGGTCCGCTCGCCCGACCAACTATCGAGGCCACCCAAACCCTAGGAGAAAGAGCGTCGTTGTCGATCTACCCCCTCCCCGATAACTTCGACATGAGGGGGGACGACGGACATGCATGAGTGAGAGAGGCGGTATGCTAGCCCGACCAACTATCGAGGCCACCCAAACCGTAGAAGAAAGAGCGTCGTTGTCGATCTACCCCGGCCAACCCCGATAATTTCGACATGAGGGGGGACGTCGGACATGCATGATAGAGAGAGGCGGTCCGCTCGCCCGACCAACTATTGAGGCCACCCAAACCCTAGAAGAAAGAGCGTCGCTGTCGATCTACCCCCACCCCGATAACTTCGACATGAGGGGGACGTCGGACATGCATGAGTGAGAGAGGCGGTCCGCTCACCCGACCAACTATCGAGGCCACCCAAACCGTAGAAAAAGAGTGTCGTTGTCGATCTACCCCGGCCCTCCCCGATAATTTCGACATGAGGGGGGACGTCGGACATGCATGAGAGAGAGAGGCGGTCCACTCGCCCGACCAACTATCGAGGCCACCCAAACCCTTGAAGAAAGAGCGTCGTTGTCGATCTACCCCCTACCCGATAACTTCGACATGAGGGGGGACGTCGGACATGCATGAGTGAGAGAGGCGGTCCGCTCGCCCGACCAACTATCGAGGCCACCCAAAACCTAGAAGAAAGAGCGTCGTTGTCGATCTACCCCCTTCCCGATAACTTCGACATGAGGGGGGACGTCGGACATGCATGAGTGAGAGAGGCGGTCCGCTCGCCCGACCAACTATCGAGGCCAGCCAAACCCTAGAAGAAAGAGCGTCGTTGTCGGTCTACCCCCTCCCCGATAACTTTGACATGAGGGGGGACGTCGGACATGCATGAGTGAGAGAGGCGGTCCGCTCGCCCGACCAACTATCGAGGCCACCCAAACCCTAGAAGAAAGAGCGTCGTTGTCGATCTACCCCCTCCCTGATAACTTTGACATGAGGGGGGACGTCGGACATGCATGAGTGAGAGAGGCGGTACGCTCGCCCGACTACTATCGAGGCCACCCAAACCATAGAAGAAAGAGCGTCGTTGTCGATCTACCCCGCCCCTCCCCAATAATTTCGACATGAGGGGGGACGTCGGACATGCATGAGAGAGAGAGAGGCGGTCCGCTCGCCCGACCAACTATCGAGGCCACCCAAACCCTAGAAGAAAGAGCGTCGTTGTCGATCTGCCCCCTCCCCGATAACTTCGACATGAGGGGGGACATCGGACATGCATGAGTGAGAGAGGCAGTCCGCTCGCCTGACCAACTATCGAGGCCACCCAAACCGTAGAAGAAAGAGTGTCGTTGTCGATCTACCCCGGCCCTCCCCGATAATTTCGACATGAGGGGGGACGTCGGACATGCATGAGAGAGAGAGGCGGTCTGCTCGCCTGACCAGCTATCGAGGCCACCCAAACCCTAGAAGAAAGAGCGTCGTTGTCGATCTACCCCCTCCCCGATAACTTCGACATGAGGGGGGACATCGGACACGCATGAGTGAGAGAGGCGGTACGCTCGCCCGACCAACTATCGAGGCCACCCAAATCCTAGAAGAAAGAGCGTCGTTGTAGATCTACGCCCTACCCGATAACTTCGACATGAGGGGGGACGTCGAACATGCATGAGTGAGAGAGGCGGTCCGCTCGCCCGACCAACTATCGAGGCCACCCAAACCCTAGAAGAAAGAGCGTCGTTGTCAATCTACCCCGGCCCTCCCCGATAATTTCGACATGAGGGGGGACGTCGGACATGCATGAGAGAGAGAGGCGGTCCGCTCGCCCGACCAACTATCGAGGCCACCCAAACCCTAGAAGAAAGAGCGTCGTTGTCGATCTACCCCCTACCCGATAACTTCGACATGAGGGGGGACGTCGGACATGCATGAGTGAGAGAGGCGGTCCGCTCGCATGACCAACTATCGAGGCCACCCAAACCCTAGAAGAAAGAGCGTCGTTGTCGATCTACCCCCTCCCCGATAACTTCGACATGAGGGGGGACGTCGGACATGCATGAGTTAGAGAGGCGGTCCACTCGCCCGACCAACTATCGAGGCCAGCCAAACCCTAGAAGAAAGAGCGTCGTTGTCGATCTACCCCCTCCCCGATAACTTCGACATGAGGGGGGACGTCGGACATGCATGAGTGAGAGAGGCGGTCCGCTCGCCCGACCAACTATCGAGGCCACCCAAACCCTAGAAGAAAGAGCATCGTTGTTGATCTACCCCCTCCCCGATAACGTCGACATGAGGGGGGACGTCGGACATGCATGAGTGAGAGAGGCGGTACGCTCGTCGGACCAACTATCGAGGCCACCCAAACCGTAGAAGAAAGTGCGTCGTTGTCGATCTACCCCGGCCCACCCCTATAATTTTGACATGAGGGGGGACGTCGGACATGCATGAGAGAGAGAGAGGCGGTCCGCATGCCCGACCAACTATCGAGGCCACCCAAACCCTAGAAGAAAGATCGTCGTTGTCGATCTGCCCCCTCCCCGATAACTTCGACATGAGGTGGGACGTCGGACATGCATGAGTGAGAGAGGCAGTCCGCTCGCCCGACCAACTATCGAGGCCACCCAAACCGTAGAAGAAAGAGCGTCATTGTCGCTCTACCTCGGCCCTCCCCGATAATTTCGACATGAGGGGGGACGTCGGACATGCATGAGAGAGAGAGGCGGTCCGCTCACATGACCAACTATCAAGGCCACCCAAACCCTAGAAGAAAGAGCGTCGTTGTCGATCTACCCCCTCCCCAATAACTTCGACATGAGGGGGACGTCGGACACGCATGAGTGAGAGAGGCGGTACACTCGCCCGACCAACTATCGAGGCCACCCAAACCGTAGAAGAAAGAGCGTCGTTGTCAATCTACCCTGGCCCTCCCCGATAATTTCGACATGAGGGGGGACGTCGGACATGCATGAGAGAGAGAGAGGTGGTCCGCTCGCCCGACCAACTATCGAGGCCACCCAAACCCTAGAAGAAAGAGCGTCGTTGTCGATCTACCCTCTCCCCGATAACTTCGACATGAGGGGGGATGTCGGACTTGCATGAGTGAGAGAGGCGGTACGCTCGCCTGACCAACTATCGAGGCCACCCAAACCATAGAAGAAAGAGCGTCGTTGTCGATCTACCCCGGCCCTCCCCGATAATTACGACATGAGGGGGGACATCGGACATGCATAAGAGAGAGAGGCGGTCCGCTCGCCCGACCAACTATTGAGGCCACCCAAACCCTAGAAGAAAGAGCGTCGCTGTCGATCTAACGCCTTCCCGATAACTTCGACATGAGGGGGGACGTCAGACATGCATGAGTGAGAGAGGCGGTCCGCTCGCCCGACCAACTATCGAGGCCACCCAAACCCTAGAAAGAGCGTCGTTGTCGATCTACCCCGGCCCTCCCCGATAATTTCGACATGAGGGGGGACGTCGGACATGCATGAGAGAGAGAGGCGGTCCGCTCGCCCGACCAACTATCGAGGCCACCCAAACCCTAGAAGAAAGAGCTTCGTTGTCGATCTACCCCCTACCCGATAACTTCTACATGAGGGGGTACGTCGGACATGCATGAGTGAGAGAGGCGGTCCGCTCGCCCGACCAACTATCGAGGCCACCCAAACCCTAGAAAGAGCGTCGTTGTCGATCTACCCCCTCCCCGATAACTTCGACATGAGGGGGGACGTCGGAAATGCATGAGTGAGAGAGGCGGTCCGCTCGCCCGACCAGCTATCGAGGCCACCCAAACCTTAGAAGAAAGAGCGTCGTTGTCGATCTACCCCCTCCCCGATAACTTCGACCTGAGGGGGGATGTCGGACATGCATGAGTGAGAGAGGCGGTCCGCTCGCCCGACCAACTATAGAGGCCACCCAAACCCTAGAAGAAAGAGCATCGCTGTCGATCTACGCCCTCCCCGATAACTTTGACATGAGGGGGGACGTCGGACATGCATGAGTGAGAGAGGCGGTCCGCTCGCCCGACCAACTATCGAGGCCACCCAAACCGTAGAAGAAAGAGCATCGTTGTCGATCTACCCCAGCCCTCCCTGATAATTTCGTCATGAGGGGGGATGTCGGATATGCATGAGAGAGAGAGGCGGTCCGCTCGCTCGACCAACTATCAAGGCCAGAGAAACCCTAGAAGAAAGAGTGTCGTTGTCGATTTACCCCCTACCCGATAACTTCGACATGAGGGGGGACGTCGGATATGAATGAGTGAGAGAGGCGGTCCGCTCGCCCGACCAACTATCGAGGCCACCCAAACCGTAGAAGAAACAACGTCGTTGTCGATCTACCACGGCCCTCCCCGATAATTTCGACATGAGGGGCGACGTCGGACATGCATGAGAGAGAGGCGGTCCGCTCGCCCGACCAACTATTGAGGCCACCCAAACCCTAGAAGAAAGAGCGTCGCTGTCGATCTACCCCCTTCCCGATAACTTCCACATGAGGGAGGATGTCGAACATGCATGAGTGAGAGAAGCGGTACGCTCGCCCGACCAACTATCGAGGCCACCCAAACCATAGAAGAAAGAGCGTCGTTGTCAATCTACCCCGGGCCTACCCGATAATTTCGACATGAGGGGGGACGTCGGACATGCATGAGAGAGAGAGGCGGTCCGCTCGCCCGACCAACTATCGAGGCCACCCAAACCCCAGAAGAAAGAGCGTCGTTGTCGATCTACCCTCTCCCCGATAACTTCGACATGAGGCGGGATGTCGGACATGCATGAGTGAGAGAGGCGGTACGCTCGCCCGACCAACTATCGAGGCCACCCAAACCGTAGGAGAAAGAGCGTCGTTGTCGATCTACCCCGGCCCTCCCCGATAATTTCGACATGAGGGGGGACGTCTGACATGCATGAGAGAGAGAGGCGGTCCGCTCACCCGACCAACTATTGAGGCCACCCAAACCCTAGAAGAAAGAGCGTCGCTGTCGATCTAACCCCTCCCCGATAACTTCGACATGAGGGGGGGAGTCGGACATGCATGAGTTAGAGAGGCGGTCCGCTCGCCCGACCAACTATCGAGGCCACCCAAACCGTAGAAGAAAGAGCATCATTGTCGATCTACCCCGTCCCTCCCCGATAATTTCGACATGAGGGGGGACGTCGGACATGCATGAGAGAGAGAGAGGCGGTCCGCTCGCCCGACCAACTATCGAGGCCACCCAAACCCTAGCAGAAAGAGCGTCGTTGTCGATCTACCCCCTACCCGATAACTTCGACATCAGGGGGGACGTCGGACATGCTTGAGTGAGAGAGGCGGTCCGCTCGCCCGACCAACTATCGAGGCCACCCAAACCCTAGAAGAAAGAGCGTCGTTGTCGATCTACCCTCTCCCCGATAACTTCGACATGAGGCGGGATGTCGGACATGCATGAGTGAGAGAGGCGGTCCGCTCGCCCGACCAACTGTCGAGGCCACCCAAACCCTAGAAAGAGCGTCGTTGTCGATCTACCCCCTCCCCGATAACTTCGACATCAGGGGGGACGTCGGACATGCTTGAGTGAGAGAGGCGGTCCGCTCGCCCGACCAACTACCGAGGCCACCCAAACCCTAGAAGAAAGAGCATCGTTGTCGATCTACCCCCTCCCCGATAACTTCTACATGAGGGGGGATGTCGGACATGCATGAGTGAGAGAGGCGGTCCGCTCGCCAGACCAACTATCGAGGCCACCCAAACCCTAGATGAAAGAGCGTCATTGTCGCTCTACACTACTAGGAGAAACCCTACTAGTAGCGCTTGAAAAACCGATAGCAGTAGCGCTGGGTCCAGCGCTACTGCTAAGGCACTACAGCTAAATTATAGCAGTAGCGCTAGTTGGTACAGTGCTACTGCTAAGTCTGGTTAGCAGTAGCGCTGTACTGATCCGCGCTACTGCTAATTATCTGTAGCGCTACATAAAGACAAGCGCTGGAGATAATCCAGCGCTGCTGCTAGATGCCTTCCAGCGCTGCTGCTATAAATCCTGCTTTCACAGATTCATATCCCCTCTACGTATTCGTGATGTATTTATACAGGCTCTATACAGTAGTTTCATCAGGTCACAATAAACATACACTATTATCATCATATCATACACATACAGTAGTCTCGTCATACCATCATCATCATCATTCAACACAAATATCATCACATCATGAAAATAGCGATACACAAGTCATGTCATGTCTCGAATAAGTGCAACTGCATGGTCATGGAACACACACAAAATTTCATCATCTCTATCAAAACCATGATGTAGAAGAGAAGAGCGATCAGCATCATCAAGACCGCGACTATGTAGTACTTGAGGCACCGGTGGTTCCGCCCCCGCTCTTGCCCGAGCGTCCACCTCAAGTAACTACTTTCCGCTTCGGCTCTGCTGTCGAACCCTCTATGGCTAGCACCCGGGCCTGAGCGTCTGGCCAGTGGTCGTAGACTCCTGGAACCTTCCCAACGAACACGACGTAGCAGCCCTTCGCCATCTCTGATCTATGTACCTGCATCGTGAACGATAATATGCAACATAATGTACTTAAGAACACAAAGAGGCATAATTAGCAAAATACAAGCAACCTATAGTAAACATAAATGACGAAGTTCCTCATACCCAAACTAATTAACTAGAGCGATTTAATTACATCACATAGTTTCGTCTGGACGCTAGTGACACATATATTGTCAACGACAATCAGTCCTCGGTCCAATCTTCAAAATCAGGGAGGAAGGACCCGAGCTTCTTGAAAGGCTTCAGGTCCAGACACTGAGCGATTAGCAGTGCTTGGACATCATCCTGCGTGATTGGCCCATGGTAGAACATCCCTGTTGGTTCGAGGACCTGCTTCATGATCACTTGGGCAAGTTCACACTGCACGTGATAAAACTCAGCTCGGATTCGATGATCTGGTGTCTTTCCTATGCTTGTGGCCCAGTTGACAATCTCGGCATCGTTGGTAGTAGCTGACATGCGAAGGCGTTGATTATCCCTTCTGAACTCGAGCAGGTGATGCATGAGGTAGAATCCATCAGCCTTACTGATGTGCGGTTGCTGGATGCAGCAGAAGTCGGTCTTATGGCTGAAAACCAGCACGTTCCTCCTGTACTTTTTGTCTTTGATATATCCACCAGACAGGCTGAAGGTTAACAGGGCACTATCGAGAACACTCTTTATGTGCTTGTAATCCTTTTTCTTGATGTTCTTCGATGAGTCCAAGTATATAGCATGGGAGTATTCTGGGTACAGAACGATGAGGATGGCGCCCCCCCCCCCCCGCGCTGCGCAAATTAAGTACGCCTCAAATAAGCCTCCATGCTTGCAAAGGAATGATTAACACTTACGAAAGGATATGCGCGAATGACTTACGTGGGATGATAAGGCAGGAGAATCGCTTCCTTGTCCTTATTAGCGATCATCAAGCCGCCGATGTACTGGCTCGCATAGTCACGGTGCTCTTCGCAGACATCCAAGAAGCTCTCGTGCATATGGTACGGGTCCGCGACACAGATATATTTTATGTTCTCGATCCTGATGATGTAGTTGAGATACAGCGCATACATGCGGATGAACTGGAAATCCAGCTTGGTCATGTGGAACATGTCGTAGATGTAGTCAAATCGCAGGATGAACTTATTCGCGGGCCATCCCTCGACGTACAACTTCCCACCCGGCGCCTGAGCCGCGTAAAGCTGGTATCCTGGTTTTCCCGAGATGAGAAGGCTTTTCTCTCTGGCCAGCACATCATCATGAAGTGTCCTTAGATCATTGTTCAGTATGTCCTCTAGCGCTTTCTGAGGTAGGATCGGGTGGCCGGCGACATGGAAACGCTCCGCACCTACGACAAGTATTCTGTCTACCTCCTGGGGCTTCAGAGGTGGTTGGCTGCTTGAAGCAGCTCTGGCGCCTTTAGCGCCTTTCTTGCTCGGTCTCCTCCTTTGCTTCTTGGCGGGTGGCGGTAGTGAGCCCACCATACCTTCCCTAACTATCACCCCCAGTGTCGTCGGGCTAATCAGTGGACGGCCCTCGGGTTGTTGCTGGGTAGAGGCGGCATCTGGAGGCGTCTCCTGCGAGGATCGCTTGAAGAGAGACTTTTTGCATTCCGCCTTAGGACGTTCCGGCTCCGGCAAATCAGGCAACATCAAGTCATCATCTCCACGCTCAAAGCCTGAGTCTTCGTCGTCCTGAGCCATCAATCCTCCATCATCATAGGCGGTATTGAAATACATGTCTGGGTCATCATCATCCTCCTCCATGTCATCATCAGCATTTGCTTCTTCGACAACGGGGGCGACGTCATCTGGCACTAATGGAGGCTCTCCCTTGCGTCGTCCGCTATCACCCGCCACGACAGGTGCAGGTAATTTGGTAGGTGGGGTGGTGTTCATACCTTCTTGAGAAGCTATTGTTGGTGTGATACTGGGCGCCTCGACACGAAGAAGAGTCTTCGGCCAAGGCAAGAACCAGCTCTTGCATGCGCCAATCCGTTGAGGGGTCTCCTCGTCATCGACTGGTACCGGAGGAGTCAAATCCTCGAAGCCCGCTAAGACACTGGCCACGTTAACCTTGAAGACGCCATCGGGCATCTCTCGGTTGTGGAACATGCGGTCCTTCGGCTTCACGATCATTGCCTTTCCCACGACCACCTTCTGGCCCTTGATGTCGTACAGTAGGGTGCACGGGGTATCGTTGGCCTACGAAGGCATGTCTGCGACGTCAAACATCCGAAAGGCAATTGAAACGGAAGACTATATAGACATGCTGGTAAAAAGGCTATGACGGGTAATTACCGTGAGGGCGTCGAGCTCAGCCATAGACGAAGGCCCGCCGAGTTGGCCAGAGACGGAGGACAGGCTGCTATGAACAGGAGCGGGAGCATGTGCGGTGGCGTGAGCAGGAGCTGGTGGTGCGATGTTCACCGAATTGCTCCCGACGTAGCTGGGAAGCGGAAAGTCCACTGGCCCTTTATCTGGATTTTTCTTCGTCCATTCAAAAAATGTCGGAAGCAAGCTGGAAATGGAAGATGTGAAGTCAGCCGTGACGCCAGCTACCGCTGCACTGACCCTTGCATCGACTATATGTTCCAACTCTGCTTTGGTCTCAGCTTTGGACTTATTGATCGCAAGCGCGACCTTCTGGTCGATGGTCTGTTGAGTAAGCAACTTTCTCTTCCTTCTTTCCTCTAGCTCCTCGTGGTAGCACGTCTTCCACGAGGCGCCATCTCCGACGCCGTGCACACATCCATAGGACGGCGGTGTGTCCTCCGGGACCTTTTTCAGTATGTTCAGGGCCCGGTTGAAATGGGTGTCCCACTTGGGCTTCGCCGACGACTGTGATGACTCGTCGCTTTCGGCTGCCTTTTGGTGCTGCTCTTTCTGCAAAAGGAACGTGGATGGTTTACTAATAATGTGACAAAACTTGTAGTCGAATTTATTGGAAGCTAATATGATAATGTGGTAATATAACAATTACCAGAAGTCTCATGAACTCCCTCGTGTTCGGGTCCGTGTAAAAGGTGTTCTTGACGCGGTCCCACTTGTACCGGGCCCTGATCCAGTCACGCTCCAGGGGGTCGGTGAACTCCGCCAAGGGGTCTGGGATTCCGTGATTTTCACGTTCGGCGTCCTCCTTGGCCCATACGTGCCTCTTCCCCTCGTAACCACGGCTTCCGAGGCGGTGGGGAGGCGTGTTCCTGGCCTGGAGCGCCTTCATTTTCTCTGACTTTTTCTTGGTTTCATCTTTAGCGCAAGTCTCCTTGAATTTTTCAAAGTCCAATTCCATAATTGACGGATTGTCAGCATGAATCTTGGACCACGGTTCATTCTTATCAATCGCTTTTTTCACCCGAACTTTCCAGGCGGACAAGTCGTTGGTGAACGTCACCATCGCCTTGTTGTTTATCTTTGTCATGGCGTCATCGTCCCACGGATCTTTGCTTTCTGTGCAGCCAGGGAACAAGAACCTATTGTGCAACTTCTTTAGGAGCATGTGCTCCATATGTGGTATCTTCTTTAACTTCTCGTCGTTGATGTTGGCGGTTTCCCTGAGGATGCATCCTAGTTGATTGCCCCAGCACGAGCGCGCTTCATCCGGCGCCGTTGGCTCTAATTTCTTGGGGTGCATCTCCGTGACCACAATTTGTCCGATGCCGAGCTCGTTTGGTCTTCGTGTCCTCTTCTGCTTCGGTGCTTTACCGGCTACGGCAGCTTCATTGCCGGTCCCGGGGGTGGTGTCAGTGCCGGTGCGAGTGCTGGTGCCGGTGTCGGTGTCGGCGTCGGGGTTGGTGCCACTGCCGCCACCATGCACCCCCATCTGGTGTTCATCCAGGTAATCGAAATAGTGATTTGCTGCCTCGATCGGGTCTTCTTCGAGGCGAGCAGAACCCCCGGCTGAGGCGTGGGTAGACATGTTTCCTATTCAACAATTGTAAATAAAAGATATAATGAAGAGAAAAAAGGGGCCTATATTTGGTCGGAATGTTGATTCATTCCCCTTCTGGCAAATCCCGGGCACTCCATATGTCCTAGTTTCTAGCACAAGTCATGCCGAAAATCACGGAAATTTTCGGCATGACCTTTGCTAAAAAGTGGACATATGGAGCGCCTGAAATTTGCCGGAACGGAAATGAATCAACATTCTGGCAAAACATAGGCCACTCGGATATATCAAAATGCCAAAGTTTCAAAAACTTATATCACACACGGATAGAAGGAATTGCTATGGCTCTTACAAGGCCCTTGCATGATAGGGAGGGCCTATGTTTCACCAATGAGCTGTTTTAAAACAAGCAAATAACAGTGACAAAATGAATGCAAGATCTGCCCTTAGACCAATGTGCCATGCATGTAACATAATTAACTGCTCGGCAAGAATTGAGCCAATAAATTTTCATCAACGAACCAAGCTAAGGCCTTATGCCAATTCCCATGTAGCATGACCCACCACTCGCATGACATCGATAACAGAAGTGATGGCATGAAAGCAGGCCTGTGGAGTAGCGGCCCATCAAAAACTTTGGTTATGAAAGCGGCCCAGTTCACTTGAAAGCTCCGACGTCAGTCTTTGGAGCAGCAGCCCGAGAACACTTGGCCGAAAGGAACACGCGGATTGGCACGATAAAAAAATTACAGCAACCCTCGATAGGATGACTTAAAGATCTGGGACGTATAACACTGCAATCGAACGGCTACAGACGGCAAAGCGTCGTGGGGGCTCGTAGCTCGCCCAGTTAATTCTTAATTTCACTCTATCTTGATGTACGATACTCCCTCCGTCCGAAAATACCTGTCCGAGAAATGGATGTATCTAGACGTATTTTAGTTCTAGATACATCCATTTTTATCCATTTCTCCGACAAGTATTTCCGGACGGGGGAGTACTATTTTTGCTGGCCCTCTTGTGTTTCTATCTAGTTTGTGCAGTTAAGCATATTTGTGCTGGATCATACATGTTATCTCGACCATAATGCGCTAAGTTTACATTATATTATAACCACAATCCATATATGTATTGAGTTTAAGTTGACTCTTCTGATTTGTAATGGACTTCTGCTCAAGCGCTTACTGAATCTTATTTTTCAGGAAATTCTGCAAGTGGATCTTAGAAGGATTTTCTTCTAAACTGAGGAAGAAGCTATGCACCTTTTAGCGAACTTCTATATGTTTGCATTGTTGCTCTTTGAACATGAACCTTGGAAAATTTCAGAAAATTGTTACTATGTTATGCTTCATGTATGGCAGATTGTCACTGAGAATAGATATACTTATGTCAAAGAAGTATCATGTCAGGTTTCTATCTTGTAAACTGAACTTGTGTCTTTTTTAAATTGATGTCTTGATTTATGTGGGATGTCTATTTGGTGTCAAAACCCGGACGTCTGATTCAACGTTTTTTTGTTCTGAACCTGTGGCTTGCACTTGCAGCTAGGTGCTAGCTGTTGTACTTGTGCATGTTGGCCGCCTCGCCGCCCAGTCAGCTATGTACGTTGTGTGCCTGCTGCTTGCCGCTATTGTTGCCGCTATGGATGATTCTTGTGGTGTATGGGCCGGAGTGTGTGGTTGTTCTTAAAAAAATATTACTAGCACACGAGCAACTTTCTTTTCAAGGATTAATGCTAGTACATAATTGGTGTACTAGACTGCTGATTAGTGCTTGATTGATGGTATAGTTGTACGATTGCACAGTTCAAAAGCTAAGCTCTCGTTTGTTGGTGATCTTCCGCTCCTTCGCGAGTATTGACTCAAATACTTAATTTTATATTATCATTTTAAAGTATGTGCATTTGGCGTCTATGGTCGCCGAGTCATCCTAAAACTCCCTTAAAATAAGGTTAATATGTATTCGTCGCAAACATACTAAAATAGTTCGGTACTTACCAATGTATTGTTTTTCCATAACATATTTACCAAAAAATGAAATTCATGTTTACAAAAAAATCATATTTATACAAAAATCATGTTGACATGTGGGCCCTATGTGTTAAGGTATTGGTGATCTACGTATGTACTCTCCGCGTTCCATAATCATTGTCTTTGTTTTAGTTCAAATTTTGAACTAAAACCACGACAAGAATTATGGAACAGAGGGAGTAGTTGATTCTTGATTTTCTATTTCTCCCAATAATTTTGTAACACTATGTATCAACGCATGGTTATGTGCTATAGTTTGAAACACTTGGGACCAACACAAATTTATATGTTACTATCTCAATAACTATGTAACACATATTTGGAACACATATAGCATGTGTTACTGTTGTCGTTCCACACAAATGATGTGTTACTGTAATTTTACTTGTAACACATATTTATATCTGTTACATGATTGTGTTACTTAAAGTATGTTTTGTTGTAGTGGTACCTAGAATGCACATTGTTATAGCCCAAGAGAAGGAAACCATAAGCAAGTATTTCTTCATATCCATGTGTATTTTCATGTTCACTCAAAATCTTGAATCCTACACCAACCATGGAGGGAAGAAAACTGGTCTACCGCTGGTGTTGTTAGCCATGGAGTATGCAAGTCAAGTAGTACTATCGACTAAATAGTGTAGTAGGTAAGTTACCGTGTAAAGCATTGTGAAGATGACTTAATTTTTCGCTGTAAGTATCATTCAGTTCTAATTTGGTCAGGTGGTTCTCTAGAGTTTGGCTTTTAATGGCTGTACTAGGACATTCTATTACTAAGTAGCAGCAATCCTGTTTTTAACCCTAGATATGAACCCTAGATTTTTTTCCTAATTGACTAGAGAGAGGGGGAGGTGGGGGGGAGGGGGGTACCTGCAGCGGCGCGGACGAGGAGGCCGGAGCGGGCAGGGGCGACGACGGCGGGCAGGGGCGACCGTGGTGGGCAGGGGCGACGGCGGCGCGCGACAGAGAGGAGGGGGAGAGGTGGGAGAGTGAGGGGGGAATGGGAGGGCTCGGGCGTCCGCGCGGACGAGGAGGAGGTCAGAGCGGCGGGCAGGGGCGACGGCGGCGGGCAGGAGGGTGACGGCGGCGTGCGACAGAGAGGAGGGGGAGAGGTGGGAGAGTGAGGGGGGGGGGAATGGGAGGGCTCGGGCGTCCGCGCGGACGAGGAGGAGGTCAGAGCGGCGGGCAGGGGCGACAGCGGCGGGCAGGAGGGTGACGGCGGCGCGCGACAGAGAGGAGGGGGAGAGGTGGGGGTGGGGGGGGAATGGGAGTTGGAAAATTTGAGCACGCGCGGCGGTTAACTCAAATATAGTAGCAGCGCTGGGTTAGGACCAGCGCTATAGCTAAATTAGCTGTAGCGCTGGGTCATAATCCAGCGCTACCACTAACTGTTTTAATTTTCATTTTTTTAATTCTAAAATACACATAGTAGTAGCGCTGGCTTAGGATCCAGCGCTATAACTATATGAGCTATAGCGCTGGTTCATAAGCCAGTGCTACTAATATGTATTAGTTTTTATTATTTCCCTTTTCTTTTCTGTTTACTCTTCTTTTTCTTTTGTATTTCTTTCTCCCTTTTGTTTTTGTTCTTTTGTATTGCTTTCTCCCTTTTGTATTTCTTTTGTATTGCTTTCTTCCTTTTTGTTTACGACGGCGTCTCCCTCCCACACTGCGCGAATATCACCGGAACCATGCATGCATGTGGTGGTAACATATATATCAGTTGACCGATAACGGTTACTTAAGTGCGTACACAAAATAGATACATATATATAAATGATGGTTTCTTAGCTGCGTCGACGACGTTTCACATTGAGCTTCTTCCCTTTCTTGTTCGTTGTCGAATAATTGAGCCCCTCATGACTTTTCCGGAACCATGGAGTACGATCTTTCTTTTGTAATGTAGTATTGATTCTTCTTTTCACGTATGCTTCATCGTCATCGTCATCTTCCCTCATCGGGTTGCCGTATTGGTCGTAGTCTTCCTCGTTGGTGACTCCATCCATTCCGACGATGCTCCTTTTGCCTCTCCTCACGACAACACGGCTGGGATTGGTCGGGTCGGTTATGAAGAAGCATTGTGTCATGTGCTTAGCGTGTACCCATGGCTCAGTTTTGGCGATGACGTTAACGTTCACGGTTGCGCTCTTCGCGTCAGCGGGTGTTATAGACATGGTAGTGAAATACTTGTTTTCTCTTACGACGTCCTTAGCCCATCTTACATGGAACATCGTCGCATCGTGCAATCCAGTATAGTCAAGCTCCCAGATCTCTTCGACCCTTCTGTAGAATCTTTCAGTTGTGCCGTTAGCGTCGGTCACGCATTCAATCGTCACCCCGGAGTTCTGGTAATCACTGTCCATGTCTTTGGCCTCCGTGTAGAACGTGTACCCGTTGATATCGTATGACTGATAGCTCGCGAGTTTGGGCGCGGGGCCATGTGCTAAGGCGTGTATGAGCAATCCGTCCGAACTGTCCTCTTCCGGGGGATTTTCAAGAACTTGCTCTTTGAACCAACGCAAGAAAGTGGCGTTGTGCTCTACAGTAACTTCGTCGTCCGTCTTGAGCATCCCCTTATCACGGTACTTATTTGCGATGGTATCTTTATGCCGTGCCACATAATCATCTACCACATCTAGGTGTTGTAGCACTACTAAGTTAGCCCTGTCAAAGTCCTTCCGTCAACCCGAGTAGTCCACGTGCAATTCCCTCCGGCCTTTGTTGTGACCTTCTCCTTCGAGCCTCCCATCATGCTTGTTAACTGGCAAACCAACAACAGGGTCTCCGACGCCTATATAATTCTCGCAAAAGGAGATGCACTCATGCGTCAGATACCCCTGGACGATGCTCCCATCGGGACGGGACATGTTACGAACGAATCCTTTGATGACCCCTTTCATCCTCTCGAACGGCATCATGCTGTGAAGGAATGTCGGCCCGAGGTCGATGATGTCGTCCACGATATGGACACACAGATGCACCATGACATCAAAGAACGTGGGCGGGAAGTACATCTCAAGCTCACATAGTATGACAACGATCTCTTCCTGTAGCCTTCGGAGCTGCTTCACACTTATGGACTTTCGAGAGATAACGTCGAAGAAGTTGCAGAGACCAGTAAGCATGTCACGGACGTGCTTGTCCATTATCCCTCTAATGGCAACCGGGAGTATCTGCATCATCATCACGTGACAGTCATGAGACTTCATCCCGCTGAACCTTTTTTTCTTGGGGTCTAGAAATCTGCTTATCTTCCCACAGTAACCGGAACTGACTTTGATTCCCATAAGGCACTTGATGAATTGATCGATCTCCTTCGCACTTAAGGTGAAGCAAGAAGGGGGGCAATAATTCTCCTCCTTCTTGTTGACTTTTCTGCCCCTTCCCCCCTCCTCCGTCTTCGTCTCCGTCTCCTTCGTCGACTTTTTACGATGAAAATCTTTCCTGATCTTCAAATATTCCAAGTCTTTCCTTGCCTTCGGCCCGTCCTTGGTCTTCTCCGGCATGTTCATAAGTGTGCCAAGCAAGCTCTTGAGGACATTCTTCGTGATATGCATTTGATCAAGGCAATGAGGCGTGTCGTGATTGGGCCAGTACTCCAAGTCCCCAGAAAACAGACCTCGTTTTCCATACCTTTAGTAGCGGCTTCGGCGCCTTTTTCATCGTTCCCGGCGCGGGGCACTGTCCCCAGTTTTTCAACAGCTCGTTGATTTCGGTGCCGCTTCTCTTACGTGGAGGTCCTCGATGCTCAGTCAACCCATTGAATAGATCTCCACGCTTTCTCCACGAGTCATCCTTCTCGAGCCATCTACGATGCCCCATGTACACGATTTTCCCGGACCCGCCATCTTTCGTTGACGTAAGCTGCTGAGACGTTGTATCATCCATGCACCTCGTGCATCCGCAGTATCCGTGGCACACCTGGCCTGAGGTGTACCCGTAACCGAGATAGTCGTGCACCGTCGTCATCAGCGCGGCTCTCATATAGAAATACTCTCCTTTGTTGGCGTCCCATGTCCATGCCAGTGTTTTCCATAACGTGTCTAGCTCCTCTTTCAGAAGCCCCATATACAGGTTAATATTATTTCCCGATTGTTTCGGCCCTTGAATCAACATGCTCATGTGTATGTACTTTGTCTTCATGCACTTCCATGGGGGGAGGTTGTACATCCATACAAAGACGGGCCATGTGCTGTGGTTGGTGTTTTGGTTTCCAAACGGATTCATGCCATCGGTACTCGCACCAAGCACGATGTTCCTTGGATCTTCTGCAGCAAATCCATATACGGTGTTGAATGCTCTCCACTGGCTACCATCTACGAGGTGTCTCAGCTTCGGATCATCACCATCGTCGGGCTTCTTCCTCTCCGTTTGCCAGCGCATGAGCTTTGCTTCCTTAGGATCTACGAAATACCGCTGCAGACGGGGAGTGATCGGAAAGTACCATACAACTTTCTGAGGAGCTTTCTTTCCTGCCTTCTTGTATCGAGAAGCATTGCACACTGGACAGCTGTTTTTTTCCGCGTGCTCCCCCCGATAAATGATGCAATCGTTGATGCATGCATGGTACCTACTGTGCGGCAAATCAAAAGGGCAAACGATTTTCTTGGCCTCATCAACACTAGTAGGACACAGGTTCCCCGCGGGAAGAACTTTATTACGTAGATACTTCAAATGCTCATCGAGGCTTTTGTCTATCCATTTGGTTTTGGCCTTCGTCTTTAGAAGTTCGAGCGTGAAACTCAAGCGGGTCACCTCGGGATCGCAACCGTCATACAATGGAGTCTTCGAGTCTACTTCAAGTTGCGCCGGCTTGGCCTCCTCTCTAGAAGCAGCTCTATCGCTAGTCGTACCCTTGCGAAGGAGGTCGCGAACATGAGGGTCCTCCACGACTGCACTTAGTCGCGTCGAAGACTGCGGCGTGACCGCCGCCTCTGCTTCTCCGCCATGTCCGGACTTTTCTTCGCCGTATCCGGAATCTTCTCCGCCGCCATGTTCGGAATCTTCTCCGCCACCGTCATTTAACTCTTCCCCGCCGCCATGTCCGACGCCATCGTCTTCATGTCGATCGGTCATCTCTTCGTCTAGCCCCATGTCGTTATTCCCTGCCATGTGGACGTCCTCATCATCAGCATCTTCACTTATCCACCGAGTATAGCCATCCATGAAACCATTCATCAGCAGGTGCGCCTTCAACCTGCCATGATCATAAGGGTCCAAAAGGACTCCTTCTTTGCATCTTGTACACGGACATCTAATCCTAGTCCGATTATTTGCATGCATGTCCATCACCGCGGATTGCATGTATCGCTCCACCTTCCATCCACTCACCTTCATGACCGACTGCATGCACAGTATAACAAGCAAAAGGGTTATAAACAAAATGCATGCATGCATCAAAGTCATATAAAAATTTGCCATGACCTTGCCTAAAAATAGGACATATCGAGTTTGCTCGAAATTCACCGAAACGGAAATAAATCGACATTTCGGCAAAACCTAAGCAACTCGGGGGCATGTCACTCGCACAAATCTCTCCATATCCCAAACACACATATTCCCATTCACACACACATATTCCCATTCTTGAAATGAACAACTTAATTTTTACTCACCTATATCTAGCTAGATCTAGCTAGATCTAGTTGTTGGGGACATGTCAATAGCTAGCTAGATCAAGTTGTTGGGGAGGAGAGATGACTCTAGGTAACTAATGGAGAGGGAGAGAGATGAGCTAGCTAGATCTATATCTAATGGAATGGAGGGAGAGCCAAACAAATGAGATAGGGGGGCATTTATGGAGCTAGCTAGAGATGAGAAGGCCATTTATGGAGGAGAGTTATGGTGGAGGGGGACATTAATGGGGATAGAAAAGAGGTAGGAGGAAGAGAGAAGAAGGGCAACAATGGTGAGGGGAGAGGGGAAAGGAGGGGGAGAGAGGGCAATGGGGGAGGAGGGGGAGGGGGGTGAAAAGGTGGCACCAACCACGCATAGCAGTAGCGCTGTTTTTCCGCAAGCGCTACTGCTATGTTACTTATTAGTAGCGCTTTCTAGAAAAATGCTACTATTAAGTGGGCCCCATTATCAGTAGCGTCTCCACCAAATAAAGCGCTACTGAAAAAGTCTTAGTAGTAGCGCTGTATTCTGGACAACGCTGCTACTACCAATAGTGTCGGTGGGCTCATCGTGTCCCACTTAGCAGTAGCGCTCTTTATTTTTCCAGCACTACTGCTAAGTCCTTACTTGTAGCGCTTCGTAAATACAGCGCTACTGGTAATTAGCAGCAACGCCTGTTACATTCTAGCGCTACTGATATTGTCCTGCCTATAAGGTTTTTCCTAGTAGTGCTACCCCCTCCCCAATAACTTCGACATGAGGGGGGACGTCGGACATGCATGAGAGAGAGGTAGTCCGCTCGCCCGACTAACTATCGAGGCCACCCAAACCGTAGGAGAAAGAGCATCGGTGTCGATCTACCCCGGCGCTCCCCGATAATTTCGACATGAGGGGGGACGTCAGACATGCATGAGAGAGAGAGGCGGTACGCTCGCTCGAGCACAAGTTGATCCAATTTTTTTATGATCTCATCTATATATATATATACTTCTATATGTCACGTTGTCTGTCAAAGTATTGAAGAAATCCATGGCTTCATCATTAGCCGAAAGTAACATGCGTATGATGCTACGAAGCTTTTCAAAGTTGTTTTGGAACGGAGTTCCGGATAGAATAATTCGCTTTTTGGTACGAATTTCAGCAAAGGCCTTCCAAATAGCGATATTCAGAAGGCTCTTGCTGAACTTCGTACCAAAAAGCTAATTAATTATCCTATCCGGGACTCCGTTCCAAAACAATTTTGGAGAGCTTCGTACCATTATGCGCCTGTTACTTCCAGCTAATGATGAAGCCTTGGTTTTCTTGAATCCTTTGACACTAGACAACGTGACATATAGAAGGGTAGATGAGATCAGGAAAAATATGGGCCATTTTCTGCACATTCAGAATGGCGCCATTTTTTTAAATCCCTTAAAGGTTAAGAGAATCCCTTGTTTGACATTCGTGAGAGAGGCGGTCCGGACGTCGGACATTCATGAGAGAGGCGGTCCGGACGTCGGACATTCATGTTTGTATATTAATTGTCATGTTGTAATATTTGCAGAAACTATGGATCAAAGAGACTTGGAACAAGAACAGGTGTTGGGGGACATAATCCTCGCCGGACGTGATGTCTTGTCGTTTCTCCACAACACCGATGGTCTGGAAGGAGAGGATGACGGCTCCGGTGATCGAACAATGGAGGAGGAAGGACATGATCATGATGGCTCTGGTGACCGAATGCCGGAGGAAGAAGGAGACCATGATGACGGCTTCGGTGACCGAACGGAGGAGGGAGCTGTTGCAAAGTCCGGCGAGGTATATATATTAATTAAGCCTGTGCTGACTAGCTAATTGATGCATTAATTGTTTTGGTATGTACATATATTAACTCTTCTTTCTTATTTTATAGCCCTCCGGATTGAGCCAAACTTCGGTAACGAGATGAGGCCCGAAGAAGAGGTTGCGCAAGGATGAAAGGTTCACGATCACAGCACTCGCGGACGATGGCCTACCGATTGAACCCAAGCGGACCAATGACCCATTTTCTGCTCAGTGCAAAGCTATTGTTAGGGACAACAGCCCGATCAGCATCAAGCAATGGAATAAGCCTAAGGACGACGCCCTTGAAGGTGATTATGTCACCGATAGATAGAAAGATGATCTTTGGACCGCGCTGAAGGCAAATTTCACCCTACCGCCAGAGGAGGATCCGAATAAGCCAGTTATAGAGCCACTGGTCAAGGCGTGTGCTCTTAAGAAGATGGCAGATCTATTCAGGAGGTGGAAGAATGAGTTGAAATCAAAGTTTGTCGACAACGGGGAGACTCCAGAATTCACCGGCCTATTTGAGAAGATAAGAGATCACTGGCCTGCATTTGTGGCCTACAAGACATCGGACAAGAGTAAGAAAATGTCAGAGACAAACAAGAACAATGCTGCAAAGAAGCAGTATCACCATCACACGGGGTCAGGTGGCTACCTCAAAGCCCGGCCGTTGTGGGACAAAGCTGAGAATGACTTGATTGCTAAAGGGGTCATACCACAGACATTGAACTGGCCAGACCGTTCAAGGACTTTGTTCTTCGGGGTTGGGGGAACTTTGGACCCTGAAACAGGGAAGTGCCGTTGGACGGACGAGCAACTTGCAATACCCATCACGAAGCTTCAGAAGTATATCACCGCAGCGTAGGAAGGGACGTTCATTCCTGACAGAGAGAAGGACGAGCTGACTGAGGCCCTAGGGAATGCTGAGCACCCTGGACGAACACGAGGCACACCAGGCTCCGTTTCGTGGAAGGTTGGGTTTCCCGACGCAGGCAGTTACAGAAGCCGGGAGAGAAAGAGGAAAGCGGAGCTGAGCGACATGCAGAAGATCAGTGCAAGACTACAAAAGCTAGAGGAACTTGAGAGCCAGCGAGCTGCCGGCCAAACATCTCAGCGGCACGAAGCTACCCCAGAAGCTACCCCGCCATCTCAGCGGAGAAGCAGTGTGGCTTCCACGGAGCCCATTCAGCCTGACTTCACGGCTCCTATCTACCCCGTGGATACTATCACGGAGGCTCAACATTGCGAGCTTATGATGAAATGCCGGAACCTCACTTTCAAGGCGACTGTCGGCTCTGTTGCACCTCCTCAACCCAACGGAACTTTTCACTGCCTTCCGATTCCACATGGCTATGCTGTTGTGATGGTGGATGAAGTAATGGAGGGATTTGAGGAGCTCGACCTTGACCACTCTACAGGTGAAGGGGAGAATCAGCTAGTTCGTGCTCTGAGGAGTACATGTCTATGGCAGAAGGAGTACATCAAGCTTCCAAACTGGACGCCTCCGCCTCCTCCTCCTCCTCCGGCGAGTCAGGGCACTTCACCTCCTCCTCCTCCTCCTCCTCCGGCGAGTGATCAGGGCACCCCGCCTCCGTCTTCGGCTCCTCCGGCGCGTGAGGGCACTACACCTCCTCCTTCGCCTACTCTGGCGCGTCGGAGCAGTCCGCCTCCTCCTCCGCCTCGTCGGCAACGGCGGAAGACAGATGCCACCGCTCCGGCTCCTCCGGCGCGTCGGAGCACTCCGCCTCCTTCTCTGCCTCGTTAGCAACGACGGAAGAGAGACGCCGCCGGTCCGGCGGCTAGCAGTACAAGCAGAGGCGGGAGGCAATTCAGATACGGTCCATCTCTCAAGCCTCTGGAAAAGTTACCATATGAGAGGACCGAGTCTGAAAACGAGGAGATATGTCGTGCCCAAGTGAGGGACCATTTTGCAAAGAAAACTCCACCTCCGAAGGAGAAGCTAGATCCGGTGAAAGTGAAGCGCACTATCGATGCCCTGAAGCGACCACCACCGCCTCCGCCGGATTCCAACTTTGTCCGCTGTATTAAAAAGACATATCAAGATGCGCGGCAGTCAGGAAGTACTTCCAGTGATGCAAGGTTAGCAAAACGAAGAAGTGGGAAAAAAATTCCCCAGCTCGGCGAACAGGCGAACCAATCGTGCCCCCCGCTCAAGGTGTCTAGCCATATCATCGCTAATCATCCGGGGATGGTGCCCGGTACCAATCCTGGTGATTACCTGACCGATGATGTACAGTTTGAGCCGTTGGAGGTGGACGAATTTAGTTACCGGTACGGGCAGCCTCTCGTCAAACCTGATCATCCTCCTCTAACAACGATGATGCGAAAAATCCATGAATGGTACATGAAAACCTGCAGCGAGTCTGGGAGGGATACTTTGACGCTAAGAATTAAAGAGGAGCATGACCTCGTTGGAATGCATCAGTTGTCTGTTGAATTTGACGAGTTATTCCAGTTATACAATCAAAAAGCCCTCGACAAAACAATCTTGACTTGCTACTATCTGTAAGTACTACTTCTATGATTAAGTGTCTATATATAGCTCAGCTCTTTCATTGCATGTATATATAATTATTCTCACTATATTATGCAGATTGAAGATCGTCGAATGCAGAAAAGCACAAATCTATGACATTGGGTTCATTAACTCAAATATCATACATGAGTTTACGGTTAAAAACAATGTCACACAAACCGAGGACAACTTGCTTAAAAGTCAAAACAAAGAGAGAATACTCTTTCCTTACAACTTCAAGTGAGTGTTACTGTCTTGTGCATATTCGGTTTCCCTTATTTCTCGAGGTTATAGTAATGTAATTGATGAGTTATGCATGCGTGCGCAGGTTCCAGTTTATTCTGCTAGAGATTAAGCTTGAGCGGGGAGTAGTAATCGTCTTAGACTCGAAACAAAAAGATCCCCGGGAATATGCGGACATGACTGAAATGCTCCAGAAGTAAGTTCAATCGATCATTATCGCATCATATCAGTAACTTTGTTCATTTCCTGATATCAAGTAATTATTTTCCTTGTCTGGCAGGGTTTGGAAAGAGTTCACCGCAATTGTTCCGGCACTGCCGAGGGAGCTGCGATTTACACACCCGAAAGTAAGTACTACTAGCTAGTTCCGCGCATCTCCCATTGATTCTAGTTTCATCAATACCATTTATCATGATTGATTATCAGTTTGATTGAACTCTATTTCTCGTAAAGTGCTTGTGGCAGGAAACCGGGAATGATTTTTGTGGATACTACGTTTGCGAGTTCATCTACAACGCGACGTCCCCTAAGCGGGGCTACTCTGAAACACAATTTGAAGTGCGTAAGCAATAATATTCACAATTTTATTTTATTACCATGATTTGTGTTCAGTTTCATTCATATATATGTATTGACCCCCTTCTTCAAATTAGATGTGGCAGATGTGGGATGAAATCCTACCACATGATCGCATACGAGCAATTCAAGAGGAATTGGCGGGATTCTTTCTTGACCACGTCATAAATAAAGCCGGAGAATACCATCTGGAATTTGACATTAGATGTTAGGGATTGTAAGAGATCTTATATTGTATATATGTAGCTAGTAGCGTCGGATAGATATACGAAAACTTGTTGTTCGACCAATCTCTCGGATCAAGAGAGGTCGATCACTTCTCTCTGTATATGTTCATGACGATCTTGTGTACTTAATGGTTCCTTCATTTGCTTACTAGCTAGCGTGTCGAGTTCTCTCTATAGTAGCTACCGTCGACCAAGCATGGAGAAAGAGAGGACACTTCTCTCTATTAGCTAGCTAACACAATATGAAACTCCTAAATTAACCCTCCAAAACCCCCTAAACCCCCCCTTTCCAAAAAAACAAAAACCCCAGCTCCTGCCAGATGCTGACGCGTGAATGCGTTTTGGTCCCGGTTGGTGTGACCAACCGGGACGAAAGGTCCTCCTGCCTGGGCTCACCGCAGTGGCCACGTGGAGCCCCTTTGGTCCCGGTTCGTAAGCGAACCGGGACTAAAGGTTTTGGGCTTTAGTCCCGACCCTTTAGTCCCGGTTCCAGAACCGGGACAAATGGGCCTCTGGAACTGGGACAAATGGGCCTTTTTCTACTAGTGTGAGTAAGAAGTCTACATATGCACTGATTTTGTTACTTTTTCTCCTAGTAAAAGGATTATTAGTGAATCTGATCTGCGTGCGCAAAGTGATCGGGCTTCCACATGATATATGGCTGTGTTATGAATAATGGACTTGATGACTGAAAGAATGTTACAAGCTCGACCAAAAAATAGATGCTTCCATACTTGCTCATGATTATTAATTTCCGCAGTTGTGCCATTGAGCAGCTCCTTTCTTCTTTGCTCATGATTATTATTTTTTGTAGTTCACACTAAGGTTTTCAATTGGATAGAAAGAGGAGGAAAAAGCATGAGGCGGTGGAAAGAGGTATCAAAGGAGGAACAGAAAGACAAATATAACATAATTAGGAACTATGAGAAGAATTTGACATTCCTTACATTCATTTATCAAATTTGATTTGATTGATGATTATGATAAATACAGAAAGATTGCCGATTTACAATCAGGTAGCCCATTGCACAGTTCGACAACACCACTCAACGGTTACAATCGCAGGTGTTTCATATATCCAGAGAGATGAATGGGATATCACACAATGTAGCTCATCAGATTCTGACCAGATAAACATGACCTGTAGTTGTTTTAGTTCAGCTCACTCTCACTCAACTTGCCTTGGTATCTCCACTATGTCTACTTCTAACATTCAGGGTGTTGTAATTGATGTTGTACACACTGCTACTGAGTTGAATGAAGCTGGCGCCATGGGCGCCTTTCCTGTTAAAAACAGAATTTTCATCTAATTACATCAGTTGTTTTCACAGATAAGTACTGCACATCTGTGCTTCATTGACATTTCAAGTGTACAGTTTGCTGCTTTGGAACGAATATATTTCTTCTTATAAGGATGTGGACTATCTGCTCCGGAGCTCAAATGCTCCCTCATGAACAGTAAAATTGAAACAAATAGTAAAAGAATTCAAAAAATTATGAAATGTTCCTGTGACAAAATTTGACAAATGTTTTGTATGCTTCCAAATTTTCACCATGAAATGGCATTCTTGGAAGTCGTGGCAAAAAGAAAAACAAAATCAATGTTCCAGAAATGCGAGTTTTGAAAACGTTTTGAAGTGCTAATTTTGTGTTTTTTTCACGCCTTCCACAAATGTCATTTCGTGCTGAAATTTTGCAGGCGTAAAAAACATTTGTCAAAGTTTACCACAAACAAAATTCAGATTTTGTTGAAATGTTTTACTTATTTTTTCGATTTTACTGTTTATCAGAGAGCATTTGAGCTCGGGATCAGAATTGGACTTTAGTTTTTAACATGATTTCCATTGCACTACAATGTTGTAGGTATTGCTATTTTTTAGATTACTCACCTAGCAAAGATGAAGAGCCATGTTGATATGTCTCTTAGGACCAGCAACGGTTGTTTGTGTTGAATATATTGTCTATGCTTATTCGCATGGATATGGTTAGGATATTATCCTAACGGTCCCGCCTCTAGTTTCCTTGTATAGATGAGGCCGTTGGCTACCCTTGTACATATATACGTGCGACGTGCACCAGATCAATATCGAGAGTTGCATTGCCTTCCAACATCGTATCAGTTTCCTTCCCCCGATCCTAAACACTAGCTTCCACTCCCTGCCGCCGCCGCCGCAGCTCCTTGCTGCCGCCGCCGCCGTCTACCTACCGGCCGCTGCCGCGCCCCCTTCTGTCACCGCCACCACCCTCTCCAACTCCCGTCCCTCCGCCTCCCCATCCCGATCGCTGCCCCTACCCGCCTCTGTGCCGCTGCTCCTTCTGCCGCCGCATCGCTGCACCCACGTCGATCGCCACCACCCTACCCGATGGCCTCCCCCCACTCCTCCATTTCTGGTGGATCCAACCCCTTTGCCGGGCCCGAGCATCCTCCCGTCGAACGCATCCGCGATCTCAATATCTTCGGTCGTGTTCCCATCATCCTTGACTCCACCAACTCCACCAACTACACTTGGAAAACGTAGTTCTCCTTGGTGTTCCATGAATACCATCTTCAAGATCATGTCGACGGTTCCGTTGACACCGCCCTCATGTTTGGTGATGACGATTGGATGACCATCGATGCTACCATCACTCGCTGGCTCTACCAGACTATCTCGAAGGACCTCTTCCACACCATTGTGTGCGACGAGGACGATGCACATGCTGTGTGGGCAAAGCTTAATGGGATCTTCACCGACAATGCCCTACAGCGTCGCATCTTTCTTCAACAGGAGTTCTTTGGCTGCCATCAACAGGACTCGTCCATCGACGACTACTGTATGCGCCTCAAGAAACCTGCCGAAGAAGCAGTAGCAACCTAACGGCGCCGGGGAGCGCCCCGCCAATAGCTTCCACCCGCCCCCTGGGACGCCACACAAAACCCCTGGACGGGCGTCGTCCATGCATACACGATGCCCGTACTGCGTGCCCCCGTCCCGGCTGGTATTCTCGGCTCCCATCCAGCGGGCCATCAGGAGTTCTACGCCGCGCCACCTCCGGGATAGCAACCCGGCGGTTACCCCATGCTGCCGCCCCTACCCACCCCGGCCGGTGGCTACCCTGGCGCGGCGCCCGTCTATGCAGCCGCGGCCTTCCCAGCCGCGGCACCCGCCCTCCTGCCGGCTCCATGGGACCCGGCCCTCCTTGCCGCGCTCCACTCGGCTCCGACACCCTCCAACTATACCGGTGGAGGTGATTGGTATATGGACACCGGGGCTGCCGCTCATATGACCTCTCAGCCTGGTAATCTCACCTCTTCCTATCCCGTTCATACCTCTACTCATATCACGTCGGGGATGGTTCTTCCCTCCCCATCACTCATGTCGGTCAAGATAATTTTCCCTCTTCATCCACACCTTTGCATCTATCTAACGTACTTGTTTCACCGGGCTTATTAAAGAATCTTGTCTCCGTTCGTTGTCTTGCTCGTGAAAACCCTGTCACTGTTGAATTTGACGAAATTGATTTTTCTGTTAAGGACGCCCGTACCCGGATGGTGCTCCACTGATGTGACAGCCCAGAAGAGCTCTACCCAGTCCACCCTTCCGGCTCCACCGCAACCACCCTAGTCGCCCTCTCCACCAACGTGGCTCTTTGGCATGCTCGTTTGGGTCACCCGAATCCTACCACCCTTCGTCACATCCTTCGGAGTTTTTATTTTACATGTAATAAAACCGACGATCATACTTGTCATGCTTGTCATCTCGGCAAGCACGTTCATCTTCCATTTAGTGCATCCTCATCCGTGGCATCATATCCTTTTGAGTTAATTCATAGTGATTTGTGGACATATCCAGTTCCTAGTAACACGGGCTATCTATATTATCTTGTTATTCTTTATGATTTTTCACATTATGTGTGGACTTTTCCACTGCGACGCAAATCTGACGCGCTCTCCGTCCTTACCACCTTTTACTCCTATATCACCACGCAGTTTGGGCGACCTATTCATGCGTTCTAGACTGTCAACGAAAAGGAGTTCGATAACCTCGGTGTTCGCACTCTCCTTGCCACACATGGTACGATTCTTCGGCTCACCTGCCCGTACACTTCGCAACAAAATGGATGTGCTAAACGGATCCTCCATACTCTTAACGATTGCGTTCGCACCCTTCTCTTTCATGCCAACGTTCCACCACGATTTTGGCCTGACACCTTAGCCACTTCTTCCCTCCTTCTCAACATCCGTCCATGCCGTGCCCGCGGAAACTTCGCGCCACATCATCTCCTCTTCGGCGCGCCCCCTTCTTATGACGACCTACGTACCTTTGGGCGTCTCTGCTATCCTAGCATCGCTTCCACCACTCCCCACAAATTCGCACCTCGCTCCCTGGCTTGCATCTTTCTATCCTAGCTCCGCGTGTTCACTTCACGACACGTTTACTTTAATGAGAGGGTTTTCCCGTTTTACCAGGTACCCCCAGCTGACACGCCGACCTCGACGCCGCATGCTAGTGGCTCTCCGCCGGCCTCCTACGGCGAGCGGCCCCGTGCCGCACTTGGTCCGCCCCCTGGTTTCCCGGTGCCTGCCTATGCCGCGGGTCGGGCTTCCTCAGCGGCTCCTATGCCCCCCGCCCCCGCGGGCTCTGCTATGTCCTCGGCGTCTCCTCCGTCCACCCTGGCTGCCATGCCAAGCTCTTCATCGCCCCTATCCCAGGCGGTTGGCTCCGCCGCCACGGCTACCTTGGCGGCTGTCCTGACGAGTCTGCAGTCCCGTCAGTTAGTGCGGCATCCGCACCTGACACCGGCTCCTCGTCCGCCGCGATCCCGACTGGCTCTTCGTCGACCTTGGCTTCGGTCGATCCGCCGTCTCCGCCACCCCGCATGATGACTCGTGCTTGTGCAGGCATTCATTGCCCCAACACACGCTACTCTGTGGATGAGTACCTTCTGGCTGCCTCGACCTCTACACCATCACCTCTCCCATCTTCAGCTCGAGCCGCTCTCCATGATCCTCACTGGCTCGCTGCGGTGCAGGAAGAGTTTAATGCGCTTCAGCGCAATCGCACCTGGCAGCTTGTTCCTCGGTATCCTCATGCCAACGTCATCAGTGGCAAGTTGGTCTTTCGCCATAAGACTCGCCCCGACGAGTCTCTTGAGCAGTAGAAGGCCCGTTGGGTGGTCCGTGGTTTTCAACAGCAGGCCGGCATTGACTTCACCGACATGTTTGCTCTGGTTGTGAAACCGGGCACGATCCGTGCCATTCTGCAGCTTGCCGTCTCTCGCGCCTGGCCGGTCCATCAGATGGATGTTTCTAACACATTTCTCCATGCCCACCTTGCCGAGCAGGTTTATTGTCAGCAGCCCACTGGCTTTCTCGATGCTACACATCCGGATCATGTGTGTTTGCTCTCCCGCTCTCTGTACGGGCTGAAGCAGGCACCACGAGCGTTGTACCAGTGCATCGCCGCCTTCCTTCAGCATCTTGGGTTTCGACCTACTCGCTCCGACGCCTCGTTATTCGTCTATCACCAGCGCTATGCGATTGCCTACCTGCTCCTCTACGTCGACGACATCATTCTGACGGCTTCCACAACGGATCTTCTTCGTCAGCTCACAGCGCGCCTCGGCGCTGAGTTCGCCATCAAGGATCATGGTCCTTTGCACTACTTCCTCGGGATTGAGGCGGTGCGGTGTGCCGATGGGTTTGTTCTTCTTCAGCAGAAGTATGCCCAGGAGCTGCTCGAGCGGGCCGGCATGCTTAATGCAAGCATGTCCCCACGCCCATCGACACGAAGGCCAAGGTCTCCGCTCTTGTTGGCTCGCCTGCCCCGGACGCTGCCTTCTACCGCTCTATTGTCGGTGCGTTACAGTACCTGACGCTCACTCGGCCCCATTTGCAGTATGTTGTTCAGCATGTGTGCCTTCATATGCACGCTCCACGTGATGCTCACTAGAACATAGTGAAGCGGATTCTTCGGTATATCCGCGGCACTATGGCTCTTGGTCTCACGTTGACGGCCTCGTCCTCCACCGACATCGTGGCCTACTCCGATGTTGATGGTGCCAGTTGCCCCGATACATGGCGCTCCACCTCCGGCTACTGTGTCTACCTCGGGCCTTCACTTATATCGTTGTCTTCTAAATGACAACCCACGGTATCCCGCTCTAGCGCCGAGGATGAGTATCGTGCCGTGGCCAACACCGTTGCTGAGTGTTCATGGCTCCGCCAACTTCTTCAGGAGTTGCTACTTGATGTGTCCAAGGCCACCATCGTCTACTGCGACAACGTCTCTGCTGTCTACATCTCTGCCAACCCCGTTCATCATCGTCGCACGAATCATATTGAGGTCGACATCCACTTTGTGCGAGAGCAAGTGGCTCTCGGACGCATTCGCGTTCTGCATGATCCTACCGCTCAGCAGTTTGCTGATGTTATTCCCAAGGGGTTACCGACGTCCACATTTGAGGAGTTGTGGTCCAGTCTATGTGTCACCGGTGACGTATCGACTGCGGGGGGGGGGGGGGGGGGTTGAATATATTGTCTAGGCTTATTCGCATGTATATGGTTAGGATATTATCCTAACTGTCCTGCCTCTAGTTTCCTTGTATAGATGAGGCCGCGGGTTACCCTTGTACATATATACATGCGACGTGCACCAGATCAATATCGAGAGTTGCATTGCCTTCCAACATGGTATCGGTTTCCTTCCCCCGATCCTAAACCCTAGCTTCCGCTCCCTGCCGCGGCCGCTGATAACCCACAAGTATAGGGGATCAGTTGTAGCCTTTCTCGATAAGTAAGAGTGTTGAACCCAACAAGGAGCTAAAGGTAGAACAAATATTCCCTCAAGTTCTATCGACCACCGATACAACTCTACGCAAGCTTAACGTTCGCTTTACCTAGAACAAGTATGAAACTAGAAGTACTTTGTAGGTGTGATAAGAAAGGTTTGCAAGATAATAAGGTGCACGTAAATAAAATCTAGGGGCTGTTTCGATGAAGAAACAACTAAGTTAGTCTTAGTAGAGAGCTTTTTGTCACAAGAAAGTTATTTGTCCCTAGGCAATCGATAACTAGACCGGTAATCATTATTGCAATTTTATATGAGGGAGAGGCATAAGCTAACATACTTTCTCCACTTGGATCATATGCACTTATGATTGGAACTCTAGCAAGCATCCGCAACTACGAAAGATCATTAAGGTAAAACCCAACCATAGCATTATAAGGTATCAAGTCCTCTTTACTCCCATACGTAAACAACTTACTTACTCGGGTTTGTGCTTCCGTCACTCACGCCACCCACCATAAGCGAATCATAAACATATTGCAAACCCTATAGCAGGGTCCCTCACGCTTGCGCGACACGGAGAGCACCATAGGACAGCACCAATAATAAAACATGCAACTCAAACCAATCATGATCATCAATCAACCCATAGGACAAAACGGATCTACTCAAACATCATAGGATAGCCATACATCATTGGGAAATAATATATAGCGTTGAGCACCATGTTTAAGTAGTGATTACAGCGGGGAGAAGGGGTGTTACACCGCTGCATAGAGGGGGAGAGAGTTGGTGATGACGGCGGCGAAGTTGTTGGTGTAGATCGCCGTCACGATGATGGTCCCGGCGGCGTTCCGGTGCCACCGGGAGAGAGGGGGGAGAGCCCCCCTCCTTCTTCTTCTTCCTTGTCCTTCCCCATAGATGGGAGAAGGGGTTCCCCTCTGGTCCATGGCCTCCATGGTGGCGGAGGGGCGAGAGCCCCTCCGAGATTGGATCTCTCTCTCTGTTTCCTTCTGTTTCTGCCTTCCCAGATTCTGGCCTTTCACCGTTTCTTAAATTCCTGAAGATCCGTAACTCCGATTGGGCTGAAATTTTAACACGATTTTTATCCGGATGTTATGTTTCTTGCGCCGAAAGAAGGGCCCCAACCGCCTTACGGGGTGACCACAAGCCACCCTGGCGCGCCCTACCCCCAGGGCGCGCCCCTATGGCTTGTGGGAACCTCGGGCACCGCCTTCTGTTGATTCCACTTCCCAAAATTCACATATATTCCAAAAAAAATCTTCGTAAGTTTTTATCCCGTTTGGACTTCGTTTGATATGGATTTTCTGCGAAACAAAAAACATACAACAAACATGAACTGGCACTGGCACTGGATGAATATGTTAGTCCCAAAAATAGTATAAAAAGTTGCCAAAAGTATATGAAAGTTGTAGAATATTGGCATGAAACAATAAAAAATTATAGATACGACGGAGACGTATCAGCTTCCCCAAGCTTAATTCCTGCTCGTCCTCGAGTAGGTAAATGATAAAAAAGATAATTTTTGATGTGGAATGCTACCTAGCAAAATCTTGATCATATAATCTAATCATGTCATGAATATTAAGACACGAGTGATTCAAAGCAATAGTATATCATTTGACATTAAGACAATAATACTTCAAGCATACTAATAAAGTAATCATGTCTTCTCAAAATATCATGGCTAAAAGAAAGTTATCCCTACAAAATCATATAGTGTGGCTGTGCTCCATCTTCATCACACAAAGTATTAAATCATGCACAACCCCGGTTTTAGCCAAGCAATTGTTTCATACTCTAGTATTCTCAAACTTTTTCAACTTTCACGAAATACATGAGCGTGAGCCATGGATATAGCACTATAGGTGGAATAGAATATGGTGGTTGTGGAGAAGACAAAAAGAAGGAGATAGTCTCACATCAACTAGGTGTATCAACGGGCTATGGAGATGCCCATCAATAGATATCAATGTGAGTGAGTAGGGATTGCCATGCAACGGATGCACTAGAGCTATAAGTGTATGAAAGCTCAAAAAGAAACTAAGTGGGTGTGCATCCAACTCGCTTGCTCGCGAAGACCTAGGGCAATTTGAGGAAGCCCAACATTGGAATATACAAGCCAAGTTCTATAATGAAAAATTCCCACTAGTATATGAAAGTGACAATATAGGAGACTCTCTATCATGAAGATCATGGTGCTACTTTGAAGCACAAGTGTGGAAAAAGGAATAGTAGCATTGCCCCTTGTCTCTTTTCTCTCATTTTTTTTGGTGGGCTTCTTTGGCCTCTTTTTTATTTGGGCTTCTTTGGCCTCTTTTATTTATTTGTAAAGTCCACAGACTCATCCCAACTTGTGAGGGAATCATAGCTTCCATCATCCTTTCCTCACCTGGGACAATGCTCTAATAATGATGATCATCACACTTTTATTTACTTACAACTCAAGAATTACAACTCGATACTAGAACAAAATATGACTCTATATGAATGCCTCCGGCAGTGTACCAGGATGTGCAATGATCTAGCGTAGCAATGACATCAAAAAACGGACAAGCCATGAAAACATCATGCTAGCTATCTTACGATCATGCAAAGCAGTATGACAATGATGGTGCGTGTCATCATAAACGGAACGGTGGAAGTTGCATGGCAATATATCTCGGAATGGCTATGGAAATGCCATAATAGGTAGGTATGGTGGCTGTTTTGAGGAAGGGAATATGGTGGGTTTAATGCACCGGCGAAAGTTGCGCGGTACTAGAGAGGCTAGCAAAGGTGGAAGGGTGAGAGTGCGTATTATCCATGGACTCAACATTAGTCATAAAGAACTCACATACTTATTGCAAAAATTTATTAGTCATCGAAACAAAGTACTACACGCATACTCCTAGGGGAAGGGTTGGTAGGAGTTAACCATCGCGCGATCCCGACCTCAACACAAAGGATGACAATGAATAAATAAATCATGCTCCGACTTCTTCACATAATGGTTCACCATACGTGCATGCTACGGGAATCACAAACTTTAACACAAATATTTCTACCAATCCACAATTACTCACTAGCATGACTCTAGTATCACCATCTTTATATCGCAAAACTATTGCAAGGAATCAAACATATCATATTCAGTGATCTACAAGTTTTATGTAGGATTTTATGACTTACCATGTGAATGACCAACTCCTGTTAACTCTCTAAATAGATATAAGTGAAGCACGAGAGTTTAATTCTTTCTACAAAAGATATGCCCACGCTCTAACAAATATAAGTGAAGCAAAAGAGCATTCGACAAATGGCGGTTTTCTATGTGTAGAGAAACAGGCAATCCAAACTTCAAATGATATAAGTGAAGCACATGAAGCATTCTATAAAGCCATACTCAAAAGATATAAGTGAGGTGCAAAGAGCCTTCTATAAATCAACCAAGGACTTTCTCATACCAGCATGGTGCATTATTAAAAGAAAAATAAAAAGCACATGACGCTCCAAGATTTACGCATATCATGTGACGAATAAAAATATAGCTCCAAGTAAAATTACTGATGGTTGTTAGAAGAAAGAGGGGATGCCTTCCGGGGCATCCCCAAGCTTAGTTTCTTGGGAGTCCTTGAAAATTACCTTGGGGTGCCTCAGGTATCCCCAAGCTTAGTCTCTTTCCACTCCTTATTCCTTCATCCATCGTGAACTCACCCAAAATTTGAAAACTTCAATCACACAAAACTTAACAAAACCCTCGAGAGATCCGTTAGTATAATAAAGCAAATTACCACTTTAAGTACTGCTGCAAACCCATTCAAATTTTATTTTTTCATTATATCTACTGTATTATAAGTTCTTTATGGCTTATACCACCGATAAAATCGATAGTTTCATCGAAACTAGCAAAACAATGCATCAAAAACAGAATCTGTCTGAAACAGGACAGTCTGTAGCAATCTGAACATTTACTATACTTCTGTAACTCTAAAAATTCTGAAAAATTAGGAAAACATAAAAAGTTTGCATAGAAGTACTGTGCAAAAAATTTAGAAACTTTTGACATTCCAGTAAAAAATGTAAATTCACGCACTACAGCCAAAGTTTCTGTTTTTCCACTGCACACACCAAACAAGCAATCTAATCATCCTAAAGGCAAATCTTGGCACGTTATTTTTATAATACAATGGATTTATACAAGGGGATAATTATTTTTGTTGAAAAGTTTCTGTAATTAAGATTCACAAGGTTTCCGTGGGCATGAACAAAGTTCAAGGCATGCTCCCATTTTAACAATGCTCGTCTCTCTCACTTTCACTTTTCTTTTTGAAAAAGTTTTAGGTTCCCCTCTTTATTTTTTTTGTTTTTTAAACTATATAAAAGCACACAACAGAATAAAATGACTCTCTAAAACTTCCGGGTTGTCTCCCTGGCAGCGCTTTCTTTAAAGCCATTAAGCTAGGCATATAGTGCTCAAGTAATGGATCCACCCGTATCCCAAGGTATATCAAAGCCAATTTTAATTAACAATGATTTATAATTTAGTAGTGAGCACAAAGTAACATATATCATGCAACAACAAAATCTAACTCTCTTCTTATGCATCGGCATGTCATAAAATAACAATTCATGCATACAAAGTAAAGGCCAATACATAGCATAAGCACTTTCTTGCAATTTTATCATATTGGAAACATAGAGAGGTGGAGATGTAGTTCCTATCTCATAATAATTGCAAGTAGGAGCAGCAAGCACATGCATATTATATCTATCAAAATAATCATGTGTGATAGTAAAAGGCAACCCATCTATATAATCTTTAATAAGTGCAAACTTCTCCGATATAGTGTAGTTGGGAGAATTCAAAAAGATAATAGGACTATCATGTGTGGGTGCAATAGCAACAATTTCACGTTTAACATAAGGAACTATAGCAAGTTCATATCCATAAGCATCATTCATATTGGCATCATGGCCACAAGCATAGCAAGCATCAAGTTCATCAAAAAGGGATATTTCAAATGAATCCAAGGGATCATAGCAATCAACATAGCATTCATCCTTCGGTAAGCACGAAAGGAAATTAAACAATGTATGAGTTGAAGAGTTCCTCTCATTAGAAGGTGGGCACGGGTAGCTAATCGGCTCTTCCTCCTTTTGTTCTTCGCTCTCCTCGTCATCTTTTTCATCTAATGAGCTCACAGTGTCAGGAATTTCTTCTTCCATAGATTCCTGCAAAATATTAGTCTCTTCTTGGACAGCGGAGACTTTCTCAATAAAAGCATTAATACCAGCATTATATTTATAATTCTCATAGCAATATCGAAGTATAGCAAGATTTTCAGATCTGTAAATAGCATCATCATAATTTTCATACTCCTCAAACAAACATTTAATTTCACAAGCACCCATAAAAGCAACGAATTCTTCTATTCGTTCCACATCATAGTAATCATATATACCATTAGAATAAGAAGCCAAGGTTTCATTATCATTAAATTTACAAGAAAAGGGAACGTGTGGAGCCTTCATCCTAGAGCAACAAGTATAATCATATCTCAAGCATAAATTCCGAGCATACCAATGTACGTAACATATGAATTTGATCCCATAACAGTTTCCCTTTTTGAGTCAAGCGATAATCCCTAAAGTATTCACGTTGATCCAATGTGTGTCCCATTTTATAATTGAATGGGGTTTTCTCAGGATTATTAAAGTAGTGCATAATATTTTCCACATAACGAGCATCGAGGGTTTTAGGAGGTTCCCCATCTCCATGACTAGCAAGTACACCTAATTTTTTTGGTGTTTCGTGTTCCATATCCATAGCTGAAGAGAGAGAACAACTTAGAACAGCAAATAAAATCTACTTAGTGATAAAGCAAACAAGCACACACGAGAATATTCACCCCACGCTATTGCTCCCCGGCAACGGCGCCAGAAAAAGGTCTTGATATCATACAAGTATAGGGGATCAGTTGTAGCCTTTCTCGATAAGTAAGAGTGTCGAAGCCAACGAGGAGTTAAAGGTAGAACAAATATTCCCTCAAGTTCTATCGACCACCGGTGCAACTCTACGCACGCTTAACGTTCGCTTTACCTAGAACAAGTATGAAACTAGAAGTACTTTGTAGGTGTGATAAGATAGGTTTGCAAGATAATAAAGAGCACGTGAATAAAATCTAGGGGCTGTTTAGATGAAGAAACAACTAAGTTATTCTTAGTAGAGAGCTTTTTCTCACAAGAAAGTTATTTGTCCCTAGGCAAGCGATAATTAGACCGGTAATCATTATTGCAATTTTATATGAGGGAGAGGCATAAGCTAACATACTTTCTCCACTTGGATCATATGCACTTATGATTGGAACTCTAGCAAGCATCCGCAACTACTAAAGATCATTAAGGTAAAACCCAACCATAGCATTATAAGGTATCAAGTCCTCTTTACTCCCATACGTAAACAACCTACTTACTCGGGTTTGTGCTTCCGTCACTCACGCCACCCACCATAAGCGAATCATAAACATATTGCAAACCCTATAGCAGGGTCCCTCACGCTTGCGCGACACGGAGAGCACCATAGGACAGCACCAATAATAAAACATGCATCTCAAACCAATCATGATCATCAATCAACCCATAGGACAAAACGGATCTACTCAAACATCATAGGATAGCCATACATCATTGGGAAATAATATATAGCGTTGAGCACCTGATTTAAGTAGAGATTACAGCGGGGAGAAGGGGTGTTACACCGCTTCATAGAGGGGGAAAGAGTTGGTGATGACGGCGGCGAAGTTGTTGGTGTAGATCGCCGTCACGATGATGGCCCCGGCGGGGTTCCGGTGCCACCGGGAGAGAGGGGGTAGAGCCCCCCTCCTTCTTCTTCTTCCTTGTCCTTCCCCCTAGATGGGAGAAGGGTTTCCCCTCTGGTCCATGGCCTCCATGGCGGCAGAGGGGCGAGAGCCCCTCCGAGATTGGATCTCTCTCTCTGTTTCCTTCTGTTTCTGCATTCCCAGATTCTGGTTTTCACTGTTTCTTAAATTCCCGGAGATCCGTAACTCCGATTGGGCTTAAATTTTAACACGATTTTTATCAGGATATTATCTTTCTTGCGGCGAAAGAAGGGCCCCAACAGCCTTACGGGGTGAGCACAAGCCACACTCGCACGCCCTACCCCCCAGGGCGCGCCCCTATGGTTTGTGGGTCCCTCGGGCACCGCCTTCTGTTGATTCCACTTTCCAAAATTCACATATATTCCAAAAAAAATCTCCGTAAGTTTTTATCCAATTTGGACTTCATTTGATATGGATTTTCTGCGAAACAAAAAACATGCAACAAACAGGAACTGGCACTGGGCACTGGATCAATATGTTAGTCGCAAAAATAGTATAAAAAGTTGCGAAAAGTATATGAAAGTTGTAGAATATTGGCATGAAACAACAAAAATTATAGATACGACGGGGACGTATCAGCCGCCGCCGCAGCTCCTTGCTGCCACCGCCGCCGCCGTCTAACTACCGGCCGCCGTCGCATCCCTTTCAGTCGCCGCTGCCGCCACCCTCTCCAACTCCCCTCCCTCCTCCTCCCCATCCCGATCGCCGCCCCTACCCACCTCCACGCCACTGCTCCTTTTGCCACCGCGCCGCTGCACCCACGCCGATCGCCACAACCCTACCCGATGGTCTCCCCCCATTGCTACATCTCCGGTGGATCCAACCCCTTTGCCGGTCCCGAGCCTCCTCCCGTCGAACTCATCCGCGATCTCAATATCTTCGGTCATGTTCCCATCATCCTTGACTCCACCAACTCCACCTACTACGCTTGGAAAACGTACTTCTCCTTGTTGTTCCATGAATACCATCTTCAAGATCATGTCGACGGTTCCATTGACACCGCCCTCATGTTTGGTGATGACGATTGGATGACCATCGATGCTACCATCACTCGCTGGCTCTACCAGACTATCTCGAAGGACCTCTTCCACACCATTGTGTGTGACGAGGACGATGCGCATGCTATGTACGCAAAGCTTAATGGGATCTTCACCGACAATGCCCTACAACGTCGCGTCTTTCTTCAGCAGGAATTCTTTGGCTACCATCAACAGGACTCGTCCAACGACGACTACTGTATGCGCCTCAAGAAACCTGCCGATGAGCTTCGTGATCTTGGCGACAAGGTCTCCGATGAGACCCTCCCGATCACTCTCACCGCCGGCTTGAGTGAGGAGTTCAGCAACGCGGCCTCCAATCTCACCTTCCTCCCCGACCCACCCTTTCCTAGGGTTGTGGCCTACCTACGCCAGGTGGAACGGAGGATGAAGATGGTCAAGACCCGGGCCACCCACATGGCCCTCACCGCGGGGACCTCTCGTGGCGGTGCCCCACCCGCCCCGCCGCCGTCGCGGTTCCCTCCACCGCCGGCCGTCCACTACCCGTAACCACCGCCACCGGCAGGTTTCCCTCCCCAACAGCAGCCGCAGATGGCTTCTAACGGCCGCCGCGGTGGCTGCCGCGGGAAGAAGCAGTACCAACCTAACGGCGCCGGGGGGCGGCCCGCCAACAGCTTCCACCCGCCACCTGGGCCGCCGTGCAAAACCCCTGGATGAGCGTCGTCCATGCATGCACGATGCCCGTCCCGCGTGCCCCCGTCCCGGTTGGTATTCTCTGCTCCCGTCTGGCGGGCCGCGCCACCTCCGGGATAGCAACCCGGCGGTTACCCCATGCTACCGCCCCTACCCACCCCGGCCGGTGGCTACCCTGGCGCGGCACCCGCCTACCCAGCCGTGGCCTTCCCAGCCGCGGCACCCGCCCTCCTGCCGGCTCCATGGGACCTGGCCTTCCTTGCCGCGGTCCACTCGGCTCCGACACCCTCCAACTATACCGGTGGAGGTGATTGGTATATGGACACCAGGGCTACCGCTCATATGACCTCTCAGCCTGGTAATGTCACATCTTCCTATCCCGTTCATTCCTCTACTCGTATCACTGTCGGGGATGGTTCTTCCCTCCCCATCACTCATGTCAGTCAAGCTTATTTTCCCTCTTCATCCACACCTTTGCATCTATCTAACGTACTTGTTTCACCGGGCTTATTAAAGAATCTTGTCTCCGTTCGTTGTCTTGCTCGTGAAAACCCTGTCACTGTTGAATTTGACGAAATTGGTTTTTCTGTTAAGGACGCCCGTACCCGGATGGTGCTCCACTGATGTGACAGCCCAGAAGAGCTCTACCCGGTCCACCCTTCCGGCTCCACCGCAACCACCCTAGTCGCCCTCTCCACCAGCGTGGCTCTTTGGCATGCTCGTTTGGGTCACCCGAATCCTACCACCCTTCGTCACATCCTTCGGAGTTTTTATTTTACATGTAATAAAACCGACGATCATACTTGTCATGCTTGTCATCTCGGCAAGCACGTTCGTCTTCCCTTTAGTGCAGCCTCAGTCGTGGCGTCATATCCTTTTGAGTTAATTCATAGTGATTTGTGGACATCTCCAGTTGCTAGTAACACGGGCTATCTATATTATCTTGTTATTCTTGATGATTTTTCACATTATGTGTGGACTTTTCCATTGCGGCGCAAATCTGACGCGCTCTCCGTCCTTACCACCTTCTACTCCTATGTCACCACATAGTTTGGGCGGCCTATTCATGCGTTCCAGATCAACAACGGAAAGGAGTTCGATAACCTCGGTGTTCGCACTCCCCTCACCACACATTGTACGATTCTTCGTCTCACCTGCCCGTACACTTCGCGACAAAATGGACGTGCTGAACGGATCCTCCGTACTCTTAACGATTGCGTTTGCACCCTTCTCTTTCATGCCAAAGTTCCACCACGATTTTGGCCTGACGACTTAGCCACTGCTTCCCTCCTTCTCAACATTCGTCCATGTCGTGCCCGCGGAAACTTCGCGCCACATCATCTCCTCTTTGGCGCGCCCCCTTCCTATGACGACCTACGTATCTTTGGGTGTCTCTGCTATCCTAGCATCGCTTCCACCACTCCCCAAAAACTCGCACCTCGCTCCCTGGCATGCATCTTTCTAGGATACCCACCAAACACCAAAGGCTACCGCTGTTATGATCTAGTTTCTCACCGCGTGTTCACTTCACGACACGTTTACTTTAATGAGCGGGCTTTCCCGTTTTACTAGGTACCCAAGCTGACGCACCGACCTCGACGCCGCACACTAGTGGCTCTCCGCCAGCCTCCTACGGCGAGTGCCCCCGTGTCGCACTTGGTCCGCCCCCTGGTTTCCCGACGCCTGCCTATGCCGCGGGTCGGGCCTCCTTAGCGGCTCCTATGCCGCCCGCCCCCGCGGGCTCCGCTGGGTCCACTTCGTCTCCTCCGTCCACCCCAGCTGCCACGCCGAGCTCTGCCGCCACGGCTCCCTCGACGCCCTCCACCCCACCGGCCGGCTGTCCTGACGAGTCTGCAGCCCCGTCAGTTAGTGCGGCATCCGCATCTGACACCGGCTCCTCGTCCGCCGCGATCCCGACTGGCTCTTCATCGAACTTGCCTTCGGTCAATCCGCCGGCTCAGCCACCCCGCATGACGACTCGTGCCTGTGCAGGCATTCATTGCCCCAGCACGCGCTACTCTACGGACGAGTACCTTCTGGCTGCCTCGACCTCTACATCATCACCTCTCCCATCATCAGCTCGAGCCGCTCTCCGTGATCCTCACTGGCTCGTTGCGATGCAGGAGGAGTTCGATGCGCTTCAGGGCAATCGCACCTGGTAGCTTGTTCCTCGGCCTCCTCATGCCAACGTCATCAGTGGCAAGTGGGTCTTTCGCCATAAGACTCGCCCCGACGGGTCTCTCGAGCTGTATAAGGCTCGTTGGGTGGTCCTTGTTTTCAACAGCGGGCCGGCATTGACTTCACCGACACGTTTCCTCCGGTTGTGAAACCGGGCATGATCCACGCCGTTCTGCAGCTTGCCGTCTCTCGCGCCTGGCCGGTCCGTCATCAGCCCACTGATACGTCTCCAACGTATCTATAATTTTTTATTGTTCCATGCTATTATATTATCTGTTTTGGAAGTTTTATATGCATTAATATGCTATTTTATATTATTTTTGGGACTAACCTATTAACCTAGTGCCCACTGCCAGTTTCTATTTTTCCTTGTTTTTGAGTATTGCATATAAGGAATATCAAACGGAGTCCAAACGGAATAAAATCTTCGCGATGATTTTTCTTGGACCAGAAGAAACCTACCAGACTTGGAGAGGGGGCCAGGAGACCTGCCGGGAGACGACAAACCTGCAATGCGCGCCCTAGGGGGGGGCGCCCCCCTGGCTTGTGGCCCCCCTGCAGACCTCCTAACCCTAATCTTCCTCCTATAAATTCCCAAATATTCCCCCAATACCAAAGAGAGCCATAATAATACTTTTCCGCCGCCGGAAGCCTCTGTTCCCGTGAGATCCCATCTTGGGGCCTTTTCCGGTAATCTGCCGGAGGGGGATTCGATCACGGAGGGCATCTACGTCAACTCCATTGCCCCTCCGATGATGCGTGAGTAGTTCACCTCAGACCTTCGGGTCCATAGCTAGTAGCTAGATGGCTTCTTCTCTCTCTATGTTCTTCAATACCATGTTCTTCATGATCTTCATGGAGATCTATCCGATGTAATACTCTTTTGCGGTGTGTTTGTCGAGATCCGATGAATTGTGGGTTTATGATCAGATTATCTATGAATATTATTTGAATCTTCTATGAATTCTTATATGCATGATTTCATATCTTTGCAAGTCTCTTCGAGTTATTGGTTTGGTTTGGCCAACTAGATTGGTAATTCTTGCAATGGGAGAAGTGCTTAGTTTTGGGTTCAATCTTGCGGTGTCCTCACCCAGTAACAAAGTAGGGGTAGCGAGGCACGTATTTGTATTGTTGCCATCATGGATAAAAAGATGGGGTTTTCATCATTTTGCTTGAGTTTATCCCTCTACATCTTGTCATCTTACTTAATGTGTTACTCTGTTCTTCATGAACTTAATACTCTAGATGCAGGCAGGAGTCGGTCGATGTGTGGAGCAACAGTAGTAGATGCAGAATCGTTTCGGTCTACTTGATACGGACGTGATGCCTATATGCATAATCATTGCCTTGGATATCGTCATAACTGTGCCCTTTTCTATCAATTGCTCAACAGTAATTTGTTCACCCATCGTATTATTTTCCTTCAAGAGAGAAGCATCTAGTGAAACCTATGGCACCCGGGTCTATTCTCCATATTATATTTTCAGATCTATAAATCAAAAATACCAAAAATACTTGTCGGAGAAACGACACCTATGGGATCGCGAGGATCCCTTAACGATTCGGCAAGGGGAAGGGTTGTACAAAGAGCAGATCTGATGATCAACACGCGGGAATTTTACCCAGGTTTGGGCCGCAAAGATGCGTAAAACCCTACTCCTGCTTGGTTGTATTAGATGTGTTCTAGCTCGAGTTCTGGGAGCGCTACAGTACTCAGCAGCTACACATGCAGAAAGGGTTGAAAAAGATCCGATCCCCCTGTAGCTATGCCTTGGGCCTCCTTTTATATGTTCGAAGGGGTCACCAACAGTGGCGCACAGTGCATACATGAGGTGTAAAAGTAGCTACAGTGTTATCATACCTAACACTGACGGTTTAGGACAAGTGCATTAAATGCTCCGCTGCGGTGTTCTTTAGCGTCTGTATTCTGTTGCCACGCCATGAGACGGGTGGCAATAAAGTTTTTGTGTGCTTATCTTCTCTGCCACGCGGCCTGACAATCCGCGCCCAAAAGCCTGCCCCTGTCAGAGCCTCCACACGACGTGGTTATCCAGTCGTGCGGGCTGGATGACAGCTTGGCGGCGGAAGTCTTGCTGGGAGGCGCTCGTAACGGGTTCTTCTGGCCCCCGGCAAGGGGGTCTTGCCGGGGGGGCTCGGTCCTTCCTCCAAGCTTAGAAGCAAAGAGGCTTGCCGGGGTCTAGGACGCACCTGGCAAGGTCTTGCCGGCCCCAGGAATCCTGCCGCGGTCGCTCGCGCACCAGTCAGGGTAATAGATACCCTGGTTCTTAGTACACTGACAGGAGCCCTCGGGCATGGGCCACACATGCGCGCGGCGCTTGTTGGGCTAGGCCCAAAATAGTGCGCGGGCACACGCGGCCGGAGTTTTTGTAATGATGACGATTGATGGCTTTTTCCCATGACGCATAGTAACTCACTACTAGGGAAAAGCCTAGCAGTAGCGCGGGTGAGGGAGACCTGGACTAAGGGGTCCAAGGGAGGCCGGCCTATGTCTTATGGGCCGGACTGTATGGGCCACTTGCCGAATACTGGAAGAATTGAAGATCTCATCTCCAAGAAGGAAGCTTCGGGAATCATGGATTGTCCTCCACGTTTAGAGTAGCGAATAGGCATGTTTATCCCTTCGACGTGTAACCGACCATGTGTAAACCCTAGGGACCCCGGCGTCTATATAAGCCGGAGGGTTTTAGGGTGTAGGACAAGAGAACTCATCTAGGGTTTTAGTCATACGATCTCGTGGTAGATCAACTCTGTAATCTCCATACACTCAATATAATCAAGCAGGACGTAGGGTATTACCTCCATAGGAGGGCCCGAACCAGGGTAAAACCTTGTCCCCTTTGTCCCCTGTTACCATCGATCCAAGTGTCATAGTTCGGAACCCCCTACCCTAGATCCGCCGGTTTTGACACCGACATTGGTGCTTTCATTGAGAGGACCGCTGTGATCGCCAGAGGGAATCGATGGCTCGCCTAGTCGTTAACGACGAGGACTGCAATACGGGTACTTTTGTCCCCGGACAGATCTTCGCCTTCGGCAGCATAGTGCTGCACGCCGACCACACCGGCTATCTAGGTCGCGTCGGAAGCTTCGCCCCTGATCAAGAGATCAGATTCGGGAACTTAGAGTTCTCTGTAGACTCTTGAGGCGATCTATCACTGTCTGGGCTCGCGGTTTCGCCCGCCATGCCCGAAGGCTGTGAGACTTTAACCCCAGACCCACTATTCGGCCCCTCCCTTGGGATCAACCCTGTCGAGGGCCCGACGTCCAGTCCGGATCCAGTCATAGCGCCTGATGCCCGGACACCAGTTCTTGCCGAACACACCCACCGCACGGATGCCTCGGACGCATCGGAGTTTCACTCCGGAAACCCTGCACAGGCCGACCCAACCGAGCTCTCGATACTCAATGAGGCTCTGGACCGGTTCTCGTCGATGAAGATCACCGACGATCCAACTCCGATCTGTTCCCAGACCGGATTTCAGACGGGTCAGGACAAATTCTTCGTCCCACCCACTACCCACTTCATAGCCACTTTCGAGGATTTAACCGACATGCTCGACTATGCTTCCGAGGAAGCAGAGCATATGGATGAGGAGGATAATGCCCTCACCCCCGCTAAAACCGGGCAGTGGATTGCCACCTCTACATACGACGTCTACATGGTGGACACCCCGAAAGACAACGGCGATAAATCGGATGAAGCGCCGTCAAGACGTCGAAGGCCGCCTAACCGTCAAAAGGGAAAAAGGGGCGAAAATCTACCGATGGCACCGAGGATGGTGATACCCCGGAAGACATCGGCGGCCCCCAAATCCCCGAACACCCGCTAGAGGGTCAGGAGAGACCCGAAGACCATCGTGACCCAGATGATCCAGATGATCCCGAGGACGAAGATTACCTCCGCTCTATCGAGGGGGAGGATAACGCGGATGCCGATGACTTTGCCATCCCCAATAACCCCGCTGACCAGGAACTGTTCAGACAACAGCTCATATCCACGGCTCAAAGCCTGAAAGCAAAAGAGCGGCAGCTCAAAGCCGAACAGGACGACCTCAACGACCGATGGACAAGAGTCCTCTCAGCCGAGGAAGGATACGGCACCGGTCTATCGGACCAGCCTAAGAGCTAACCTCGCCGACGGCTGCTGCCACAATTCGACGACGAGCTCACTGACATGCCGTCACCCAAGCATAACCCATATGACAAGCCAGATCGCCCCCCTCGAGGATGAGACCGGACTGCTGATGATACCGGCTACAGGCCGACGATACCCCGCCGACGGGGAAAGGAGCCACTAGAGCCCGATGACAGGTTCGACCTGCGACACGACCTGGACTATAGAGCAGGCCGCACGCGATCCATTTACGGATCCAGAGGATACTCACCCGATAGACGGGATGGGTACCGACCTCGGTTCGACTGCGACAATGAAGATCGGGGACAACACCGAGCTAGGACAGATGCCGATCATCGGCGCAACATAGCTCGGGTTAGAGGGGCTGCACACCCACTGTGCTTCACAGATGAGGTAATGTGGCATCAGTTCCCGGAAGGGTTTAAGCCCTTAAACATAAAACAATATGATGGGACAACTAACCCAACAGTATGGATAGAGGATTTCCTCCTCCACATCCACATGGCACGAGGAGATGACCTCGAGGCCATCAAGTACTTACCCCTGAAGCTCAAGGGGCCAGCTCGGCACTGGTTGAATAGCCTCCCCGAAAACTCCATCGGGTGTTGGGAGGACCTAGAAGAGGCGTTCCGATCTAACTTCCAGGGCACTTATGTTCGGCCACCAGACTCATCCGATCTCAGCAACGTCGTTCAGAAGCCCGGAGAGTCCGCACGGCTATTCTGGAACCGCTTCCTGACCAAGAAGAACCAGATCATAGACTGCCCGGAAGCCGAAGCTATAGCCTCCTTCAGGCATAATATTTGGGATGAATGGCTGGCCCGAGTGCTCGGCCAGGACAAACCAAGGACAATGTCCGCCCTCACATCACTCATGACCCACTTTTGCGTGGGCGAGGATAACTGGCTCGCTCGACGTAGCCATAATCACGAAGACCCCAGAACCTCTGAAGTTCGGGATGGGAACGGGAAACCAAAACGCAATAAGAACAAGCGCCGACACAATAACAGTGATGCCGATGATACGGCCGTCAACACCGGCTTCCGCAATTCCCGCTTTGGGTAGCGGAAGAAGCCTCCTAAAGGCAAACATGACGGACCCACCCCGCTGGACAAGATTCTGGAGAGACCTTGCCAGATCCATGGCACTCAGGAGAAGCCCGCCAATCACACCAACCGTAACTGTTGGGTCTTCAAGCAGGCCGGCAAACTCGCAACTGAGGACCAAGGCAAGAGCCCACGCAGCGAGGACGAGGATGAGCATCGTGGTCCGATCGGTGGCGGTCAAAAGAAATTCCCTCCAGAGGTGAAAACAGTAAACATGATCTACGCCACTCATATACCCAAAAAGGAGAGGAAGCGCGCCCTTCGAGAGGTCTACGCCATGGAGCCTGTAGCCCCGAAGTATAACCCATGGTCGGCATATCCGATCACTTTCGATCGGCGCGACCATCGGACCAGTATCCATCACGGGGGTTCGGCCGCACTCGTCCTAGACCCGATCATAGATGGGAACCACCTTACTAAAGTCCTCATGGACGGTGGAAGTAGCCTTAACCTGATTTACTCAGATACGATGAAAAAGATGGGCATAGATCCTTCGAGGATCAAGCCCAGCAACACTACCTTTAAAGGAGTGATCCCAGGCGTTGAAGCCCGGTGCACAGGCTCTGTAAGCCTTGAGGTTGTGTTCGGCTCGCCCGATAACTTCCGAAGCGAGGACTTGATCTTCGACATCGTACCTTTCCGCAGCGGCTATCACGCCCTACTCGGCCGTACAGCGTTCGCCCGCTTTAACGCTGTCCTACACTACGCATACCTCAAGCTCAAGATGCCCGGCCCTAGAGGGGTCATCACTGTAAATGGCAACACAGAGCGCTCCCTCCGAACTGAGGAACATGCGTTGGCCCTGGCGGCCGGATTCCACTACACTGATGATTGGCAATCGCCGACATCTGCCGACAAGGCACCCAAGGCTGGGAAAAGAGCTCGGTCTCAATCCGAGGTACCAGAACCTTCCAATCCCAGTAAATAGGGACTCGCCCCCCATCGCACGACCCTATTACCGACAAAGTACGTGCCGAAGAGGCACAACTTTGCGCTTAAAATTCCATGGGCAGTGGTGGGGACAAACTATTACAGGGTAGGTGTTCGGCTGGACCGAACTGTTACCGACCACATGTCTCCGGACACTCTACAGGTACCATAAAGTGCCTGCCACAAGGAGTCAAGCTCACCCGTACCTCGGCAACTTCTCAAGACCCTTTCTTTCAAGTCCGTTAGCCGAACTAACGAAGCCCATAAAGGCATACACCTCCTTAGGAGATGCAGGAGCAGTTAAGCGACAGGGCACATCAAGGACGTCAGGTCATCTATCGAAGGCCCTTGGTATAACCTCTCCTGTAAAATTTATATTTCATTTATCAAATACCTGTAAAAAGTTGCATCGGCAATTTGAATAATAAGAGTTGTTGAGTAAAATACAGATATATAATTTCTTCTTTGCTGCCCCTTTTCGGAACACGTTCTGTTTTCTCCCTCCTCTTGCGAACCTGATTTGGTATATTGTATGATGCAACCGGCTAACAGACCGGGGGCTCTAAAAATCGCCCTAATCACAATTTCTTTAAGTGTTCGGTGTCTTGGAATTCCGCTTTATATGCATTGGTTCCGAACTATGTCTTGGGTCAATAGTTGAGTTACCCGGCTCCTATGCTTGCCCCTTTATGTTCCGCTCGTTCGGCTAAAAGGGCAAAGGGAGCACCGCTGCGATTGTGCTTCCGGCTAGCCTGGTCAAGCGCCTTAGCGGAGAAAGCCGAAAACTGACTGTCATGGTATGCGCGAACCGGTCTGCGAATCTGAGCTTAACTAAATCTCGTCAGAGGTTATTCCGTGTCATACGATGGGTTTGGTGTTCGCACAAACCAGTGATATAGGCTTTGGCCACGGTTCATCCGAACATCACAAAAACCTGGGGGCTCGTAGTGGGCTCCCGCACTCCTTTTTCGCGCCCCAATGGCTAAGTGAAAGCAATAAAGCATTATGGTCCGATTGCCTTGTCTGCCCCACACTGCCGCCTTCGGGTGCCGATAGTTCGGCTAAGGGTTATAGTGCGTTTGGAAGAGACACCTTGTGTAGTATCTACACGGGGGCTGAAGCCGACGACTCGCAGCTTTCAGGGTTAACGGCCACAAAGGAGTTATAAAGGATGCAAAACATACAAGACATGCTAAAAACCATGCATTTTAAATTTATACACGCTGCCAAGTCTTCGGACATATTACAGCATTCTACTCATACTCATTCTCTCTCGTACACTGTGATTCTATGGCCCGAGCACCCTCCATAACCCCGGAGAAGTACAGCTCGGGGCGCCTATGACCCTTTCCAGGAGGCGGAGGAGCTGTGGCTACCTTCAGTGGATCCAGCCCCGGCCAATGCACCTTGGCCCTCGCAAAGGTCATCCTTGCTCCCTCGATGCAGGAAGACTACCTCAATGCGTCGATCCGAGGAGTGGCGTCTCTCAGCCTCTACACCTGGCCGAAGTAGCTGCCCGGCAATGGTTCATTGGGCCATAGCCGGGTACAGAGATCCTTCATGGCCGGTTCCGCCATCTGGCACAGTTCCATCTGCTGCTTGAGCCGCTCTATAAGGAGAGGAGAACGCTCGGGGGCTTCGAATTGCGCCCAGAATAGCCGAGCTTCATCTCCTTCTCCACGCGAAGCATAGAACTGCTTCACATCCGCTAAGTCCTTCTGGAGGTCCGAGCAGGCGCCTGAGGAACGCCATACTTGGGTAAGCAATTTGAACTTGCTGTCCCCGAAGATACACTGCAATGAATACGGCTTACCATCCATGATAGCTTTGGCTTGGCGGAGCTCCTCTTCAAATGACCGCCTATCCACCCTCTCCTTTTGGAGATCGGTTTTCAGGGTGGATAGTTCGGCGGCTTGCTCTTTTCCTTTCAGCTCAAGGGCCTCGCACTTTTTGCTGGCGTCCTTGAGCTCCTGTTGAACCTCTTCTACCCACGCCTCATGCTTGTCGCTGGTAGCTCTCAGGGCGGATAGAGCGGTGGCCGCTTCTTTGGCCGCCGCCTTCTCAACTAAAGCTTCTTGCTTCGCTTTCTCAAGCTCGGCTTTGAGCTTCTCTATCTCTTTCGCCGAGGCTGCGTTAGTATCGACTTATGTTCAGAAACCGTTTTGATAGAGCGGTGCAAAAGAGTTTTGATACCCTAATTCAGCTTACCTTGCGCCTCGTCGAATCTCTTGTTTAGAGCATCGAGCTCGTCTTCGGAGCTCTTGAGCTTTCGATTCAGCTCTTCTAGCTCAGCGGCGTTAGTAGCCGCTGCTATCGACGAAGCCTGAATCACAGAGTTATATAACCATTATAGATGTTTACAAACTCTGAACTGTCACTAAAATTGACCCTATGTCCGGACCACTAATGGTCTGTTCGACCTATCCGAACACATATTGTCCGGCGCTCAGCTCGGATATAAGGCTCTGTTGGACCCCCAGGTAAGTTTTTCAAACTTACCCAGGGCTCGGGGGCTGCTATGAGTATAACAATTACTTAAATAAAACAATATTTCACAAAGTACGGCATTACTTGGCTTACCTGAAAGCCCGTCGGGAGACCATTGAAGGCCTCCTTCAGTCCGGAATCCACGGACTGAATGCTCTACAATACCGCACCCATAAGGATGCGGTGCTCCCTGGAGATGGAGGCGCTGGACAGAGCCTCCCCCATGACCGGCCACCCAGTGGTCGGCGGAGCCGGTGGGGATCGGGTAGCCCGATCTCCAGCCGGAGATTGAATTGGTACCTCCGGAGGCATTGTGTGCTCCGGAGATGGCCTTGGAGGAGACTGGGCACTTCCATGTCCGGCCTCCTCGGTGTCCGGGAGAGTCTTCTCCCCCGGGTCTTCGGTGGCCGAGGTATTAGCCTCGACCATGACGTCGTCGCCTTCGCCTCTAGTGTTCGGCTCCAGGGAGGCCTACTGGGATGACACCTCCGTGGCATCCTTCGTAGTGCCCGGAGGAGAAGGGAGCGACACAGACCCGCTCTCCGCAAGTTTGGCGGGCGGGGTCTCCCCGTCCCAAACTTGGTCGGTGGGAAGAACGCGTGGTGGGCTGCAAATTGATGGGCACTCACATGTTAATAAACATTCTAAATTAAGCACCGATGGCTCAGTAGGTCTTCGGATCCTTACATTCGAGGTGGGGGCTTGACCCTGAGGTTCCTTCGCGGAACCCTCTCGAAGTCCTCGGACTCGGTGTTCGAGTCCGAACTGTCGTCGGACGAGATCACCTGTGTTCGGCGCGGTTTCTTCTGGGCGGGAGGCGCTACTTCCTCCGAGGCGTCCGATGATGCCGCCCTCTTTCCTGTAAGGGGGAATCACCTCCCCCCTCAGCCTCGTGCTCCTCTTCTTGATTTGAGGAGGCATGAGTTTCTTCGGACGCAGCCCCTGGCTGGTCCTTGTTGCGCAGGCCAGTTCGGCCTGGCTTCTTCTTCTCCTTCTTCTCTGGCGCCTTGTAGGGCGCCACGACGAGCATCTCCAACAGCAGCGGAGACTTGGGGTCTTCGGGCTGTGGAGCCGGACACTTGATGCCCGTGGCCTGGCTCAACCATTCCTACGAAAGGTAATCGGAAAATGCTTAGACTATCTCTGAGGAGATGGAACCGGTAAAATAACACTACACTATACCTCGGGTGCGGGCTTGATGGCGCTCAGGCCCTTGTCCTCCTTTCTGCCTGGCCAGTTCTCCTGCGCCTTGAACAGGGCCTTCCATAGCTTCTCCCGCGTCGTGCGGAAGAGTTGACGAACTGTAGGGTCGTCGTCAGTCCGCTAATCCCACATTGGTGAGCTCCGGCGCTGGCAGGGGAGGATGTGCCGCCGAAGCATGACCTGGACCACGTTGGTCAGGCCGACTCCCTCCCTGATTAGGGAGGCGATACCCCTTTGCAGGTCCTCTACCTCTGTTTCCGACCACCAGTCGAGACCCTTCCTGACCCATGAGGTCAATCTGGTTGGGGGGCCGGACCTGAATTCGGCAGGAACAGTTCCGCATTCGGCAGGAACAGTTCCGCCTTCCTCTTCCTTTGGCTCGGTGATGTAGAACCACTCCCTCTGCCAGGTCTTGATGGTGTCGATGAAGGTGCCGGATGGCCACACTGCCCGTGGAAGCTTGCCGATGACTGCCCCGCCGCAGTCCGCGTGTGCACCGGCGACACACTTCGGTTTAATGTTGAAGATCTTGAGCCACAGCCCGAAGTGTGGCTCGACCCGTAGGAATGCCTCGCAGATAATGATAAAGGCAGATATATGCATGAAAGAGTTCGGCGGGAGGTCGTGGAAGTTGAGCCCATAGAAGAACATAAGACCCCTCACAAAGGGGTGAAGTGGGAAGCCTAATCCCCGGATGAAGTGAGGGACGAAGACCACCCTCTCGCCTGACTTGGGGGTGAGGATCACCTGGCCCTCCTCTGCAGCTCGATGGAAGACATTGGCAGGGAGATAGCCGGCATCCTTGAGATCTCGGATGTCCTGGTCCCTGACCGTGGAAGCCTCCCACCTGCCGCTGGCCATGGCTGAGCTCGGAGGGGGAAGAATGAAGACCTAGATCTGGGCTCAAGGAGCTCGGAAATATGGAGAAGCAGGGAGGTGAATGGGATATGCGGATAAGCTTTGGGGTTTCCTTCCCCTTTTTATTAAAGATTATTGCCGGTTAGCCTCCCTTCGCGGCGCCGTGAATCCCTCCGCTTCCCGAGACATGCGTGCAGTTGTACACGCGTGATTAAACATATCCCGTGTAAAATAGGGCACGATCTGTGCATTGATAGATCGTGCTGGTGGAAACGGCCTCGAACCGCAAATCAAGTCTTCACGACTGGTTTAGCGATCGTGGTGGGCCGTGGCCTTTCATTTGAAAAGTTGTCAGAAGACATTATTGGCTCTCTGACGTTTGGCCTTCAAAGCCGAACTACTCATGGTATACAGACGATCTATGATCGGGGAAATTACACATCGACGGAGGCCGAACTATAGCCCGGCCGATCATAATTTGGAAAGGCGGAACTCGCCTCGCAAGCCGAAGACTCTGATCATTCGAAGCAGCTGGAGCTTGGACCCTTGGCGTTGGAGGCTAGTTCGGGGGCTACTGAGGGAGACCTGGACTAAGGGGTCCTCGGGAGGCCGGCCTATGTCTTATGGTCCGGACTGTATGGGCCACTTGCCAAATACTGGAAGAATTGAAGATCTCATCTCCAAGAAGGAAGCTTCGGGAATCGTGGATTGTCCTCCACGTTTAGAGTAGCGAATAGGCATGTTTATCCCTTCGACGTGTAACCAACCATGCGTAAAACTTAGGGACCCCGGCGTCTATATAAGCCGGAGGGTTTTAGGGTGTAGGACAAGAGAACTCATGCATCTAGGGTTTTAGTCATACGATCTCGTGGTAGATAAACTCTGTAATCTCCATACACTCAATATAATCAAGCAGGACGTAGGGTATTACCTCCATAGGAGGGCCCGAACCTGGGTAAAACCTTGTCCCCTTTGTCCCCTATTAACATCGATCCAAGTATCACAGTTCGGGACCCCCTACCCGAGATCCGCCGGTTTTGACACCGACAACGGGTATTATGTATAGCAGTAGCGCGGGAACACGCGCTACTGATACGGCGCTACAGCTAACCTGTATCAGTAGCGCGGGTTGTCCCGCGCTACTGCTATACATGCGTAGCAGCAGCGAGCTCCAGAACAGCGCGCTACTGCTAATATCTGTAGCACTTGTAGTAGACCGCGCTAGTGGTAATGGCACGCTGCTGCTAACTTTACTCCACGTGCTACTGCTAACTTTATTAGTTTCTGATTTTTTTCTGCATATTTGTTTTGTATTTGAACAGGCTTTATACAAGAATCTTTAGCACATACAAATGTCATCATCATACACATAGAAATGGCTGCGAGACCACGAATGTAATCATAGCATATACATACAAATAGTCTCATCAAATCATGTCATCATCATAATCATCATCCAACACAAAGTGGTCTCTCATCATCTTCTCGAAAATAGCGATACAAGTCTCGAATACTTGCAACTACATCGTCATCCATCTAAACAATGATATACGCGAGAAGAGCTATCACTATGAGTGAGAGCGAAACTATGTAGTACATGAGGCGGCGGTTATTAGCCCTCTCTCGCACTAGCGTGAGCCTCATGTAACTAGCTTCTGCTTCTTGTCTGCTTTTGAAGCCTTTATGGCTGGCGCCGAGATCCCCTCCACTTGCACCTGACACTCGGACCACTCGTCGTATACTCCCGGAACCTTTCCTTTGTACACGACATAGCACCGGTACTTCGCCATCAAGAATCTAGGTACCTGTTAGAGATGCATCTTCATCAAGAGAATGTACAATCATATGCAACAAAATATACTTGAGCTCGTTTCACCCTCCCTTTCCAGGAGGCCAAATCATTGTTGAACATGCCTAGGGCGTGATTGTTAATCTTTTTCATCTTCTTATAATCCCACGGGTGTTCTATGGCATCATCCCGGTTGGGGAACTTGAATCTCTTGTGCAGCTTCGTCAGGAGCAACTACATAAAATGTTCTTTACCCCTTATGTCATCGTCGTTGATGCTCGCGCATTCCCGTAGGATGCATCCTACTTAGTTCCCATAGCACTTGCGAGGTTCTTCCGGCTCTAATGGCTCAAACTTGCCAGGGGCCATCTTTGTGATCACCAGTCGTCCGATGCCGAGTTTGTCGTATCCTCTGCTTCTTCTGCTTCTTCTTTTCGTTAGCGGCATCGGCGCCGGTACCTTCCCCGCCGGTATCTTCCCCGCCGGTACCTTCCCCGCCGGTCTCGCCGCCGCCATCGATGCCGACGCCGTCGGTGTCGATGTTGGCGTCATTATCATCATCTAGGCCGACCTGCAAACCTTGACTGTGCTTAGCAGACAAAAAGTCGAGGTACTGTTGTTCACCCTCATAAGCCATCTCGTCTGCATCTTGGTCAGAAGGCCCGGTTTCTTCGTTGTTCGACATGTTTCCTATGATTAAGTCTCCTCGTTTAATTCTAAAACTATAAAAAAATGAGAAATGACATAAAAAAAGATCTATGTTTGCCGGAATGCCGTTTCCCAGCAAATCCCGGCACTCGATATGCCTAGTTTCTAGCACAAGTCATGCCAAAATTCATGGAAAATTTCGGCATGACCTTTGCTAAAAAGTGGACATATCGAGCGCCTGAAATTCACCGTAACGGAAATGAATCAACATTCCAGCGAAACATAGGCCACTCGGATCATTTACCCTGCACATAATCATCATTTTTCAAATATGACATCTCCAAAACATCACATGTCCAAATATGACATGTCCAAATTCCAAATATGACATGTCCAAATCACATGTCCACATATCACATGTCCACTTCAAATTTGCATATAAAAGGAAGAAAAATATAGAACTTGAAGAAAAATGCAAGAAGTCATTTTTCTTCACAATATTTGAAATTAATTCAGCCTACCTAAATTTGAAACTAAAAAATAGCAGCAGTTGCTTTAACTAATCTGTCCACTTCAAATTCTGTTTTTTTAAATAGCAACAGTTGCTTTAACTAATCTATCCTAGGTTTCATACTAATTCTAATTAACTAACTAGCACTACAAAATTTAAATACCAACAATTGCTTAAACTAAAAAATGCAAGAAACCTATATAATCAATTTTCTTTTTTCTTTTAACTACACCTAAAACACCTAACCCTAAATTTCTGTCCTAATTTGACGAAGAACCTAATTAACCTACTGACCTAACTAACTAGGGTTCATACTAACTAGGGTTCATAATATATCCAAATTAACCTACTAGTTTGATAACTAGGGTTCATAACTAAATAGATAACCTAATTAACCTACTGCCCTAACTAAAACCTAAGTAAATTAACAGAAGAACCCTAGCTAGCAGAGATAGGAGGAGCGGTGGGGGGCTTACAGAGGGTGCAGGGGCGAGGAGGCAGGCCCGACGACGGCCGAGGTTGGGAGGGGAGGAAGCAGAGGAGGGAGGCGTGGCGCGCCGGGGCCGGGGTCGGGGGCGAGGGCGAGGGCAAGGTCGCCTGGGTCGGGGGGTCGAGGGCGAGTGCCGGGGTCGGGGGCGAGGGCGAGGTCGCCGGGGACGGGGGCGAGGGCGAGGTCGCCGGGGTCCGGGGGTCAGGGGCGAGTGCCGGGGTCGGGGGTGAGCGCAGGGGCGCGGCGAGGTCGAGGGCGAGGGCACGGGCTCCGGCGGCGACGAGGGGGGAGAAGAGAGAGTGGGGATTTCGGGGGAAGAAGCAGAGGCGGGAAGCAGATTTGCGGGTTAAGTCAACATAGCAGTAGCGCGTTTCCTAGAAAAGCGCTATAGCTAAGTTATCTATAGCGCGTTTCTAAAAGAAACGCTACTACTAACACAGGTAGCTATAGCGCATTTCTCCAAGAAGCGTTGCTACTATAACAGGTAGCTATAGCGCATTTTCGGTGAAGCGCTACTACTAACACAGGTAGCTATAGCTCTTTTTCGGAAAAAGCGCTACTGCTATAACCAGTATGTGTACAAAATAGGAACATATAGGTTACACCATTTGACCCATGCATAACGGTTAAGTGTGTATACAAAATTGGAACATATAGATTACATCATTTGACGCATGCATAACGGTTAAGTGTGTACACAAAATAGGAACATATAGATTACATCATTTGACCCATGCATAACGGTTAAGTGTGTACACAAAATAGGAACATATAGATTGCATCATTTGACCCATGCATAACGGTTAAGTGTGTACACAAAATAGGAACATATAGATTACATCATTTGACCGATAACGGTTCCTCAGCGTCGACGTTTTCGTTTTTGAGTGAGCTTCTTTCCCTTCTTGTTCGTTGAAGAATAATTGAGCCCCTCATTGTGACTTTTCCCTCCGCAATATCCATGGCACACCTGTCCTGCGACATATCCATAACCGAGATAGTCGTGCACCGTCGTGATCAACGCGGCTCTCATATAGAAATACTCACCTTTGCTGGCGTCCCATGTCTTGGCCGGTGTTTTCCATAACGTGTCTAACTCCTCTTGAAGTATCCCCAGATACAGATTAATATTATTTCCCGGTTGTTTCGGCCCTTGAATCAGCATGCTCTAGTGTATGTACTTCGACTTCATGCACAACCAGGGGGGGAGGTTGTACATCCATACAAACACGGGCCATGTGCTATGGTTGGTGTTCTGGTTGCCAAACGGATTCATGCCATCGGTACACGCGCCGAGCACGATGTTCCTTGCATCACATGTGAAATACCGATATTCGCCGTTGAACGCTCTCCACTGGCTTCCATCCACGACGTGTCTCAGCTTCGGATCATCTCCATTGTCGGGCTTATTCCTCTCCGCGTGCCAGCGCATGAGCTTTGCTTCCTTGGGATCTACGAAATACCGCTGGAGATGGGGAGTGATCGGTAAGTACCATACAACTTTCTGGGGACATTTCTTCCCGGCCTTCTTGTATCGAGAAGCATTGCACACCGGACAACTTGTTTTTTCCACGTGCTCCTTCTGATAAATTATGCAATCGTTGATGCATGCATGGTATCTAACGTGTGGCAGATCAAGAGGGCACACGATCTTCTTGGCCTCATCCACACTAGTAGGACATAGATTCCCCGCGGGAAGAACATCCTATAGATACCTGAGAAGCTCATCGAGGCTAGTGTCGGTCCATTTGTTTTTAGCCTTCGTCTTTAGGAGTTCGAGCATGAAACTCAAGCGGGTCACCTCGGGATTGCAACCATGATACAATGGAGTGTTCGAGTCTACCACCAGTTGATGCAGCTTGGCCTCCTCTCTAGAAGCAGCTCTCTCAGTACTTGTCTCCTTACAAAGCAGTGCTTGAACATGAGGGTCCCGCACGATTGAACTTAGTACTGACGAATTCTGCGGCGTGGAGTCCACGTTTTCTCTGTCGCCATGTCCGGCCCCTTCTCCGCCGCCATGTCCGGTGCCCTCTTCCCCGCTGCCATGTCCGGCCCCTTCTCCGCCGCCATGTCCGGCCTCTTCCCCGCCGCCATGTCCGGCCTCTTCCCCGGCGCATGTCCGGCCCCTTCTCCGCCGCCATTACCGATCATCTCTTCGTCTTGCCCCGTGTCGTCATTGCCTGCCCCATCGGCGTCCTCAACATCATCATCCCCATCTTCAATTATCCACCGAGTATAGCCATCCATGAAACCAGTTATGAGTAGGTGCGCCATCACACGACCATCCTCATAGGGGTCGAGCCAAGCTCGTCCTTTGCATCTTCGACACGGACATAAAACCTCTGTCAGGTTATTTTCTTTCATGTCCTGCACCGCCGACCGCAACCACCTGTCCACCACCGTTCCACTGACCATCATGAACGCCTGCACCGTAATAATAAACAAATTGATTATAAAAATGCATGCATGCATCAAAGTCATACAAAAATTCGGCATGACCTTCCCTAAAAATAGGACATATAGAGTTTGCCCGGAATTCGCCGAAATGGAAATAAATCGACATTTCGGCAAAACATAGGCAACTAACAAGCACAATTCGGCGGCAACTCATGCCACACACACACAATTTCCATCATATCGCCCGATTATGTCATATCGCACACATACACATATTTCCATTCTTGCAAAAGCATAAATTTTTAATCACCTATCTCGAGATCGAACACGGTGATGATGATGTCGATAGGTGTCGCCACACACACCTATGGAATGATCAAAAGTGGACAAAGCTCTTCTTAACAAGGCTATAGATCTAGTTAGGGAGGTACATAGGTCATTTCACTAAATGCTAGCTAGATCTACCTAGCTTGCTAATTTGGGAGGAGACAAGTTCAACTAGTGGAGGGGGAAGGAAAAGAGAAAGGAGATGCATTATGGAGGTTGGTGTAGTTAGGTAGGAGTAATAAAGAGAGAGAAAGATAGGTAGAAGAAGGAGAGTAATGGGGGGAGAAGTAGTGAGGAAGAAGCAAAGTGAGGAAGAGAGGAGGTGGGAGCTAGGGGAAAGTGAGGAATAGAGGAGGGCAGGGGAGAGGGGAGGAAAAAGGTGGTATGGTTGCGGCTTAGCAGTAGCGCTGGGAGAAAAATGCGCTGCTACTAATAATATAGCAGTAGCGCTTCTTTGTCACACGCGCTACTGCTAAGCGGGGCCCGCCATGTGGCCAGTTTCAGAATTAGCAGTAGCGACATGAATAGAAAGCGCGCTACTACTATCACCTTAGCAGTAGCGCGGTTATTTTAAGTGCGCTACTACTAAACCTAGCGTGGTGGGAACGGTCGGTCAATTTTAGTAGCTGCTAAGTTTATAGCAGGCGCTACTGCTAAGTAGCAGTAGCGCTCCGTCCTGTTCCGCGCTGTTGATAAGATTCTGTGTATAAGGTTTTCCCTAGTAGTGACTGCAGGTCTTGGGAATAGTGGAGCGAGGCGGCTCGTCTTCTTTCTTGGGAGGGGAAGTGATGAACAGTGCGGCGCTCGTTCGCCTTCACCATTAACGCCTTTGCTCCCACTCTTGTCTTAATCGCGTCTTGGCTGACGCGCGCTCTCTAGGATTACGAAGAGCCGGCCCCCCTCCTCCCCTAGCACTCAGCCCTATAAAAGGAAGGTGAAGGAAGAAAGAGTGCGTCGCTCATTCATAAACCTCCATCTTCTCCTGCCGCTCAGTGCTTCCCCCTCCTGCCTTTCGCCGCTTCCTCCGACGCACCGCCCCAAGATGGTGAGGGGACGTGGCCGTGCCCGGGGTTCCCATAGCGCCGCGAGGAGTAGCCCCCGGACTCCGGCGCGCGTGGTGGTGACGGCGGCGGGCTCAAGCTCCCGCGGCAGGATGGCGTCTCGTGGCCGCGCGAGGATGACTCCGGCGGGGCGCGGTGGTCGCAGCAGTGCGCCTCTCCCGCAGACCCACGTGGGGATCCACGCGGGGGAGGAGGTGCAGGAGTTCGTCGTGGTCCTTCCTCGCCGACTCCGGAGTTGGCTGCGCCTCCCTGATCCTTTCGCAAGGGCCATGGAAAGTAGCCGGCCTCGCGGGCTATGGCTCCGAGCAGACGGATGCAGCAACGGTCCTTGGTGGGTGGCGGTCGACCTCTCCCCCGGAAGCACTATGTTCCTGACAAGGGGATGGAAGTCGTTCGCCCGTTCCCGGGGCCTCATCCCTGGGCAACTGCTTCACTTCAAGTTCGACGGTCCCGCCACCCTCTCCGTGAAGTTCTTCGGAGCAACTGGCGTCCGCCTGGAGTGCTGCACTGAGAGCTCGAGCGGCAGCGACTTCGATTCCTCCGGTGACAGCGACGATGAGGATAGCGTCTTCGGCATGAAGCACGAGGACTCCGACTAGGCAAGTCTAGCGCCATAGTTAGGTCCTGGCGTTCCATCCGCGAGACCTCGTTTCCGGATCAGTCGCCGCGTCGTCGTGGTAGATCTCCTTTTGTGCTCAGATTGTACCCAATGTAGTCCCGTGAATCTTCAGGAAGAAATGCACTGGGTATCAATCTCTTTAAAAATCGAGGGGGAAGAACTCCTTGGCATTTGCGCGCGTTTTTGTTTCCCGCTGTCCCTCGATTGTTATCTTGCCGGGAAACTCTCTGGCACACCCTCAACGGGAGCGTAGCACTCTGAAGAGGTGCGCTTGCCAGAGAGTGTGCCGGAGGTCTTGCCGGGTCTTGGGCTTGCCGGCGATCCGCTGACCTATTCTCAGCTGCTCCCCCCGCCTGGAGGCTGTGACTTGCCGGGGAGCTCTCTGGCACGCTCTCAGCAGGAACGCAGCGCTCCGAAGAGGCGCGCTTGCCGGAGTGTGTGCTAGAGGTCTTGCCGGGCCTTGGGCTTGCCGGCAGTGTGGCGGACAGAGCAAGATGATGGCAGGGGTCGCGGGCTCAAAAAGGAGCGTCGCGCCGTGCGAAGAAGAGCCAGCCCGCGAGACTTCCCCATAAAGGGTACCGCGGGTGCGATGCTCGATCCATACACCCATCCTTGCCGTCACTGCCATCTACTGTAGATGTCCCTCTGTCATCTTGTCTACCTCCAGCACGGCGTCCATGGCCTTCCTGGCTGTCAGGAGTGAAGTACCTTTCCGCATATATGTTGCTGCAATGGCACACATAAGAGAGTAATTTGTCTTAGTCAAACCAATCTTTATGTACGCAATACATGTTTCTTTATGCTAAGATGAATGTTCGCTCTCCTCTTGATCAAGCCCGTCCTCGTACACATCTTATATCCTACGCCGTCCGGAAACCTCGCCGGCGCATACACTTGCCGCGAGCGCTTTGAGGAGCAGGTCCTTAGCAGCCTGCTGGAAATTTCGCCGCTGCCAAGGCGCCTTGCCGGGCCGAAACGCAGCTGCCAAGTTTGCTGAGCGGACTCGAGGCGAAACTAGGGCGCGGTCTAACCACGGCAAAGTTCCTCCGCGTGCAGATTGATGTACAAGGATGGAATAATCAATCAAGACAACTCAAGCTTGCCGGATGACCTTCCTGTGCGCACGCCCCAGTGGCGCGCCAAAGATGTCAGAGAAACGACACCTATGGGATCGCGAGGATCCCTTAACAATTTGGCAAGGGGAAGGGTTGTACTGAGAGCAGATATGATGATCAACACGCGGGAATTTTACCCAGGTTCGCACAACCTCTAATCCCCCTACCTGGCACGCCAAAGATGTCGGAGAAACGACACCTATGGGATCGCGAGGATCCCTTAACGATTCGGCAAGGGGAAGGGTTGTACAGATAGCAGATCTGATGATCAACACGCGGGAATTTTACCCAGGTTCGGGCCGCAAAGATGCGTAAAACCCTACTCCTGCTTGGTTGTATTAGATGTGTTATAGCTCAAGTTCTGGGAGCGCTACAGTACTCAGCAGCTACACATGCAGAAAGGGCTGAAAAAGATCTGATCCCCCTGTAGCTACGCCTTGGGCCTCCTTTTATACGTTCGAAGGGGTCACCAACAGTGGCGCACAGTGCATACATGAGGTGTAAAAGTAGCTACAGTGTTATCATACCTAACACTGACAGTTTAGGACAAGTGCATTAAATGATCCGCTGAGGTGTCCTTTAGCGTCTCTATTCTGTTGCCACGCCATGAGACGGGTGGCAATAAAGTTGCTGTGTGCTTATCTTCTCTGCCACGCGGCCTGACAATCCGCGCCCAAAAGCGTGCCCCTGTCAGAGCCTCCACACGACGTGGTTATCCAGTCGTGCGGGCTGGATGACAGCTTGGCGGCGGAAGTCTTGCCGGGAGGCGTTCATAACTGGTTCTTCTGGCCCCCGGCAAGGGGGTCTTGCCGGGGGGGGGGGGGTGGGGGCTCGGTCCTTCCTCCATGCTTAGAAGCAAAGAGGCTTGCCGGGGTCTAGGACTCACCCGGCAAGGTCTTGCCGGCCCCAGGAATCCTGCCGTGGTCGCTCGCGCACCAGTCAGGGTAATAGATACCCTGGTTCTTAGTACACTGACAATACTTTGCTGCAATTTATTTACTTTTATTTTAGTTTTACTTTTGGCAATCTTTTATATCTATCTCTATCAGATCTCATCCTTGCAAGTAACCGTGAAGGGATTGACAACCCCTTTATAGCGTTGGGTGCAAGTGTTTGATTGTTTGTGCAGGTGCAAAGATTGGGGCCTTGCTTGTACCTCCTACTGGATTAATACCTTGGTTCTCAACAACTGAGGGAAATACTTATCTACTTTGCTGCATAACCCTTTCCTCTTCAAGGGAAAACCAACGCAAGCTCAAGAAGTAGCAAGAAGGATTTCTGGCGCCATTGCCGGGGAGGATACATAGCAAGTCAAGACATCAAGCCTACCAAGAACCTATCGCAAACTCATCTCTTGCATTTACATTATTTTCCATTTGCCTCTCATTTTCCTCTCCCCCAATTCTAAAACGATTTTCAGAAAAAACCAAAAAGATTTGCCTTTTTATTCGCCCTTCTTCCGTTCGTCTTTTCGTTTGCATTTTGTTTGCTTGTGTGTTAGATCGCTTAAACTCATGGCTAGCCTTACTACTATCGCTAGTACTCCTGAGAGTGAAGTTCTTAACTTTAAACAAAGGGAGGGAGAAACCTAAAAGATGATTGGTATAGAATTTGCAATTCTCAAAATAGATCTACTCGTAAGCAATCTACTACCGTTCTCCTTCGCAATTTCTATGTGGGTGTTTCTCCTTGGAATAGATATGTTCTGGATATCATTACGGGAGGAAATTTCTTAGGAAGCCATACCGTTGATTCTTATAGTACTATGATAAATTTGGTAGGTTCACCCCCACTCATGGTTAATGAAACAATCTTAACTTTGGAACATGTGTTGCGAAAGCTTGATATTATTGAAAATAAAGTTGCTACTGTAGAGATCATTGAAAACTTGGATAAAAAGATTCATAATCATATCACTCAATATGGATCTAAGGTAGGAGTTACTTTAAAAAATCTAAGGGAAAAAGAACCCATAGTTAATGAAAAATTGGATCAAGATTCCTCTAGCTTTGGCAAGCTAGAGGACATTATTACCAACTTGGGTTCCGCTTTTGCCTCGGTTCAAACCACTCCAAATTTTCCTCCTTCTAAGACTTCCAAGTTTGTTTATGTTCCTAAATATAAGGGTGGATCCTCTAGTAAAGGGGATGAAGATCTTAAGATGATAAGTGTTCACCCCGGCTTTATCAATATTGTTAGGAAACCAATTGCCACAAGTGAATTTCTTGAATTCTTGCCTAGGAGCATTATTATTGATAAGAGCAAAGAACCTCCTAGGGTTTATAAGTGTGCAATTGAGGAGTTGCATACCAAAGATGACAATACCTAGATCTATTGCGTTATGCCTAGCTAGGGGCGTTAAACAATAGCGCTTGTTGGGAGGCAACCCAATTTTATTTCTATTTTTGTTTCTTTTTTTGAGTGCTTTACACATTATTACCTCTATAGTAATTGTGTTTTAGTGTTTTAATTAGTGTTTGAGCCAAGTAAGACCTTTGGGATGGTCTACGGTGCTTGTTGATTTGATTCTGCTGAAAAAAAGAAACTTTTGTGCTCAGTCCAGGAATTTTATAAATTCACCAGAGTGTCGAATGAGTCTGAATGTTTTACACAAGATTGATAAACAAATTTCCGAGATTGTCCTAAATTTTCAGAAATTTTGGAGTTACAGAAGTATTCGAAGTTTACAGATTGCTACAAACTGTTCTGTTTTCGATAGATTCTGTTTTCTTTATGTTGTTTGCTTATTTTGATGTATCTATGGGTTGTATCGGGGGTATGAACCATGGAGAGGTTATAATACAGTAGATATTACACCAATATAAATAAAGAATGAGTTCACAACAGTAGATACTAACGGATCTCACGAATTTTCTGTTGAGTTTTGTGTTGTGAAGTTTTCAAGTTTTGGGTAAAGATTTGATGGACTATGGAATAAGGAGTGGCAAGAGCCTAAGCTTGGGGATGCCCAAGGAACCCCAAGGAATATTCAAGGATACCAAAGAGCCTAAGCTTGGGGATGCCCCGGAAGGCATCCCCTCTTTCGTCTTCAATCCATCGGTAAATTTACTTGAGGCTATATTTTTATTCACCACATGATATGTGTTTTGCTTGGAGCGTCTTGTATGATATGAGTCTTTGCTTTGTAGTTTGCCACAATCATCCTTGCTGCACACATCTTTTGAGAGAGACACTCATAAACCGTGAATTTATTAGAATACTGTATGTGCTTCACTTATATCTTTTGAGCTAGGCAATTTTGCTTTAGTGCTTCACTAATATCTTTTTAGAGCACGGTGGTGTTTTTTATTTTATAGAAATAATTGAACTCTCGTACCTCACTTATATTATTTTGAGTCTTTAAACAGCATGGTAATTGGTTTAGGTTGTGAATTTAGTGTTGGAAATATGCCCTAGAGGCAATAATAAAATGGTTATTATTATATTTCCTTGTTCATGATAATCGTTTATTATCCATGCTATAATTGTATTGATTGGAAACTCAAATACATGTGTGGGTACATAGACAAACAATGTGTCCTTAGTAAGCCTCTAGTTAACTAGCTCGTTGATCAAAGATGGTGAAGGTTTCCTGGCCATGGACATGAGATGTCATTTGATAACGGGATCACATCATTAGGAGAATGATGTGATGGACAAGACCCAAACTATAAACATAGCATATGATCGTGTCAGTTTATTGCTATAGTTTTCTGCATGTCAAGTATCTGTTCCTATGACCATGAGATCATGCAACTCACTGACACCGGAGGAATGCCTTGTGTGTATCAAACGTCACAACGTAACTGGGTGACTATAAAGATGCTCTACAGGTATCTCCGAGGGTGTCTGTTGAGTGGGCATGGATCAAGACTGGGATTTGTTACTTCGTGTGATGGAGAGGTATCTCAGGGCCCACTCGGTAATACAACATCACTATAAGCCTTGCAAGCAATGTGACTAAGGTGTTAGCCACGGAATCTTGTATTACGGAACGAGTAAAGAGACTTGCCGGTAACGAGATTGAACTAGGTATAGGGATACCGACGATCGAATCTCGGGCAAGTAACATACCGAAGAACAAAGGGAACAGCATACGGGATTAACTGAATCCTTGACATAGAGGTTCGACCGATATAGATCTTCGTAGAATATGTAGGAACCAATATGGGCATCCAGGTCCCGCTATTGGTTATTGACCGTAGAGGTGTCTCGGTCATGTCTACATAGTTCTCGAACCCGCAGGGTCTGCACACTTAACGTTTGGTGACGATTAGTATAGTTGAGTTATTGTGTTGGTGACCGAAGGTTGTTCGGAGTCTCGGATAAGATCCCGGACATGACGAGGATCTCCGGAAGAGTCCGGAGGTAAAGATTGATATATGTGATAATAGTGTTTTGATCTCCGGAAGGGTTCCGGAATTCACCGGAAGGGGTTCCGGATGTTTACCGAAGTGTTCGGGTGCAGCAACACTTTATATGGGCCAAAGGGGTAAAACCCACGAGGTATTGGAAAGAGCAAAAGGAAGTTTTGCTGCTGCCTTAAGCGGTACTACCGCTGGTAAGGCAGTACTACCGCGTCAGCGGTACTACCGCTTGTGTGAAGCGGTACTACCGCTCAAGCGGTACTACCGCTTGTACGCGGTACTACTGGAATCCGAGTGGGACTCTTTCCGTGCGGGCCAAACCGACCTTGTGCGGGCAAAACCGACCTTGTGGAGGCTTTCTCTCCAAGTTTAGACCCCAGGGCTCAACATATAAATAGAGGGGCAGGGCTAGCACACGGGACACATCAGGATTTCCCAAGCCGTGTGCCGGCAACCCTAACCCTCTAGTTCCTCCCGTCATAATCTCCATAGTGCTTGGCGAAGCCCTGCAGAGATTGTTCCTCACCACCATCACCACGCCGTCGTGCTGCCGGAACTCATCTACTACTTCACCATCGCTCGCTGGATCGAGGAGGTGAAGGCGTCATCAAGCCGTACGTGTGTTGAACGCGGAGGTGTCGTCTGTTCGGCACTAGTTCATGATCGGATCGAGGGACGACTTGCGATTTGGATCGCGGAGACGTTCGACTACATCAACCGCGTTTCTTAACGCTTCCGCTTAGCGATCTACCAGGGTATGTAGATTCACTCTCCCTCTCGTAGATGCTCATCACCATGGATAGATCTTGCGTGTGCGTAGGAAATTTTTTGTTTCCCATGCGATGTTCCGCAACAGTGGCATCTGAGCTAGGTCTATGCGTAGATGAGATCTCAAGTAGAACACAAAAGGGTTTTTGTGGGCGTTGATATTCAGATTGCTTCCTCCCTTGGTCTTTTCTTGTTTCGTCGGTATTGTGGGATGAAGCGGCTCGGACCAACATTACTTGTACGCTTACGAGAGACCGGTTCCTTCAACTGACATGTAACTTCGTTGCATAAAGATGGCTAGCGGGTGTCTGTTTCTCCCACTTTAGTCGGATCGGATTTGACAAAGGCGGTCCTTGAGAAGGTTGAATAGCAATTTTTGTATCACCGTTGTGGTTTTTGCGTAGGTAAGAATTGTTCTTGCTAGATACCCGTAGCAGCCACGTAAAACTTGCAACAACAATTAGAGGACGTCTAACTTGTTTTTGCAGGGTATGTTGTGATGTGATATGGCCAATTACATGATGAGATATATGTGATGTATGAGATGATCATGTCTTGTATAGAATATCACGACTTGCATGTCGATGAGTACGGCAACTTGCAGGAGCCATAGAGTTGTCTTTAATTATTTTCGCCGTTTTGCTTTACTTTATCGCTATGAGTTAGCAAAAGTCGTGGAAGCAACAGTCGGCGCGACAACCTCATGGCGACACGTTGATGGAGATCAAGATGATGGAGATCATGGTGTCATGCCGGTGACGATGGAGATCATGCCGGTGCTTTGTAGATGGAGATCAAAAGCACAAGTTCATGGCCATATCATGTCACTTATGTTTTGCATGTGATGTTAATCCTTTTATGCATCTTATTTTGCTTAGGACGACGGTAGCATTATAAGGTGATCCCTCACTTAAATTTCAAGATAAAATTGTGTTCTCCCCGAGTGTGCACTGTTGCGAAAGTTCATCGTTTCGAGACACCACGTGATGATCGGGTGTGATAGACTCTACGTTCGCATACAACGGGTGCAAGCCAGTGTTGCACGTGCGGAACACTTGGGTTAAACTTGATAAGCCTAGCATGTACAGACATGGCCTCGGAACACAAGATACCGAAAGGTCGAACATGAGTCATATAGTAGATATGATCAACATGAAGATGTTCACCATTGAAACCACCTCAACTCACGTGATGATCGGACTTGAGTTGGTTGATTTGGATCATGTGACACTCGAATGACCGGAGGGATGTCAATTTGAGTGGGAGTTTTTAAGTAATATGATTAACTAAACTCATTATCTTGAACAATGGTCTAAGTTGTCTTTGCAATATTTATGTTGTAGATCATGGCTCGCGCAGTAGCACCCCTGAATTTTAATGCGTTCCTAGAGAAAGCTAAGTTGAAAGATGATGGAAGTAACTTTGTGGACTGGGCCCGTAATCTAAGGATTATCCTTACGGCTTCCCAGAAGGCTTATGTCCTTGATGCTCCGCTTGGTGATCCACCCGCTCCAGTTGAGTCTCCAGACGTTGTGAACGCCTGGCAGGCTCGTTCTGATGATTACTCAATAGTTCAATGTGCAATGTTGTATGGCTTAGAACCGGGACTTCAAAGACGTTTTGAACGTCATGGAGCATATGATATGTTCCAGGAGTTGAAGTTTATCTTTCAGAAGAATGCCCGGATCGAGAGGGATGAGACCTCCGATAAGTTCTATGCTTGCAAGATGGAGGAGAACGGGTATGTCAGTGATCACATAGTCAGAATGTCTGGGTACTCCACCCGTCTGGCTGAATTGGGGATGCCCCTTCCGCCAGAGGCTATCACTGACAGAGTTCTTCAATCATTGCCACCTAGCTACAAGAGCTTCGTGTTGAACTATAACATGCATGGGATGAACAAGTCAGTCGCCGAGCTGTTTGCGATGTTGAAAGTCGCTGAGTCTGAGATTCAGAAGGAGCATCAAGTGTTGATGGTCAATAAAACCACTAGTTTCAAGAAGAATGGCAAGGGTAAGAAGGGTAACTCCAAGAAGAGTGGCAAAGCAGTTGCCCCTCCCGTGAAGAAACCCAAGGCTGGACCCAAGCCTGAAACTAAGTGCTTTCATTGCAAGGGAACTGGTCACTGGAAACGGAACTGCCCCAAGTATTTGGCTGACAAGAAGGCGGCCAACAACAAACAAGGTATATATGATATACATGTTATTGATGTGTACCTTACCAACTCTCGTTGTAGTGCCTGGGTATTTGATACCGGTGCGGTTGCTCACATTTGCAACTCAAAACAGGAACTGTGGAATAGACGGAGGCTGGCAAAGGACGAAGTGACGATGCGCGTGGGAAATGGTTCCAAGGTTGATGTGATCGCCATCTGCACACTCGCTCTTTGATTACCATCGGGATTAGTGATGAACCTGAATAATTGTTATTTAGTGCCTACGTTAAGCATGAACATTATATCTGGATCTTGTTTATTGCGAGACGGTTACTCATTTAAATATGAGAATAATGGTTGTTATATTTATATGAGTAATATCTTTTATGGTCATGCACCCAATGTGAGGGGTTTATTCTTATTGAATCTCGATAGTGATGATACACATGTTCATAACATTGATGCCAAAAGATGTAGAATTGATAATGATAATACCACTTTCTTGTGGCACTGCCGTTTAGGTCATATTGGCATAAAACGCATGAAGAAGCTCCATGCTGATGGACTTTTGGAGTCACTTGATTTTGAATCACTTGACACATGTGAGCCATGCCTCATGGTCAAGATGACTAAGACGCCGTTCTCTGGTACAATGGAACGGGCAAGTGACTTGTTGGAAATCATACATACTGATGTGTGCGGTCCAATGAGCATTGAGGCGCGCGGTGGTTATCGTTACTTTCTCACCTTCACTGATGACTTAAGTAGATATGGGTATATTTACTTAATGAAACACAAGTCTGAAACGTTTGAAAAGTTCAAGCAATTTCAGAGTGAAGTTGAGAATCATCGTAACAAGAAGATTAAATTCCTACGATCTGATCGAGGAGGAGAATATCTGAGTTATGAGATTGGCAATCACTTAAGACAGTGTGGAATTGTTTCACAATTGACACCGCCTGGAACAACACAGCGTAATGGTGTGTCCGAACGTCGTAATCGAACCTTATTGGATATGGTGCGATCTATGATGTCTCTTGCCGATTTGACACTATCGTTTTGGGGTTATGCATTAGAGACAGCTGCATTCACTTTAAATAGGGCACCATCGAAATCCGTTGAGACGACGCCATATGAACTATGGTTTGGCAAGAAGACAAAGATGTCGTTTCTTAAAGTTTGGGGATGTGATGCTTATGTCAAAAAGCTTCAGCCTGAAAAGCTGAAACCCAAAGCGGAGAAATGCGTCTTCATAGGATACCCAAAAGAGACAGTTGGGTATACCTTCTATCTCAGATCCGAAGGCAAAGTGTTTGTCGCTAAAAACGGAACATTTCTTGAGAAAGAGTTTCTCTCGAAAGAATTGAGTGGGAGGAAGATAGAACTTGATGAGGTTATTGAACCTTTACTTCAACCAGAGAGTAGCGCAGCGCAGAAAGATGTTTCTGTAGAGCCTACATCAGTTGAAGAGGAAGTTAATGATGATGATCATGAAGCTTCGGATCAAGTTGCTATCGAACCTCGTAGGTCGACAAGGACGCGTACTGCTCCTGAGTGGTACGGCAACCCTGTCTTAGAGGTCATGTTGTTGGACAACGATGAACCTACGAGCTATGGAGAAGCGATGGTGGGCCCGGATTCCAAGAAATGGTTAGAGGCCATGAAATCCGAGATGGGATCCATGTATGAAAACAAAGTATGGGCTTTGGAAGTATTACCTGAAGGGCGTAAGGCCATTCAGAACAAATGGATCTTTAAGAGGAAGACGGACGCGGACGGTAATGTCACCGTCTATAAAGCTCGACTTGTGGCAAAGGGTTTTTCACAAGTTCAAGGAGTTGACTACGATGAGACCTTCTCACCCGTAGCGATGCTTAAGTCTGTCAGAATCATGTTAGCAATAGCTGCCTTTTTCGATTATGAAATTTGGCACATGGATGTCAAAACAGCGTTCCTTAACGGTTTCCTTAAGGAAGAGTTGTATATGATGCAACCAGAAGGTTTTGTCGATCCAGAGAATGCTGACAAAGTTTGCAAACTCCAGCGATCCATTTATGGACTGGTGCAAGCATCTCGGAGTTGGAATCTTCGCTTTGATGAGGTGATCAAAGCGTTCGGGTTTATACAAGTTTACGGAGAAGCTTGTATTTACAAGAAAGTGAGTGGGAGCTCTATAGCGTTTCTAATATTATATGTGGATGACATATTGATGATTGGAAACAATATAGAAATGTTGGAAAGCGTGAAGGAATACTTGAACAAGAGTTTTTCAATGAAGGACCTAGGAGAAGCTGCTTTCATATTAGGCATCAAGATCTATAGAGATAGATCGAGACGCTTAATAGGACTTTCACAGAGCACATACCTTGACAAAGTTTTGAAGAAGTTCAAAATGGATCAGTCCAAGAAGGGGTTCTTGCCTGTATTGCAAGGTGTGAATTTGAGTAAGACTCAATGCCCAGCGACTGCAGAAGATAGAGAAAAGATGAGTGTCGTCCCCTATGCTTCAGCCATAGGCTCTCTCATGTATGCAATGCTGTGCACAAGACCCGATGTCAGCCTTGCCATAAGTATGGCCGGAAGGTTTCCAAGTGATCCAGGAATGGAACACTGGACAGCGGTCAAGAATATCCTGAAGTACCTGAACAGGACTAAGGACATGTTTCTCGTTTATGGAGGTGATCAAGAGCTCGTTGTAAAGGGTTACGTCGATGCAAGCTTTGACACTGATCCGGATGACTCTAAGTCGCAAACCGGATACGTATTTATTCTCAATGGGTTGCGGTTAGCTGGTGCAGTTCCAAGCAAAGCGTAGTAGCTGATTCTACATGCGAAGCGGAGTACATCGCTGCCTCGGAGGCGGCGAAGGAAGGTGTCTGGATGAAGGAGTTCATGATAGATCTTGGAGTAGTGCCTAGTGCACTAAACCCAATGACTCTGTTCTGTGACAACACTGGTGCCATTGCTCTAGCCAAGGAACCCAGGTTTCACAAGAGGACCAGACACATAAAGCGACGTTTCAATTCCATCCGCGATTACATCAAGGAGGACGACATAAATATTTGCAAAGTGCACACGGATCTGAATGTTGCTGATCCGATGACTAAACCTCTTCCAAGGGCTAAACATGATCAACACCAGAACTGTATGGGTGTTAGATTCATTACAATGTAAATCACATAGTGATGTGAGCTAGATTATTGACTGTAGTGCAAGTGGGAGACTGTTGGAAATATGCCCTAGAGGCAATAATAAAATGGTTATTATTATATTTCCTTGTTCATGATAATCGTTTATTATCCATGCTATAATTGTATTGATTGGAAACTCAAATAGATGTGTGGGTACATAGACAAACAATGTGTCCTTAGTAAGCCTCTAGTTAACTAGCTCGTTGATCAAAGATGGTGAAGGTTTCCTGGCCATGGACATGAGATGTCATTTGATAACGGGATCACATCATTAGGAGAATGATGTGATGGACAAGACCCAAACTATAAACATAGCATATGATCGTGTCAGTTTATTGCTATAGTTTTCTGCATGTCAAGTATCTGTTCCTATGACCATGAGATCATGCAACTCACTAACACCGGAGGAATGCCTTGTGTGTATCAAACGTCACAACGTAACTGGGTGACTATAAAGATGCTCTACAGGTATCTCCGAGGGTGTCTGTTGAGTGGGCATGGATCAAGACTGGGATTTGTTACTCCGTGTGATGGAGAGGTATCTCAGGGCCCACTCGGTAATACAACATCACTATAAGCCTTGCAAGCAATGTGACTAAGGTGTTAGCCACGGAATCTTGTATTACGGAACGAGTAAAGAGACTTGCCGGTAACGAGATTGAACTAGGTATAGGGATACCGACGATCGAATCTCGGGCAAGTAACATACCGAAGAACAAAGGGAACAGCATACGGGATTAACTGAATCCTTGACATAGAGGTTCGACCGATATAGATCTTCGTAGAATATGTAGGAACCAATATGGGCATCCAGGTCCCGCTATTGGTTATTGACCGTAGAGGTGTCTCGGTCATGTCTACTTAGTTCTCGAACCCGCAGGGTCTGCACACTTAACGTTTGGTGACGATTAGTATAGTTGAGTTATTGTGTTGGTGACCGAAGGTTAATCGGAGTCTCGGATAAGATCCCGGACATGACGAGGATCTCCGGAAGAGTCCGGAGGTAAAGATTGATATATGTGATAATAGTGTTTTGATCTCCGGAAGGGTTCCGGTATTCACCGGAAGGGGTTCCGGATGTTTACCGAAGTGTTCGGGTGCAGCAACACTTTATATGGGCCAGAGGGGTAAAACCCACGAGGTATTAGAAAGAGCAAAAGGAAGTTTTGTTGTTGCCTTAAGCGGTACTACCGCTGGTAAGGCAGTACTACCGCGTCAGCGGTACTACCGCTTGTGTGAAGCGGTACTACCGCTCAAGCGGTACTACCGCTCACGAGCGGTACTACCGCTTGTACGTGGTACTGCTGGAATCCGAGTGGGACTCTTTCCGTGCGGGCCAAACCGACCTTGTGTGGGCAAAACCGACCTTGTGGAGGCTTTCTCTCCAAGTTTAGACCCCAGGGCTCAACATATAAATAGAGGTGCAGGGCTAGCACACGGGACACATCAGGATTTCCCAAGCCGTGTGCCGGCAACCCTAACCCTCTAGTTCCTCCCGTCATAATCTCCGTAGTGCTTGGCGAAGCCCTGCAGAGATTGTTCCTCACCACCATCACCACGCCGTCGTGCTGCCGGAACTCATCTACTACTTCACCATCGCTCGCTGGATCGAGGAGGTGAAGGCGTCATCAAGCCGTACGTGTGTTGAACGCGGAGGTGTCGTCTGTTCGGCACTAGTTCGTGATCGGATCGAGGGACGACTTGCGATTTGGATCGCGGAGACGTTCGACTACATCAACCGTGTTTCTTAACGCTTCTGCTTAGCGATCTACAAGGGTATGTAGATTCACTCTCCCTCTTGTAGATGCTCATCACCATGGATAGATCTTGCGTGTGCGTAGGAAAAGTTTTGTTTCCCATGTGACGTTCCGCAACATTTAGTCCTAATATAATGGGCATCCAAGAGGGATATAATAAAAACTTTCATATAAAGTGCATTGAATACTATGAGAAGTTTGATTACTTGCATATAGTTTTGAGATATAAAGATGGTGATATTAGAGTCATGCTAGTGAGTAATTGTGGATTGGTAGAAATTCTTGTGTTAAAAGTTTGTGATTCCCGTAGCATGCACGTATGGTGAACCGTTATGTAACGAAGTCGGAGCATGATTTGTTTATTGATTGTCATCCTTTGTGTGAGGGTCGGGAGCGCGCGATGGTTAACTCCTACCAACCTCTCCCCTAGGAGCATGCGTCTAATACTTTGCTTCGATAACTAATAGACTTTTGCAATAAGTATGTAAGTTATTTATGACTAATGTGAGTCCATGGATTATACGCACTCTCACCCTTCCACCTTTGCTAGCCTCTCTAGTACCGCGCAACTTTCACCGGTGCATTAAACCCACCATACACCCTTCCTCAAAACAGCCACCATACCTACCTATTATGGCATTTCCATAGCCATTCCGAGATATATTGCCATGCAATTTCCACCGTTCCATTTATTATGACACGCACCATCATTTTCATATTGCTTTGCATGATCGTAAGATAGCTAGCATGATGTTTTCATGGCTTGTCCATTTTTTGATGTCATTTGCTATGCTAGATCGTTGCACATCCCGGTACACCGCCCGAAGCATTCATATAGAGTCATATTTTGTTCTAGGTATCGAGTTGTAATTCTTGAGTGGTAAGTAAATAAAAGTGTGATGATCATCATTATTAGAGCATTGTCCCATGAGAGAAAAGGATGATGGAAGTTATGATTCCCTCACAAGTTGGGATGAGTCTCCGGACTTTACAAATAAAAAAAAGAGGCCAAAGATGCCCACCAAAAAAATATGAGAGAAAAGAGAGAAGGGACAATGCTACTATCTTTTCTCCACACTTGTGCTTCAAAGTAGCACCATGATTTTCAAGATAGAGAGTCTCCTATTTTGTCTCTTTCATATACTAGTGGGAATTTTTCATTATAATGCACACCCATTTGGTTTCTTTTTTAGCTTCATAAACTTATAGCTCTAGTGCATCCATCGCATGGCAATCCCTACTCACTCACATTGATATCTATTGATGGGCATCTCCATAGCCCGTTGATACGCCTAGTTGATGTGAGACTATCTTCTCCTTTTTCCTCACAACCACCACCATATTCTATTCCACCTATAGTGCTATATCCATGGCTCACGCTCATGTATTGCGTGAAAGTTGAAAAGGTTTGAGAACATAAAAGGTGTGAAACAATTGCTTGACTTGTCATCGGGGTTGTGCATGATTTAAATACTTTGTGTGGGGAAGATGGAGCATAGCCAGACCATATGATTTTGTAGGGATAACTTTCATTGGCCATGTTATTTTGAAAGGACACAATTGCCTTGTTAGTATGCTTGAAGTATTATTGTTTTTATGTCAAAATTAAGCTTTTGTCTTGAATCTTATGGATCTGAACATTCATGCCACATTAAAGATAATTACAGGAATAAATATGTTAGGTAGCATTCCACATCAAAAATTATGTTTTTATCATTTACCTACTTGAGGACGAGCAGGAATTAAGCTTGGGGATGCTTGATACGTCTCCAACGTATCTATAATTTTTGATTGTTCCATGCTATTATATTATCTGTTTTGGATGTTTTATATGCATTAATATGCTATTTTATATTATTTTTGGGACTAACCTATTAACCAAGTGCCCACTGCCAGTTTCTGTTTTTTCCTTGTTTTTGAGTATTGCAGATAAGGAATATCAATCGGAGTCCAAACGGAATAAAATCTTCGCGATAATTTTTCTTGGACCAGAAGAAACCTACCAGACTTGGAGAGGGGGGCAGGAGACCTGCCGGGAGACGACAAGCCTGCAGGGCGCGCCCTAGGGGGGGGGCGCCCCCTGGCTTGTGGCCCCCCTGCAGGCCTCCTAACCCTAATCGTCCTCCTATAAATTCCCAAATATTCCCCCAATACCAAAGAGAGCCATGATAATACTTTTCCGCCGCCGGAAGCCACTGTTCCCGTGAGATCCCATCTTGGGGCCTTTTCCGGTAATCTGCCGGAGGGGGATTCGATCACGGAGGGCATCTACGTCAACTCCATTGCCCCTCCGATGATGCGTGAGTAGTTCACCTCAGACCTTCGGGTCCATAGCTAGTAGCTAGATGGCTTCTTCTCTCTCTATGTTCTTCAATACCATGTTCTTCATGATCTTCATGGAGATCTATCCGATGTAATACTCTTTTGCGGTGTGTTTGTCGAGATCCGATGAATTGTGGGTTTATGATCAGATTATCTATGAATATTATTTGAATCTTCTCTGAATTCTTATATGCATGATTTCATATCTTTGCAAGTCTCTTCGAGTTATTGGTTTGGTTTGGCCAACTATATTGGTAATTCTTGCAATGAGAGAAGTGCTTAGTTTTGGGTTCAATCTTGTGGTGTCCTCGCCCAGTGACAAAGTAGGGGTAGCGAGGCACGTATTTGTATTGTTGCCATTAAGGATAAAAAGATGGGGTTTTCATCATATTGCTTGAGTTTAGCCCTCTACATCATGTCTTCTTACTTAATGCGTTACTCTATTCTTCATGAAGTTAATACTCTAGATGTAGGCAGGAGTCGGTCGATGTGTGGAGTAATAGTAGTAGATGCAGAATAATTTCGGTCTACTTGATATGGTCATGATGACTATATGCATAATCATTGCCTTGGATATCGTCATAACTATGCGCTTTTCTATCAATTGCTCGACAGTAATTTGTTCACCCACCGTATTATTTTCCTTCGAGAGAAGCCTCTAGTGAAACCTATGCCCCCCGGGTCTATTCTCAATATTATATTTTCAGATCTATAAATCAAAAATACCAAAAATACTTTGCTGCAATTTATTTACTTTTATTTTAGTTTTACTTGTAGCAATCTTTTATATCTATCTCTATCAGATCTCATCCTTGCAAGTAAGCTTGAAGGGATTGACAACTCCTTTATAGCGTTGGGTGCAAGTGTTTGATTGTTTGTGCAGGTGCAAAGATTGGGCCTTGCTTGTACCTCCTACTGGATTGATACCTTGGTTCTCAACAACTGAGGGAAATACTTATCTACTTTGCTGCATCACCCTTTCCTCTTCAAGGGAAAACCAACGCAAGCTCAAGAAGTAGCACCCACTGGCTTTGTCGATGCTATACATCCGGATCATGTGTGTTTTCTCTCCCGCTCTCTGTACGGGCTGAAGCAGGCACCACGAGCGTGGTACCAGCGCATTGCCGCCTTCCTTCAGCAGCTTGGGTTTCGACCTACTCGCTCCGACGCCTCGCTGTTCGTCTATCACCAGCGCTATGCGACTACCTACCTGCTCCTCTACGTCGACGACATCATTCTGACGGCTTCCACGACGGATCTTCTTCGTCAGCTCACAGCGCGCCTCAGCACTGATGTCGCCATCAAGGATCTTGGTCCTTTGCACTACTTCCTTGGGATTGAGGTGGTGCGGCGTGCCGATGGATTCTTTCTTCATCAGCAGCAGTATTCCCAGGAGCTGCTCGAGCGGGCCGGCATGCTTAATGCAAGCCTGTCCCCACTCCCATCGACACGAAGGCCAAGGTCTCCGCTCTTGATGGCTCACCTGCCCCGGACGCTGCCTTCTACTGCTCTATTGTCGTTGCGTTACAGTACCTGACGCTCACTCAGCCCGATTTGTAGTATGCTGTTCAGCAGGTGTGCCTTCATATGCACGCTCCACGTGATGCTCACTGGAACATAGTGAAGCGGATTCTTCAGTATATGCACGGCACTATGGCTCTTGGTCTCACGTTGAGGGCCTCGTCCTCCACCAACATCGTGGCCTACTCCGATGCTGATTGGGCCGGTTGCCCCGATACACGGCGCTCCACCTCCGGCTACTGTGTCTACCTCGGGCCTTCACTTATATCGTGGTCTTCTAAACGACAACCCACGGTATCCCGCTCCAGCGCCAAGGCTGAGTATCGTGTCGTGGCCAACACCGTTGCTGAGTGTTCATGGCTCCGCCAACTTCGTCAGGAGTTGTTACTTGACGTGTCCAAGGCCACCATCGTCTACTACGACAACGTCTCTGCTGTCTACCTCTGTGCCAACCCCGTTCATCATCGTCGCACGAAGCATATTGAGCTCGACATCCACTTCATGCGAGAGCAGGTGGCTCTCGGACGCATTCGCGTTCTGCATGTTCCTACCGCTCAGCAGTTTGCCGATGTTATGCCCAAGGGGTTACCGACGTCCACATTTGAGGAGTTGCGGTCCAGTCTATGCGTCACCGGTGACGTATCGACTGCGGGGGGTGTTGAATATATTGTGTAGGCTTATTCGCATGTATATGGTTAGGATATTATCCTAACGGTCCCGCCTCTAGTTTCCTTGTATAGATGAGACCGTGGGCTACCCTTGTACATATATACGTGCGACGTGCACCAGATCAATATCGAGAGTTGCATTGCCTTCCAACAGTTTGATTCAGATGTAAATTTCACTACCGCTACATCACAGAAGACAAACCCAGCTCGAGGATCTCAGGTCTAAGAAGAGAACAAAATATTTAAAATTCTGCATCCAGTACCCACTATCACTACATGTGGTAGATCACTTATGTATGTACTATCACTACATGTTGAAGATCACTTATGTCTGTATCAACTAGATATACCCTTACCTTATATTAACGTTTGTCACGAATCAAGTCTTGCGACATCTTACCAAATATTACAAATCTTCTATTTACTAATTGGATGCACCATACGTGCTCCCACGTTACTCCTGGAAATTAAGCAAAACTATCCGTCGGATCTCCGCGTTAATTACGTGTAACCATTGGATGAAGTACATCATAGAGTCCTTGCTAACCTTCCCACGTACAATACTTTTCCTTGCGGACTCTTCTATGGTCTGCCAAAAAAAAGCACGCACATGTCTAGCCTTTTCATTGCCGAACCCTTCTATGGTTAGTCATAAAAAAATATCAGATCGCAGGCCCCTTCTCTATGCCGATCTCCCCCATCCCTCCTCTACCTCTATGCTGCAGAAGAGCTAGCTTCGAGGTCGACGCTAGAAGTAGCAAGGTGTGTGCCTGAGGCGCCAAGGTGCACGAGAGCTCTACGGAGACGGCGAGGTGTGCGTGCGTTGATCCGCTGTTCTACACACTACTGATTAGATTCGTCTCCACCATCAGAATTTTCCATCCATCTTACCCCAAGGTATCCCAGTTCAATTTTCAAATAATCCAATAGGCAGGGGCTAGCATCAATAATACAATTGTTTTGGTGGTGACACGAGGTTCTGTTTGTAGCTTTGCAATCCTATACGGTTCTTATATCATTCAATATGCATGGACTCTACGTCGGATGACTATAGTGTATAATTAATTGTCTGTGTCGGGTTTTTTCTTGCCGCTAGAAAACTGTTGTATAGTACACTTTTCTTATTTGGATCAGTTATGTTGATTTGATTCCCTTTAGGAGTTGATTGAGAGTATTCTCCTCTATTAGCTAACTCTGTTTTATTATTTAGTTGCTATGCTGTCATATTTTACTCTGAATTGTTTGCTAGGTGCTCGATGAAAGCCCCACCTAAGCAAATATTTTGTTGTTTTGTACCAGGGTTGCTAGGTGGAACTGGAGGAGAATTTGTGCACTTGCCTCAGACTCCTTGATGCTGTGCTGATTACTTGGATAACATATATTTGTGATGAAGTAATCTCTCTAAGAATTTGTTTGAGGGAGAGGGCATTGTGCTGTCAGAAGAAGTAACTAGATGTGATCATCAAGTGTGAAAGAAGGAAGAGCCTATATGCGTTATGCATGCACCAATAAAATGTAGTCATTCATTCTGTGGAAGCAGGTTAGTAATTTGTCGTGCAAAAAGAAAACCATTTGAGAAAGAATCTAAATTTAATGTATCTTGAGATTTTTTATTTTTTTTCGAAACGGAGGCAAAAGTTTTGCCTCATATATTAATTAAGCGGGGAGAATAGTTTGTTACAAATGGCACACACATAATACGGCATGGAGGATTACTCGCGCGTAATAATGATCCCTAATTTCCTTGCTCCGGCCGTGATCCAGAGTTTGGCCTCTTGGTCGATGATGTTTAAAAGGATGGACGGTGGAGCGCTCTTTTGTCGGAATACCCGAGCGTTTCTCTCGTTCCACACGGTCCAAGACACGAGCATGGTGAGGGAAGCCATGGCCTTCCTGTTGGGGACCCCAGTACCAATCCTGTCAGACCACCACTTCTGGACAGAGTCTTCGAGGTGCCAAGTCGAGGTGTCGAGGTGATGAAATCCATATTTCTCCTTGACCAAGCCCCAAAGCCTAAGAGTGAAGCGGCATTTGAAGAAGAGATGTGTTCCGCTTTCCTGCTCACGTTTGCAAAGGGGACAGAGGCCACAATTTGGCCAGCCCCTTTTTTCCAGCCTATCTGCCGTCCAGATTCTATCTTGGGTGGCAAGCCACGCGAAAAACTTGGCCTTAGGAGGCGCCCACACCCTCCAGATCATGTGCTCCATTGGTGAGAGGACCAAGCCAAGGAATTGGGCCTTGTAGGCAGAAGCAGCAGAGTAGTGCCCACTCGTTGTGTGCTTCCAAAGAATGGTATCTTCAGCGAGATCATCTAGCTGGACCTCATTCACCAGCGCCCATAAGGTGAAGAACTGACAAATGTGTTCAGCGGAGACAACCGTTGTGGTCTTGATCCTGAGGATCCAAGCGTTGTCTTTGAGGGCCTCCCGCACCTTCCAATTTTTTCTGGAACAGGCCTCGAAGATGAGCGGAGCAACGTCCTTGGGCTTACACCCGTGTAGCCACGGTGAGTCCCAGAACGGCGTCTTGGCTCCATTTCCCACGGTGATAGTCGTTGACGCATAGAAAAAGTCCAAGTCCTCCTCATCGCACGGGTTCCCCAAGCCAACCCACAGCTTGTGAGGGTCCGTCCATTCAAACCAGGGCCATCTCAACCGCAGTGCACGAGCAAATTTGTCGGTGTTGAGCACTCCAAGGCCTCCGTACTCCAGCGGACGGCACACAATATTCCAGTTTACTTTGCACTTGGCACCCGTCGTCTTGTCCGATCCCGACCAAAGAAAGGCCCGCTCTAGCTTGTTGATGTTGTGCAAAATGGTAGGCGGGATGGCCAAAGACGTGATGAAGTAGACCAGGAGCGAAGAGATGACCGACTTAACCAGTGTCGTGCGCCCAATGGTGGTCATGTTCTGGCCCTCATACGTCACCAATTTGTTCGCAGCTTTATCCTCGAGGAATTGAAAGTCCACTGTTCTCAGCCTCCAGACGAAGAGGGGGAGGCCCAAGTATCTGAGAGGGAAAGCCGTCCTCTTCGCCGGTAGACAATGAAGGATGCGCGCAAGGTCTAGGTGGTTGCATCTGATGGGAACCACGGAGCTCTTGTGGAAGTTGGTGCATAGTCCTGTGACCTCCCCGAAGTCGCGCAAGATGGCTGAGAGATTGTCAATATCCTTTTTGATAGGTGCCATGAAGACAGCCGCGTCATCCGTGTACAACGAAGTGCGCACCATAGCCCCTCGGCCACGAACCTTGTGTAGCAGTCCCTTTTTTGTTGCAATCTCGAGCAGATGTTGAAGGGTGTCAATAGCAATGACAAAGAGTAGCAGGGATAGGGGGTCCCCTTGTCTGAGGCCTCGCCCGTGCTTGATAGGCCGACCCGGCACTCCATTGAGCAGAATCCGCGAAGAGGAAGTGCAGAGGAGGGCCGCCACCCAGTCCCGGAACTTGGACGGAAACCCCCTCCGTCGCAAGAGGTCGAGAATGTAACCCCATCTGACTGAGTCGAAGGCCTTACGAATGTCCAACTTGAACAGGAGGGCCGGAGTCTTGCATTTGTGCAACCTACGGGCCATGTTCCGCACGCACATGAAGTTGTCATGAATACTTCTCCTTTTGATAAAAGCGCTCTGAGCATTGGAGATCAGATTGTTCATGTGCGGCGCGAGCCTCCTTGAAAGAATTTTTGCAATAATTTTGGAGACCGCATGGATAAGACTGATTGGTCTGTAGTCGCCAATCCCCTCGGCACCCTCTTTTTTGGGCAAGAGCACCACATTGGCGGAGTTGAGCCAGTGTAGATCGGCCGTATGTAGGGTGTCAAAATGATGGATGACCCTCATCATGTCAAGCTTGATAATATCCCAACATTTCTTGAAGAAGATCCCCGTGAAACCGTCAGGGCCCGGCGCCTTATCGCTTGGCAGGTCGTTAATTGCTTCCCTGACCTCCTCCTCTGAGATTGTGGCATCGAGCTCGTGAAGATCGAGCACTTCAATGTTGAGCTCGTCCCAATTGAAATCCTTAGCGGCTATGCCCCCTTTTTTCATCACATTGGAGAAGTGGTCCAGGACAAGCTTCTCCTTCGCGTCGTGCTCGGTGACCCAACCTTGATCTAGCTTGATCCGATGAATATGGTTCTTCCGCCGCCTCGCGTTAATACGGCGGTGGAAGAACTTGGTGTTGGCGTCCCCTTCCCGAAGGTTAGCAATCCTCGCACTTTGTTTCTTCCATGCCCTCTCCAGCACAGCCAAACTAACCACTCTTCTTTTCAGCCGGGTCCTGAGGTCGCGTTCCTCGATGGAGAGCTGGCGGCTCTCTTGAGCGATATCTAGGTGGAGGATCACCATCAGAGCCGCATGAAGGTGTACCTTTGCCTTGGAGAAGAGGCCCCTGCTCCAAGCTGAAAGACGCGTCGCCACCTTTTTGAGCTTATGAAAAAAGATTTGATAGGGCTCAGAGTGCGCGATAGGCTCATTCCATGCCTGCTGCACCAGCTCCATGAAGCCAGGAAGAGCAGTCCAGAAGTTTTCAAACTTGAAGGTTTTAGGCCGCCGCGGCCCTTTATCATCAGCAAGCAGCAGCGGACAGTGGTCGGAGAGCGAGGAGGAGAGGGCATGCAACAAGTGACTGCTGAAGGTGGTGTCCCATTCAGCATTGCAGAAGGAGTCAAGTTTGCCCAAGGTCGGGTTGGCTCTCTCATTGCTCCAAGTGAACCTTCTATTTTGCAGGTGAATCTCTTTAAGCTCACAGTTTTGCAACGTCGCCCTAAAGCGATTAATCCTACTACGGTTGACCCGTCTTTTATTTTTGTCCCTAGCCCTGTAGATTTGGTTGAAGTCGCCAGCCACCAGCCAGGGCATGCCGATCGGCGATTTTTGGCTGATGAGCTCGGCGAAGAAGTCGTCTTTGCGCGCGGATTCGGTGGGACCATAGACGGTAGTAAGCTTGTACTGCACCTCGGTGCCTCGGACACGGACCAAAGCGGACATGCAGTAGTCAGTGGTGGAGATGTTCGACATATCGATCAGGTGGTCGTCCCAGAGCATAAGAATGCCTCCACGGGTGCCGTCCGCCGGCCTTTGCGCAAAATTGCGCAGCCTGTTTCCACCTAAGAATGAAGCTGTGAAGATGTCGATGGAGTCCAGTTTAGTCTCCTGGAGACACACAATATGACATGAAGAGGCAGCGACGGTGGCGTTGACAGCAGCACGGCGGTCAGGGCAGTTGAGCCCTCGGACGTTCCAACATAGCACATTGATAGATTGTTCTAACATAACAATATCTGGTACACTTTTGAGCTTGGCCACAGGCCACACAGAACAGAGTTGCTGCAAGGGCACGCAGCACCTAAATACTTCCATAGGACCACACTACAGAGGATGGCTAAGACTAACATGGAGAACTAAATAGACCCAGGTAACATAACAAGGAACAAGCTCAGATGGAGCCCTGGGTTGCAGCAGCAGGGTCTTCCATCCTGTCAGCATCCAAGGCCCCCTCACCACCATGCATCAGCAGGGCATCTTCAACTCCTGAAGCTTGCGCGTCATCCAGCTTGAACAGAGCACGCATGGCCGAAAGCACCTCACGGGGGAGCTGGCCCTTGAAGCGCTCCTCAAAGGCCTCCAATGCCTTGGCTGTGACGTCTTCGCCGTCCTTGACGATCCCAAGGCTGCGGCAAACAAGGAACTCAGCCGCCTTAGCCGCCGAAGCCGACGTCGCCCTTGACTTGCCTGCAGCCCTGAGCCTGTCGCTAGTCCGCTGGATAGAGATACCGGCGCCTGACCGAACGAAGTCGACACCAGCCATAGTCTTGCGGCGCCCCCCGGCAGGCCTCTGAGACGTTGGAGCAGGGGAGGACAGCAGAGGCTCTTGCCTGTCCGCGAACAGCACCGCCAGCCCGACGCCCTTCGGCTGTAGGTCCGCAGCTGCCCTGCGCAGCCACACCGGCGAGGGCGTGCGCCTGAGCAGCCCGGTGGAGATGAGCGGGGGGGTGGGCGAGGCCTCGAACCCCGGAGGTCGCAGCGGTGACAGAGGCGGAAGCAAGCAAGAGGGTGAGCAGAGCTGCAGCAACGCCGGAGTCAGGGCCAGCAGGGCGGCGGCGGCGTCCCTCACGTCGTCCCTCCTAGAGCGAGGGAGGCCCGGCAGCACCGTCGTGGGAGAAAGGGGCGGCGACGAAGGTGGAGTCAGGCTCTCCAGGGAGTGTCTGCGCGCCGCCCGTGGCGAACATTGCCTGACGCTGTTCGAACCAGAGCCCAGAAGCACCAAGGGTGGGGCGGCTTGCACAGGAGGGGCTGCATGCCCAGTAGCCGCAGGAGTGACCACGGCGGCCGCAGAGTCCACGCCAGGCCCCGCAGCTCGGCGCCTACCACCATTGCCACCTGAGCGGTCGCGGGTGCGGCCGTCGCCATCCTGGCACTGGCGATCGCCGGCACCCCTGGAGAGAGAGCGGCGGATGCGGTCACGCCAGCCGTCATGAGAGCACGGGCCGCCCCTGCCGCAACGGCCACCATGGTCGTCATCATCATCGCGCCGCTCCGCGCGACGGTCGCCACATGGCTGCGCAGCGCGCCGGTCGCCGCGGCGCACCGACCCATCAACCTCGCGGGGGAACCAAGTGAACTCCTCGACGTCGGCAGGCGGCGGGTCGTCGTCATCATCGCGTGCCTTGGAGTGGTCCTCCAGAAGGTCGAGGTGCAGCAGCACCCGGTGGCGCAGCCCGCGTCTGCCACGGCGACGGTGGCCGCGGGCGGGCAGCGTCAGCCACTTCACCTTTGGGATGGCGTTGGGGTCGGAAGTCCACGCCCAGAGCGCCAAGAAGCGCGTGTCCTCGCGGCGTAGCGCCTTCGGCTCGATGTAGTCGAGGGAGCAATTGCAGCCGATGACGAAAGCGGCGACGTAGTCGTTCCATCCATGGACCGGGATCCCTTCAATGCACAGACGTACATGGTGCATCATGTCCTCGTTGTCAGCGTGCGCCTCGAGCCTCCAAGCCCGGACGAACAGCTTGGAGCCGGAGACGGGGAAGTCCCCGCGGTTGATTGCGTCTGCACAGTTGTGCTGGTACATGAACCTGACGAGGAATTGCTCGGGGAGGTGGCGAACCACGCACACATCCGCCTTCCAGCAGCCGACGGCGGTGGCGAACGCAGCAGCGACGTCGATGCAGTGGACGTCCTGCCGGCCATCCTCGAACCAGGCCACAGCAGCGTTGGTGGAGAGCAGAGCCGACTCCGCCTGCATCTCCGGAGTGGCCGGGACGACGACGAAGTCCTTGTCAGGCCGGTTGGCCGCGTCGCCTAGCCGAGGCATAGCGGGCTTGAAGGGGGCGACCGGCAGTTGAGCGGCAGGAGGAGGGGAAGGCCAGCCGCGACCCGGGCCGAAGACGGGGGCGGCGAGCTGGACCGGAGCTGGCGCAGGTCGAGGAAGCGGCGGCGGGGGGACGAAGGCGAGGCATGGCAGCGAGCTCAGAGGTCTCCACTTGTTCTTGCAGCCACGAGAGCGGTGGCCATTCAGAAGGCAGCGGGAGCAGCGCAGCAGCTCGCGGCAGGAGGATGCACGGTGTCCAGGGGCAAGGCAGCGGCAGCAGCGACCTTTAAGCCACCACGGAAGAGGGGGAGGCGTGAATGCCTGGCGCGGCAAAGCCGGACGGCGCGGGCCTTGCCGCGACGTGACGAGCTGCCAGCCTCTGGTCACATCTGCCTCGCGCCCCGCGCTGGTCGCCGGCATTGAAGGGAAGGCCGTTGGGGGGGAAGGGCCGGTGCGGGAGCTCGGCGCGGAGGAGTTAATGCCGGCCGGGTGGGATGGGCAGGTGCTGGAGCCCGTAGCGGGGGAATTAATGCCGGCAGCCACCCCGCATTCAAATCCGGGCGTGACGCGGCCATCAAAGCCCGTAGGAGAGGAGGGGATGGCCGAGCCACCCCCCAGCTGGTCGTTAGGCGTTTCGGGGACGAGCTCCGAGCCTGAGGCGGAGCCGCCGCAGCGGCGCCGGGGCGAGGGGGACACCAGATCCGCCCAGGAGACCACGGCCGGCGGCGGCGATGGGGGCAGACGCACGGCCCCGGCGGCTGGCAGCCCCGGCGGCGGGGGCGGCAGGGGCATGAACCAGGAGGTGGCGGCCGGGCCGGCCATGGGGGGCGTGGTCGCCGGCACCCGCACGGGGCCAGGCCGAGGCGACGGGAGGGGGAGCTCCATTCTTCCCAAGCGAATATTGCGAATTCACCTTGCTTATACTATCAAGTCGCTTTCTTCCTATCTTGAGATTTTAGAGACTGTTGTTTAACACTGGACTTGGTATTGTTGTTCTACAACGGAAGTTGACATTGGACTTGGATCTTTTGTCCTGCTAGAATAGTAGGTGCAGATCTACGTCACAACAATGTGAGTTAAGTATTGAAGATGATGCTCTGCTCACCATTTTTATATAGAATCATAAATATGTATTTGTACGTTTTATGTCAACACTGGACTACTCCCACAATAAGTTATTCGAGAGTGAAAATATTTTTGTGTTCCAGTAGTGTTATATTGGAGAGAAGGTATCCAACGGGCTCTTCTTTGGGTAAAACACGGCTTCCATGACATTGGGTAACTGTAAAAAACCATAATACTTTCCCCTTCTTTGGTAAGAAACTGCTTAGTTTCTAGTAAACTTAATTAGCTTATCAATCCATATGGCGCGGCATGCCGCCGCGCGCTAGCCGTTAGTATTTTAGTAAGATCGGTACAAAACCACCATTGTTATCTTGCACATGTTGTTGGAGAGTATTAAATGTTTTTAAAAATACCGCTTTTTACTATTTCCACTTTTTTCTTCTGAATCCACAGAATCAAAACAAAACCCAAGGTCCATTGAGTCTCTTCCACTGAAAAATAAACGTGTGTTCAATTGTTCATTCGCCAACTACTCCCTCCATTCCTAAATATATGATGTTTTGGTAGTTCAAACTGAACTACCAAAATGTCATATATTTAGAAACGGAGGGAGTAGGAAACTAGCTAAGATCCCGCATGCACTTTGTAAAGTACTCCCTCCGTCCCAAATTAAGTGACTAAAAATGACTCAAGTTTGTACTAACTTTAGTACAAAGTTGAGTCATTTTTGAGTCACTTATTTTGGGACGGATGGAGTATGTAGGATCCTGAGTAAGTACTTTATGACTACCTTGCAGGCAAATCATGATGAGCTCGGGCATGCTACTGTGCTTAGTATGTGTGTCAGTCCCTTCTGTGTTGGTCTACACGGCACTTTCATTTTCTTCTTCTCTACTTTCAAATGGTGGCGGATGCATAGTAGTAACGAAGAGAAAATAATGTTCTGCGAGATAGCCGGCATATAGCTGGTAGAAATGGCACCTAATAAGCCCAATGTAATGTGGCCCCCCGCTGCTGTGTGCATTGGAGGTGCCGTGTAGGCCTAGGAAATGCAACATAATTGTTGGTACCAACAATAGGACTAGTCTTATTCCATAAGAAGGAGATGCATTCTAGCATATAGGACACACGGCACTTGAATATATACCATCCCACATTGTGCTTGGTTGTGTATACCACTCCATCGATCCACTTCCAGTTCCAAGCACCTAGCTAGTAGCATAACTCTTACATTCAACAAGTTGATCACCTTTTCTACTCTTGGTAAGTGTCTCTTACAAATGTGCCACCTATGATAAATAAAGCAAATATACTGGCCTCGGTAAAACAAGCATTCAGGAATATGAGGCAGCAGGAACGAGAGCACATTTGCCAAGTGTAGCTAACAGCCCCACGTGCTTTGAGTATGCACTTACGTCTGCTGGACTTGGGCTATCGCAGCTTCCTCGTCTTGACCACCAGCTCGACGCAGAGCGCATATCACCCTCTGCTTCTTCGCTCATATATGCCATGTCTTCATGCATGTAGGAACTAGTAGCTAGCATGTTTGCCTGTAAACTAGCTGCATCTGTTTCGCATGCAGTTTGTAAATTATGTACAATACCAAGGAACGAGTGATATTTTTATGCACAATTCGGCCGCACACTGCCCTCCTCATTTCTTTGCCTTGCTTACCCACAATAATCCACGACAGATCCTCGCAAAGTCGACCAAGATCTTGGGGCGGGGAGAGGGTGATCTAGCGAAAATAGATGGCATGGTATAGTAAAGAATGGTGTTTCTATGATCAGGTCGAAACTGTGCATCATTTTTATCGTTTGTTCTTTTGCGACTCCATTTTGGCGTCCGATTCATGTGGCTTTTAACTTGCCTACCTCTACTACTATATCATATCGAGCAGTTTTAGCATGGTCCCTCTTACCTCCTCTTTTCACATGAGAGATAAGCGTATAAAATAGATCTAAGCCGTTGATCTCATTAATTAATGGCCTGATTAACTCTTACTTTCTTACCTCACAAGTAAGAAAAGAGGGTAAGAGGGACCATGTTAAAATTTTCCATATCAAATATGTTTGTCAATTGGATAAGTGGGGTTGAGCCTAAAACTAAGGAACATATTGGTGTGGTAGTTTCTGCATTGTCCTGGGTAGTACGGAACTGTAAGAACAATTATACTTTTAATAGAGTAAAGATTCACATTTTTTTGCAGGTCAGATGGATTCATAGGTGGTCATTACTACAATATGTGAAAGTGGGGGTGCTTATGATATCTGAGTGCAATCAATAGGAGATGGTAGCACGGGTATAACCGGTTTGGAAGACAGGCCAATAATAGGCTATGTGTGTAAGCATATGTTCCCAAAAATTCTCTGGCTTTATTACATTAACTTTTTTGTACTACACTACTGACGTTTGATTGCCGAATTTTAATAAATGAATAGTTGCATGCATAGCAATGATGCAGAGGCTGGAGGCTTATCCTCCTTTACTGAAAAAAACATCAAACACAATGCAAAATTAGCCTTTAATGGCGGGCAGGAGTGATAGAAGGAATTCTGGGGAATGCACTCCTCCGTGTGCTAATTGCAACGGCACAAAGTAATATGCACGCACACGGGAGTATAGTTTGCATAAATCGGCGTAAATCTTGTCAATCTGTAGGAGCAAGCAAATGTCTGGCATCTGTAGCACCGCAGTAATTTGGCAGCGGCACCGCAGCAGAATGTAGCAGTTCGTCAGAAAGAGCTCATGCAGAACCTAGTCTCGTTGATCCTGGTAGGTTGATTCAATAGCCCAGTCACTATGAGTAAGATCGGTACAAAGCTACCGCCATGGTCTTGCTCGTGTTGTTGAAGAGTACACGTATTTGTAATCCAGCTTTCTGCTATTTGTTCTATAATCTTTTCTGAATCCACAAAATCGAAGAGGCACTCAAGATTTATTAAGCCCCTTTCATTACTACGAAACTGATTGCAGGTTCAGTTGTTGACTGGCGACTAGATCGCCCTCCGTTCCATAATATAAAAAAAGTTGCAAGCTAACAAAGGACAGAATGAGTAGGTAACAAGCTCTTTGACCAAAAACAAACTAGTAACAAGCCGAACGCAGTTCGTAAATTATGTACGACGAATTGGCGAGCATGCATGAAACGTTTCGATGAGCTCGTGCATGCCGCAATGCTTAGTACATCTAACACTCGATTTCGCGTTGGTCTACATGTACCTTTCCGTTTCTTCTTCTAGAGATCAACTTTGCTTTAAAAAATTAACCACCGCATGGAAAAGTAGAAATGAAGAGAAAATAGTTTCATGCAACATATTAGTAAGGAATGGCACTATACGATCCTATTGTGACGCACGCCCCCACTGCATTGAGTAATGGCAACACTATGTTGGCATAGGACACGAAATAATTGTTGGTTGCTCTCAGCGAGCTATATATTTACAATTAGACTAGGTCGGAGCATAAGAAGGAGATGCACTCCGTCATGCACGACACAAGACACAACAGTTCACTTGGGCTAGAATTCTACAGTATACCACATAGTGTGTGGGGACGTACATTTCTCCATCGATCCTCACCCAAGCACATAGCATCCAACTCTATAAGGTTTTAGCTCCTGACAAATAAGCCACCTACATGAACAGAAAGAAATTCTAGTGGACTTGATTGAAAAGAAGCACTGAGGAATAGGATGCACCAAGAACGAGAGGACATCAGGCAGCTACACCAGTTTTGGCTCTAGACTCTTTGCTTGAGAGGAACCCTAAAGCATGTGTAGCACATTGACAAACCGTTGTCACACGTGCTCGCTTATTAATCAAAAACATATTTGAATGCCATAACGAGATGACGTCGCAGTCTTGGTGTTTCCTAGGAGATCATTAGGAACTTGAGCAAATGACAATGCATCACAATCTCCTAGGGAGCTTGCCCTTGACGAACCAGCTACCTTAGAATTTGCTTGACAAGATGGGTCAATGAAGATTATGGACCTAAGACCACTCACAATGCAATGTCTCTTAGTGCGGTCTCGTATGGCTAGATATTTGGATACAGCGACCATAACGCGTTTCAGACCGGTTCACGTATCTTGACATATACGCAACGGTCAAAACTTTGTGGCATACCTAGAATCATATGTGAGAAAAATGACAAAAGACAAAAGAGAAACCAGTGTAGAACTATATGCATCCGAGTAATTAACTAATTAAGGGAAGCGTGCGGTAAATTTGTATGTATCAATCGTAGTGTACGTATGTATTCATATATGCTTTATATGGTGCTGAGTGCTGACCAGATTTTCTATTCATGCAGGGGAGATAAACATGCATCGCAGTCTATGCGGTACAACACGGTATCAACCAGCTTTGTGGCTTAGCTAGATAGAAGTTCTTTAATCAAACATGCGCACATGCACACACCCTTTATGGAAGCCCTGGAGTTATTTACTGTAATGCATATGAGACATGAATCAATATTTTTTCCCACAAGGTGGTTAACCCCATCCAATGATGCACACAAACTGTAGTCATACTATTCATCCGACAACCGTCCACCATGTTTGTAAATATATATACGTCTTGACATGTACTCGGCGAAACACCCATTTCAGACGTATCATTTCAATAGACCACAAGTGAGAATGGTAGAAAAGAGCTAGCTATCAGGACGAAGAAACGTGAGAAGGAAACAATAAGAGTGTGTGAAGAACATTATGGAAAATGAGGCAACATGAACGAGTGTCTGTGAAAAACTGAAGCCCCACATTTGGATTCCCTTGATCACAATGCTGGTATTGGCTACACACTCAAGTCTTTCATCATCAAGGGTGAGATCACAACCCTACCAACGACGACATTCTCTGGAATGGTGCCTTGTCGAACCCATCATCAGCACCGTACCCTGCATTAAGTGATCTGGAGCACATCCAGCAGTATACCAAACAGACACTAGCGGAGCTACGCTAGGGCGAAACCAGGCTGTTACATGCCCATCTTTTCTGTAAAAAATACAAATCAGTACCTAGGTCCTGCCCATGTACTGCAACACAAGTCAGTAGCAACAGCCCAGCTGTAGCCCAGGCGCCCAGCTTCAGTTTAGTCCACACAAGATTCTTGTTGTAGCTCTGCAACTGCAAATGAAAATGGAGCAGTGTTGATGCAGTAAAAAATCAGCATATACGGAAAATATAGGAGTGAGGACACTAATTGCACAAGTATTTGCCGAAGAATTATCCAACCTTACTGCAAAAATCTTGTTGGTGAGGCCAAAATTATGCACAACTTCAACAATGGTCTGACCAGTACGTGCTACGTCAATTAATTCGAATTCTATGATCCTTATTTGCAGTTCCCACTTTTCGTCCACATAAAGAGCGACCACACTAATGTGGTCTTTCTTTTCCCGGCCACTCCAAATATCATATGTTAACCAGACTGAAAAAGTGCAAGTTGTACAGTATTATTTTATTTTTCATAAGACCGTTTTTGCATAACCTTTTCATATCCCTTGTTTTAGTTTGTCTAGAAACTGGCAGACTCAAAAAAACCTAATGGTAAATCATTGGCACCAGCGTCACTGCTTAGTGGATTATCCCTCAAGTGTTGATTTAGCCATGATCTTTATCTGCTAGGGTTCTTGCACGGGCGCAAGTGCATGACTTGTCAATGAGGCATCTTCTCCAACTGTGGTTCAGGTAACTACTTGGTCTCGTGCCTATTCTAGCCCATGCTCCATGGTGTCTGGCCGAGGCTGGGTGCTTGATTATGCCTTTTAATCGCAATCTTGACTACATCAGCAACAATGATTGTTCTCTGCTAATTGAAGTTTACCTAGGATTGTCATGTCGTTGTGTTGTTATTTATTCTTGCTTGGTTTATCCTAGGATTGTGTTCAGAGGGAAACTCTATCTACTATCAAACTTGAATAATAGGGAAGAATCATTGGTGAGAGACTGAAATATTTGAATTAAACCTTTTGATTATTCCTTGAATGAATTCTAATATGCATTATTACTTGACAACATCCGTCAAAATCTTATCCTCTAGAATGCTATCAAGAATGCCGAACCACATGACACCAGTCTTGTACAAATAATTGACTTGTTGTCCGTGAAGTACAATGTGGTGTTTTTATAGAAAAAAAGTATCTTGCATGCAAATGTAGATGATAAGTCCAGGTGTATGGGTACTTTATTTTTTCTTGTACTAGTATGAATTACTGATCTTTGATGCAAACATTTGTGCTTCTTATGATTGTCTTGGAATAATTAGCGTCACCGTTTAGTGGATTTAGCCCTCTTGTTCAAGTGCTTCTTGTGCTTCAACTGCTGATTTACATATGTTCTTTATATCTACAAGGGTTCTTGTAGCTGTGCAAGTACATGACTTGTCAATTGGCATCTAGCAGGCCCATGGTGATGCCAGCGAGTTCTCCACGGCGCAACTGCATCTCCTTCAACTATGGTTAAGGTAATTGCTCGACATCCTACCTCTTCCACCCTATGGTCTGTGGTGTCCGGCCATCATGCCAAAGATGTGGTGCCCAGACATCGTGTAGAGGCTGGGTTGTGTACTTGATTATGGTTTGTACCTTGTAATCTCAGTAATGAATGCATCATCAACGATGATTGTTCTCTGCTAATTGAAGTCTACTTAAGATTGCAGTGTCATTTGTGTTTTCGCAATAATTTTTCTACCAGAATTTAGAGATTCCTCCAATGGTAGAGTTAGCTCAAAAGCTGGTGACATTCATCATGTCGATGAGGAAGCATGCTTTTTATTCATGTCTGTCCGTTGCCATGTTTTAGCAACTTATACATTGTGGATATTTTGAATCATGAACAGTATATATATCTTGGATCGTGAACATATAAGCTGCCACTTTTATTAGCTCGGTGCAAATTCACTGACTTTTGTACTCAAGCTAATTCTTACAAACATTGTTTTCGTAGATGAACAGTAAAATTGTTGGTGTTGTGTCGCTGCTGTCTGCTGTTGCTGCCACTGCTCTCCCATGCTTGGAGGTTCTAATCCAGGTACACTCCCAACTAGACGAGTAAAGAATTGGTTGGTTCATTTCATTTTCATCATTTTTGTCATGACTCGTTCCGTTGCTGACTGGATGCTCTGTTCCCTGTTAGACAATTTGGCTTGTGCCTTGGGCATTTGGCAAACACACACGTGAATTGGAAATAAGCATTATATTGCTTCATTACTGCAATCCTGGCTATTATTTTCTGGAATCCATATTTATTTTTATTTATTTTGAAAAGGAGGAAGACCCCCGGCCTCTGCATCTGAGCGATGCATGCAGCCACTTTATTAATTATTCTCAAAAGACCTTACAAGGACATACAACAGTAAGTCTGAAGCCACCGTCTAGGCAACATCTGTCGCTACTCCTATCCAGTTGATGTAGGGATGCTGATAGTCTGGGCCTAATACCTTAGACCTCGCAGCCAAGCCTAACATCTAAGACGACCTGGGGCCCCAACCAAGCCACTTGCCGGGTCTGGGGCACACACCGGTCCGGCGCGCTCTCAGAGGCCGCCGCCGCCAACTGCCACCACTCCATCTTCAGACCTGTACTGACGCATCAACCTTGCCCGGTCTAGCTGCCGTCGACGCCACCATGATGCCCAACGGCACCACCTCCCTGCGCGCGAACAGCTGAGCACGTCGCGGTCGCCACCGGTACACCTCAGCACCATGCCGCCAAGTACCACCAACCGACACAGCTTGAAGTCTTTGGAAGATCTGTCGTGCGTAGCACCTGCCGACCAGGCATGACAAAGCGTAGCACCTGTCGGCCAGGCATGACTTGACATCTCCACCAAAGCTCCGTGCAAGACGAAGCCGCTCCACCTCCTGCCTCTGACCACCAGCACTGCTCCACAAACGATGCTCCCAAGAGAGAAACGCCACCAAAGTGCCGTCATCGTCCGATCTGGAAAACCAGATCCTAGGGTTTCCCCTAGAGCAGTACGAGTGGGTCGACATAAGTCACACAACGATGCCTTCATCAAGGTAACGACGCAAAACGCCGCCATCGTCTGCCGTCGGCTCGGTTTTCACCGGCAACTATGTCTTCCCGACTCGCAACCGGAACTAGATGTCGGATCTCGAGATCTGACCATCCAGCGTCAGGCCAACCACCTCCAACGGAGGAGATGGCCACCACCGCCGGCTGCCCAGGTCAGATCAGGTCTGACCGAAGGCGCCGCCGACCAGTCCACCCTGGCCTCCACGCCGTCGCCGCCGATCCGACGCCCGATGGCACACCGACCGCAGCCGTCGCCCTTCCCGGTACAGGGCCGCGCCACGCCTGCAGCCGCCGCCGCCCGAGACAGGGCCGGTCACCACGCCGCCGTAACCATCGCCGCCGCGCCGCATGGATTGGATCGGCCGCCGAGCGCACATCGAAGCCGCCGCCGCCGCGTCGCGCTCATCGCCCGTCGCGCCGCCGTACCCCATGACAGCCCGGCGCCTCCTCGCGATCTGGCCGTCCCGCGCCGGCAGAGATGCTCGAAGGGTGGAGATGCCCCGCCGCCGCCCTGCCGGCCAGGCTTTGCCTGGCGGCGCTGTGGACGGCGGCGAGGAGGGGGAAGAGGAGGGGGGTTCGAGTGACGGCGGCTAGGGTTTTACCCCCGGGTCGCCCACGGGGGCGACACGAGGGACCTGATATTTGATAATTGATGGGATGGGGGATAAAATTGAGGGAGAATTTCACTTCCCCGGCCTCTGCACCAACTAGGGATGCATACGGCCATTTTAGTATGAGTACCAAGATAAACATGGTCCTCAAAAATTTTTAAATGAGTATCAAGATATTTTTTGATGAGTGGTTCTACCACACACCAAACTTGATCCTCAATAAATGGGGGAAAACCTCTGTGCATCACCTGTCAATTCTGGAATCCATATACTGTCAAGGTTTGCATCGATTGGCATGATGGTGTTAATCTCTAGCAATATAATAATGAAAAGATGCTCAGTCTTGGTCTCTTTTGTTTGGTTCCTGTGAGCTATCGAAAATCTCATGATTATGATTTTTAGCTTGTTTACTCAAAGAGTACAATATAGTTAATGGGATCTCCAAATATTTGTTTGTGTCTTGAGCGATGTTGTATGTTGTTTAGGGTAAATAGCACAAGGGTCATGTGTGTTATCTGATCTGTTGCCTTCTAGGTTTCTGTCTTCAACAAGGACGCATATTTTTAAATTTTGCCACATTCTTAGTTATTGTACTATACAGATCAGCATTATAGATAGTACTCCCTCTGTCCCATAATACAAGAGTGTTTTTGACACTAGTGTAAAAAACGCTCTTATATTATGGGATGGAGGGAGTACTACATAGCACGTGCCCCCACACATGGCCATTGCATGATGTATGGATCTGTTGCCTTGGTGTCTTCCTTCAACAAGGCAAAGATGCATATTGTTATATTTCAATACATTCCATGTTATTCCAAGGGTTTCTATATTGTTGAAGGCCGTTGTACACAACATTGGATATTTCACCACATGCTTTTGTTGATCTACTCTTTTGCATTAACTAGCTCGACCATTCCTGTTTGTATGCAGGTTTGGTGGTGGTAACCAGCAAGATGATGTTGGTGGCTATCGTTCACTCCTTTTGACTGTCCAGTTGCTGCAAAGGTTCAGACATTTGGTTTGCCAGGCAAAGATTGTAGAGGTGTGTCTGCAGTTGATGTTTGGTTAGTTCCTTGTAGAGGTGTGTCGATGAGGAAGCATGCTTTTTTTATTCATGTCTGTCCGTTGCTATTACTACCGTATATGCTGCTATTTTTTAGGGTTTGATATTTATTTTGTCTCTTGGTGTGCTACTGGTTGGGGTTGGCTTAAGTCACTATCCAATATTATCAGTAAGGTATCCTAATCGGTGTTTAGGCAAATGAGTAGCCCAGCAAAGCATGCGGTGGCATTGAAATATTTTCCTTCTTTTGTCCCTTGTGCTGTTGTTTTATCCTACTTCGTATCATTTATCATGATGATCTAATGAATGTAGAAACCAAAGCAATTGCTTCTGTGACCTGTTTATTAAGCTGTTTGTTCTCCTGTCGGAAGTATTAGTGATCTTGCATCGCATCTTTTGATAGATTTGTGATGTTTTTTCTCTGTTAAAGAAAAAATATACATGCAGCAAGCATATTCCCTTGAAAGGAAGCTGTTTTTTTCTCCTCCTGATCTTCCTTTGTTTATTATTAGGATTTGCAGTTGAGGGGATATTTCTTGTTGTTCCAATATAAAAGGAAGTTCTTTATAAACATGTAACAATCCAGTCTAGGCATATGACCATGTGCATTTATATGACCAGGCAGTTGAGAGATTTGGTGTGGTTTGGTCTGTGCTAGCAAAACAAAATGTGGATTTATAGGTTTGTTTTGGCTTCACAAAAAACATGGAAAGTCGCAAGTCACGCAAGCATTTATAGGTTTGTTTTGTGCGGTTCATTTTTAATCGATCTTTTGCTCTATGTATGCTCCATAGCCAGATACCGCTTTTTGAATCATGGTTCTTATACATGTTATGTTGTAATGCAGGCGCTGGATCTTGTGAGGGGCACAAGAAAGCTTTTGAGCTTAGGCACATGGATCAAGTGCCAAAGAATCCCTTCGTCCTGTGAGGAAGTTGTGTGCTGAGGAGAGGTTGGAGGTGTTATAGGATATCGCCTGGCATCACATAATCAAGTTTATCAGTATGTCCGTCTTCAATGAGGTTATCTTCATGTGTTGTTGGAGTTGAAGACCACCAGAACCAGAGCAGTGCACGGGTGGCGGCGGGAATCCGCGGCGGACGAGCGAGACCAATGTGGCGGGCGGGGATTCAATACATGTGGTGCTGTTCCTGCATTGCAATGTCAGGTTTTATTGGTGTCATTGTTGTACGTCGAACCAGCTAGAACACACATGATCTGGAGAGGTAAACATGACCTAGAATAAACATTGTTGTACCTTGGAGATGATATGGCAAGCTCAAGATTTGTTTGATGATGGATTGAAAAATGTGTGTGCTTCATTTATTGTTTGCTTTCTTGGCTGAGTGAGGAAGATTGGATGAGGGGATATGAGATTTAGGTTGTCATCTGGTCGAATCAATATGTAAGCTGATCTATGTGTATATATGATGGGAAAGTTTGTCTCTGTTGTTACCTCAAGAGTTGTGTTCATCATGTAATATAAATGTCATGTCTAAATTGTATTTACATGTTCCAGCCTCTGCTACCAGCTTAAGATGAGGCTGGGGTGTATCATCATATTTGTCAGCATGACACTGTTTGTGGTATTCAAACTCTGGCTGGAACTCATCATATTTGTGGTATTCAAACTCAGCATGACACTTTTTCCTTGTGTGACCGGGGCTGGATTGTTGATCTAGGTAGAGAGCGATATGCTAAAGATCTGATTTTCTTCGTTTGGAAACATAAAATTCTTCCCTTTGACGACTAAATTGTTTCCATCAGTAGCCTCAAATGATGTGCTCAAAGAAAGGAAAAACTAGTTGCTGGATGGCTGGTCCATTGGACAAACAGCCGGCCAGCCAGCCAGGCAGGGGCAAAAACATGTACAGAAACGCAGCAAGAGCATAAACAGCCACATTTGCCGGTCGATGCCATCTAGTATGTGCAGCAAGTAGTAGTAGATTGCTTGCAAGATAGATAGATGGACAATTAGATAGACAGATACTAGCCTAGCCCCTCGAAAATAGGGAAACAAAAAAGATGGATAGGTACTACGTAGGGAGAGATGCAAAAGTTTCTCTCTAGGCCGTTAGCAGTAGTAGTCCTATCCAGCGTTTTGGTTACCGTTCGGAATTTCGAGATCTCGAGCGGTTACCGCTCCCCCACGAAATACATTCATACCGAGCAAACAAATTCGTATATTTTTGAAAATTTTGAATTCAAACACTCGCCTGCTAGTTAAATATATGGCATCTCTACTTCAGAAAGAGAACTGCCATGGCGCAGTGGCAAAGGCATTCTTTCCGCAGCAGCCAGTCTCGGGTTCGAGTCTTTTGATCTATCGAGCTTTTATTTCTTTTTGAGGATGCATGCAAAAAATCTATATGAAAATTGTGCCACTTAACGGGGATCGAACTAGCGCCGCGCAGCTAGCAAAACCTGCTGGTGATGAACCACTACGCTAGGGGATACTTCATGTTCTATGTGAGTTAAATATGTACCTATATTGACTTTAAAAATTTTGAATTCAAAATTTGATTTTAAATTTCGTCCGATTTTTTTCCGGTATTTCGCGGTTACCGTGGTAACCGCAAATTTCGGTGCCCCTCGAGAAAAAAGGTCCATTCGGGATCCAAAACCTTGGTCCTATCACGGCAAGGAATTAGGAATTGCTTTAAGAAAAAGGAATTAGGAATTAGTCCGTCCGTGTGATTGATTCCCTTCCTCCCTACCCTATAGGAGTATCCCTCCTCATCTATTAATTATTACTCCTCTCGATGGAAACAAAGGAAGGATTAATCCTCCCTCGAAACCAGGCGCTCTATTACTCGCTCCCTCTCGTTGGTGTTGCATGTCATCCATCGGTCTCTGGCGCTCCTCTCGCGGATCGACGTCACATCCGACGCTTCCCCGCGTTTCTCGCTCGCTGTGCGCCTCCTCCTCTCTCTCGCTCTATAAATCTCGATCCCATCACTCCTCCCCGCGTTCCCCCCTTCCTCTCGCTAGATCTGCTACTCAATTTTCCAAGGGACACCACGCCGTTCCGATCCGACGATGCATTGTCCGCAGCAGCTCTTGTGGGTTTCGTCTGCCCTATCAGTAAGAGATGCAACCTTCTTGCTACAACTCAAACTGATGAGTTTTTATTTCTTGTGGCGGATTGCATTTGTTCTACTTAATTAGGGAACATGTTGGCACGCAGAGATGAAGTCGCCGGACAACAACTAGCTAGCAGCATGTAGATGCAGGTATGTTCTTGTTGAGGATTAATAAGGTGTTCTTTGAGAAGTAAGATCTAGGCCAACGCAACCTAATATAAGGTAGGTTAGTGGGGAAAAAAAATGCATGTGCAAATGGTGACATGCCAATGCGAAGCTAAGTCAATAATGCACACGTAGTTTCTACTACGACTGTCTCTATCTAAGTCAATGATGCTTGCAAGTTCCAACTTTCATGTGCAAATGGTGACATGTCTTGGTTTCTACTTATATATTTTTCTGTTATGCATTTTCTTGTAAGGGGAATCGTCTACTGAGGAACCTATTAAGTGGTTGAAAGAAATAGTTAAATCCGTTCATCTTGAAACATTTTGGTTCGGAAATATCACACATCTAGTAATTTGCCAGAGATATTTCTTTCAATGATGTTTTTTTTTTTTGCTAATTACCCTATATGTTTAAGTGTTACTAGTATATGTTTTCACAATAAGCAAATTCTTGATCGATCACTGCAAATAAGGGACTTTAAAGTTAGGTCTGTTTCGTGTTCATTATCCTAGTTTTGATCCATTTTTCAGTGTGGATGCCTAGTTTGTTATTTGTTAGCACCACAAAAGGGAAAAAGAAACGCTCCTGTGTTAATTTCCTACCAATTTAGAAGAATGCCAGCTTTGTTGCAGCTCAATACAGATAGATAATTGGTACTCCTATGTTTTACTGTGTATATAGTCAGGAGGGAAGTTGCAAACCAAACTCCCGTGTTCTGAATCTTCTTCCTGAAACCCCACTGCAAATATACATACCCTCAGGAGGGAAGATGCAACCTTAATTTCCAAATGAACAAATATCAGAGTTACTTTACCAGAGAAATAAAAACACATGCATAGGCATAGAGTACATCCACAACATATCTTTGAGAGAGGTGCTTAAAAAAGTGTAGCAACCCATTCACCTTTGTTGAATCAATTTTAAAAATAAATTGGTCAGCAGAGGCATTAAAATCTGAGCCTACATCAAAGTTTTGGCTATTACGCACCTGTCTACTTTTGAAAATCGAACACCTAAGTTGAACTTGGTTGCAGTTTTAAACAAACACAATAGACTAGCTAGTCTCAACCCTGAAAATCAAATTTTCTACCAAAATGATGTCACAGTAATTAAGCAGGCTCTCAGAGTGGGCCATGCGAAGAACAATGCCTTTGCTAAGTTTTGTTGCACGCCATAGTTTCTTTTGAAATAATATAGGAATAATTCTGTAGGTAAGATCCACCGGAACACACAAAAGAGAAGGCATGGCCATGGAGCGATTTGTAGCGCCGTTGTGCATGTTGCGATTCTTCCCCACGCGTTTTGTTGTTCGGTCGAAAACTTCCACGCCTTGTGTAAGGAAACGGAAACTTGAGGGTGTTGGCTGCAAATTGTTAGGGACATGTCTGCAATTTTTTTAATTTTATGCGGACGGAAAAAAGAATTGTTAGGCCCCAATGAATGCAATTGCATGCGCAAAATTATCACGCTGGTGCTGGTGCTGGTTGTGACGCGGAGGTAGTAATGAAATGTGTGTAGCCTACTCAAGAATTGGATGGATGAATTATTTAGGCATGGTGACGTGTTGCTGATGCAAATTGCATGCATGTAGGCATGAAGAGCGTGTGAGTTTGTTTTCCTCCTCCACTTGCAATGGACTATCGAGGAGCCTTGCGGCCAACAAGCATGAGAGGTCGACAAGATCGTCCATGCCCGAGCTCGATCCTGCAGTTTTCAACGGTTAAAAGTGAAGGAGTTGTTGTAACGGCATGGCTTGTGGTTTTTTTTCTTACATGTGAATTACGAGGAAATAGAAGACATGGCCGTGGAGCGATTGTAGTGCCGGTGTGGCGTTATGCTGCCGAAATTTCTGTTGAAAAATCGCAAAGCATGCGGTGGCATTGAAATATTTTCCTTCTTTTGTCCCTTGTGCTGTTGTTTTATCCTACTTCGTATCATTTATCATGATGATCTAATGAATGTAGAAACCAAAGCAATTGCTTCTGTGACCTGTTTGCCACTTAGGTGCCTCATTATTTATGCTGATTCAGCCCATGATGCATTGCGACACCCGGATGTCCGCGCAGCATAGGGAATGCTCAAATCGGTATTCTGACGGTCCACCAATTCACAAGTTTCGCCGCCTCAGAGAGGATGGAAAATAGAAATGGACGTCTACTTTTTCCTATAGATAGATAGGTATAGATTGAAAAAGAATGGCTGAACTATTTTCTTGTGATGCTGGTCGTAGTAGTTGCTGCAGTGTAGCTCTTCTGACATTAATTCATCTCTGTGATGTGATTGCCACTGCTTTGTTTCTGCAGTGAGCTGATGATCCATAATTTTCAATGCGTTGATTCCTGAATTCTTTTTAGACCATGTATTTTCGTGTATAAATGAACGTAGTGGGTTTTCCCCGCGAGGGGTAGAATTTTTTTTAACGTACGAAACAAACTTCAGATATTGTCCAGGAGCTCTGCGTGAAAGCCAGTTTCTGCATGTTTATCTGTTTTCAGGTTTTGCGCATCAGCTGCATTCTTTGTCTTTCTTTGTCGTGTTTAGGCAACATGAGATTATTGAATGGTTGCAGTACCTGGATGTTCCGTCTTAATTCAGCTAATGGCAGTCCATGACGCCCGGACGTCGATACAAAATAGAAAAACATTGTAGAAGGCATCCTAACTGTAACAGGGAAACACACAGATCATATGCTAAGGTGGAGCATTCATGAGAAAGAGATGCTTAAGGTCCATCATGCTTGAAGAGCATTCGTGAGAAAGACATGCTTAAGGTTCTACCTCTCTCTCTCTCTCCCATGTTTTTTTCTTCAGAATTCTAATGGTCACACACTCGGTAGCTTTACAACATTCATCATAACAAAAACGACAACATTCATCATATCGGTCATGGTACTACCAAACTAGCTAGTGACAAAAGTTATCTTCAAGTTTAGTACTACTACATTACCCCGCAAAAAGGAAAAACACCCAGGCAGTGTAGCTATTCAGAAGGGGTGCTAGACCATGATATGCTGCAAATTAACTGAAGGCGAGGAACACAATTCTGAAGATTCAGAAGGCGGCAAGTAACGGATGATGACCCATCACTGTCGACGGAAGCTCGCCAGAATCAGGGGGCCGCCATCATGGACGCCCATATCAGGCACACCGACGAGATCATCCTCCATTCCGTTTATCCTGACAAGTGTGGACGGGGAGTGGAGTGTGCATGGGAAGATAGTCCGAGAAATCTGCACGGTAAGATTGGTCCATGTAAATAACACCGATGGTCATCTGAGTAAGTATAAATTCTAAATACAAGAAACCGAAATTTTATTTATGAGAAACAATAATTCTCTTGCAACCCCCACCCCACCCCACCCATATCCGCCAGAAGCGCCCGGGCGGGCTGCCCGGCCACATGTCCGACCAAAAAATTGCCACCCAACCGGACACCCCATATCTGGACCAAGCGCACGGGCTGACCGGCACTCCCCATACCCGTCTCATATTTCGGCAGAATATGGGAATACCCGGATCCGCCTGCCAAGTCGGACTGGCCACTAGGGACCGTGCCTATTCGCCCATATCCGCCACCGCCCTGTTTGTCCGACCAGCCCTTTCCTCTTCTCTTTTGACCCTCGTGGGCACATCCACCACCGGAGTTCCCATCCTAGGGCTTTGCCACAGGAGGCCGCAACCCACACCCCCTCCGACAAGGCTGCAATGGTAAAGGTCACTAACACTGGACGCCGTCCCAGTACGTCCAACTGCCCAATATATTCACCTCACACTTTACGTGTTCAATGAAATGTCGGAGCCAGATTTTTAATCTGTTCGTCATTATTTCTAGATGACCGATAGATTCATGGTGGAGTTATGGCTATGGAAACCCCAACCTTGACGAATTCATATTCACCGAGTTCATCACCTCGTCGAATTCGGACGATGAGGATGCTGACATGATAATGATGATGACCGCGAGAATCCAAAAGGAGTTGGAGAAGGAAGAGGAGCACATCATGAACTTCAACAGTTCCATAAAGGGTCGAAGAGTTACATCATGTGATAGGATTGATGGTAAAAGGCTTCTATACACACACTACTTCACGGCGGACCCAACATTCCCTGAAAGTTTATTTCGACATCGCTACTGAATGAGCAAAAACTTGTTCTTGCACATAGTGACTGCCGTGGAGAAGGCTGATGACAACTTGAAGCTAAGGAAGGATTGTTGCAGGCAACTTTCTTTTCTCCTCTACAGAAATGCATGTCTGCTCTCATGATGCTTGCTTATGGGAAGGTCGTAGATGCAATTGATACATAAATCAGGATGGGAGAGAGGACGGTCATGGCCACCGCGGTGCAATTTGCACGCACTGTGCACTATGATCAAGGTGTGTAGAGCATATATAGTACCTAAGAGAGCCAACTTTGGAGGACACAGAAAAATTATTGGCAATCGGGACAACAAGTGGATTCACATGTATGTAGGTTCAGTTGATTGCATGCACCGGCAATGAAAGAATTGTCCAAAAGGTTTGCGTGGGCAGTACCATGGTCACGTCGAAGAAGCCACCATCATACTTGAAGAAGTGTCATCGAAGGACTTGTGGATTTGGTATGCTTTCTTTGACACGCCATGTCCGTGCATTGGCATCAGTGTGCTCCATGATCTCCTTTGTACGAGAGACTTTGTGATTGGGAAGCTCCGTTGTGTAACTACACATTCAACGGAGATAACCACGCCATGGGGTACTGCCTTGCAACAAGCAAAGACGCTTTGCAACAATGCAAGAGGAAGATATGAAGGATGTGGAGTAGGCATTTGGAGTGCTCCAAACACGTTGGGGTATTATTCGTGGAGTTGCGATGATGTGGAGTAGGCATTTGGAGTGCTCCAGACACGTTGGCAGCCCATGACATGTTGTGTAATCTTGCACAACATGATTATCGAGGATGCAGATGAAGGGACAACGCGCGCGCAGGATTTTGAGAAGCCCGTAACTCATGGCTGCCGCCCGAAGAGGCAGATAGCATTGCTAACTTTTAGGAGATCCATCGACAACTGTGAGACCAATAGGTGCATATGCAAGTTCTGAATGATCTTAGAGAGCATATGTGGGTCCATACTCTGTAAAGTTTGCTTCTAATTCATCAATTATGCACTATGAACAATATATATGTTTGAAATATGTTTGGATTATGTATACTTAAGTACGAACAATTTGTATTTGTGAGCATTGAAGTATGTTTTGGCAAGATGATTGATTGTGCATGTGTTTGCATGTATTTAATGTAAATAGGGATTTTTGTTGCGAATGACAATATTTAAGGCCCGTTCGGTCAGTGTCCGTTGGCGCGTCCGGATGTGTCCGCGAATGTGTAGGGACGCGGATTAGTTAATTGCGGTGGTAGATGCTCTAACACGGAAAAGGCCACTGACATACTAATAAATGTATAACTTACGACCATTACATCAGTGTAAAATAGTACATACTCAACAAGGTATAAATAATCGATGCATATATATATATATATGTTGTTCGGTTACTGAAAGAGAGGCAAGCTCCACAAGTTACCAGTTGGTGGAAACTCTTTTTGCTGGTATAGAAAAGAGTACTACTAGGCCACAAGCTAGCCTTAGGACATACATGGTAGACGAAGGAAATAAAGACAACTACATCTAGGAATAGGTGACCTCGGGAAAGAGATGTCCATTTCTCTATACAACTACCATTGTATCAACCTATCACGATGCTCCAAGATCCGACCAGCGAGTGCTCAGTCTCTAAACATATCGATGCTGAGAAACTATGAGCTAACTTGTAGAGAATGTGGTCAGTCTTTAGCCTGCAACCCCGAAGAACAAGGAGTGTGTGAATGTACATTCCGGCACTTGAGTTGCTTACTGACAAACACATATGGCGCCAGCTCGTGGCGTCCCACTCCGAGAAGCTAATCTAAGCACTATTTTTCGCTGCCACCAGGTATCTTGATGACGCATGGCAGTGGGATCTTGGATGATTCACGTGCAACCTCCAGCGACGGATCTCGCCATCTTGTGTGGCACCTCCTTCTCCTAGATGCAGAGCCGAGCTCGTCAGTTGTCTTGTGCTCGCCGGAGCAGAATAGAGGGGGCGGCCGGTGGTGAGGGAGGGAGATGTTGGGAGGAAGGAAGAGAATATAGCAGAAATAAATGTGGCTGGCAGGTGGGACCTCCGTCCACCTGAGCAGGTCAGGACTAGTCTTTGCCACATCATCCCGACGGGTGGGCCCGGGATGTCAGTTTTTCTGTTATTCACGGCTCGAAGCTGGTTTTCTGCGATCTGTTAAGTTGATGCAGAAGCGATGGTCTTTTGTGATTTTTGACAAAAAGCAATAGTTTTAAAATAACCTAGCCACAAATGTGATGGTTTTTAGCAATTTACTCTCCAGGAGCGTATCCGGCCAGAAGGAGAGCAGAAAAAAGCATGGACCGGCCAGGCACATTCATCCATGATCTGTTTTTTCTTAGCACCCGTTTAATTTAGTTGGGAAGATGAACATGCTTTGTAATGCATGCATCGCCCAGATGCAAAGGCCAGGGGTCTTCCTCCTTTTAAAAAAAAGATGAACGTGCTTTGAATTGAACTGCTTAGTGCCTACTAATTAATCTAGAAATTAAGTTACCTCCTTTGAACTACTTAGTGCCTACGAATTGAACGTGCTTGGTCTACCAGGAGCAAGCCGTGTCCGAGGCCAACATGAGTGCATATAATGCACAGCTGATTCATAATTAACTACACCCTTCTCATTCCAAAATAATTAAATTTTCTAGGTTTTTCCTAAGTCTAAACTTCGTTAAGTTTGACAAACTCTATAGGAAAATATGCTAAGATCTACTCGCTCCTATAGAAAAATTATAATAACACCTAGAGCATAATATTAGTCTGATCAGGTTCTTTATGACATATATTCTCATGAGATTCTTTATGAAATATATTTTCATACTACGTGCTGGAATACTTCCATGCTCTCAAATTTCATACCTACGGCTAGCTTTAAGTTCTCAACACATTCGGGTGTATATAATGACTCTAAAAATTACAACACTAATTATCCATACATGTTAGTAAATATTAAAGATTTATTTTTAAAATGGTGCATTCTACTATCGATGAAGTGAATACCCAAATTTTCAAATGTTGAGCTCTATTGTTTGGAATAGGCTCAATCTATCTTTTTGCCAAGTGGTGCTTCTACCTATTTTTTGGGTGGTCTACTGGTATTTGTTTAAACACCCGCTTTGAATGCATCATGGATCCGTTATTCTTTGGAAGGGAATCCATTTCTTATCCTATCACTGAACTAGGTTAATTCCACAGTAAAAAGATAAGAATGTTATTTCAAAGAGGTTTACAGGGTAACTCATTTAATGGTATTCTTATTAGCTTAAATATTAGATAAAGTTATGCTCAAGACACAACGCTACCACCTGAAGTGAAGATACCTAGTAGGGCATGAAGTGAAGCCATGCGAAAATGGAATAATGCACCACTTCATAGAGCTAAACAAGTCGATCAATAATCAGAGTCGCCACTCGGGTAAGGTCTAACAAAATTAAACTTCTTCAGAGTACTCCCTTTGATCACATAGCTTTTACGGCCTCTTTGATTCAGTGGCAGAAAAAGGTCTCTTGGAGTCCGAATGATGTTAACTGAAATCATTAAGAACTATTGTTATGTGTATTTCTTGATTTATCTAATTGATATTTTAGAAAGTTTTTCTAGGAATCCATTGCAGTATGGACAGTGAGTAGTTCAAAACGATCGTATGAATACAAAACCCATGCACACTCTGTAGGAAGTCCAGAAAGTTACAACCAAGTGAGTAGTGAAAAACCACAGTACAAAATAACAAACCCACATGTACTGTCTTGTAAGTCTAATGGAATGGACTACCGGAAATAAGAAACTACCCATAGGGAAAGCTCAAAGTCCATGAGAAGTAATAGATCGCATTGATACTGGCCGAGTCCCTTAATGCAACACATACTAAATATGTTAAGTCCAGATTATCATTCTTCGCGAGCCTTGAACCTATCTAAATTATTTGCGAACGTAAACACATTGATATTAACTACATATCTTCTAATTAAATGTCCCGATCCATGTATGTACTCCTATGTTCCTAAGATTGCTACCTACTATCTTTATGAATTTTCGAATACTATGTTTCATAGGAAATTTCTATAAATACGAATATCTCAAGCAATGCCTGAAACACATATGTATACAATAAGATGGAAGATGCTTCCTAGATCCTGGTACCATATGATCATGCTAGTTATCACTTAAAAAACCATAATTTGGGTACATAATATGATCATGCAGTTTAGATTAGGGTTGCGTGAGGCATAGCCTCCGCATATCTCGTATATATATAAGACCAACAATACAGAGGTATGTTACAATACGACAGGTACAGAAACCGTTTCCAACACACCCCCTCAATCTGAACTACTACTACATACAAGGTTCAGATTGGACCGGAAACGTTCTAACATCTGTCGTGTGGCTGGTTTGGTAAATACATCAGCCAGTTGGTCATTAGTCGAGATAAACCTGACATCTAAAACACCAGAAGCAACGCGCTCACGCACAAAGTGAAAATCTATCTCTATGTGCTTGGTTCTTGCGTGAAAGACCGGGTTCGCCGTCAGGTATGTAGCCCCAAGATTATCACACCATAGAATGGCGGTACGCTGCTGGAAAACCCCAAGCTCCTTGAGTAAGGTCTCCACCCAGATTGCTTCAGCTGCTCCATTAGCTAAAGCTTTATACTCTGCCTCCGTACTCGATCTAGAGACAGTTGGCTGTTTCTTGGAACTCCATGAGACAAGATTTGAGCCAACGAACACAGCAAAACCACTAGTGGAACGGCGGTCATCAATGCATCCAGCCCAATCAGCATCCGTGAAAATACTGACACCAGTGGAAGGAGATTTACGAATCCTCAATCCCGTACTCAAAGTCCCTTTGACATAACGCAATATACGCTTGACAGCTTCCCAATGCTCATTAGTCGGCTGTGATAGATACTGGCAAACCTTGTTGACGGCAAAGGACAGGTCAGGACGAGTGAGCGTTAAATACTGAAGTCCTCCAACAATGCTGCGATATCGAGTGGCATCCTCAACACCCAAAGGGGTGCCAACCTCACGAGCCAGATGCTCAGTGGCAGATAATGGTGACGATCAACCGCAGCAGGAGTTGAGCCGGCAATCACAATATCATCAACATACACAAGCATATATATCTTAACACCATGCGCAGCAAAGATGAATAGAGAGGTGTCCGCCTTGGAAGAAACAAAACCAAGCTGAAGAAGTCGAGCACTGAGGCGAGCATACCAAGCACGTGGTGACTATTTGAGACCATAGAGAGCTCGTTGCAACTTGCACACATGCGAAGGAAACCGAGCATCTTCAAAGCCTGGCGGTTGCTGCATATAAACATTCTCGGAAAGAAAGCCATGAAGAAATGCATTGCTAACATCAATTTGCCTCAAACTCCATCCTCGCGAAACAGCAAGCGAGAGAACCAAACGAATAGTAGTCGGCTTTACCACGGGACTGAAAGTATCACCATAGTCAAGACCTTGCTGTTGAGTAAAACCTCGAGCAACGAGGCGAGCCTTGTGCTTGTCAACCGACCCATCAGCGTGTTGCTTTGTTTTGAAAACCCATTTACTGCCAACAATGTTAACTCCAGGGGGCCGAGGAACCAAGACCCATGTGCCGTTGTTACGAAGCGCTGCAAACTCAGCAGCCATAGCATCACGCCACGCCGGCTCACAGAGGGCATCACGATGTGACACCGGCGTCGCAAAGAAGGCACGACGAAGAGGATTATACCGCACCGTCCCATCATTATATTCCTTGTCGCGACGGGTAGCATCACGTGTACGAGTCACCATAGGATGAGGGCGCTCGGCGGGCGGAGGCGTAGGCGAGGACAGCGACGGCGCTGGACTCGGCGACGGTGTCACAGGAACTGGCGAAGCCGGTTCATGGGCCGGCGAGGCGCAGGTGGAGCCAGCCGCGGCACCAGGCGACGCAGGCCCAGCATGCGCAGGCGGGACTCCCGCCTGGGAAGCCGTGTCACCATGCACGTCGACCGGCACTGCGCGTACGTCGAGCGTGTCCAGGCGCGGAGCAGCACTGGAGGGCGAAAAATCCTGCACAGGAGAAGCACTGGCTAGGCCAGAAAGGTTAGTAGCCAAGTAGGTTAGGTCATAATTACGCACAGGAACACTCGTAGCCGGTTCGTTGGATGGAAAAGACATAGCCTTGTCAAGTGTAGACACATCGACAGTGACACCAGGAGTAGCAAACGGAAAGACAGACTCGTCAAAGATAACGTCACGTGAGATGTATATACGACCCGTAGATCGATCAAGACACTTGTACCCCTTATGCATAGGACTATATCCAAGAAAAACGCACATCTTGGACCGAAATTCTAGTTTGTGTGAGTTATACTTCCGCAAACTAGGCCAACAAGCGCACCCGAAAGTACAAAGAAAAGAATAGTTGGGTGGAATTTTCAGAAGACGATGAATAGGAGTGTCTTGACCAAGCACGGGGGTGGGCATGCGGTTAATGAGGTAACACGCAGTCAGAAAAGCTTCATCCCAATAACGTAAAGGGAGAGACGAGTGAGCCAACAAAGCAAGACCAGTTTCAACCAAGTGTCGGTGTTTACGCTCGGCAATGCCGTTCTGTTGGGAAGTGTGAGGACAAGAGACTCGGTGAGAGATGCCCGTACGAAGAAAATAACGGTGCAGCTTATGGTATTCACCGCCCCAATCAGATTGGACAGCTTTAAGCTTAGCATCCAAAAGGCGCTCAACATGTGCTTGAAAAGCATAAAACACCTGTTCAACATCAGACTTATGTTTTAGGAGATAGATCCAGCAAAAACGGGAGTAGTCGTCAATAAAACTCACATAATACTTGTACCCCCCAGAGGAAGCACGAGCAGGGCCCCAAACATCAGTATGAACTAATTCAAGAGGCATAGTAGACACACGAGCAGAAGCAGTATATGATAGTTGACGACTTTTACCACATTGACATGCATCACAAACTAAAGCAGAAGTATCTGAGGATGAACACTCTAGATCATTATTCCTAACAATGGAACTGACGACATTATTGGACGGATGACCGAGACGCTGATGCCACTTAGATGATGAGACACGAACGCTGGACGACGCGTGACGCTCGGACAGATGCGAGGCTCGTCCGAGTGGAAGAGGATAGAGCCCTCCTTTGCTTCTACCTCGAAGAAGAATTCTCCTGGTGGCTTTGTCCTTAACAAGGAAAAAATATTTATGAAATTCAATGAAGATACGATTATCCGACACAAGACGATAGACTGATAGAAGATGTTGGCTAATATTTGGAACGTGTAAAATATTGTTCAGGCGAAGAGAAGAACCGGCTAAGGTCGAGTGCCCAATATGCGAAATAGACAAACCTGAGCCGTTGGCCACCTGAACCTGATCATGGCCGCCGTAGCGCTCGCGGACATGAAGACGCTCCAGGTCACTAGTCAGGTGGTCCGTGGTGCCGGAGTCCAGGACCCAGTGCGTGGAGTTGTTGGAGGAGGTCGATGCATTATATGCCGAGCGGCCATTGCCGCTGGAATATTCTGAATCGAAGCGCTTCTTGCAGGTATCCGCTTCGTGGCCCCAATTCTTGCAAAGCTGGCACCTCGGGCGCCAGCGACGATTGCCGTTGCGGCCGTTGCCGCCTCCTCCACCGCCGTTGTTACGACGGTTGTCTTGGCCGCCTTGCTGGTAACCCTGCCCCTGTTGCTGCGGATAGCCTCCAGCGGGGCGGATGTCGGCCGCGCGACCGGTGTCAGGCGCACGGGGACGGTTGACGGGGGCAGGAGCACCGGACCGTGCCACGGCGTTGGCCGACGAGGTCCACTCCTCATCGTCGGCCTGCTGCGACAACTGCAGCGCCTCACAGTTGAGGACCATGGAGTAGAACTCAGCCAGCGCGACCGGGGTGACCACGACGCTGAGCGAAGCCGCGATCGGGTTGAAAGCCTTGCCCAATCCGGTGAGCATGTAGTCGATGATCTCGTCATCGTCGAGGGGAGATCCAGCGGAGGCCATGGCGTCGGCAAGAGCCTTCACCTTGTGCATGTACTCGCTGGCAGTCATGTCATTCTTCTTCAGCGACTGAATCTGTCGCCGGATGTGCCGAACCCCGGCACGGTTCTGCGCGCTGAACATGGCGTGGATGGAGGTCCACGCGGCAGCAGCGGACTTGCAGCTAATCAGCTGAGACGCAATGTCCTCCGTCATGGAGGAGAGGAGCATCCCGAGGACCTTCTGGTCCTGCGTCCACCATGTCGCGTACGCAGGATTTGCCACGGTGGTGGCGGCAGCACCCGTCCCCTGGGAGATGGTTGTGGGCGGGGCAGCGACGGAGCCGTCGAGGTAGCCATGGAGAGAAGCACCGGAGAGATGCGTCACGGTGAGGGTTCTCCACAGCGGGAAGTTGCCGCGATCCAGATGCACACCAAGGGAGGGCGCGATGGATGGGATCGGCGCCGTAGCGGCCGGAGGTGTGACCACAGGGCCGATGATGGCCAACTGCATCGCCGCGGAGGAAGAGCCAGGAGCCATCGATCGGAGGCTGGCGTCGAGCGATGGCGACGCGAGATCGAGGGAGAGGTGGCGGCGCGATGGAACAAGTGGCTCTGTTACCAAGTTTAGATTAGGGTTGCGTGAGGCATAGCCTCCGCATATCTCGTATATATATAAGACCAACAATACAGAGGTATGTTACAATACGACAGGTACAGAAACCGTTTCCAACACATGCTTATGTACTGTGGTCGTGAACCCCTGGAGATGTAAATCTACAACATTGGGAAAAAGTGCCAAGAAGGCCGGCATGGATCTCAGAAACTCGAGCTTGCATTTCTCTCGAGCTCGCCCGTTTGGACTGTTCTCGTCCCTACCCACCCCTATGTTGGTGAGCCGGACCGATGCTCTGGCGAGTGCTGTTATCACTGGTTGCGTTGCTCCTGCTCCGGCGACATAGTTGTTCTGGTAAATCTGAACTCCACATTGTCAGAAAACATTTCAAATGCAAAAAGGGCATACTCTAATTACAGTTAGACCTATCTCCTATCTCTGGGTTTAATATCCTCATGATGTTTCATCTTCTGATAGTACAGAGTTCCCTCTATTCTTAACGAGATTGTATGTTCAGATCATTACACTCGTTGTCTTGACCTGATGCCACCGTGTCAGCGGCATCCCTTCGGAGATCTCTGATAAAACTGTATCCAGGTGTGGCTCATCTTCATACCGGTACTCGATGTCTATCGATTTCAATTTTTCGCACCAATAAACAGCTGCTGCTGAGCGACGTAGTTTAGAAGATGCCATCTTCTTCCTCCTCTTCAGGGTCGTGGGAGTTACAAACTATTGTTTCACATGTGAGGTTAATCGGTTAGAGAGCCAATAAGACAAAAAGATTGTACCTGTTACATTAATTAGCTAGATAGGAAATGAACAAAAGAGTTATACACGTGAGTTCAATTAACTAGAGGCAATAACAAAAAATTAGATGGGTTTCACAATTTATATATTGAAGACCAGATTGGCGCACGATAATTACAAAAAACAAGATCAAGGAGACAATCGGCTTATTAATTAGTTATTACTGAAGTATGACAGCTTATTAATTAGTTATTACTACATACCGTGCATAGGTGCAACCCAAAGTTTTCCATGTTAGGTGTGTTCCTCAGGATGCTTTTCAACGCCTGGAACTGCAGACCAAGATCACAATTTTCCATGAACAAGCTTCTCAGACAATAGAGCACCGGGAATTCCTGGGATTCCTGCTCAAGCAATGCCTGAAACACACATGTATACAATAAGATGGAAGATGCTTCCTAGATCCTGGTACCATATGATCATGCTATAGTTATAACTTAAAAAACCATAATTTGGGGTACATAATATGATCATGCTTATGTACCGTGGTCGTGAACCCCCGGAGACGTAAATCTACAACATTGGGAAAAAGTGCCAAGAAGGCCAGCATGGATCTCAGAAACTCGAGCTTGCGTTTCTCTCTTGCTCGCCGGTTTGGACTGTTCTCGTCCCTACCCACCCCTATGTTGGTGAGCCGGACCGATGCTCTCCCGAGTGCTGTTAGAACTGTTAGGATTAATCTTGACATGTGTGCATATGCATGTGTGCATATCATGCAATGGTCTAGAGATTAGCCCGGTCATTGGCTTTGTTAGCGTTTAGAGGAGAATAGGTAAGGTAGTTAGTTTGTTAGCTGCATTCTAGCTGCTGACCAGGTGTGCGGCCGTTGAGGAAACGCTGCAAGCGGGCTGGACAATGACGTGCATGTGGCTTAGTGGATTAGTGGTGTGAGTGCATGCGTGCATGCAGTAAGTGGGCGAGTGAGTGGCCCGGCTGCGTGGGTGTGAGTCCCTTGTACTAGCTATATAAGTCCATCAGATGAATGAGAAAAATAGAGGCCGTGAGGGCTGAAGGAAACAATGTAGTGTATGTGTGTCTCACCGGGAGTAGAAAGCAAAGCTAGTCTCTCCACGGTGAGGTGTGTGTGTGTGAGAGAGAGAGAGAGAGTTGTGGAGTTTCTCCTTCTTGTGTGTTCTTGAGAGAAAAAGACAGAGAAACCACAAGAGAGTTGTGTGAGGCAGCTCGAGAAAGAAGAAGAGCGGCGCTGCGAGGAGGCGGCGCCAACAAGAACTGGTTGGGTTGCTCCTGCTCCGGCGACATAGTTATGCTCCCCACTGTACGGGATGTCTAGATGGAGGGAGGCGAGGCGCGGAGTCGTGAGCGTGAGGGGGGCGGCCATGCCGCCTAGGGGGTCAATGACGGTCAGGCTCTTGAGCGTGGGCGAGTCGACGGTGTGCACGTACATGCTGCACCTTTCGACATGGAGCTCCTCGAGCACCGGGCAATAGGCGCCAAGACCCTCCATGAAGCCGAGCATGATGTTGACTCTGACGAGGTGCAGCGACGTCAGGCGGCGGGTGTAGCCGGCAGCGCATGCACCCTTGGCGGACATGTCCGGCCCAGTGTAATGGCGCATTGTCGACACATGCGGTTCCCAATAGATTGTGGCGCCGTCCTGCGCGGCATGGATTTGCACGGCGGCCGGGGCGTGCCGAAGGCCCGGCGGATCCACCTGCTGGAGGTGGCGCTGTCGCAGCGGTCGGTGACCAGGTGCAGGCGGAAGGCGTCGAGCTGCATCCCCGGCGGAATCGACGTCAGCAGGCGGTCGGCGAAGTCCTCCAGGCACTCCCACTGCTGGTCGACGAACTCCCGTTCGTCGATGTCGGCGCAGGGCACGCTGCGCCAGAGATGCCTCCACCGCCGCGATACCACGCTCGTCTGCATGGCCTGCCGTGACCCGAGGAAGGAGAGTATCAGTTGCAGGAGGCAGTCGGGCAGGTCGCCCAGCCGGTCGGCGTCGACGCGGCGGCGCTTCTTCGAGTCCATCCCGAAGTGATCCCGTCATCGTATCAGGTTCGGCGGCTGGCTTTATATGGCGGAAACAGATCGGTCGGCGTGGCGTACATGAACCGGAATCCTGGACATAGCACCTTTTTTTTTTCTTTTGCGTGGCTAGATGCTAGACCCTACGGGTGTAAAGTTATTAACACGGTGCTTCAAAAAAAAAGTTGTAAACATGGGTACCTGCGTATATACGTCCGTTGCTCAGTGAAGAGAAATAAAACTGACAAATCAAGAGTAGTAGTGAATAGTTTCTTCTGTTTCGAGAGCCTAGTAGTCAACAGTTGTGGAAGTGAGCCTAGCTCAACTGGTTGGAAAAGCGAATGTACAAACCCAACACCTGGATTCAAATCCTCACGAGGCGAATTTAGGTTCCTATTTATTTTTGAGGACCGAGTTTTCATGATACTCATGCATTTATTGGAAACTAGGCTTGGTGCGTAGCCGAGACTAAAAATCCTAATACTCATACTTAAAAGGTTGTATACATCTCTAGTCGGTGCATAGGACAGGGAAGTGAAATTCTCTCCCAATTTTAAAGATTTACAGTCATGATTGGTTATGAATATACGCTGAGTGAACTTTAGCGCCACCGTGTGTGTGTGTTATTCTGATCCGCTTCTGCCTTGGTTGCCATGATTTAGTTGTTGAGCCATACACACCGGGAGGGAGTATCATATGGATTTATTCAACTCTGGACAAATCTTTTCGTCCCTCAACTCTTGACGGAGTCTAGATTTGGTACCTCAACTCTGAAACCGGACAACTTGCAACCCGACTACTGAAACCGGACAAGGTTCATCCTGGTCTCAGTTTTGACCGGTTTTGGTGCTCACTCACCCCGGCTTTCATCGTTGCTGACTCAAATTCGTGTAAATTTTCCAATCCATGAACTTTTTTGAAATTCACAATCTCTTTTCAAATATATATAGTTTTCTTCAAGTTCGCATAATTATTTTTAAGCAAACATACATTTTTCAAATGCTTGAACTTTTTTGAAATTTCTGTACTTTTTTCAAATCCATTTATCTTTTTCAAGTGTGTAATTTTATCTACTTCTTCAAATCCATGAACTATTTTTGAAATTCCTGTCCTTGTTTGAAATCCACATACTTTTTACAGGTTTGTGTTTTTTTTTAATTTCGTACCTTTTCCAATCCATAAACTTTTTTTAAATTCACGTAATTGTTTCAAATCCGCGTTTTTTTCAAGTTCACTTGATTTTTTTCAAATTACTGTACTTTTTTCGAATTGACATACTTGTGTGAAGTACATATTTTTTCAACTCCGCTTAATTTATCAAATTTGTGTATTTTTAAAAAACCCGCATACTATTTTGATGTTTGCATAAATTTTTTAAACTCAAGACTTTTTTCCAAAAATGTACACGAATTTGGAAAACTACGTGTACTTTAAAAAGCATGCAGATTTGAAAAAAAGTACGTAAACTTGGGAAAAGTAAGCGGATTTAGAAAAGAAAGCAAATTTTAAAAAAATTATGTGAATTTATAAAAATTAGGTGGATTTAAAAAAATTAAGTGAATTTGAGTCGACAGGTTGAAAACCGGGGTGAAACAACAACAAAACCGGTCAAAACTATGACCAGGGATCAATCTTGTCCGGTTTCGATAGTTGAGGATGCAAGTTGTCCGGTTTTAAAATTTAGGGACTAATTGTAGATTCGCTAAAAATTGAGAGACACAATGTATACTTATCTCTTTAATTTGTGGAGTAGGAAATAGCGTGCCGTGTAGGCATTTGTCAGCTCTTTGTCAAGCTAGGCTTCCCAATCAATTAACCCCATGTCCATTCAAAGTCGATCACACAAACATGACATCGAGATTTGTTAATGAGGATCATCAACATGGCTATATCCCGGGGCTTGACTACGGGCTCTCCTTCCTGTAACACCATCACAATGACGTACCCTAGCAGCCCGGGCCCCCGCACACGTCGCCGACTCCCCGTGCGTGTCTATGTTATTATATTGGCATATGTTACATCGTGTGTCTATACCCACAATATAAGACAGGCCTAGGATACAAGCGTATTACTTGGACACGACTTCATATCCTATCTAAGCACAATACAACTACACGTCCAACTTTAACCTACCTTGTACGCAATATTCGACACAATTCCAACAAATTCCACATTGGCGAATATTCTCCATCACCTTGAATTCGTTCATGGGTCAAACTTCCATGTACATTGGACTTGAGCTTATGCCATGAACACCCCTGCTACTCAAAGACTCCATGTGACTCTAGTTTGCGCTCCCAACTTGTAGTCCCTTCTTTTCCTCACCACAGTCAACACTCGAGCGAAATTAATTTCCACATTACTCTAGTGTGTGCTCCCAACTCCAGAGTATTCATTCAACGCTGCGACACACTGATCACTCGCCTGCGTGAAAGTGAACAAACTCACATATTGGGTGTCACACATAAGAGTTATACCTAAACTCAACATCACCGCTCTTACTTGAGGAATGTCACCATGTCTTGTAGTCATCCTGAGTCGAATTCGTAGTTATATCACAACATGTATGACCACCAGAACCCTGACCCGTCTCCATGTCCCATGCATACCGCACGCCTCACCGCTATTACCGCGTTGAGCCTCTGCTGTCCCGGTCGAGTCTAAAGGGCCGTGAACCCACACCACTCAACCACCACTTCAAAGAACCATCGATCATCACCGACCAATGACGAGTTTCACGTTTTCAATAGACCATTGGGCTCCAATCCGAACCACGAGTCCCTCTCTTGTTTTCCTCTTGAAATAGGCTTCGACTTTGTGACGTCTTACGCCCTAGCCCCTCAATCAACACCAAGTGAAGTCTTCATCAGATTCCAGCTCCACCTTCAACATGACTCCACAGTAGATGATCAGTCCACTCTCGCGCCCCGTCGACTTCAAGCTCTGTGTATACATCACCTTGAATCAACTCAGCGCCACAGTCTTGTCGAAGCCACACAGGCATTTACGCTTGTGCTACGTGTTTGCACGCCTAAAGTCTGTCACCATGTCGTCGCCGCTAATCCCACCGCCGTCTTATATACCAACCGACTTGCGTCAATCCGTCAGACAGTCCTGTCCGATCTAGCTGAACTTCTCCGACTGCTTTCAGAACCTGTCCACCAAGCCTCCCCAGCAAACCGATCCAGAAATGTTGTAGCTTCTCCGTGCACTTAGCAGAAAAATATCAAATCCAGAACTGCCCACGTACACACACATAACCTTGGCACTTTTTAAATACAATGATTAACATTTCTGTTAAATAAATTTTTGACGTTTACTTTTTTCATAGTCACTATAGATTTTCATATACAAGGATTCATTTGATATAGGTTCAACATTATCCAAATACATGATTCAAATTTTCTTATAATGTAACTTACATTTTTTCAGAGCGTGTCGATTTTTTATATGTCACAAACATTAATTTTTTATGATATCACCATTTTCGATATCACCAGTGTGGTCAAACACGCCTCAAATCACCAGACCGCGATCCACAGGGAGAGAGCAGATCGCACCACCGCCGGACGCCAGCAGGCCTAGAGGAGCTAGCCGATGCTGGCGAGGGAAGGGGTGCCAACAGGCGGCGGCAGCAGCTACGGATGTTTTCAAATGTTATTTTCTTAAAAGCAAATATCCTAAGTCAAACAATATACTCCCTCCATTCCCTTATACAAGGCCACTTTGTTTTCCGTGTCAAACTTTGACTTATAATTTTAGTCAACAACATATGAATTATGTGTCATAAAAAATATATCATCGAAAAGTTCTTTGAAATGTGAATCTAATGAAGTACTTTTTGTGGCATATAACTCACTTTTTGATAATAAAATTAATGGCCAAAGTTAGTCATAAAAATATGAAGTGGCCTTGTATAAGGGAATAGAGGGAGTATGTTAGGATGAATCTTTGATGTTATATGTGTTCGTATATTTTTATTCGGGATTGCTATTTCACATCTACATGCAATATACTCCCTCCGTTCCTAAATATTTGTCTTTTTTAGAGATTTCACTATAAACTACATACGGATGTATATAGACATAATTTCGAGTGTAGATTCATTCATTTTGCTTCGTGTGTAGTCCATAGTTGAATCTCTAGAAAGACAAATATTTAGGAACGGAGGGAGTACTTAGCTGACATCTAAGTTTTTCTTCCCTCCAAAAATAGCAATTACATGATTCATGTTTTCGCTTAAACATGCACGACCGAGAGGCCCAATGGTCCACTGTGTGCAATGTTTCAATTTTGTGCCTTTTTTTCTTTGACTTTTCTTTTTTCTTCTTCTAGGACTTGTCTTATTTATCTACGTGTATTTTTTTCTTTTCAAATATCTCTATTCTGCCTTTTCCACCAGATCCATTGCTTTGTTGTGGTTTTTTAACTTTTATCTAGAAAAGCTTTCATAATTACGAGAGTCTAAAATCGTTAAGAGCCCAACATTTGTAGACTTGTCCTTTTTGCATGTTTTCCTAGACTTGGAACTGGTCCCGGTTTGTTTTCGTTCCACTTGCATGTTCATCATCGACTTGAACCTGGACCCATAGTTTTTGTCATTGTTATCTCAATTGCAAGCACTAGTAGAAAACAGACCTATAGTGCCGGTTCGTAAGGGCCTTTAGTGCCGGTTCTCCAACCGGCACAACCGGCACTAAAGGGTGGGGACTAAAGCCCCCCCCTCCCCCTTTAGTACCGGTTCAACACGGCCCGGCACTAAAGGCCCACCACGTGGCACCTGCCGGCGCCGTGGGCTGGGGGACCTTTAGTCCCGGTTGGTAACACCAACCGGCACTAAAGGACCACCACGTGGCACCTGCCGGCGCCGTGGGCGGGGGACCTTTAGTCCCGGTTGGTAACACCAACCGGGACTAAAAGTATTAAATTCTTTCAATTTTGGTTTATTTTTCCTTTTAATTTTGTGTTTTCCATTTAATTATTTTTCATTTCAAATATATATTACGCTACTACATACTGTACACGTTGTGCATATATATATATATATATATATATATATATATATATATATATATATATATATATATATATATATATATATATAAATAGAATTTCTCGTACGACGACCATTCACATACATATATATATATATACAATTTGTTATATACAATTTCTCGTACAATTTGCAGATCATTACATATGCAGGGCATTACTGCTTGATCTTGTAATGGTATTCTCCTTTGGGATCTATGACCTGGTCGAGCAGAAATCCAGCTATTTCCTCTTGAATTGCTCGTACGCGATCCGTTGGTAGGAGCTGACCCCGCATCTCCGTCAGCTATAATCAGGAGATCAAGATGAATATATTAGTTGTGTGTATATATATTAGCTAGATCATGATAAAAAAATTATGGATGGTGTTCTAGCAAACGTACCCAAAGATTTCTTTCATCTCTGCTCCTTTCAGACGTGATCATGCGAATGTTTTCGCAAACGTAGTATGCGCATAAAGCATTCCCCTGCTCCTGCTTCATGCACTTTACGAGAATAAAATTCAATCAGGTAATAATTAATCAAGCATGATAATGGTATTGAAACTAGAATTAAAGAGATGCACGGACGTAGCTAGCTAGTACTACTTAATTACCTTGGGTCGCAAACATTTCAGCTCTTGTTTCCATTCGCCGCCTGGGACCTGTTTGACGAACTTGGCCCAAGCCCTGCCCGCCGGCAAAGAAAATGAATAAAGGAGTTATTAACTAGTTGATATCAGGAAATGAAGTAAAGAGGCCGACATAGTGCGATAATGATTGAAATTACCTGTCGACAATCCCCCTCACGGTTTTGTATTCGGATGGATCCTTATATAGTGAGTCCAGTACTTCAACTTTTCCCTTTTCAACTTCAATGATTAACAAGATCCAGTGGTAACTGCATGCACACACGTTTTGTATAAATAAGCGGGCACGTGCATAACTCATCAACTACACTTATTAACATCTAGTAATTAAGCAAAAAATAGAATTTGTAGTACAAGATATAGTAACACTCACCCGAAGTTGTAAGGAAGTAGTATTTCTGGTTGGGTGTTTAGTTGCTTCAAAAATTCTAGCATGGATTTCTCAGTGTCTTTTTTCGAATATTTATCTTCCCATATCGCCTGATTAACCGTATTTGGGTCAATGAACCCAATGCCATAGCGTCCAGCTTTTTCCATTTCATACATCTTCATTCTGCATAATACCACAGAAAAGAATATAGTGAGGATAATTACAGGTAATGAACGAGAGCACAGCTAGCTAGCTAGAGACTTAAATTACAGAAAGAAATCACTTACAGACAATAGCAACTGACGATAGATTTGTCGAGTGCGTCTTGATTGAATAACTGAAGCAACTCTGAATAATGAATCCACACGTCTTTTTTATGGAAGTAATGTCTTTTCCTGACTTTCACCATGAGGGACTCTTCATTGGTATTTGCTGTTTGTTGCATGTACCACGTATGCAACTCGTACATTCTCGTTGGTAGAAGCTTGACTTCGTCAGGCTTGACCAGAGGTTTGCCGTGGACATATTGCCATTTTACTTCCTCCTCTGTAATCCCGGGGATTTCCTCAAGGCCTAGGAGTTGTTCAACAGTGACACCGGCCTTTTTAGCCTGCCTTCTATGATCGTCGGTTATTACCAGCCGATCGGCGGTACTCACAGGTGTTTGTACAATGAGCGGGGGGATCGATTGCACTGCCTGTTCTCCCAGCTGGGGAACAGTTTCCCGCTTTTTTGCCAACTGCTTGGCTCGAGCTCGAGCTCGACTCCTTTTGTCCTGCCAAATATGACTTCTTGATAGACCGCACATAGTCGGAGTCCTTCTGATTGTCAGCCGGTTGAGCCATATCAATAAAGTGTTGTGAGACATGCTCAGGTACTTTCTCCTTTGGCGGCGCGGGCGGTTTCGGTGCAAAATGGGCCTTCAATTGGGCATCACATGCGTCGTCGAGTTCCTCCTGAGTCAGGTGGTAAGACAACTTCGGAAGAGGCTTGAGGTCTGGACCATATTTGAATTTCTTGCCTGTTGTACCGCTAGCCGTCGTAGCTACGGCCTCTCTCTTCCGCTGTTGCTTAGGCTGACGCGGTGCCGGACTTGGAGTTGGAGGAGTCGGCTGACGCCGACGCCGTGCCGGACTTGGAGGAGGAGTCGGCTGACGCGGTGCCGGCGGACTTGGAGGAGGAGGAGTTGGCTGACGTCGTGCCGGACTTGGAGGAGGAGTCGGCTGACGCGGTGCCGGACTTGGAGGAGGAGGAGTCGACTGACGCGGCGGCGGACTTGGTGGAGGAGGAGTCTGTGGCCTTGGAAAGACGATGCAATCCTTTTTCCATAGAATGATACAATGTATGGCCTCTCCTAGTGTTCTCTCCTCGTCACCTCCAAGAATGTCAAGTTGTAGCCCGTGATATCCTGACATCACTTCATCAACCCCGACACGAGCATAGCCAGCTGGAATGGGATTGCAATGGTAGGTTGCTTCAGGGGGATTTGCTAAAGCATAGCCGTCTGCCACCTTCATGGATAAGTTCTTCACTTTCATGTGTAGCTCACAGTTAGTCCTGTCTTTGATATCATCCACAGGGTAGCTAGCTAGCAGTGCATTATCGATATCGGCCGGGGCGGAACCCATGCTGCTTCTCGGCATAGATGGGACGGTGGTATCCAATGCTGGATCGATCTGCTCATGCTGCCGCTGAGACGCCCTTTCCTGGCTGAGTGAGTCGATCTGCTCCTGCTGCCGCCTGACAAATCGTTCCAACTCCAGGTGCTTTGATTCTAGGCCTTCAAGGCGGAGTGCTTCCTCCTTCTTCTTCTTCTCCTCCTGCATCTTCTTTCTCGCACGGCTTCTATAGTCGTCGTTCCAATCCGCAAACCCCTCAAACCATGGAACAACGCCTTTGCCTCGTGTTCTTCCCGGGTGTTCAGGATTCTTCAGGGCGCGCGTAAGCTCGTCGTTCTCTCTGTTGGGCGTGAACACCCCCGTTCGAGCTTCTTCTATTATAAGTATTTCGTCTGTCGCTTCTTTAAGATTTGCCTTCACCATAACCAGCCCTGTCTCTGGGTCCAACTTCCCCCCATGCGCATAAAACCATGTCCTGCACCTGGGGGGCCATGTCAATGTAACAAAACTGACCCCTGCACTAATCATCTCTTTCTCAGATTTATCCCACTTAGGCAGGGCCACCTTGTAGCCACCTGGCCCCATATGATGGTGCCACTTCTTTTTCCCAGCATTAATCTTGTTTTTTCTCGACCGTTCCTGAGCTTCTTCCGATTCCTTGAAGTTCACGAAAGCGTTCCAGTGATCTTTTGCCTTCACCAGTGCTTCCGTGAATTCTGGAGTCTTCTTTCCGGATTTGACGTACTTAGTCCATGTATTTCTCTTGAAGGTGTTGAATGCGATCGCCATCTTTTTAAGAGCACAGTTTCTGACTTTCTTCAGATCTGCATCTGTCAAATTATCTGGTAGGGTGAAATGTTCCATGAGCGTAGTCCAAAGCACATCTTTTGCTCTTTCGTCGACAAAAGTAACTCGGCCTGCTCGATCTCCCTTTGCTGGCTTTTTCCATTCTTGAACGGAGATCGGGATTTGTTCCCTGACAATAACTCCGCATTGATTCTTGAACTTGGTCGCATTTTTACTAGGTTCAAGCGGTTCGCCAGTTGATGTTTTGATGGAATCGATGTTGAACTTTACGCCTTTATCCAACTTTTTGGCCAGGCCTCGAACTACCCTGTCGCCTGTAGAAGATTTGCTTGATCCGGAGGCCTAAAAGAAGAAAGATCGATTCGTTAGTACATACAAATCAATTAAGACATGTAATGATCACCGGGACTAGGGGGGGGGGGGGGGCTTTAGTCCCCACCCTTTAGTGCCGGTTGGAGAACCGGCAATAAAGGCCCTTACGAACTGGCACTATAGGCCGATTCTGCACTAGTGTAGGGAGAGCGTGAGTGACAAACGAGTCTCCCGACGCTGAAACTCTCAACAAACACAAATCAGAGACTCTTCTAAAAGATCAGAGACAAACAGACGAACGAAGAAGGCCACAAACAGTACGGATGTCATAGTTAGATGTGAGGTATTATCTTACATCTAGATGAAATACAGTGAGACCCTTTATATTTGCACCATTCTGGCAGTTGGCTGCCTCACAGCTATACCAGGCAGGGTTTGCAGAACCCATGTTGGGTCAACGGCTGTCCGCATCTCACGCGGTTGCGGCACGGCTGGCAGGGGTTGCAGGAAACATCCACGACTATTGAAAGAAGGTGCTTTTCGTGAATACACGTGGCAACTAATGGAAGGTGCCTTGTACCTTGAGGTAAATGACCCGGTCGCATAGGATTTTTTTTCCCGTGTTGGAGCTGGAAGGTTTTGCAAATTGATACTCCCTTGTTCCTAAAATGTAAGGTGCATTTGATTTTCCACGGGTTTGAAACACAACTTTGACTGTCACTATATATAAAAATGCAAGGTTTGAGTATGTATAACTGATAACGTCTTATTTGTCTTGCGATAAAGTCATGCGATAAAGACAAAAAAAGTGAAAGTGCACCTTATATTTTCGGAAGGAGTGGGCATTTCATTTAGGGTGAGTGGGTTTAAAAAAAAGGTAAAAAAAGGTTGTTAAGAGCGTCATTCGTTGTAAGCATGTGAACAGAGGAGCTGGTGAATTCCACGATGACATGGCACTCCTGGAAGCAAGTGTGAAAAGAAGACTACGTTCTTGAGATGGCCACCTCGTTCCAAGTCGTGGATTGTCCATTGCTAATTTCTCCCTCTAGAACCTGCTACATGTCTGGTTGCCAGTTCATCGACACCGACTTGGAAACTTTGGTGCACCAAGGGATAAGCGATAGTTTATTTGAACCTGTCATCTGTCAAGTTTTTTTCATATACTTGAACCTGCTACTTGCGTGGCTCAGAATTTTGTCAGTTTTGGACGTGTGGTCTCGACATATCACAACTAATCCTTTACTACGTCGATCCTGTGTGTGGTAGGCAATACTTTTCAGATCTGTTTCTTTTTCTTGAACGCTCAAAGTGTGACTTTTCCTTGAGGTGGTGTGCGGTCAAAAAAAAAAAATTCCGGGAAAAGGAAAGAAAATCAAATGCTCTATGTACAGCAGTATTTATGGTAGTAGGCCGATGCAAAACTCAGGGTCATCCAACTCCAAATTCAGTAGTGAGGTCAGGGCAAGAAACCTCCAGGGTCCTCCTACTCCAAATGGCAGAGATGCTGTGTACCGTGGTTACTGGGGAGGCTGTAAATAGAACCGCTTCCCTCCTGCTCGGCAAAGAGGAGAGAGAGGCCATGCCCATGAGCGAAGGCGTGGAGCGGCTGTAGCTGGCGCACATCAAAATGGAGGCCGCACTGGAGGCATCTCGGAAGTGGCCCATCGTAGACGTGTCCTTGGTGCGTTGGCGCAAGATGCTGAGTCGGGCTGCCGATGAGTGTGAGGAGGCACTGCAAAGATGTCGCCGAAGCGCCATTGACGCGCAGGAAACAGACCAGAAGGTAACGAACTCATCCTTCCCTCGGCGGATCACTCATGCTACCATGTCATGCATATCCTCTTTCGCGAACTACTTCATTAGAAACATTGGCAAGCCCAATAGCACCATCACTGCCTCCGCCGTTAGGATGTTCGAAAGGTTCGCGGACAGTGCCGGCGAGTTCATACGGTTCGTGGAGCTGGGCGGCGCACCCCGGCAGCACATGTTCCACGATCCTCTCATTGGACATCTTCTCGCGGGCAAAGAGTTGAACTACGAGGTGTCACGAGGGTCTCAACGCCACTTCTTTGGTGTACGTCCCATATGCTTTGACGAGCGCGGCGTAGAAGCGAAGTTATGCTATGATTACCAGGACCAGAAGGCCCCGGAGAACAGCTTCGTCCTAGGGGCGATGCTGCGTCTTTCGGAGAGTACGGACATAATTGGAGTCGTGCTCACTTGCTTGCAGACGGTTATTACACCGCACTTTACTCCTGCTGCTGAGACCGTCAGGAAAGAACTCACACAGCTGCCGACGCAAGACTTTTCGTGCAGGCCCTATGTTGTTTCCAAGGACATCGAGCACTGGAATTACCACAACATATTGACCGAATGGTTCCGCCCAGATCCCTGTTGTTGTGAACATCAGCGCGGGCCCACAAAAGGATCAAATTCGTTTCCAGAACAAGTTATTGAACTCTTTTTACAACGCAACATGTTAGTAGCATGTGGTAACGATAGACTTCTGGAAGGAAGACACATTCTGAAGCTAGGGGCACTCTTCACACCTCATGCCTCTCCAGAAGATCTGCAACTTCCTAAGGGCTCTACTTCAACTACTAGAGTGATGGAGGTGATCAATGGGCAGGCCGCAGAACATAGCGACGAGCACACAGGCGTCAGTTGGCAAGAGATGGGCCAAACGCTGCTGCCAAAGGCAATAGAGTACCTATGCGACAATGATGTGGCGACGACCTACCAGCTGTTTTGGGAGTCTATGCATGGCACGTTGCAACTCTCCGTGGAGAAGATGGGCACACAAGTGCCAAGCAGGGCACGCGGCAGAACAGCAAGCTGCGGCAGGGGTAGGAGGAGAAGCGCAATGGTGCAACACAAGGCTCCGCGGCTAGTAGGGCGATGGAAGGAGAGGAAGCAGATCGCCGTGGACCTCCTCAAGTCATGGGCTGCTTTTGCACCTGATAAGATGCAGGGGTCGATCACGGCTTGGATCGAAAGAGTGGATAATACACAGTCTATTTAATTCATGGGGCATGTGATTGGCTGAGCTGCTGTACTGGTATACATGCCGATTACCTTTATTTAGTATTTGCACATATGTGTGGATTTCTGTTCCTCGCTTGTATGGTTTTGAATTTCGCCGAGTGAAGAAAAGTTAAGTAGTAGATTATCAGTACTGGACTACTGGTCTTGTCATATAAATTATGTTTAGCTTTCTATGAAGCTTCGCTTCACGGGATATTTGAATCATATAAACATTGCTTTGATGTACTACCATGTCAGATTATACGGATTAACACCTTGATAACACCAAATTGTTTCAAATGGTATCTCATGCCAAGTATCTTTTCTTAAGTGACCACCAATATGTAGGACATGAGCAAAGTGCATGTTGCCTGTTGCTCAGGCCCATGAGTTGTAAACACCCAATGTGCCTGTTACTCTGCTGTCGTAACCCGTGTTCTGCGTGTTGAGATTGTTCATTTGTGAGAGTAATTTTTAGTGTCTTTCTAGATCAGAAAATATCTTATGAACTCTGTACCAAGTACAACCTCACCTGACCACACCTACTCTTATTGCTATCTGACACATATATATACAACCTCACCTGACCACACCTACTCTTATTCCTATCTGACGCATATACATGGTGGATATATGTCCCGTCCCGTGCTACATACATCTCTTCGGCACTAAACGGGTGCGGACACCAGGGACGAGACGTGGGCGGCGTGCCGCTGCGATGCAGGCATAGTAAGAGGTCGCGTCCGCTCTGCGCTGGTGTCAATGACGAGCGGCCGGTCTACAACGGCATGAATGTTGGCAGCTGGCACCGGGGGGAAAGCGTGTGCGGGCGAAGGAGGATTTTTTTGGTGGGTCAGATTAGTCAGACATAGGCATGGCTGCTATCCAGATGCCGGCAAAGCCCCCCCTAGTTTGTCTCCGATTTGCGGGAAAAAGTTGTCCGGACCGCCAAACGGACCTATATAAAACCTGTGTTCAGCGTGTTGGGATTGTTCATTTGTGAGAGTAATTTTTAGTGTCTTTCTAGATCAGAAAATATCTTATGAACTCTGTACCAAGTACAACCGGGAGAATATCATACGGAAACCAATATTTATTTATTTTTAGATTTTTTCAAAACCTGAAAACATCTTTTTCTCGTGGTTTTCATCGGTTTTCACCGAGTGTTGGTTTCTGTATGATATTCTCCCCATTCTCTGATCTGCGGTTTGTTTATATTCAATTTTTATCGTCCAAGACGCGCACGTGAAAGATAACTTGTGCTAGTTAGCTAAAAAAGACATTGGCAGGTCCGAGGCACATGGCCGCTGACACCACACTTCTGCTTGGCCACACGCCCACACCATTGTCAATAGAGGGATTAGATAATACGAACGGCACAACACTCTCCCTGCATATCCAGATCAGCTCTTTAACATTGCCCGCGTGCGACAACACCTGGCTTGCTTGTTTCGCTCCAACATCTTGTAGCAATTAATTGTACAAACATAGTTAACAATTGAGCGAGGAATGATTTTCGATAATGACTGAATTGCCTTGCTACTAGCTCAGAAAGCACAAGCTTACCTCTAGTTTCTGAAGAAATGGTGCGCAGTCAAACCTGAACACTGAAGCAACAACGTCCCGACCCGAAATTTTCTAGCGAGGCTTGCGAGAAATATCCCCGCCTCTTCGTCGCGCAGAGAAATGGATGATGACCCGGCACCACCAGCATACGGAAGCTCCCCAGAATCACAGGGGCGCCATCATGCATGCCCGTATGGGGCGCGCCGACCAGATTATCCTCCATTCCTGTTATCCTGAAGAGTCTTGACTGGAAGATGAATCTTCACGGGAAGATGAATAGTAGTAAATAACAACCGATGATTTTCAGTGTAATATAAACTTGAAAAAACGTTTAGGTTATCTGTGAGGCCAAGAACCAATCTACAGAAGGAACCGCTATTTTATTTAGAGAAAAATATATTTTCCGTCTCCTTATTTTTGGAAGTCTAAATTTGTTCCTCAACTTCGAAACCGGACAACTTGCGCCCACAACTACTGATATTGGACAAGGTTCATCCTTGGTCTCGATTTTGACCAGAGCTGACTCTGATCCGCGTACTTACTTCAAATCGGTTACTTTTTTTATAAATTCCTATATTATTTTGAAATCCGTGTACTTCTACGTTTTTCAAGTACGCGTACTTTTTTCAAATCCGTGTACTTCTACCTTTTTCAAGTACGCGCACTTTTTTCAAATCCGCATACGTTTTTATAAATTCATGAACTTTTTAAAAATCAGTGTACTTTTCAGGTTGCGTAAATTTTTAAATCCGCATATTTTTTCAAGTTCGCACATTTTTAAAATCCTTGAACTTTTCTTCATATCCGTGTGCTTTTTTCACATACTTTTTTAAGTTAGCCTATTTTTTCAAAATCCGCTTCATTTTTTTAAATCTGTTTCTTTTTTTCAAATCCGCATACAAATTTGCAGGAGAGTTACCAGCATCAAGAATTCTTATAGTAAAGAGTAATATTATGTTCAGGGAAATAAACAATCCACAAGATTAATGAATATGTAATGGATTGCCTACAAGGTGACGAGAACACTTATGAAGTTTTGACACAATATGCAAATCAACAACCTTAAATGGTGAGATCGAAATGGTTAAATCCAACGAATTTCTTAAACAACTTACTTTCCGTAGAATGCCAAATCACGAGGTAAAACCCAAAGTAGGCATGCCGGTGATGCTCCTATGTATTATCAACCAAGGGGGCGGGTTATGTCGTGATAGAAGGAGGATGATTCTTGAAATTGGAAGGATATATATTGAGGCACTTGTAATAACTGGAACACATGTGAAATAGAAGATATATATTCCACGATACTCATGTCACCAACTGAATCACCAAGGCCATTCATTCTAGAAGAAAGGAGATGACATCTAATCTCAGTGAGCTTTACTATGACAATCGATAGAAGCCAGGGGCAATCTGATCTAAGGAAGGCAAGACTATATCTACATAAATAACTCTTCCCACGATATACATAGCATTCTCAAGAGTCACAAAATTAAATGTGGGCAATGGTAAATAACAAGGATAGCAATGATGATGATTTCATCAAGAACTTAGTCTATAAATAAATTTAATAAAGGTATGAACAAGAAAATACACTTTTTATATAGAAATTTTCAACAAGATGATTTCTAATGTAATTTTAGTCAAGCATAAGTACATGGAAATCAAGTTCACAACAAAATATTAAATTTAAAGTTGGCTCATCGCTTCTCCGGGGAAAAAAAAACTGACTCGTATACGCTAACATGATTGTTAGGGACTATATGGCAGTACAGGTATGGCTTACTACTTATGAAAGGGTATAAGCTTTAGACACGTCTAGTCTTGGAGTTACAAGAGGGTAAAAGTATTAGACATGTTCAAGCGTCAGTAATACTAGAAGAATACGGCGCCGAAGTCTGGATGTGTCTTTCGAGGATGTGTACGATGTCTCGAGCTACCACACAACCAGCCATAACCATTGTCACCCCTTCACCCAACTAAACTTCGAGCAGTATGCATATAACAAGAACGTACATGATTAGTGCATATTATATATTTCCCTATATAACATCTATGTTGGTAAAACACTCATATTTGTTACAACATTGGATTCTAATTTTTCTTTCAAGAAATCAAATAATATCTTATCATGATAAAAGGCTAAAATGTTAACAATGTAACTTTACTTTCTTAAATTCTTAGCCCGCGCATTTGCGCGTGCTACTTTGCTAGTTACATGGAAAAAAAAATTGGAAAGACAAATTTACCCCTAATTATGAATTGTGAAGACCGTCGGATCCATTTAATACTACCCATTATGCTGAGTAGTATGATGTACCGTATAGAATCTTCTGGATATTTACATAGTACTTGGTTTGGATAGGCCAATGATTGTCTGAGTGATACATATACACATGGTGTGTCCGGCATACGGACGATCCCAATCGAGATGTGTATGTGTTGATGATGTAAGTTTGCATTTGCCGCGCAACACAAAAGCGGTAAATAGATAAATAAGAAATGGAAACAGAAACACATTAGGCACCTTACAACTTTTTTTTCTTGAGAAACACAATATTCACACCTTACCAATATGATCTGTCCGGACTGCTAATATAGATGCACACACAACGCACTAATGTTGATACCGACTAATAACACCATCCAACAGTACTGTACATCACTCTGCCAATCATGTTCATCTCAGTCTTTCAGTATGCAATGTAGCTGCTAGTTGGTCAGATGGGCCCCACAATATTCAACCATGCACATCCGCTGTTGATTAATTGCTTGATAGCGTGCGTATATATTGATGCTCAACCTTCACCACACGAGAATCAAGCTTTGCTGCTCTGGTGGGTGACCTACGCTTTTTCTGTAGCTATCAAATATGTTTGAGATGGTAAAAGCAAAGTATGCAGTGACACGCATCTTGATGAGACAAGAACAGAAGGAGCATGTGAAAGATTGGTAGGGAATAGAAGACAACAGGAATGCTCAAGAGACTTGCTAGCACGAACCTGCGTTCTCTGTGACCAAGACACACCCAAGTGATCCACCATCTGCTTGTTGGGTGCGTCTTCTCGCGTAACCTCTGGCACAAAATCCTTAACTGGTGCTGCTTGCCCGTCTTGCCACCGGCAGCGGACGCAGAGCTCTACACCTGGTGCTCCACTACTCTTCAAGACTCAGCACCCTGTCTACGGAAGGGCACCGGTACGCTGATGACTTTGGTGGCCTGACTCACCTGGAAACATAGCAATACAATGGTCCTCGCTGGCCCCAACCCTCCCACACTGTGCTCATTCGCGCCTTTCAAGACGAGGCTCACGTCTGGGCCGACGCTTGAGGGCTTGAGCCAAAAGACTGAGCATGATCATCCCCACACCTTAGACCATTGTAATCTGGGGCTCAGCAACCCCATATCCTATGCTCACCAGCGGCCGTGACAATGCCTAGCCCTAGAGTAAGTTGCTCAAGGCTTGCACCTTGTACTTTCTACCCTCTATCAATGGAATGATACGCATCTAACGTATTCGTTAAAAAAAGGATTCTTCAAAATTGGATCCTAACCCGTACGAGGCTATAATTCGGGACATGAGTGGCAGAAAATATTGAGAGGAACAAACTCCTTGGTGCGCTAGTTGCAACAACACATCAAAGTTATCTGCACGCAACTGGGATCTCCTTTGCATTAATCAGGGTTTCCATTCCCTACTTCCGGAAAGCCATATCAAAAATCTCTCTAGTACGTGACTCTGCCTTCAAGTTGATCACAACGCCAAATAGCAGAGGCCACTAGACCATAGTAGTCCAATCACATGTAGGTTGTAGCACTCCATCATACTGTAACATCTAGTTAACTGATATCATGCAAAACAGCAGTAATTAGTCACGTAGGTCTTATTAGAATGAATCAGTAACTCAATATTTTTGAGGCACATTGGTACAAATACCTACCGTCATCACCTTGCTCGTGTTGTTTAAGAGTACACACCCTCCCCTCCCCACACACGCACATAATATATTGCATCTCGATGTTCGAGAAAGTGAATCTTCACAAACTTTGATAAACTTTACCAAGAAAACTATACTATCCACTATACCAAATATGCCATATACAAACATATATTTTATGTTGAATCAAATGGTGCTGCTTTGATATTTTGGATATTAATAAATTTTCTACAAACTCTGTCAAAGGTTACAAAGTTTTACTTTGAAAAAAACATATAATACATGGTATATTTTGTAACAGGAGGAGTGCATGTTTTTATAGTCACATCTTTTCCTATATATTTTTTCTGATTCCAGGGAGTAGGCACCCAGGGTCCATTAAGTCTCTCCCGTTACTAGATACATGAAACGTGTGTTTAATTGTTTATTTGTCAACCAGGCAACTATCTGAGTGCATCTTGCAGGGAATTTGTTGAAGGTAACTATTCAAGAGGGCCAGCCGGCCAAACATTGTGCCGGGCACGCACGCGCGTCGCTCAGTTCTGGCTAGATCTAGCATCTCCTGTTGCACCACACCTCACGCGGACCTCCTTGCTCGCATCACACACGTGTCAGTGGGACCCATTTTGTCTTATCTCCTTCCTCACGGTCTATGCTCTTCATCTAGCCGCGTCCACTCCTTATTCCCTTTTCGTCTTCACGGCAGTAGTCTCACAGACCTCCTGTGCTCGGGGCGACAGTTCCAGCCATTCACGGCCACCCAACATGCTGGAACTTGTCTACCGGAGCAGGAACCAGACGCGGCCTCGCCCACGAGCAACGGGGACGAAACCCACTGGCTTTTGCTTGCCCAAACTCGTCCACACGGGAAAATCGCAAACCCGTCCTCATCCCTGTCTTCGTGCACGACGTGTATTTTTGTCCAAACACGTCCCCACGACGTATATTTTTGCTAGAACAAGAGGGTGTTTTTCCTGGAACCGGCTAGTTATTTGCAACTATCGACTACCGGAGTTTTGTTCTTGTGATTGCTTTTTTCCCGGAACCGATGTTAATTTTGGCCTAGAAACCGTCTTTTCTTTTCTTCAAACGACCATTTGGAGGTTGTGTTGCTGATTTTAATTCTGGAAGACGGCGCTGCAAGTCGATGATGGCAGGGTGCTGCAACCATGGTTGCCAAATGTTGGGACCACGGCGCCCAGATGCTAGAAGCTCGCAGCTGCCGATGGTGACCGCTTCAACCCTGGGTGCTAGATACTGCGACCATGGCGGCCAGATGCTAGAACCGGCAAAGGTCGTGTGACGATACTAGAAACTCACGGCAGAGCTCCCGTTCCACAAATCTACTCGTGGGGAGACGATGATGACAGCGCAGGGAAGACAACAACGACAGCAGGGGGGTATAAAGGGCCAGCGGCAGGCGATGCTTTGCATATGAATGGATTTTTTCCTTTTTGTTCGCGAGTGGGCGAGACTTTTACGATGCAATCACATGGGTCACACGAGGGCCATCGGGCGGCTGCCATGTGACCGGCCGAAAATTGGGCCAGTCAGCCGCCGCATAGCAGTAAATATATAAATAAGAAATGGAAACATAAACACATTATGCACCTTACCAGTTTTGTTTGGGAAACACAATATGCACACCTTACCGATATGATTGTTCCAGACTGCTAATATACATGCACACACAAAGAACTAATATTTTCCTGCAAAAAAAGAACTAATATTGATACGAACTAATTACACGATCCAACAGTATTGTACATCACTCTTGCAATTATGTTCATCCCAGTCTTTTCCAAGTTATGCCTTCAGTATGCAATTTAAGTGCTGGTTGGTCACATCGGCTCTACAATATTCAACCATGCATATCCATTGTTGATTAATGGTTGGTTGTGTCCATATATATTGATGCTCAGTCTTCTCCTGACTAGAATCAAGCTCTGGTAGGTGACCTACACGTTTTATGTAGCTATCAAAGATGCTAGAGATGAGAAAGGCAAATTATCCGGTGTACAGATCAAGATGAGGCGAGAACATAAGGAGGATGTGAAAGATCAATAGGGAATAGGAGACACCAGTAATGCTCAATGGATTTGCTTGTCCTCTCATGCAATCTCTGGTCTGGAGATACTTTAAAATTGGATCCAAACCCATAATCCGTACCGGGCTTAAATCCCGACACAAAGGGCACAAGTAATTCAGAACAACGAACTCCTTCGTGTGCTAGTTGCAACAACACATCAGAGTTATCTGCACCTAACTTGGATCTCCTTCGCATTAATCAAGTTTTCCATTCCCTACTTTCGGAAAGCCTTACCTAAAATCTCTCTAGTCCATGACTCTACTTTCAAGTTAATGAGAGCGCCAATTAGCAGAGGCAAGCAAACCATATTGGTCCAATCACCTATAGCACCGCCTCAGACTATAGCATCTAGTTAGTTGAGCTCATGCACAACAGCAGTACCTAGGCAAGTATCTTTTTAGAATGAATTAGTAGCTATATATTTTTGAGGCAGGTTGGTACATACTAGAAGGGTTGGGCGCGCTTTGCTGCGTCGTTGGTGTCGTTGGGTTTCCTAAAAACAACGCACTCTGTTTTAAAATATAAGGTATTGACTTTTTTGAAAAGTCAAAATAATTAAATTTGATCAAATTTGTAGAGAAATATATCAAAAACCATAATATCAAATAAGTACGATAGATTCATCATGAAATGGATTTTCATACATTTTTATTTAATATTACGGATGTTGATATATTTTGCTCTGAACATGGTCAAAGTTAAAGAAATTTGATTTTACAAAAAACTAATAATACCCTTTATATTTGGAACTTATGAAATATTTAGTTTGGCGGGTGAGGGAGATGATGGAGTGTGTTTGTTTTTTATTTATAATGCGGCGATTTGATGGGACTTTCATAGTGTGGTATGTGTTATTCGCTAATCAACGTGTATTTATATGGGAAAATTTCTGCGTCGGGCACTACATGTCTTATATTGATGCTACAATATCACATGGTTGCTTTCTTTTTTCTAGTTGGTGAGAGGGTGCGGGAGTAAATTTTTTTATAGGCCGATTGTTGCTAATTGATTTAAAAATCATTGGTCCAGTCAAAATCGTAAACCAAATCCAAATTTGAATACCTTATTAGAATGAAAGAGCTTCAAAATTAGAGAACATACATAACTAAAAGAATTGAATGGAAGAGCTCCTTGAGAAATTATTGACCCGGTCAAAATTGAGTGACCCAATTAATTGTGAGGCCTTAAAACTTATGAAGCATAGTGTGTAGTATAATAGAACTGAATGAAAGAGCTTTGAGAAATTGTTGACTCGGTCCAAATCGTACGACCCAATTACAATTGGAGACCTCAATTGAACGTGTGCTCTCTAAAACTAGGGAGCTTAGTATTATAGAGGATACCTACCGTCATCCCCTTTCTCGTATTGTTGAAGATTACACCCATCCCCACACATGCACATGGCCCCTCCAAATGCTCCATTTTGTACAGGTGCTAAGGCTGCCAGGTACGCGAAAAATCTGATGTGGCAAGGTATTTAAGAGGAGAGAGATGAGCATGGTGACCCGAGGAAGAAAAAGTGTCAAGCACGGGAACCTAGACAAAATACTTCAATGAAAGAACCCCACCATGCATGAATTTTTTTAATAGATACATAATTAAATGAAGGATCCTTAGCTACAATAAGTTAAGCACCTATGCATTGGGGGTTTAGTTGCTAAACTTTTTAATGTGTAGCACCTTATCTGAGGACCGGTTCATTGGAAGCGGCCTAACATAGTGCGCATCGGTATCTGTGAAAGTCAATCTTCACAAATATTGATCAACTTATTAAGAAAACTATATATATCCCCAATATCAAATATGTCCTATACAAAAATATATTTTGTGATGAATCTAATGGTGTTGAATTCATACTTTAGATGTTGATTTGTCTTTTACTTCAAACTCTATCAAAGTTTAGAAGGTTTGACTTTGAAAAAACATCTAATACAGACTATATTTTGGGACATTGGGAGTACCTGTTCTCATAATCGCACATTTTCCGATTTATATTTTTTCTGATACAAAGGAGTAGGCATCCAAGGGCCAAGGTCCATTACTAGAAACATGGAACGTGTGTTTAGTTGTTCAACTAGGGAGGCCGAGAGCCAAAACGCAATTCTCATGCACACCATCTCTATTATCTAAACATGCACAAATCACGACATCAGCAACGGCCCACCAGTACATGCGTGAGAAAAGGTTTTCCATTATTAGTTGATCCCATGCACACATTACACCATCACATATGTCACCTCATCAAAGGCCCACTTAGTGAGAAAATCTTTCCATTATATTTTGCGACTTATATTCAACTACACAATAATAAAATTCAAAATACATCATGTATTTTTAGTTTTAGTTTGTATATTATTAATTCAACCATTCTTTTTTCATACCATCAAATAATTCAAATATATTGTAATCGATTCCCATAGAAACGTGCCGGGTGTCCTCTAGTTTTCCATGTGAAATATACGTAGTCCGTGGACCAAGAATCAAACATCCATATACAGGGCAGCGTGGGTGATTACCCGGCACAGTCGTGTACGGAAGCTCCGCGGGATCAGGGGCGGCCATCTAGACGCCCGTATGGGGCGCTTAGATGAGGTCATCCTCCATTCCTTTTATCCTGAGGAGTCTGGGAGAGGAGTCTGCATGGGAAGAGGAATCCTTGTAAATAACACCGATTAACATCTGAGTAAGCTCTTAGAAAACTTGAGTTAATAACTATGAGGTCAAGTACCAATATCTAAAAGGAAGCAGTATTTTATTTATGAGAGGCACAATAATTCCCTTGCAAAAGGCATGCATGATCTTCCCCCAATTAATTCTCGAACCAATAACAACCATTTGTAAGTCATAACACGCAAAAGGGCACTGACGTACTAATAAATGTACAACTTACCACCATAAAATCAGTGTAAAATAGTACATACTCAACAATGTATAAATAATCAAAACATATATCTGCGACGCAAGCTCCACAGGCTACCAGTTGGCGAAAACTTTTTTTGCTGGAATAAAAAAGAGTAGGTCACATGCAAGGAAAAGCATAGAAGCTAGCCTATGCGATACATGGAAGAAGAAGAAAAAAGGAGAAAACTACAATCTAGGAATAGGAGACCTCAGGAAAGAAATAGCCATTTCTCTATACTATTACCAACGTAGCAACCTGCAAGGACGCTCTTGGGTCTAGCCATCGTGTGCTCTAGATCATTGCTGAGAAACTATAAGCTAACTTGTAGAGAATGTGGTCAGTCTTTAGCCTGCAACCCTGAAGACCAACATCCCTATGAGTGTAGATTCCGGCACTGGAGTTGTTTATTGGCAAAGACAGATGCCACCCGCATGTGCTCTCGATCTCTAAGCCGCTAATCTTCGCACTGTCTTTCACTGCCACCAGACATGTTGTTGATGCGTGGCAGTACTTGCACGTATGATTCACGTGCAACAGTGCAGTTCGGGAGCCCGTCCGGCCGGCAGGAGAGCACTAAAAAGCATGGACCGGCCAGCAAATACCATCCATGATCTGTATCTTAGCACCCGGTTGGGCAGACGAACGTGCTTTGAATTGAACTAGTTAGTGCCTAGCAATTAAGTTAGAAATTTAGTTATCTCCTCACATATTGGTCTCGTAAGAGCAAACCGTATCTACCCGATCCCCTATATATAACGGGGTAAACATAAATTTGCATAAATTCAACCTAATTTCAACCGAAATTTGCATACATTAAAACATAAGTTCAACCTAGTCTTGACAACGGAATATTAAACAGAAATCAATCTTACACTACACTAAACTTAAACTATACAAAACTACTCATCACCATCATCATCATTGTCATAGTGGAGGTTGAGCCAATCTTGCCTCGGCATGCCACCGCACATTGGGTCCGGGCCGGTGCCGTCGTCGTCGCAGGCAGGGAAGATGCACCGTCACTCCTCAACGTCGAACTCCTTCTCCTCCTCGCCACCCTCGTTGTCGGAGATAACGATGACCGCCCCGCCATGCTCCGCGAAGATGGCCCGCTCCGCCTCCACGAGCTCGGGGTGCTGCCGGCGGAGCTCCACCATGTACGTCTCGGCGGCGGCCTCCGCCGCGAGGTGCTCCCTCCCCTCCTGGTCCTCCCAAGCCGTCGCCGTATCCACCACACCCTGCGCCACCGGGGCGAGGTGTACCAGCGCCGTCCCCCACGGGAAGTTGAGCCTCGCCGCCGCGTCGTGGAACCAGACCTGCCACTGGTCGTATTCGAATGCGACGAGCTCCGCCGTGTGCAACAACCCGATCCACTTCCTCATGTGGGTCTCCCGGTCGGTTATCTCCGCCACCCATGTCCCCCACGTTCTCTGGCGGACGGCAAGGTATTTCCTCTGCGGCTCCCGCGGCGGAGGGAGGTCCAGGAAGTCGGCGAAGCGGGTGGGTGCCGGCGCATATATAGGCCGTGCGGCGACGGCTCGGAGATGCGCCGCTTGAAGGCGAACCTCGGGCGTGGCGGCGCGGATCCGCGCTGCGGATCCGCACCGGGGAGCACTGGCATTGGCGTCCGGCCATTGGGAGGTGGGGGCGTCGGGGAACGGCGGTGGGAATCGCTGGCGGTGCGGACGGGGAAGAGAGAAGCAGAGGAGGCGAATTGAGATTTTTTTTACTCGCCCGCCGAGCGATGGAGTAAAAATAGAGATGCGGCACCGCTAATTATTCTCCACTAGTGCCGATTGAGGATTGGCTAGGTGCCGATTAGAGGAGTATAACCGGATTTTTACTCCTCTGACCGGTTATTGGGGATCGCTTAGAAATACACTTATTTAGGTAGGGTATCGAGACACGGTCAGGCTAGCACAACACGCATATGAATTTTGCATTTCATAGTTAAAGAATGATTGGAAAACACAGTTCGCCTTGGTCCTGCTCCTGCATCCCTTTTATACTACGGAGGTGGTTTTTGAAATAGTTTGATGGTCCTGCTCCTGCATCCCGTTTATACTACGTATGTCACGTATAAATGAAAAATGCAGTGGGTTCTTTCTGTGAGCTATTGGTCCTGTTTTTAGTTATGCTATTCTGTGTGTCGGCTAAGCAGCAGGAAAGGGATTTTTCTCTTCAACTTGGAAACTGGACAACTTATACCCCCCACTACTGAAACTGGACAAGGTTTTCTCGTTTTTGACCAGTTTTAGTGCTAACTCACCTCAGTTTTGACCTGACTCTAATTCGCCTACTTTTTTCAAATCTGTTAACTTTTTTGAAATTTCTATATTTTTTGAAATCCGCGTAGTTCTACCTTTTTCAAGTGCGCTTACATTTTCCGAGTCGAATACTTTTTTGAAATTTTTTTAATTTTTTTTTAAAAAATAGGTTTCAAGTTGCGTAATTTTTTAAATCCACATAGTTTTTTGAAGTCCGCACATTTTACAGATCCATAAACTTTTCTTGATTTCGCGTACTTTTTTCATGTATTTCTTTTAAGTTAGCGTAACATTTCCAAATCCGTGTACTTTTTTCAAATCTGTTTTTTCAATCCGTGTAAGTTTGTCAAGTTCAAACTATTTTTTTTCAAATCCGTGCACATTTTATAAATTCATATTTTTTAAATAATTGTAATTTTGAAAAATCCACATAATTTTTTCGAGTTAGCATAATTTTTCCAAATCCGAGTACTTTTTTTTAATCCGCAAACATTTTTCAAGTTCGCACAATTTTTTTCAAATCCGCATACCCTTTTCAAGTTTGCGTACATTTTTTGAATCCGTGCACTTTTTTCAAATTGACTTTGAATTCATGAACTTTTTTCGGATAATGTACGCGAATTTGGAAAAAGTATGTGAATTCAAAAAAATACGGGACCTACAAATGAACGCGGATTTGAAACAAAAGTACGTGAATTTCAAAAAAGTTCACACATTTCAAAGAAAGTAAGCGAATTTGAAGGACGGTTGAAACTGGGGTGGGTCAGCATCAAAACCGATGAAAACCTCATCCCGAGACGATCCTTGCCTGATTTCAGTAGTTCAGGTTGCAAGTTGTCTTGTTTCGGAGTGAAGGAACCAAATCTCGACTACGACAAGAGTTGAGGGATTCCTTTTATTTGTGAGAAACACAATAATTCACTTGCAAAATGCATGCATGATTTGACCCAATCAATTCTCAACCCATTAACAATCCACGTAAAAGGACACTGAGACGATACTAATAAATGTACTACTTACCACCATAAAATCGGCGTAAAATAGTACATACTCATCAAGGTATAAATAATAGATGCATGTATATGTTGCTCAATTTCCACTGAATGAGAAACAAGCTCCACTAGCTACCAGTTGGAGAAAACTTTCCTTCTCAAAAATGATCTTGGCGAAAAGCATAGAAGCTAGCCTAGAAAATACATGGCAGCAGAAGGAAATAAAGACTATAAAGTAACAATCTGGGAATCACCACCATATTAAGCTGCATGTGCGCTTATTTATTTACTATGGGATCCTTTGTCCCCTTATATATTGGTCATGGATCTGGCCAACAAGTGCTATAGATCATTGTTTACAAAATACAAGCTAACTCGCAGGGAACATGGCCACTCTTCAGCCAGCAGCCCTGAAGACCAAGAGTGGTGATTCCAGCAAGGGGGTTGCTTACGGGCAAAGACTATTGCCGCCCTGTTATAGTTTGTATACGTGAACAACTTTCCTTCTTCACAAGGGAAACTATATACTACTGTAATCCTAATGACCAAGACATTCCGTTTGTTAACTATTAGGTGCGTGCCTGTGCGTTGCTACATGAGCCTTTTTTATATTTTTTTCGTTTCAATAATTTGATAGTCTGGGTCATGCATGGTAAGTAAATCAATGGTGATTCAGCGGCACACGGGCACAGCGGCGGAGGACCCGGTAAGGCGAGGCAGGGCGCCCGCCCTACCTTGATTTGGCCGGTGCAGGCAGGGCGCAAGGCGGCGCAGCCGCGCAGCGGCGTTGCCGGTGGCCGAGTGCAGGCAGCCCGCCCTACCTCAACTTTTGTCCGTCCTCCGCCACTGCACGGGCAGGTGTGGCGAAATATTGCGTGGCATAGAACGGTAAGTTAATTAAGCTGGAGTTGATTTAATGCTGCAAATGGTAACTGAATTAATTTGATTAAGCGGCGTACTTGAAAGGTGCGGTCAAATACAACATGGTCAGAAAAAACCTGTTTGATAAAAAAAATCAACTAAGGGGCATGGTGGGAGGGGCACATGTTGACAAAGAGTTCTTCCTAGCGGAAAAAGAAATGCTACTTATTTTTTTAGTAGAGATTCTAGTAACAAAGAAAGTTTTGATCTCCTAGATAATTATTTCCAACACATCCATATTCACTACAACCAAAATGGCACATTTTAATCATCCTAGGGATCTCCAGGTTTTGCTAGATGAAGAGGCATCTAGCTTTGTCCGTTGTATACTTGTTAATGTCAACTAGCAGGGTGGCCCACGCAAATGCGAGGGCATTATGTTTAGTGCCCAGAAAGTGCTAAATATTTATTTGAATATTTATGTAATTCTTTTAAGCACAGAGATACATTCTGAAGCTTTTTTCCTTTTTATTTCAGGATTTCGAAGACCACCCATTTTAACAATAAAATAAAACATACGTTTACTCACCAGCATTCGTTATGATGACTTGGATTAAATATAAATATAACTAATCAAGGTTTTTTAATCTGAATAAAGTCAAAGGATGAGACGTGACATACATATTGTACATTTAAAAACTGAACAAAATCCGAAATGCTAACATAACCTATGTTTTATGTTTGATTGGTGGGGATTTAAGTACAATTCTACATACTTATGATAGTCAAAAAGATGTACCTATAGATGCGGGGCGACGTAAGGGTCCTTGTAATGGATAGCCGCATTTTTTTTTTTTGAGATTTTCAAGCACATCTCTCTATTTTCCAATGAAGTTTGATTAAGACCTTTTCTCAAAAGTTCACATCCACTATGACCAAAGGGGCATGTGAGATAATAAAATACAAACCAAAAATGCCATGTCTAAGAGGAATCATCTCACTAACTCAACATGGAGGGTGCTAAGCATAGACATAAGCTTGCACCATGAGTTTGTTTCGGAATCCTCGTTCTCTAGCACCACCACAATTTAGAGCCTAGAAAACACATGCAAAATATCATGAATATCCTTTATTACGTAAATGAGAGGCAGAGTCTGATCATGAACATTGAGTAATCTTACAGACCATGATGACACATAGAAGCCAGATGAATTTACCACATCACAAACCAACTACCGCGCAAAAGAGTATTTTGTACTGAGAAGTCAAGCACAAATATGACAAAGTTGTAGAGTCATGGCATAGAGAACAAATCAAACTGATACATGAATCCGAGTCTTCAACAAAAGATAGATTGTTTAACATTTATATGCGGCAAAAATGAAATTACCAATATAATGAGAAGCAAAATGGTGTTACTGTTAATAGATGTTGCTAATTACATATCTTGCTTTTGATTCGTTCTGTTGCTTTATAGCCATTGCCCTGGCACGATAAACCGTTTTTAAAGCCATGACTTTCAATAGTTTTAAGTTGATTGTCTTGAAGAATATTGAAGAAGTGGCAGATAACTCACTAATCTCACTACCGTTTGGTTTTCTGTTGAAGAATATTGATGTGGTGAGTAAATTATAGCCCAGGGGACGAACAAACACATTTTGCCGATGTTCAACTCACTACTCAGTATCATCAGGCAGGCACAAACATTAGTAATACACGATGTTCCGTTGCCAGATAAAATAAAAATTAATTCAATCACATAGGCATATAATGACATGTGATGGTTGTGAGAAGATCTTAATTCATAACAGCGAGGGAACGGTGCTGACCTGCCGGTTTTAATTCATGAGAACGTCGAAGGGACGCACTGAAGCAAAATTCAACAATGTTTCCTCGCCCACCGTTGAAGAACATATGCTCGCCTATTTCCGACGTGATGCTGACTGGTGCTTTCGTATGAGGAAAGACTGCCACCTCCAGACTGCCTGGTCTCGCTTCCTATGTCAGCGAGCATGCTCCATCCACCACCATGAACACCAATTACATTGAGCCATGCATCTGCTCACAGTGTTGCGTGACATGTAAAAAACTAAACACATGTTGGGTCGGACTTGGCTTTACTTTCAGAGAGATGATCCGTCGAGCTATTGCATACTACTTGTGACTAAGTTTGCTTCCAGATTTGATGTCTTCAGAACCAATCTCCATACAAAGCTAGTCGATCCACCTGCTATAACATACACCGGAATCAATCTAAGGCCGAAAGAACACAACAATCTGTGTACGTGGATGTGTTATACGTGCGTGTCTCTAGGCAAGAAATCAATCAGCTAGCTGGTAGCTGCTATGTAGTACTTGTGTATATTGCCGCGTCTAGTCAGCTCGGAAAGTAACCGAGCTAGCTTCTGTGGGGTGCATGTTGGCGGCGGCGATCTGTTCGTCTTAGACAGTAAAAAAACTCCATGGATCAGAGAAGGGGTGCATCGTGGGGGGCGCAAGTGGAGGAAGGAGACCAAGTAGAAGCGACCCTGTTCGTCTTGGACGTGAGCTGCGTCTTGGCGGCGGCAACTGGATCAAGGAGATCGAGGAGACGTGTCCTGTTCATCTTAGATCGTGGTGATCGTAGGCTACGAGAGATGGTTGTATAATCTTATTGGGTCGCTACATCCCACATTAATGAAAAAGAACGGTTGATAGCATGTTTTTTCTTTTGAGGACATTTTTTTATTTTTTAGCATGTTTTTTGTGTAATGGTAATGGTGGGTAATTTTTTTCACTTAAATCTAATGGTTATTAATCTTTAATGCGCCAATTAGACGGCCAGATGTTTCTGATTATTGTGGGATTTTCTAGCATTTTCTTTAATTTTGACTCGTATTTTGATACTCCCTCCGTTCCATAATGTAGTGCGTCCTCGGTTTCGAGCTTCAACTTTGATCATAAATTTGATCAACGAGACCGATTGCGGCGGGGATAAAAACTATACCACTAAATTCGTATCGAAAATACGAATTTAGTGATATAGTTTTTACCCCCACCGAAATCGGTCTTGTTGGTTAAATTCATGGTCAAACTTATATTTTGGGAAGCGCGGGCGCACTATATTGTGGAACAGAGGGAGTAGATAGATTCCCGTGCGTTACTTGAGGGGGGGGGGGGGGGGGGGGGGGCTTGACACGGATCCTCCATATCTTCACCTTTTTATTGCACTTATTTTGGAGTACCATCTTCCAGCAAAATTGCCCCAATCACTTCAAGTTTATCGAAGGTAGGCATTATGTTTTGTGGTCAGTGCGCCCATTTGTGTGTCTCAAGCTAACTTATCTAAAACTGTCCTGCAAGAAGAGAATTTGAGCCTCCAAATAAAACCAATCGTGAAGTTATCTTAAAACGAGCCACATGCATCTCCCACTATTTTTTTTTAAATCTTACAAGATGGCTAAAAAACATGTGGAAAGAGGGAAAAAGGAAAAACACGCCCAGAATTGAGAGTTGAATTCTGAACCTCGGGACAGAGTTTACAAGAAAAACACCACATTTGTGAACCCTAAATAAAAAAACACGATGTTCGGTTTTTTCAAAACCCATCCTCATCCGCATTTGTCGGGTCCAAGGTGTCTGAAATCATTTTGCCATCTAGCACAATACCAAATCCAACCATGAACCGATCTGGAGGTCCATTTTCCTATAAACCGGAGGCAACCCCGAGGGCTTTGTGAGCGTCTGGACCGCTGCCACGCACGCGACGGACACCTTGGACCCACCCAAAACTCCTTCCCGCGCCTGCGCGAAGTGGTTGCAGCTCATTCAAGGCGATCCAGAGCGGACGCGGCTTCTCACTAGTGCCAGCATTAAAGTGGCATGCCGGCAGAGAGTCACCCGTGGCGCATCCCGGTGTATGTGCCTATTAAATGCCAAAGAGACATGACTAGACGATACTGGGCCGGTATCTACTGCATTAAAAAGGGTTGCCCGTCTATTCGTCTGCCGTCATTAAACAGGCATGTCGGATGAGAAACCAACTCCGACATCTGAATGGACACACCCCGCGCTTCGCCTTGCCAACATCCGCTATTTAAACGAGGCAATGCCCAACACAAACCACATTACACCACATCCCGCTTCACATCCTCCGCTGTGCACCCCTTTGCCATCACCGTGAGCTCTAGCGTGTTCTGAGAGAGCCTCTCGACAGAGCAGATGCATGAGTTGGCCGCCGTTGCGGCCGCCTGGCAGGGCCGTCTTGCGAGGCAGATAGAGGACGGCCTGCCAGCCAATTCCCCGGAGGTCTCCAGGGATGATCTGACGATGCAGACGGCCTCCGAGGACGAGTCAACACCACTGCTCGCGCCTTTCCATGCTGCCTTGACCATGGAGCGGGCGCAGGTGCCCTTCGACGGCACCATGGCGGACGAGTAGCAGGCGCCACAGCCAGTGTGTGTGTTCCGGCAGCAGCAGGATTATTGGCGGTATAACCTCTCCCTCCTCGTGAGGCACCGGCTGGTGAAGGGCCAAATCTATGGCGAGCTCGTGAACGAGAAAACTGTGGCGGCCATGGTCGTGGAGAACCCCAATTCATAGCCGAGCAGCATGCGTTGTATGAGGCTGCGGTCCCTCGTGCTGCCTGCAACAGGGTCGCGGCACAGTCGGAGACGTGGCGGTGGCACTAGCAGCACTGGCGATCCCGAATGAGAATGCTAGCAGCTCCGGGTCGTTCGTGCTGCCAACCGCGCTTCATTGACGCCGTCCACGTCCATCATCAACCTCACGTCCACTGACGACGGACAGGTCATGGACTACGAGGAGTAGGGCCTGGGAGGCGGTGCGGCATCGAGTCTCAATGGGCCTAATAATACGATCCAACAGTATTGTACATCACTCTGTCAATTATGTTCATCTCAGTCTTTTCCAAGTTATATGCCTTCAGTATGCAATGTACTTGCTAGTTGGTCACGTGGGCTCGACAATATTCAACCATGCATATTCATTGTTGATTAGTTCCTCCGTTGCGTGCATATATATTGATGCTCAATCTTCAACCGAGTAGAATCAAGCTCTGGTAGGTGACGTACACTTTTCTGTAACTATCAAATATGTTAGAGGCGGGAAAGGCAAATTATCCTATGGCTCAGTTGAGAAAAGGCAAGAACAGAAGGAGGACGTTAAAGATCACTAGGAAATAGGAGACACCAGAAATGCTCAATAGACTTTCTTGTCCTGTCATGCCTTCTCTGGTCTAGAGATACTTCAAAATTGGATCCAAACCCATAATACGTAGAAGGCTTAAATCCCGACATGGCGACATGAACGGTAGAAGAAATCGAGAGGAATGAACTCCGTCGGTTGCAACAACACACCAAAGTAATCTGCACGCCACTGGGATCGCAAACCTCTCTAGCTAGTCCGTGACTTTATGTCCCACTTGATGAAAACGACAACTAGCAGAGACAAGCAGGCCATACAAGTCCAATCACCTACAACACCGTACAAGGGCATTCCAACGCCAACCCTCAAACCGCCCGCAAACGTCTGAATCGCGCGGTCTAGATGTGTTGTGGTGTCCAACACGGCCCGTCGAGCGGTCCATACGTGTTTTTCTCCCAAACCGGAGCAAACTAGGGGGGCTTTGCGGGCCTCTGGATAGCGCCACGCCCGCTTCTGACCACCCTGACCCACACAAAACCCTCTTCCCTCGCCCGTGTGTGTTCACGTCCGGCGCCAGCTCCCCGCATTCACACCGATGTAGAGCGGCCGCTCCACATTGAAGCCAGCCCAGAGCGGACGCGATCTCTAATTGGCTCCGCCATTGAAGCGGCGTGCCATTTTGTATGCAGACTGTCGTTGGCTAGACCAATCTTCGACTTGCTCCTCCGCACCAGCGCGAAGATATCCATCTCAGTCTGTCCGATGAACCTCGACCTCGGTGGCTCGACCCTGCCCAACTCCGATCAGTCGATGTCTGCCAATACCACCAAAACAACATCAATCCGTTCTCGCTCGCGCCCGCCGCGACCACGTTGGCACAACCCATGCACGGGGTGGGAATCATTCCGGCTAATTTCCATCACAGCCCTGCCCGGCTCTTCGCAGGTGATGAACGTGCACAAGCCACCATCAAGAGAGGCACATATATGCGAGAGGAGAGAAGGGAGAGGATGGAAGAAAGGGAGATGTGAGGGACATGGGGGGAGAATCGATCGGCTGGTGCGTTGGCCGCGGCGTCGCGGGCGGGAGAGCCAGAGGAGAGGCGGTGCTAGGTGCGGGTGCTTGGTAACGAGGAGCAGGTGAGCCATCGGCGCCGATCTGGGGAGGCGGAATGCCTTGTGGAGCAAACCCTAGTCAGGGGAAGGAGGAATTGTGCGGCAGCACGACCTCTCTCTATAGGAAAAAGAGGAGAAACAATAAGAAGATAAAAATCCATGGGGGAGGAGAAGGGTTGAGGCTTACGTTGGAAAAAATCGCTGGGGGTGAAGGTAACGATCGATGAGGTACGATACGAACTAATCGACATATCAATTCCTGTTTTGGGAGTAGAGATAAATTAGCATGGTATCCCACACAAAATGCGTGGTACCTGCTATATTTATGGTATCGTTATAAGTAATTATGTTTCAAGTCAACCATATAGTAATTTGACTTTTATTATCACATCACTTCAGTGCCTATATGTCGAGACTATGATTCATTTGCAGTGTTCTCCAATATTTGTTGCTTGCACGCAGACACGTTTGATGAGTGTGTGCATGTCGTGATGTCAGCACATGACACACCGCCGCTGTAGACTAGTGGTTGTGGTCGTCATTGTGGACCGCTTGAAAGAAAGTTGTGGGCACCTCACCTTCATTTCAAATTATAAACAAGCTTGCGTCACGGGAACATCATATCCATCTCAAAAAGAAAAGAAAAAATAAAAAGGCTAGAAAAACTTTTCTCCAAAAAAATAAAAAAGTCTCACCTCAATCTTCAAAAAGTTGATCTAAAAAAATCAGTAACTTTCTCACCATGGCCAACCAGCATGCGCCATGGGGCATAACTGGTTGGCCACCTTTCTACAACGCCTTAATGTGTTTAATGACTTTTTATTTTATTTTCACAGAGGTAAACTATACTTTCAAAAAGTGATGACTGCACAAAAAGTGGAAACAAAGAGAAAACGATTTCATCCAGAATACAATTGAGTTGGCAGCCCGCTGAAATAGTGGGTGAGGGCATTTATAGTTGGATTTGGAAAATTTGGCCCCACAAAATGTCCACGGAGCGTATCCCATCAGTGTTCGACTGTGTCCGTTTTTTACCTCTAATTGTCCATGCATGCAGCTATGCTCTTCATTTTTTTTGTTATATATCCGATCATAAGCATGTGATTGATGAAGATGAAGAGAAAAAAAATAAAAAAATAGAAAAGATGGTTCGGGATTGGTTGTGTTCTACATGATGGACTGACCGGACGCATGCGCAGCCCCTCATATGTTCCGCATATATATTGTTTAAATATGATGGTTTGCGAACAGCCGGGACGAATGGAGATTATATGAGAGGTCCGTTGGGTCATCTTTTTTTCTTCACTCATCTGTCTCGGCACTGGCCAGGCTCGTCCGCGGACATTTAAAGAGGGTTTGAGGGGACCGGTTGCATATGCTCGGAGCAATGGCACCGGATGAGCCCAATGTAATGTAGGCCCTGCTAAAGTAGGTAATGACAGCACTGTGTTGGCGCTGGATACACACCATAACTTTTGGTTGCTTTGAGCTAGCTAGGTACCGAGCGATGTTGTGTGCGGGTATATATACTGCTCCATTATTCTCACCAGAGCACATAGCTTCAAGCTCAAACTCTATAAGGTGACACCCTTCTATACTCACAAATTAACAGGCATCTTTGAGATATTGAGAAAGCTATTGTCTTCTGTAGAGGAAGCACTGAGGGATAGGAGGCACCAGGAACGAGGGGACCGTTGCAAAGTGTAGCTAGCCGCCACATGTGCTTTGAGTTTGCACTTGGGGGTTCATGTACACTCTAACGGATGCCTTACATGTCAACGTCATGTCGCCTCAAATGTTGAATTATTAATGGAAAGCCTATTGGACTTCCACCTCAAGATGACCTAGTGGTATTGGTGCTTCCAAAGGGATCATCTACACCTCGAGCTAGAGCCAATCTAGCACCGCATGGGAAAGTTCCACTCCACCAACCAGCCACACACCTTGGGATTTCTTTGACCAGATAGGTCATTGAGATCAGTAACCTACGACGACTTTTGCAATGCATTCTCTTAGTGTTGTCTCCTATGACATAGAATTGCATATAGTGTTGTATCTAAAACAACCTACATTTAATTGGTTTTGCGATTACACTCGCATTTCAGCACTGTGGCCTAGCTGTGGCATGAACTAACCCGGTTAATATGTTTCTTCACGCACACAACCATCCCAACTTTGTGGCATGCTCATATATAGTATCATACTAGAAGGGCAGTGCGCGCTTTGCCGTGCCGCTTATATTCATAGGGTTGTACATGTTTCATGTAATTTTTTAAAAGTTTTGGAAAATATTTACGTATTAGTTGATTTGGCGTGTGGAGGATACAATGAAGTGCATTTTTATTATTAGATATGCTACTTCTACGGACATACTTTGCGGAATCATGCTTACAGATGGATGTGTCAATTTATGGTCAGAGATTAGAGAAAAAGTGGACCAACGGTGCAAATCAGGGAAGTAATTAATGGGACAATGTTTGGTATGTACAATCCGTAGTGAATCGTTTGTGTTGTATCATTTTTCTTTTTCTTTATTGTGGTGTTTGGATGGATTTTTTTGACCGTGTGATTGAAGGACGTCTTTTAATTGGTACAAAAATATGAGAAAGTTACTTACGCTGTTGGACGCATGTGATGTGCTGGTGCTAAACATGTCATGGGCGACACTTCCATTTTGTCACCCATTCATCGAGAGATCACATCATGAAGCCAAGGTGAACGACCCAATCAATTATGTATCTAATCAAAATTGAAGAGTTGAATGATGAGCTTTAAAATGGGATAGCTTAACGAAGTTAGAAATTTCATTGCCACAACAAAGGATTGACGGAGTCAAAATCAAGGATTGATGGGAGAAGCTTTAAAATTAGGAAGCATAGTGTATTAAAAAAATGAATGAGAAAGCTCATTGTGGAATTGTTGACTCGGTCAAAATTGGATGACCCAACTTTAAAGTGAGACATCAACTGATTATGAGGCCTTAAAAAATATGGAGCTTAGTGTTATAGAGGATTAAAATAACTGAATGAGAAATTGTTGACCCGGTTAAAATCGGTGACCCAATTCCAAATTGGTAACCTCAATTGAATGAGAGGCCTCCAATTCTAGGAGGTTTAGTGATATAGTATATATGAAAAAAACAAATGACTATTGGGCTTGCCGGTTACTATCGCAAATTCACGTGGAATTTAGTAGTATTTTTTGACATGCTAAACGATCTATACTAAAGAAAATGTAATGTTCACTTGTACTGATGACCATGCTGGAGCGTTCTCTATTCTGAAGGATGCCTTGATCACAACACAGTACTGGCGCTTAATTCCTGATTTTGCCAACCTCATCGTCTACGAGACAAATGCCAACACTCATGGTTTAAGAGCCGTGTTGATGCAATCGTGAACGGTTTTCAAAATCGCAAACATTTTTTAAAATCATGAACATTTTCGGCCGTGTCAGTGCAAACATCAGTGTCAGCGCAAACATCAGTCAGTCAGACAGCAGTTCATCTCTCGCGCCTTTAGAAACCATAGCCAGCCATGAGGAGCTCTGTGCACATGCCTGCCGCGGTAGAGACGCTGCTGGGCCGTGCTTTGGCGGTGCTGTCGGAGAGGCCGGCGCCGCGGCTGTCGCGGCTGCTGGTGAACGTCACGGTGGAGTAGAGCCTGTGGCCAGTGCACGTGCTGCTGGCCGCCGACGCCACCGTGACCGACCTCGCGGGTGCCGCCATCGCCGCCTATGACGCCGAAGGACGCAGGCCGCCGCTGCCGGCCGATGACGGCGCCACAGACGCGGCCGCACGGTTCGAGCTGCACCTCTCCAAGTACGCCCTCGATGGTACGTATACGTAACAAGCCGTCAGTGATGTATTCCATTGATCGATCGATTGGTTCTCGAGTCCAACTGTATGATGATGGACTTGCACGATGTATTGATCAGGTGCAACCGCACGTATATATGATGTACAAGGTGGGCCACGACCTCAACTATACAAGATTAGGAGGTGGGCCCAAACACAATATATGCACACACATATATATATACTCAACACCCCCGCAGTCGAATCGGCACCATCGCTGACGCAAAGACTGGATCGGAACTCCTCGAAGGACGCCGTGGGCAAGCCTTTGGTCATGATATCTGCAAACTGTTGGGAGGTCGGAACGTGTAAGACACGAACGTGGCCAAGGGCGACCTGATCCCGAACAAAGTGAATATCAAGCTCAATGTGCTTGGTGCGGCGATGATGAACCGGGTTGGCGGAGAGGTAGACGGCCGAGACGTTGTCGCAGTAGACCACCGTTGCCTTGTCGACGGGGCACGAGAGCTCATGAAGAAGCTGGTGAAGCCATGAACACTCGGCGACGACAATGGCCACGACGCGATACTCAGCCTCAGCACTGGACCGGGAGACCGTAGGCTGCCGCTTGGAAGACCACGAAACCAGTGATGGTCCAAGGAAGACACAGTAACCCGAGGTGGAGCGACGGGTGTCGGGGCAGCCGGCCCAGTCAGCGTCGGTGTAGGCGGTGAGCTCGGTGGAGGCAGAGGCGTGGAACGTGAGACCAAGGTCCACAGAGCCACGGATGTAGCGGAGGATCCGCTTGACGAAGGTCCAATGAGCATCTCAAGGGGCATGCATGTGAAGACACGCCTGCTGCACAGCATACTGGAGCTCCGGTCGAGTGAGAGTGAGGTACTGAAGAGCACCCACAATAGACCGGTAGAAAGGAGTATCCGGAGCAGGAGAACCATCAGCAGCAGAGAGCTTGGCCTTCGTGTCGACAGGGGTGGCCGCGGGTCTGCAATTAAGCATGCCAGCACGGTCAAGGAGCTCAAGAGCGTACTTCCGCTGGTGGAGGAAGAAACCATCAGAACGGCGCACTACCTCGACACCGAGGAAGTAGTGTAACGGACCCAGATCCTTGATGGCAAACTCAGCGCGAAGACGATCAGTGAGCTGACTGAGAAGCCCAGTGGTGCATGCTGTCAGGATAATGTCGTCGATGTAGAGGAGCAGATATGCAGTGGCGGCTCCCTGGTGATAAACAAACAACGAAGCATCGGAGCGTGTGGGGCGAAACACGAGTTGATACAGAAACGCCGCGATGCGCTGGTACCAGGCGCGAGGAGCCTGGTTCAGCCCATATAATGAGCGCGAGAGCAGGCACACATGATCTGGAAGCGTCAGATCATCAAACCCGGTGGGTTGCTGACAGAAGACCTGCTCCTGAAGGTGACCATGAAGGAAGGCGTTGGAGACGTCCATCTGGTTTACTGGCCAGGCACGGGAGACTGCAAGCTGTAGTACAGTGCGGATCGTGCCTGGCTTAACAACCGGAGCGAAAGTGTCGGTGAAGTCGACGCCGGCACGTTGGCGGAAGCCACGAACGACCCAACGCGCCTTGTAGCGGTCGAGAGTACCATTAGGATGGACTTTGTGCTTCAAAACCCACTTCCCCGTGATCACGTTAGCATGATGGGGATGAGGGACAAGCTGCCAAGTCCGGTTGCGCTGCAATGCGTCAAACTCCTCCTGCATCGCCGCAACCCAGAGAGGATCGCGCAGGGCCGCTCGAACAAAGGACGGCAGGGGCGACAGCGCGGAGGTGGAGGCGGTGCAGACGTACTCATCCGAAGCATACCGCGTGCTCGGACAGTGAATGCCCGCCTGAGCACGAGTGAGAGGACCAGCCGGCGGAGCAGCCGCGGGTGGCGCAGACGGGGCGGCCGAAGGTGTCGAGGCCGCGAGCAAGGCAGGCGCGGCAGGCGCCGGTGACGCCGCGGGCGAGGCCAGCTCGGCAGGCGACGGCGAGGCCGCGGGCGAGGCCGGCGGCGCGGGTGAGGGCGGACCAGAGGAGATCGACGCCGATGAAGAGCTCGCGGCGGTGCTAGGGAGCACAACGTCCGAGCCGGGGGAGGCTGCGGCGGGAGTGCCGTGGCGGATCTCAAAGCCGTGTGGCGGGCCAATGGCCGTACGTGCACGCCCGGGGTGATGATTCAGCGTCCCGGCGCCATCAGAGGCCGGCGACGAGGGAGCGGCCGGAGGCACCTGCTAAAAGGGAAACACAAACTCGTGAAAGTAAACATGCCGGGAGGTGTACACGCGATGGGAGACTGGATCATAGCAGCGGTATCCTTTGGAGTTGGGAGGGTAACCGATGAAGATGCAGGCAACGGAACGTGGAGCGAGTTTTTGAGGAGTGATGTCGGCGATGCTGGGGTAGCAGAGGCACCCAAAAATACGCAAGCCATCATAGGAAGGCGGCGTACCGAAGAGAAGGTGGTGGGGCGCATAATTCCAGCGCGGCCGGCAGGGGCGGAGATTCAGAAGAAGCGACGCGGTGGCGAGGGCATCCGCCCAGAAGCGAGGAGGCACGTTGGCATGAAAAAGAAGGGTGCGAACGCAGTCATTGAGAGTGCGTAAGACACGTTCAGCGCGACCATTTTGCTGTGATGTATACGGGCATGTGAGACGAAAAACTGTGCCATGGTGTGCGAGAAAAGTACGGAATGCAAGATTGTCGAACTCTTTTCCATTATCAGTCTGAAGAGCGAGAATGGGGCGCCCAAACTGCGTGCTGACATAGGAGTAAAAAGCCGTCAAAGTAGAGAGTGCATCCGATTTTCATCGTAAAGGAAAAGTCCACACATAATGGGAGTAATCATCAAGAATAACGAGATAGTAGACATAGCCCGAATTACTAGGAACTGGAGAGGTCCACATATCACTATGGATCAATTGAAAAGGAAAAGACGCAATGGTAGCTGAATTATTAAACGGAAGGCGAACATGTTTGCCGACACGACATACATGACAAGTGTGATCCTCTACTTTATTACAATGAAAACTGAAACTCCTATGAATATGACGAAGAGTGGCGGGGTTGGGATGACCGAGATGGGCGTGCCAAAGATCGACGCCGGCCGAGAGAGCAACTGGAGCGGTGGTGGCGGAGGACTTCGGGTGGACCGAATAGAGATCGTCATCGGGACTATCACATCGGTAGAGTACCATCCTGGTTCGAGCGTCCTTGACACAAAAACCAAATCCATCAAACTCAACAGTTACAGGATTTTCACGAGCAAGATAACGAACGAAAACAAGATTCTTAATGAGGTCAGGAGAAACAAGAACGTTAGACATAGTGAGTGGCATGGAAGAAGAAGGAAACGAGGTGCGCCCGACATGTGTGATCGGGAGGGTGGAGCCATCTCCGACAGTGATGCAGGTGGAAGTGTTGACGGGAGAGAAAGAGGTGAGGTTACCTGGATGAGCGAACATGTGGGCAGTAGCACCGGTGTCCATGTACCAGTCACCGCCACCAGGATAGTTGTTGGGCGAAGGAGCGGAGTGCAGCGCGGCAAGGAGCGTCGGATCCCATGGTGGTGGGGGCAGAGCCGACGGGGGTGATGGAGACGCCATGCCGTAGGCGCCGGTCATCTGCGGCGGGGTTGGAGTCGAGACCCCTCCATAGGAGGGTGGCCAGGCGAGATAAGCCTGATGAGCCGGCGGGCGCGGCGCGGGCATGGTCGGTGCGGGGGCCCGAGGGACCGGCATGGTGTAAGCATGGAAAACACCCGTCCATGGGTTGTAGCCGCCGGTCCATGGCGGGGGTTGCTGCTGCACATGTTGCTGCTGGGGGGCACCGCCCAGCTGCTGCTGGCGACCGCCGCGCCGATCGCCCCGTTTGCGGCCAGTGGGAGCAGGCGCCGGTGGGGCTGGAGGCGCGCCGAACGGCGCCGGCGGCATCGGGAGCAGCGGAGGCTGCGGCGGCGCGGGAGCCCGCTGCTGGTGAGTAGCGGTGGCTGGTGGTGGAGGACCGCCGCGAGTGGTGCCGGTGGCTAGGGCAACGTGCATGGCCCGACTCTTCACCTGCTTTATCCGGCGCTCCTCCAACCGGAGATAGGCCACGAACTTGGCGAAGGAGGGCTCGGTGATGAGGGAGAGGTTCGCCGCGGCGTTGCCGAAGTCCTCGTTGAGACCGGCGGTGAGTGTGCTGAGAAGGGTATCGTCATCGATCTTCGCGCCAATATCGCGGAGCTCGTCAGCAAGGGTCTTGAGACGAAGGCAATATTCGTCGACGGAGGAGTTGTCTTGGTGGCACACAAAAAACTCTTGCTGCAAGAAGACACGGCGTTGGAAGCGATTGTCGGTGAAGAGCCCGTTCAGCTTGGTCCAAACCGCACAAGCATCATCACCGTTGAGGGAGTCCTGGATTAAGGGGTCCTCGGGCCATCGGTCTACCTCCCGGTCGGCCGGCTTGGTGGGCTGACCAGGAGCGGCCGGATACATTGAGAGCCCTCGTTCTAGAAGGAAGTCCCGAAGGCGCGTCGTGCACTCCAAGTCAAGATGAGGAAATCAACATCTCCGTCCTCGGCGGGAGACCTACCATGTGTAAACCTTATATACCCCCCCCCCTCCCGGTGTCTATATAAACCGGGAGGGTTTTAGAATGTGAGACACAGAAACTCATCTAGGGTTTTAGCTAGTCGATCTCGAGGTAAATCAACTCTGTAACCTTCGTACCATCAATATAATCAAGCATGACGTAGGGTTTTACCTTCATAGGAGGGCCCGAACCTGGGTAAACATCGTCTCCTTCGTCCCCTTGTTACCATCGATCCTAGACTCACAGCTTGGGACCCCTACCCGAGATCCGCCGGTTTTGACACCGACATTGGTGCTTTCATTGAGAGTTCCGATGTGATCGCCGAAGGAATCGATGGCTCGCGTCGTCATAAACGAAGAAGTCCGTAGCATGGACTCTTTTGTCCCTGGACAGATCTTCGCTTTCGGCAACATCGTGTTGTACGCTGACCCGACCGGCGGCCTTGGCCAGGTCGGAAGTTTCGCCCCTGATCAAGAAGTCAGATTCGGGAACTTAGAGTTCTCCGTAGACCCTCGGGGCGATCTCTTGCTCACCGGGCTCGCAGTCTCATCTGACGCGCCCGAGGACTCCGAGGCCTTAACCTTGGATGGCGCTTTCAATCCCGCTCACGGGGCCAATCCCGATGATGATCTGGACTTCAATCCGGATCCGGCTATAGCGCCAGACGGCCGGGCATCAACTCCTGCCGAATACACTTCTCGTGCGGACGCGTCAGAGGTTAACTCCAGACGCGCCGGGCAGATTGACCCGATCAAGCTCTCGACACTCGACGAAGCTCTAGATCGGATCTCATCGATGAAAATTACTAATGACCCAACCCCGATCAACACTCAGATCGGTCTTGAGGCGGGTCAAGAAGAATTTTTCGTCCCACCCACCACCCACTTAGTAGCCACCATCGAAGACTTAACTGATATGTTGGACTACGCCTCCGAGGAGGCAGAAGACATGGAGGCGGAGGATCGCGCTCCCACCCCCGTCAACACCGGGCGATGGACCGCCACCTCCACCTATGACGTCTACATGGTGGATACGCCAGACGGTAACGGCGAGCGCACACCAGCAAACAATGGCGATGACTCAGGTGAGGCGCCGTCAAGGCGCCGGAAACCGCGTAAGCGATCAAAGACAAAAAAAGGGAAGGGAAGCTATTGCTGGCACCGGGGAAAACGATACCCCGGAAGACCTCGGCGATCCCGATATCCCCGAGTATCCGTTAGAGGACCAGGAAAGGCCGGAGGACCAGCGCGACCCCGAAGATCCGAACGACTCCGAGGATGACAACTACCTCCCCCCTGTAGAGGAGGAGGATAGCCCGGAAGACGAGGACCTCATCGTCCCCTAAACCATTGAGGATCAGGAACGGTTTAGGCAACAGCTTTTAGCCACTGCCCGAAGCCTAAAGGCAAAAGCGCGGCAGCTCAAGGACGAAGAAGATACCCTCAACGATAGATGGACAAGGGTTCTATCAGCCGAGGAAGAACACGGCGCAGGTCTACGGGACCAACCCAAGGGTTACCCACGCCGGCAGTTGCTGCCACAATTCGACGACGAGCTCCCCAATACGCCGTCCCCCAAGCACACTCCATACGACCAGCCGGACCGCCCTCCCCGAGGACGAGATAGGACGGCTGACGAGGCCGGTTATAGGCTGGCAATACCCCGCAGAAGGGGAAAAGAGCCAATGGAGCCTGAGGACAGGTATGACTTGCGACACGACCTGGATGATAGAACAGGCCGCACGAGATCCATCTATGGATCTAGAAGGTACTCCCCTGGTAGACGGGACGAGTACCGGCCCTGGCTCGACCGAACCAACAGAGTTCGGGACCAAAACCGGGCCAGAACAAACGACGACTACCGGCGTGATATAGCCCGGGTCAGAGGCGCTGCCCACCCATTGTGCTTCACTGACGAGGTGATGCAGCATCAGTTTCCGGAAGGGTTTAAACCCATGAACATCGAGCAATACGACGGAACAACTAACCCAGCACTGTGGATCGAGGATTTCCTCCTCCACATTCACATGGCACGAGGAGACGACCTCCACGCCATCAAGTACCTACCCCTTAAACTTAAGGGGCCAGCTCGGCACTGGTTAAACAGTCTCCCCGAAAACTCTATCGGGAGCTGGGAGGACCTCGAGGATGCATTCCGATCTAACTTCCAGGGCACCTATGTACGCCCCCGGACTCCTCCGACCTAAGCAATGTCGTGCAAAAGGCCAAGAACCAATCTCAAAAAGGAACCGCTATTTTATATGGAGAAAAGTATATTTTTCGTCTCCAAATTTTTGGAGGAGTCTAAATTTGTTCCTCAACTTTGAAACCGGACAACTTGAGCGCCTACAAGTACTGAACTTGGACTGCGCGATTTCAAAACAGCCATCAGGTATGCGGGTATGCTTACCATGCAAGCGCAAAGCAGAATTAATTTGCCTTTATAAGTGAGGTATCTACCCGGCCAACCAGAGATACCTTTCACAATTCTATCAATGATAGGTTGAAGATCTTCCCTTGTCAGCTTGTCATAATGCAAAGGTACACCTACATACTTAATTGGGAAAGATCCCAACTTACAGCAAAAGATTTGGGCAAAAACCCTCGCTCTATCTTCATCAACATTAATTGTTATTAAGTCACTCTTATGAAAATTGATTTTCATACCAGATAAGTTTTCAAAGCAGGATAAAATCCATTTGAAATTCATGGCTTTCTCATAAGAATCCTTTAGAAAGAGGAGTGTGTCATCCGCATATTGTAGACTAACCACTCCACCCGGGATTACATGTGAGAGTAGTCCTGATATGAGACGATGCTTAAAGGCTTTAATTAACATCTTAGTAAAAACATCCGCAACTAGGTTGAAAAGGAGGGGGAAAAGGGGTCTCCTTGTTTAAGCCCTTTCCCACCCATGAAGTAGGGACCAGTAATGTCATTGATCCGTACACTAAAAGTACTTCTCAGCAAAACCCATTCTCATTGTGCTGACAGTCTGCAGAAAGCACTAATACCTCAATAAGCAGTGTTTTGGCTCTAAATCTAACCAGTGGGTCCCACTGTCAGCACGTTAGGAGATGAACGAAAGAAACCGACGTTTTGACCGGCCAACCCTTCCTCCGCCTCCTTGGCATTTGCCACGCACCAGAGTGGCGAGCCTGCTGCATCTGGCTGGCTCGAACGGATGCCACATATATCCACGCCGAAGAGGGTGTGCAGGGTGTCGTTCCACCCCTCCTCCACGGTGGCGACATCTGCAATGAGGTGGCTCAGTACAGGATGGACGGGGACACCAGCACCCACGCGACTCGATGGGCCGCTCGCCTTTGGGGCGCATGCGCGTTGCCGCCTGCGCGTGTTCTTCCTTCCCCCCAGAGTCGGTGTGCCTGCGCGTGTTCTTTTCTTCATCCAGAGACAACAGTTCATCTCTTGTGCCTCTAGAATTAAGCCACGTACGTACATACCGTCGATCGATTTTGATTGATTTCTTTGTTCATCCCGGCTGACCGTGAGGAGCCCCGTGCACACGCAGGCTGCCGCGGGCGCGAGTGTGAGCGCGATGGTGCTGCTAGCTAGGACACCCAGTGTCGGCGAGGTGGGAGAACCTGCGCCGTGGCTGACACGGCTGCTCGTAAACGTGGCGGTGGAGCGGAGCTTCTGACCAGTGCACATGCTTCTGGGCGCCGACGCAACCGTGGCCAACCTCCTGCGTGCCGCCCTCGACGCCTACGCCACCGAGGGGCGCAGGCCGCCGCTCCCTGCCGCCCATCCCGTCTTCAGGGGCGACGAGGCTACGCAGTTTGAGATGCATCTCTCTAAGTACTCCCTCTACCGTACGTAACAAGCCTTTAATCTCACCACCTGAATTAATCAAGCTTCCATTGTTGATGCAGCTCTGGACCCCGAGGAGAAGGTGTTGGGCTATGGGTGCCGCAACTTTTTCCTCTACACCAGCAGGACAACGTACAGACGAGACCATGTTCTGCTTCCTCGCCCATCCGTGTCATGCCATAATGTCTGCATGAAATAGCCTGCCTGTAAACCTGTAAAGTGCAAACTGGTTGGAACCTGACGCATGGTTGTGTGCAGTGTAATTACCGAAAAAGGCTTCCGCCCCGCTTTATATATAAAGCAAAGATCAATATCACCCGGTACAAACGCAAGCCACCACAACACACGCACACACCCAAGGCAGGATACATAGGCGCTGAGCGCAGCAACACCACCCCGAGCACTACCATCGCGAAGAGATGAAGCCGCATACGACGAACCGTAGGCTCCAAGACGCGCCTTCAGGAAGGATATGACACCGGTGCGTCGCCACCGTCCGATCCAAGGATCAGAGTTTCCCCTGGAGCCGCACGACGGGCAGTGAGAGCCGCGGCGACGCATTCAAGAAGGGAACGAGCTTCGCCGCCGCCGGTCCGTCCGAAGATAGAACAGGTTTTCACCCCGGTCAACACTCACCGCCACCGGACGCCACACCCCGGCCACCACGCCGCCCACACGACTATGGCCACCGGGCAACACCAAGCCACGGCCCCTGCCCAAGAGCACCGCGCTACCACCACCAGGGCCGCCGCCCCGGCATCCAAGACCTCGACACCAACTCCCCCGACACCCGCCACTACCCCAACCAACGAGACGAATGGAAAGGTCCGACCTTTCGCACCCCTGGGCTGCCCCCAGCGCCGAGACCCAAAAGGCCGGCCACCGCTGGCCTCCATCGACCCGTCCCGCAGCACCGGGCGCGAGACGAGCTCGGTCCTGCGGCACCGTGCGCGAGACAACGTCGGTCCTGCTGCACCGTGCGCGAGACGAGCTTGGTCCTGCTGCACCATGCGCGAGACGAGCTCGATCCTGCCGCACCGGGCGCGAGATGAGTGATGGACCGCAGCTGGGAGCCCGTCAACCCATCGACAAGATAAACGACCGGACGACAAGGAGAGGGTCAGAGGTCGACACAAGCCACGTGCAGACGAGCCGATGCTGGAACCTGCCAGCCGCTGCCGCAGCCGACCTGCCAAGCTGCCATGGAGCTATCCACGGCCGGGACAGCAGCCACCCTGCATCACTGCCCATCCCGCGCCGCCCGGCGAGCTCCAAGCGTCGGAGCCGCCGGGCACGCACCCATGCGCCAAGCTGCCGAGGGGGAGGAGCGCTGCCGAAGACCCCAAACCTGGCCGATCCAGGTCGGAGAAGGGAAGGCCCGCCCCCACACGCATCAGCCGCCACGGGCCACCACCGCGCAGTCCACGCCGCCGCCCACCGCGCAAAGGAACCAGCCGCCCGCGCACGCCGAAGCGCCGCCGCTAGCCCCGCACCCGCCACCTCTTGCCGAGGCCCGCAGCCGCACGCACGTCGGAGCGCCGCCGCGCCGCGTCCTACCGCGAGCGCCGCAGGACACCGCCGCCAAACGCCTAGATCCGCTGCCCGCGGAGGAAGGGAAGTCGGAGAGGGAGACCCCCCGCCGCCGCCGTCTGCCACGCGGGTTTCACCCGGCGGCGTCACCCGGCGGCGGCGCGGGGAGGGGAGGAGGAGAGGGTGGCGGCGCGGCCTAGGGGAGGGAGCGTATCTGTTCTGTGCAGTGTAATTCGATTCTTTTTGGATCGATCGGTTTGTCCATCCTCTGGATACTTACGTAGTACTGGGTTCGGCTAGGCCAAGGAGTGTCGACTGATAAATATACACATGTGCGTCCGGCGACCGGCGTACGGACGATCCCGGCCAAGATAAGTGTGTGTCTTTTTTCTCGAGGGGAGAGATGTAAAGAGAAACACAGTATATACCTTATCATTTTGTGACAAATTTAACCAGGGCCGGTCCTGAGATTTCAGGCCCGAGGCGAAACTATGATGCAGGGCCCTTCGGGGCCCTTTGTATGAATGCTTAAATAGTATATTCAACATAAGTCGGTATAAATTTGTATCTATGAAAACAGTGAAGTGCATCCAAAATCAATGCGCATATCGAATATATATTATGTAATACCTCCAAAAATTAACCATTTTTTATCATGAAAACAGTTAAGTGCGTCCGAAAACACCTTATTCATGTGTTTGAAAAAAACAAACCATTTTTTATATCATGGACCTCTTCATTGCTCGTGAATTTTCATCCCAAGGATATGTAGTAGTTTATTCTTCCCTTTTAGGCCCCTTCGCCACAAATATGTCTCTCGCTTTATTATCAAACTACCCCAATTGCTTGGATTGTAAATGTCCATAGTAATAACTCGTTCCGCCTCAACAGTAGCAGATTCTAGCGTAGATGAATTAAATATGTGCTCAGGATCACTCACACTGGTATCATCCATATTGATGTCAACATCATCTTTTGTATCTCCCAGATTAGCATTAAGTTGGTCATCGGTAAGAAATATCGCCAACTCGTCTGGATTTTTTGAAGTGCTTGTATCACTATAAAATATTTGCGAAGGGATCCTCTCAATGACCCTTTCATCTCCTCTACCTCATTCTTCCTTTTTCTTTTATCACTGCCGGATGGATATTTTCTACCTGAGCCTGACATGATGGTGCTGACATTAAAAGGAACAATTAGATTTTAAAATTAGGACAAAGCTCTGTAGATATAAGATCAATTAGAGAAAACCTAGGGCAAGGTCCTTCTCTCTAATCTAATATGGCTGTAATTTTATTCTGCGGCAAATGATTTGAGCGCCACAATGCGACAATTTGACAATTCACTGTTCAATCGATCGAGATTCGAGAATTCGGGATTAGAAAAGAAATAGGAAGAACACTAGAACAGTACAGCCGAGGTCAGAGGGCGCGAGATGTAGTTTTACACGTAGGGGATTACCTTTACTCACACGCAGACAGTATATTATACATCTAAGGTAACAATTTGCTCCCCTGGTCAGCTCTGATGGACGCAGTCGTTCTCGTTCGTCAGGAAGAGTCATCGAAATTGTTGAACTCAGACGAACAGGCAAAACCGCGAAAGAAGGAAGGGATCAAGGGAACGATCGCAATCAGGTTCCTCTGATCCCGTGATCCGAACGATCTACAGGAAAAGACTATTCCTTTCTACGTTCGTCTCTGGGTGTGGCATGCGTGTCGTGGGAACGAGCCTACAGTAGAGGTTAGGGGTACAAAAGGAGAGGGCAGAGTCCTAGCTACGGCGAGGGTGTACACACGGATGTATGAGTTCAGGCCCCTCTCGTGGAGGTAACAGCCCTACGTCTCAGTGCTCGGGAGCTCTTGTCGAGTGGAATATGAGTATCGTTACAGAGGGTGCGAACCCTTGTGCCAGAGGGGAAGGGCGGCTTATATAGAGTGCGCTGCCCCTCATAATGTCCGGCATCTAAGGGTCCGATCGTGGCTATAAAGGTGAACGTTACTGGTAACGTATGCAATAAATGCTACTTATGATATAGACGAACGCCTGTCCGTTAGCCTCCCTGGTGTGGCTTCTGGTCTTCTGCGGTCGACTGTCTTCTGGTTCTTCCGAGTGAAAGATAACCGTCGAGTGAAAGGTAACCTCCGAGTGGACATTGTCGAGTGACTTGTATGCCTTGGTGATTTCAGTCGGAAGCTTCCTTGTGGTCCTTAAGCTTTCTGGGGCAGTGTCCTTAGGTAGGGTATGTAGGTCAGGCCTATGACCCTACCCTAGGTACATATCCGCATCATTAGCCCCCGAATGGATCGGGGTTCGAGTGTAAAAAAGGATCGATGCAGGTTCTGTCAAGACACAAAAACTCCGAGTGTATTTTGGGGCTTCACAGAAGTTTGCGTCGATTGGAATCTTTATCATTCACCCTGATCGATTCTTGTCTTGAAATGTACCCGAGTGAACTTCAGCGCAGAGTCAGGTCCGAGTGTTCAGCTGGTTATTCTGATGCGACGGGTCACTCTGTCCGGCCCGGATTTCACGGGATTCGAAATTTGGATAAGCGCGCGCCGAGCGAAGATGACGTAACGACTAAGGCAAGTGGAGGCACGACGCCTCAATTTTCGCGCCGTCTTTACTGCCACGTACCGCTCCTCCTCTGAATTCGGGATACCCAGAGATCTGCGGGCCCACAGGTCAGTGACCCACTCGGGCGGATATAAGAGGCGACGGCACCGGGGCCGGTACAGTGTTTCTCCCCCAAATCTTCACTTCTCCTCTGCCTCCCCTGCTCCGCGCGTGCCGCTCGACTCTGCCTCGACGACCGCCGCCGCGATGACGAAGAGCAAGACGGAGAAGCTCGAGCGCGCCAAGAAGGGAGGGGCCAAGGCGAGGAAGCCGTCGGGCGCCCGATTCACGGCGCCGCCGGGGTGGATCCAAGGAGATTTCCTCCCATCGACCGTCAAAGCGGAGGACGTCCAGAACCTCGTCGCTGACGGGTTGATAGCCGAAGGGTCCTGGAGGCTGACGGAGGGCGAGGCTGAGCCGGAGCCGCGCGAGGGCGAGCGAGTCCTCCTCCTCACCCACGTCGAGCGAGGTTTTTCCATGCCCCCTCATCCATTCTTCCGCGGGTTTCTGAACTTTTTCGAGGCGCAACTCCACCATTTTCCTCCGAATACTATTTCGTATCTCTCTGCTTTCGTCACCATGTGCGAGTGTTTCTTGGGTTGTCCTCCACATTGGGGTTTGTTCAAACATATATTCTCCGTCCGATCTCAATGCGTCAAGAAAGCCAATCCTAATGACAGCAAGACCAACGTCATCCAACTGTGTGGTGGCCTGGGGGTCCAAAAGAGAGGTAGAAGTTCGTTTCCGTCAATGACTTTTCCTGATTCTGTTCGGGGCTGGCAGTCGACATGGTTTTACTGCAAAGATATTGCATCTCCCAATATGTCGACTGGTCTTCCCCCTTTCACTTTGGATCGACCTACTACTCCCAGAACACTGAGTGTGACCAAGGGAGAGAAAGTCCAGGTTGGGATTCTAGTGAATGCAGTAGTAGATCTGGTCCGTGGCGGAGTGACTGGCATGGATCTCTTAAAGACGTTTCTCAGTCGACGAATTCAGCCTCTTCAAGCCAGGGACCACACTATGTGGCATTATTCGGGCCCTGAGGATTCCACTCGGTCACATCCAGAGGAAGTTTCCGACGAAACCGTTGCTCAGTGGCTCAGGAGCATCATCGGAGCCTTTGACAATCCTCTGGGAGCCAAGCGAATCTTGCCCTTCTCTGCTTTGAACCCACCGACGAACCTGGTGAGTTATATCTTTGTCGAGTGCTTTCATATTTTGTCGAGTGACTGCGTCCTCAGTCGACTGACTTCATAGTTTGTATCTTGCAGGAGTTTACGAACATGTATTCGCCCGTCCCGAATGGGGAGCAGCCTGAGGACGGAGAAGAGAGCGCAGGTGACAGCGCAGACGTCGACTACGCCGACGACAGTGAGGGCAGCGACGACGACCTGGAAGAGATTGGGGAAGGCGAAGTAGAGGCTCAGGTTCCTTCGCATGTCGAGCGTCGAACCAAGCTGCGTGAAGACCCGGAGGCCGCCCCAAGCAAGATTTTAGCATCAAGCACCAGGAACCCAAAGCGCGACCGTGCCGCGACATCAGGGTCGACTGAAAAAGCTGTGAAACATCTTAAGCCGGACGCACCAAAGCCTCGGAAGGCCCTGCCTCGTATCAAGATCGATGTGCCTGTCGCCTCAACGTAAGCGTTTATTTTCTTTTCCTGCTGTTGTGAACCTTCATGTCTTTGCTGACCGAGTGAACTTTATTCGCCAGAGCTGCTACCTCAGTGACATCGCCTCAACGGGACATGGGGGATCACATGGAAGTGGACACTCCTGACGCGGCCACCTCCCAATGAGGTATAATGAATCTTCACTGTAGTCTGTTTTTTGAAGAATAATCGTCGAGTAGCTTAATTAAGATTGCCGATTGATAGCTGACGAAGTCATCAAACTGGAAGATGACGAGGAGCCGCAGCGAGGAGCGGAGGATGAAGTTGTGCCTCTGGAGACTCCGCGCGTACGCACTCGGAGAACATCGTCTGAACAGGCGCCTCGTGGGTCGACTGCTGCGCCACCTCCAGTCCTTGTGGCTCCGCTGTCGAGTGCTCCGCCAGCAACTTCAACTCTGGTGGTTTCAGCGCCGATCGGACAGCCTCCAGCACCTCCTGCTACTTCAATCACAGCACCTACTCACTCGACGCCCGCATATCCTTTGTACCACGTCCCAGAGGACCAAACTGGAGCTGCCAAGGAGGCCATGATCCAAGCTGGGCAAATGATGCTGCGAACAAAGGAGGCGTATGATGCCAGCAAGTTGGCCTATGATGCCAGCTCAGTGCTTCAAGCCAATATCCGAGTAAGTGCTATTGTAAGTTCATTTCCGATTGTATTCCTGTCCATCTTGACTTTACACCCACTGGGTGTTTTCTTCAGATGCGTACTTGCTTGTTTTTTCCTCGAGTAGATCGGGTCTTAGTCGAGTGGTTTTTGGTCCAGTGGGGGCACGCTGAGTGCACCCACTGGGTGTAGTCCCCGAGACCGCTGTCGAATGGCGAAGACGTCGGCAGGGGTCTTAAATTTGTGTTGATAGTTGACTTTCACTCGACAGGACAAACCTGGTCGAGTGGTAGTAGGTCCAGTGGGGGCACGCTGAGTGCACCCACTGGGTGTAGTCCCCGAGATCGCCGTCGAGTGCTTGCCTCGGCGGGGGTTTGATAGAGACAAGGTTTGCATGTTTACTTCTTTTGTTTATACTCAGACAGGTCGGACCTGGTCGAGTGATTTTCTATCCAGTGGGGGCACGCTGAGTGCACCCACTGGGTGTAGTCCCCGAGACTACTGTCGATCGTTTACGATGGGCAGTAGTCTTAAGAACTTTGGATTCGAAGTCCTTATTCGTACTTGGAGTATAGTTTTCACCTGTCCTGCAGGTTTCATGGACATCATTTCCATCAACCATGATATGACGCTTTGCAGGGGTGTGGGGTGGGGCGGTGGGCCGCCATCCAGTCGACTGGACATGTTCTTTTCCACTCGGGAGTGAAAAACATTATCGTCGACTGAACTACTTCTTTGCTGATTTCAGAAAGCTTGTGGGCTCGGGACCAAGTATGTTGAACTGGAGAAGGAAAAGAATCGACTTCTGCTGGATCTGGAGCTGACAAACAACAACCTGGACCGTGCGCAGACTGAACTGAAGACGTTGGGAGGTAATCCTTGTCGATCAATTGCATTATTACTTTCATCTTCCATCCTTTGAACCGAGTGAATCCACTCGAACAGACGTACGTGATGAGAACCGCCGACTCCAAGCGCGACTCAACAATGCTATTTCTTTAGATACCATGAAGAAGGCGCTTGAAGACAAGGACAAGGCACTCGCCGACGCTCAGAAGGTGGCGAGGGAGAAAACTGAAGCCGCCGAGAAGAAACTTGCCGCGGCCAACAAATTTGCAGAAGAGAATACCAAACTCAAGCAGGAACGAGCCGACTGGATCAAAAAGCTCGAAGTGCACACCAAGAAAAGGAGCGCTCTGGAGAAACACTTAGGAGATTTCGCGAAGAAGATGTTCGGCATGCTTGAAGGTAATTTTCCTCTGTCGAGTGAATCTCTTTGATTTCTCCAGAACGGCAATGTGATCATCTTTTCGCTTTCTCTTCACGTAGAATTCTGTCAAGATTTTGAGAAGAAAACTAAAGAAATCGAGCCAAATCTGGATCCCACCAAGTCACCTGTCGGAGATGCCGTGGCCATGGACATGTTTCGACTTGAAGCTCGTCTCAGGAATGTCCAAAGTTATGTCACTCGACTGAGGGCTGCGTTGGAGAAGGTCGACAAGGAATTGTGGCCTGAAGACTCCCTCCAGACTGACCTTGAGTCAATGATGACCCGTCTCAACGATATCCCTGGTCGAGTGCAAGCATGGAAGAAATCCGCCGCACGCTGTTGTGCCGATGTGGCACTTTCACTCGTTCGGGTTCATTGCAAGGAGGCCAGGGAGGACAAACTGAAGGCTCTCCAAGTGATCAATACAAAGAAACTTAAATTTCAAGACTTCATGGAGACCTTCATTGAACCAGCCACTCGGATCGCCGACGGAATTGACTTGGATACCTTCATCGAGCCGGCGAGCCCCGCTGGTGCTTGAAAAACACTTTGCTCACAATTAAAACTCTATTTGCCTCGGTATGCCGAGTAATGGTGTAACCGATTAAAACTTCGTTCGGGCCTTAGGCCTGAGAACTTTCCTTTGCGCGAATAACCTTTAACCGCACTAGAGATTCTGGATTTATCCACATTTTTCTTTCTGATCTCTTGCTTGGTTAAATTTGTTCGTTACTCGGAAGGATTTTGGACTTAGGCAAAAATTGGTTCGCAGCTAAGCCCCCGAGTGTGACGATCGCTCATCACTCGGAGAAGTTTTGAACTTAGACGAAGACTGGTTCGCCGCTAAGTTTCCGAGTGAATGGAATGTTATCCACTCGGAAGGGTTTTTAACTTAGGCGAAAACTGATTCGCAGCTAAGCCCCCGAGTGTGAGGATTGCTAATCACTCGGAAAAGTTTTGAACTTAGGCAAAGACTGGTTCGCAGGTAATTAAGTTTCCGAGTGAATAGAATGTTATCCACTCGGAAGGGTTTTTAACTTAGGCGAAAACTGGTTCGCAGCTAAGCTTTCGAGTGAATGGAATGTTATCCACTCGGAAGGGTTTTTAACTTAGGCGAAAACTGGTTCGTAGCTAAGCCCCCGAGTGTGAGGATTGCTCATCACTCGGAGAAGTTTTGAACTTAGGCGAAGATTGGTTCGTAGCTAAGTTTCCGAGTGAATGGAATGCTATCCACTCGGAAGGGTTTTTAACTTAGGCGAAAATTGGTTCGCAGCTAAGCCCCCGAGTGTGAGGATCGCTCATCACTCGGAGAAGTTTTGAACTTAGGCGAACACTGGTTCGCAACTAAGTTTCCGAGTGAATGGAATGCTATCCACTCGGAAGGGTTTTTAACTTAGGCGAAAACTGGTTCGCAGCTAAGCCCCCGAGTGTGAGGATCGCTCATCACTCGGAGAAGTTTTGAACTTAGGTGAAGACTGGTTCGCAGCTAAGTTTCCGTGTGAATGGAATGTTATCCACTCGGAAGGGTTTTTAAATTAGGCGAAAACTGGTTCGCAGCTAAGCCCCCGAGTGTGAGGATCGCTCATCACTCGGAGTAGTTTCTGAATAAGAAATTGTGCGATCGGAATCGACAAAAGACTACAGGAGTCACAACTTCAACAAACGACATTGTCTGGAGAACTCTTATTACATCAAAACCATTCAGTCGTCAAGTATAAAAACGTCGAAGCAAATCCGCGTTCCAGGCGCGCGGTTCGTCGATATTCTTCTTCAGGTTGAAGAGGTGGTAGGCTCCATTGTTCAGCACTTTGGTGACGACGAAAGGGCCTTCCCACGCTTGAGCCAGCTTGTGAGTTCGCTGCTGATCCACTCGGAGCACAAGATCACCTTCGTGGAACGACCGACTCTTGACATGTCTCGCATGGAAGCGGCGCAGATCTTGTTGGTACGCAGTCGACCGAATCAAGGCCATCTCGCGTTCTTCTTCTAGGAGGTCCACTCCGTCTTGTCGTGCCTGCTCAGCCTCAGCTTCTGAGTAAAGATCTACTCGGGGAGAATTGTGAAGGAGGTCGCTAGGCAAAACAGCTTCGGCTCCGTATACCAAAAAGAACGGAGTGCGTCCATTCGACCGATTAGGAGTCGTCCTCAAGCCCCACAGAACAGACGGCAATTCAGTGACCCAAGCTCCAGCTGCATGATCAAGATCTTGCATGAGTCGACGCTTCAGCCCTTGAAGGATAAGGCCATTCGCTCGCTCAGCTTGACCGTTAGACTGGGGGTGCGCAACGGATGCGTAATCCACCCGAGTGCCTTGAGAGGAGCAAAAGTATCTGAACTCTTCCGAGTCAAAGTTTGAACCATTGTCCGTAATGATACTGTGGGGAACTCCATACCGGAAAGTTATCTCTTTCATGAATTTATTGAAGTGCGGGCGTTCAACTTCTTGATGGGTTTGGCTTCAATCCACTTAGTGAACTTGTCGACTGCTACCAGTAAATGAGTAAATCCACTCTGGCCCGTTCGAAGGGGACCAACCATATCCAAACCCCATACTGCAAACGGCCAGACGAGTGGAATAGTCTTCAAGGCAGACGTAGGCTTGTGCGACAGGTTCGAATAGAACTGGCACCCTTCGCAGTGATCAACAATCTCCTTAGCCATCTCGTTGGCGCGCGGCCAGAAGAAACCAGCTCGGTATGCTTTGGCAACAATCGTCCTAGAGGACGCATGATGACCACAAGTTCCCGAGTGAATCTCCTCCAAAATCATTTGACCTTCTTCAGGAGTGATACACCGCTGAGCTACGCCAGTTACGCTTTCTCTGTAGAGTTGACCATCTATAACAGTAAAGGCCTTGGACCTGCGGACTATCTTCCGAGCTTCATCTTCGTCATCTGGGAGTTCTCGACTCAGGATGTATGCAATATAAGGTACAGTCCAGTCGGGCGTGATCACCAGAATCTCCATGACAAGATCTATGACTGCTGGGACTTCAACTTCAGTCGGATCAGAAGCGCTCTTTGCTTGCGAGGGCTCTTCAGTGAAGGGATCTTCTTGTACTGAAGGAGAATGTAGGTGCTCAAGAAACACATTACTGGGGACAGGCTTCCGAGTGGATCCAATCTTTGCTAGCTCATCAGCTGCCTGATTTTTCACTCGGGGAACATGATGGAGTTCCAGACCTTCAAATTTCTTCTCAAGCTTCCTTACTGCATTGCAGTATCCAGTCATGGCGGGGTTCCTGACATCCCACTCTTTCATCACTTGATTGACCACCAGATCAGAGTCGCCGTATTCCATCAGGCGCCGGACGCCGAGTGAAATGGCCATACGCAACCCATACAGGAGTGCTTCATATTCAGCTTCATTGTTGGAGGAATCAAAGTGAATCTGTAAGACATAACTGAGTTTGTCGCCTTTTGGGGACACCAAAACTACGCCAGCACCAGAACCATTCAGCATCTTAGAGCCGTCAAAGAACATGGTCCAGTGTGCCGAGTGAACTTGGATTGGCTGCTGCTGTTCGATCCACTCGGCAAGGAAATCAGCAAGAGCTTGAGACTTGATTGCTTTCTTCGCTTCAAACTTGATATCAAAATAGAGGAGCTCAATAGCCCATTTGGCCACTCGACCAGTCGCGTCTCGATTGTTGAGAATCTCAGACAACGGAGCATCACTGATGACTGAAATTGAGTGATCTTGAAAGTAGTGTGCCACCTTCTTTGCTGACAGATATATACCATATACGAGCTTCTGGTAATGTGGATACCTTTGCTTTGAAGGAGTCAACACTTCAGAGATGTAGTAAACAGGACGCTGGACCTTGTAAGCTTTGCCTTCCTATTCCCTCTCGACAGTGAGAACTGTACTGACGACCTGATTAGTGGCCGCAATGTACAGGAGCAATGGCTCTTTGCTGTGCGGAGCAGCAAGCACCGACTGGGTGGAAAGCAGGGCTTTGAGCTCGACAAACGCTGCTTCAGCTTCTGGAGTCCACTCGAATGTATCAGATTTCTTCATCAGTCGGTATAAAAGCAGTGCCTTCTCACCGAGACGAGAAATGAATCGACTCAATGCTGCCAAGCAACCTGTGAGCTTCTGAACATCATGCACTCGCTCAGGGCTTTTCATTCGGGTGATGGCACTGATCTTTTCAGGATTGACGTCGATTCCTTTTTCGGAAACGATAAAACCGAGTAATTTGCCACCAGGAACACCAAAAGTGCACTTAGTTGGATTTAGCTTGATATCACACCTCCTCAGGTTGGCGAATGTTTCAGCTAAGTCAGACAACAGGTCGGAACCTTTGCGAGACTTGACGACAATATCATCCATGTACGCTTCTACATTCCGAGGGATCTGATCAAGCAAACATTTTTGAATCATGCGCATGAAAGTAGCGCCAGCATTTTTTAGACCAAAGGGCATGGTGATATAACAGTAACATCCGAATGGGGTGATGAAGGCTGTCTTTATTTCATCTGGACCAAACAGACGGATCTGATGGTAGCCAGAGTAAGCATCAAGAAAAGATAGACGCTCACACCCCGCAGTTGAGTCGACAATCTGATCAATGCGGGGGAGCGGTAAATGATCTTTCGGGCAGACCTGATTGATATGTTTGAAGTCAATACACATGCGGAGTGATTTGTCCTTCTTAGGGACCATGACGACGTTCGATAACCACTCGGAGTGGTAAATCTCACGTATAAACTTGGCCGTTAAGAGACGAGCCACCTCCTCGCCGATTGCTTTTCGCTTCTCTATTGCCGACCGACGCAAGTGCTCCTTCACAGGCTTGGCCTTCGGGTCGACTCTAAGTCGGTGCTCAGCCAGTTCCCTGGGTACACCTGGCATGTCAGCAGGCTTCCATGCGAAGATGTCCTACTTCCCACGGAGGAACTGGATGAGCTCGGCTTCCTATTTGCTGTCGAGTGTCATTGAAATGTTAGTCGGGGCAGCAGTTGGATCTGTCGGGTGAATGTTCACCTTCTTCACTTCACCTGCCGACTGGAAAGCTGACTCAGAAGCGGGCTTCGTAGCTCGCAGCAGGTCGGCAGGATCAGTATTCTTCTAGTACTCTTCTAATTCAACCATAGCCATCTAATGATCGGCGATTTTGGAGCCCTGCTGAAGGCACTCCTCAGCTCTCTGTCGATTGCCAGTGACTGTGATCACACCCTTGGGCCCGGGCAACTTCATCTTGAGATACACGTAGCATGGACGAGCCATGAAACGAGCATAAGCCGGTCGGCCAAGGATGGCGTGGTACGCACTCTGGAAGTCCACCACTTCAAATGTCAATTTCTCTTTGCGAAATTTTTTATCTGTGCCGAATACCACATCCAATGCTATTTGGCCGAGTGACTTAGCCTTTTTCCCAGGGATGACGCCATGGAACTGCATGTTGCTTTCACTGAGACGGGGCATCGGAATGCCCATCCCCTTTAGAGTATCCGTGTACAATATGTTCAAACCGCTCCCACCATCCATCAAGACTTTGTGGAGTCGAGTGCCCCCCACAACCGGGTCCACCACCAGCGCTTGCCGACCGGGGGTGGCGATATGAGCCGGGTGATCTGACTGGTCAAATGTGATAGAAGTCTGAGACCACTTGAGGTACGTGGGGGTGGAAGGAACGGCCATGTTGACTTCTCTGTTGATAACTTTCAGTCGACTCTTGCTTTCAACATCAGCAAAAATCAACAGAGTGGCATTGACTTCAGGGAACACTTCTTTGTCTTCTTCATCCTCTTTTTCAGGATCTTTCTCACTCGACTGACTCTCCTTGAACTGCTGGATCAGCAAACGGCACTGTCGAGTGGTATGCTTCGGCAATATTAAATTGCCCTCTTCATCTTTCTTCGTGTGTATTGCACACGGTAAATCCAAAACATCCGTACCCGACTGATTCTTTGACTTCTTGGGAGTGAACTTAGCTTTGGATTTTCCCTTATTTTTGCCTTGTGCCGCGAGAGCGACTGCTTCTGCCTGAGCAGGGGGATCAGCCTTGCGTTTCTTCTTCCGACTGGAATTTCCGCCGGCATCATTGTCGACTACTTTACCTTTACCGCTGCGGAGGCGGTCTTCCTCTTCGCCGTTGGCGTATCGAGTAGCAATCTCCATCATTTTGCTCAGGGAAATATCACTTGTGCGACCGAACTTCAGATAGAGCTCTCTGTACCTAACACCGGCCTTGAAAGCACAAACAGCTTGATGTTCGGAAACATTCTCCACTGTGTGATGCAGAGTGGCCAACGCTGAATGTAGTCTCTCAAGGTTTCATTGGGCTTCTGAACACAGTGCTGCAAATCAATCAAACCGGCTGGGCGCTTGCAAGTGCCCTCAAAGGTTCTGATGAATACTCGGGCCAGATCCTCCCAGCAATTGATGCTAGAGGGAGCCAAACGATTCAACCAAGCCCTGGCAGAACCATCTAACATCAAGGACAAATGCTTCATGGCTATGTTATCGTTTCCTCCACCAATCTGCACAGCCACTCGGTAATCATCTAATCATGTCTCGGGCTTCGACTCGCCAGAAAACTTGCTTATTCCGGCCGCCAACCTGAAGTTGGGGGGGATCTCTGCAGAACGAATTGCTCTGCTAAAACATTCGGGGCCAGAAACAACAGCACCACTTCAACTCGGATAGTCTCTTTCATAACCATCCCTGTGGGCTCTGCCTCTGTCGATCCGCCTTTGAGCAAGGACATTCCTCGTGTCAAATCCAGGATTCCGCTCATCACCGAACGGGTGTCTGTCGTCATTATGCCGGGGCACATATGAACCACTCCGCGGAGGAGTAAGCACTCGACGGCGGTCATCACGGTGATAACGAGGAGCAAACTGATCTCGCCCCTGATCTCTGTACTGATCTTCACGGTAACCTCCGCCTCTATGACGCAGAGGTGACCCAGGGTTGTGGGCCGACTGAACTGTTTCTACCCTGGGCGAATTGATGTGTAACCTGTTCTGCGACTGAGAAACAGCCGCATTCTGCTGCTGCGCTGCCTCGAGCAACGTTCTGATCTGCTGCAAACCTCTGCCAGCCTCTGACCGTGACGGTTGAATAGAATCTGCAATCTTAGCAGCAGCTGCAACATTCAAAACTGGAGTACGGAATACCTCGACGTTATTCCGGGATCCACTCGGAAATAACTGTCGCTGATGTCGAATGGGACGCGGTGGACGCTGGCGAGCACGCTAGTCGAGTGCCTCCTGCATCTCTTTGAGCCGAAGGCGCGTGGCCTCCATGGCCTGTGCTTCAGCAGTCGCACCAATGATAGGAGTATGGAGAATATCCTCATCCCGGCGGTGCTGCTCATTCGACGGTCCTCCAGCCTCGCGCCTGGCATGGCTGAAGCCAGACGGCGGACTCTGATGAGAACCAGCCATAAGAACTTCAGCCGCAGGATTGCAGCTCTCGCACTCGGAGGGAACGTCAGACTGATCTGACGCCGAGTCGAACGCGCCGTGAAGTGACTCGGCGGGCTCGATAGCCGCAATCTGCGGGGACGAAACTTGGCGAGCCGCCGCATGTCTCACCCAACGCTGTAGCCGCGAACAACCGGATCGCTTGCGGCGGCGAACAGCAGGAAGGGCTGACGAATACGGAGTCGACGACTGTAGGAGAAGGACGCCGCTGGAGCTCGCGCAGAAGTGCGTCGCTCCAATTACTCGTTCCGCCTAAACAGTAGCAGATTCTAGCGTAGATGAATTACATATGTGCTCAGGATCACTCACACTGGTATCATCCATATTGATGTCAACATCATCTTTTGTATCTCCCAGATTAGCATTAAGTTGGTCATCGGTAAGAAATATCGCCAACTCGTCTGGATTTTTTAAAGTGCTTGTATCACTATAAAATATTTGCGAAGGGATCCTCTCAATGACCCTTTCATCTCCTCTACCTCATTCTTCCTTTTTCTTTTATCACTGCCGGATGGATATTTTCTACCTGAGCCTGACATGATGGTGCTGACATTAAAAGGAACAATTAGATTTTAAAATTAGGACAAAGCTATGTAGATATAAGATCAATTAGAGAAAACCTAGGGCAAGGTCCTTCTCTCTAATCTAATATGGCTGTAATTTTATTCTGCGGCAAATGATTTGAGCGCCACAATGCGACAATTTGACAATTCACTGTTCAATCGATCGAGATTCGAGAATTCGGGATTAGAAAAGAAATAGGAAGAACACTAGAACAGTACAGCCGAGGTCAGAGGGCGCGAGATGTAGTTTTACACGTAGGGGATTACCTTTACTCACACGCAGACAGTATATTATACATCTAAGGTAACAATTTGCTCCCCTGGTCAGCTCTGATGGACGCAGTCGTTCTCGTTCGTCAGGAAGAGTCATCGAAATTGTTGAACTCAGACGAACAGGCAAAACCGCGAAAGAAGGAAGGGATCAAGGGAACGATCGCAATCAGGTTCCTCTGATCCCGTGATCCGAACGATCTACAGGAAAAGACTATTCCTTTCTACGTTCGTCTCTGGGTGTGGCATGCGTGTCGTGGGAACGAGCCTGACAGTAGACGTTAGGGGTACGAAAGGAGAGGGTAGAGTCCTAGCTACGGCGAGGGTGTACACACGGATGTATGAGTTCAGGCCCCTCTCGTGGAGGTAACAGCCCTACGTCTCAGTGCTCGGGAGCTCTTGTCGAGTGGAATATGAGTATCGTTATAGAGGGTGCGAACCCTTGTGCCAGAGGGGAAGGGCGGCTTATATAGAGTGCACTGCCCCTCATAATGTCCGGCATCTAAGGGTCCGATCGTGGCTATAAAGGTGAACGTTACTGGTAACGTATGCAATAAATGCTACTTATGATATAGACGAACGCCTGTCCGTTAGCCTCCCTGGTGTGGCTTCTGGTCTTCTGCGGTCGACTGTCTTCTGGTTCTTCTGAGTGAAAGATAACCGTCGAGTGAAAGGTAACCTCCGAGTGGACATTGTCGAGTGACTTGTATGCCTTGGTGATTTCAGTCGGAAACTTCCTTGTGGTCCTTAAGCTTTCTGGGGCAGTGTCCTTAGGTAGGGTATATAGGTCAGGCCTATGACCCTACCCTTGGTACGTATCCGCATCATTAGCCCCCGAATGGATCGGGGTTCGAGTGTAAAAAAGGATCGATGCAGGTTCTGTCAAGACACAAAAACTCCGAGTGTATTTTGGGGCTTCACAGAAGTTTGCGTCGATTGGAATCTTTATCATTCACCCTGATCGATTCTTGTCTTGAAATGTACCCGAGTGAACTTCAGCACAGAGTCAGGTCCGAGTGTTCAGCTGGTTATTCTGATGCGACGGGTCACTCTGTCCGGCCCGGATTTCACGGGATTCGAAATTTGGATAAGCGCGCGCCGAGCGAAGATGACGCAACGACTAAGGCAAGTGGAGGCACGACGCCTCGATTTTCGCGCCGTCTTTACTGCCACGTACCGCTCCTCCTCTGAATTCGGGATACCCAGAGATCTGCGGGCCCACAGGTCAGTGATCCACTCGGGCGGATATAAGAGGCGACGACACCGGGGCCGGTACAGTGTTTCTCCCCCAAATCTTCACGTCTCCTCCGCCTCCCCTGCTCCGCGCGCGCCGCTCGACTCTGCCTCGACGACCGCCGCCGCGATGACGAAGAGCAAGACGGAGAAGCTCGAGTGCGCCAAGAAGGGAGGGGCCAAGGCGAGGAAGCCGTCGGGCGCCCAATTCACGGCGCCGCCGGGGTGGATCCAAGGAGATTTCCTCCCATCGACCGTCAAAGCGGAGGACGTCCAGAACCTCGTCGTTGACGGGTTGATAGCCGAAGGGTCCTAGAGGCTGACGGAGGGCGAGGCTGAGCCGGAGCCGCGCGAGGGCGAGCGAGTCCTCCTCCTCACCCACGTCGAGCGAGGTTTTTCCATGCCCCCTCATCCATTCTTCCGCGGGTTTCTGAACTTTTTCGAGGCGCAACTCCACCATTTTCCTCCGAATACTATTTCGTATCTCTCTGCTTTCGTCACCATGTGCGAGTGTTTCTTGGGTTGTCCTCCACATTGCGGTTTGTTCAAACATATATTCTCCGTCCGATCTCAATGCGTCAAGAAAGCCAATCCTAATGAAAGCAAGACCAACGTCATCCAACTGTGTGGTGGCCTGGGGGTCCAAAAGAGAGGTAGAAGTTCGTTTCCGTCAATGACTTTTCCTGATTCTGTTCGGGGCTGGCAGTCGACATGGTTTTACTGCAAAGATATTGCATCTCCCAATATGTCGACTGGTCTTCCCCCTTTCACTTTGGATCGACCTACTACTCCCAGAACACTGAGTGTGACCAAGGGAGAGAAAGTCCAGGTTGGGATTCTAGTGAATGCAGTAGTAGACCTAGTCCGTGGCGGAGTGACTGGCATGGATCTCTTAGAGACGTTTCTCAGTCGACGAATTCAGCCTCTTCAAGCCAGGGACCACACTATGTGGCATTATTCGGGCCCTGAGGATTCCACTCGGTCACATCCAGAGGAAGTTTCCGACGAAACCGTTGCTCAGTGGCTCAGGAGCATCATCGGAGCCTTTGACAATCCTCTGGGAGCCAAGCGAATCTTGCCCTTCTCTGCTTTGAACCCACCGACGAACCTGGTGAGTTATATCTTTGTCGAGTGCTTTCATATTTTGTCGAGTGACTGCGTCCTCAGTCGACTGACTTCATAGTTTGTATCTTGCAGGAGTTTACGAACATGTATTCGCCCGTCCCGAATGGGGAGCAGCCTGAGGACGGAGAAGAGAGCGCAGGTGACAGCGCAGACGTCGACTACGCCGACGACAGTGAGGGCAGCGACGACGACCTGGAAGAGATTGGGGAAGGCGAAGTAGAGGCTCAGGTTCCTTCGCATGTCGAGCGTCGAACCAAGCTGCGTGAAGACCCGGAGGCCGCCCCAAGCAAGATTTTAGCATCAAGCACCAGGAACCCAAAGCGCGACCGTGCCGCGACATCAGGGTCGACTGAAAAAGCTGCGAAACATCTTAAGCCGGACGCACCAAAGCCTCGGAAGGCCCTGCCTCGTATCAAGATCGATGTGCCTGTCGCCTCAACGTAAGCGTTTATTTTCTTTTCCTGCTATTGTGAACCTTCATGTCTTTGCTGACCGAGTGAACTTTATTCGCCAGAGCTGCTACCTCAGTGACATCGCCTCAACGGGACGAGGGGGATCACATGGAAGTGGACACTCCTGACGCGGCCACCTCCCAACGAGGTATAATGAATCTTCACTGTAGTCTGTTTTTTGAAGAATAATCGTCGAGTAGCTTAATTAAGATTGCCGATTGATAGCTGACGAAGTCATCAAACTGGAAGATGACGAGGAGCCGCAGCGAGGAGCGGAGGATGAAGTTGTGCCTCTGAAGTCTCGGCGCGTACGCACTTGGAGAACATCGTCTGAACAGGCGCCTCGTGGGTCGACTGCTGCGCCACCTCCAGTCCTTGTGGCTCCGCTGTCGAGTGCTCCGCCAGCAACTTCAACTCTGGTGGTTTCAGCGCCGATCGGACAGCCTCCAGCACCTCCTGCTACTTCAATCACAGCACCTACTCACTCGACGCCCGCATATCCTTTGTACCACATCCCAGAGGACCAAACTGGAGCTGCCAAGGAGGCCATGATCCAAGCTGGGCAAATGATGCTGCGAACAAAGGAGGCGTATGATGCCAGCAAGTTGGCCTATGATGCCAGCTCAGTGCTTCAAGCCAATGTCCGAGTAAGTGCTATTCTAAGTTCATTTCCGATTGTATTCATGTCCATCTTGACTTTACACCCACTGGGTGTTTTCTTCAGATGCGTACTTGCTTGTTTTTTCCTCGAGTAGATCGGGTCTTAGTCGAGTGGTTTTTGGTCCAGTGGGGGCACGCTGAGTGCACCCACTGGGTGTAGACCCCGAGACCGCTGTCGAATGGCGAAGACGTCGGCAGGGGTCTTAAATTTGTGTTGATAGTTGACTTTCACTCGACAGGACAGACCTGGTCGAGTGGTAGTAGGTCCAGTGGGGGCACGCTGAGTGCACCCACTGGGTGTAGTCCCCGAGATCGCCGTCGAGTGCTTGCCTCGGTGGGGGTTTGATAGAGACAAGGTTTCCATGTTTGCTTCTTTTGTTTATACTCGGACAGGTCGGACCTGGTCGAGTGATTTTCTATCCAGTGGGGGCACGCTGAGTGCACCCACTGGGTGTAGTCCCCGAGACTACTGTCGATCGTTTACGATGGGCAGTAGTCTTAAGAACTTTGGATTCGGAGTCCTTATTCGTACTTGGAGTATAGTTTTCACCTGTCCTGCAGGTTTCATGCACATCATTTCCATCAACCATGATATGACGCTTTGCAGGGGTGTGGGGTGGGGCGGTGGGCCGCCATCCAGTCGACTGGACATGTTCTTTTCCACTCGGGAGTGAAAAAACATTATCGTCGACTGAACTACTTCTTTGCTGATTTCAGAAAGCTTGTGGGCTCGGGACCAAGTATGTTGAACTGGAGAAGGAAAAGAATCGACTTCTGCTGGATCTGGAGCTGACAAACAACAACCTGGACCGTGCGCAGACTGAACTGAAGACGTTGGGAGGTAATCCTTGTCGATCAATTGCATTATTACTTTCATCTTCCATCCTTTGAACCGAGTGAATCCACTCGAATAGACGTACGTGATGAGAACCGCCGACTCCAAGCGCGACTCAACAATGCTATTTCTTTAGATACCATGAAGAAGGCGCTTGAAGACAAGGACAAGGCACTCGCTGACGCTCAGAAGGTGGCGAGGGAGAAAACTGAAGCCGCCGAGAAGAAACTTGCCGCGGCCAACAAATTTGAAGAAGAGAATACCAAACTCAAGCAGGAATGAGCCGACTGGATCAAAAAGCTCGAAGTGCAGACCAAGAAAAGGAGCGCTCTGGAGAAACACTTAGGAGATTTCGCGAAGAAGATGTTCGGCATGCTTGAAGGTAATTTTCCTCTGTCGAGTGAATCTCTTTGATTTCTCCAGAACGGCAATGTGATCATCTTTTCGCTTTCTCTTCACGCAGAATTCTGTCAAGATTTTGAGAAGGAAACTAAAGAAATCGAGCCAAATCTGGATCCCACCAAGTCACCTGTCGGAGATGCCGTGGCCATGGACATGTTTCGGCTTGAAGCTCGTCTCAGGAATGTCCAAAGTTATGTCACTCGACTGAGGGCTGCGTTGGAGAAGGTCGACAAGGAATTGTGGCCTGAAGACTCCCTCCAGACTGACCTTGAGTCAATGATGACCCGTCTCAACGATATCCCTGGTCGAGTGCAAGCATGGAAGAAATCCGCCGCTCGCTGCTGTGCCGATGTGGCACTTTCGCTCGTTCGGGTTCATTGCAAGGAGGCCAGGGAGGACAAACTGAAGGCTCTCCAAGTGATCAATACAAAGAAACTTCAATTTCAAGACTTCATGGAGACCTTCATTGAAGCAGCCACTCGGATCGCCGACGGAATTGACTTGGATACCTTCGTCGAGCCGGCGAGCCCCGCTGGTGCTTGAAAAACACTTTGCTCACAATTAAAACTCTATTTGCCTCGGTATGCCGAGTGATGGTGTAACCGATTAAAACTTCGTTCGGGCCTTAGGCCTGAGAACTTTCCTTTGCGCGAATAACCTTTAACCGCGCTAGAGATTCTGGATTTATCCACATTTTTCTTTCTGATCTCTTGCTTGGTTAAATTTGTTCGTTACTCGGAAGGATTTTGGACTTAGGCAAAAATTGGTTCGCAGCTAAGCCCCCGAGTGTGAGGATCGCTCATCACTCGGAGAAGTTTTGAACTTAGACGAAGACTGGTTCGCCGCTAAGTTTCCTAGTGAATGGAATGTTATCCACTCGGAAGGGTTTTTAACTTAGGCGAAAACTGATTCGCAGCTAAGCCCCTGAGTGTGAGGATTGCTAATCACTCGGAGAAGTTTTGAACTTAGGCAAAGACTGGTTCGCAGCTAAGTTTCCGAGTGAATAGCATGTTATCCACTCGGAAGGGTTTTTAACTTAGGCGAAAACTGGTTCGCAGCTAAGCTTTCGAGTGAATGGAATGTTATCCACTCGGAAGGATTTTAACTTTGGCGAAAACTGGTTCGTAGCTAAGCCCCCGAGTGTGAGGATTGCTCATCACTCGGAGAAGTTTTGAACTTAGGCGAAGATTGGTTCGTAGCTAAGTTTCCGAGTGAATGGAATGCTATCTACTCGGAAGGGTTTTTAACTTAGGCGAAAATTGGTTCGCAGCTAAGCCCCCGAGTGGGAGGATTGCTCATCACTCGGAGAAGTTTTGAACTTAGGCGAAGACTGGTTCGCAGCTAAGTTTCCGAGTGAATGGAATGCTATCCACTCGGAAGGGTTTTTAACTTAGGCGAAAACTGGTTCGCAGCTAAGCCCCCGAGTGTGAGGATCGCTCATCACTCGGAGAAGTTTTGAACTTAGGCGAAGACTGGTTCGCAGCTAAGTTTCCGAGTGAATGGAATGCTATCCACTCGGAAGGGTTTTTAACTTAGGCGAAAACTGGTTCGCAGCTAAGCCCCCGAGTGTGAGGATCGCTCATCACTCGGAGAAGTTTTGAACTTAGGCGAAGACTGGTTCGCATCTAAGTTTCTGAGTGAATGGAATGTTATCCACTCGGAAGGGTTTCTAACTTAGGCGAAAACTGGTTCGCAGCTAAGCCCCCGAGTGTGAGGATCGCTCATCACTCGGAGTAGTTTCTGAATAAGAAATTGTGCGATCGGAATCGACAAAAGACTACAGGAGTCACAACTTTAACAAACGACATTGTCTGGAGAACTCTTATTACATCAAAACCATTCAGTCATCAAGTATAAAAACGTCGAAGCAAATCCGCGTTCCAGGCGCGCGGTTCGTCGATATTCTTCTTCAGGTTGACGAGGTGGTAAGCTCCATTGTTCGGCACTTTGGTGACGACGAAAGGGCCTTCCCACGCTGGAGCCAGCTTGTGAGTTCGCCGCTGATCCACTCGGAGCACAAGATCACCTTCGTGGAACGACCGACTCTTGACATGTCTCGCATGGAAGCGGCGCAGATCTTGTTGGTACACAGTCGACCGAATCAAGGCCATCTCGCGTTCTTCTTCTAGGAGGTCCACTCCGTCTTGTCGTGCCTGCTCAACCTCAGCTTCTGAGTAAAGATCTACTCGGGGAGAATTGTGAAGGAGGTCGCTAGGCAAAACAGCTTCGGCTCCGTATACCAAAAAGAACGGAGTGCATCCAGTCGACCGATTAGGAGTCGTCCTCAAGCCCCATAGAACAGACGGCAATTCAGTGACCCAAGCTCCAGCTGCATGATCGAGATCTCGCATGAGTCGACGCTTCAGCCCTTGAAGGATAAGGCCATTCGCTCGCTCAGCTTGACCGTTAGACTGGGGGTGCGCAACGGATGCGTAATCCACCCGAGTGCCTTGAGAGGAGCAAAAGTATCTGAACTCTTCCGAGTCAAAGTTTGAACCATTGTCCGTAATGATACTGTGGGGAACTCCATACCGGAAAGTTATCTCTTTCATGAATTTGATTGCAGTGCGGGCGTTCAACTTCTTGATGGGTTTGGCTTCAATCCACTTAGTGAACTTGTCGACTGCTACCAGTAAATGAGTAAATCCACTCTGGCCCGTTCGAAGGGGACCAACCATATCCAAACCCCATACTGCAAACGGCCAGACGAGTGGAATAGTCTTCAAGGCAGACGCAGGCTTGTGCGACAGGTTCGAATAGAACTGGCACCCTTCGCAGTGATCAACAATCTCCTTAGCCATCTCGTTGGTGCGCGGCCAGAAGAAACCAGCTCGGTATGCTTTGGCAACAATCGTCCTAGAGGACGCATGATGACCACAAGTTCCCGAGTGAATCTCCTCCAAAATCATTTGACCTTCTTCAGGAGTGATACACCGCTGAGCTACGCCAGTTACGCTTTCTCTGTAGAGTTGACCATCTATAACAGTAAAGGCCTTGGACCTGCGGACTATCTTCCGAGCTTCATCTTCGTCATCTGGGAGTTCTCGACTCAGGATGTATGCAATATAAGGTACAGTCCAGTCGGGCGTGATCACCAGAATCTCCATGACAAGATCTATGACTGCTGGGACTTCAACTTCAGTAGGATCAGAAGCGCTCTTTGCTTGCGAGGGCTCTTCAGTGAAGGGATCTTCTTGTACTGAAGGAGAATGTAGGTGCTCAAGAAACACATTACTGGGGACAGGCTTCCGAGTGGATCCAATCTTTGCTAGCTCATCAGCTGCCTGATTTTTCACTCGGGGAACATGATGGAGTTCCAGACCTTCAAATTTCTTCTCAAGCTTCCTTACTGCATTGCAGTATCCAGTCATGGCGGGGTTCCTGACGTCCCACTCTTTCATCACTTGATTGACCACCAGATCAGAGTCGCCGTATACCATCAGGCGTCGGACGCTGAGTGAAATGGCCATACGCAACCCATACAGGAGTGCTTCATATTCAGCTTCATTGTTGGAGGAATCAAAGTGAATCTGTAAGACATAACTGAGTTTGTCGCCTTTTGGGGACACCAAAACTACGCCAGCACCAGACCCATTCAGCATCTTAGAGCCGTCAAAGAACATGGTCCAGTGTGCCGAGTGAACTTGGATTGGCTGCTGCTGTTCGATCCACTCGGCAAGGAAATCAGCAAGAGCTTGAGACTTGATTGCTTTCTTCGCTTCAAACTTGATATCAAAATAGAGGAGCTCAATAGCCCATTTGGCCACTCGACCAGTCGCGTCTCGATTGTTGAGAATCTCAGACAACGGAGCATCACTGATGACTGAAATTGAGTGATCTTGAAAGTAGTGTGCCACCTTCTTTGCTGACAGATATATACCATATACGAGCTTCTGGTAATGTGGATACCTTTGCTTTGAAGGAGTCAACACTTCAGAGATGTAGTAAACAGGACGCTGGACCTTGTAAGCTTTGCCTTCCTCTTCCCTCTCGACAGTGAGAACTGTACTGACGACCTGATTAGTGGCCGCAATGTACAGGAGCAATGGCTCTTTGCTGTGCGGAGCAGCAAGCACCGACTGGGTGGAAAGCAGGGCTTTGAGCTCGACAAACGCTGCTTCAGCTTCTGGAGTCCACTCGAATGTATCAGATTTCTTCATCAGTCGGTATAAAAGCAGTGCCTTCTCACCGAGACGAGAAATGAATCGACTCAATGCTGCCAAGCAACCTGTGAGCTTCTGAACATCATGCACTCGCTCAGGGCTTTTCATTCGGGTGATGGCACTGATCTTTTCAGGATTGACGTCGATTCCTTTTTCGGAAACGATAAAACCGAGTAATTTGCCACCAGGAACACCAAAAGTGCACTTAGTTGGATTTAGCTTGATATCACACCTCCTCAGGTTGGCGAATGTTTCAGCTAAGTCAGACAACAGGTCGGAACCTTTGCGAGACTTGACGACAATATCATCCATGTACGCTTCTACATTCCGAGGGATCTGATCAAGCAAACATTTTTGAATCATGCATTTTTTAGACCAAAGGGCATGGTGATATAACAGTAACATCCGAATGGGGTGATGAAGGCTGTCTTTATTTCATCTGGACCAAACAGACGGATCTGATGGTAGCCAGAGTAAGCATCAAGAAAAGATAGACGCTCGCACCCCGCAGTTGAGTCGACAATCTGATCAATGCGGGGGAGCGGAAAATGATCTTTCGGGCAGACCCGATTGATATGTTTGAAGTCAATACACATGCGGAGTGATTTGTCCTTCTTAGGGACCATGACGACGTTCGATAACCACTCGGAGTGGTAAATCTCACGTATAAACTTGGCCGTCAAGAGACGAGCCACCTCCTCGCCGATTGCTTTTCGCTTCTCTGTTGCCGACCGACGCAAGTGCTCCTTCACAGGCTTGGCCTTCAGGTCGACTCTAAGTCGGTGCTCAGCCAGTTCCCTGGGTACACCCAGCATGTCAGCAGGCTTCCATGCGAAGATGTCCCAGTTCCCACAGAGGAACTGGATGAGCTCGGCTTCCTATTTGCTGTCGAGTGTCGTTGAAATGTTAGTCGGGGCAGCAGTTCGATCTGTCGGGTGAATGTTCACCTTCTTCACTTCACCTGCCGACTGGAAAGCTGACTCAGAAGCGGGCTTCTTAGCTCGCAGCAGGTCGGCAGGATCAGTATTCTTCTAGTACTCTTCTAATTCAACCATAGCCATCTGATGATCGGCGATTTTGGAGCCCTGCTGAAGGCACTCCTCAGCTCTCTGTCGATTGCCAGTGACTGTGATCACCCCCTTGGGCCAGTGCATCTTCAGCTTGAGATACACGTAGCATGGACGAGCCATGAAACGAGCATAAGCCGGTCGGGCAAGGATGGCGTGGTACGCACTCTGGAAGTCCACCACTTCAAATGTCAATTTCTCTTTGCGAAATTTTTTATCTGTGCCGAATATCACATCCAATGCTATTTGGCCGAGTGACTTAGCCTTTTTCCTAGGGATGACGCCATGGAACTGCATGTTGCTTTCACTGAGACGGGGCATCGGAATGCCCATCCCCTTTAGAGTATCCGCGTACAATATGTTCAAACCGCTCCCACCAACCATCAAGACTTTGCGGAGTCGAGTGCCCCCCACAACCGGGTCCACCACCAGCGCTTGCCGACCGGGGGTGGCGATATGAGCCGGGTGATCTGACTGGTCAAATGTGATAGCAGTCCGAGACCACTTGAGGTACGTGGGGGTGGAAGGAACGGCCATGTTGACTTCTCTATTGATAACTTTCAGTCGACTCTTGCTTTCAACATCAGCAAAAATCAACAGAGTGGCATTGACTTCAGGGAACTCTTCTTTGTCTTCTTCATCCTTTTTTTCAGGATCTTTCTCACTCGACTGACTCTCCTTGAACTGCTGGATCAGCAAACGGCACTGTCGAGTGGTATGCTTCGGCAATATTAAATTGCCCTCTTCATCTTTCTTCGTGTGTATTGCACACGGTAAATCCAAAACATCCGTACCCGACTGATTCTTTGACTTCTTGGGAGTGAACTTAGCTTTGGATTTTCCCTTATTTTTGCCTTGTGCCGCGAGAGCGGCTGCTTCTGCCTGAGCAGGGGGATCAGCCTTGCGTTTCTGCTTCCGACTGGAATTTCCGCCGGCATCATTGTCGACTACTTTACCTTTACCGCTGCGGAGGCGGTCTTCCTCTTCGTCGTTGGCGTATCGAGTAGCAATCTCCATCATTTTGCTCAGGGAAATATCACCTGTGCGACCGAACATCAGATAGAGCTCTCTGTACCTAACACCGGCCTTGAAAGCACACACAGCTTGATGTTCGGAAACATTCTCCACTGTGTGATGCAGAGTGGCCAACGCTGAATGTAGTCTCTCAAGGTTTCATTGGGCTTCTGAACACAGTGCTGCAAATCAATCAAACCGGCTGGGCGCTTGCAAGTGCCCTCAAAGGTTCTGATGAATACTCGGGCCAGATCCTCCCAGCAATAGATGCTAGAGGGAGCCAAACGATTCAACCAAGCCATGGCAGAACCATCTAACATCAAGGACAAATGCTTCATGGCTATGTTATCGTTTCCTCCACCAATCTGCCCAGCCACTCGGTAATCATCTAACCATGTCTCGGGCTTCGACTCGCCAGAAAACTTGCTTATTCCGGCCGCCAACCTGAAGTTGGGGGGGATCTCTGCAGAACGAATTGCTCTGCTAAAACATTCGGGGCCAGAAACAACAACACCACTTCCACTCGGATAGTCTCTTTCATAACCATCCCTGTGGGCTCTGCCTCTGTCGATCCGCCTTTGAGCAAGGACATTCCTCGCGTCAAATCCAGGATTCCGCTCATCACCGAACGGGTGTCTATCGTCATTATGCCGGGGCACATATGAACCACTCCGCGGAGGAGTAAGCACTCGACGGCGGTCATCACTGTGATAACGAGGAGCAAACTGATCTCGCCCCTGATCTCTGTACTGATCTTCACGGTAACCTCCGCCTCTATGACGTAGAGGTGACCCAGGGCTGTGGGCCGACTGAACTGTTTCTGCCCTGGGCGAATTGATGTGTAACCTGTTCTGCGACTGAGAAACAGCCGCATTCTGCTGCTGCGCTGCCTCGAGCAACGTTCTGATCTGCTGCAAACCTCTGCCAGACTCTGACCGTGACGGTTGAATAGAATCTGCAATCTTAGCAGCAGCTGCAACATTCAAAACTGGAGTACGGAATACCTCGACGTTATTCCGGGATCCACTCAGAAATAACTGTTGCTGATGTCGATTGGGACGCGGTGGACGCTGGCGAGCACGCTCGTCGAGTGCCTCCTGCATCTCTTTGAGCCGAAGGCGCGTGGCCTCCATGGCCTGTGCTTCAGCAGTCGCACCAATGATGGGAGTATGGAGAATATCCTCATCCCGGCGGTGCTGCTCATTCGACGGTCCTCCAGCCTCGCGCCTGGCATGGCTGAAGCCAGACGGCGGACTCTAATGAGAACCAGCCATAAGAACTTCAGCCGCAGGATTGCAGCTCTCGCACTCGGAGGGAACGTCAGACTGATCTGACGCCGAGTCGAACGCGCCGTGAAGTGACTCGGCGGGCTCGATAGCCGCAATCTGCGGGGACGAAACTTGGCGAGCCGCCGCATGTCTCACCCAACGCTGTAGCCGCGAACGACCGGATCGCTTGCGGCGGCGAACAGCAGGAAGGGCTGACGAATACGGAGTCGACGGCTGTAGGAGAAGGACGCCGCAGGAGCTCGCGCAGAAGTGCGTCGCTCCAATTACTCGTTCCGCCTCAACAGTAGCAGATTCTAGCGTAGATGAATTAAATATGTGCTCAGGATCACTCACACTGGTATCATCCATATTGATGTCAACATCATCTTTTGTATCTCCCAGATTAGCATTAAGTTGGTCATCGGTAAGAAATATCGCCAACTCGTCTGGATTTTTTAAAGTGCTTGTATCACTATAAAATATTTGCGAAGGGATCCTCTCAATGACCCTTTCATCTCCTCTACCTCATTCTTCCTTTTTCTTTTATCACTGCCGGATGGATATTTTCTACCTGAGCCTGACATGATGGTGCTGACATTAAAAGGAACAATTAGATTTTAAAATTAGGACAAAGCTATGTAGATATAAGATCAATTAGAGAAAACCTAGGGCAAGGTCATTCTCTCTAATCTAATATGGCTGTAATTTTATTCTGCGGCAAATGATTTGAGCGCCACAATGCGACAATTTGACAATTCACTGTTCAATCGATCGAGATTCGAGAATTCGGGATTAGAAAAGAAATAGGAAGAACACTAGAACAGTACAGCCGAGGTCAGAGGGCGCGAGATGTAGTTCTACACGTAGGGGATTACCTTTACTCAGACGTAGACAGTATATTATACATCTAAGGTAACAATTTGCTCCCCTGGTCAGCTCTGATGGACGCAGTCGTTCTCGTTCGTCAGGAAGAGTCATCGAAATTGTTGAACTCAGATGAACAGGCAAAACCGCGAAAGAAGGAAGGGATCAAGGGAACGATCGCAATTAGGTTCCTCTGATCCCATTATCCAAACGATCTTCAGGAAAAGACTATTCCTTTCTACGTTCGTCTCTGGGTGTGGCATGCGTGTCGTGGGAACGAGCCTGGCAGTAGAGGTTAGGGGTACGAAAGGAGAGGGCAGAGTCCTAGCTACGGCGAGGGTGTACACACGGATGTATGAGTTCAGGCCCCTCTCGTGGAGGTAACAGCCCTACGTCTCAGTGCTCGGAAGCTCTTGTCGAGTGAAATATAAGTATCGTTACAGAGGGTGCGAACCCTTGTGCCAGAGGGGAAGGGCGGCTTATATAGAGTGCGCTGCCCCTCATAATGTCCGGCATCTAAGGGTCCGATCGTGGCTATAAAGGTGAACGTTATTGGTAACGTATGCAATAAATGCTACTTATGATCTAGACGAACGCCTGTCCGTTAGCCTCCCTGGGGTGGCTTCTGGTCTTCTGCGGTCGACTGTCTTCTGGTTCTTCCGAGTGAAAGATAACCGTCGAGTGAAAGGTAACCTCCGAGTGGACATTGTCGAGTGACTTGTATGCCTTGGTGATTTCAGTCGGAAGCTTCCTTGTGGTCCTTAAGCTTTCTGGGGCAGTGTCCTTAGGTAGGGTATGTAGGTCAGGCCTATGACCCTACCCTAGGTACATATCCCCATCAATGCGTATACATGGGCTTCATTTTTTCCGTTCTAGATCTGGGCCATAACACTACTTATGCATACCTGGGACGGCCCCCTAACTTTTGGGGCCCGAGACGGCCACCCCATTCGCCCACCTCTAGGCCTGGGTCTGAATCTAACAGAAGTAATATGGATCGGAGAGAGTAATATAAAAGCACACTAATGCTGATTCCGATTAAGGGCATCTCCAGCACCTTATATCGCTCGCATCTGTCCGGTCCAAGCTGTCCAAAATCATTTTGCCATCTAGCACAGTACGAAATATGTCCGCGGACCTGTCCAGACATCTGTTTTCCTACAAACCGGAGGCAAACCCTGGGCTTTACGATTGTCCGGACCGCTACCACGCACGCGACGGACACGCCCGACCTACCCAAAACTCTCTCCCGCGTCCGCGCGAACCGGTTGCTACTCATTGATGCCGGCCCAGATCACATGCGGCCTCTCACTTATGCCAGCATTAAAGCGGCACATCGGCCGAGGGAGTCATCACGCCGCATCGGTGTTCGCGTATGTTCAATGCCCGAGAGACATGACAAGACGGTACGGGGCGGATATCCACAGCATTCAAACGGGTTGTCCGTTCGCCCGTCCGCCTTCATTAAACAGGCACGTCAGACGAGAAACAAACCCTGGCGTATGTATTGACACACCCCGCACTTTGAGTCAATCCAAAAAGGAAAGGAGGTTCATGGCCCTCAGGCAAATTCCTAGGGTTTGTCATTCGACATCGGGGAATAGAAATCGACCCGAGTAAAATCAAGGTGTCTGCCCGGCATTCCCTATTTAAACAAGACAATGCCCAACACAAACCGCACCACACCACGTATCGCTTCACATTCTCCTCTGTGCACCACCTCTGCCATGACCACGAGCTCTAATGCGTTGTGAAAGAGTCTCTCGATGTAGCAGAAGCACGAGCTAGACGCCCGTGCGGTCGCCTAGCACGACCATCGTGCGAGGCATATAGAGGACGGCCTGTCGGCCAACTCCCCGAAGGTCCTGGACGATGATATGACAATGAAGACGGCCTCGGACCACGATTCGACGCCACTACCTATGTAGTTCCATGACGTGTTGACCATGGAGTAGGCGCAGGTGCACTTCAACGCCACCATGACAGACGAGTAGCAGGCACCAGAGTGAGTGTCGGTGTTCCGGCAGGAGCAAGAGGAACGGCGGTATAACCTGTTCCTCTTAGAGAAGCACCGGCCGACAGAGGGCCAAATCTATGGCGATCGGCGAACGAGAAAGTCGTGGTGACCATGGTCGCGGAGAATCCCAACTTCTTCACCGAGCAGCGGGCGTTGTACGAGGCCACGCTCGCTCGTGATGCCTGCAACGTGGTCGCGGCGCAGTCGAAGGTGGCAGTGGCGCTGGCGGCACTGGCGATCGCGGACGAGAAATTCTAGCAGCTTTGCGTCGTTCACGCTACCAACTATGCTTCGTTGACGCGGGTATAGCGACGAGCCTAGCCCGTCCACGTCCATCGTCAACCTCACGTCCACTGACGACAAACAGGTCGTGGACTCCGACAAGGAGGAGAAGGGCCTGAGAGGCGGCGGGGCGTAGTCTCAAGTGGGCCTAATATCACGATCCAACAGTATTGTATATCACTCTGCCAATTATTGTTCATCTCAGTCTTTTCCAAGTTAAGCCTTCAGTATGCAATGTACTTGCTAGTTGGTCACATGGGGTCCACAATATTAAACCATGCATATCCATTGTTGATTAATTGCTTATTTGCGTGCATATATATTGATGCTCAATCTTCATCCGAGTAGAATCAAGCTTTGGTAGGTGACCTACACTTTTCTGTGCCTATCAAATATTTAGAGACCAGAAAGGCAAATTATCCAATGGCACAATCGAGAAGATACGATAACAGAGGGAGGACGTTAAAGATCATTAGGGAATAGGAGACACCAGGAATGCTCAATAGACTTGCTTGTCCCATGCCTTCTCTGGTCTGGAGATACTTCAAAATTGGATCCAAACCCATAATCCGTAGAAGGCTTAAATCTGGACATGAGCGGCATAAGAAATTGAGAGGAAAGAGCTGCTAAGTGCTAGTTGCAACAATACACCAAAGTAATCTGCATGCCACTGAGATACCAAATCTCTCTAGCTAGTCCGTGACTCTAGGTCCCAGTTGATGAAAGTGTCAATTAGCAGACACAAGTAGGCCATACAAGTCCAATCACCTATAGCTCCACATAAGGCCATTCCAACGCTGACCCCCAAACCACCCGCAGGCATCCCATTCACGCAGTCCAGACGTGTTGTGTCATCCAAAAGCGTGCCAGTATCGGTCCGTCGAGCAGTTCGGACGTATTTTTCTAGCAAACCAGAGACAAACTATGGGGGCTTTGTGGGTGTCCGGACAGCACACACCCACGCCCGCTTCTAACCACCCTGGTCCACCCAAAACCCTTCTCCCTTGCCAGTGCGCGTTCCCGCCCGGTGCTAGTTGCCCGCAATCATGCCAGTGTAGAGCGGTTGCTCCACATTGAAGCCGGCCTAGAGCAGACGCGACCTCTCACCGGCTTTGTCATTGAAGCGGCGCGCCACTTCGTATGCAGACTGTCGTTGGCTAGACAAATCTTCGTCTTGCACCTTCATGCCAACGCCAAGATGTCCATCTCATCCTAGTCGACGATCCTCGACCACGGTCGCTTGACCCTGCCTAGCTCTGATCAGCCGATGTCGTCTGCCACTACCACCAAAACAACATCAATCCGTTCTCGCTCGCGCCCGCCGTGACCACGTTGGCGCAGCCCATGCACGGCGTGGGAATCGTTCCGGCTAATGCCCAGCATATTCCTGCCCAGTTCTTCGCACGTGATGAACAACCACAAGCCACCATGAAGCGAGGCACATATATGCGAGAGGAGAGAATGTAGCGGATGGAAGAAAGGGAGATGTGAGGGGCATACGGGCAGAATCGACCGACTGATGCGTTGGCCGCGGCGTCGCGCGTGGGAGAGCCAGAGGAGAGGTGGCACTAGGTGCGGGAGATTGATTTGCTTGGTAATGAGGAGCAGGTGAGCCATCGGCGCCGATCTGGAAAGGTGGAATGCCTTGCGGAGCAAACCCTAGTCAGGGGGGAGGTGGAATTGTGCGGCAACGCGACCTCTCTCTATAGGAAAAGGAAGAGAGAAAACCCAGAAGATAAAAATCCGTGGGGAGGGGGCGGGGGGTTGAGGCTTATATTGGAAAAAAGCGATAGGTGTGAGGGTAGCGATTGATCGATGGGGTAGGAGCTGAAACTAAATGACACATCAAGTCCCTATTTAGGAGTAGCGATAAACTAGTACGGTCTGACACACAAAATGTGTGATACTTGGTATATTTATGGTATCTTTATAAGTAATTATGTTTCAAGTCAACCATATAGTAATTTGAGTTTTACTATTACATCACATTAGTGTCTATATGTCGAAACTATGATTCATTTGCCATATTTTGGTTGCACGCAGACACGTTTGATGAGCGTGTGCATGTCGTCATGCTTAGCACATGCCACTCCGTTCCGCGTTGATGTACACTAGTGGTTGGGGTCGTCATTGTGGGCCGCTTGAGAGGAAGTTGTGTGCACATTATCTTTATCCCAAAATTAAAACCATTTTGTGTCACGTGGACATCATATCCATCTTAAAAAGAAACGAAAAAGGCTAGAAAAACTTTTCTCCCAAAAAATAAAAATGTCTCACTTCCATCTTCAAAAATAATCTAACAAAAGCGGAAACTTTCTAACCGTGGTTAACCAGCATGCACCATGTGGCATAGCTGGTTGGCCACCGTTCTACAGTGCCTTAATGTGTTTAATTAATGACTCTTTCATTTTCTTGCCATAGAAGTAAACTATACTTTTAAAAAGTGATGACTGCACAAAAAGTATAAACAAAGAGAAAAATATTTCACGCAGAATACAATTGAGTTGGCAGCCCGCTGCAACTAGTGGGTGAGGGCATTTATAGCTGGACTTGGGAAATTTGACCCCTCAAACATCCATAGACTCATCCAGTCAGTGCCCGAGTGTGTTTGTTTTGAACCCCTGTTTGTCCATGCATGCAGCCGTGCTTCGCATTTTCTTTGTTATATATTCGATCATATGCATGTGATTGGTGGAGATGAAGAGAGAAAAGAATAATAAAAAAGAAAGAAAAATGGTCCGGGATAGGCCGCGTCTTACATGATGGACTAACCGGGCGCGTCCGCGAGCCCTCATATCTTCCGCATATATGGTCTATATATGATGGTTTGCGGACAGCCGACACGAATGGAGATGATATAAGTGATCCGGTTGGATCATCTTTTTTTCTTCTCTCGTCTGTCCTAGCATTGACCGGATGGTCCGCGGATATTTAAGGAGGATTTGAGGGGACGATTGTAGACGCTCTGAGAAATGGCACCGGATGAGCCCAATGTAATGTAGGCCCTGCTAAGGTAAATAATGACAACACTGTGTTGGCGCTGGATACACACCATATCTTTTGGTTGCTCTATGCTAGCTAGGTAGGACTAGGTAGGGCCGTGAGAAGGAGATACATTCGAACATGTATGGCTCTACCGAGCGATTTTGTGTGCGGGTATATATCTGCTCCACTATTCTCACCCGAGCACATAACATCAAACTCAAACTCTATTACGTGACACCCTTCTTTACTCACAAATTAATAGGTCACCTATGCGAAACAGAGAAAGCTACTGGCCTCCATAGAGGAAGCACTGAGGAATAAGAGGCACCAGGAACGAGGGGATCGTTGCAAAGTGTAGCTAACAGATACATGTGCTTTGAGTTTGCACTTCCGGTTTCAGGAAGACTCTAACGAATGCCTATTGGAAAGCCTATTGGAATTCCACGTCTAGATGACCTAGTGGTCTTGGTGCTCCAAAAGAGATCATTTACACCTCGAGCAAGAGCCAATCTAGCACCGCATGGAGACCTTCCACTCCTCCAACCAGCCACACACCTCGGCATTTCTTTGACCAGACAGGTTGAGATCAGTAACTTATGGCGACTTCCAATGCATTCTCTTAGTGAGGTCTCCTATGACATGGCATATATTTAGATACAACAACCCCAATGCATTGTCATATAGTGTTGTATCTAAGGCAACCTACATTTAATTGGTTTTGTGATTAGAGCATCTCCAACAGCTTGTCTATATTTGGATGTCTATATGTTCCTATAGACGATGGTCTAAAAAAATTCCCTCATATACACGTCCAGTTTTGCAGCAGAACGTCTATATATAGAACGTCTATATTCTCTCTCTTATATTTTAATATTATTTTATAACCACCAATTCAACAAATTGAGACATTCAGTGAGTGCACATTCAGGTATTCAGGCATAAAAGGCAGCCAACACAGTAGCAGGAGCAGCCATCGATCCCCGGGGCGCTGCTCGATCCATCCCACCCCACCCCCCCCCCCCCCCCCCCCCCGCGGCGGCGGCCGGCCTGTGAAGCAGCAGCGGCGGCGCCCCCCCCCCCCATCCCCCCGCGGCGGCCGGCCTGTGAAGCAGCAGCAGCGCCCCCCCCCCCCCCCCCCCCCCCCCCGGGAAAGCGGCGCATCGACCCGGGGCAACGCCGGTGCCAGCGCTGCCGCCCTCCCCACCCACCCCCCCCCCCCCCCCCCGCCCGGCCCCCCGCGGGCGTGGCGGCGGCGGCGCCCGCCCCTCCCCCGAGCGTCGCGGCGGCGACCCCCCCCCCCCCTCCCTCCTCCCGAGCGCGGAGGCAACGACGAGCAAGAAAGGCATACCTCGGCCGTGCGGCACGATGGCGTCCTCGCGATGCGCCTCTTCCTCCTCTCGGCGCGAAGGAGAAGATGGCCTTCTGTTGGGCTGTGGACGACCGGTTCACATCGTCCAGGGCTGGACGTTGTCGAGGGCGATATGGATGATGTGCAAATTTGCACGTCCGTTTAGACAAGCTGCTGGAGGGCATTTTATGCATCATATGGTCTAAAACGGGTATACACGTCCCTTTAGACGTGCTGTTGGAGATGCTCTTACAGTCGCATTTCAGCACCGCAGCCTTTTTGTGCCGTGAACTAACCCGGTTAATGTTTCTTCACGCACACAACCATACCAACTTCGTGGCATGCTCATATATAGTATCATATATGAGAAAAGGATTCTTGAGCTTGCCAGTTACTACCGCAAATTCCTGTGGAATTTAGTAGTATTTTTTCACATGCTCACCGATCTATAGTAAAGAAATGCAACGTTCAGTTGGACTGATGACCATGTTCCAGTGTTCTCCATACTGAAGGATGCCTTGATCACAACAGGGATACTGGCGCTTCCTGATTTTGCCAACCTCATCATCTATGAATGAAACAAATGTGAACAATCGGTTTAAGAGCCATGCTAATGCAAGACCACTACCCTCTGACTTTTATTATCTGAGTGTTGGGGCCTTGAGGCCATGGCTCTGGGCTGTCGACGTATGAGAAGGAGAGTTTGGCAGTTCTTTCGGCAGTAGATCAATGGTGTTCTTATCTCTAGTGGGGGTCGGGCGGATTGACCATATGCATCTTGGCGACCAATGGCTAAACGGCAACATGGCAACAAAAAGTGTTGACCAAATTTCTCGGCCCCAGTACACCATCGAGTACAAAATGGGGGAGACGAATTAAGCATTAGACATGCTCTCTCGTCATCCAGCAATTTCGATTGGGGTGGTGTTTGCCATCACTTCTGGTACACCGGAATGCCTCAACTATGTGCGTCGTGGGTACACAGCGGATGCGACAGTGAAGGCAACCATGACAAGCTCACCAAGGACCAGTCTTCCGTCAAGCTTTTTTCTCTCGGGGGATGGCTTTCTTCGCTACAAAGGAAACATTTGGGTGGGGCGCAACATTGAAATGCATCCATGATTTGCCCCCAGTCAATGCAGAGCAGTAACAATCATTCATAACAGATAAAAGTTCACCGCCATACTACCAAGTGCACTACTTACCGCCATAAAATTGGTGTGAAATATTACATACTCGTCAACCACCTTACAAGATACTAATAAATTTTGGCCCATATATATTACTCAATCTCCACTGAAGGAGAGGCAAGCTCCACAATCTACCGATTGGTGTATATTGTTGCAATCAAATAGGTCACATGTGAGGAAAGAATAGATGCTAGCCTAGGAGATACATGGCAAAAAAGAAAACAAAAGGCTATGAAATACAACCTTTGAATAGGAGATCTCGGGAAAGAGATGGTCATTTTTCCGGTATTGCTACCACCATATAACCCCGCGAGGACAATCACTTCTTCATTACGGGCTCCCTTACCCTCTCATATTGGAACTCATATATGTGTCCTAGGCTGAGCCATAAGAGTAGAGAGGTGTAGTTGGGCCTGACAGCATGCCTTGTGATTGAGTCCAGGAACAAACCAAGCAAATTGTTCATCAGACCCTTCGATGAGGGGAAGCGAGGTGAGCGACCGCACAGTGCCCCCAAAATCGTGGGGCCCCCGTCGAGAGAAAAAAATCTTCGTACGATGCCTCCCTTCCGCTGAAAGATCGCTAGAAAAACCAGGAAAGGAAACTAATGTACGTGTGTACATTTTCTTGCAAAAAAAAAAAGTAGTGTGTACATGACTAACTGAGTACGTGGTGTCTTTGCTGCATATGGGAATCTGGGCTGCTAGCGCTAGAGGCCCAAATAAAGATCTTAGAGAAGAGAAAGAAGGTTGGCAGCCCAGTAGCACGATCGGAAGAATGGATCCTGGTCGCTCGATTAAAGCGATTGTAGACGAACAGGCAGCGAACAGCTGTCTGTGTCTCTCAGGAGGCGATCGGGGATTGACGAAGCCTAGACCTAGCAGCCGTGCCGGTGCCGGCGCAGTTACCTCCGATTTTAATCCCATTGCTGATCGTCTTGCTACGTGAAGACGCAACAGCCGTGGACCATGGTTCCGTTTGTTGCTTCAATCAGGATTGATGAACACATCGAGGCCAAACTACGGACTGTGTTTTAATCTCCAAGTGCAAGATTCTATTTTCAATCCATTTTCCTTGTATTTGAATGATCTATTCATCTAGCGATCGTTACTATCAGAAACTAATTAGATTCTGTTTGATCAACGATCACTTCTAATTTCTTAGGTTCTGTTCCTGAATTTTTATCATGTCTACTAAAATTAGGAAGCATGACTCTGATGCTACGAAGCGTAAGAAAATGAATTGATTTGCAATCCTTTGCCTTTTTAGCATTAGTGTTGATATATGCCTAAATAAGGTACAATGGAAACAAACTCGAAACTATCCCTGCAACAGGATGAGGGTACGATTGAGGGGCATGAGCAACTCAAATCTTATATCACTAATTATTATAAAAAATTGTTCGGAGCCCCAGAGGAAGGAAACTTCTCGATGGACGAGTCCCGAACAGATGACATCCCCCAGGTCTCTGATGAGGGAAACAACCTTCTAACAGCCACATACTCTGAGGATGAAGTTAGAAAGGCGATTTTCCTTATGGAGCATAACAAAGCCCCAGGTCCGGATGGTTTTCCCGCTGAGTTCTATCAGAACTTTTGGGAAGTCATCAAACCGGACCTACTACTTTTGTTTAGCGACCTTCATGCTGGCCAACTAGAATTGTTTCGCTTAAACTTCGGTGAGATTATTTTATTACCTAAGGTTAATGAGGCTGAAAGGATACAACAATATAGACCTATTTGCCTTCTTAATGTTAGTTTTAAAATTTTCACGAAGGTTGCGACCATTAGGTTAAATTCGGTTGCTGAACATGTGGTTCGTCCTTCACAGACAGCTTTTATGCAAGGCAGACACATCCTAGATGGAGTTGTTATCCTTCATGAAACAGTCCATGAATTACACCGGAAAAAGTTGAATGGGGTGGTACTCAAAATAGACTTTGAAAAGGCTTATGACAAAGTCAAATGGCCTTTTCTTCAACAGACTCTCAGAATGAAAGGTTTCTCGACAGAGTGGCAATCTATGATCCATAACTTCGTTTCTGGAGGTAGTGTTGCCATTAAGTTCAATGATGACGTTGGACACTATTTCCAAACGAAGAAGGGATTGCGACAAGGTGACTCGGTATCGCCCATGCTATTTAATATAGTGGCGGATATGCTAGCGGTCATGATTGAGCGAGCCAAGGCTGATGGCCAAATTGATGGGGTAGTAAATCATCTAGTTGATGGTGGTCTCTCTATACTTCAATATGCCGATGATACGATTCTCTTCATGGATCATGACCTCGAGAAAGCGAGAAATATGAAACTGATTTTAGCAGCATTCGAGCAACTCTCGGGTCTTAAGATTAATTTTCATAAAAGTGAATTGTTTTGCTTTGGCGACGCTCAGGACGAGGCCCACCTGTACGCTGAATTGTTCGGATGCGGGTTGGGCCAGTTTCCGATCACATATTCGGGTATACCGATACATTATCGAAGACTCACAAATGCTGAATGGAAACACGTCGAGGAGAGACTGCAAAAAAGACTTAGCAGTTGGAAAGGTAAACTGTTGTCTCTGGGTGGAAGATTGGTCCTCATAAACTCAGTACTAAGCAATATGGTACTATATATGATTTCCTTCTTCCAGTTGCCGAAAGGAGTTTTACATAGATTGGATTATTTCCGATCAAGATTCTTTTGGCAAGGAGATAGCGAGAGAAAGAAATATCAACTGGCCAAATGGAATGTGGTTTGCTGTCCCAAAGACCAAGGCGGGTTAGGCATTCATGACCTTGAGGTTAAGAATAGGGCCCTCCTTGGCAAATGGTTATTTAGATTACTGTCAGAAGATGGTGTATGGCAAACCCTCCTAAGGAGGAAATATGTGGGGACCAAGGCGGTATCTCAAGTATACTGGAAGCCTGGGGATTCCCACTTTTGGGCGGGTCTAATGGCTACGAAGAAATATTTCTTCTGCTACGGATCCTTCTCCATTAAGGACGGCTCGGAAATTAGATTTTGGGAGGACAAGTGGCTAGGAAATGCCACACTCCGGGAACAGTGTCCGGCTCTATACAACATTGTGCGTCACAAGGGTGATACTATCGCCACGGTAATGGAATCATTTCCCCCAAATGTGACGTTCAGAAGAGATTTAATTGGTCCCAGACTCCAATCGTGAAACATCCTGTTTCAGCGGTTGGCCACGGTGCAATTGTCACTTGGGTCCGATGTATTCCGATGGAACCTCCATGGCAATGGTCAATTCTCAGTGGAGTCCATGTATAGAGCGTTAATCCAGTCTGATGTACCAGTTGATAATAATAAGAAGATCTGGTGGACGATGAAGATACCTCTTAATAATAAAAAATTTGCATGGTATCTTCGTCGCGGAGTCATTCTTACTAAAGACAACCTTATTAAGAGGAATTGGCATGGAAGTTCACAATGTGTCTTTTGTCACCATGATGAGACAATAAGACATTTATTCTTCCAATGCAAATTGGCTCGTTCTATATGGTCAGTCATCCAAATAGCTTCTGGCTTGTATCCTCCTTGTAGTGTTGCTAATGTATTTGGCAACTGGTTACATGGGATTGATCACAAGTTTAGAACTCTTCTCAGGGTGGGAGCGCTTGCCGTTATTTGGTTGCTTTGGCTATGTAGAAATGATAAGGTTTTTAATGATAAAAGCACTTCTCTGATGCAGGTTATCTACAAATGTACCGGGACTCTTTGTTTATGGTCCTCTCTACAGCGTGTGGAGAATCGAGACCTGTTTACGGAGGTGTGTACACGATTGGAGGTTACGGCGAGGGATACTTTTACCCAACATGGGTGGCAGCATGATCTTAGGATTGGCCCACCTCCTCTTTAGGCGTTATACGGACTCTACATGTCTCTTTGTATATCGTCTTTTTTATTTTTTGTTTGTGTGTGAGGACCTTGTTCGGCTGTGTGCATCTCAGTTATGCAGAGGTCGGGTGTAATGCTTAATACTATTAAGTAATTAAACGCCCCTTTTTGAAAAAATATAATAAAATGAGAGTATGCTTTACGCATATTAATTCTTCTGTGATGTGAATTGTTCAAAATTTTGGGCCACATTTTGGTTTCCGCCCGGGGCCCCGAATTTCTGGAGACGGCCCTGTTGTTCATGCGACATTGTATGTTGAATCTGGAGTAACCAGTATAGAAGTCGCTGCTCTTGTTATTACTTTTCTAGAACTAGAAACATTATTGAGGAAATCATTAACTGGTAGCTGCTCGGTTGGTTGACGAGTAGGGGATTAATAGGTTAATCGGCCATTTAATCAATTAATCAGGCCATTTATCAGTTAATCGGCTACTCGGTGACCCTACGAGTAGGGATTACTCGGAAAGTTAACTGGTCAATCGGACGAATTCTTGAACAGGGTCTAGAAGTAGGGATTACCCGACACCTCTCACTGCTCTTATTACTACTCTATATGGGCATACATATGTGGTGATAAAGACATATAATTTTTTCCAACAATGCTACACCTACGGACCACATCCTACAAAATTAAGTTATAGACATGTGTGGTAGTTTTTGGTTGGATGGGAAATCAGAAGCAGGGCCCACGGTTGAATTCAAGGTGTGGAGAGATTGTTTAGTGGGAGGGGTCCGTAAGATGATTCCGTAATCAGCCCTTAAGTCTAGCATTTTTGAATTCCCCCCCCCCCCTCCCCCCCTAGGCCAGCTAGTGGATTTGAGCAACGCCGTGGAACACCGACAAGTGAATCAATTCACCCCGCGCCATAAACAGAGAGGGGTGGTTCAGGACCATGGTCCAGCCCAACCCATGGTCCATCCGATGATGTATTGTTCTCATACGGACTAGATCAATGATGACGGCATCCAACTTTAACATACAATGGTAGTAATTCACACTGTGAAAGTTTTAGTTTTCATAAAGTGTGTGCATACATTAAGGTAGAAACGCGGAGATGTCTATCAAATGTTTCTATTTTCAGGGGCAGAATGTATGAGATAAAATGTTGATAGTTGAAGATAATGAAATTAGGGGTACAGAGGACACAAACATTGAAGTACCACTCCTTTACATAATCTAAACTAGTCTTGGAAAATCGTTGTTGGCTATAGTTTTGAATCTAGTGACATCTATATGACATGATTCCAAAACCTTGCCCCTAAGTTTATGTCTTCAGGCTTGGGACTCTTTTCTTCTTAGCGGGTAATGGAGAATGAGCAGCGAAGTAAAAAGTATATTCAAATATGTGTAACTTGGCTCAGTCCATCAACTTAGATTAATAATATCAGTGGTGTTTTAGTATGGAACACAATAAACTAAATAAAAAATATATCTTTTAGAGGAGGCATCAAATGAACATGTATTCAAAGCTGTGAAATACATCTTTTAAATACATATAGCAAGGAAATGACACCTAACTCACCTCTCTAGCTTATTATATGAATACTTTCCCCGCCAAAAAAATGAATACTTTTCACAAAAGGTTGAAACATGTCATGTTAGCTACCTGTTGGAAACAATCATATAGTGGATTTTGAATGTTAATTATTTTTGTGTTATGTTTGTATGTGAAGAAGTGATCATAGTAAATTGATTATTGTATAAATGATTTTAGGCATAATTAAATGTGTTGTTAAGATCTCATATTGCACATTGTTTGTCTAGAAAACTGTGTGCAATGACCACCACATCGCACACAGTTTTTTGGTTCAAATTGGGTGTGGTGACCTTCACACACTAGTAGAAAACAGGGCTTTGGTCCAGGCCAGATAAGTGCATTAGTCCCGGTCGTGTTACAAACCGGGACTAATGGGTGCATCAGTCCCGGTTTTTGAGGCCAGGACGCCGGCCGGGCCTCGGCAGCCACCAGTCCCGGTTCCAGACACGAACCGGGACTAAAGGTCCTCGCTCCTGGCGCAGCCCCTTTAGTCCCTGTTTGTGGCTGGAACCGGGACTAAAGGGCAGTCCTCTATCCCGGTTCTAGCCACCAACCGGGACTATAGAGATGCCTATATATATGCTTGCCCCTGCCCGCTCACTCCTCTGATTTTTGGCCGGCCGGCGTGTGGGAGGTGTGTGCTGCTCTGCTCTCACCTCCTATGCACACGAGGTGTTCGATGAAATGCCCGAGCCATGCTTAAGCTTTCTCCTCTCCAAGCTCAACCTCCAAGCTCCATTTTCCCCAAGATTTCTCTAGGTTTGGCGGTCCGTCCCGTCCCGTCCCCGTCCTCACCGTCGTCGATCGCCCGCGTCGATCTCGTCGCCGGCACCACCGTGGTGAGCCTCTTGTTCTTATCTTCTTTTTAAAAGAAAAAAAATTCTTACTTGTATGATTTACATAGATACTTCTATAAATTTCTTACTTTTATTATTGTTTGTTATTATATAGTGCCATGGTTTTGGTATCCGCCCCCGTCCGGTCTATGATTCGGATGTGGTATATTATCTTTTATAACTATTTGTTTCATTTAGTGTTTATGACAATTATGCCGACCAACGTGACATAGATGTTTTTATCTAGGAGGATTGTGAACCGGAAATTCCAACCGACCCTCTTGTCGAGAGGTTAAATTTAGTTGAAAAAGAAAACGAGTATTTGAAAGAAAAATTGAAAAGAATTGAGGAGGAGAAGATGAAATTGGAGTTGCATGTTGCCGATGTCGTCGATGACCACAAAGATCAAGATGGATGCAATGCGCTTGAAGATTAGAAAGATATGAAAATATGCCATTGATAATGAGGCTTGGTATCATTATGATGTTGCATCAATTGTTACCTTAGTTGCGATTATGATCGCACTTGTTGTTGCATTTAAATATTTTACATAGTTGTATGTTAGTTTCAATATATGTTTTAATTAGATGCTCTAGAGAGCTGTATGTTGTTCTATGAGAACTATGTATGAACTTTATGTATTTATTTTTTCAGTAATAACATTTGATCACTACTATACTTTGGTTTTAATGTGATGATGAACTTGTATTAATTTGGTCACTTCTCTATTCATGATGTTATGTAATGGTTTTTGATACACTTAATTATATAATGCACGCAGATGAACCGGGAATGGATGTACGGTGACCGACGCACCTCCGAGTACATTGAGGGCCTGCATAAATTTCTCGAAGTGGCTGAGGCAAACAAGCAGAATGGTTTTATGTATTGTCAATGTACTGTCTGTGGGAATACAAAGGATTGCTCTAACTCGAAAACCCTTCACTCCCACCTGCTTGAGAAGGGTTTCATGCCACACACTATAATGTTTGGACCAAGCACGGAGAAAGAGGGGTTATGATGGAAGACAACAAAGAAGAAGAGGATGATGATAGCTATCCTATGTTCCCTGAATACGGTGATACTGCAACGGGGAAGCTGAAGATCAAGTGCCCGATGATGATCTTCGCCGGGTCATTGTTGATGCACAGAGAGAATGCGAAAGTGAAAGGGAGAAGTTGAAGTTCGATCGCATGTTAGAGGATCACAAAAAAGGGTTGTACCCAAACTGCGAAGATGACAACATAAAGCTCGGTACCACACTGGAATTGCTGCAATGGAAGGCAGACAATGGTGTATCTGACAAGGGATTTGGTTCGCCCTAATGACTTTACGTACGTACGAATAATGAAGAAGAAGCTTCCAAAGGATAACGAATTGCCCGATAGTACGTATGAAGCAACGAAGGTTCTCTGCCCTCTAGGATTGGAGGTGCAGAAGATACATGCATGCCCTAATGACTACATCCTCTACCGCGGTGAGTACGAGGAATTGAACGCATGCCCGGTATGCGGTGCATTCTGGTATAAGATCAGACGAGATGACCCTGGTGATGTTGAGGGCGAGCATCCCAGGAAGAGGGTTCCTGCCAAGGTGATGTGGTATGCTCCTATAATACCACGGTTGAAACATCTGTTCAGAAACAAAGAGCATGCCAAGTTGTTGCGATGTCACAAAGAAGACCGTAAGAAAGACGGGAAGTTGAGAGCACCCGCTGACCGGTCGCAGTGGAGAAAAATCAAGAGAAAGTGGGGGGACTTTGCAGGTGACGCAAGGAACGTATGGTTTGGTTTAAGTGCAGATGGCATTAATCCTTTTGGGGAGTAGAGAAGCAATCATAGCACCTGGCCCGTGACTCTATGTATCTATAACCTTCCTCCTTGGTTGTGCGTGAAGCGGAAGTTCATTATGATGCCATTGCTCATCCAAGACCCTAAGCAACCCGGCAACGACATTGATGTGTACCTAAGGCCATTAGTTGAAGAACTTTTATAGCTATGGAATGGAAAAAGTGTACGTGTGTGGGATGAGCATGAACAAGAGGAATTTGACCTACGAGCGTTGCTGTTTGTAACCATCAATGATTGGCCTGCTCTTAGTAACTTTTCAGGACAGTTGATGACCCACAAGTATCGGAGATCTATCGTAGTCCTTTAGATAAGTAAAAGTGTCGAACCCAACGAGGAGCAGAAGGAAATGACAAGCGGTTCCCAGTAAGGTATTCTCTGCAAGCACTGAAATTATCGGTAACAGATAGTTTTGTGATAGGATAATTCGTAACGGATAGCAAGTAACAAATGTAACAAAGGTGCAGCAAGGTGGCACAATCCTTTTTGTACCAAACGACAAGCCTGGACAAACTCTTATATAAAGCAAAGTGCTCCCGAGGACACATGGGAATTTCTGTCAAGCTAGTTTTCATCATGCTCAGATGATTCGCGTTCGTTACTTTGATAATTTGATATGTGGGTGGACCGGTGCTTGGGTGCTGCCCTTACTTGGACAAGCCTCCCACTTATGATTAACCCCTCTCGCAATCATCCGCAACTACGAAAGAAGAATTAAGATAAATCTAACCATAGCATGAAACATGTGGATCCAAATCAGCCCCTTACGAAGCAACGCATAAACTAGGGTGTAAGCTTCTGTCACTCTAGCAACCCATCATCTACTTATTACTTCCCAATGCCTTCCTCTAGGCCCAAACAATGGTGAAGTGTCATGTAGTCGATGTTCACATAACACCACTAGAGGAGAGACAACATACATCTCATCAAAATATCGAATGAATACCAAAATCACATGATTACATATAACCAGACTTATCCCATGTCCTCAGGAACAAACGTAACTACTCACAAAGCATATTCATGTTCATAATCAGAGGAGTATTAATTATCATTAAGGATCTGAATATATGATCTTCCACCAAGTAAACCAACTAGCATCAACTAGAAGGAGTAATCAGCACTACTAGCAACCCATAGGTACCAATCTGAGGTTTGAGACAAAGATCGGATACAAGAGATGAACTAGGGTTTGAGAGGAGATGGTGCTGGTGAAGATGTTGATGGAGATTGACCCCCTCTCGATGAGAGGATCGTTGGTGATGACGATGGCTTCGATTTCCCCCTCCGGGAGGGAAGTTTCCCCGGCAGAACAGCTCCGCCGGAGCCCTAGATTGGTTCTGCCCAAGTTCCGCCTCGAGATGGCGGCGCTTCGCCCCGAAAGCTCTGTTATGATTTTTTCCAGGTCAGAACCCTCCATATAGCAGAAGATGGGCACCGGAGGCCTGCCAGGTGGGCCACAAGCCACAGGGGCGCGCCCAGGGGGGTAGGGCGCGCCCCCCTGGTTTGTGACTGCCTGGTGGGCCCCCTCTGGTATTTCTTCTGCCCAGTATTTTTTATATATTCCAAAATAATTCCCCGTAGATTTTCAGGACTTTTGGAGTTGTGCAGAATAGGTATCTCAGATTTGCTCCTTTTCGAGTCCAGAATTCCAGCTGCCGGCATTCTCCCTCTTCATGTAAACCTTGTAAAATAAGAGAGAAAAGGCATAAGTATTGTACCATAATGTGTAATAACAGCCCATAATGCAGTAAATATCAATATAAAAGCATGATGCAAAATGGACGTATCAACAAACAAGGGATACAACGCATGCACACACTATTTAGATGATACCCAAAGTATATATTTGGACAAATGCAAGAAGAATGTGTACCTGGGACATCGTCGATTTGTTCCGACCAAGCATGCCTTAAGAAAGAAAGGCAAGCATTTCAAAGGTGAGGCAGATCACCAGAAGAAGCCCGTCCTCCGTACTGGTGATGATATACTTGATATGGTCAAGGATTTACAAGTAATCTTTGGAAAGGGTCCTGGCGGACAATCTGTTCCGAATGACGTTGAGGGACACACCCATGTGGAAGAATAAATCTATATTTTGGGACCTACCCTATTGGAAAGACCTAGAGCTCCGCTCTGCAATCGACGTGATGCACGTGACAAAGAATTTTTGCGTGAACGAGCTAGGCTTCTTGGGCGTGTATGGGAAGACAAAAGATACATCGGAGGCACGGGAGGACCAGCAACATGTGAACGTAAAAGACGGCATGCATCCAAAGCAGTATCAAGGTCCTGCCAGCTATGCTCTAACCAAAGCGGAGAAGGAAATCTTCTTTGAATGCCTGCTCAGTATCAAGGTCCCATCTGGCTTCTCGTCGAATATAAAGGGAATAATAAACATGGCAGGGAAAAAATTCCAGAACCTAAAGTCTCATGACTGCCACGTGATTATGACGCAACTGCTTCCGGTTGCATTGAGGGGGCTTCTACCAGAAAATGTTCGATTAGCCATTGTGAAGCTATGTGCATTCCTCAATGCAATTTCTCAGAAGGTAATCGATCCAGAATTCCTACCAAGGTTACAGAATGATTTGGTCCAATGTCTTGTCAGCTTCGAGTTGGTGTTCCCACCATCCTTCTTCAATATTATTAGGCACGTCCTAGTTCACCTAGTCGATGAGATTGCCATTCTGGGTCCTGTATTTCTACACAATATGTTCCCCTTTGAGAGGTTCATGGGAGTCTTGAAGAAATATGTTCGTCATCATGCTAGGCCAGAAGGAAGCATCTCCATGTGCCATCAAACAGAGGAGGTCATTGGGTTTTGTGTTGACATTATTCCTGACCTTAAGCCAATTGGTGTCCCTCAATCGCGGTATGAGGGGAGACTGAGTGGAAAAGGCACGCTAGGAGCAGATTCAATAATATGTAGGGACGGGCATTCTTGGGCGCAAGAACACTACATAGTTCTACACAATTCTACCTTGGTGGCCCCGTATATCAATGAACACAAGAATATTCTACACTACAAACACCCGGAGCAGTCTGACGACTGGATTCCATGTGAACACATCAGGACTTTCAGCGGTTGGTTGCAAATGCATCTCATGCGTAACAACACTGTTGGAGATGAGCTGTACTTGTTGGCCAGGACACCATCTTCGACTGTATGACTTACCAAGGGTACGAGATAAATGTGAATACATTTTACACGATCGCCCAAGATAATAAGAGCACCAACCAAAACAGTGGTGTCCGCTTTGATGCAGCAATCACCAATACGGCAAAGGACACAAGTTATGGTTACATAGAGGGGATATGGAAACTTGACTATGGACATGAATTTAAGGTCCCTTTGTTTCGGTGCAAATGGATCAATCTGTCAGGAGGCGGGGTACAGGTAGACCCGCAGTACGGAATGACAACAGTGGATCTCAACAATCTTGGGTACATAGGCGAACCATTCGTCCTAGACAATGATGTGGCGCAGCTTTTCTATGTGAAGGACATGTCTACCAAACCGAGAAAAAAAAGATAAGGAAGCGAATACATCAAACGATGATCCAAAGCGTCACATACTTCTTTCAGGGAAAAGAAACGTCATGGGAGTGGAGGACAAGACAGACATTTCTGAAGATTATGAAAACTTCATGAAATTCCTCCCTTCAAAGTGAAGGCTGACCCAAGCATCTTGTTAAACGATGAAGATTATCCATGGTTACGGCGCAATAAGCAAGGGACACACGCGAAGAAAAAGTGAAGACTTTCTCTCCACAACTATTCTGATGATGGCTTTGATCTAGAATATCACTGCAGTTACATGTCAAGAAATGAAATCCCTTTTGTAATAGATGAGCTTTTGTCCGAAATCCTAATACTTCGAAAGAGATTGTCCAGTCTGTACACGAAGTGCATCCAGTTTTTCCGGTAACCCTATCAACTTTTTAGCACATGCTAGGTGGGTGAAATTATGACACCATGCCAAGTTTCAACCTTTTCAGAGTTCATTTGTAGTGCTTGTCAATTTCAGGGTCATTTAGCTCAAAATAAATCATTAAATGCATGAAAAATAGCAAATGAAGTCACAAAAGGGTTGAAAATTGATGATGTGGCTTTGAATGGTGCATTTTGAACACACAAAAAGTCTGGAGTTAAAATAATTTTAAAAAATGAAATCCCTTTGTAGTAGATGAGTTTTCATCCGAAACCCTCATACTTCGAAAGAGATTGTCCAGTTTGTACACGAAGTGCATCCAGTTTTTCCCGTAACCCTGTCAACTTTTTAGCACATGCTATGTGGGTGAAATTATGACACCATGCCAAGTTTCAACCTTTTCAGAGTTCATTTGTGGTGCTTGTTAATTTCAGGGTCATTTAGCTCAAAATAAATCATTAAATGCATGAAAAATAGCAAATGAAGTCACAAAAGGGTTGAAAATTGATGATGTGGCTTTGAATGGTGCATTTTGAACACACAAAAGTTCTGGAGTGAAAATAAGTTAAAAATGAAATCCCTTTGTAGTAGATGAGTTTTCGTCCGAAACCCTCATACTTCGAAAGAGATTGTCCAATTTGTACACGAAGTGCATCCAGTTTTTCCCGTAACCCTGTCAACTTTTTAGCACATGCTATGTGGGTGAAATTATGACACCATGCCAAGTTTCAACCTTTTCAGAGTTCATTTGTAGTGCTTGTCAATTTCAGGGTCATTTAGCTCAAAATAAATCATTAAATGCATGAAAAATAGGAAATGAAGTCACAAAAGGGTTGAAAATTGATGGTGTGGCTTTGAATGGTGCATTTTGAATACACAAAAATTCTGGAGTTAAAATAAGTTAAAAATGAAATCCCTTTGTAGTAAATGAGTTTTCGTCCGAAACCCTCATACTTCGAAAGAGTTTGTACACGAAGTGCATCCAGTTTTTCCGGTAACCCTCTCAAATTTTTAGCACATGCTACGTGGGTGAAATTATGACACCATGCCAAGTTTCAACCTTTTCAGAGTTCATTTGTAGTGCTTGTCAATTTCAGGGTCATTTAGCTCAAAATAAATCATTAAATGCATGAAAAATAGCAAATGAAGTCACAAAAGGGTTGAAAATTGATGATGTGGCTTTGAATGGTGCATTTTGAACACACAAAAATTCTGGAGTTAAAATAAGTTAAAAAAAAAAGAAATCCCTTTGTAGTAGATGAGTTTTCGTTAGAAACCCCGATACTTCGAAAGAGATTGTCCAGTTTGTACACGAATTGCATCCAGTTTTTCCCGTAACCCTCTCAACTTCTTAGCACATCCTATGTGGGTGAAATTATGACACCATGCCAAGTTTCAACCTTTTCAGAGTTCATTTGTAGTGCTTGTCAATGTCAGGGTCATTTAGCTCAAAGAATGAACTAATAGCAAAAAGAATGAACTAAAAAGCTTTTATAAAACTCTAATAGCAAAAAGAATGAACTAAAAAGAATCAATTAAAATATTTTGTTATGATCAACTAAAAGAAAACTATAATATTCTTCAATAGCAAAAAGAATCAACTAAAAAGCTTTTATAAACCTCTAGTTATTATCAAAATAATATTAACTTAAAATTATATAAAATTTATGCAACTAAAATTATCAAAGTATTTTTTGTTAAAAACTTTAATAGCAAAAAGAATTTTCATAAAGTGTTTTTTGTTAAAAACATTAATAGCAAACTAAAATAACAAAAAAATAAAAAATGCCGCCTACTAGGCCACCACGGCCTGCATACGACTAGAAACCCATCTGTATATGGGCCAGGATACAGGCCCGCGGGCCCAGTAGGCCCAACGTGGCAGTGACAAAGGTTAGGCATGTACTGCCTGCAATAGAGAGGAGCTTGACAGCACAGTCGCAGCGCTGCTTATAAACCAGTGTGGGCGCCTCTCAACTAGCGAGGTGGGACTAAACTTTTGGCTGCGGCAGCACCAGACCTTTAGTCCCGGTTGGTGTCTCCAACCGGGACTAAAGGCCCCTTTAGTACCGGTTGGAGACACCAACCGGGACTAAAGGCCTGGGCTTCCCGCCCTTTGGGCTGGTGAAATTCACCTTTACCAACCGGGACTAAAGGGGGGGCCTTTAGTCCTGGTTCGTGGCACCAACCGGGACTAAAGGGGGGCTATATAAGCGGAACTTAGCAGTTTTTCCAATCCCCCATCCAGTTTCTTCTCCTCCTCTCCCCAGACGGCGCCGACGACCACCTCAACGCCGCCAGGCTGCCGGACCGCGCCGTCCCCCGCTCCCCTGCCCCGACGTCGCCGTAGCCGTCGCCGTGCCCCTGCCCCCACGTCGACGTCGCCCCTGCCCCTACGTCGCCGTCGTCGCGCCCTGCCCCTCCGTCGCCGTCGTCTCGCCCTGCCCGCCGTCGCCGTCACCGCGCCCCTGCCCCGTCGCCGTCGCCGCGCCCCTGTCGGCCCCCTGCCCCGTCGCCGCACCCCTGCCGGCCCCCTGCCCCGTCGCCATCGCCGCGCCCCTGCCGGCCCCCTGTCCCGTCGCCGTCACCACGCCCCTGCCGGCCCCGACGTCGTCGCGCCGGCCCCTGCCCCCAGTGAGCCCCTCCTGTTATATTTGTAAATTATAATGGGGCCATTTGACTATGTATATAGAAAATGTTCATATGTAAAGTTTGACTATGTATATAAATTATGTTCATATTTGTAAATAGATTATAATGGGGCCATTTGACTATGTTCATATTTGTATATAGATTATGTATACTAGTCGTCAACCCGTGCACCCGCACGGGCTAGCACAATATTTATTGCATGAGAAAGTTTATTTAAATTAGTCATGTAGGAAAATAATAAATATATTGTCTAAGTGTTTGTAGTTAAATATACGTGTAATTGTTTATTTATTTATTAGATATAGACGGTAGGAGTTAGATACATACATCCAATTTGATTATATATGTGTTGAATGTTATTTTTACATGAAATCAAAGTCCTATATGTTCCGTAAAATTTTGTGGACGACCAAATCTCATACAATCCAGCTCCCTCGTCACTAAAAGAATGCATGGGTTCACATATCGGATATATATGGAATAGTAAATATATATGTAAGATAAGATACATGTCCTACAATAGCAGAGAAATGTATGTGCTTTTATGTATAAACTAAGAATAAATTAATAGTTGTGACACCTCGATGAGAGAACCAAAGTATAGCAATTTCCTACAAATATACCCACTTTTAAAATCTGTATTTGTGGTAGAACTTTCATTATATATGACGAAAAGAAACTATAAATTCAGAGATTGAAGAAACCGTGGCTAGATGAACAAACAATTTAGCAGATCTTCTCACCCATGAAAAATGAATGACATTGTTGAAGCAGGTTTTGAATAAATTAACCAACTACCTTGTATATCTACATATGAATCCTCTAGTGCATGTATAGCCTACAACCATCAAAGTATTTGCCAACCATAAACGTGTCACATCCATCCTTGATCTAAAGGAATGTTTTATTGATGTCTGACCTTTGCACCAGTAGGTTGCGCACAACCTACATATTTATCTCTAATAACACATAAACATGTTGCTCAAAAAATAAAGTGTAAAAATTCCTGGGTTAATACCAATTTTTTATAGCAAAAAACCCATTGGCACATATTGTATGGATCATGATAAATAGCTAAAGTTAGTTAAGTTCAATATAGAAAATGATGGAGAGAATATTTATCTTTAAAAACCTGTCCAGTAGTCTATTTTTCCAACAATTCAAAGGTCTACCAATGCAGACCATACCTGCAGTTAACATAATGGTTGGGCATTTGAGAAATCCATACTTGCTAACATGAATGATGCTACGTAATGATATTTTAGTTAGCATTATAAGTGGATTCTTATTGTCTAGTTCTTTCACCATGGAGGTAAATACGTAAGTATTAAGCTGAATGTCACTACAAAATCCGACTCACCTCATTAGCCGAATCATACTTCTCGAATGTTCATGACCTATTCATCCGAAAATAATGTGTGAAAATTCCTGGGTTAATACCAAATTTTTTGAGCAAATATCCCATTGGCACGTATTGTATGGATCACATTAGATAAATAGCTAAAGTTAGTTAAGATCAATATAGCAAATGATGCAGAGAATATTTATCTTAAAAAACCTGTCCAGTAGCCTATTTTTCCAACAATTGAAAGGTCTACCAATGCAGACCATACCTGCAGTTAACATAATAGTTGGGCATTTAAGAAATCCATACTTGCTAATATGAATGGTGCTACGTAATGATATTTTAGTTAGTATTATAAGTTGATGCTTATTGTCTAGTTCTTTCACCATGGAGGTAAATACGTAACTATTAGGCTGAATGTCACTACAAAATCCGACTCACCTCATTAGCCGAATCATACTTCTCGAATGATTATGAGCTATTCATATTAATCTTTGTAGCTTCCGCTTGTCACCAAGGAGAATACAAATTGTAGAAGTTGTACAACGGAGTGTGCAGGTGATTACAGGTACTGTCCAACATATATGTAAGAACTGTACGTGTGTTCATCAGTAGATTAGCTGGCGTGTAGTACTTTCATGAGTAGATTGGATGGCGGGGGCAAGGTTCAATGATCGGGGCCACCATCGCTTTTGTTGTTTGGGCCTTGTAGTCTACATCGAGCTTGTCTAAAGCCGAGGACAACGTGCAGCCATGCTCTCGCCCTTGCTGACGCAGGTGTGCTGGCCGGTGTCTCGTCCCTCGCCCGGCTGCGCGCGTCGCCAACGTGCAGTCATGTCCCTGCTGGTATACGCGTGCATCAACATCGTCTAGTCTGAGGCATGCGTCAAGCTGCCATGCATGCCTGCGTGGGGATAAGCCATCGTGTACTGTCGGCTGGAGGCAATCTAGTCCATGTTGTATGTGTTCGTCAAAGCCATCCAGTCCAAGGCCGCGTTGTATGCATGGAACTGGAGGCAATCCAGTCCATGTTGTACGTGTGCGTCAAAGCCATCCAGTCCAAGGCCGCGTTGTGTGCATAGAACTTGAAAAATTCAGGACATGGTGAGAAAAAACGGCGCTAGGGTTTTCTCAAGGATGCTTAGCTGTGTTGATAGAGCAGGAATTTTTTTTTTTTCTGTATAGACATGGTAGAGTTCAACCGGTAATACGTATTAGCTTGGTTTATATTCCTTAAATAAAAAAAGATAAAGAGATGCACGTGGGACAACATCCTAGGACTCTTAATTAAGGTACCTCATCCGACGGCCATAGATAATTCATCTCGAGATCGAACGGACAATTTGCTTAGTTTATGAGGATTAACGTGGAGCCTCATATGGTGCATCCAATTAGTAATAAGAAGATAGATTATGTTCATATTTGCCTATGTTCATATTTGTAAATTATAATGGGGCCATTTGACTATGTATATAGATTATGTATATAGATTATGTATATAGAAAATGTTCATATGTAAAGTTTGTAAATTATAATGGGGCCATTTGACTATGTTAGATAGATATGTTTAGATGGATGCCATGCTATGTTTAGATGGATGGATGATCATTTTGTCTTTAGAGTTTATTTAGAGTTCATTTTGATGTTCATTGAATAAATTTTTGTTGTGGCAAAGTTATGAAATTTAGACCTTTTGACCCTAATTATATGGCAAAGTTGTGACAAACTTTAGGAATGTTGTGGCATATACTCTACTCTGCTCAAGATCGATGGATGGATGGATGTATAGATATATAGAAAATGTTGATATGATGATTTTTTTTTTGTTCATAGAATTTTTTATGTTCATAGAATTTTTTTGTCCATGTATGTATGTATGTATAGATGGATGGATTGATGTATATAGAAAATGTTCATATATAGAGTAAAACACTTATATGAAGTGCATCCATTAGAACTATAGATCAATGGCGATCATCTAACAAAGTATGACGAATCGGAATATGCCCTCCGTTCGTCTGTCACAAGCAGCTAGCATAGCGAACCTGGAACCGTCCCCTTCCGTTTCATCTGTCCGAAAATGCAGACTTCGGGAAAACATTCCCGGATGTTATCCCCCTTCACCTATATCGTGTAGTGTCGCGTTAGAACACCCCTAACTCTCTCAGGAATTCAACATATCCCCGATAACTTCGACATGAGGGGGGGTCCGCAAGTTTCTATATGGAGGGAATGATTTTTGAAAACAGAGAAGTATTTTTTAAACAGAGGAAACTCTGTCAGGTGTTGTATTTTGGTTACAAATATACTTTTTTTTTGCTTTATGCGATAGCTAGTTTGAAGTGTCAATGCTTTATGTGCAGAAACTATGGATCACAGAGACTTAGAAAAAGAAGAGTTGTTGGGGGATATAATCCGCGACGGAGGTGATGATGATATCTTGTCGTTTCTCAACGACACCGATGGTGATAGAAGAGAGGATGACGGCTCCGGTGATCCAATGGAGGAGGAAGGAGATCATGACGGCTCCGGTGATGGAATGGAGGAGAAAGGAGATCATGACGGCTCCGGTGATCGAATGGAGAAGGGAGCCTTAACTGTTTCAAAGTCCGGCGAGGTATATATATATATATATATATATATATATATATATATATATATATATATATATATATATATATATATTAAGCCTCTGCTGACTAGATGCATTAATTGTTTTGTATGTACATATATTAACGCTTCTTTCTTCTTTTAGCCCTCCGGATCGAGCCAAACTTCGGTAAGGAGACGAGACCCGAAGAAAAGGTTGGACCCGGATGAAAGGTTCACGATCGAAGAAGACTCTCCCGAAGGCCAACCGATTGCTCCCAAGCGGACCAAGGACAAATTTATACATCAGTGCGGAGTTATTGTTAGGGACAGCGTCCCGATCAGCATCCAAGAATGGAATAAGAAGAAGGACCCTGAAGTTCCTTATGTCCACGATAAATTGAAAGATGATCTTTGGAACTCGCTGATGAGATATTTCAGCCTACCTCCAGAGGAGGATCCAAATAACCCAGTTATACAGCGAAAGGTCAAGGCGTTTGCTCTTAAGAAGATGGCAGAACTATTCAAGAACTGGAAGAAACTATTGAACCGAAAGTTTGTCGACAAAGACGAGACTCCAGAATTCACCGGTCAATACTTGAAGATAAAAGATCACTGGCCTGCATTTGTGACATACAAGAAATCGGAGAAGGCCAAGCAAATGTCACATATAAATAAGCAAAATGCTGCAAAGAAGTAGTATCACCATGTTACAGGGTAAGGTGGCTACAGCAAAACCCGGCCTACGTGGGACAAAGCTGAGCAAGACCTGCTTGCTAAAAATGTCCAACCAGCGATATTGCACTGGCCAGATCGGGCAAGGACTTAGTTCTTCGGGGTTGGGGAAACTTTGGACCCAGAATCAGGGAAGTGTGTTTGTACGAAATCTCAACTTGAAACACCCGTCACAAGGCTTGAGGAAGCAATCAAGAAAGCGCTGGAAGGGAGGTTCCATCCCGACAGAGAGAAGGACGAGCTGTCAATGGCCCTCGGGAATCCTGAACACCCTGGACGAACACGAGGTACATCAGGCTCCGTTCCATGGGTGCATGGGTTTCCCGACAACACTGGTTATAGAAGCCGACAGAGAAAGAAGAAAGAGGAAGCAAGCGAAATGCAGAAGATCAATGAAAGATTAGCGAAACTAGAGGTACTTGAGAGCCAGCGAGCTACCGGCCCACCATCTCAGCGGCACGAAGATCCTTCATTGGATACTACCCACGATGCTACCCCACCATCTCAGCGGAGAAGCAGCGTGGCTTCCACGGAGCTCTTTCAACCTGATAGCACGGCTCCTTGCTACCCCGTGGATGGTATCACGGATAATGAACATTGTGTACTAATGGCGAAATGCCATAACCTGACCTTGAAGGTGGCGGTCGGCTATGTCTTACCTTCTCAACCTGATGCAACTTTCCATTTCGCTCCGGTTCCAGCTGGCTTTGCTATTGTCGGGGTGGATGAAATAATGGACGGATTTAAGGGGCAGGAGCTTGAGTACGCTACAGGTGAAGGGGAGATTCATCTTGAAAATGCCTTAAGGACTACCTGTCTATGGAGAAAGGAAAACATCTTGCTTCCAAACTGGACGCCACCTCAGCAGACTCAGCCGGAGGAGGCCCCTCAGCAAACTCGGCCGAAGGAGGCCTGTCGGGGATATTCCCCACGACCAAGACCCGGCTCATAAGGATAAGCCGCCCTAAGACTTAAGACATTTCTGGGTTTAAGTTGCCTTGACATTAAGACATCTTTGGACTTAAGCATCCCTGGAGAGACCCGGCAGACAGTTATGACCCGGCAGACAGTTATGACCCGGCAGACGGTTATGACCCGTCAGACGGTTAAGTCCCGGAGACGAGTCCCTGAAGATGAGTCCCTGAAGACGAGTCTTAAAGATAAAACCGGTTGTAAGCCGCCCGGCTGTAAGCCGCCCGGCTGTAAGCCGCCCGGCTGGAGATAAGAAGCCGGGGACTCAGAAGCCCACGAAGAGAAGCCTGCGAGGGGAAGTCATAATAGGTTAAGTCTTAATCTGATTTGGACTCTACATGTAAACCGCCCCTTCAACTTATATAAGGAGGGGCGGGTCACCCCAAGAGGGTCAAGTTTTTAGACGTCTCAATAGACAGGTCTTAGACAGACAAGTTCAAGTGATTAGAGATAGACAGATTAGAGGCTCTCGAGATTAGAGGTAGCGATTCCGCACCCTTGTAATCGAGATCGTCATCGTCATCAATATAGACACAAAGCAAGACGTAGGCTATTACCTCCTTTGAGAGGGGCCGAACCTGGGTAAACTCGCGTCTCTCGATTCCGACCAACCCCTCTCAAGCCGTCACCTAGTTGCGATGGCATCACACCTAAGTTCTCTAACGAGGACATCATGCCGTGACAAAACCACGACAGTTGACGCCCACCGTGGGGCCAGCGCACGGTGGTGTTGTGTTCTTGAGGGAACTCTTCAGGGACCGAGAAGCTCGCAATTGTTCAGATGGAGAAGAGTCGGCACGGAAGGATCCACATCAAATCCCAGTTCATCGGACGAGGTTGAGAAGAAAAGAAAAGAAAATTCAACGATGGCAAAAAGCTGCCTATACAAGTTCGTTGCTCAAGATGAAGAATTACGCGGCGAGACAAATAAGATCAGAGAAAAGTAATTTCATAGTTGTGGTACGTGACCTAGCAGGTCCAGCCGGAGCTCCAAGATCCCTAGGCAATTCCATGTTGTTGCTGATTGAGAGAGACAAAGTTTTTCTTTGAATCTGATGCTGGTGCTGCTGCCGAGTCCGACAGGAATTCTACTAGAGCCACCGTACACCACGTCCTACGAATCTGTATCAAACACGCACGTGGGTGTGCAGGAATCAAGTCCAAAGGAATCAGTATTAACACGCACGTGACGTGCGCCGTCCCGCCGGCTCCGCGCGCCTTGCTGGCCTCGCCCTGCCTCCACGCGCCACTGCTCCGGGCGACTCCCGCCTCCGTGCGCCCCACTCAGCACCGACTCCTGCGCGCCCAGCCGGCTCGCCGCCCTACGCCGGCCCACCGGCTCCACCGCGCCTTACACACCGATTTCACGAACTAATCATGTGTGATGCTCTTCCACATTCCACACAACTTTTGTGATCCAACCATGTGCGATGCACACCGCTATCACACACATTTCTTGATAGCTTGCTCGAGGACCCCCCCCCCCCCCCCCCCCCCCCCCCCACATCACACACTCGCAAGCAAAAGGACATGTTGAAAGTGCAAAAAAGAAACAAAGCCAAGAATTACAAGTTCAATTGAAGTTCAGGGTAAGGAGAGCTCATGTATCACCCCCGAAAGCATCAAACACGGGAGATTTCAATGAAGGGCAATGCAAATGGGCCGGCCCACTTTACACATCCCTGACTTTCTTTAGTTTTTTTCTTCGGTTTTTTAGTCTGTGTTTTTCAACCAAAAATAGCGGCTTTAGAAGCTGGATATTTTTTTGAAAACTATTAAAAAACTATATTTGGAAAATTGTGAACGTATTTTAAATTGCGCAACATATTTTCGAATGGTGAAACAATTTCCAAAATAATGTTTTTTATAAAAACAAAAAATATTTTCTTTAATTTCAACATTTTGTCAACTTACGAAAAAAAACTATTTTTTTACCTTTTTCGAATTTTTAAAGAAATTCAGAAAATGGAAAAATTTGAAAAGCGTGATCTAAATGTGATATTTATTTTGAATTTGCGAACAAGTTTTGAATACCAACCATTTTTTTAAATTTTGAACAAGTTTTTTAAAAGGGACAAAAATTTGGAAAACATGGTTTGTTTTTATAAACGTGAACAAAAACTTCAAAAATGTCGACAAATTTTGAATTCCAAACAGTTCTTTTGCATTACAAAGATTTGTTTATGATATAAAAATAAAAAACCGTGATCTTTTTAAAATAAGTGAGAAAATAAAAAATAAAAAATATAAAATTAAAAGAAATAGAAACAGCAAAAAAAGGAACAGACAAAGAGAAGAAAAAAAAGAGAAGAAAGAGTGGAACCCGACTGTGGGCCGTGGAAAGTGAGGCGTCGGATTGGGCGTCTTCAGCGGAGTCACATCTATTTGCCAGCCGCGGCCGAATTTGCCTGGGACAAGCTAGTAAGGGCAAACGGTTGTGCCGGTGGACCAAGCTAGTGCTCGGTCGGTCGCCTCACGGCACAATCGTCCACATTCCTTTACTAGCTTGCCACATCCACCTTATCCTGCAAGTCCACACACACACGCACGCGCACGCGCACCCACACGCGCGCGCTCACACACACACACAACCTTATTCTTCCAGTCTTCCTCAATTCTTCCCCCAAATTGTTCGTCATTGCCTTTTTTGCGTGTGCACATGTGCACTGCAGTGCCCAACCATAAAGCCGCCAAGCTACATACTTGCGGGGGAGGGGGGATTCTACAACCGTTTGGCGACGAGCTGTAACCAGTGGATGTTTTTGTTACTTCCTCGACCAACAAAGCGTGACAGCAATCACGCGATGCTACAAACATGGAGGAGGTGAGTTGCAACCGCGACTCGGTTTTGCTAGAACCGCTGACTGCGGCGAGCCGTGGTGACCACCACAGCGAAATGGAACCATGGTTGTGGGTTACCGCAACCGTGACTCGGCGTGTTGGAACCGTAGTCGCAGGAAACTGTGGTGGCCACCACAACGAGTTTGAACCATGGTCGCGGCCATCTGCGACAGTCACTGTGCAGGAGCTGAAACCGTGATCTAGAAGAGCTGAAACCGCAATTTCAATTAGCTGCAACTGACCACGGCGACTGCAACCCAGCGTGATGACGAGCTAGCTTTCCGGCGAGGGGAGGCGTGAGCTCGCTGTGGAGAGCTGGGGCAAGGGGGCACAACTTTTTTAATGCAAAGACAGAGGGTTTTTTTTTTTTTTTTGAGAGAAATGCAAAGACAGAGGTTGGGAACGAATGGGGTTGAGAATCGGGTGGCTTTGTGCATTTTTAGTGGACGCTGGGCATGTGACAGTCTGAAATTCCGACAGACCGACCGGCCCTAGCGCGGCCTTTTAGTCAGTTATATTGACGATCGATGGGTGGACGTTCGGTATAAACCGAACTTTCGGTTCCGACCATTCGGTTTTTTTTTTCATATTCGGTTTGCAAATCTAGAAACCAAAAATACCACCATAAAATAGAATGCCGAAAATTCGGTTAACCTACAAATTCGGAACGGTATTCGGTGTTACCGAGCAGACCTTGTCATTGACGATTGTGATCAGAGCACGCTCTTATATAGCCGAAAGTCTCCACCTTATCTCATCAGCTAGGCGATGTGAGACTAAAATCTCCTGGTCGGACGCCCACACACCCACACGCGAGCTATCTTCCATGCAAATGCTTGGCCCACTGTCACAAAAGTGACACGCTAGTCTACAGGTTGCATATACTTCCACCATTTTTTAAAGAATGTATTTTCAATTTTATTGGAAAGTCAATTTTTTTTATGTTTGACCGTATTTATATAATAATATATCAATATTTATGCCATTAAATTAATAGCTTTAGATTCGTGATAAAATATATTTTCATCATATACCTATTTGATTTTACAGACAATGATATATTTTTGCACAAACTTGATCAAACTTTGAGATAGTTTGACCCTCCAACAAAGTTAAAAATACACTATTTAAAGGACGAAGGAAGTATGGGCCAGTGGGCTACGACTTGGTGGCCTTGAGCGTACAAAGTGGGAGGCTGGCCACGGGAGAATTCGAGAGCTACGTTCGTTCGACCCCCACACTGTCTCACGTACACTGTGACGTAACTTAGTTCGGTTTTTGGAAGTAAAAACCGAATTATGTCTACCAACGATTAAAACCGAAAAATTGTTTTTTTTTTGTTTCGGTTTCAGTCCGGCTTTCTGTTTCTCAGTTTTTATGCCCATCCCTATATCTTGGGTCCTTTCCCTGGTGGATTCGCTTCGAGTCTTGGCGAAGATGAGCATCCGTTGCCCCGGGCATCCACGTAGGCACGTTGCAACGACCAAGCGCGGCATAGCAAACAGAGAAACTTCAACGGGCCAACTCAAGTTGTCCGCATGTCTTCGTTTGTGTTGAAATGTACAAAAACGTCGGCCCAACGTGTCAACCCAAACCTAAAAGTGGTTCGTTCGTTGTTTATCTAGATGCATTTCAGGTTCAAATTTGCGTTCACGTGGACGCGAGACGGACGCGTCGCGCGTCCTTTAGATGTTCGCCACGGCCCCACATGCCCGCCGCACAACCACAGCATTGAATGCGCCCACCTAACTCGGACCTACGTGGCAGTGGGTGGAAGCATCGGGTTGTCGTCCTTTTAATGCAAGTTTGTGTGTTGCGGGGGGGGGGGGGGGGGGGGGCGCTGCCTCACCCACTTCTCCTCCCCCATCCACATCTGGCCAAGCTTACACCCCTCACCCGCGACATCAAAACCCTAGCCATGGGTTCTTTGGCAAGGGCAATGGGAAGCTCCACGCCGGCGCCAGCTCGTCCCACGTGCATCCTTCATCGTCGCCGATGCCATCCGCCTACGAGATGGATCTGCGTGCGGGCGGTGGTCGCCTCGGGCCACGGATCCTTTGTCCATCCCGGCGCACCAAGCGCGGGGGCACTGGCATTACCGTCAGCCGCTGCCGTACCCAGATGTCAACCTGTCCCATGGTTGGCACCTTGACCCGCACATCATCCCCATGTTGGCGGTGCTGCAGTCACCGCAGACGCATGCGGAGCAGGTGCGCAAGCGCCGTGCCCTCCTAACGCCGGAGCAACGACGCAATCCGGCCTACGCATCGGACTCCACCAACTGGGAGGCATGGTTTGCCACGGAGCACGACGTGGCCCACCGTGGCGACGTGCAGATCAACCCCGGCTTCGTGTCGTCGCCCCCGGAGGTGGCGCCGGAGGAGGAGGCGGTGGCCTACTAGGTCGCACAGGAGGAGGCGATGTAGCACGCCCTGGAGGAAAACCAACACGAGGAGGACGCGTGCTAGGACTGCTTGGACAAGGGCCTCACAATGTCGACGGCCGAGGACTTCGCCAACCCCCGCCACCGCCATCCCTCCCGAGCACGGGCCCACGCCGCCTGCACCGCCTCGGGAGGAGATGTACGCATGGACTGACGTCCTCCGCGAGTGGGTGAGCGCGCCGCCTATCGCATTGGGCGCGATGCCAGAGCAGGAGGCTGCCTACCTGGAACACAGGCGTCAGCGCGCACTAGCGGAGGAGCGCGCCCACGGCGAGCGTTAAATGTAGGCCGAGCGCGCGGAGGAGGAGTATCGTGCCCACTGGGCACGAGAGGAGGAGAAAGAGTGTTGGGAGAAGGAGGAGGAGCACACGCGCATGGCAGGATTTCTTCCCAGGGAGCACACGGCGGAGGAGTTGAGGCGGGCGGCATGGCAGACCGCATTCTTGTGGGGCTGGTCCGCCGCCAGACTTCGTTGACCTCACCGGCGATGATGGAAGCGATGGCAAGAACGCCTAAGGCAGCATGCTGGATGGCTGTGGCGACTGCGTTCTTTTATTTACTAGCAAAACGGCTCATGCATTGCAACGGGAGAAAAAATATCATAATCTCGAATGGCAACGATATCATCGAGATACACTACCACTCTTATTTTCGTGAAATAGTGAACAATTTTTCAAAATCATGAATATATTTTTAAACACGTGAACATATTTGAAATCGTGAACAGTTTTCAAATTCATAAACATTTTCTAAAATCATGAGCATTTTTTAATTCATCAACATTTTATACTATTTGCAAACATTTTTTCAAAAAATGGGAACATTTTTTAGAACATTTTCCTTGAATAGACGAACATTTCTAGAATGGACGAAAAAAAATTAGGATTTTATGGAAAATATTTTAGAAATTGATGAACATTTTTTGAACTTCATGATCTTGTTCGAATCAATAAACTATATTTTCTAATTTATGATTTTTTTCAATTTTTAGGATATTTTTCAATTCATGAATATTTTTTGAATTGTCGAAATTTTGTACAATTTCATTAACAAATTTTAATACACAAACGTTTTTGAAAAACTCATGAACATTTTTTGATTTCTCGAACATTCGTTTTAAAATTTACAAACATTTATGAATTATTAAACATTTTACAATGAAATTCTCATTTTTTTAAAATAAATATTTTTTAAATTCCCAAATTATTTACAGTAGAAAAAATAATGACAGAAAAGAAACACAAAAAATAAAAAATAGGTCTTCTCCTAGCGCACAGAGCGTAGTATAGCAGGTTCCTACATCGACCGGCCATATCGAGATTTCTCTATGTAAAACGTTTTTTTATTACTTATGGCATGATGGGTAATATTTTGCAACTTTAGGGATAATTTCGATGACATACAGGTAGAAGTACTCCTTTCGTTATTAGTCTCTACTCCTAATTGCTCGGTCGGTGAATAACATCCCGGGTTTTTTTTTGTCCGACTTTTTTTCGTCTAACCTCCCACCACCACCCTTCACATTGGTTTTTTCACCTCCGAATAAAAACTTTTCTAATCTTTCTAAGTTTTCCTAACCAGCCATGTTACAATGGCAGGAACCAATAATACATTATCAAACAATGAAATCCAATTATGTGGCAATCAATTTTGAATCCTAACTTGTCTAACACATGGATCCTTTCTAACAATCAAATCTCTATTATTAAATGACAATCAATATGTATTTGTCGTTGATACTCAGCCCCTCCTCCAACGATGACCGGCAGCCGCAGGACACTCGCCCTATCCCGCGCCGCCTCTAGCCGCCTGGACGCCATTTTTTCCGTCCGGCTTTTTTTCGTCTCACCTCCCACGACCACCCTTCACACTGGTTTTTTCACCTCCCAATAAAAACTTTCCTAATCTTTCCAAGTTTTCCTAACCAGCCATGTTACAAATGGCAGGAACCAATAATAAGTTACCAAACAATGAAATCCAATTATGTGGCAATCAATTTTGAATCCTAACTTTCCTAACACATAGATCCTTTCTAACAATCAAATGACAATCAATATGTATTCCTTGTTGATACCCAGTCCCTCCTCCAACGATGACCGGCAGCCGCAGGACATTGGCCCTATCCCACGCCGCCGCTAGCCGCCTGGAGGCCGCGATGGAGCCTCTCGTGGCCGTTGGGAGACAGGAATGTACCTCCACAATGCCATGATCGGGGGCTTCGCCGACGCAGGCCTCCCGGAGGCGCTATGGCCTCCTACCGTGGCATGTTGGACGCTGAGAGGGTGTTCGACGGAATGTCTGTCAGGGATATTGTCACATAGAAGACTCCATGGTGGACGGGTATGTGTCCAGTGGTCTCTCGGGACTCGGGGCGATGGCCCTGTACTTCTTTTGGGTGATGCATGAGTTGCGGCATGCCAAAGTCGGGATTATTTGCCACCCATGACGCTTGCTTCCTGGAATAGGCGTTGATTCAAGGGCATTGGCTGGAGCAAGACGTCACGGGCGGCACCTCTCTTCTTGACATATCATGGAAGTGTGGTGTCATTGCTTCTAACGAAGGCGGCGGAGATGATTGAGGAGGTGGACGGGATGTTAGGCATGCCATCGAAGCATCTCGAGCGCGTTCCTTGAGCTGGACCGTGTCCTTCGTAGAGACATCCACTGCAATCTCAATATGCTCATCAGCTACATAGACAACCTCCCACCAGGGTAAAGGAACCCATTTCCGTTTGTATACGATCCGATCTTTATGGTAGTTCCAACATTCATGTCCTAGGATTTTTTGATGAAACAACATGGTACTGGAACTGACGTGGGATTTTGATGAGTTGTTAGGGGTTCTCATTTGTCAATCTTTAGTTAACAGGCATAGTGTGATGTACTAAAAAATTATGGCAGGGATAGTCACTCTAGATTACTCCGATTTGTCATCGTCGAACTTATCCTCTCAAATACATCGGTAGAAGTTTATCTCTGTTTTCCCTCTATGAAAGAACTTTATTTTTCTAGATACATTTTTCTTTCTGTCTTGACTTAGGATCCTTATATGATTCATTCAAAGAGAGCCTATAAGTGAGATAATATTTAGCCACAGAACAACTTCCTCCTGCATGGAGTTAGAAGCCAGGAAGCTCAGGGTTCAGAAACTTGACAAATTATATGGAGACATGGCCTTGCAAAAAGAACCGAAGGTGCGCTTTTCTATGGCAAATTGAATTGTATTTTTTCCTTGGGTCAAATCTGTATAATATTTTCGGTTATTGAACCATATACGTTATGTTTGTTGTGTTTCAGATCCTGTCAGTTAGTTCAAGCAGCATGATTGTTTCGTACTCATGGTGTGTAAATTGTGGGACTATTGTTTATTTCTGTGATGTAGTAGAATGCAATTGGAATGTGAGTCTAGACCAGGGAGTTACTGCCTTGATTTCTTGGAGAATTCAGACTACTTTTTTTCCTTATCTGGAATGTTCAGGTCGAGGTTCCGATGTAGTTTTCTATTCACCTTGAGAAGTGATAACCCACAAGTATAGGGGATCGCAACAGTTTTCGAGCGTAGAGTATTCAACCCAAATTTATAGATTCGACACAAGGGGAGCCAAAGAATACTTGAGAGTATTAGCAGTTGAGTTGTCAATTCAACCACACCTAGAGATTAAGTATCTGCAGCAGAGTGATTAGTAGCACATTAATATGATAGTTTGGTAGCAGTGGCAACAGTAACAGTAGCGGTAACAGTAGTAACAATAGGTTTGTAGTAAGTGGAATAGCAGCAGCGGCAATAGTAACTTAGCAAGTATAATAAGTGGAAAGCTCGTAGGCACTGGATCGGCAACTCGTTGGATGATATTCGTCATGTAACAGTCATAACCTAGGGCGATACAGAACTAGCTCCAGTTCATCAATGTAATGTACGCATGTATTCCGTAAATAGTCATACATGCTTATGGAAAAGAACGTGCATGACATCTTTTGTCCTACCCTCCCGTGGCAGCGGGGTCCATAAGGAAACTAAGGGATATTAAGGCCTCCTTTTAATAGAGAACCGGAACAAAGCATTAACACATGGTGAATACATGAACTCCTCAAACTACGGTCATCACCGCGAAGTATCCCAAATATTGTCACTATGGGGTTGACGGATCATAACACGTAATAGGTGCATATGACTAGGCAAGATCGGATCAAGAACATAGATATAAAGATGATAACATAAACGGTTCAGATCTGAAATCATGGCACTCGGGCCCTAGTGACAAGCATTAGGCATAGCAAAGTCATAGCAACATCAATCTCAGAACATAATGGATACTAGGGATCAAGCCCTAACAAAACTAACTCGATTACATGATGAATCTCATCCAACTCCTCACCGACCAGCAGCCTACGAAGGAATTACTCACTCCCGATGGGGAGCATCATGGAATTCGCGATGGAGAAAGGTTGGTGATGACGAAGACCGAAGATTCCCCTCTCCGGAGCCCCAAACGGGCTCCAGATCTGGCCTCCCGATGAAGAACAGGAGGTGGCGGCGGCTCCGTATCGTAAAATGTGATGAAACTTTCTCTCTGATTTTTTCTCCAAAAATAGGAATTTATAGTGGCAGAATTAGGGTCAGTGGGGCCACGAGGTGGGCACAACCCACCAGGGTGCGCCCAGGGGGGCTGGTGCACCCTGGTGGGTGCTGGCCACCCTAGCCCCCTCTTTAGTGGATTTTGGCTCCAATAATTCACATATATTCAGAAATAATTATCCAAAAAGTTTCATTCCATTCCGAGAACTTTTATTTCTGCACAAAAACAACACCATGGTAGTTCTGCTGAAAACAGCGTCAGTCCGGGTTAGTTCCATTCAAATCATGCAAATTAGAGTCTAAAACAAGGGCAAAAGGGTGAGGAAAAGTAGATACGTTGGAGACGTATCAACTCCCCCAAGCTTAAACCTTTGCTTGTCCTCAAGCAACTCAGTTGACAAACTGAAAGTGATAAAGAAAAACTTTTATGAACTCTTTTGTTCTTGTTTACATATATATGCTTAAGTAGCACGCAGGTTTTCAGCAAAGATTATGACTAACCATGTCAACAATAACTCTTAGAAATTATATTAACTCGTAACAATAACATAAGCAACTAGCGAGCAATAATAAGAGATCTCAAGCGCCAACACTTTGTCAATATGACAATAGTGGTATCTCGCTAGCCTTTTCTAAGACCGCAAAACATAAATGCAGAGCACCTCCAAAGTTCAAGCAGCGACTAAACATTGTAATTCATGGTAGAGAAGATCCAGTCATGCTGCACCCGGTCTGGCGCTTATTTGAGAAGGTGATGACTCAACATAAAAGTAAATAGATAGTCCCTTCGCAGAGGGAAGCATGGATTTGCAGCGGTGCTAGAGCTCAAAGTTTAAAACAGAGATAGATATAATTTTGGGAGGTACACCCTTCCTGCCAACGTCACGACCAAGAGTTATCAATATCTTCCATGCTAAACAAATTAGCGGCGGTTCCCAAGCGGTAAAAGTAAAGGTTTACTCCCCCTCCACCAACAATCACACTCCATGGCTAGCCGCATCCACGGGTACCGTCCAAACCAATAACATTCCTGGGGGAGTTTTGTTTAATTTTTTTATTTTTTTTATTTCGGGACTGGGAATCCCTATTACCACCCCTCTCGTGTAAGGACAAGTGAATAAACACTCATCATGAGAATAAACCGCTTAGCATGGAAGATACTGACCGCCCCTGTCTCTCCATGAGCGGTCCAGGCACACAAAACAGATGTTCATTTGAATTTTTAGAGGTGGAACATGCAAATTTACTTGGAACGGCAGGGTAATACCGCATATAGGTAGATATAGTGGACTCATCTGGCATAACTTGGTTTAAGGATTTTGATGCACAAGCTGTATTCCTGCTTAGTACAGGTGAAGGCTAGCAATTAGATTGAGAAGCGGCCAGCTAGAGAGCGAAAACGGTCATGAACATTCATCACATATAATCAACATTGAATACTAGCATGAGTAGGATATGGACACCATGAACATAAATATCATGAAGGCTATGTTGCTTTTTATTCAACTACATGCGTGAACATGTGCCAAGTCAAGCCACTTGAAACATTCAGAGGAGGATACCATATCACCATACAGCATCACAACCATTTTAATGCATGTTGACACCCAAGATAAATCATTATCCACTCCTAGCTACTTAAGCATGGCATGAACAACTATAATCTCTAATGGCCATTGCAAACACGTTTGATCATAATGAGCTGAATCAAGGGTACTAGGTTAAACATATTTACAAAAACAAAAACAAGTTGAGTTCATACCCGCTTTTCTCTACCACAGTCAATTCATCAAATGTCGCCATTATTGCGTTTCACTTGCACGACCGAACGATAAGAAGATAATAATAGTGCAAGAGTGCCGTGGACTAAGCTGGAATCTGCAAACATTTTATTCAAGAGGAGAAGACAAAGTAATATGGGCTCTTTGTTGGATAAGCAGTAATGCAGATGAGAGCCACTCAGCAATTTCATTGTGGTCTTCTTCTAGGTACGACTCAAGTAAAAGGAAAAGAAGTTCAGAGAAACACACTGAAATATTTTTGGAGTTTTTGGTTTTTCTTGAAGAAAGCAAATTAAAGAAGAAAAACAAAAATGAGAAAAACTATTTACACGGGAAAGCTCCCAACAAGTAAAAGAAGAAGCGAGAAATCTTTTTGGGTTTTCTTTTTGATGCTACAATTAAACTAAGCTAGAAAGAAAAACTAAAAAGAAGTAGGAAATATTTTTGGATTTTCTCAAAGTTTTTCAAACACACAAGAAGAAAGCGAGAAAATAAATCTAGCATGGATATTACAGTGAAAAAGTGTGAACACCGACAACTGGAATGAAATGTGTGAACATGAATGTAATTTCGGTGGAAATACGTACTCCCCCAAGCTTAGGCTTTTGGCCTAGCTTGGTAATCACCATCCGTAGTAGCCGTCCGGTCCCAAGTCATAGTGAGGCGGAGGCGGCACCTGAGCATCCCACACCTGGGGCTCCTCCTCAGCAGCTGCTAGGTTGTTCCGGTAGGCTATAATGTCATCTGGCATGATCCTGTATCCGTTCCTGGCAATAGAATCAAACAAAGCAGGTGCAGGCAACGGAATAATATCACGTGTTTCCTTGCTAAATACTAGGTTATAATGAATGTCACGGGGAGAATCGGTTACATCTAGGAATTGGTGAGCCTGCAGTGACTTGTGATCAAGGTAAACTCGGGATAAGAGATAATTGATACGTCTCCAACGTATCGATAATTTATGAAGTATTCATGCCATATTCACCTATGTTTACAATACTTTTATATGGTTTTGATGCACTTTATATGATTTCTTTAGAACTAACCCGGACTGACGAAGTTTTCAGCAGAACTACTGTGGTGTAGTTTTTCTGCAGAAAATGAAAGTTCTCGGAATCGCCCGAAACTTTTTGATAATTTTTTTTGAAATAAAAGAGGCACTAGACGCTCCGTGGGAGGGCTAGAAGAGCCACGAGATGGGCACAACCCACCAGAGCGCGCCAACCCCCCCCCCCCCCCCCCCCCCCCCGACGCGCCCCGGTCTATCGTGCCCACCTCGTGGCCCATCTTGGCGTGAAACCGACGCCAAAAAATCCTATAAATATAGAAACCACCAGAAATAACCATAGACTCTCCGCTCCGCCGCCGCATCTCTCTATATCGACGAAAAACCAATCTGGAGATGTTCCAGTACCTTGCCGGAGAGGGTAGATCATCTCCGGTGGCCATATTCATCGTCCCGGCGGAGGCCATGACGAGGAGGGAGTAGTCCACCCTCGGGGCTGAGGGTATGTACCAGTAGCTATGTGTTCAATCTCTCTCTCTCGTGTTCTTGAGATGTCACGATCTTGATGTATCACGGGCTTTGTTAATATAGTCGGATCACATGATGTTATTCCCTTGCTACCTTGTTGTGATGAATTGAATCTCTCCCTTTGAGATATCGTTATGTTGGATTGAATATTGGATTTGAGAACACTTGATATATGTCTTGCATGTGGATACCCGCGGTGACAATGGGGTGTTCTATTGATTCACTTGATATATGTTTTGGTACTCAACTTGCGGATTCCCGCGGTGACATTGGGGTAATCTATGCATAGGGGTTGATGCACGTTCTTGTCCTACGTTCTCTGATAGAAATCTTGGGGTACTCTTTGAGGTTCTTTGTGTTGGATTGAGTATTATGAATCTAAAATTGTCTGATGCGTATCGTATAATTAACTCATGGATACTTGTGGTGACATTGGAGTATCTAGGTGACATTAGAGTTGGTTGATGCATATCATATGGTGTTATTCTAGGACGAACTCTTAGATAGATCGAACGGAAAGGATAACTTTATGTTATCTTAGTACGAACTCTTGAATAGATCAATTGGAAAGAATAACTTTAAGGTGGTTTCGTACCCTACCAACAATTTCTTCTTATGTTCTCCGCTAGATAAGAACTTTGGAGTGATTCTTCGTTGCATGTTGAGGGATGGTTATGTGATCCAATTATATTAGCATTGTTGAGAGATTGCACTAGCGAAAGTACGTACCCTAGGCCTTGTTTTCAAGTATTGCAATACCATTTGTGCTCACTTTTGTTACTTGCTACCTTGTTGTTTTTATATTTTCAGATTACAAAAACCTATATCTACCATCCATATTGCACTTGTATCACCATCTCTTCGCCGAACTAGTGCACCTATACAATTTGCCATTGTATTGGGTGTGTTGGGGACACAAGAGATTTCTTGTATTTGATTGCAGGGTTGTTTGAGAGAGACCATCTTCATCCTATACCTCCCATGGATTGATAAACCTTAGGTCATCCACTTGAGGGAAAATTGCTATTGTCCTACAAAACTCTGCGCTTGGAGGCCCAACAAAGTCTACAAGAATAAAGTTGCGTAGTAGACATCAAGCTCTTTTCTGGCGCCGTTGCCGGGGAGGTGAGTGCTTGAAGGTATATCTTTAGATCTTGCAATTAAATCTTTTAGTTTCTTATTTTTCACTAGTTTGGTTTTATAAAAGAAAACTAAAAAAATGGAGTTTAGGTTGCATCATTTTTATCGTCTTTATAATGTCTTTCGTGAAAATAAGGATTCAGAAAATTGTGCCCAATTGGTAGAGGAAGAAATTATTAAAATACTTGATGAGAATTCCTTGAATTATGAGCATGATAGCAATATTTTTAGTATGAATTCTCTGAATATCCATGATGCTAATGATATGCAAAGCCATAAGCTTGGGGATGCTATGTTTGATGAAGATGATATTTTTAGTCCCCCAAGTTTTGATGAGAAAATTTATTATGATGATGGCATGCCTCCTATATATGATGATTATGATGATGAGATGTATGCTATAAAGAGTTATAGTAACCATGAAGCTTGTCATCATTATTTTAATATTGAATGTGGTTATGTCAATCAAGTGTCTCATGATAGTTATTTTGTTGAGTTTACTCCCACTACCATGGATGAAAAGGAATTTGCTTATGTGGAGAGTGATGAAAATTCTAAGCTTGTGCATCATGAAAAGAATGATTTATGTGATAGTTATATTGTTGAATTCCTTCATGATGCTACTGAAATTTATTTTGAGGGAGGAACATATGCTTGTAGGAATTGCAATAATATCAAGTTTCCTCTCTATGTGTTCAAAGCTTTGAAGTTATGCTTGTTTTGCCTTCCTATGCTAGTTGATTCTTGCTCCCATAAATTTTTTGATCACAAAATCCCTATGCATAGGAAGTGGGTTAGACTTAAATGTGCTTGTAATGAGATTCATGATGCTCTCTTGCATGTTTCATTTACTAGTTTTTATGTGAGCATCATTGAAATCATCATGCGTAGCTAAAAGGCTTTAAAGAAAAGCGCTTGTTGGGAGACAACCCAACACTTTTACTTTCTGTTTTTGTGTGTTAACATGATTAAGCTACTGTATTAATCATGTTTTGTGCCTTTTTATTAAATAATGTGCCAAGTAAGGCCTTTGGGATTGTATGGGTATTGTTGATTTGATGCTGTGCAAAAACAGAAACTTTTGCCTCCAGTAAAGCATTTCTCTGATTTTACTGGAGCGTCAAAAAATTCTGAATTTTTTACAAAGTCTTGATATACAAATTATTCAGGTTTTCCTAATTTGTAAGAATTTTTAGGGACAGGGAAGTATGGTTACACTACAGATCTTCACAGACTGTTCTGTTTTTGACAGATTCTGTTTTGCATGCATAGTTTGCTTGTTTTAGTGTTCCCATAGCTTATATTCAGTGATATAAACTATGGGAATGGTAGAATACAGTAGGTATTATGTGAGAACAATTATTAATCTTGTCTTTACAGTACCTAAGTGAATGATCTTTATTTATTATACTAACCCATGTCACGAAGTTCCGTTAAGTTTTGTGTGATTGAATTTTTCATGTTTTGGGTGAGACACCGATATGAGGAGAATAAGGAGTGACAAGAACCTAATATTTGGGATTCCCAAGGCACCCCAAGGTAAAATCCAAGGAAGACTCAAGCGTCTAAGCTTGGGGATGCCCCGGAAGGCATCCCCTCTTTCGTCTTCAACACTATCGGTATATCTTACTTGGAACTATATTTTTATTCATCACATAATATGAGCTTTGCTTGGAGCATCATTTTATTTTGTTGTTCTCTGTTAGGTGTTATTTATTATCTTGTTTTTCAATAAAAATTTCCAAGAATTGCCTTTAGGATGCTTGCATTGCATGTTTGATGTGTGCTGTGTAAAAACAGAAACTTTCTCTGTAGTGTTTGAATTTTCATATTTTACTGGAAGGTGGAAAGTTTCTGAAATTTTTACACAGTGTTGTCATATAAATTATTTAGCCTTTCCTAAATTTTCATAATTTTTTGAGTTACATAAGCACACTGTTTTCATAAATTTCTACAGACTGTTCTGTTAGGACAGATAGCTGTCATAGTTTTGTTATCTACCTATCGTATAGTTTCCATAGCCTATATTGGTAGATATAAATTGTGGAAACGATAATATACAGTAGATAATATTTGGAAATTATTATGCAATTTGTCTTGGCAGTACATGAAGTGTTGATTTATTCTTATGTGTACTAACCTATCTCACGAGTTCTTTTTAAGGTTTGTGTGGATGAAGTTTTTGAGAATAGGTGAAACCGGGATATGAAAGGATTGAACGAGATACAAAAGCTCAAGCTTGGGGATGCCCAAGGCACCCCAAGTAAATATTTCAAGAAGTCTCAAGCATCTAAGCTTGGGGATGCTACGCATCCCACCTCTCTTCATCAAACAAATATCGGTTTGCCTATGTTGAGCCTAAATTTTTATTTGTCCATATGATACGTGCTATTCTTTGAGTACTATTTTTCTTTTGTTTGCTGTTTGAATAAGATACTCAGATCTTGAAATATTTATTGAGAGAGAGCCCTCACATAGCTACTTGATTGTTTACCTACTCATTGATCTTCACTTATATCTTTTGAGAGTAGTTTGATTTTTACTATTGTGCTTCACTTATATCCTATCACTACTGGAATCAGGTACTTTGCTGTCTGCCATAGCGGACGGCAAAGGGTAGCATCACCGACGGCAAAGCCTTTGCCGTCCGGCCGCAGACGGCAAAAATTCCGTCAATGGAAACTCCGGTAAAGTAGTGCTTTGCCGTCTGTCTTTGCTCAGCGGACGGCAAAGTTTTTTTGCCGTCAGGCAGCAGACGGCAAAGCTGCTGGACGGCGTAAAAAATGAGTTAGCCCCGTTAGTGGCTAACGGAGCCTTTGCCGTCTGCCAAACCCCCTTTGCCGTCCGCACGCTTTGCCGACGGCCATTCCTATGCCGACGGCCACCGTCAGCATATCTTCTTTGCCGTCCGCCCCCCGCCACCCTCCTTTGCTGACGGCCATACCTATGCCGATGGTCACCGTCGGCATATCTTCTTTGCCGTCCGCTCCCCGCCACCCTCCTTTTCCGACGGCCACCGTCGGCATAGATTCTTTGTCGTCCGCCCCCGGACGGCAAATGTACCAAATGGCAGGACTTGCACTCCCAGGGTGCACAGGTGAGTGCCACGTGGCGCCTTTGCCGTCGGTGCCGGACGGCAAAGAATCTATGCCAACGGTGGCCGTCGGCAAAGAAGCAATATTGCCCCAGTTTTTACTGTTTTTTCTTATATCCAACAATTTTCACAGGCAAAATATGCTATCTATGTATATATTTCACAATAACCCTACTGATGATCATCCAACAACAAGCAGAAGTATCCAACAAACATACCAAAACAAATGTCACATTCTTCACCATATTAAAATAGTAACAAGTTTCACATATGTAGCAAGTTTAACATTGTTCATCGATACAAAATCACAAGCACTCCATCAATGCAAGCTTCCGTGAAGTGACTCTAATCTGCAAAATGGGAAATACGAAAGTTAGATGAAGAAGACTAGAATAAGAAGAAGAAGATGAAGAAGCGGTTTTCTTCTCTCTATCTTTCTCCTCTTGTTTTCTTCTTATTATTGCTTATTTGTGTCATTCGGGCAAAATGGGAAGAAGGATAGTTCTTTCGAGGTTTGCCTCATGGTGTGTATGGTGCGCACTCACTCACACTTATATGGTGGTGTATGTTGGTGGACAGTACCTAGCACTAATATTTTGACAGTTGGTGATGGTCGTTACCCATAACACTAATATTTCGGAAGGAGCTAAGTTTGTCTAAGTGCTAAGTTTGTCTTTCTTGAGAAAACGAGCTAAGTTTGGGGCTTACCGTCCTCGTCATCACGGAGGAGAGGCACCGCGGTTGCTCGGACCGGTTTCACCTGGAGAAGGCTGCCCTGGAGAAGGGTCGTGCGATGCGACTCCGGAGTTAAGCTGCACCAAAGATGATTTGCAATGTCTCGTTAGCATGATGACACTGAAAAGATCATTGCATTGAAATGAAACTCACCGTTGCAGCCGTGGTAATGACTGGCATCGCCGGAGCGGCCTGGCCGGTCTTCTCGCACATAGTCTGCACATTTGGTTTTCACAAGTCAACGATATTCATTATTAATGAAAGGAACATTAAATGCAAGATTTGACAAATATGAAGAAGAATCTTACCACGAAGAGCTCGTAGATGGCCCGGTAAGATGCATCGGACCGTGCCCTCTCCTCCTCTAACAACCTTGTCGTCCTCTCCTCCATCTCCTTCTCCTTCGCCGCCATAAACGTCTGTGTTGCCTCTCTCTCTCTCTGAATAGCAGCCTGCAGCACAACTCCTCGTTAGCATTGTAATCATCTTTGTTCACACACACAACGTAATGAGGAAATATATCTGAGTCCGTATAACTAACCTCGATGGCGAGCTCGACTGGCCATGGACGAGGCCTTATCTCAGGACAGGAGCTCGTTTGGCGCGCCTTGATCTCCTGGAGGTTGCTAGGACAACGTATAAGGCCATCTCCAATGGCAATCGAGCCATGGGGCCTCCCGCCGCCAGCTATCATCACCAGCTCTGGATCAATAGGCTCCTGGCTCGGGTTAAAGTCCTCCCCTTTCCTCGCCTTCCCCTCATCTCTATACCTCACGAGCTTGTTGTGGGAGGAGATGTTGCTGAACTTCAAGGGATCATCGAGGTCAGACTCAGAGAATGCCTTGACCTTCTTGTACGAGGTAGTATGGGCCATCGCATAAAGGTCGTACCTCTATGGCACCTCCGTTTTATTGTGATGCGCCTAAAAGAGAGAGAGGGGAACAAAGTATTAGTAAAGGGCTCAAGCTAGAATCAAGAATGAATTGCATGAATCATGAAGCTAACCACATACCCAGTTCAGACCAAATTGATTTAAGTTGGCGCTCCCTTGATGGTGTGGCACACCAACCATTTTGTTACGCCGGTCCTTGGCATTGTTGTGGACGGATAGCCATTGTTCTGAGCACCACTCATCCACCAATGCCTCCCAACAATCCATCTTATCCGCACACCATCTCGGGGGCACCTAAGTTAATAAAGAGATATTTGAGTGCTACGCGTAGGAATCAAATGAAGGAAACTAAGTACAAGGCCTTAAGAATACGTAATTACCTTCATGTAATGCTCCTTCTCCATCTTCTTTCCGCGGCACGTCGACTTCTCCTTCCTAATACGCCGCGAGGCATAGTAGTCTCGAACAGCCTGCACCCGAGCCTCGTGCCGAAAGTTTTGCAGTAGGCGCTTGCATTGCTGATCGATAACCTTTGCCGCGGCCTCCTCGTATCCCTCCTGACACCTGTAGAAGGTCTGCAATCAAACGATACAATACTTATTAGTACAATAACTAGCTATTGTTGATTTTTAATTGTGTAAAGGAGAAATTACCCAAAAATGCCTGATCACCATCTCCGCCCTCGTGTGGCACAAAACACCGTCGATCCTCTCCTCAGGCGGGGCCGGTGCAGCCAAGTAGTGCTCCCAGGTCAGTCCTAACTCTGGAACCTGACCCTCACCGGGCAACGTGACAAACCCCGGGAAGTTTTGCCTGACAAGGACACCAAGGATGCTGTTGGGCCTACGGGCATCCTTGGGTTGATGCCAACCCCTGCAGTATGACAAAGCCAACACATTAGATATTTGAAAAAACGTGAAGGCAAAAGGTTAAAAAAGAGTACATGCATTTACCTCTCCCCATCAGGCCTAATCAACCACCTCAGCTCGCGGGTCGCCGGCACGGTCGGGAGCCGTGTCATACCACGCTGGTAGACGGTGGCGCCCTCAGGCAGCTCCTCATCGTCGCTATCAGAAAAACGATCCCCGCCACCATCAGCATGGCCACTAGGCTCCTCCGGCCAGGGATCCCATGGGGTCTGCCGGGACGTGCCCTCATCCCTACTCTTCTCCGGAGTCTCGTGGGACGAAGCCTCTGGGACAGGAGTTGTGTAGGTCGAAGGCTCGTCGACCCGAGGCTCGTGGACCGGAGTCCACGTAGCCTCGTCCTTAGACGGGTCCACCCTAACAGTCCTGTGCTCGGGTGAATCAGCTGGGGGTGGCGGCGAGGAAGGCGTAGCAGCCACCCTACCTTTGCCGTGGCCTCCTCTCCCTCCTCTCCCACCTCTATTACCTCTCTTCTTCCCCCGACCTCCTCTCACGGGGGTCGACGAAGGAGCGGCCACCGGTGTTTGCAGACTAGAGAGCAACGCTCTCCGGAGAGAGTCGGCAGGAATGGAAGTACCCATCCCACCACCCTCCGACGAAGGAGCCGCGGAGTGCTCTCGACCCGTTCCCACCATCTTTCAACAACTGCCATGACAAATAGTAAACGAAATTAGTACAACATAAAATTGAATACCGACATGAATAATAAAATGTATATAATTTAAGTGTGTCATCACATACGTAACATGAACTAAAAGTTGATTACCTGACATGAATTAATAATAATCTTGATCGTCTATATATTCTCCGGGATCAATAAATGCATCATCATCATCACTATCATCAATAAATGCATGATCATCATCACTATCAGGAACAACGTGTGGAAGGCCTCCTTCATGTAATCGGTTAAGCATTGACAGGTCATCCGCATCAGTAACCTCTTCTTGTTCCGGCTCTTCCTGTTCCGGCTCAGGGGTTAAGTCGGATTCATTGTCGCTGTCTACTTCAATGTTCCGGGGTGAACTAGAGCGGTTCTTGAAACGTTTTATGGAAATACGTGTTTCTTGGAAGAATTCTCCTTCATATGTGTCTTGGTTAATGTGAGGTTCATAATCCTCTTCATTGAGGGGAGGTGGTCTAAAATGTGGCGGCACTTCATAAACGACATCCCAACCTTTCAGCTTTGGATCAGTTTGGCAGGCCCACGGTAGATAGAAAACTTGGGTCGCCTGTTGAGCCGTAATATAGACATCAGGCACATCTAAATGGGTGCTTTGTTTTATTTCGACTAGCCCTATATGTTCATGAGTCCTTCTAGTCTCCTTCGGCTGGAACCAATGACATTTGAAGACTACGACGTTCGGTGGGTTTTCACCATAGAATAGAAGTTCACAAATTGCTTCAACTCTTCCATAGTACTTTGTACCTCCTTCGCCGATAGCAGAGACACAACAATTTGTAGTCTTCAGGTCGGACATAGATAGCTCTTTGCCAAAGGTACGAAAGCGATACCCGTTGATGTCGTATCTGTCAAATGAACGGACCGTATAGTCAAAACCATTAGCGACTTGTCTCAGCTCGGCGTCCATAGACTCTGAATTAGCCTACAAGTTTAATACGAAAGGATTGTTGCATTAGCCGCAAATAAGACGAAGAAATGAAATGGTCCATTAATGGTAATTAATTACCGTTTGTTTGAACCAAGAGATGAAACCGGGATAGCCGCCTCCATGCTTCGCCAGGAGCTCATACTCTTCGACGGAATCCTTTTGGATGACCACTCCATCCGAGAATTTGGCGACGTATCGACTATATCAAATATCCAGGAATAAGAGCAGTTCTAAGGAATTACAAGTTGCGAAACAATAATGTACCGACAACTTACTCGATGTACGGCCGCACTTCTGTTAGGTTGTTGAAGATATACAACGAAATGGTCCGCCATTCATCGACATCCAACGCTTTTGCTTTAGAAGCACCGGCAGGTGCGAGCTTCCCTTTCAATAGGCTGAGGTTGGATTAACTTTTTTTTGGGTCGCCATCATTGTACCGAGGCTTCGGATTATGCAAATGACGATTTTTGGCTTCATAGTGTGCTGTCACGAAGTTTGCCGCCTCCTCAGTAATGAATGCCTTGGCCATCGATGCTTCAATTCTACGTTTATTTTTACATTTTGCTCGAAGCGTCTTTTGCATCCTCTCAGTTGTGAAGCACCAACGGTTTTGCACGGGCCCCCCCAATCTTGCCTCGGTCGCGAGATGCAAAATCAAATGTTGCATTGGATTAAAGAAGCCCGGTGGAAAGATCTTCTCTAACTTGCATATCAACTCCGACGCCAACTCTTCCATTTCATCTTGCACGCCAGGCGATAGTTCTTTTGCACAAAGAGAATGGAAGAAATAGCTCAGCTCTGCCAATACTAGACATTCATCCTTAGGGATGAAGCCACACAGCATCACCGGCATTACCCGCTCAAGCCATATGTGCCAATCATGACTCTTGAGACCAAATATCTTCAGTTTGTCAAGACTCGCTCCCCTCTTTAGATTCGCTGCATAACCATCGGGGAACATCAACTGCATTTTCACTCACAAGATCATTTCCCTCATAGCCGGCCTTCCAAGATTGAACCATGCCTTTGGCTTTGTCCAGTTCTGCTTTCCTTTCGCTTGTCGCATGTTTTGTAACGGTCTGTCACATAGAGCCTCCTGATCGATTCTAGCCTTAGGATTATCCTTTGACTTCCCCTCTATGCCGAACAATGTACCAAAAATGGCCTCGGCGATATTCTTTTCAGTGTGCATCACGTCGATGTTGTGTGGGCAAAGGAGGTCTTTGAAGTAAGGCAGATCCCATAAGCCTGACTTGTGAGTCCATGCGTGTTCCGTATTATACCCTTTGAAATACCCAGGACGATTTGGATCCGGCTCGAGAGCGTTTAACTGATCCAACATCTGTTGGCCTGTCAACGCGGGTGGTACAGAGTTTTTGACAACTCTACCTTTGATTAAATTCTTCTTGTCTTATATGAACTTATGGCGAGGATCCAGGAACTGTCTATGCATGTCGAAGCAAGAATACTTGCGACCCGCCTGCAGCCAACGGAACTCAAGAGCTGCCTTGCATGTGGGGCACGGGAACCTTCCATGCACACACCAGCCAACGAATAGGGCATACGCCGGCAAGTCATGCGTCGAGTACATGTACCACACATGCATTTTGAAGGTTTTTTTGGTAGCGGCGTCGTATGTCTTGATCCCATTATCCCAAGCTTGTTGCAATTCATCCTTAAGCGGCTGCATGTACACATTCATATTCTTCCCCGGATAGTTGGGCCCTGGAATTATCAACGTCAGGAAAATGTTCTTTCTTTTCATAATCTCTCCGGGGGGGGGGGGGGGGGGGAGATTGAGTGGAATGACAAATACAGGCCAACAACTGTATTGGGTTGCCGTCATACCAAACACATTGAAGCCATCCGTGCTGATGGCGACTTGAGGATGCCTTGGATCTGCCGCTTTATCGCTATGTAATGCATCGAAGTGCTTCCACGCAAAAGCGTCTGAAGTGTGTACCAACGTTTGTTTCCCATCTGCATCTAGTTCGGTTCTTTTGCCCAATTTATGCCATGTCATCTGTCTGGCCGTCTCTTCGACCATGAAAAGACGTTGAAGTCTTGGTACGATTGGCATATAGCGAAGAACGTTAACAGGAATTTTTGTCTACATCTTCTCACCCATACCGTTGTCTACGACAACATACCTGGAAGACTTGCAAATGGGACAATAGTTCAAGTCCGCATACTCAAGCCTCAATAAGGCACATCCACTCTCACAAGCATCTATCTTCTCATAGGGCATCTTAAGTACACGGAGAATTTTGTCCGACTGGTACAGGTTTGGAGGTAGTACATGGCCTTTGGGTAGAAAGCGTCCAAATATTGTCATCATCGCGTCGTAGCATTCTCTGCCCAGGTTGAATTGAGCCTTCAGAGCCATTACTTGCGCGATGGCATCCAGCTGACAAAGCTCAGTGTGCTCGTGGAGAGGACGTTTTGAAGACTCCAACATTTCATAGAATGCCTTTGCAGATTCCTCCATCTCATCGTCCGAATCCCGAGCATCATCAAAGTCTTGCACCATGTCTCCGATCCCGGTACCATGCTCGTCGGTGCGATGACGAACCACCTCAGCTCTGGCACGTTGGGCAGACTCACCATGAAAAGTCCACACCGTATAATTAGGCCTAAAACCCCACTTCTGCAGGTGTTTAACCATTTCACCCACTGTCTGCCTTTTAAAGTTGTCGCACCGGGGACAGGGACACCATGTTTTTTCCTGGCCATTTGCAAATGCGGCTCTCACAAACCCCTTGGTATTTGTAAACCATTCTTTGGTCATGTCGTTCTGACTAGTGTGACCGGTGTACATCCACGCACGATCAGGCATCTTGCCTAGCTACTGGACACACAAGAAATATATATATATAATTCATCATCTATATTCATCAGTTAATCAAGTTTGTCAGTTTTATTACATCCATGCAACCTACACACTAATAGGTTAAGATAGGTCCTAATCCCACCCGAGTATGTGTAGATTGGGTTCGTTTTCCCATGCACTCCTACGGATCCGACGCAGAATTTCGATAGCACCTCCCCGCTGTTCTCCTGATACACGTCTCGGCAATAAGCAGAGAGGATGTGTACCCGGAGAACAACACGGAGGCACTTACGAAATTCTGCATAGGATCCAGAGCAGAGCATATGGGAAAACGAACCCAATCTACACATACTCGGGCTGTCCATGGATAACGTTGGACAATTCGAAAGGACAGCGGTTATAAATATGCAAAGACATGCATATTTATAGATGTCGCCCTTTCGAACGGAAGACGCATACTGGTCACACATACTGATGATTGAACACACCTATAGCTAGCAAGTTTCATCGGCACGAAGACCGGAACAGAGCAAATTAAGGGGGGAGGAGGAGAAGTCATTTGTGCTCACCCACGAACGCAGGGGCGGAGCTCGTCCAACGCACGAGGAGGTCGTCGAACAACTGCACATTGAAATCCACCCGATCAACACAAATATGATATTTTTTATAACAAAATCAGAAAATATGTGACCTAACTCATAATTTACAAAACTATGACCATGTCGGCCTCTGGAAGGCCGAAAAGCACCTTCCCGGTCAACAGGAGGCACAAGAGGTGACGGGGGGGGGGGTCGGGAGTCAGTGCCGTCGAGGGTCAGTGGCGTCGGGGGTCAGTGCCGTCGGGGGTCGGTGGCGTCGGGGGTCGAGGGTCGGTGGCGTCGGGGGTCGGGGATCAGTGACGTCGGGGGTCGGGGGTCAGTGGCGTCATGTCGGGGTGTCGGGGTGTCATGTCTGGGCGTCGTGTCGGGGTGTCGGGGCATCGTGTCGGGGTGTCGGGGCGTCGTGTCGGGGTGTCGATGCGTCTTGTCGGGGTGTCGTGTCGGGGTGTCAGGGTGTCGTGTCGGGGCGTCGTGTCGAGGTGTCGGGTCGGGGCGTCGTGTCGGGGTGTCGGGGCGTCGCGTCGGGTTTTTTTTCTTCTAGGTTTTTTCTTTTCTAATAAATAAACCAACTAACCTAAACCTAAACTAACCTAATAAACCAACCTAAACCTAAACCTAAACTAACCTAAAACTAAACCTAAACTAACCTAAAAAACAAAAAAAACAAAAAAAAACTCACCTTGGAAGGGCCGGTGGAGGAGGGGGCGGTGGAGGAGGGTGCCTGTGGAGGACGAGGCCGGTGGAGGACGGCCGCCGTAGGGAGGACGCCGGCGCGGCGGTGCTGGAGAAGGTCCGCAGGGAGGGGGCGCCGCGGGGAGGGGGAGGCGGTGCGGCGTCGCGGGGAGGGGGCGGCGGGGAGGGGGCGGTGCGGCGCGTGGGCACAGGGTCCGGGGCGGGGCGGTAGCAGGGGCCGACGGCGGTGCTGGGCGTAGGGGCGGGGCTCAGAGGCGTCGGGTGGGGTTGGGGAGGCGGTGCGGCGTCGTGGGGAACGGGCGGCGGGGAGGGGACGGTGGGGAGGGGGCGGCGGGAAGGAACGGCTGTGCGGCGTCGCGGCTAAGGGGCCGGCGGCGGGGCTGGGGCGGCGGGTAGGGCGTGGGTGAGTTGGTGGGGGAGAGAGAGATCGTGGGTGAGAGAGAGGGGGGAAACGGTTACTTAGGGCCGTTGGGGACGACCGTTAGTTAGCCAGCTCTTTGCCGTCCGCTAGCGGACGGCAAAGAGTGCGCAAGCAGACGGCAAAGTAGCAGCGGACGGCATCCAGGCCGCCCACCTGACCTAGCCCGCTCAACGGTCCAGTGGGGCCCATCTGGGCTCTTTGCCGTCTGCCTTCAGGCCCTTTGCCGTCGGTTGGCGGACAGTAAAGACTCGGCTGATGGCAAACTATTTATATGACGTCCGCCACTCCTGTACCGTCTGCTTTTCCTAAGCTGACGGCAAAGACCTTCTTTGTCGTCAGCCAGCTGACGGCAAAGAAACGGCAGACGGCAAATGTCCTGATTCCAGTAGTGTATGAGTAGATTGTGAATGAATTTAATATCATAAATATGAAAGTATTAATGTGCTTTATGCTTAGTAGTAGCTTCACATCTGGTTTAGAAAGTAAAATCTATTGAAGTTTGACAATCATCACATTGGTCATACAAGCAATTCATGAATGATTAGTATAAAAAAGAGGACTTTCACATACAAATATGTTATCTTGGACATCTTCTATGATTGTGAATACCCATTAATTATTTTCAAACTTGAGCAAATTAGTTGAAGTTGGACAAGGAAGACAACGTAATGAGTTATGGTTGTGTATATTTGCATAGAAGTTATATTGTTATGGATCCTCCAACATGTGGTGCTTGTTTAGAACCTTTTGTAGCCAACACTTCGTACTAAGTAGAGATACTACTTGTGCATCCAAATCCTTGAGCCAAGTTTCTTCCATAAGAGTCCACCATACCTACCTATATATGGTATTTCACTGCCATTCCAAGTAAATTTGCATGTGCCACCTCTAAACATTCAAATAAACATCTATTTTGTGTGCTTGGACCTCTCATGGAGCGACGGGGGGCGGTCAGTATCTTCCATGTTAAGCCGGTTATTCTCATGATGAGTGTTTATTCACTCGTCCTTGCACGAGAGGGGCGGTAATATGGATTCCCAGTCCCAAAATAAAAAAATGCAAATAATTAAACAAAACTCCCCCAGGAATGTTGTTGGTATGGACGGTACCCATGGATCCGGCTAGCCGTGGAGTGTGTTTGTTGGTGGAGGGGGAGTAAACCTTTACTTTTACCGCTTGGGAACCGCCGCTAATGTGTTTAACATAGAAGATATTGATAACTCTTGGTCGTAACGTTGATAGGAAGGGTGCACCTCCCAAAATTATATCTATCTCTGTTTTTAAACAATGAGCTCTGGCACCTTTGCAAATCCCTGCTTCCCTCTGCGAAGGGACAATCTATTTACTTTCATGTTATTTACTATTCATGTTGAGTCAACTTCTTATTCCAACCTCAGTCTATTAGTTTGCAAGCATCATGTGGTGGGGAAAGATCTAAACATATATATCCGGTCAAATATATTTGATCATGATTTATTATTGTTGACAATTATCTCTATGATAAATGAGTTGGGAGGCGAAACATTAAGCCCCTATCTTTCTCTGTGTTCGATGGATGCCATTTGTTCTAAAAATATGCTTTGAGTACTAGCAATCATAGAAGACTATATGATGATTGAGTATGTGGAGCTCTTACTTAGACTTTGTTGAGAATAAGTTGAATTGCAATTGTTTGGTGACTAAGAACATAGGTTGTTAAGTTTCAAGAGAATTCATTGTTTGAACCATAACATGTGAATTGGTTGCTACTTTATCATGATGAGTTTTATGAGAAAGAGTTGTTGTTATGATGCTAGGAAAAGTGGTTGAAATTATCATTGATCAAAGTTATGCACTATGCTAGCATTCACACTTCATAAGTTATTTCTTTTATCATTTACCTACTCGAGGACGAGTAGGAATTAAGCTTGGGGATGCTGATACGTCTCCAACGTATCGATAATTTATGAAGTATTCATGCCATATTCACCTATGTTTACAATACTTTTATATGGTTTTGATGCAATTTATATGATTTATTTAGAACTAACCCGGACTGATGCTATTTTCAGCAGAACTACCGTGGTGTTGTTTTTGTGCAGAAAATGAAAGTTCTCGGAATCGCCCGAAACTTTTTGACGATTTTTTTGGAATAAAAGAGGCACTAGACGCTTTGTAGGAGGGCCAGAAGAGCCACGAGGTGGGCACAACCCACCAGGGCGATCCAACTCCCCCCCCCCCCCGACGTGCCCTGGTGTATCGTGCCCACCTCATGGCCCATCTTGGCATGAAACCGACGCCCAAAAATCCTTTAAATATAGAAACCATCAGAAATAACCCTAGACTCTCCGCTCCGCCGCCGCAACTCTCTTTTTCGATGAAAAACCAATCTGGACACGTTCCAGTACCTTGCCGGAGAGGGTAGATCATCTCCGGTGGCCATCTTCATCGTCCCGGCGGAGGCCATGACGAGGAGGGAGTAGTCCACCCTCGGGGCTAAGGGTATGTACCAGTAGCTATGTGTTCAATATCTCCCTCTCGTGTTCTTGAGATGTCACGATCTTGATGTATCACGGGCTTTGTTAATATAGTCGGATCACATGATGTTATTCCCTTGCTACCTTGTTGTGATGAATTGAATCTTTCCCTTTGAGATATCGTTAGGTTGGATTGAATATTGGATTTGAGAACAGTTGATATATGTCTTGCATGTGGATACCCGCGGTGACAACAGGTTGTTCTATTGATTCACTTGATATATGTTTTGGTACTCAACTTGCGGATTCCCGCGGTGACATTGGGGTAATCTATGCATAGGGGTTGATGCACGTTCTTGTCCTACGTTCTCCGATAGAAATCTTGGGGTACTCTTTGAGGTTCTTTGTGTTGGATTGAGTATTATGAATCTTAAATTGTTTGATGCGTATCGTATAATTAACTCATGGATACTTGTGGTGACATTGGAGTATCTAGGTGACATTAGAGTTGGTTGATGCGTATCATATGGTGTTATTCTAGCATGAACTCTTAGATAGATCGAACGGAAAGGATAACTTTATGTTATCTTAGTACGAACTCTTGAATAGATCGATTGGAAAGAATAACTTTAAGGTGGTTTCATACCCTACAAACAATTTCTTCTTATGTTCTCCGCTAGATAAGAACTTTGGAGTGATTCTTCGTTGCATGTTGAGGGATGGTTATGTGATCCAATTATATTAGCATTGTTGAGAGATTGCACTAGCGAAAGTACGGACCCTAGGCCTTGTTTTCAAGCATTGCAATATCGTTTGTGCTCACTTTTGTTACTTGCTACCTTGCTGTTTTTATTTTTTCAGATTACAAAAACCTATATCTACCATCCATATTGCACTTGTATCACCATCTCTTTGCCGAACTAGTGCACCTATACAATTTGCCATTGTATTGGGTGTGTTGGGGACACAAGAGATTTCTTGTATTTGATTGCAGGGTTGTTTGAGAGAGACCATCTTCATCCTACACCTCCCATGGATTGATAAACCTTGGGTCAATCACTTGAGGGAAAATTGCTACTGTCCTATAAAACTCTATGCTTGGAGGCCCAACAAAGTCTACAAGAATAAAGTTGCGTAGTAGACATCAATAATCATGTGGGCGAAACTGGACTCTAAAGTGGCTCGCTAGACGAGTAGCATAAATACCACCATGTATCTTTCCCTTTGTTTTGTTAAGATGTAAGCATCGAGCAATAATAGCCCCCATACGAAAGGTGTGATCATCATAAAGTGCACGACGTAAAATAGCAAGGTCGGGGGCACTGAGTGCGCCGACCTTCTCCCTAGCGGTTAAGCACTTAGTGATGACCAAGGCGAAATAATGTACTGAGGGAAACTGCAAACTGGTGGCGGTGGCGCTCGACACACCTCTATCCTCACCCACGGTTAATGTGAGGAGAAAATCCTCAAACTCAGATGGCCTAGGTTCTCTCAAGTCCCCATCAGAAGGAATCAAGCATATGTTGCAGAAGTCAGTTAGCGGCAATGTGTAAGTTTTAGTATAAATATTAAATTGCACTTCAGGGGGGTTGTTTCTCCCTAGATAATGAAAGCTTTGCACAAAGGAATTTGTAAGGATGTGATATTGGTAACACTTAGCTGTGAGAAACTCAGTTAACCCAGTGTTCGCAACAAACTGAGCGAACTCTTGATGGAACCCGGCCTCCTCCATGAAGGCATCATGCGGCCATTCACATGTCCGCACCTCCACCTTCCTTGGGGTGTGAAGGTCATTGTCCGATGATTCCCCAATGACTCCCTTGGCATTTTATTGGAGGAGAACTTCCTAAAGATTTGCATTTTATTCCTATAAAAATTCTGAAAAAAATTAGTCCAAAAAAATTTGCCAACAAAACTTTGTAAGATTGTTAGCAACTACTCCCAAGCATGCATAGAGGCCATATTGAGCATAAAAACTACTTAGAACTCTAAGAATTCAACATGCAAGCTCATCTACAGCAACACCAAGAGTAGCTAATTACTCTAAAAATAACCCACTAAAACAAAAACTAATTGGAGCAATGGAGGAGTCACATACCAAGTAGCAATCCCTCCAAACAGTTTCAGAAACGGACCTTCGAGCAAAGAGATCGAAATCCGCGGGTTTCAGAACAAGAACACGGAAATGGTGGATGTGGTGATTTTTTCTGGAGGTAGGTGATGAAGTGGTCTAAAGAGATAAGTGAGGGGGCCCACATGGGGGCCACAACCGACCAGGGCGCCCCTGGTGTCGGTGTCAAAACCGGCGGATCTTGGGTAGGGGGTCCCGAGCTGTGAGGTTTGGATCGATGGTAACAGGAGACGAAGGAGACGATGTTTACCCAGGTTCGGGCCCTCCTATAGAGGTAAAACCCTACGTCCTGCTTGGTTGTATTGATGTGTATGAAGATTACAGAGTCGATCTACCTCGAGATCAAGTAGCTAAAAACCCTAGATGAACTTGTTCGCCCTCTACAATCTAAACCCTCCGGTTTATATAGACATCGGGGATACCTAGGGTTTTACACATGATAAGTCTCTAGCCGGAAGTAAAGACGATGATCCCCTCATCTTGACTTGGAGTGCACGCCGCATCGTCGGAGGTTTCCTTCTAGAATATGAGGTCGCCGCATATCCGGCCATTCCCGTGACAACCATAGAGCGGACCACCAAACCGGCCTGTGAGAGATAGGCCGGCGGCTCGAGGACCCCTTAGTCCAGGACTCCCTCAGTAGCCCCCGAACTAGCGTCCAACGCTAGGGATCATGACACCAGTAGATTCGTGTGATTAGAGTCTTCGGCTTGCGGGGCGAGTTCTTTTCCCCCTTTATGATCGGCTGGCTCTAGTCCGGCCGCCGACGATACGTAGTTATCCGAACATGTAGTTATCCGGACGCCATAAGTTGTTTTAAGCTCGAAGGCCAAATGTCAAAGTGTGAACAGTATTTCCTGACGACCTTCCTGACGAAGGGTCGTGACCTGTCACGGCCGCTGAGCCAGTTACCAAAGCTCGATTCGCGGTTCGAGGCCGTTTCTCCATTGGCACGTGTAATCACCGTGTAGAATGTGTTCCGTTTATTACGGGATATGTTCAACGTCCTGGGTTATCCCAAGCGCGCATAACGACACGATTATTTCGGGAAGTGGCGAGGCCTGCGGCGCAGTAAAAGGGTGGCTCTTGGTATTACGGTACCCTATAAAAGGGGGAAAAACCAAGGCCTATTCACGCTACAAATCCGCACCCCTTGCCTCCTCAATCTCTCCAAGTTCCGAGAGTCCATATCCAGCTCTTCCTCAATCTCCTCTCTGAGCTCGGCCATGGCTGGTTCCGGCTCCATGGGCAAGTGGGAGGTTTCCTCCGTCACCGACAACGACATCCAAGAGCTTAAGCGCGCCGGCTACCTCTCCGCCGCCACCGACATCGCCCACCGCGCCCCAGAGGCAAACCAGGTGGTGCCCACACCGAAGCCGGGCGAGCGGGTGGTGTTCGTCCCCCATTTCATCCAGGGATTGGGCTTCCCGCTCCACCCTTTTGTCAGGGGCCTCATTGATACGTCTCCAATGTATCTATAATTTTTTTATTGTTCCATGCTATTATATTATCTATTTTGGATGTTTTATATGCATTAATATGCTATTTTATATTATTTTTGGGACTAACCTATTAACCTAGTGCCTAGTGCCAGTTTCTGTTTTTTCCTTGTTTTTGAGTATTGCAGGAAAGGAATATCAAACGGAGTCCAAACGGAATAAAATTCTACGATGATTTTTCTTGGACCAGAAGGAACCCAGGAGACTTGGAGAAGAGGCCAGAAGACCCACGGGTGGGCCACAAGCCACCTGGGCGCGCCCCTGGGGGGGCGCCCCTGGCTTGAGGGCCCCCCATGGCTCCTCCAACCCTAATTCTTCGCCTATAAATTCAGAAATATTCCCCCAATACCAAAAAGAACCACAATAATACTTTTCTGCCGCCGCAAGCCTCTGTTCCCGTGAGATCCCATCTTGGGGCCTTTTCCGGTAATCTGCCGGAGGGGGATTCGATCACGGAGGGCATCTACATCAACACCATTGCCCCTCCGATGATGCGTGAGTAGTTCACCTCAGACCTTCGGGTCCATAGCTAGTAGCTAGATGGCTTCTTCTCTCTCTATGATCTTCAATACCATGTTCTCCATGATCTTTATGGAGATCTATCCGATGTAATACTCTTTTGCGGTGTGTTTGTCGAGATCCGATGAATTGCGGATTTATGATCAGATTATCAATGAATATTATTTGAATCTTCTCTGAATTCTTATATGCATGATTTCATATCTTTGCAAGTCTCTTCGAGTTATTGGTTTGGTTTGGCCAACTAGATTGGTAATTCTTGCAATGGGAGAAGTGCTTAGTTTTGGGTTCAATCTTGCGGTGTCCTCACCCAGTGACAAAGTAGGGGTAGCGAGGCACGTATTTGTATTGTTGCCATCAAGGGTAAAAAGATGGGGTTTTCATCATATTGCTTGAGTGTATACCTCTACATCATGTCATCTTGCTTAATGTGTTACTCTGTTCTTCATGAACTTAATACTCTAGATGCAGGCAGGAGTCAGTCGATGTGTGGAGTAATAGTAGTAGATGCAGAATCGTTTTGGTCTACTTGATACGGATATGATGCCTATATGCATAATCATTGCCTTGGATATCGTTATAACTATGCGCTTTTCTATCAATTGATCGAGAGTAATTTGTTCACCCACCGTATTATTTTCCTTCAAGAGAGAAACCTCTAGTGAAACCTATGGCCCCCGGGTCTATTTTCCATATTATATTTTCAGATCTATAAACCAAAAATACAAAAAATACTTTGTTGCAATCTATTTACTTTTATTTTACTTTTCGTTTTAGTAATCTTTTATATCTATCTCTATCAGATCTCATCCTTGCAAGTAACCGTGAAGGGATTGACAACCCCTTTATAGCGTTGGGTGCAAGTGTTTGATTGTTTGTGTAGGTGCAAAGATTGGGGCCTTGCTTGTACCTCCTACTGGATTGATACCTTGGTTCTCAACAACTGAGGGAAATACTTATCTACTTTGCTGCATCACCCTTTCCTCTTCAAGGGAAAACCAACGCAAGCTCAAGAAGTAGCACTCATGTTCTTTTATGGACTGGATTTCCATGACCTCCCCCCCGAACTCCTTTATGCACATCTCGGCGTTCATCACCGTCTGTGAAGCTTTCCTGCGGGTACAGCCGCACTTCGGCCTATGGCTCAAGGTATTCAACGTCAAGCCGAAGACAGTTGTGAGTGCGCACGCGGATTATGGAGGGGAGGTGATCAGTAAACTCCCCCGCGTCGAGTGGCCGGACAGCACCTTCATAGACACGGTCAAGATCTGGCAGAAGGAATGGTTCTACATCACCGAACCAAGGACACGGACTGGGCGGCACCTGCCGAGTTTAGATCCGGACCCCCTGCGAGGCTAACCTCGTGGCTCAAGAAAGGCCTTGACTGGGGGTCGGCCGCGGAGGTAAGATCGCTGCAAAAGCGTGTCTCCTCGGTGATCGAGGCCAAAATCGAGCTGGTCAACGTGGTCCAGGTCATGCTCCGCCGCCGTATCCTCCCCTGCCAGCATCGGTCTTCCCCAATGTGGGCTCACCAGCCCGGATACCCGGCCACCGTGCGCCACTTCTTCCGCACTACCCACGAGAAATTGTGGAAGGCGTTGTTCAAGCCCCAGAAGAACTGACCGGCCAAGGAGGAGGACACCGGCCTTGACGTCGAAACTCCTGCCACCAAGGTATGATGAAACCTTTGATTCTCTGGTTCTGTTTTGTGACAAAGATCTGAACCCCTTCTCCCTCATCTTCACAGAAATGGCTGATCAAGGCCATACAAATCAACTGTCCGGGCCCGCAGCCCGAAGACCCTCGGTCGGACCTGCTGACGGAGATGCTCATCGTGGCGCCATATTCGGCGCCGGAGAAGAAGGAGAAGAAGAAGAAAGGAGAGAAGAAGGAGGCCTGAGAGGGTCTTCGTCCAAGGGGTCCTCTGGACTCTAAGTCCGAGGAGACCCATGCTTCCTCCACTCATGAGGAAGAGCTCGAGGACGAGGGGGAATGCAGCTCCCCCCTCACAAGGAAAAGGGCGGCGTCAGCAGACGCCGCGGAGGATCTACCTCCTCCGGCCCCGAAGAGGACGTGCCGGACAAAAGTAGTCCTGGCCGATGACAACTCGGACTCCGATAAGGAGTCTGAGTCTTTTGAGAGGGTTCCCCGTAGGAAACCAAGGGCTAAGTCCCCAGGTATGAATTCGAAGACCCTCTGGATCACTTATATTATGCTTTTGGTGCCTAACGGCGAGCGTCTTTCAATTTGCAGCCCCCCACACGATCTCCCCACCGATCAAGTTTCAGACGGGGAGTCCCCGCCCGCCGAACTGGCGGAAAGTGGGACTGCGTCACACCCTATGCCTCCCGAGGTCTCGAAAGAGGCCGCGGAGGTGTTGTCGCGCCGGGCTCCTTCTGAGCCGAACACCGGTGGCGGGGGTGACGACATTATGGCTGAGGTTAACACCTCGGCCACCGAAGAGGACCAGGGGAAGCGAACTCCCCTGGCGACTGAAGTGGGGGAACGGCGTTCGGCCCAGCCCCCTCCGAGGACATCTCCGAAGCACTCTACGCCTCCGGAGGTGCCAGCCCAATCCCCGATCGGAGGGAGGGTTGGCAGGTCAACACCGGTGCCACCCATGACCGGGTGGCCAGCCATGATGGAGGAAGCCTTAGCTGGCTCCTCCATTGCCGAAGATCACCGCGCCCTTATGGGTGCGGTTTTTGCAAGGCATTCAGTCCATTCATAGCGGACTGAAAGAGGCCTTCAGCGGTCTTTTGACGGGCTTCAAGGTGAGCCACGTAATACTCTTATTTCCAGAAAAAGTTTAATTTTCCTAGTTTATACAGTCCTTATGAGAGTAGTAGCCCCCGAGCCCGGGTGAGTTTGAAAAACCCTCCCGGGGGTCAAATGCCCGAATACTAATAACGATGCTCAAGGCGCCGGAGAGTACTTAACAGAGGGGCTGGATCTGACAGCTCGGGAGTTTTAATACACATAACTTGTTTTTGCAGGCTTCGTCATCGGCGGCGGCCTCCAACGCAGTGGAACTTGCCGAGCTAAACCGGAAGCTCAAAAGCTCCGATGAGGAGCTCGATCGCCAAAACAAGAGGTTTGACGAGACTCAAGGTGAGTCCGAATTGTACCATTTGGTCTATCGTCTACCCTCATTGATTGAGGTATTTGGATTGTTATTCCTAAGTGTTTATTTTGCTCATTAGTACCACAGCCATGGCCACGGAGGTCGAGAACCTCAAGGCCGAGTTGGCGAAGGCGAGGCAAGAGGCCGCGGATGAGAAGGCGGCAGCCGAACGAGCGGCGGCCGACCTATCCGCGTTGAAGGCCGCAAGCGACAAGCATGAGGCCCGGGTGGTAGAGGTGCAGCTGGAGCTCAAGGATGCCAGCACGAAGTGCGAGGCCCTTGAGCAAAAGAACGAGGACCTGGCCACCGAACTATCCTCGCTGAAGTCCGAACTCAAATCGGAGCAAGTTGATAGGCGGTTCTTTGAAGAAGAACTCCGCCAAGTCAGGGCAATCGCGGATGGTAAGCCGTACTTACAGCAGTGTGCCTTTGGTGGTAACAGGTTTGCATTGCTCGCCCGAGTGTGGCATTCCTCAGGCGCCTTTGCGGACCTTCCAAGCAGTGCAGCGGACACGAACAGATACTTCGCCTCTCGGGATGGGGATGTCGAGCGTCGGCTGTTCTGGGCGCAATTTCAAGCCCCCGAGCATCCTCCCCTCCCGAGCAAGCAGATGAAGCAATTGATGGAGCTGCACAGGATGGCGGAGCCGGCCATGAGAGACCTCTGCGTCCGGCTGTGGCCTACAGAGCCGTTGCCGAGCAGTTACTTCAGCTTGGTGCAGAAACTGTGCGACGCTGCGCCTCGGATTGACGCTATAAAGTGTTCGACATGCATCGAGGGAGCTCGGATTGCCTTTGCAAGGACAATGGTACACTGGCCGAAGATCAAGCCGACCGAGATGGCCACCGCGCCTCCGCCCCCTTGAAAGGAGCATAGGCGCCCCGAGAAATACTTTGCCACCGTGATGGATGGTGCTCGGCGATAAAAGCTCAGTGCCCTAAAGATGTAATGTATGAATGAATAGTTGTCATGTATCTGATGACTATTCTGCTTTATAATGCGGTTGCATGGTTTATTATGTCTTTAAGCTTTGTATTATTTTGACTCGTGTGTGTCCGTTTTATCTGAAAGTTGCGAGTCGTCGGCTTCAGCCCCCATGTAGATACTACGCGAGGTGTTCTATTGCCGCACTGTGACCCTTAGCCGATGTATCGGTGCCCGAAGGCAGTAGTGCGAGGGGAACAAGGCAATCGGACTATGATGCTTTAGTGCTTTTACTTAGCCGTAGGAGCTTGACTGCGGGGGCTGATGACGAGCCCCCAGTGTATTGTGATATTCGGATAAACCGAGGTTGAAACCAGCATCACATGGTTTGTAATAGTACAAACCCCTCGTATAACACGGAATAACCTCTATCGATTTTAAGTTTGACACTTATGCTCGGATTGCAGACCGGTTCTCGCTTATTATGACAGTCAGTTTTCGGCTTTCACCACTGAGGTACTTGACCAGGCGGGCTGGAAGTACAATCGCGGTGGTTCTCCCTTTACCCTTTTAGCCGAACGTGCGGAACGTAAGAGGGCAAACACAGGAGCCGGGCAACCCAACCATTGACCCCAAGACATAATTCAGAACCAATTCTTATAACGCGACATCCGAGACGCCGAACACATAAACAATAGTCCAGCCTCCAGTCTATTAGCCAGTCGCATCGTAACATGTACCGAACAGCTTTGCTATCAGCGTTGGTGAGAAGGGAACAGAGTATGTGACATAAGATACAGCGAGGAGGCCGTAAGAGATAGTCTTTGTTTCTGATGAATTCTTACAACTCAATCTGCCGAAGCAACTGTTATAGGTATTTTGAAATGAAAAGTAAAATTTACAAAGGAGAGGTTTTACCCTGGGTCTTCGATAGGTGGCTTGACGTCCTCAATTTTCCCTATTGCATGCCTGCTCCTTTGCTTCCGAGGGGGTTGCATTCCTTTAAAGGTGATTGCTATCGGCGAACGGACCTTAGGGAGAAGATCTTGAGAAGTCGCCAAAGTGTGGATGAGCTTTATGCGTGGGAGGTCCTAGATGGTACCTGTGGTTTGTCCGAAGACATTTGTTAGCAGTAGTTCGGTCCAGCCGAGTACTTTGCCTTTCATAGTGGGTCCCCATAGCAGCCATGGTATTTTGAGCGCGAAGTTATACCTTCTTGGCACATATTTCATGGGAATTAGGGATGTGCTGTGGGGGGGTGTCCCTATTTTTATTTGGCGGAAGATGATTCTGGGAGTTCGGTTTGAGATTGAACTCGTTTGCTATCATGACGTGCCTTTATGGCTGATTTGGGCGTCGGCCTTTCATCGCCGTACTGGGATTCCGCTGCCAGGGCCGCTGTGTGTTCCTCAGTTCGGAGAGAGCGCTCTGTGTTGCCGTTGACAGTAATGACCCCCTGGGCCCAGGCATCTTGAGCTTAAGGTACGCGTTGTGGGGGACGGCGTTAAAGCGAGCGAATGCCGTGCGGCCGAGTAGGGCGTGATAACCGCTGCGAAACGGGACAATGTCGAAGATCAAGTCTTCGCTGCGGAAGCTATCGGGCGAGCCGAACACTACTTCCAGATTCAGGGTACCCGAGCAGCGGGCTTCGATGCCTGGGATCACTCCTTTAAAGGTAGTGTTGCTGGGTTTGATCCTTGACAGATCTATACCCATCATTTTCACCGTATCTGAGTAAATCAGATTAAGGCTACTTCCTCCGTCCATGAGGACTCTGGTGAGGTGATACCCATCGATAATGGGGTCTAGGACGAGGGCTGCCGAACCTCCGTGACGGATACTGGTCGGGTGGTCCCGTCGATCAAAGGTGATCGGACAAGCCGACCATGGGTTGTATTTCGGGGCTACGGGTTCTACTGCGCAGACCTCCCGAAGGGCACACTTCCTCTCCTTTTTTGGTATGTGAGTAGCATTGTCATATTCACAGTTTTTACCTCTGGAGGGAACTGCTTTTGTCCTCCATTGCCTGGACCGCGGGGCTCGTCATCGTCCTTGCTGCGTGGGCTCTTGCCTTGCTCCTCGGTTGCGAGTTTGTCAACTTGTTTAAATACCCAACAATTGCGGTTGTTGTGGTTAGCGGGCTTGTCTTGGGTGCCGTGGATCTGGCATGGCCTATCCATGATTTTGTCCAGCGTGGTAGGTCCGTCCCTATTACCTTTAGAAGGTTTCTTCCGCTGTCCGGATTTTGGGTTGCGGAAACCGGCATTGACGGCCGTGTCCTCCACATCGCCGCTGTTGTCCCGGCATTTGTTTTTGTTGCGCCGTGGTTTCCCGTTTCCGTCCCGGACCTCGGAGGTACCGGGGTCTTCGGGGTTATGGCTTCATCGAGCTAGCCAGTTATCCTCATCCACACAAAAGCGGGTCATGAGTGAGGTGAGGGCGGACATTGTCATCGGCTTGTCCTGGCCGAGCTGACGAGCTAGCCACTCGTTCCGGATGTTATGTCTGAATGAGGCTATTGCTTCGGCGTCCGGGCAGTCAACGATCTGGTTTTTCTTGGTCAAGAACCGATTCCAGAATTGCCGAGCTGACTCTCCTACTTTCTGGAAAACATTGCTCAAGTCGGAGGAGTCCGGTGGCCACACGTAAGTGCCCTGGAAATTAGATCGGAAGGCATCCTCGAGCTCTTCTCAGCTCCCGATAGAATTCTTGGGGATACTGTTTAACCAGTGCCGAGCTGGCCCCTTAAGCTTTAGGGGCAGATATTTTATGGCGTGGAGATCATCTCCTCGTGCCATATGAATGTGGAGGAGGAAGTCCTCAATCCACATGGCTGGCTCTGTTGTCCCGTCATATTGCTCTATGTTAACGGGTTTAAACCCTTCAGGGAACTGATGTTGCATCACCTCATCTGTGAAGCACAGTGGGTGGGCAGCTCCTCTGACCCGAGCTATGTCATGCCTATGATCGGCGGTAGGTCGGGCCCGGTATTGTTCCCGACCTCTATCGTTGCGGTCGAGCCAAGACCGGTGCTCGTCCCGTCTAGCAGGGGGGTACCCTCTAGATCCGTAGATGGATCTTGTGTGGCCTGCTCTATAATCCAGGTCCTATCGCAAGTCTTACCTGTCTTCGGGCCCTGCTGGCTCCTTTCCTCTGTTGCGGGGTACCGCAGGTCTGTACTCGGCCTCACCGGCCGTTCTATCCCATCCTCACGGAGGGCGATCCGGCCGGTCGTGCGGAGCATGCCTGGGAGGCGATGTTTCAAGGGCCTCATCATCGAATTGTGGCAGCAGCCGCCGGCGTGGGTAGCTCTTGGGTTGGTCCGGTAGGTCGGAATCATACCCTTCTTCGGCAGCCAAGACCCTCGTCCATCTATCATTGATGGTATCTTGTTCGACCTTGAGCTGCTGTTGTTTTGCCTTCAGGCTTCGGGCGGTGGCTAGAAGCAGCCGCCTAAACCGCTCCTGATCCGCAGGGTTTTCGGGGACGGTCAAGTCTTCGGCTTTCAGGATGTCTTCCTCCTCAACGGGGGGAAGGTAGTTGTCATCCTCGGAATCATTAGGATCGTCGGTGTCGCGCCGATCTTCAGGCCTTTCCTGGTCCTCAAGTGGCTGTTCGGGGGCTTCAGGGTCGCCAAGGTCTTCCGGGGTGTCGTTTTCCCCGGTGCCTGCAATGGCTGCAGTTCCCTTGTTTTCCTTAGATCGTTTGCGCTGTTTCCGGCGCCTTGACGGTGCCTCACCGGATTTATCGACGTTCTTCTTAGGGGTGCGATCGCCCTTATCGTCGGGGGTGTCTACCATGTAGACGTCTTAGGTGGAGGTGGCAGTCCATCGCCCAGTGTTACCAGGGGCGGGGGCGCCATCCTCTTCATCCATGTCTTCTGCCTCCTCGGAGGCGTAGTCCAGCATATCGATTAAGTCTTCGATAGTGGCTTCCAAGTGGGTGGTGGGTGGGTTAAAAAATTCCCAATGACCCGCCTCCAGACCGATCTGAGCCTGGGTCGAGGTTGGGTCGTCTGTGATTTTTATTGACAGGATCCGATCCAGCGCCTCGTTGATCGCCGAGAGCTTGGTTGGATCGACCTGCCTAGGACTATCGGAGTTGAGCTCCAACGTGTCCGTACGAAGAGTGTGTTCGGCAGGGGCCGACCCCCAATCCTCAGGTACTGTAACTGGATCCGGACTAAGAGCGAGATCATCGGCAGGGATGGACCTGAGGGTGGAGTCGAGAGGGAGATCCGAAGTTAAGGCTTCAGAGACTTCGGGCTCGTCAGATGAGATTGCGAGCCCAGCGAATGAAAGATCGCCCCGGGAGTCAACGGAGAACTCTAGGTTCCCGAATCTGATCTCCTGATCGGGGGCGAGACTCCCGATCCGGCTAGGGTGGCCGGTCGGGTCGGCGTGCAGCACGATGCTGCCGACAACGAAAATCTGTCCGGGAGCGAAGGAGCCCCCGGCACGGACTTCATCGCTAATGATCAAGCGAGCCATCAATTCATGTTGGTCTCCCACAGCGGAATTCTTAATGAAAGGACCAATGTCGGTGACAAAACCGGCGGATCTCGGGTAGGGGGTCTCGAGCTGTGAGGTTAGGATCGATGGTAACAGGAGACGAAGGAGACGATGTTTACCCAGGTTCGGGCCCTCCTATGGAGGTTAAACCCTACGTCCTGCTTGGTTGTATTGATGTGTATGAAGATTACAGAGTCGATCTACCTCGAGATCAAGTAGTTAAAACCCTAGATGAGCTTGTTCGCCCTCTACAATCTAAACCCTCCGATTTATATATACACCGGGGGTACCTAGGGTTTTACACATGATAAGTCTCCAGCCGGAAGTAAAGACGTCGATCCCCTCATCTTGACTTGGAGTGCACGCCGCATCTTCGGAGGTTTCCTTCTAGAATATGAGGTCGCCGCATATCCGGCCATTCCCGTGACAACCAGAGAGCGTCCCACCAAGCCGGCCTGTGAGAGATAGGCCGGCGGCCCGAGGACCCCTTAGTCCAGGACTCCCTCACCTGGGGGTGCTGGCGCGCCCTGGTGTCTTGTGGGCACCAGGTGCACCCCTTCTGGTATTATTTGAACCAGAAAATCATAAATATTCCGAAAACAATCGTGTTAAATTTTCAGGGCATTCTGAGAATTTTTATTTTTGGGTTATTTTTTATTGCATGGAGAAAACAGAAAACAGGATAAACATGGCATTTTATTTTATTTGACTAGCTAAAATAGAAAATAAAAGGTGGGAGCAGAGAGTTGTGCTTACTAGATTCATCGACGTCATACCTCTCAAAAATGATCCATAATAAGGTTGATCAAGTCTTATTAACAACCACTTCCGATTAGCATGAAACCGAAGAACTTTCGTAAAACACTAAGTTACCTCAATGGGGATGTGCATTTCCCCGACAATAAGTATATCATCTTTCTTATTGGCAGTAGGGAGAGGTACTTGAAAACTTCCAATAGTAATGGCCGGAGATTCTTCAATAACATTTATACCATTCACTTGGAACTGTTTCTTCGGAAAGTGCACCGTATGCTCATTACCATTGATATGAAAAGTGGCATTACTTTTATTGCAATCAACCCCTGCAATATTCAAAAAGGGTCTACCAAGGATAATCCACATGTTGTCGTCCTCGGGCATCTCAAGAATAACAAAGTCCGTTAAGATAGTAACATTTGCAACAACAACGGGCACATCCTCACAAATAACGATAGGTATGGCAGTTGATTTGTCAGCCATTTGCAATAGTATCTCAGTAGGTGTGAGTTTATTCACGTCAAGTCTTTTATATAAGGAGAAAGGCATAACACTAACACCGGCTCCCAAATCACACAAAGCAGTTTTGACATAGTTTCTCTTAATGGAGCAAGGTATAGTTGGTATTCCAGGATCTCCAAGTTTTTTAGGAACTCCATCCTTAAAAGAATAATTAGCAAGCATGGTGGATATTTTAGCTTTTGGTATTTTTATTTTATTTGTGATGATGTCTTTCATATACTTTGCATAAGGGGCCATTTTTAAGATATCGGTTAAGCGGGTACGCGAAAAGACTGGCCTAATCATTTCAGCAAAGCGCTCAAATTCTTCATCATCCTTTTTCTTAGATGGCTTGGGTGGAAAGGGCGTGGGTTTTTGAACCCATGGCTCTCTTTCTTTACCATGTTTCCTAGCCACAAAGTCTCTTTTAACATACTGTTTATTTTTAGGTTGTGGGTTATGATACGTCTCCAACGTATCTATAATTTTTGCTTGTTCCATGCTGTTATATTATCATTCTTGGATGTTTTACAAACATTTTATTACAACTTTATATCATTTTTTGGGACTAACCTATTGACATAGTGCCAAATTGCCAGTTGCTGTTTTTGCTTGTTTTTACTTCATAGAAAATCAATACCAAACGGAGTCCAATCGCGACGAAACTTTTTGGCGATTTTTCCTGGACCAGAAGACACCCAGTGGGCCAAACAACTGCCAGAGAGGTGGGCTGTGGAGAGCACAACCCACCAGGGTGCGCTAGGGGGGGGCGACGCGCCCTGATGGGTTGTGCCCTCCTCGGCCCCCTTCTGCACCGCCTCTGATGCCTATAAATTCTCAAATACTCGGAAAACCCTAGAGGATTCGACGAAACACAATTCCAGCCGCCACAAGTTCCAGAACCGCGAGATCCAATCTAAACACCATCACGGAGGGGTTCATCTTCTTCATAGGTGCCTCTCCGATGATGCGTGAGTAGTCCACCATAGACCTACGGGGCCGTAGGCAGTAGCTAGATGGCTTCTTCTCTCTCTCTTATGATTCTCAATACAATGGTCTCTTGGAGATTTATTTGATGTAAATTTTTGCGGTATGTTTGTTGGGATCCGAGGAATTTTGAGTTCATGATCAGTTTCTATCCATGAATATTATTTGAGTCTTGCTTGATCTCTTATATGCATGATTGCTTATAGCATCATATTTCTTCTTTGAATCTTAATTTGGTTTAGTTAGGCTGATTAGATCGATTTTTCTTGCCATGGGAAGAGGTGCTTTGTGATGGGTTCGATTTTGCAGTGTTCTTTCCCAGTGACAGAAGGGGCAGCAAGACACGCATGTATCGTTGCTATTAAGGATAACAAGATGGGGTCTATTCCTACATGAATAGATCTTGTCTACATCATGTCATCGTTCTTATTGCATTACTCCGTTTTTCCATGAACTTAATACACTAGATGCATGCTGGATTGCGGTCGATCTGTGGAGTAATAGAGGCAGATGCAGGCAGGAGTCGGTCTATCTATCTTGGACGTGATGCCTATATAATGATCATCGCCTTGGATATCGTCATGACTATTCGATTTTCTATCAATTGCCCAACAGTAATTTGTTCACCCACTGTGCGCTATACTCATGAGAGAAGCCACTAGTGAACCCTACGGCCCCCGGGTCTACTTTTCCATCATATTGCTTTCTGATCTACGTTTTTGCAATCTTTGTTTTTAGATCTACAAAACCAAAAACCCAAAAATATATTGCTGCATATTTACTCTTTTTATTTGTGTTCTTGAGAGATCTATCTCTCCTATCTATCAATACCTAATCTATCTTATCACCGTAGAGAGATTGACAACCTCTCTTTCGCGTCGGGTTGCAAGTATTTGTTGTTTGTGTGCAGGTGCTGCTTATTGGGTGGTGGTGATCCTCCTACTAGTTCGATAACCTTGGTTTCATAACTGAGGGAAATACTTACCGTCGCTGTGCTGCATCATCCCTTCCTCTTTGGGGAAATACCGACGCAGTCCAAGCCATGTCAAAGGAATTTCTGGCGCCGTTGCCGGGGAGGAAGCGGTCTCTTCTACGTGCCTATCGTAGGCGCCGAGGGGACTCCATCATCATCTACCAGGTTCCTAATCACAAATCTCATCTCCTTGCAATTACATTATTTTCCATTTGCCTCTCGTTTTCCTCTCCCCCACTTCACCAATTTGCCGTTTTATTCGCCCTCTTTTTTGTTTGCCTTTTTTCTTGACGGATCTCTTCCTTGCTTGCAATCTTGTTTGCGTAGTCACGATGACTCAAGAGAATACCAAGTTGTGTGATTTTTACAATACTAATAACAATGATTTTATTAGTACGCCTATTGCTCCTCCCGCCACTAGTGCGGAGTCTTCTGATATTAATGCCCCTTTGTTGAATCTTGTCATGAAAGATCAATTTGCCGGTAATCCTAATGAGGATGCCGCGTCCCATCTAAACATGTTTGTTGAATTGTGTGATATGTAAAATAAAAAACATGTGGACAATGATATTGTGAAGTTGAAACTATTTCCTTTTTCCTTGCGGGATCGTGCAAAAAATTGGTTTTCATCTTTGCCTCGCAATAGTATCGATTCTTGGAATAAGTGCAAGGATGCTTTTATCACTAAGTATTTTCCGCCCGTGAAAATTATTTCCCTTAGGACTCAAATCATGAATTTTAAGCAACTTGAGCATGACCATGTTGCCCAATCTTGGGAAAGAATGAAGTTGATGATAAGAAATTGTCCTACACATGGTTTGAATCTTTGGATGATCATACAAAAAAATTATGCGGGATTGAATTTCGTCTCTAGAAATCTTTTAGATGCCGCCGAGGGTGGTACGTTTATGGAGATTACTTTGGGTGAAGCTACTAAATTGCTAGATAATATCATGGCTAATTATTCTCAATGGCATACCGAAAGGGCACCTACTAGTAAAAAAGTTAATTCGGTAGAGGAAATTAGTACTTTGAGTGATGAAGTTGATGCTTTGATGAAATTGGTTGCTATTAAAAATTCTCCTATTGATCTTAATGATGTGCCTTTGTCTACCTTGATTGAGCAAAATAGTGAATCCGTAGATGTGAATTTTGTCTCGCGCAACAATTTCAATAACAATGCTTATAGAGGTAATTTTAATCCTAGGTCTTTTCCTGGAAATTCCTCTAATAATTATGGTAATTCCTATGGTAATTCTTCTTACAATAATAATAGTAACACCTCTAATCTTGAGAGTAATATTAAAGAATTTATCAATGCGCAAAAGGCTTTCAATACTACGATAGAAGAAAAGTTGAATAAGATTGATGATATGTCTAGAAGCATTGATAGAATTTCTCATGATGTTGAAAAACTAAAATTGAAAGCTTTTGTGCCTAAGATTGATGAATGTATTAAAGCATTATATTTCTCTATGGATGAAAGTAAGAAAAGAACCGCTATGCTTAGAGCTAAAAGAGAAATCTTAGAAAAATCGCCTTCTAGTGATTGCCGTTATAAAAATGATGAAGATCTTAAAGTGATTGGTGTTTCTTCTATTGATTCCTTGTTTAGTAATATTAAAATTGATAATGAAGGGACTGAAGTAGAGTCAACTTTATCTAGAAGGCGTCCCAATAATTTGGAGGGTGAAAATCTTGATGAAAATTTTGATAAAAGTGGGTTTGAAGAGGTCAAAACTTTAACTAGTGATGTGCCCACTATCTTGGATTGCAAAGATTTTAACTATGATAGTTGCTCTTTGATTGAATGTATTTCTTTGTTGCAATCTATGTTGAATTCACCCCATGCTTATGAGCAAAATAAAGCTTTTACTAAACATATCGTTGATGCCATGATGAAATCTTTTGAAGAAAAGTTAGAGTTGGAGATTTCTATCCCTAGAAAATTACATGATGAGTGGGAACCTACCATTAAGGTCAAGATTAAAAATTATAAATGTTTTGCTTTGTGTGATTTGGGTGCTAGTGTTTCCACGATTCCGAAATCTTTATGTGATGTGCTTGGTCTTACCAACATTGAAGAATGTTCTCTTAATTTGCACTTGGCGGATTCTACTATTAAAAAACCTTTGGGAAGAATTAATGATGTTCTTATTCTTAAAAATAGTAACTATGTGCCCATTGATTTTATTGTGCTTGATATTGATTGCAATCTGTCTTGTCCCATTATAGTTGGTAGACCGTTTTTACGCACTATAGGTGCCGTGATTGATATGAAAGAAGGCAATATTCGTTTTCAATTTCCCTTGAGAAAGGGTATGGAACACTTCCCTAGAACAAGAATTAAGCCACCATATGAATCAATCATGAGGGCATCCTATGGATCCAAAACTAAAGATGACAATACTTGAATCTATCCATTATGCCTAGCTAGGGGCGTAAAACGATAGCGCTTGTTGGGAGGCAACCGAATGAATAAATAAATTTTTGCTTTTTCCTTTCTGTTTTTGAGTGTTGACACAATTATGCCTCTGTTATGATTGTGTTTTTATGGTTTATTTAGTGTTTGTGCCAAGTAGAACCGTTAGGATGATTCATAGGATGAGTAGAAGTGATGCTAAACCTGGAACAGAAACTTTGCGTCCAGTATATGAATTTTCATTTTTTGCTGGAATGTGATATTAAGCCTAAATTTGAACACAGTGTTTCTATACAAATTACTTACGTTGTAACAAATTTTCAGAATTTTTAGAGTTACAGAAGTATGGCTAGAGTACAGATTACTACAGACTGTTCTGTTTAAGACAGATTCTGTTTTCGTTGCATTGCGCTTGTTTTGATGAATCTATGGTTTGTATTGGGGGGTATAAGCCATGGTAAAGTTAAAATACAGTAGGTATAATGCAATTATAAAATTTGAATGGGTTTTCAACAGTACCTAAAGTAGTGATTTTCTTTGTTATACTAACGGATCTCACGAAGATTTTGTTGAGTTTTGTGTGATTGAAGTTTTCAAGTTTTGGGTGAGATCACGATGGATGAAGGAATAAGGAGTAGCACAAGCCAAAGCTTGGGGATGCTACCGCACCCCCAAGATATATCCAAATAGAAACAAGCAACTAAGCTTGGGGATGCCCCCGAGTGGCATCCCCTCTTTCTTCTAACGACCATCGGTATTTTACTTTGAGCTATATTTTTATTCGTCACATATCATGTGTTTTGCTTGGAGTGTCTTGTATCTTTGCTTGCTTTGTTTGTTAGTTTTTCCTTTGTATCCTTGCTGTACACACCTATTTGAGAAATCCAAAATCATGCTATGATTTGTTAGAATTGCTCTATGTGCTTCACTTAAACTTTTTGAGCTATAGAATTGCTCTAGTGCTACACTTATATCTTTTTGAGCACGGTGTGCTTGGAAACTTTTGTAGAAATACTCTCATGCTTCACTTATATTAATTCGAGAGTAGGTAAATTTTGAAGAAATCCTCTCATGCTTCACTTATACCTTTTTGAGAGATGAAATCTTTATGCTCATGTGCTTCACTTAAATTTGTTTGAGCTTGCCAAAAAGCAATGGCAATATATGAAATTAGTCCCAAAGTCATAGATATCCAAGGAGGATATGATAAAAACTTTCATGAAGATCATTGGACAAATTAAACTTGATTCCTTGTAATAGTTTTGAAACATGATGATAGTAATATGTGAGTCATGTTAGTGAGTAATTATGCTTAGTAGGAATATTGGTGTTAAGGTTTGTGATTCCCTATGCATGCACGAAAGTCAATAGTTATGCAATGAAGTTACATCCTACTTGTGGTGCATTATTCGGTGTTAGTTATGTTCAATGCTCACTTATGTGATTTTTCGTTTCTTGGTTTGGTTGCTTCCCAATCTATTTGCTAGCCTTCATTTGTACTAAGTAGAAATACTACTTGTGCATCCAAAATCCTTAAACCAAGTTTTGCCTTATGAGTCCACCATATCTACCTATATGCGGTATTTCCATGCTGTTCCAAGCAAATTTGTATGTGCCATCTCTAAATTTTCAAAATAAATTTTCTCTTTTGTGTGCCCGTACCGCTCATGAAACGGTGGGGAGTGTCCAATATTTTTCCATGCTAGATGTGTTATTCTCAAGATGAGTGTCTATTCACTTGTCATTGCACGAGAGTGCGGCGGTAATAGGGATGCCCATTCCCGAAATGAAAAAAAAAGAAAAAAATATTTACTTTATGTTGTCAAATAATAAATTTCTTGGAAAGTGTTGGTATGGAAGGAAACCGTGGATACGGCCCGCCATGGAAAGTGAAAGTTTGGTGGAAAAGGAATAAACATTATTTTCTGTTTGGGAACCGCCTATGATATATCTAGCATGGAAAGTATTGTGAGCTACTTTGTCATTTTCGTTGACAGGAAAAGCATGCCACCCAAAATATTTTTCTCTCTCAATTTAAACCTTGAGCTCTGGCACCTCTACAAATCCCTACTTCCCTCTGCGAAGGGCCTATCTATTTACTTATTTATGCAATTTTTATTTTTACTTTGAGTCTCCATCTTCTCTTATAAGCACCAACTATGGGGCACTATGATCGTACTTGAGCATTGGGCATACACTACTGGAATCAGGGTCTTTGCCATCTGCCAGCTCTTTGCCGTCTGCCAACTGATGGCAAAGAGGCTGTTTGCCGTCTGTCTTGCCAAAGCAGACGGCAAAGATTCAACTGATGGCAAAGAGGGTCTTTGCCATCTGCACTTCTTTGCCGTCTGCCAGCAGACGGCAAAGAGCAAAGTGGGCCCCACCGGGCACGGCACTAGCTAGGTCAAGCTCTTTGCCATCTGCCACTTCTTTGCCGTCTGCCAGCAGACGGCAAAGAGGTGAGGGTGGGGCCCACAATGTCACGGCGGGGGCGGGCTAACGGTTACCCTCTTTGCCGTCTGCTGGCAGACGGCAAAGAAATGAACTTAACTTTCGGCCCCGAGCCCCGCGCCTCTCTCTCTCACACACACATCTCTCTCTCCCTCTCTCTCTCAGCGCCGCCGCCCCGCCCTCCCGCCGCCGCCCCCTCCCCGCAGCCCTCCTCCACCACCGCCCCCTCCCCGCGGCCCTTCTCCACCACCGCCGGAGCCAGGCCGCGGCGCCGCCCGCCCCCTTCCCGCGGCCCTCCTCTACCACCTCGGCCCCGTCGCCCCCGCCGCCCCCTGCCCCGCCGCGTCGGCTCGCCGGCGAGCAGGCACCCCCGACGACCCAGCTCCGCCCCTCCCCCTCCGCCGCCCCGCGCCGCCGCCTTGACCCCCCCTCCGGTGAGCTCCACCCTCCCCCCTTTTTATGTTTTTTTCTGTTTTTATTAGTTCATATTAGTTAGTTTATATTAGTTAGTTATTAGTTCATATTAGTTAGTATATATTAGGTAGAAAAAACATAGATAGAAAAGAAGAAAAGAAAAAACCTAAAAGAAAAAAAAGAAGAAAAGAAGAAGAAAAAAAAGGAAAAATAAAAAAGGAAAAGAACAAAAAATAATAAGAAGAAGAAGAAACAGAAGAAGAGGGGGAGGAGAAGAAAAAATAAGAAGAAGAAGAAGAAAAAAAGAGGAGAGGAGGAGAAGAAGAAGAGGAAAAAAGGAAAGGAAGAAGAAGAAGAGGAGGAGGAGGAGAAGAAAAAAGAAGAAGAGGAAGAAGAAGAAGAAAAAAGAGGAGAGGAGGAGAAGAAGAAGAGGAAAAAGGAAAGGAGGAAAGGAGGAAGAAGAAGGAAAAAAAAGGAAGAAAATGAAGAAAAGGAAGAAGAGGAAGAAGAAGAAAAGAAAAAAAAGAGGAAAAACCCCGACCCCGACCCCGACCCGACACCCCGACCCCGACCACGACCCGACACCCCGACCCCGACACCCCGACCCCGACACGGCACCCCGACCCCGACCCCGACCCGACACCCCGACACCGACACGGCACCCCGACCCCGACACCCCGACACCCCGACCCCGACACCCCGACACCCCTGACACCCCGACACCACGACACCCAGACATGACACCCCCCGACACCCCGACACCCCGACCCCGACATGACATGCCGACACCACGACACCCCGACACCACGCCACCCAGACACGACACCCCCGACCCCCGACACCTCTTTGGCCTCCTGTTGACCGAAAAGGTGCTCTTCGGCCTTCCAGAGGCCGACGGGGTCATATATTTGTGAATTATGAGTTAGGAAGTATATTTCCCGATTTTGTTAAGAAAAACATCATATATATTTGTGTTGATCGGGTGGATTTAAATGTGCAGTTCTTTCGTTGCTGTGAGGGTCTGGTGTTCAACGACCTCCCCGTGCATTCGACGAGCTCCACCCATGCGTTCGTGGGTGAGCACAAATGACATCTCCTCCTCCCCCCTTCATTTGCTCTGTTCCGGTCTTCGTGCCGATGAAACTTGCTAGCTATAGGTGTCAATCATCAGTACGCGTCACCACTATGTGTCTCCCGTTCGAAAGGGTTACATCTATAAATATGCATGCATTTGCATATTTATAACCGTGATTCTTTCGAATTGTCCAACGTTATACATGGACAGCCCGAGTATGTGTAGATTGGGTTCGTTTTCCAATATGCTCTGCTCCGGATCCGATGCAGAATTTCGTCAGTGCCTCCCTGTTGTTCTCCGGGAACACATCCTCTCTGCTTATTGCCGAGACGTGTATCAGGAGAACAGCGGGGAGGTGCTGCCGAAATTTTGCGTCGGATCCGGAGCAGAGCATGGGAAAACGAACCCAATCTACACATACTCGGATGCCGAAATTTTGCGTCGGATCGTGCGTGGATGTACACCGGTCACACTAGTCAGAAAGACATGACCCATGAATGATTAACAAAAACCAAGGGGTTTGTGACAGCCGCATTTGCAAATGGACAGAAAATAACCTGGTGCCCCTGTGCCGATTGCGACAACTATCATCGGAGGTCAGAGTTTGAAATGATCAAACACCTGCAGAAGTTTGGTTTTACGCCTAATTATACGGTCTGGACATTTCATGGTGAGTCTGCCCAACGTGCCAGAGCTGAGGTGGTTCGTCGTCGCACCGACAAGCATGGTACCGGGATCGAAGACATGGTGCATGACTTTGTTGATGCTCGGGATTCAGACGATGAGATGGAGGAGTCTGTAAAGGCCTTCTATGAAATGTTGGAGTCATCAAAACGTCCTCTCCATGAGCACACTGAGCTTTGTCAGCTGGATGCCATCGCGCAAGTAATGGCTCTCAAGGCTCAGTTCAACCTGGGCAGAGAATGCTACGACGCGATGATGACGATATTTGGACGCTTTCTACCCAAAGGCCATGTATTGCCAGCAAACCTGTACCAGTCGGACAAAATCCTACGTGCGCTTAAGATGCCCTATGAGAAGATAGATGCCTGTGAGAATGGATGTGCCTTATTTAGGCTTGAGTATGCAGGCTTCAACTATTGTCCCATTTGCAAGTCTTCCAGGTATGTTGTGGTAGACAACGGTATGGGTGAGAAGAGTCAGACCAAAATCCCAGTTAATGTTCTTCGGTATATGCCAATCATACCAAGACTTCAACGTCTTTTCATGGTCGAAGAGACGGACAGACAGATGACGTGGCATAAATTGGGCACAAGAACCGAACTAGATGCAGATGGGAATCCGATGTTGGGACACACTTCAGACGCTTTTGCGTGGAAGCACTTCGATGCTTTACATAAGTACAAAGTGGCAGATCCAAGGCATCCTCGAGTCGCCATCAGCACGGATGGGTTCCAAGTGTTTGGTATGACGGCAACCCAATACAGTTGCTGGCCTGTATTTGTCATTCCACTCAATCTCCCCCCCGGAGAGATTATGAAAAGAAAGAACATTTTCTTGACGTTGATAATTCCAGGGCCCAACTATCCGGGGAAGAATATGAATGTGTACATGCAGCCGCTTAAGGATGAATTGCAAGAAGCTTGGGATGATGGGATCAAGACATATGACGCCGCTACAAAACAAAACTTCAAAATGCATGTGTGGTACATGTAGTCGACGCATGACTTGCCGGCGTATGCGCTATTCGTTGGCTGGTGTGTGCATGGAAGGTTCCCGTGCCCCACATGCAAGGCAGCTCTTCAGTTCCGTTGGCTGCAGGCGGGTCGCAAGTATTCTTGCTTCGACTTGCATAGACAGTTCCTGGATCCTGGCCATAAGTTCAGAAAAGACAAGAAAAATTTCATGAAAGGTAGAGTTGTCAAAAACTCTGCACCACCTGCATTGACAGTCCAACAGGCCCTGGATCAGTTAAACGCTCTCGAGCCTAATCCAGAGCGTCCAGGATATTTCAAAGGGTATAATTCGGAACACGCCTGGACTCACAAGATATGCTTGTGGGATCTGCCTTACTTTAAAGACCTCATTTGCCCACACAACATCGACGTGATGCACACTGAAAAGAATATCGCCGAGGCCCTTTTTGGTACATTGTTCGGCATAGAGGGGAAGTCAAAGGATAACCCTAAGGCTAGAGTCGATCAAGAGGCTCTATGTGATAGACCGTTACAAAACATGCGACAACCGAAAGGAAAGAAGAACTGGAGGAAGCCAAAGGCATGGTTCAATCTTGGAAGGCTAGCTATGAGGGAAATGATCTTGTGGGTGAAAATGCAGTTGATGTTCCCCGATGGGTATGCAGCGAATCTAAAGAGGGGAGCGAGTCTTGACAAATTGAAAAGATCTTTCCACCGGGATTCTTTCATAGCTGGCATTTGATTTTGCATCTCCCGACCGAGGCAAGATTGGGGGGGCCCGTGCAAAATCGTTGGTGCTTCGCAACTGAGAGGATGCAGAAGACGCTTCGAGCAAAATATAAAAATAAACGTAGAATTGAAGCATCGATGGCCGAGGCATTCATTACTGAGGAGGCCGCAAACTTCGTGACAGCACACTACAAAGCCAAGAATCGTCATTTGCATAATCCGAAGCCTCGGTACAATGATGGCGACCGTGAAAAAGGTCGATCCAACCTCAGCCTATTCAAAGGGAAGCTCGCACCAGCCGGTGCTTCGAAAGCAATAGCGTTGGATGTCGAAGAATGGCGGACCATTTCATTGTATATCTTCAACAACCTAACAGAAGTGCGGCCGTACATCGAGTAAGTTCTCGGTACATTGTTTCGCAACTTCTAATTCCTTTGAAATGCTCTTATTCCCGGATATGTGATACAGTCGATACGTCGCCAAATTCTCGGATGGAGCGGTGATCCAAAAGGATTCCATCGAAGAGTATGAGCTTCTGGCAAAGCATGGAGGAGGCTATCCCGGTTTCATCTCTTGGTTCAAACAAACGGTAATTTCCATTAGACCATTTCATTTCTTCGTCTAGTTTGCGGCTAATGCAACAATCTTTTCGTATTAAACTTGTAGGCTAATGCAGAGTCTATGGACTCCGAATTGAGACAAGTTGCAAATGGTTTTGACTATAAGGTCCGTTCATTTGACAAATACGACATCAACGGGTATCGCTTTCGTACTTTTGGCAAAGAGCTATCTATGGCCGACCGAAAGTCTACAAATTGTTGTGTCTCCGCTGTCGGCGAAGGAGGGGTCGAGTATTATGGAAGAGTTGAAGCAATTTATGAACTTACATTCTTTGGTGAAAACCCACCAAACGTCGTAGTCTTCAAATGTTATTGGTTCCAGCCAAAGGAGACTAGAAGGACTCATGAACATATAGGGCTAGTCGAAATCAAACAAAGCACCCATTTAGATGTTCCCGATGTCTATATTACGGCTCAACAGGGGACCCAAGTTTTCTATCTACCGTGGGCCTGCCAAACTGATCCAAATATGAATGGTTGGGATGTCGTTTATGATGTGCCGCCACATTTTAGACCACCTCCCCTCAATGAAGATGATTATGACCCTCACATTAACCCAGACACATATGAAGGAGAATTCTTCCAAGAAACACGTGTTTCCAAAAAACGTTTCAAGAACCGCTCTACTTCACCCCAGAACATTGAGGTAGACAGCGACAGTGAATCCGACTTCACCCCTGAGCCGGAACAAGAAGAGACGGAAGAAGAAGAGGTTACTGCTGCGGATGACCTGTCAATGCTTGACCGATTACATAAAGGAGGCCTTCCACATGTTGATGCATTTATTGATGATGCTGATGAGCACGTCATTACTGATAGTGATGATGATTCTGCATTTATTGATCCCGGAGCATATATAGACGATGAAGATTAATATTAGTAATGTCAGGTATTCAATTATTATTATGTACATATATATTATTAATTAGTTCATGATATTAGGTATTCAACAAAATGACATTAACTTAGCTTATTTTCCTCGAAAATGACATAATAACCTTACTTAGCTCCAAACTGACATACTTTACCTAGGATAGCTATAAAATGACCTATACTTAGCATTTTTCCTCCTAAATGACTTAATATGCTTAGTTAGCTAAAAAATGGCATAACTACCTAGGATAGCTCCAAAATGACCTATACTTAGCTTCTTTAATTCATTTATGACATACTTAGCATACTTAGGTAAAAAATGGCATGATAACCTTGGTTTAGCTCCAAAATGACATTGACTTAGCTTATTTTCCTCCAAAATGACAAAATAACCTTACCTACCTCCAAAATGACCGATTTTAACTAGGATAGCTCTAAAATGACCTACACTTGCCATTTTCTTGTATGATTGTATGATTTATATAGTTACTTGTATAATTTTCTTACTTTGTATGATTGTTTCTTATACATAGTGCCATGGTCTTGAAATCCGTCCCCGTCGGCCCTCGCCCGCTTTATGATTCGGATGTGGTAAATTCTCTTTTATAACTATTTGTTGCATTTCGCATTTATGACAATTATGGCCATCAAGTTGACATAGAGATATTTTAATCTAGGAGGTATGTGAACCGGAATTTGCAACCAACCCTCTTGTCGAGAAGTTAAATTTAGTTGAAAAAGAAAATGAGTATTTGAAAGAAAAAACTAAAAGAATTGAAAAAGAGAAGATGACATTGGAGTTGTATGTTGCCGATGTCGTCGATGATCACAAGATGAAGATGAAAGCAATGCGCTTGAAGATGGATGCAATGCGCTTGAAGATTAAGAAGATTAGAAAATATGCCATTGATAATGAGGCTTGGTATCATTATGCCGTTGGATCAATTGTTACCTTAGTTGCGATCTTCATCGCATTTGTTGTGATGAGGGTACGTTTTCTCTATACTTAGCTTATTTTCCTCCTAAATGGCATAATTACCTAAGTTAGATAAAAATGAGCTATACTTACGTAAGTTGGCTCAAAAATGGCATCATCCTCGAAAATGACATAATAACCTTACTAAGCTCCAAAATGACCTATTTACCTAGCTTAGCTCTAAAATGACCTACACTTAGCATTTTTTCCTAGCTTAGCTAAAAATGGCATTTTTAGCTACCTTAGTTAGAAGAAGAAGAAGATAAAGAAGAGGAGAGGAGAAAAAGAAAGAGAAGAAAAATTCTTCTTCTTCTTCTTCTTCTTCTTCTAGCTAGTCTTCTTCTTCTAGTCTTCTTCTTCTTCTTCTTCTAACTTTCTTCTTTCCCAATTTGCAGATTTGCTTTCGATGAGGAAGCTTGCGTTGATGGAGTCTACTCTTCTTCTTGTGCTTCCTTTTTGTTTTGATTTTGTAGGATGAACAAGCTGAAACTTGCTACCTATATATGTATGTATGGATGCAACTATATGGACCTTTTGCTTAATTGTTGGATATGTTGGACTTTTAATTTGGTGTATATATGTGTTGGATGATCATATCCATATGGCAGGGATATGTTGGCTATATGTACTTGTTGAAATATTTTGAAATGAATATATATATATATATATATCTGTGAAATTGATTGAATTTAAGAAAAAAAACATTGGCAATATAGCCACTTTGCCGTCTGCTAGCAGACGACAAAGAGGTTTGCCGTCAGCCAGCAGACGGCAAAGAGCCCACGTGGCAGCAGCCTGTGCAACCTGGGCTGGCCTATTTGGCCTCTTTGCCGTCTGCTGGCAGACGGCGAAGACCTTTGCTTCTTTGCCGTCTGCTGGCAGACGGCAAAGATCCTGCGTTGGCCCAGCTGACGCCTGACGTCAGCTGACGTCAGCTGCAGCTCTTTGCCGTCTGCTGGCAGACAGCAAAGAAGCAAAGGTCTTCGCTGTCTGCCAGCAGACGGCAAAGAGCGCCGTTAGCCCCCTAACGGGGCTGGCACCTTTTGTCTGCCGTCCAGGGGCTTTGCCATCTGCCAGCAGACGGCAAAGAGCTTGGCTTCTTTGCCGTCTGCCAGCAGACGGCAAAGCGGCCTTTGCCGGCAACTGTTCGGACGGACTGTTCACCGTCTGCTGGCGGACGGCAATGGCTTTGCCGTCCACCAGGCAGGCCTTTGCCATCTGCTATGGCAGATGGCAAAGCAGCTAATTCCTGTAGTGATAGCTAATATTTGAGTGTGTTTCATGAATGGATCAATGATTGAGCATGATGGGCTAGGGATAACTTTCTTTAGTGTTGATATTTTGAAAGACATGGTTGCTTGTTGACATGCTTGAGTATTGAAGTCATTATGTTAAAACTAGACTATTCCTTTGAATCATTATAAGTCCAAATGTCCATGCTATACAAAAGAAAAGAATGTGATGAACATGTTAGGCAGCATTCCACATCAAAAATTCTGTTTTTATCATTTACCTACTCGAGGATGAGTAGGAATTAAGCTTGGAGAAGCTGATACGTCTCCAACGTATCTATAATTTTTGCTTGTTCCATGCTGTTATATTATCAATCTTGGATGCTTTACAATCATTTTATTACAACTTTATATCATTTTTTGGGACTAACCTATTGAGATAGTGCCAAAGTGCCAGTTGCTGTTTTTGCTTGTTTTTTACTTCACAGAAAATCAATACCAAACGGAGTCCAATCGATATGAAACTTTTTGGAGATTTTTTCTGGACCACAAGACACCCAGTGGGCCAAACAACTGCCGGAGAGGTGGGCTGTGGAGAGCACAACCCACCAGGGCGCGCTAGGGGGGCCCCGGCGTGACCTGATGGGTTGTGCTCTCCTCGGCCCCCTTCCGCACCGCCTCTGATGCCTATAAATTCTCAAATATTCAGAAAACCCTAGCGGAGTCGACGAAACACAATTCCAGCCGCCGCAAGTTCCAGAACCGCGAGATCCAATCTAAACACCATCACGGAGGGGTTCATCTTCTTCATAGGTGCCTCTCCGATGATGCGTGTGTAGTCCACCATAGACCTACGGGTCCGTAGGCAGTAGCTAGGTGGCTTCTTCTCTCTCTCTTATTATTCTCAATACAATGGTCTCTTGGAGATCTATTCGATGTAAACTTTTGCGGTGTGTTTGTTGGGATCCGATGAATTTTGAGTTCATGATCAGTTTCTATACATGAATATTATTTGAGTCTTCTTTGATCTCTTATATGCATGATTGCTTATAGCATTGTATTTCTTCTTCGAATCTTTGGTTTAGTTAGGCCGACTAGATCAATTTTTCTTGCCATGGGAAGAGGTGCTTTGTGATGGGTTCGATCTTGCGGTGTTCTTTCCCAGTGACAGAAGGGGCAGCAAGACACGCATGTATCGTTGCTATTAAGGATAACAAGATGGGGTCTATTCCTACATGAATAGATCTTGTCTACATCATGTCATCGTTCAGGGTCTATTCCATCATGGGGTCTATTTCATCATGGACTTTTTAGGCCTTTCGTGACTTCTGTCACTATTGTAAATATTTTCTACACTTACTTATTTATATAATCACCGTATAACAATTGTTCTACGGTTTATGCTTCAAAAAAGGATCAGCCTAAACGCATCCAAACGGCTTTTCCATTCTGCTCCTATTTGTCTGGACCGTGCGTAGGGGCGATTTTCCTTTTCCAAACTGGCAGGAGCAGTGCTTTTTCGTATAGAAGAAGAAAATAGATGGTTTGTACAGGGCTGACATGTTTCTTGAGGGAACTTGGCGAAAACCCTAAACCCTGACACACACTCATGCAAATTAACCAGTACCCTCGCTGACTTGTGGCGTAGCAAAAGCCATCGCCCTCTGGTTGATATCCTCAAAAGTCAAGGCCGCCACCTCGATGTGGGTCATGTACGTGCCACGGAAAATGCGGCTGTTCCGTTATTTCCCGATGTTCCAAAGGGTGTATAGAACCATCCCACTCTCTTTTCTTGCTCCTAGACCATGATGTCGCCATCACACCCACCTCAGGCTCCGTCGCCACCGTTACAACAGAGTTGCCTATACCCACAGAAGATTCCATGATGAAACCTTCGAGTTGTCGCCACAACCGATGACTGTGGCCGCCACCGGGCCGAACCCACAGAGCATCCCACCGCCAAAAGTGATACACCAACAAGAATGCCTTAGAATGTCAAGTTATGAACTTTCATTGATTTCCTGACATGTTGAATTGTTTGCCATGCACAATTTATCTTCCCATTGTTTGGACGTGCTACATGCAACATCGACCTGCTTTTGATTGTTGCAAATGGATGAAATTCGACTTAGCGGAAAAAGTATGTAAATTGGGGGGGGGGGGTTGCGTTAGGTATGCGGAGAAATGGGGTTGTCCATTTGGGGTTTTGGGTTAGAGATATCCTAACAGGAGAGAAGTCAGGGTGGTGTGACATCGTCGCCATGAATTCCCCGATTAGGAGCCGCTAGAGACAAGAAGATGCCAAATATCAGCTAGGTATGGTTTGGTGGAATCGCGAGAGGAGGGAGGAGAGTCATCGAGTTGGTTACACGCGGGTGTGGAGGAGGTGGATTATTTACTATGAGCGGCAACTCAAATTTATGCCAAATCCAGGTTTTGATGAAACATGAATGTGTGACATATAATCCACACAACGCCTACCCTTTTGTCACTAATATAAATAGAATACTTTAGTCAATAAGAATTTATATAATGCAATTATTAATTATATGTATCCATGCAAACCTGATATATGTTGTTGTCACTATATATTGGAGAATGCATGTCTCACTTCTGGGCTCTAGAGATACATCGATGATGATCTTGTCATTGTGTTGCAATGGCGTAGGAGTCTAAGTGATCCCGTCGAAGATGAAAAACAATGTTTAAGCACATTTAGGTCTCCTAGAATGGTAATAGCACTACTTTCTGTAATGATTGTTTATTTATATGATGCTTATAAAGTACACGACCTAAGTTGCATCTACAAGGTAGAACTTATGAGAGTTGCGATTATAATGGCTTTAGTCTTTAGTAGGACTCGGTTACCCTTTTATATAGAGGCACATTCTTCATCAATAAGTTTACAATATTCAATACAATACTAATATTCGATATAGCTACCAAACTAGGGTATATCTTCTAGTCTAGGTATAATAGGAATACGAAGTAGTGTACACCCGTAACTCCTCTGCGTACATACCTTGCTATGACTATGTGCCAGGCTGAGACATCCTAGGCACTCGTAGTTCGTAAGATATGTTCACGCCCATATGGTATTTTTAACAAAAAATACCTACATTCAAATTAATGTCGTATTTGTACAAGACATGATGATGTATATGTGTGGGGAAGAGACTAGGTTTATTACCCGCATTGGGGGCCTAAACATGGGTACACCATCTCTCACATATTTTAAATCTTGTTGGGTATCATGGGTGGGTTCCTTATATCACCCGTATTACCTCGCATTACCACATATAACCATAACCATTAATACATGATCGGTGTGAATTGTGAATCAATAGTTGGCACCCACAGTGGTGCTACATATTGGGCTCATCTAGGCAAAAACTCTGAAATCAATCTCGCGTAGAAAAATGCCTTCCATGGGATCCTCAATGAGGGCTTTACGGTAGTGGCCTTAGCTTCTAGTCTCAAAGAATATGTAAGGACATGTGGATCGACTTTGGTTTCCATGCATGGAGAAATACCAAGAGCTCCAATTGTCTCATCATGTTATGCGCAATTGACAATTGCTTTGACTTTAGTGACCCAAGGACATTGCACTGATTGGCATGGCTCGAGCACCAGGGTGCCCTGGCCATGAACGGTCCTTTGTCTCTTGCATGACAAATGAGCTAATCAGAGATGCTCTTCTCAGGTGAGATCAGACAGACTTGGACCTTGTGACTTTATGCCCTTGTTAGGTGTTTATGGTTGGTCTTGTTATTTGCAGGTAGGATGTCAACCTATAAAATTGAGCGATGACTTGATCTTTAACGATGGGAGGCTCTTAGGAGCAACACCACACACTGATTTGGAAATCAAAACCAAAGTGAGGAAGGTGTTCCAAAAGTGAATCAAGACCAAACAAAGGAAGTTCAGCATAGTCACGAGAAGTAGATAAATGATTGGATGGTTCACATCAAGGATTAGGGAGCCAGATGCCTTCTCCTGCAGCACGATGGCAAAAAGGGAAATTGTTATGATCAAGAGGGTAGTTCGACTATCCCCTCTTGTGAAAGGAAATCAAGCTTGAAAGATGATCAGATAAAAATTACCATGGTTATGGCCACCGATGTGATAAAGATGATCAGATGAACTTCGTATCAAAATCTATATGGCTATGAGATGAGTTTGTGGCTAAAAGGACTAACCCTAGATCTGGCAGATCTTATTGGTGTTTTATAGCTCACGAGTTACTTTTTCTTTGCTTTGGCCTATGGGCACATATATATGCATCCTATCTTGGCTTCCAAGTCGACCTCAATATGTTGTGGTCCCCTAGATCGTACCGAACTATTGAAAGATATCTCTTTCTCAATTTTCCACTATTCATAGGAGTCCTTTCTTATCCACACTCGAGTTCGTACCTACATGGCATGGCATTGGGATTTCTAGAAAAGCTCCTTGCTTTCATATGAATATGCCATCATGTCATGTATAGATACAATATTAATACAAATATATGCATATTCTTTGGCACCTACTGAAGTTTGTTGGACAAAAGATTTGTGAGAATTGAGTAGTTCAGAGAGAAATAGGCATAAAATAATCTAGAACCGGGTAACAACCTCCCACATTGGAGTTCTAGTGTCAAAGGGTTTGTTGATGCTCTAGTGGGAGATTTTTACATGATAGAAACTATAGGTGAACATGCTACGCAACAAAAATTCTACGTGAACGGACAAGCACAGGAACATTATAGAGGTACATGTAACAATGATCTTACTAGTGATCAATGCTACGGAAGAGGAAGAAGAGTTGGTGAAGATTCCTAATACGTCTCCAACGTATCTATAATTTTTGATTGTTTCATGCTATAATATTATCATTCTAGTATGCTTTTTGGGTATTTATTTACCAATTCATATTATAGTTGTCGAACTCATATAAGCATTGACTAGGATGTTTATTGTGAGGAATGTCACTTTCATTAAACTTTAATAAAGAATTTACCCCTACCACCTATGGAGGTGGTGGTGTGTCAAGGCCGTGTATTTCTTCAATAGGTGGCAAATTCTTAACATCCTCAGCTTTAATACATTTTTCCTTCATAGATTTCTTTGCCTCTTGTATATCTTCAGGACTGAGAAATAAGATACCCCTCTTCTTTGGAGTGGGTTTAGGCGGTGGTTCAGGAAGAGTCCAATCATCATAATTCTTCAATATGTTATTCAATAATTCATCAGCTTGTTCAACAGTTCGTTCCCTGAAAACACAACCAGCACAACTATCTAGGAAGTCCCTAGAAGCATCAGTTAGTCCATTATAAAAGATATCAAGTATTTCATTCTTCTTGAGAGGGTGATCAGGCAAAGCGTTAAGCAATTGGAGAAGCCTCCCCCAAGCTTGTGGGACACTCTCTTCTTCAATTTGCACAAAGTTAAATATTTCCTGTAAGGCAGCTTGTTTCTTATGAGCAGGAAAATATTTTTTAGAGAAGTAGTAAATCATATCCTGGGGACTACGCACACAACCAGGAGCAAGAGTATTGTACCATGTCTTAGCATCACCCTTTAATAAGAACGGAAATAACTTAAGGATGTAATAGTAACGAATCTTCTCATCATGAGCAAAGAGGGTGGCTATATCATTCAGCTTAGTAAGGTGTGCCACTAGAGTTTCAGTTTCATAGACATGGAAAGGATCAGATTCAACCAAAGTAATTAACTCTGGGTCGACAGAGAACTCATAATCCTTATCGATAACAAAGATAGGTGAAGTAGCAAACTTAGGATCACATTTCATTCTAGCATTCAGAGTCTTTTCCTTATACTTGCGTAGCAATTTCTTAAGATTGTTTCTATCCTTGCAAGAAAGAATTTCTCAACTTATCTCCTCGTCCATAACATAACCTTCAGGTATCTTGGGCATTTCAAATTTAGGAGAGCTAGGAAGTAATAGGAGTTTCATATTCATCATCAGTTTCATAAGCTTCATTAGTTTCAGCAATCTTATTAGTTTCAGTGACTTCATTCTCTTTAGCTCTAGCAATTTGTTCATCAAGAAATTCTCCTAGTGGCACATTATCATCAAGCATGGTACTAGCATCATCAATAGCATAATTCATAGCAGAGGTAGCATCATCGATAACTTGCGACATATCAGGATTACTAGCATGTGGTGATGTTGCAAGCTTACTCATAACAGAAGGTGAATCAAGTGCAGAGCTAGATGGCAGTTCCTTACCTCCCCTCGTCTTAGAGGGAAAATCTTAGTCTTTGGATCCTTCAGATTCTTCATAGTGATCAATTGATATAAATCCCAAGTGACTCAACAAATATTGCTATGCTCCCCAGCAACGGCGCTAGAAAAAGGTCTTGATAACCCACAAGTATAGGGGATCGCAATAGTTTTCGAGGGTAGAGTATTCAACCTAAATTTATAGATTCGACACCAGGGGAGCCAAAGAATACTTGAGAGTATTAGCAGTTGAGTTGTCAATTCAACCACACCTGGAGATTAAATATTTGCAGCAGAGTGATCAGTAGCACAGTAATATGATAGTTTGGTAGCTGTAGCATATGCTCTACTCCGGATCCGATGCAGAATTTCGTCAGTGCCTCCCTGTTGTTCTCCGGGTACACATCCTCTCTGCTTATTGCCGAGACGTGTATCAGGAGAACAGCGGGGAGGTGCTGCCGAAATTTTGCGTCGGATCCGGAGCAGAGCATGGGAAAACGAACCCAATATACACATACTCGGGTGGGATTAGGACCTATCTTTACCTACTAGCGTCTAGGTTGCATGGACGTAATAAAACTGACAAACTATATTAACTGATGAATATGGTTTGCTGAATTATGTATATATTTCTTGTGTGTCCAGTAGCTAGGCAAGATGAGTGATCGTGCGTGGATGTACACCGGTCACACTAGTCAGAAAGACATGACCCATGAATGGATAACAAAAACCAAGGGGTTTGTGACAGCCGCATTTGCAAATGGACAGAAAATAACCTGGTGCCCCTGTGCCGATTGCGACAACTATCATCGGAGGTCAGAGTTTGAAATGATCAAACACCTGCAGAAGTTTGGTTTTACGCCTAATTATACGGTCTGGACATTTCATGGTGAGTCTGCCCAACGTGCCAGAGCTGAGTTCGTTCGTCGTCGCACCGACGAGCATGGTACCGGGATCGAAGACATGGTGCATGACTTTGATGATGCTCGGGATTCGGACGATGAGATGGAGGAGTCTGCAAAGGCCTTCTATGAAATGTTGGAGTCTTCAAAACGTCCTCTCCACGAGCACACTGAGCTTTGTCAGCTGGATGCCATCGCGCAAGTAATGGCTCTCAAGGCTCAGTTCAACCTGGGCAGAGAATGCTACGACGCGATGATGACGATATTTGGACGCTTTCTACCCAAAGGCCATGTATTGCCAGCAAACCTGTACCAGTCGGACAAAATCCTACGTGCGCTTAAGATGCCCTATGAGAAGATAGATGCCTGTGAGAATGGATGTGCCTTATTTAGGCTTGAGTATGCAGGCTTCAACTATTGTCCCATTTGCAAGTCTTCCAGGTATGTTGTGGTAGACAACGGTATGGGTGAGAAGAGTCAGACCAAAATCCCAGTTAATGTTCTTCGGTATATGCCAATCATACCAAGACTTCAACGTCTTTTCATGGTCGAAGAGACGGCCAGACAGATGACGTGGCATAAATTGGGCAAAAGAACCGAACTAGATGCAGATGGGAATCCGATGTTGGGACACACTTCAGACGCTTTTGCGTGGAAGCACTTCGATGCTTTACATAAGGACAAAGCGGCAGATCCAAGGCATCCTCGAGTCGCCATCAGCACGGATGGGTTCCAAGTGTTTGGTATGACGGCAACCCAATACAGTTACTGGCCTGTATTTGTCATTCCACTCAATCTCCCCCCCCCCGGAGAGATTATGAAAAGAAAGAACATTTTCTTGACGTTGATAATTCCAGGGCCCAACTATCCGGGGAAGAATATGAATGTGTACATGCAGCCGCTTAAGGATGAATTGCAAGAAGCTTGGGATGATGGGATCAAGACATATGACGCCGCTACAAAACAAAACTTCAAAATGCATGTGTGGTACATGTACTCGACGCATGACTTCCGGCGTATGCGCTATTCGTTGGCTGGTGTGTGCATGGAAGGTTCCCGTGCCCCACATGCAAGGCAGCTCTTCAGTTCCGTTGGCTGCAGCCGGGTCGCAAGTATTCTTGCTTCGACTTGCATAGACAGTTCCTGGATCCTGGCCATAAGTTCAGAAAAGACAAGAAAAATTTCATGAAAGGTAGAGTTGTCAAAAACTCTGCACCACCTGCATTGACAGGCCAACAGGCCCTGGATCAGTTAAACACTCTCGAGCCTAATCCAGAGCGTCCAGGATATTTCAAAGGGTATAATTCGGAACACGCCTGGACTCACAAGATATGCTTGTGGGATCTGCCTTACTTTAAAGACCTCATTTGCCCACACAACATCGACGTGATGCACACTGAAAAGAATATCGCCGAGGCCCTTTTTGGTACATTGTTCGGCATAGAGGGGAAGTCAAAGGATAACCCTAAGGCTAGAGTCGATCAAGAGGCTCTATGTGATAGACCGTTACAAAACATGCGACAACCGAAAGGAAAGAAGAACTGGAGGAAGCCAAAGGCATGGTTCAATCTTGGAAGGCTAGCTATGAGGGAAATGATCTTGTGGGTGAAAATGCAGTTGATGTTCCCCGATGGGTATGCAGCGAATCTAAAGAGGGGAGCGAGTCTTGACAAATTGAAAAGATCTTTCCACCGGGATTCTTTCATAGCTGGCATTTGATTTTGCATCTCCCGACCGAGGCAAGATTGGGGGGGCCCGTGCAAAATCGTTGGTGCTTCGCAACTGAGAGGATGCAGAAGACGCTTCGAGCAAAATATAAAAATAAACGTAGAATTGAAGCATCGATGGCCGAGGCATTCATTACTGAGGAGGCCGCAAACTTCGTGACAGCACACTACAAAGCCAAGAATCGTCATTTGCATAATCCGAAGCCTCGGTACAATGATGGCGACCGTGAAAAAGGTCGATCCAACCTCAGCCTATTCAAAGGGAAGCTCGCACCAGCCGGTGCTTCGAAAGCAATAGCGTTGGATGTCGAAGAATGGCGGACCATTTCATTGTATATCTTCAACAACCTAACAGAAGTGCGGCCGTACATCGAGTAAGTTCTCGGTACATTGTTTCGCAACTTCTAATTCCTTTGAAATGCTCTTATTCCCGGATATGTGATACAGTCGATACGTCGCCAAATTCTCGGATGGAGCGGTGATCCAAAAGGATTCCATCGAAGAGTATGAGCTTCTGGCAAAGCATGGAGGAGGCTATCCCGGTTTCATCTCTTGGTTCAAACAAACGGTAATTTCCATTAGACCATTTCATTTCTTCGTCTAGTTTGCGGCTAATGCAACAATCTTTTCGTATTAAACTTGTAGGCTAATGCAGAGTCTATGGACTCCGAATTGAGACAAGTTGCAAATGGTTTTGACTATAAGGTCCGTTCATTTGACAAATACGACATCAACGGGTATCGCTTTCGTACTTTTGGCAAAGAGCTATCTATGGCCGACCGAAAGTCTACAAATTGTTGTGTCTCCGCTGTCGGCGAAGGAGGGGTCGAGTATTATGGAAGAGTTGAAGCAATTTATGAACTTACATTCTTTGGTGAAAACCCACCAAACGTCGTAGTCTTCAAATGTTATTGGTTCCAGCCAAAGGAGACTAGAAGGACTCATGAACATATAGGGCTAGTCGAAATCAAACAAAGCACCCATTTAGATGTTCCCGATGTCTATATTACGGCTCAACAGGGGACCCAAGTTTTCTATCTACCGTGGGCCTGCCAAACTGATCCAAATATGAATGGTTGGGATGTCGTTTATGATGTGCCGCCACATTTTAGACCACCTCCCCTCAATGAAGATGATTATGACCCTCACATTAACCCAGACACATATGAAGGAGAATTCTTCCAAGAAACACGTGTTTCCAAAAAACGTTTCAAGAACCGCTCTACTTCACCCCAGAACATTGAGGTAGACAGCGACAGTGAATCCGACTTCACCCCTGAGCCGGAACAAGAAGAGACGGAAGAAGAAGAGGTTACTGCTGCGGATGACCTGTCAATGCTTGACCGATTACATAAAGGAGGCCTTCCACATGTTGATGCATTTATTGATGATGCTGATGAGCACGTCATTACTGATAGTGATGATGATTCTGCATTTATTGATCCCGGAGCATATATAGACGATGAAGATTAATATTAGTAATGTCAGGTATTCAATTATTATTATGTACATATATATTATTAATTAGTTCATGATATTAGGTATTCAACAAAATGACATTAACTTAGCTTATTTTCCTCGAAAATGACATAATAACCTTACTTAGCTCCAAACTGACATACTTTACCTAGGATAGCTATAAAATGACCTATACTTAGCATTTTTCCTCCTAAATGACTTAATATGCTTAGTTAGCTAAAAAATGGCATAACTACCTAGGATAGCTCCAAAATGACCTATACTTAGCTTCTTTAATTCATTTATGACATACTTAGCATACTTAGGTAAAAAATGGCATGATAACCTTGGTTTAGCTCCAAAATGACATTGACTTAGCTTATTTTCCTCCAAAATGACAAAATAACCTTACCTACCTCCAAAATGACCGATTTTAACTAGGATAGCTCTAAAATGACCTACACTTGCCATTTTCTTGTATGATTGTATGATTTATATAGTTACTTGTATAATTTTCTTACTTTGTATGATTGTTTCTTATACATAGTGCCATGGTCTTGAAATCCGTCCCCGTCGGCCCTCGCCCGCTTTATGATTCGGATGTGGTAAATTCTCTTTTATAACTATTTGTTGCATTTCGCATTTATGACAATTATGGCCATCAAGTTGACATAGAGATATTTTAATCTAGGAGGTATGTGAACCGGAATTTGCAACCAACCCTCTTGTCGAGAAGTTAAATTTAGTTGAAAAAGAAAATGAGTATTTGAAAGAAAAAAACTAAAAGAATTGAAAAAGAGAAGATGACATTGGAGTTGTATGTTGCCGATGTCGTCGATGATCACAAGATGAAGATGAATGCAATGCGCTTGAAGATGGATGCAATGCGCTTGAAGATTAAGAAGATTAGAAAATATGCCATTGATAATGAGGCTTGGTATCATTATGCCGTTGGATCAATTGTTACCTTAGTTGCGATCTTCATCGCATTTGTTGTGATGAGGGTACGTTTTCTCTATACTTAGCTTATTTTCCTCCTAAATGGCATAATTACCTAAGTTAGATAAAAATGAGCTATACTTACGTAAGTTGGCTCAAAAATGGCATCATCCTCGAAAATGACATAATAACTTTACTAAGCTCCAAAATGACCTATTTACCTAGCTTAGCTCTAAAATGACCTACACTTAGCATTTTTCCTAGCTTAGCTAGAAAATGGCATTTTTACCTACCTTAGTTAGAAGAAGAAGAAGATAAAGAAGAGGAGAGGAGAAAAAGAAAGAGAAGAAAAATTCTTCTTCTTCTTCTTCTTCTTCTTTTAGTCTTCTTCTTCTTCTTCTTCTTCTTCTTCTTCTTCTAGCTAGTCTTCTTCTTCTAGTCTTCTTCTTCTTCTTCTTCTTCTAACTTTCTTCTTTCCCAATTTGCAGATTTGCTTTCGATGAGGAAGCTTGCGTTGATGGAGTCTACTCTTCTTCTTGTGCTTCCTTTTTGTTTTGATTTTGTAGGATGAACAATGTGAAACTTGCTACCTATATATGTATGTATGGATGCAACTATATGGACCTTTTGCTTAATTGTTGGATATGTTGGACTTTTCATTTGGTGTATATATGTGTTGGATGATCATATCCATATGGCAGGGATATGTTGGCTATATGTACTTGTTGAAATATTTTGAAATGAATATATATATATATATATATATATATATATATATATATATATATATATATATATATATATCTGTGAAATTGATTGAATTTAAGAAAAAAAAACATTGGCAATATAGCCACTTTGCCGTCTGCTAGTAGACGACAAAGAGGTTTGCCGTCAGCCAGCAGACGGCAAAGAGCCCACGTGGCAGCAGCCTGTGCAACGGGCTGGCCTATTTGGCCTCTTTGCCGTCTGCTGGCAGACGGCGAAGACCTTTGCTTCTTTGCCGTCTGCTGGCAGACGGCAAAGATCCTGCGTTGGCCCAGCTGACGCCTGACGTCAGCTGACGTCAGCTGCAGCTCTTTGCCGTCAGCTGACGTCATTTTATTACAACTTTATATCATTTTTTGGGACTAACCTATTGACATAGTGCCAAAGTGCCAGTTGCTGTTTTTGCTTGTTTTTTACTTCACAGAAAATCAATACCAAACGGAGTCCAATCGATATGAAACTTTTTGGAGATTTTTTCTGGACCACAAGACACCCAGTGGGCCAAACAACTGCCGGAGAGGTGGGCTGTGGAGAGCACAACCCACCAGGGCGCGCTAGGGGGGCCCCGGCGCGACCTGATGGGTTGTGCTCTCCTCGGCCCCCTTCCGCACCGCCTCTGATGCCTATAAATTCTCAAATATTCAGAAAACCCTAGCGGAGTCGACGAAACACAATTCCAGCCGCCGCAAGTTCCAGAACCGCGAGATCCAATCTAAACACCATCACGGAGGGGTTCATCTTCTTCATAGGTGCCTCTCCGATGATGCGTGTGTAGTCCACCATAGACCTACGGGTCCGTAGGCAGTAGCTAGGTGGCTTCTTCTCTCTCTCTTATTATTCTCAATACAATGGTCTCTTGGAGATCTATTCGATGTAAACTTTTGCGGTGTGTTTGTTGGGATCCGATGAATTTTGAGTTCATGATCAGTTTCTATACATGAATATTATTTGAGTCTTCTTTGATCTCTTATATGCATGATTGCTTATAGCATTGTATTTCTTCTTCGAATCTTTGGTTTAGTTAGGCCGACTAGATCATTTTTTCTTGCCATGGGAAGAGGTGCTTTGTGATGGGTTCGATCTTGCGGTGTTCTTTCCCAGTGACAGAAGGGGCAGCAAGACACGCATGTATCGTTGCTATTAAGGATAACAAGATGGGGTCTATTCCTACATGAATAGATCTTGTCTACATCATGTCATCGTTCAGGGTCTATTCCATCATGGGGTCTATTTCATCATGGACTTTTTAGGCCTTTCGTGACTTCTGTCACTATTGTAAATATTTTGTACACTTACTTATTTATATAATCACTGTATAACAATTGTTCTACGGTTTATGCTTCAAAAAAGGATCAGCCTAAACGCATCCAAACGGCTTTTCCATTCTGCTCCTATTTGTCTGGACCGTGCGTAGGGGCGATTTTCCTTTTCCAAACTGGCAGGAGCAGTGCTTTTTCGTATAGAAGAAGAAAATAGATGGTTTGTACAGGGCTGACATGTTTCTTGAGGGAACTTGGCGAAAACCCTAAACCCTGACACACACTCATGCAAATTAACCAGTACCCTCGCTGACTTGTGGCGTAGCAAAAGCCATCGCCCTCTGGTTGATATCCTCAAAAGTCAACGCCGCCACCTCGATGTGGGTCATGTACGTGCCACGGAAAATGCGGCTATTCCGTTATTTCCCGATGTTCCAAAGGGTGTATAGAACCATCCCACTCTCTTTTCCTGCTCCTAGACCATGATGTCGCCATCACACCCACCTCAGGCTCCGTCGCCACCGTTGCAACAGAGTTGCCTATACCCACAGAAGATTCCATGATGAAACCTTCGAGTTGTCGCCGCAACCGATGACTGTGGCCGCCACCGGGCCGAACCCACAGAGCATCCCACCGCCAAAAGTGATACACCAACAAGAAGGCCTTAGAATGTCAAGTTATGAACTTTCATTGATTTCCTGACATGTTGAATTGTTTGCCATGCACAATTTATCTTCCCATTGTTTGGACGTGCTACATGCAACATCGATCTGCTTTTGATTGTTGCAAATGGATGAAATTCGACTTAGCGGAAAAAGTATGTAAATTGGGGGGGGGGGGTTGCGTTAGGTATGCGGAGAAATGGGGTTGTCCATTTGGGGTTTTGGGTTAGAGATATCCTAACAGGAGAGAAGTCAGGGTGGTGTGACATCGTCGCCATGAATTCCCCGATTAGGAGCCGCAAGAGACAAGAAGATGCCAAATATCAGCTAGGTATGGTTTGGTGGAATCGCGAGAGGAGGGAGGAGAGTCATCGAGTTGGTTACACGCGGGTGTGGAGGAGGTGGATTATTTACTATGAGCGGCAACTCAAGTTTATGCCAAATCCAGGTTTTGATGAAACATGTGTAGGGTAACGCAGCAGAAAACCAAAAAAATTCCGACCTACGCACCAGCCCAGGACCACGATGGAGACTGCATACAAGGTTTGATCATTTTCGTTACCGACTCGTAGCGCAGCGGAACCCTCATCTGCCCCGCGGACAGCCCTCCGGGAGGCGGTCGCACAGTCCCCCGGACGGTGTCGCGGACAGCCCTTCGGGAGGACCTCCGAAACTCGGACTGTCACTCGGACAGCCCTTCGGGAGGACCTCCAAAACTCGGACGGTCACACGGACAGCCCTTCGGGAGGCACTCTCGAACTAAGACCGAAACTACGATCTCTCTACAGAGTTGAACACATACGGTATCATCTATCCAGCAGGGCTTCGCCGTCCAGAACTAGTTCCTGCCGGAACCCAGACAGCCTTTCGGCTCTACGAAACTATTTCGCTGGGAGGGAGAGAAGAATGCCAGATCATGCATGGCTTTGTGTATGAGAGCAAGAGTGTGTCTTATGGCAGCCCACACACCTCCTATTTATAGGAAACCCAAGGGGTAGGGTGGTTTTACAACAAAACCCAAAACCCACATGGAAAGGAGTCCTTCCCAAGGACCTAAAAGGTGAAACCAAGGAACAAGGGGGACTCCATGAAGGAGTCCACCATGTGGCCGGCCACACCCTCATGTGGGGCCCCAAAATTGGCCCCTATCCATCCATGTCATCCCCAAGATCGTTTGGAGCAAAGCCCCAAAAGGTGGCTTTCCAAAAATATCCCAAAAAGCACTTTCACTATTCACGACGACATTTTTCAGCGTCTGATCGAACTGAAAATATTCATGTGGGCTTAGAACAATTCTAGTACCCACCAAAATAATTTTCAACGCGAGCCGGAACAATTCCGGTTTAGTGATTTCATCTGCGAAAAGCATCTGAAGCGGTTTCGGCAGCTCCGGAACATTTCCGGTTTTCATCCCGGAAAATTCCAAAAAGTTTCCAGAATGATTCTGGCACCCTCCAAGAATTATCAGGCATGTGCCAAAACCAATTTGACTTTATGGTATCCTCTGAAACAACTTTTCAGTTTCACCGGAACTCATCCGGTGACCTCTCTGCGGAACTTTTCCGCTGTCCGAAACTTTTCCGGCGTCCGAAACTTTTTCGGTGATTTTCTCTCAGACTCCCTGTCTAGTATTCAGCAGATAGATGACCCTTAAGCGTGTGACCCTATAGGTTCGGTGAAGCATAGACATGACCCGGAACCCCTTCCGATCAATGATCAACATCGGAGCCGTGGACACCCATATTGATCCCTATACCCACACGAATGAATATTCGAGTGAACCTCGAGTTGCCGTGTGCTATTCCTGTTGCTTCGCGATATGTTACAAATACCCGAGGTGAGACATGTTGGCATCCCCGTGGATCAACACCTTGTCCAGTATGCCAGTTACCTCGTTGCCGGTATTGTTCTCTTTTCTCGTTCCCGTGTTCCGGCATCCCTGTGATCAAATCACCCTGTGTCTGGCCAGACGATGATGGATACCGTAACACCGAGAGGGCCCAGAGATATCTCTCCATCGTCGGAGGAGCAAATCCCAATCTTGAGCTATCAAGTTACTTGACATACTTTTCCATGAACCCGTAAGCCGCCGTAATAGCCACCCATTTACGGATGACGTTTAACAAACCCCAAAGTTCATGAAGCAAGCATGAAGAAACTCGATACTCTCATGGTCTAAGGAATTATGCAAACATTAACTTCCTGTGTTATTAACCATTAACTTATGACGAATGTATCTCATAGCATAACATCAATTTGGGTCGATTCAACACAAGTGTTCTACCAACAATTGTGCCCTCAAAATTGCCGGCATAGTCATGCCCATGATCAGGAAAACAGGATCATCATGCAATACTTGAGCCAGTCATAGAGGCTTGACTAGGAATACATTTTACCGTTTATTATCCCACACGTGCACATGAGTTTCCCTCCAAGCCTCGTTTTATTTGTAGACTCGAGAATCATTGCAGTTATAGCATGGAACATAAACATAATTATGAACAGGGAGATAATCAATAACATTTATTATTGCCTCTAGGGCATATCTCCTACAGACTCCCACTTGCACTAGAGTCAATAATCTAGTCAATGCTAATGCACTTTACACCTATGGCATACTGGTGTAAAATATGCTTCGCATGTGGTATAGCCTGATGTCCAACGGATCTGACAACTTCAGCTCCGTGTGTAACTTTGCATATCCTCGCGTTTTCACGCTTTCACAAAATTCATATTTTGTGTGGACTTGGCTTTGCATATGTGTGAATCATTGGTCGAAACCTGATTCCTCAGACTGAGCTATGGAGCAACTATCTGCTATAGTGTCCCATAGACCAAAGCCTTCTTGGAACCATACTAAGTTCATGAATGAACTATATGATTCAACAACTTCTTTGTCGCTTCTCAAGCATCAACATACTTAGCCTTTGTTATAGAATTCGCCACAGTATCTTGTTTGGAACAATTTCCAACTACCGTGCCACCATATTGTGTATCACACAAAACCCTCAATTTAAATCGAAAATCGCATGGAGCATTGATGAAGACTGTATCGATGTAACCTTTTACAACGAACTCTTCATGATCTCCGTTTGCGAGAAAACATGTCATCGGTACTGCTCTAGTGCTCAATGACATCTTTCACTGTTGTCCCATGATCAGTACTTTGATCACTATGGTATCTATACTCGCAACAACTTTGGAGTATTGGACATATCTGGTTGGTTTTACATACCATGGAATACATGATTAATCCAAACACAAGAGTGTGTGGAATCTCCATCATGTATTTTACTCATCAGTGTTTTGGGACACCGAGTCTTGCAAAAACTCTTTCCATGTGACTTCGGCAAGAATCACTCCTTGGCGTTTTAAATGCTAAAAAGTTTTAGCATCTTGTCAATATGTATTCATTGCTTAGCCCCATTTAGGTAAATCTATCTCCATAGATCATCATGCCTAATATTGAGGCCATTTTAGCCTAAGCACTTCATCGAAAAACTATTTTCAAATGAATTCCTAATTCGTGTCAAGAAATTTATTTCCAATTAACAATGTGTCAAGTACACACGGTTTTTAGAAATATTATTATGCTCCCACTTACTTTCTTGAATCACAAGCATCTTCGATACCCATTTGATGAAGTCAAACTCTTTTGACCATTTCATCAAAAACGAAGATTCCAACTCCACTTTGCTCTCTTCTGTCCATCGCTGGAACTCTGAAGTTTGCATACTTACTAGCATCCTCTGGATCGACAAATTACTTTGGACTGTATCACATATAAGTTCTAGGTTTCATTTCCATCAGATGGAAGTCCCTTTGTCATCCATGTTTCATATCTCATGATTGAAATATGTATTAATTGCTAGTTCAACCCGAACCGACTTCAAGCATCGCTACGGTGAAACAACCTCATCGCAGTCAACTCCTTGAACTTGTTATTTCAACAAGTCGAGCTTTATGGATAAAACATTTTTATCCGTATCAGTTTTTAGTTCCATAAATATTCGTTTAGACTCTAAGTCTTCCGAAAGGTGTATCAAGGTTTTAATCTTGAAACATTTATATGGAAACTATCTCGGATTGTATTGGCATTTAGCCAATTCCGGAGTCAGGGCCCATCAACGCTTCCTTGTGTATCGTAGGTATACTGTTGTCCAACAACAATATCTCGTTTGCGCACCTGAGAGGTTTGCACGAGCCTTGCCTACGGGGTTCAGCTGCAAGTTCGACTGAAGTCCATACATTTTATTGTAGAGACTTCCGTATCAGTCATAGTAGGAAACTCCGGAATCACTTCCAAGGTTTCTTTCCTTTAATCTGATGACGAAGATACTGGTTATCTCGTCGAGTTGCACTGTCCTCCCACTCACCTTTTGAAAGAACTATTATCTTCAAAAAGCATACCGTTCTTTGTGGCAAACCTATTTGCCTCGGTATAGTGGTGGGGGAATACCCAATGACTTGGGATAACCTACAAAGTAGCACTTGTCTGATTTGGAATAGGTTTGTAACCTTTTACACAAGCCCCATATTCCAAATGTTAAGAAAAGATATAACATGGTTGGGCGTACCATACCATGACGTCATTTCAACAGACCCGATGGAGCTCTTTTCAGTGTAAAAGTCGCAGTCTCTAAAGCATCACTTTAAAAGGGATAATGGCAAATTTATTTATCTCATCTTTGATCTTACCATGTCATAAATGGTTCGATTACATCTACACGGACTCTCCACTTGTAGTGGTGTTCCGGGAGGTGCAAGTTATGAAACCCCTTTCACAACTCATCAGACATTCGCTAAACTTGTAACTCAAATATTCCTTTCTGCAATCGAATTGTAGAAACATAATTTTCTTGTTACAATATTTCCTTCTTCGTATCGAAAACCTTTCGAATGATTTCAAAAAATCCAGACTTACGTCTCATCAAGTAAATATCCATATATCTACTTGAGTCATTTCTGAAGATAGATAAATCCACTACTTGCAACAACATTTATTGGACTACACACATCATAATGTATGATCACCAATATGTTCTTTGCTCGTTGCTTATGGCCTGTGAACGGTATTTCAGTCACTTCACTTTTCAGAGGAAAGTTGCAAGTGTCAGATGATTCAAAATCAAACGACTTCAAAATCCATCACAATGGAATTTTCCATGCGGGTTTCTCCAATGTGACCAAATGCAGTGCCACACTTGTGTGGTATTCTTTTAGTCTTGCGACATTTAGCGTCAGTGTTATGGATGTATCATATTACCATCAATATTCATAGCATACATCCCATCCTGTATGGAAGCATGGCCCTTCATGTTATTCATAACACCGAACATCAAAAGTTCTCTTATGAATAACCTTCTTGCAAAATACCTTATGCAAAGGGCTAGAGTGTATGAAACTCTAAATGAATTATGAAAGTAAATACAGAGGTAATGTATTAATATCAATATTCATAACATACATCTCATTCATAATGAAAGTATGGCCCTTATGTTATTCATAACATCGAACATCAAAAGTTCTCTTATGAATAACCTTCTTGCAAGATACTTTATGCAATGGGCAAGAGTGTAAAACTCTAAAATGAATTATGAAAGTAAATACATAGGGAATACACTAATGGAAGGTATAGTAACATTTACTATGTTCCCTGTGTGTATCTAAACCTCATTCCTGGCTAGTCTTTCAGGCCATAGTAGTTCTTACATCGAGTTGCAACAAAATGCAATCGAGCGGGTATCTTTGTGATTAACTCACAATACCCAAGAATTAGTGATTAACATGTTTAACCATAATTTTCAAGAACTATATCTTTGACCAGCCTTTTATACATCAAAAACTTGTATGACATTCATACATGAGCTGGATATTCCAGTCTTCTTTCCTTTTGCCTTTATACTTCTAACAGTTTAACTTTTAGTATTTCTCCTACTCTCAGAAGAAGCACCCAACTTAAGAGTTGCGTTAGCCCCGGACTTCCTAGGTGTGAAAGTCTTACTAACACCCTTCGGACACTTCCTTTCTCTTTAAGTTGTTGTTTTATTCACCTTTCATCATATGACAGGCGTTCTCCTGGATCCCTCTCTTATCAGTCTTATGCATAGTAAACTCCTTTACTAATAGTTTGCAAACAAACATTGCTTTGGATATCTCATATCTTTTAGCCTTTGTCTATCTCTGAAAATAATTTTCAGATTCCATGAATATCACATAACTATCCAAACTTTCGAAGTTCGGGTCTCATGGAAGCAAACATATTGTATTTGACTGAAAAGGAATTCTAGCTTTTGAATCGAAGGACGAGAGTCACATGATCCATAGCATTAGCGGGAGAATACCAAAAGCATGCGATAGGACAAAGTCCTTCTCGGCACTCTTGAGGACAATCCTCACATTACGTTACCAACCGTAAAGTTTTAACCAGATATTTAACAGCTATTCAATTTTAACAGGGAAGGTGGAAACGCGAGCCATTATTCTACAACTATTATGCAAACCACACTTAGACAGTGTTCAAAATTAATTGCACTGAGAATTAAACAAGTTAATTCTATAGTGCGCTCCCACTCAAATCAATATCTCTCATAATTGATTGTGAGTGATTCAAGACCCGCATATCCATTCAACGTCACGGTTCGAGATGAACACCCATGGCGTGAACTTCAATCGGTAGGCAAACTTGCCGATCACATCTCTATGCGATTCTTGTTCATCTTTCGATGCGTGTGTTCCGAGCTCATGACTTTCATGCCTGAATGTCAAGACAACCAAGTGATCTCGCTGCGAGGTCTCAACTCACCCGCCTCACACATCCCTAATCGTTCGCACCCATGGAGATCATGCAATGCCCCGAAAAGTTAGGTGCCGTGACAGTGCTACACTTGGGAGAACACTAACTACTTGATATTTCAGTGAGAGATCACCCTAATAAAAAGCGACTACTGCGCAATCAAGAAGGGTGCATCATAAGGGATAAACATCTCAGGCAATTCATAATAGCATGATATGGTATAGCCCTTTCTGACGGAGAAGTCTTTCATTTCTTCGTCTCCGGCATTCGCGTCGGTGTTCACCTTCGCGAAGATTGCCACCACCTTGTCGATGCACAAGATAATATTGCTATCTCTATAGCTAATAAAATAAGTGCATTACATAAGGTTGACACGCAGGTCATTAAAGTGCAATCATATGGCTCCAGCCATCATGCCGAATCATGACACGCAGGTCATGTTAATCAATTTACATCATATAGTCATCTCATACATAATCAAATTATTATGAACACTGCTATACCACATCACATGCACATGCAAACCATCCTGCAAAACCAAGTTAGACGCCTCTAATCGGTTCATGCAAAATTTTATTTTACGTGGCTTCTAAGGTTTCGAAACAAACAGAAGCTACCAACGTCCATCATCAAGCATGACAATCCAAGTCGCTAGATTAACATTCCAGGGTGTATGAAACACGACATAATAAAATCTCGAGCCCCATACTAAACTTCGTCATACGCGTGACCCCCGTGCAGATCACATCTGCATTGCCCTTTCGTCTGCAAAATTTCATCTTTCTTTTTAACTACGGTGGAATTCAATGAACTGTTAGCACTTCGTTGATCAATCAGGATCGCGGATTGCCAGAACATTGAAACTCCACCATACTGTTATCAAGATCAGAAATATGCAAATTCGAGGGAAGCAACAAGAACATCGGGTAACAGACTTCATCTGCTACCCGCACAAATAATTTTCAGCAATAGATCTCATCTACTACCTAATTATATTGTGCAACACCCATACATCTCTATGTATTCTAGATCGCAACCTGCATCTACGCATAGCACGGCTCTTGATGCCACTGTAGGGTAACGCAGTAGAAAACAAAAAAATTCCGACCTATGCACCAGCCCAGGACCACTATGGAGACTGCATACAAGGTTTGATCATTTTCGTTACCGACTCGTAGCGCAGCGGAAGTAGAGTCGATGACGAACGGCGGTGCAGATCCCCGCAGCTAGGATTTTACAACCTCCCAACCGCGAGGATGTATACCCTCATCTGCCCTGTGGACAGCCCTCCGGGAGGCGGTCGCACAGTCCCCCGGACGATGTCGCGGACAGCCCTTCGGGAGGACCTCCGAAACTCGGACTGTCACTCGGACAGCCCTTCGGGAGGACCTCCAAAACTCGGACGGTCACACGGACAGCCCTTCGGGAGGCACTCTCGAACTAAGACCGAAACTACGATCTCTCTACAGAGTTGCACACATACGGTATCATCTATCCAGCAGGGCTTCGCCGTCCAGAACTAGTTCCTGCCGGAACCCAGACAGCCTTTCGGCTCTACGAAACTATTTCGCTGGGAGGGAGAGAAGAATGCCAGATCATGCATGGCTTTGTGTATGAGATCAAAAGTGTGTCTTATGGCAGCCCACACACCTCCTATTTATAGGAAACCCAAGGGGTAGGGTGGTTTTACAAGAAAACCCAAAACCCACATGGAAAGGAGTCCTTCCCAAGGACCTAAAAGGTGAAACCAAGGAACAAGGGGGACTCCATGAAGGAGTCCACCATGTGGCCGGCCACACCCTCATGTGGGGCCCCAAAATTGGCCCCTATCCATCCATGTCATCCCCAAGATCTTTTGGAGCAAAGCCCCAAAAGGTGGCTTTCCAAAAATATCCCAAAAAGCACTTTCACTATTCACGACGACATTTTTCAGCGTCTGATCGAACTGAAAATATTCATGTGGGCTTAGAACAATTCTAGTACCCACCAAAATAATTTTCAACGCGAGCCGGAACAATTCCGGTTTAGTGATTTCATCTGCGAAAAGCATCTGAAGCGGTTTCGGCAGCTCCGGAACATTTCCGGTTTTCATCCCGGAAAATTCCAAAAAGTTTCCAGAATGATTCTGGCACCCTCCAAGAATTATCAGGCATGTGCCAAAACCAATTTGACTTTATGGTATCCTCTGAAACAACTTTTCAGTTTCACCGGAACTCATCCGGTGACCTCTCTGCGGAACTTTTCCGCTGTCCGAAACTTTTCCGGCGTCCGAAACTTTTTCGGTGATTTTCTCTCAGACTCCCTGTCTAGTATTCAGCAGATAGATGACCCTTAAGCGTGTGACCCTATAGGTTCGGTGAAGCATAGACATGACCCGGAACCCCTTCCGATCAATGATCAACATCGGAGCCGTGGACACCCATATTGATCCCTATACCCACACGAATGAATATTCAAGTGAACCTCGAGGTGCCGTGTGCTATTCCTGTTGCTTCGCGATATGTTACAAATACCCGAGGTGAGACATGTTGGCATCCCCGTGGATCAACACCTTGTCCACTATGCCAGTTACCTCGTTGCCGGTATTGTTCTCTTTTCTCGTTCCCGTGTTCCGGCATCCCTGTGATCAAATCACCCTGTGTCTGGCCAGACGATGATGGATACCGTAACACCGCGAGGGCCCAGAGATATCTCTCCATCGTCGGAGGAGCAAATCCCAATCTTGAGCTATCAAGTTACTTGACATACTTTTCCATGAACCCGTAAGCCGCCGTAATAGCCACCCATTTACGGATGACGTTTAACAAACCCCAAAGTTCATGAAGCAAGCATGAAGAAACTCGATACTCTCATGGTCTAAGGAATTATGCAAACATTAACTTCCTGTGTTATTAACCATTAACTTATGACGAATGTATCTCATAGCATAACATCAATTTGGGTCGATTCAACACAAGTGTTCTACCAACAATTGTGCCCTCAAAATTGCCGGCATAGTCATGCCCATGATCAGGAAAACAGGATCATCATGCAATACTTGAGCCAGTCATAGAGGCTTGACTAGGAATACATTTTACCGTTTATTATCCCACACGTGCACATGAGTTTCCCTCCAAGCCTCGTTTTATTTGTAGACTCAAGAATCATTGCAGTTATAGCATGGAACATAAACATAATTATGAACAGGGAGATAATCAATAACATTTATTATTGCCTCTAGGGCATATCTCCTACAACATGAACGTGTGACATATAATCCACACAACGCCTACCATTTTGGCACTAATATAAATAGAATACTTTAGTCAATAAGAATTTATATAATGCAATTATTAATTATACATATCCATGCAAACCTGATATATGTTGTTGTCACTATATATTGGAGAATGCATATCTCACTTCTGGGCTCTAGAGATACATCGATGATGATCTTGTCATTGTGTTGCAATGGCGTAGGAGTCTAAGTGATCCCGTCGAAGATGAAAAACAATGTTTAAGCACATTTAGGTCTCCTAGATTGGTAATAGCACTACTTTCTGTAATGATTGTTTATTTATATGATGCTTATAAAGTACACGACCTAAGTTGCATCTACAAGGTAGAACTTATGAGAGTTGCGATTATAATGGCTTTAGTCTTTAGTAGGACTCGGTTACCCTTTTATATAGAGGCACATTCTTCATCAATAAGTTTACAATATTCAATACAATACTAATATTCGATATAGCTACCAAACTAGGGTATATCTTCTAGTCTAGGTATAATAGGAATACGAAGTAGTGTACACCCGTAACTCCTCTGCGTACATACCTTGCTATGACTATGTGCCAGGCTGAGACATCCTAGGCACTCGTAGTTCGTAAGATATGTTCACGCCCATATGGTATTTTTAACAAAAAATACCTACATTCAAATTAATGTCGTATTTGTACAAGACATGATGATGTATATGTGTGGGGAAGAGACTAGGTTTATTACCCGCATTGGGGGCCTAAACATGGGTACACCATCTCTCACATATTTTAAATCTTGTTGGGTATCATGGGTGGGTTCCCTATATCACCCATATTACCTCGCATTACCACATATAACCATAACCATTAATACATGATCGGTGTGAATTGTGAATCAATAGTTGGCACCCACAGTGGTGCTACATATTGGGCTCATCTAGGCAAAAACTCTGAAATCAATCTCGCGTAGAAAAATGCCTTCCATGGGATCCTCAATGAGGGCTTTACGGTAGTGGCCTTAGCTTCTAGTCTCAAAGAATATGTAAGGACATGTGGATCGACTTTGGTTTCCATGCATGGAGAAATACCAAGAGCTCCAATTGTCTCATCATGTTATGCGCAATTGACAATTGCTTTGACTTTAGTGACCCAAGGACATTGCACTGATTGGCATGGCTCGAGCACCAGGGTGCCCTGGCCATGAACGGTCCTTTGTCTCTTGCATGACAAATGAGCTAATCAGAGATGCTCTTCTCAGGTGAGATCAGACAGACTTGGACCTTGTGACTTTATGCCCTTGTTAGGTGTTTATGGTTGGTCTTGTTATTTGCAGGTAGGATGTCAACCTATAAAATTGAGCGATGACTTGATCTTTAACGATGGGAGGCTCTTAGGAGCAACACCACACACTGATTTGGAAATCAAAACCAAAGTGAGGAAGGTGTTCCAAAAGTGAATCAAGACCAAACAAAGGAAGTTCAGCATAGTCACGAGAAGTAGATAAATGATTGGATGGTTCACATCAAGGATTAGGGAGCCAGATGCCTTCTCCTGCAGCACGATGGCAAAAAGGGAAATTGTTATGATCAAGAGGGTAGTTCGACTATCCCCTCTTGTGAAAGGAAATCAAGCTTGAAAGATGATCAGATAAAAATTACCATGGTTATGGCCACCGATGTGATAAAGATGATCAGATGAACATCGTATCAAAATCTATATGGCTATGAGATGAGTTTGTGGCTAAAAGGACTAACCCTAGATCTGGCAGATCTTATTGGTGTTTTATAGCTCACGAGTTACTTTTTCTTTGCTTTGGCCTATGGGCACATATATATGCATCCTATCTTGGCTTCCAAGTCGACCTCAATATGTTGTGGTCCCCTAGATCATACCGAACTATTGAAAGATATCTCTTCGTCAATTTTCCACTATTCATAGGAGTCCTTTCTTATCCACACTCGAGTTCGTACCTACATGGCATGGCATTGGGATTTCTAGAAAAGCTCCTTGCTTTCATATGAATATGCCATCATGTCATGTATAGATACAATATTCATACAAATATATGCATATTCTTTGGCACCTACTGAAGTTTGTTGGACAAAAGATTTGTGAGAATTGAGTAGTTCAGAGAGAAATAGGCATAAAATAATCTAGAACCGGGTAACAACCTCCCACATTGGAGTTCTAGTGTCAAAGGGTTTGTTGATGCTCTAGTGGGAGATTTTTACATGATAGAAACTATAGGTGAACGTGCTACGCAACAAAAATTCTACGTGAACGGGCAAGCACAGGAACATTATGGAGGTACATGTAACAATGATCTTACTAGTGATCAATGCTACGGAAGAGGAAGAAGAGTTGGTGAAGATTCCTAATATGTCTCCAACGTATCTATAATTTTTGATTGTTTCATGCTATAATATTATCATTCTAGTATGCTTTTTGGGTATTTATTTACCAATTCATATTATAGTTGTCGAACTCATATAAGCATTGACTAGGATGTTTATTGTGAGGAATGTCACTTTCATTAAACTTTAATAAAGAATTTACCCCTACCACCTATGGAGGTGGTGGTGTGTCAAGGCCATGTATTTCTTCAATAGGTGGCAAATTCTTAACATCCTCAGCTTTAATACATTTTTCCTTCATAGATTTCTTTGCCTCTTGTATATCTTCAGGACTGAGAAATAAGATACCCCTCTTCTTTGGAGTGGGTTTAGGCGGTGGTTCAGGAAGAGTCCAATCATCATAATTCTTCAATATGTTATTCAATAATTCCTCAGCTTGTTCAACAGTTCGTTCCCTGAAAACACAACCAGCACAACTATCTAGGAAGTCCCTAGAAGCATCAGTTAGTCCATTATAAAAGATATCAAGTATTTCATTCTTCTTGAGAGGGTGATCAGGCAAAGCGTTAAGCAATTGGAGAAGCCTCCCCCAAGCTTGTGGGACACTCTCTTCTTCAATTTGCACAAAGTTAAATATTTCCTGTAAGGCAGTTTGTTTCTTATGAGCAGGAAAATATTTTTCAGAGAAGTAGTAAATCATATCCTGGGGACTACGCACACAACCAGGAGCAAGAGTATTGTACCATGTCTTAGCATCACCCTTTAATAAGAACGGAAATAACTTAAGGATGTAATAGTAACGAATCTTCTCATCATGAGCAAAGAGGGTGGCTATATCATTCAGCTTAGTAAGGTGTGCCACTAGAGTTTCAGTTTCATAGACATGGAAAGGATCAGATTCAACCAAAGTAATTAACTCTGGGTCGACAGAGAACTCATAATCCTTATCGATAACAAAGATAGGTGAAGTAGCAAACTTAGGATCACATTTCATTCTAGCATTCAGAGTCTTTTCCTTATACTTGCGTAGCAATTTCTTAAGATTGTTTCTATCCTTGCAAGAAAGAATTTCTCAACTTATCTCCTCGTCCATAACATAACCTTCAGGTATCTTGGGCATTTCAAATTTAGGAGAGCTAGGAAGTAATAGGAGTTTCATATTCATCATCAGTTTCATAAGCTTCATTAGTTTCAGCAATCTTATTAGTTTCAGTGACTTCATTCTCTTTAGCTCTAGCAATTTGTTCATCAAGAAATTCTCCTAGTGGCACATTATCATCAAGCATGGTACTAGCATCATCAATAGCATAATTCATAGCAGAGGTAGCATCATCGATAACTTGCGACATATCAGGATTACTAGCATGTGGTGATGTTGCAAGCTTACTCATAACAGAAGGTGAATCAAGTGCAGAGCTAGATGGCAGTTCCTTACCTCCCCTCGTCTTAGAGGGAAAATCTTAGTCTTTGGATCCTTCAGATTCTTCATAGTGATCAATTGATATAAATCCCAAGTGACTCAACAAATATTGCTATGCTCCCCGGCAACGGCGCTAGAAAAAGGTCTTGATAACCCACAAGTATAGGGGATCGCAATAGTTTTCGAGGGTAGAGTATTCAACCTAAATTTATAGATTCGACACCAGGGGAGCCAAAGAATACTTGAGAGTATTAGCAGTTGAGTTGTCAATTCAACCACACCTGGAGATTAAATATTTGCAGCAGAGTGATCAGTAGCATAGTAATATGATAGTTTGGTAGCTGTAGCAACAGTAACAGTAGCGGTAACAGTAGTAACAATAGTTTTGTAGTAGTTGGAACAGCAGCAGCGGCAATAGTAACTTAGCAAGTATAATGAGTGGAAAGCTCGTAGGCACTGGATCGGTAACTCGTTGGATGATATTCATCATGTAACAGTCATAACCTAGGGCGATGCAGAACTAGCTCCAATTCATCAATGTAATGTAGGTATGTATTTCGTAAATAGTCATACGTGCTTATGGAAAAGAACTTGCATGACATCTTTTGTCCTACCCTCCCGTGGCAGCGGGGTCCATAAGGAAACTAAAGGATATTAAGGCCTCCTTTTAATAGAGAACCGGAACAAAGCATTAACACATGGTGAATACATGAACTCCTCAAACTACGGTCATCACCGCGAAGTACCCCAAATATTGTCACTATGGGGTTGACGGATCATAACACGTAATAGGTGCATATGACTAGGCAAGATCGGATCAAGAACATAGATATAAAGATGATAACATAAACGGTTCAGATCTGAAATCATGGCACTCGGGCCCTAGTGACAAGCATTAGGCATAGCAAAGTCATAGCAACATCAATCTCAGAACATAATGGATACTAGGGATCAAGCCCTAACAAAACTAACTCGATTACATGATGAATCTCATCCAACTCCTCACCGACCAGCAAGCCTACGAAGGAATTAGTCACTCCCGGTGGGGAGCGTCATGGAATTGGCGATGGAGAAAGGTTGGTGATGACGAAGACCGAAGATTCCCCTCTCCGGAGCCCCAAACGGGCTCCAGATCTGGCCTCCCGATGAAGAACAGGAGGTGGCGGTGGCTCCGTATCATAAAACGCGATGAAACTTTCTCTCTGATTTTTTTTCCAAAAATAGGAATTTATAGTGGCGGAATTAGGGTCAGTGGGGCCATGAGGTGGGCACAACCCACCAGGGCGCGCCCTGGTGGGTGCTGGCCACCCTGCCCCCCCTCTTCGGTGGATTTTGGCTCCAATAATTCACATATATTCTGAAATAATTCTCCAAAAAGTTTTGTTCCATTCCAAGAACTTTTATTTCTGCACAAAAACAACACCATGGTAATTCTGCTGAAAACAGCGTCAGTCCAGGTTAGTTCCATTCAAATCATGCAAATTAGAGTCCAAAACAAGGGCAAAGGGTTAGGAAAAGTAGATACATTGGAGACGTATCAAGAAGCATAAGTACAACTCATGTTTTCAAGCAGGATTCCAGGAACAAATGTGGGCTGAACCACCGGAGCAAGAAAATGACATGCCCGAGTCTCAGGTATGAGCATACAAGAGTTTTCTTTGCTTTCTTCCTGATGGCTTCCATATGCAGCATCTTGGTCTTAGCTCAATTATAGCATGAACCTCTCATCCTCTAAACAAAAGGCCTTGCATAGCTAATTTGACCTTGTAGCTCCAAATGAATCCCTAAACGGCCATCGAATTGATCACAGTAAAAGTGCACCTCTCATGTCTGTTTATATCTAGGAAGTTGAATTTAACCACATGACATAGTGTAATTTTTGTCATTATTAATTATCATTAGAGGTTAACTGAGTAATTTCTTCAGAACCTTGAACATATTCTGGAAGGACCAGCATGACTCGACATGGAAGAAGTTCAGGGAGTTGTCGAAGATTCAATATGGTTTCTTATTGATGATGTTCTTGAAATAGCTGATGTTCAAGTTGTCAGGTAGTATTGATTTTCAGGATTTATACGTCAATTTTTAAAAAAAAAATATTACTATATTCCATACCAAGTACTCCCTGTGTTCCTAAATATAAGTCTAGACTACATACGGATGTGTATAGACATAGTTTAGAGTGTAGATTCACTCATTTTGCTCCGTATGTAGTCCATAGTAGAATCTCTAAAAAGACTTATATTTAGGAATGGAGGGAATATAAGGTTATGTATAGAAAGAATCATGAAACTAATTAGATGAGTTCCTGTGTCACTAATTTCTAAACATATTTCATGTTCAGGTTTTGATTTCATTTGTTGAGCTATTTTAATTTCTTTTCATGCGAGCAATGAAAAGACTCTATGACTAGTACTATGTAGAAACTTTAATCGGTTGGTTGTGGAATCATGGTGGTGATTTGGATTTCTTCACTAAATTCTGATAGACTTCCATTTTGGGGGCTCTCCGTTTTTATTCCATATACTATTTTTGTTACTCTTGATATAAATAGACATGAGATTTATTGAGAATTTTATCTGCAGTGTGGGCCCTCATACTTTTCACATGAAATCTTGAAGGAAGGTAGAACCAACGCTCTGCGGATGGCAGTGGTGGCTTGGAGAAGAGGATAAGCAGGGGTGCGAGGGACTTATATGGACTGCGGGGAGGAAGGAAGGGGAGGGAAGCTTCGCCATGAACGATGCCCATAGCTTGATGTCACACTGCATTGCAGCTCTTGTTAGATCCTAGAGAATTAGGATGATTTGGGGTGCTGGAAGAAGCTGGCACTCTCATGGACATGTTTGTCTAAGGGATTTAGAATTACCCCATTGATGATTTTTAGTCATTAAATATTCCAGGTTTCATTGTGCCTCAGTTTCCTCTTGGGACATTGGCCCTAAGGTGCGAACTCTATCTACCCATGTCGATGTAAGGAGCCCATGCCCCAGTTATCTCTCACATGCCCTGGTGAAATAAACAAGAAGGTGGCGCGTGTTGTGGGCAGAAAGGCAATCGAGAGGAGGGACAACCATGCTGGCAGTAACAACAAACGAGTAGGGTGGGGTGGGATGAGCGGGGAAACCTGAAAGTCAATGGTGTTAATCCTTCGGTGGCCGCCACACTCGGAGAAGGTAGCGGCGCCACGGTGTGTAGCAGGTCGCATCGCCGTGGTGGTCGCCCTCGGCGGGACGGTGTGCACTCCTTGGCATAGGGAATCAACCCGGGATTGCCTTGTCATGGAGATCGATGGCGTGGCAGCGCGACTGTGCTTCGCATGACTCGACTGGGGAAGAAGATCAAGCCCGACGATGAGGGCCGTTGTCCCACCTCCTTGCCAGGCTACACAACTATTCCCGAGGTTTTCCAACTAGATACAAACAAGTCAACTATGTGGCTGGAATTAATCGAGAGCTGTGAGCCCTTCTACACCTCCCGTCCAGATCCGACTGCCCAGGATGCCAGACCCGTGGGTGCGCTGGCACGGTGCCGTGGAAGGGACTCAAGAGGTTGTTGGGTAGAGAAGGAAGCGGACCAAGCCGTGGCGAGTAGAGGAAGGGTGAGCGAACCCATGGAGGAGAGGGAAGGTAGTGGGGAGATGAGGGGTGTGATTCGCCATGATGTGGAGGGAAGGAGCGAGGGATGCCATGGAGGGGGAGGGAGGCAATGGGATTGCGTGGAGGGGAGGTGCCGAGGAGAGATGGTGGCGGCGATGCATGGTGAGGAGATGAGATGTGTCGACACCCCATGGCTAGCTGATTGTGTGGGGAGAGTGGAGGTGGCTATGCAGTGAGTGAGTGAGAGGAGTGACTACTTTTTTTCCTCCGAGAAAAGGAGAAAGGAGCATATGCTATGCGATGACATAGATGTGTCCTAGCCTAACAAGTCATCTTTAGAGAAAATACCATCTAAGTGATCTATAGGTACCTACAGTTTATAGCTCGATAAAATCGGGATTCGCCTCACATTGTACCATGCAAATGAAGCTAAAAACAATATTTTTCACATTGTATTAAAATATCTTAAACACATCAAATAGATTCAAGTTTGTGACAGATGATTAGTTGGATCATTGCACTCTATGTACACAACTCTCTATTATATATGGCAAACACTTTCCCTCATACGTCTGATTTACTTTCTTCGTCAGACCAATCCTGTACCACTGATTCATTTTCCATCTAAAAGCTGAGAACGTCTCCCTCTCTCCACTTAATGCACCCATTAATCAAGGACGGAAGCAGCCCACCAACCCGTTAATCATGCATGCACTCACGGTTAGGAAAATAAAAATCGATCCATAACTAATCGCTTCACCGCCGTTCTTGCCTTGCTCGGCGATCCCTCCGATCTGCCTGCCGCCGTAGCTGAGCCTATCGTGGTGGAGCGCAGCGCCGGCGTCCTCACCTGAAGGCGAGCATGGTGGCCTTAATGGTGAGCACCTCTCCAATCTGGGTATGATTTCGCACCTCCGTCGCCATCTCGCCGCGTCGCCTTTGCTAACCTAGCCATCTGTGTAGGCCTTCAACATCGGCGCACCAAGGTGGCCGGAAGATGTCTAGCTCGGGCGTCCCTTCGCAAATACGAAAGGATGATGCATCGCTGGTCCATATGGCATGCTACATGCATGTTGTGTTTTTGCATTTTCAGTTCGTATAGACGGCTTTTTGATACACGGTGGTTAGCCATGATCTGCTACTTGCTAGTCCATATGGCATGCTACTTGCTAGCCATGATCCGCAGGGGCATGACGGAAGCGGAAGAGCAAGCGCACGTCGGAGCCAAGCGTGCAGCACTAGTTGATTGTGTTCGATGATGGAAACGACGTGCAGCCTGCAGTCGAGCACCCGACAGGTGACAAATAGGGCTCACCATGCGGCCGTCTTCACCTGTGCACCCATACTAGCAGCTTCCTCCCCCGCCAATTGCATTGATGGTGCTTCCTCTCGACGACAGCGTGGCCTCTAGGACTGGATGTCCCGACGTCCTGCACCAGCGAATCCCTTAACACTCGATGATCTAAGTTTGGAAGCAATACTGATACAGTTTGGAAGCATGGGGTAGTGTTTTTTGAAGCAATACTAGTGGTCCTATGGCATCCATGGCAGTTGAGGTGAATCACGCGCATTGTCATTTTGGCCACACGGCATGGAGAAGGAGCTTTGCAGGTAGCAGCCGGAGCGACGAGCCTCGCGTCGGAGGATGTCGAACTTGCAAGGTCTTCATTCCCCTGCTCCGCCACCACGCTCCATCTCCTCGACTCGCTGCCAGCCAATGAGCCCATCTAGTTCCTGCTGCCGTGCTCACGCAGTCGTGCTAACCACCTCTTTTTTGAACTGGCGCCGAAGCATCAAATGATAAGCAACGAAGCTTTACTAATTTATGTATGAAGTAACTATATATATTTGACACATCCATACCAAGGTAGCGGTAGCTTTATTAATTTTGTATGAAGCTCTAATGACGTGGGATGTGTTTCCACCATTGTGAAGAAGTGTTTCATTGACACTGAAAAATGTCCCCATTACAAAACATAACTTGTATCCATTGGTCCAAGAAAAATATGTTTGCATCAATGAGCACCAATGCTTCCATGGCATGTGACAAATGCTGCGTAAGTCTACGTAGATTGTTTTCCTCTAATGAGAAAAATGCTTCCATTCCATATTCTGTTGCTGGAATAGAAACAATCAGGCGGTATTTTGAAGATTTATGGAAGCATCATTTACGGGATTTATACCCTAGAATTTAGTTGATTTGTTTCCTAAAAGACCAGACGCATTTGGTTCTCACAAATAATGCTTCCATGGCATGGCTGCATGCATCTGGTAACCCAGCGTGATTTAAGGAGGCATCCAAACAAGGAAGCAACGTGAGAACGTGAGGGAGGTAGAAACGGATGGAGATGGAGCTGGTAACCCGAGCGTGGATTGCGGGAGCAGTTACTAGGACGCACCTAAACTAGCAGATCGGACATACGTCCTGCTTTTGATCCGACGGCCAAAGACTAGTCTGATAGCATGTAAATTATCTGTAGTCTGATGCCTAGTGGTGTCCATTATATATTTTATCAACTTACAACACAAAGGAAGTTAATTTCAATTACTTTTCGATTGTTACGGACTCTCATTTCTATACTTGCAAAATTTAACATGCATTATGTTTATATATGCAGCCGGCAAAAAAGAAATCATGGCCCATGGCAACATTCGGGCATTTTACTAGTAGATATAAAAGTAAAGATGTTTAATTAATGCTTAAGTGGATTTTGGACGTCTTTCTGTTGACCGGCCGTGTGATGTATAATTATGTTATATTTCACCGTTTGTTTTCAAAGTTCTTTTTTTATCCACACAAAAAATGTATCGGTCTTGCGTTGAACAACATGACCGATCCAAACAAAAAAACGAACACGTCTGTCCGGTCAATCCAAACAAATAAAAAATGGTTAAAATGCACGTCCCTTTGGGTCTTGGAGTTGCTGTCAGCTAGCGCCTCCCCCGGTTGAACTCCATCGACGCCGTCGTGCATGCCCCGTGGCCTCCTATGGTTCGGACGTGCATCTTCGCTCCCTCCACCTATCACTACCCAGCACCAATTCAATCGTCGTCTTCCACCCTGCGCCATATCGAATTTGCTCACTATCACCACCCAGCACCCAGCTCGCGCACAGAAGCTTGCATCAGTGTCAGTGCAAACATCAGTCAGTCAGACAACAGTTCATCTCTCGCGCCTTTAGAAACCATAGCCAGCCATGAGGAGCTCTGTGCACATGCCTGCCGACCCTGCTGGGCCACCCGGTGGTGGCCCTGTCGGAGAGGCCGGCGCCGCGGCTGTCGCGGCTGCTGGTGAACGTCCCGGTGGAGCAGAGCTTGTGGCCAGTGCACGTGCTGCTGGCCGCCGACGCCACCGTAGCCGACCTAGCGCACGCCACCGTCACCTCCTACTCTGCCGAGGGCCGCAGGCCGCCCCTCCCCGTCGACGACGGCACCCCCGACGCGGCCGCGCGGTTCGAGATGCACCTCAAGATGACAACAGGGATGAAACCCGTTGGTTTTTGCCTGCTCAAACCCATTCCCACGAGAAAATTGCAAGCCCGTCTCCATTCCGTCACCGTGCGCGGGGCTAGCTTTTTGCCCGTCCCCTAAACCCATCGGTTTTCCTAAACCCACGGGGAAACTGACATATTGAAGCAAACATAATAGCAACACAGAATTGCGAGAGGGAGGCTGTGGGAGGCGAGATCGGGCACCGGCGATGGGATTGCTATGTTTAGGTGTGCGAGAGGGAGGCTGCGGGAGCGATTATGTGGCTGAGACCTTGCGAGGCTGGGGCTGGGTGTGGATTTGGAGCCGGGGGTTGGGACACAGGGGCTGGGACGTTGGGTGGGCGGTCATGTAGTCGAGGCTGAATGCCGCGATACGCTTAGTATAGTATTTTGATGGGTATGCCGGGTTTCGGGTTAGGGTATTACTGAAACGGATTTACACCCACGAAACGTGTCAGATTTTATACTTTATCCAACACCAGCCCCGCGGGGTTAAAAGGCGTAAATCCCCGTCCCCTAATACGGTAAAAACCCGCGGGGACGCGGGTTTCGGGGCCCATTGCCATTTAGCTGCACCTCTCCAAGTACGCCCTTGACGGTAAGTAAGAAGCCCATCACCAGAAGATAAATATCTCACCAAGGGGAAATCACTAATTGACGAGTACACCTTTCAGGGATCACTCCCACCTTCCCAGGTTGCGACAAGAGTTTTTCCTTTTTTCGTAAATCCGTATTTTCAAAACGTTGTATCTCTTAAACCGTGCGTCCAAATCTCGAACCGTTTTCACCGTTGGGTTCCTCGCGTCGAGATCTTCAAAACTAGATCTCATGTTGATAGGTTTTAACGAACTTTTTTTAATGAAAAAAAAGGACGAAAAAACCGTGCCTCTCGCGATAGAAAACAATAGAAATCGCGTTTTTCTTTTCCCTTTCCGAGAGACACGGTGCCTCTCGGAAAAGCAAAACCGTGCCTCTCGCAAAAAAACAGAAAACACGTTTTTTTTTCCTTTCCGAGAGGCACGGCCGTGCCTCTCGCGAAGGCAAAACTGTGCCTATGGCAGAAGCAAAACCATGCCTCTCGCAAAAAAAAACTTATTTTTTTCCTTTCCGAGGGGCACGGCCGTGCCTCTCGCGAAAGCAAAACCGTGTCTCTCGCGAAAAAGGAAAAAAAACAGAAAACACGTTTTTTTTTCCTTTCCGAGAGACACACGAAAGCAAAACCATGCCTCTCGGGGAAAAAACAGAAAACGCATTTTTTCACGTAAAATTTTTTTTTTAATTTTTTTTTGTCCAAAAGCTAAAAAAACCAGTGGAAAACCAGAACACCAAAAAAGCCCGAAAAAAACCAATCTAAAAAGGCGAAAACAAGTGCGAAAAAATAAAAAAAGACAAAATCCGAAGGGAACGCTCAGAGCACGACACGTGGCAGCGACTAAGAACGCGCCAAGTGGCGGCACGTAGGAGTGATCGTTGGGAGGCTTCTGAGGGAGTACTCCCTAATTAGTTGCTCCCCCACCAAGGGCCTATCACCAGAAGATAAATCTCCCCACATGGATTAATCAAGCTTAATTCCGTTGATGCAGCTTTGGACCCGGAGGCGAAGGTGCTGGACCTGGGCTCTCGCAACTTCTTCCTCTGCTCCAACAGGAGGACGCAGAGATCAGATCATCCTCTGCTTCTTCACTCATCAGTGCCATGTCTCGATGTCTGAATGAAATAGCCTGCCTGTGCGCCTGCTTGTGTGCAGTGTGGCTGACGTTCGATCCTTTTCCGATCGATCGGCTTTGTCCATCCTCGCTACTCGTCGGTTTGGCGGCGATGGGAAATACTGGTGGTGTTCAGTGGAAATACGTTGTTATTTTTCCTTTGTTTTCCGAGTCTCCAGTTCAGTTTAGTCGCGGCTCAGCTTCTTTTCATTGTTCAAACCGTGATGCCAGTCAGAAAATGATTACCAGTTACGTACTTTCTACTTAACCACCGATTTGGGTTACGCGCTCCCCTTGTGCATTTGTATCTCAGCTAATGGAAATGGAATTCTTAACCGCGCGTAATTCTTAACCGTGATGTCAAGTTTTCAGGCAGTCTGTGGACTGGAGTAGGCATATCCTGGACCTAATAAGCATGGAAAGTCAGCTTCAGCATGTCTGCATGTGCCGGCAAATTTTATCAGTCTAACTTTGGTGGAGTTCTAATCTGATCATGCTTGGAAAAGGGATATTACGATAGGTTTTGTTAGTACTTGGGACTTGTCTGACACTGTTGTACTCTTGTAGAAACGTAAAAGATGGTCTGTATACACCTCGTAAAAGATGGTCTGAACTCTGAACCTAGTTGCAACTAGTGGTTCCACATGTTTTTTATTGTTTCAGATAATTTGGTTCGTCCATTTTGTAATATTTTGTCCGCTAGAAGAAATTATGGAACCTAAAATGGCAAATGAAGCTTAGACATTCATTTTCATCTTTGCAGAGAATATACAAAGTTTCTCACCAATGAACAAAATTCAGGTTGTATCCTACAATAGATAGTACATAAAAAATTAGTTCGGTGCACATTTGTTTCAGGTTTTGGCTTCTTAATCTTGTCATTATATTGCTATTGATTATTGGTCTGCCACCTAACTGCCTCGTTATTTCTGCTGTTTCAGTTTATATGAGGTGCGACACCCGGATGTCTTTTTTTTCGCGAATACGCAAAGCTTGCGTATCTTTTCATTGATAGAAGAAGTAGAATGAATACATGGTACAACACATGACACGAACGCACAGGCGTGAACGTGGTGCCTGGAGCAGAGAGACAAGGGATGCTCGGCCCGTACGGAGGATACATCGCAGATAAACCTACCAAACCAGAGCCCAGAGCGGCGATGCCAAACCAACGAGAACTCCAACATCGTCCGAACCAAAACCGGGGACACCGCGAGCGAGCAAGATAGTACCTTCAAGAACGAAGACGACGCCGAAACTCCGTCACTATCCGTCCCGGGAGACCCATACCTAGGGTTTCCCCTGAGCTCTCGAAGAGGGAGCAGCAGAAGGCCTTGGCAGCGCCTCCAAGGGGGGAAACGACACCCGCGGGTGCCGTCGCTGCCAGCACCGGCGAGCCGAGCAGGGATCTCTCCCTGGCCTGAAGCTGAGCTATCCCATAGCCGTCGAATCGGGGATCGTAGATGGGAAGGCCAACGCTGGTCGGAACCACCGAGTCCGGGAGAGTTGGCGGGGCTGCACCTACCGACGGAGGGTGGCAACACCTCCGAGTCCATGAGCATTGATTCTGACAAAAGGGGGAGGCTTTGAGGCATACAGGGTAGGGCGGGCGACGGGGTGAACCACACGGGGGCCTTGGCGCGTTGGCGTCAAGCAACGCCGGCAAGCAAGGACTGGAGGGACGCAGATCCGAGCTGTTGTGGCCTTAACCGTCAGGGCATCGACGAGCCAGGTGAGCCGGAAGGGGCGCAGCTACCCGATCGCCGAGGTCGGAGCTGCCCGCTGGAGGACGCCAGCAGCAAAGGACACCGGAGACACGCGGGCCTGAGACCGCTGGGGCCGGAACAACGCCAACAAGGACCGCCATGGGGGCCCCGAGTCAGCCACTACCGCGGACGCTTTGCCGCCTCCACGCAAAAGCCGTCATCGTGGCTCGGGGGAGGAAGGGCCGCCGGAGACGAGGGGGGCGCCTGCACGGGAGGCAGGCAGCGAACGCCTCTCAACCGGCCACAGACCACAAACTCCACCGCGGCTGGACACCAGCAGGACTGAAGCAAGGTTGCGGGGGGTGAGGAAGCTGCAGGGGGCGCCCGTGGCAACGACCAGGAACGCCGGAATCGCCGTCGGCCGGCAGGCTCGAGCAGCAGGTGGTGGGGGCGAACCGTGAATCGCGAGGAAAGAGTCCCCAGGTCACGGGCGAAGGTGGTGGAGGCGCGTGAGGGGGGGCGTCCGCGGCGGCCGGGGATGACGAGAGGAGGGGGTCCGCAACTGGCCGGAGAGGGCAAGGTCGGGCCGTTGGGGGGAGGGGGGGACCGCAGCCGCCGGACCAGCAGGGCGCCGCCGCGGCAAGATGGTGTGGCGGGGCGCGAGGGGCCCAGATCCGCCCCACCACCACCTTCCTGGGGCCCGGCACGGCTTCGCCAGCCATCCCTCTGGCGGCGGTGAGGGGGGAGGCCGGCGGCGGGGGCTGCTAGAGGCGCTGGCTAGGGTTCCCTCAGGTCGCCAGAGGAGGGCGACGCGGGGGGGGGGGGGGGGGGGGGTCGCCGTGCTAAAAATAGCTGCCTGCGACACCCGGATGTCAATGCATCGTATAGAGTCCTGACAGTTCACCTGTTCACAAATTTAACTGCCTCGGATAAGATGAAAGTAGAACCGGATGCCTACTTTTGCCTATAGATAGATAGATATAGGTTGAGAAAACTCAGCAACTGTCGTGTTTCTTCTGCTAGCTAAACTTGCTCTTTTCTCCTGACGTGACAGACAGGGGAACCCTTGTCTGTTTTGTCCTTGTTTTCTTTAGCAATTTACTCTTTAATGTAAGAACTGCTGAACTGAACAATTTTGTAGTGATGCTGGTCGTAGTACTCGCTGCATTGTCGCCCTCCATGATGTGACTGTCACTGCTTCTTAGATGAAGCATTTCACTGTAGAAGTTCCTGCAATGAGTTGATGGTCCTGCAATTTTTTTTAGATCATGCATTTCTCATAACTGGAAAACGTGGTGGTTTTTGTAGCGAGCGGGTGGTCCTGCTTTCCTTTCGCGTAGAAATGCAAAATGTAGTGGGTTCTTCCTGTGAGCTACTGACTGTGTTTTCAGTTGTTTCATTTTGTGTGTCGGCTAAGCACCAGGAAAGGGATTTCTGATGTGTGAACATAATTCAGATTTATCCAGGAGCTCTGGATGAAAACTAGTTTGTGCACATTACAGTGTTTTCAGGTTTTGCACATCATCTGCCTTTCAACTGTCTTGTTTTAGCAACATGAGGTCATTGATGTACTGGAACGGTTGCACTACATGTCATTGTTACGGATTAATTCAACCAATGGCGGGAGATGATACTCGGCTTCATTCTTGCTGTGAGTTGAGCACCTGAGTTCAGATGTTGTGGGTTGATGTGATTTGGTGGTTCTTGCCGTGTTCTCTTTAGCAATTCACTCTTTAATGTTAGAACAGTCATACTTTGGATAGGTTTCATGCATAAAAAAGAAACATTCACAAGGGTTGTAAACAGAATTCACCATGATGAATTTGCCCCTCTCTCTTGACCCAGTCAAGCTTAAGACCGAATGTATGTGAAGCACAGGCAACTGAAGTGTGTAACGTAAGTTGCAATCCATACTGTACTGATTTGTGCTCTTAATTACCAGATGACTAGCATTTTTCAGTGATGTTCTGTTTTCTTCTGAATTCTAATTATGGTAAGGTCACATACTCGGTAGCTTTACAACATTCAACATGACAGATAGGAATCCAATGTCTGTACCTGTCGCAATACTAGGGACAGAAGCCAGGTGAGTGGACTGTCCAGCCGCCCACAAATAAAAGGTTGTTACCAAATGGCAACCAGTCTACTGAAAATGGATTACAGAATAGGAAAAGAATTGACAAACTGAAGGCGAGGAGCACAATTCTGGACAAGGGGAGCAGTCAAACCTGAACAAATACTTTCTTTAGGCCATGTAATGATAGAAATACGTGGTCAATGGTACAATAGCACCTTTTTCTAAGAAGGATATTTGTAATTCTGTATTAATATTACTTAGAATGTATTTCTAAAAAAAGTATGCAACTGAACTCGCATAGACTATCGCAGATATTTTTGAAGCTGGCCATGGTGATGTGTACACTATCACAGTTTTTTTCGAAACCAGCCATGTAGTTGATGTTCCACGGAAAAGTGAGAAACCTCTCAATACGAACTCGTGTTATCATAGGGAAAGTACCAAACAATATGGGGATTCTTCTTGCTTATCTTTGGGTATTTTGAGGAGATATTTTGTCGCGTACAACAAAATAGGTCGTCTCTAAATAAATCCACCCTTATGAATTAGTAGTCTGTTGTTTCTCATTATGTGCGGTTGGTACTAGTTCCTGTAGAGGTTAATAAGCTTGCTCAAACGACATTATTAAGATTTTGTATATCTTTGAATCAAGACAGAACAAATCTCTGAAGACATTTGAATTAGTGAACACATGTCAACATGTTAGCGCCCCCACACAAAAAGTTGACATAATAAAAGTACAATACAATACTTCAAGCAAATACAATACAATACTTCAAGCATAATACATTCCCACGTCACTTTCAATAAAATTAACTTCACCAAATTAAACACTTAACAATAAACCATGGTCTATGGCATTTTCAAAGATCATTTTTCAGGATGAATGATATAGAAAATGTGATGAAGTACTAGGAGAGCCTAATTAGTCACGGAGCATGTGTGCTCGCGAGCAGAAGAGCTGCGTCCGTCCTTCCCTTTCTAATTTCATTTCTTCCCTAGCAAGCGAACCACCCCCTCCCGTTTACATGGCTCCACTTCCAAAATCTACACGACATCACACCACTATGGCCGACGATACGGCGGCAAGCTGTAGTCCTTCCCTTTCTGATTTCATTTCTTCCCTAGCAAGCGAACCACCCCCTCCCGACATGGTGGCAAGCAGGCGCGAGAAGCTGAACGGGGAGCTGGATTGTTGGAACCGGCGAAGTTTTTTGCTGGACCCAATGATCTGGTTTGCTGGAACCAGCGTTTTTGGTTTCTGCATCCACGACGGCGAGCAGTACGGGGAGATGCTGGAACCATCATTTTTTTAGCTGGAACCGCTATTTGGTTTTGTTGGAACCGGTACGTGGATTTCCTGGAACTAACGCCTCGGATGCTGCATCCATGGCGATGACCTGCCGCAGAGGTGCTGGAACTGATGATTTGTTTTGCTGCAATCGGTGAGATGAATTACTGGAGCCGGCAAATCTTCTGTGCTGGGGCTGGGCACGGTGGTGTGCTGCGACCGACAACCAGAGAAAAGCTGGAACCTCAGCTAGAAAGAGCTGCAAACGGGGAGCATAGAGCTGCAACCATGGTGCCGCACGAAGCCAACACTACAAACTCTCCAACATGAAACAACACTGAGGATGTGTGTGGCCATGATGGTGCACGAGCGGAGGTGGCCACCGGCAACAAAACGACGACACACTTGCAACACAATCTGGACCTGTTGCACCCTGCGGCGAGGACGGCTAGCCGCGGGCCGACGCGAGGATGGCCAACAGCTAGAGTCACTAGCTGCTACCTGTGGGCGATGCCGGTGGCTGGGGAGGGCGGCAGGCGAGCGGCCACCCCTGTGGGGGCTGGTTCGGTACTTCTTTCTTCTCCCCTATTTCCATTCTTTTTTTACAGAGGGATGTGTGCACGAGGTGGAAGAAGGATCTTAATCCAGATCAGACGGACAATGTTAACCAGATCACATGGTGGAGATGCGGCTGGCCTAATTTTTGGCCGGACGGCGCCTAGCACTGGCCTTAATAAAAGTTCCCTTTATCGTACAAAAGAGAGTAGACCATAAGCAATTCGCTGGGAAGATCAACATACTGACTTGATTCTAAATGGAGGGCTTCTTGGTTCATTGTTTGATCTTGAATAAACATGCCTGATACTTACGGTCTTGTTCATGCATTTTTGCTTGCTCGCCTAATATTATTTGCATGATTTTTGCATGCACAAGGCTCTGCTCATTGCCATGCATTTTGATAGAGACAAGAAAGTAATCACGAGTTTATTCATTATAATATGACTTTGTCAATCATCAAAATTAATAAAAACTTATTCCACCATTAGAATGAAAACTAAATAAATAAACGAGCCAGCAAAATATTCCAGTGGAGAGTTGAGATTGAACTAAGCATTGGTTTCTGCTGATGAGACCGGATTTTTAGCTCCCGGGTGCCTAGACACCCCCTTATCTGGACCGTTCACTCAGAAAATGGTGCATCGAGATTTGTGTGTCCCACTGTACGTAAGACAGCCATTAGCAGTCGTGCTGTCGCATTAAGCGCATGGGCAAGGAAAAAAAAAGGAAAGCCGGGCCTGGCTGTCGCTGCTTTTCATGGCGTGGGAAGACGTACTGTAAAAGAAAAACTAACAGTCGACACGACGTACCGCTAGAATATACAACTACAAATACATGAGTCAAGTCGACACAACATCACTGGCTCGCTGCAACTGATGGACAGTAATATGAGCAAGAACAGTACATGTAGAAGCCAATCTCAGCTCTCCTCTCTCTGATGGGACATATCAGTTTTTCTCTCTCTTCTCTCTCACAACCTCTCTTCCCTCCCAGGATTCTCGCTGTCGCGCTCTCTCATGGGACGCATCATCTCCTCTCCTCTCTTTCCCCTGCCATTTATCTTCTCTCTCCTCACCTCTTTTCTCACTCACGGGATGCGGTGATGCAAAAAAAGTCAGCTCTGCTGCATGCAAGCACAACTTTTGATTCCTGCCAACAGTGGGCTGCCTGACACTCCTGTCGTGACTCGAGACTAGGGTATTGCTCGAACAATGAACAGTCAGGCTACGACCTAGTACTTGCGCGTGGAGATAGGGCTATTAGCTGGGTTAAATTGCCTGATAAAGGTTGCTGCCGCTGCAAACGCTCTGCAATTTTACAGACAACCGCACGAATCTCCGCGAAGGTGAATGGACAGATAAAGAGGTGTCGGGACCCCCGGGTGCTACCACACCTTTTCGTTCTGCTGATGCAACCATCACATAAAAAGTACATCTTCCTATTGTAATCTACTCCAGTGGGGAGTATTTATTTTGTTTGTAAACATATTGCAGCTTTAGAATAACACAACATTCTTTATCGAAAAAATATTTGCACAACATTATATTTTGCTAGAGCTGCACATTGCTACATTTGAAAGAAATCTTAACATAACTAGCTGCCCGGTAGTGGACAAACTGAGTAACAACGCAGGTCTTTCCAAATTAAAACAGACAAGGATTCTTGCAAGTGGGGAACGCAGGTCTTTCCAATAAGCTTGTCACTGACTCAAAAAACATCACTTGTCTATGGAAAAAAATGCATCTCGCTCGTCGTTGATCCCAAGACCTTCCCCATCTTCACGCTGCGTCGCTGTTCCAAACAACAATACAGAACAAGGACAAGGATGGAAATTATTAATCATTTTAACATCTAGACAACTAGCTGAAAGGACAGTACAAGTCAAACCCTACTAAGCATACTCAAAAAGGTTTAAATGATGGAACTGTCCCAAACAGACTTACTTAGAGGTGCCTGACGTGTTGATATATTGTATTATTATACACATGGCATAAAAGGGAGAAAAATCTTCGTCGTGGTATGTCTGGATCATAAAACATATACATGACTACAACCCACAAGCATGCCAATGTTAAAGTTTGTGATTCATAATCGCAATCGTGGGAGCAACTGCATGGTCCAACAAAATTCGTTTAATTTTGCAACATCATTCTAAGAATTTAAAATATTACAATGCAAGATATCATAGTTTGAGGTTCACATTTCAAAGGCTATCACCCCTCCCCAACCCTAGCTTATATTTTATTTATCCTCAGTTACCGTATTGTCATTCTCAACTCACCAAACCATGCACCCATGAACACAGTACACCTTAGTCCTCTTTTGCAACCCTAGTCCTCTGCATATTTTCTCGTCTAATGTAACTCACACAAACAACTTTTATTACGACCGCACACAAAATTAATTATTCAAATCATCCAGACGACAAAAGGCAAACCTTGCGGGATCTTGCTTTAGGGCAGGGAGTGTGGGCGGCCATATCATCATAAAAGGGTGAATATAATGACCAAAACTACGATCGGCTATCGACATCTCATATGCTTTATGCAACCTCCTGCACTTAACATCCAAGTAGAGTACCAATGGGCCCATCTCCAAGAGCACGTACTCAGCATTGACCCCCACTTGGCTTATCTGATACCCTGCCGCAAGCCTGTAAAATGACATCCTCGAATCATCATACATCTGGCGCAAACCAATGGTGTCTACCAGCAACCAATTTCCCCCCTTGTAGAGCCAAATGGCAAGTTGAAGCTCGTTGGCACATATGAGATACACGCCAAAATCATCGTCAGCTTGTGACAACATGATTATCTTGGGAAACCCCACACCTTGTGGATACTGAATTCTAGAGAAAGTCAAGGTCGTCAAATCAAACACAAGAATGTTGCTTGTGATGCACATATAGACTTGATTGCCATGAAGCAAAAGTTTTTTGGTTAGTGACAGACCATGGACCTCCGTCGTGGCTGAGGTAAGCATGCACCAGGCACCATCTTGCAACATATATACGTCCACCGCGGTTCTATCATTGGTAGAATCCACCAGCAGGTAGGACAAGGCGCCGCCTTCTGCTTTGTAGAGGAGTTCACTGCTAACGAAGGGGTTGTTTCTATCCTGAGGTTGATGGCTTGGCAATGGTGGGAAGATGGTCAAGCCTTTATGAGCGCACAATGGCTTGTGCGCAGCAAATGTGTATCCGGATCCGCCATTGTACTCATGCAAGCTCATAAAGACATTGCCACCCCAGCAGTCCACGGTGCGGATACTTGCACTCTTGTAGCCGTAGGTGCGCAAGCTAAATCTTCCACGACGAATGATAGCGGCGAGCTTTGGGTGCTGTGCCGTCAGCACCGGCACGAAGGGGGCTATGCTCTCCAACCCATTGCTGACGTAAAAGCCAAGGAGGCGGGGCGGGTGGAGTTTGCGGAAATTGTTGAGGAATATGGGGTCAGAGACATGCTGGAGCCAGCGCCTGCAAACCATGGCGGCGCGGACAAGGGTGGTGGGAAAGCCGGAACGGAGGAGGATCTCATCAAGGAGGTTGTCATCATCGAGCACCTTAGAAGCGACGTCATCTGACGGCGGCACTGGGGAACCCCGGCACCTCTCGCCATCCAGGCACCGCTTGCCGGAAACAAGATTGATGCTGAAATAGCGGCACCAGAAAACAAATTCGAATCAATCATGGACTGATATTTCTTAAAAAAAAATACGTTGACATACAGTGCATCGTGTACACATGAAATTGGATGGTCTTACCTATGGGGAGCATGTGTGCTCGCGAGCAGAAGAGCTGCGTCCGTCCTTCCCTTTCTAATTTCATTTCTTCCCTAGCAAGCGAACCACCCCCTCCCGTTTACATGGCTCCACTTCCAAAATCTACACGACATCACACCACTATGGCCGACGATACGGCGGCAAGCTGTAGTCCTTCCCTTTCTGATTTCATTTCTTCCCTAGCAAGCGAACCACCCCCTCCCGACATGGTGGCAAGCAGGCGCGAGAAGCTGAACGGGGAGCTGGATTGTTGGAACCGGCGAAGTTTTTTGCTGGACCCAATGATCTGGTTTGCTGGAACCAGCGTTTTTGGTTTCTGCATCCACGACGGCGAGCAGTACGGGGAGATGCTGGAACCATCATTTTTTTAGCTGGAACCGCTATTTGGTTTTGTTGGAACCGGTACGTGGATTTCCTGGAACTAACGTCTCGGATGCTGCATCCATGGCGATGACCTGCCGCAGAGCTGCTGGAACTGATGATTTGTTTTGCTGCAATCGGTGAGATGAATTACTGGAGCCGGCAAATCTTCTGTGCTGGGACTGGGCACGGTGGTGTGCTGCGACCGACAACCAGAGAAAAGCTGGAACCTCAGCTAGAAAGAGCATATTCAATATATTCAATGAAATTAGAAAGGGAAGGACGGACGCAGCTCTTCGCTTGCTAGGGAAGGACGAAAATTTTCCCATCTATTTAATCATTTATTAGTCACGGACTAAGGGCATATTCAATATATGATGTAGATGCAAAAATAACTATTTTTTGCATTTCTGAGGTTTAAAAAACCCTCTCCCACATATGATGTAGATGAAAAAAAACATCTCCGCCTCTCGAAGAAGTAAAATACAACACCTCGAGATGTAAATTTGCATTTCCACCTATATGAAACGTAAAACTAGCGGCCGCGCGCCAACCGCCTTCATTTCACTTCCGCCTGTCAGCCTCCGCCACCGGCAATTTCTGCCCGAAAACGTCGCCGCCACCCCCCGTCCGTCCATCCCCGACCCCGCCGCCAGCCGCGTCGCCCTAGCTGTCGACGACCCACCAATTTGAGTCTGCCTTGCCGACAACCATCCGCCTCCGTCTCCGGTGATGTGTGGCTGGAAACGCCGCCGCCGCCTCCCATCAGTCCATCCCCGACCCCGTCGCCCATCCCCACTACCAGCCACATCGCCCTATCTGCCAATGGCCCGCCAATTTGAGTTTGCCCTGCCGACGACCGCCCGCCTCCGTCTCCGGCGTTTTGTGCCCGAAAATGCCGCCGCCGCCTCTCGTCAGTCCATCCCCGCCACTAGCCGCGTCGCCCTAGTTGGCAACGTCCCGCCAATTTGAGTTTTCCCTGCCGATGACCGCCTGCCTCCGTCTCCGGCATTTTGTGCCCGAAAATGACGCCGCCGCCTCCCGTCAGTCCATCCCCGCCGCCAGCCGCGTCGCCCTAGCTGCCGACGACCCACCAAATTGAGTCTGCCTTGCCGACGACCGTCCGCCTCTGCCTCTGGCGATGTGTGGCTGGAAACGCCGCCGCCGCCACCCGTCAGTCCATCCCCGACCCCGTCGCCCATTCCCGCCACCAGTCGCATCACCCTAGCTGCCGACAACCCGCCAATTTGAGTTTGCCCTGCCGACGACCGCCCGCCTCCGTCTCCGGCGTTTTGTGCCCGAAAATGCCGCCGTCGCCTCTCGTCAATCCATCCCCGACCCCGTCGCCCATCACCGTCGCCAGCCGCGTCGCCCTAGCTGGCAACGACCTGCCAATTTGAGTTTGCCCTGCCGATGACCGCCCGCCTCCGTCTCCGGCGTTTTGTGCCCGAAAATGCCGCCGCCTCCCGTTAGTCCATCACTGACCCCGTCGCCCATCCTCGCCGCCAGCCGCGTCGCCCTAGCTGCCGATGACCTGCCAATTTGAGTCTGCCCTGCTGATGACCGCCCGCCTTCGTCTCCGGTGTTTTGTGCCCGAAAATGCCGTCCTCGCCTCCCGTCAGTCCATCCCTGGTAGCAGCTCACGGCCGCTCTCCCTGGTAGCCGTTGCCCGCTGCCAAAGCTAGTTTGGGCACCCGCACGACCACCGCAACCCGCCGAGCCTACGGTTTCTCGGTCGTTTACGCCGCCGTTGCGTTGCCGCGAGCGGAGTCCTCCAACAGCCGTGCGGCCGTCCAGAGGCTGTTGAAGCAGCCGCCGCCCACCCCCAGACCCTTTGTGCTGCCCATGAACGCTCCGACCAGTCGTCGGCCGGTTTCTTCCACCTCACACGCAACGCAATGTGTTCGACTAAATTATTTATTGGAGTAGGAGGTTTACATCAGCAAATATACATCATCTATTGGAGTTGCTTTTTTACATCTCCAATATACATCATCGGTTGGAGTTGTCTCTTTCTTTTAATGTAAAATACTACACGATCTAAAGTAAATCCAGATGTGAAACCGCCGAGACACGCTTTCACCCAAAAGAGCGAGATCCGGCTGCCCTCGCGGTGAAAAGCTTCTTCCCGGCGCACGGTCGGTGTGAGCTCACTTCCATCTCATCTCGCCCGCCCCTTTCCACCATTCCCAGTAAGTTTCGGCCTCCTCACTTTCCCGACCCATCTCGCAGAAGAGCCACACGCAGCGATCTCACGACCTCCTCACTGACCCGCTCCCTCCCCCTCCAGCTCCCCCCATCTCCCCCGCGTCGCAGCTCACCCTCGCCGGCGGCCGCGCGCGACGGTCCCACCCCCGACCCCCAGTCAGGCGGAGCCGCGCCGGCGGCCAGGGCAGGGGAGATGGTCTTCGTCTGGCTCGCCGCCTTCTTCCTCGTCGTCGCGCTCATCGTGCTCGTCATCTTCCAGGTGAGCCACCCCCCGCCCCGACCCGCTCCGCTCGCGGTCGGCTCGGGCTGTACGGACCCCCGGGCCCGACGCGATCTCAGCCCTGGTGTCTGTTAACCAACCCCCTGACAATTCCGGCGAGATTTTGGCAAGGGGAGGTCAGGCGGATTTGTGCCTTCTCCGAGCCGAGTTCTCCGACGATCCGCGGTTTAGAGAGGCGCTTTTCGACTCCGGACCGCGGATTTGGACCTTCTGGCTGGCTGGCTGGCTGGCTAGCGGAGGAGCGGCAGGGGGTTGGCTGCTCCTGCGCGTTCTGCTGCTGGTGCTGGTTCGCGTGCGGCTTCTGCGTCCAGATCTCCCACATGTTCGTCCCGCGTCAGGCTGTAGCCCCAAAATTAACGCCCGGCAACCGTCGTTTCTACTCTTGCAGTTCTGAAACCCAGTTTCAGTTCTTTTGGCTTCCTGCGTAGTTGTCTATTTCATTTGTTTCGTTGATAAGACTTATTAGGTGCTCCGTTAGGTATTTATTTAAGACACGGTATGTTCAGTAAATGAATCAATCCTTATAAGGCAGTCCTGAAGGTTTTGTTGTGGTGCTCAATCGAGCTCTTGCCCCAATTTGTTAGGGCTATACGAATTCCACCTTGTGCCCTGCTGCTTGTTAGGCTATCATGAAACCAGTGCAGAGCAGCATAGCGGGCGGTTGTAAACGTAGAATATCTTTGCAGCTTGCCCGATGTGAAACATCCAGTGTACAAGCCCCGGGTAATGGTTTCTCATCTTTGCCCTTAGCTTGGGCGAGGTATCTAGCTTTTGTACTACCTTTTCCCAAACCTTCTGTTTTTTGTCACTGTATACTTTTCCCAGCTCCATTCTCTGTCCTCCGGTATCTATCTTTTGTTACTGTATACTTTTGTTGGTTCTAGCTCCAACTTCCTCTGTGCTTTCATGGGAGATGAACATTTTCAGCAAACTAGATTTGATTTTCTTGTAGGACAAAGGGAAAATCATCGGTATATGCTTCCATTGATTTTTATTGCTGAGTTGATTTGGCCTTTACTATTTCCTAATACTAATGTTCCTGATTAAATGTAGAACCTGACTGTTTTTGTTTCGTGTGAAGTGGATCGTTCATCCTTGCTCATTTTGCGTTAGGAGAAACCTGCATGGCTCTTTACTCATGCTTCATGTTTTAATCAACAACATTCATAAGTAAGCTTAGCAAGAAGTTTACTCTTTTCCTGATGATTTATGTTCTTTTACAGTTGATGTGCTTGGCAGACCTGGAGTTCGATTATATCAACCCGTTTGATTCATCCTCTCGAATCAATAAAGTGGTTATGCCAGAATTTATAGTGCAAGCACTTCTAAGCGCATTATTCCTCTTAACTGGGCACTGGGCGATGTTCTTGCTTTCTGCCCCAATGGTGTACTATAATTATACATTGTAAGTGACTCTTGTCTTCTGTTGGCCTTGCAATCTTTAAAACAACTGATATGGCTCCTCTAGGTTGTGGTCAGTATATCGTTTATTCAACATTAGCTTCTACATAACGTACCATGCATAGTTTAACATATTGACTGGAAGTTCAAAATCGTAATATGCTTCATTTCTCATCGTACTTGAGAATTGAGAACCAGAGGAAAATGGGGAAATGGGTGCTGAAGATTGATACATCTATTTTATGTGCTGTTAGACTGTTAGTTTTGATAGAAATATTTAGTGATAAGGACCTCAAGTCTTCTCCTGCTTCAGTCTTTTTACTCTACACATAATGTTCTGAAGGTGTTTTCATGATCTAAGTTCTTGGAAATTATTTTATTTTCCTACGATATTTGGATGCACCTAAGTGCTGTGCTACTATATCGTCATGTTTGTAAGTGTGAAAATCTCTGAAAGGTAGATTTATTTAAAGGGCCTGCAAATATGGCGTCACTGGTTGGAATCACAAGCAGCTAGGCATATACAGCTGCAAATTATACCTTACCTAAAATTGGCAATACATGCTCTGCAGCGAAGCTAAGAATAGGAATTGCACCCTTAAAATTCTGCTTTTGTCTCCAAATATTGACTTTGGGACTCTAGGGCACTGACCTTCTGTCAGATTAAGATTATTTGCGCACTTACTGTTTGTGCTACCTGAATAACTTCTTTACGACAGCACATGGTGTCACACATAACCCTACTATATATGTTTTTGAACTCATAATTAGCTCTACTTGGTTGGGATGTACTCACTGCAAGTTTTGCATGCGCCATTCTTGGTTTTATATGTTGCGAATAGGTGTAACCTTTTGTCTTTGCAGGTACGAGCGGCGGCAGCATCTTGTAGATGTGACAGAGATATTTAACCATCTTTCACGGGAGAAGAAGCGCCGTCTTTTTAAGATAGCTGCTCTCATCGTCCTCCTATTCTTGTCCTTGTTTTGGTAAACATAACAGACATCATTTGCTATTCACTGCAAGTGTGCAACCAGCAAAGAAGGAAAATAACCGGCTCTTGCTTCTGTGTTTGTCTGCAGGATGATTTGGAGTGTACTGGAGGAGGACGAGTAGGATGAGAAAAACACTGTGATGGCTCAACCAACCATTAGCTAGGTATTACGACGTGGTCCTCGTGGCCTGCTGAACACCTACTCCGATGCCGTTATTATTCATATCAAAGCCTTTTGGATAAATTTAGGGTGTCTGGAGGAACGATGCAAGCAGAAGGGCGAAGACAACGTGTCCGGGGTGCTGTCTGTTGCTCGCGCCTAGTGAAATCTCCTACTGTTGTAGCATGTAACATAACATGTAAGTTAGGAGCCACTCCCTATTTATTTGATTGTGCATCCGTTCATATGGGGCAAAGGAATCGCTAGGCCCAACTGTGCATGGTTTTGTTCCGACCGACGACATTTTCATGTTTTGTGTTGCCTTGCACCTTTATATGCCGTTGGTTATGTTGATGTCGTGGTCGATTTGTATTGTAGTTGATTGACGGGTAAAAAAGCAGAATTTGGAGTGCAATCAGGAGTGCTTCGTTCTTGTTTCAGTTGATTTGTTAAGTACTAATGTACCAAGTGGTATATATTTTCATTTTTGGGTGCAGGGAACAATGCTTGTCCAGTTATCCCCCTTGCCAACAAGATTTGTATGAGCTCATCAGAAGAGCAGAAACTATTTTATTTCAGAAGAACAAAAACACACCACTAATATGCCCAACAGCAACACAACTACACCGGGTAAATAAGCATTTTATTTATTTTGCCTGGCATTGCCTAGCTCAGATCAAAATACAGCAGTGATAATAAGCTAGCAGCACCACAGGAACTCATGGCTCTATCTCTTCCTCCAGAATGTCTCACGTCTCAGTAGGGCTCCACCGGCGCCCTGAAGTTTGCTCCGGCGTACACTGCCGCGTCGCCGAGCTCCTCTTCGATCCTCAGCAGCTGCAGCAAGCACAAGCAAGAAACCTCAGAACACAGAACATGTAGCATGTGGAAAGATGACTATGTTGTCGCCACTGTATATACCTGGTTATATTTGGCCAGACGCTCAGACCTGCAGGGAGCTCCCGTCTTGATCTGGCCCTGCAACAAGCAAGTGGAGAAGGATATGACCATGGTGGTGTCACCACTGAACCCTGAATTAATGCAACAAAAAGGGCAAGGATTTCAAGCTCTGGTCCAGCCGAAAGCGGCGCCGTACCGTGGCCAGGCCGACCGAGAGGTCGGCGATGAAGGTGTCCTCTGTCTCACCACTGCAGAGGGCAGGAAGAATGTTCAGTGCAAACAATTGCAAACCATCCAAGAGTGAGTTGAAAGTCATTGTAATTTGCAATGCTTATTAGTTATTACCTCCTGTGGCTCGCCATCACTCCCCACCCGGCGCGCTTGGACATGCTGACGGCTTCGATGCTCTCCGTCACCGAGCCTATCTGATTCACCTGTTTATACCATTCAGAAGTGGTATGAGCATTATGATTCCTTTGAAAAAAGATCAGAAAATTCAGGCAGAGATGATCCTGTGGTACCTTGAGGAGAAGAGCATTGCAGGTCTTCTCACTGATCGCCTTGGCAACCCTCTGCAGAAATCAAACAGGCATCGGTAAAGCTCGTAAACATGTTCTCTCTGTAAAATTCAGTGATGTACTGGTGATATGTGGCTTACCGTGGGGTTAGTGACAAGAAGGTCGTCTCCGACAATCTGCACCTGCTGCCCAACCTCACCGGTCATCTTGGCGTAGGTGGCCCAGTCATCCTGGTCGAACGGGTCTTCGATCGACACGATAGGGTACTCGGAGACGAAGGACTTGTACAGATCTTTCAGGCTGTCGCCCGAGATCTTGTGGGAACCGTCGTTGTTCTGTTCAGTTAAGTCATTTGATGATGTTAGACATTATGTTAAGCCTGTTTTTTACTGACGCAAACTCTTTTGGGTATCTGAAATTGCACAAAGGGCAGTTGAGAATTATGAAAACAGGGGAGCAAGTTGGAAATCTTACATCCTCCTTGAAGTTAAGGTCATAGGTCTGGTCCTTCTCACTGTAGAATTCAGAAGCAGCAACATCCATTCCAATGACCACCTGCCCCACAAAAATAGAACTCAATGTTATACAAGAATGGATATATCTAATGGCTAAATCATGACCTAAGTAAAGAGAAAAAAAAAAGAATTACCTTTCCAGTGTAGCCAGCCTTGGCTATAGCTGCCTTCAGCAATTCAAGGCCCTCCTTGTTTTCCTGCATAATCATTTGACATTAGAAAATCGTAAATCAGTATTTTAATACAGGTATTCGACGTAAGGTAACTTATTCTACTATCTACTCAGTTTTCCATCAGTGTTCCCTACATATTACCGATACACATAAAAAAAAACTTTGTGCTACCCTATATTTGCAGGGTAGAACCTTATGGGCCTTACCTGAATGTTAGGTGCAAAGCCACCTTCATCCCCAACGTTTGTGGCGTCTTGACCATACTTCTTCTTGATTATGCTCTGCACACAAAAGAAATCAGCATTCATTCCAACTGCATATTTTCTGAAGTTCAGATACATCATCAAAAGGGTTAGCTGTTCATTCACCTTGAGGTGGTGGTACACCTCAACTCCCATCTTCATGGCCTCCTTGAACGAGGAGGCGCCGGTTGGGAGGATCATGAACTCCTGTACACACAACAATTGTATGAGAATCTTCATATTTATCTCAAAACAAGTTCTGAAAAATTCATTCATTCATGACCTGCAACTGCAAGCAAATATTATATACCTGCATGGCAAGCTTGTTCCCGGCGTGAGAACCTCCATTGATCACATTGAAAGCAGGCACGGGCAGCACGAGGGTCTTGTTTCCAGCAAGATTTGCAATGTGCTGCAAACAAACGACACTAACTTAAGCACTATATCCTCTAGTAATTCAACTGATGAACTGTGTAGTTCAGTTTTGCAGACCTGGTAAAGAGGGATCTTCTTGACCATGGCACCGGCCTTGCACACCGCAAGGGACACCGCGAGGATCGCATTTGCCCCAAGCTTTTTATTGCATCGAATTAAAGTAAATTTTCAGTACGAACAGTGGAAATGTTTTTTGAACACTTATGCAAGGTATAAATAGTCATTTGATGATGATATTTGAGACATACCTTCTGTTTGCACCAGCCCCAGTCGTTGGAGGTCCCATCGAGCTGCTGGACCATGAAGTTGTCAATGTCAGTCTGCTCCGTCGGATCCTTCCCGATGAGCGCCGGCCCGATGATGGCGTTTACGTTGTTCACGGCCTGAAAGAGATGGCACGATCTGGTCAGTCCGATCAGCGTGGCTCCAGTATACATGCAGTTGATCTTTGATTCCTCAGAGCATCTACAGCCGGACCTAGCAAATCTGACCCCTTAAACGCCCGCGGTCCGTTTTAAGCCCCTATAATTTGGTCTGCGCAGCCACACTTCTCATTTTTCTTCTCATATGTCCGGTCACTTGCACGTGATTGGTGGAGAAGAAGAGAGAGAAAGAAAATAATGAATAAGAAAAGAGAAAAGGTGGTCCGGAGTGGGGTTGCGTCCGCAAGCCCTCGTATCGTCCCCATATTTGAGATGGATACGAGGGATGCCGGTCAGTCCGTTTGAGACGGATATGAGGGGTCCGGGAGGGCGTTCCGGGCGTTTGAGGAGCATATAGGGGTCCGGCTGTAGATGCTCTCATCTATACAAGAATTGACTGTACACTAGCTAGCCAGATTGAGAGAATTGGTAGGTGGTAAAGTGGTGAACCAACCTTGAGAACACCTTTGCCGAGGTAATCGGAGCCTCCGTCCCTCAGCTCCAAGGCCTCGTAGATTCCTGGTTGATCAAAGCCAAGAAAGTGAAGAAAAGTTACAGCACCCTCAAGCTTGAAGAACACATGGCGGAGCGGAGGAGAAGGATGGGGGTAGGGTAGGCACCGGTGGAGGCGCCGCTGGGCACGGCGCCCCTGGCGAAGCTCCCGTCGCTGAGCCCAATATCCACCTGAGATTCAGAGAAACAGGGGAAGCGTATTCAGAACAGAACAGAACAGAACAGAACAAATAGTGGAAGCAATTTCTCTTGGATGGATCCACTGCTGGATCGGGCTGGCGGGGTAGTGGGTACCTCGACGGTGGGGTTGCCGCGGCTGTCGAAGATCTGCCGCGCCTTCACCGACTGGATCGTCGTCGCCGCCATCGCCATGGACGCTGTCTCGGAACCTTGAATTCGCGTACGTGTTTGCTCGTTCGTTTCGTATGCGCTCGCAGCTGAGGCAGGGCGGTCCGGCTTGGCTACTTGTAGGCGCGGACGGGCGGCGTGGCCCCACATGACAGACAGCCTCTCCCCGGATCTGTACACGTGCCCAGACACCGTTGCTTGGAGGAGAGGGCAATAAAATAATGGACTTGGGAATTAAGTTAGGCATGCTTTTTTTTTTTGGCGGAAGTTAGGCATGCATGGTCTGCCTGATTTTCAAGCCTGCCCGGCAGTTTGAATTCTTTTCTTTCTTGCCAAACAATTCTGCAATAATTCCGCTACGTACCACTTATTTCTGCAGGTAATTTTCTTGACAGGAAAGCAGCAGCCCTGAAAATGGCGTCGGGACAATAAAAAGAAGACCCCGAACGAACTTAGCGGGATTAACCTGCTGTGGTTAAAAGAATTTCTACTTCAATTTGCTTCCTCGATGCAAATCCGACGTCATGTTTTTGGACCAGGCAAATCGAACGTTTTTTTTTATCGCATTTGTATTGGCACGAGGAGGCCATATTTTGTTTGTACTAGTAGAGTGCCCGTGCGTTGCTACGGGCCAGCAAAAAAATTTACACTCGTCCTACTTTATATATAAAGCAATGACTAACATACATGCAACCACATACAACACACCACCATCACACACACAAGGCAGAAAACCAGGACGGCTAGGAACAACAACACCCATTAGTCGACCACCAAGCATACTACAGATGGACCAATTATTTGGATTGCACCCAGACCTCCACCATGGGCGCGAAGAGGTGAAACCGCACACCGCCGAAGCATGTACTCCAAAATGGTGCCTAGAAGAAGGGTATGCGAGAGTCAATTGCAAGAAACTATCACATTTGCAGCTAGGTTTGCAGAAAACCACCAAGTCGCTAATCCGTTGCAAAAAACACCGGAATTTCTCTAATCTTACTAAAAAAGCACTAATCGGGTGATTTGACCCGTTTGATCGCTTTTTGACAAGTGGGGCCGAATTTTAAGGAGCTGACTTGGCAAAGAGTTGACACACACACACCCCTGCTATCTAAAACCTATAGATCTTTAAAAAACACAATACAGTCCCTCCCCATCGGTGCCAGCTACTTTTGTGTCGGCGACAGAACGCATGTCCAGCCCGCGGGGCTGGAGCTCGCCTCCGACGCTCCGGTGACTTAAGTGAAGAGGCGTCGCGCGGCGGGACGGACCTTGCCGGTGCGGATGGCTACGGAGCGGAGGAGGTTGCCCGCGGAGAGCACCACATCGGCGGCGGCCAGCGATGTGGAGTGTCGCGGCGTCCGCCATGGGTGGATCTTAGAGGTCCACCGGCATGGTCTCTCCGACGAGCACCTGCAGGAATGGCACCACATCGGCAAAAACATGTGATAATATAAATCAAGTATTTAAGATATACCCTCCAAGTAGGCTATTTGGTTTCACATAATGTAGAAGAGGGACATAAACGAGTAAAGATAGCAACATAACAAACCCTACTGATAAACTAATAATTATTCTTGCAAAATAATCAGTCCCATAACTTGAAAGTGTCAAACCTTTGAAGTAGTTGAATTTTTGAAGTTTCTTATGATCAATCATCACATGGAAGCGGAAACTGCATCAGCACTATCAAACCATAACCATCTCATTCGGAAAAATGTTGGTTCTCAACTGATTTTCGGCAAACAGTATGACCTATATGTTTTCATCTTCTCTTGTTTTAACTTGTCGTTACACTTCATATATGTACTGATTTTTTGTCATCAAGACACGCCTAATGTTATTTTGTTCATGGGACAGTAAATTAGGAAGAGGTTGCCCAAGCCAACATCATCCTGATAAATAAACTGCTCTGGTGTATTATATACATTGAGTAGGGGTGACACGCGTGCAAGTATATACCATGTAATGCATGTAAATAATTGTGGCCACACTGAAATTTTGATTGGAAATTGAGGATATAATGTAAAGCTAGCTAATTTCATTGTGTTATTAACTGTAGGTATTGCACAAATAAATGGTGGTAAGAAAGTTTAGATCAGAGATGGTGGGGGCAACAAAGAAGTTCTGCCTCTCAGTGATGTGCATTGCGAGGAACCTCCAACAAAGTCTTGATCACAATCCTTCCGAGGAGGAGCCAGCAAGTATGATAATTCTTCTGGGGTAATATGAACATGTTAAGTGTTGTTGTTGCTCCTCAAGTGGGATTGCCAGATTATGCCAGAAATGAGTTTTTCTCAACTAAGAAGAAGTTTTTCTAGGTCTCCTCTCGATTCTGCATCTTCATGAACAAACCAAAATCACAAGACATCTCCCTATTACCTGAAATAAGCCAAAGAAAGAAACTGCAAAAATATATGGAGTCGAGTACACGAGAATTTTCCGATGTCCAAAATCTAGAAAAATATGTGTAGTACAGAACCAGAGGAATCAACCAAGGTAGATGACTTGTGAAGCTTTTGGGGAGATCTCATGGGTGGACCTGGTAAGGCATTTTGAAGCCACCGACATTTTCTCTTTGGCGTACTTTCTTGCTGCAATTCTCCTCACCAAATAGATATATAATATAACCACACTTAGTCTGGTATAATAAGAGGTTGAAAATACATAAAACTACATTATATGTAGCGAAGGGAAAACCACCTAAAGGCAGACGTACACATGTGTGTACTGGGGTTAACTTGAGTAAAATGGAGTGAGCGGACATGAGAGTATATCACTCATAGGTCGTATAGGATACCTCCAAAGATACTGAAACGAAAGCTGAATCTACATTCTCCAACATATGCTGCTTCGATTAATGAAGTTTATCCCTGAAAAAATAGACAAACTAACCGAAAAACATGTTTAGATTGATCCACATCACAACATTATGAACTGGATACTGATTAGAACAGTGAACTGGATACTGGATACATAAAACTACATTACCGAAGTTATATATTAGAGATTAACCATCGAGTTGTCCTGAACTGGATACTGATTGTGCATAGCTAAACATGGTTAATGGCTTGTAGTGGAGACCTTATATTCCCTGGTATAAGCAAGTATAAAGGCTTACAATAAAGAACAGTGAATTAAAACGGCTGAAAGTTACCTGACGAACATCACATGCAAATAAATCTCGGCTAAGCTTTATAACCACCATCGGTGGTAAATTTCTTGTTAACCCGCACAACATGATAACAAGTGGGGCATTTTGTTCCCTAGAAAACTTCTGAATCAACAATTAGACTGAATACATAATCTATAGTAAAATATGGAATCAACAATTAGATATATACACCCAACCTGAATGCCAGCATAGCTACACATGTAGAAATCAAGAATGTAAACCCATCACATTTGATTCGAAGGTTAGCGTATCCCAAATTGAAAAATGGGACTACAAAATGAACTGCTTGGACCCCTCCACAAAGAATAACCGATCATATAAAGTCCACTGCTAGCACATCACTTCTTCTGCCAAAATGCTTTTAGCTACATTAAGGTTTCAAAACTGCAAGCATAGTCATATATATGAATTGAATTTTTCTAAGATGGACATGTAAAACTGTCTAGGTTAATTGACCAAAGCTGATCGCACAAAGAACGAATAACCAAACTAATAGCACAAAGATGATTAACTAAGCTGATAGAAAGAACAAAATCAACCACTGAAAGCAAAGAACAATATGATCTACGAGTACACGAGGAAGAAATATGTAAAATTAATGCTATCTATCTGACTGTCTAAGAAGTTCATCTAGAGGACAAACATAGACAACAAGCAGGTGAAAAGAAGTCTGAAGTTGTACCATAATTCATCCAGGCAGCTATGTATGATTCATTATCATGTAATTCTCTCCGAAAGAGGCTCATTATCCAATCCAAAACCTGAAATCGAAATGATACAATGTTTGGCACATCAGAAAATTTCTAACAGAGGACCATCACACTTTGAACTTTATACTCAGGCTACACTTTTCCAACACTAATACTTTCAGTTGTCTATGTTGAAAAGCATCAATAAAATAAAGCATGTACCTGTACTAATCTTGACCGCGTCGGTGGCCTTGTCAACTGGCAGTGGTTCTAACACCGAGTGCTTATGCTCCATTTGCAGATGCCAGGCTTTCTGTCTGACTACATTGGTCGTCGATTAAATCCATCGTGATATTCCATGGTCTCCTGATCGACCGAACAGGATGGAAGGAAGCTCAATCAGGGCGACCACCGTCAAAACCAGAGAAAGCGCAGAAAGACCGCCCGAGTACAAATCGACAAACAGGTAAAGCAAACTACTTGCGACGCATCTGGTGCTATACGAGATGGATGTCATGCCACCGACCATCGATTATAAAGAAACTGAAAACAAGATGCGGTGATGAGCATTTGATGCAAAGATGATGCGTGCCTGCCACCGGCTGGTAACTGACTGGACTGTGAAGAAACTGAAAACAAGGTATCGGCGAAGGATTCACCGGGGGAGACCGAAACCTGAGGGGCGTCATCGGTGTAGGCTTGTGCGTCTAGGCTGGCAGTTTGGTGGGGTCGGGGCGTGGAACTGCCGGTAACCTCGGTATGCACTGTATTTGTAATCTGAAATCGTGTGTCGCCGCTGAAGAAATAAACCTCTGAACCGATCCTGCGTTTTAATTCCTCTACCCAACTTGCAGCATGTTGAATTGTTGATTCAATCACTCGTCCATCTATCCATTCTGATATTCACATGCCATAGGACCAAGCAACTCCCCAGAGACCTCTCTTTTGGTGTCATCTGCCATATAAAGGCGATGTGACTGAAGAATGATTTTTTTCCTGTAAAAGAACAACCACTTAGAATTAACAAATAGATTGAGCTCCCTGTTCCGTTTCATACGAGGATTCGAACCATTAGCTTCCCAAGCAAGCATTCATCCAAAACATGCGTTCTTCCTTCTTCCTTCCCATCATTAGTAGATCGAGTGATGGGGATGCGACGTTGGTCGCACCGCTGGCACTGCGCGCACGACCATGCCGCGACGACGGTACGGCGGCATAGGGAGGACGGCGATGGAGAACAGAGATGGAGATGGAGGGCGGGGAACGACGACGACGCGCAGGTTTGAGGTCATGAGCGTTTGCGGCGGCGGCAGCAGCGACGATGTACGGGCGACTTAGGCGGCGTTGTGGGAACCCTAGAGGAGACACGGACCGACAGAGATGGAGTGACAGAGGACTCTCGGGTATGGATCGATTCCTGGGGCAGGGAAAAAACCGGTAAAAACCAGGAACGAGAGGAGGTGGGCATCGGCTTACAAAAAAATCGGGTGGGGGCTGGAGTGGCGATGTGTTTCGATGGGTTGGACGAACGAACGAAGCGATGTACGGAGTGCTAGAGTAGAGATACACGGTGATTTCCTGGCAAAAATGAACCGAGATGGATTTGCTATGCTCGCCAACTAGATTTGCCATCTTCGACGAACACAGCTTGACATGAGAAATATTCAGCTTGTCGTGCCTAAAATCTGACGTTCACCGAATATTCGAGTCCTTTTTTACGAAATACTAAAAATCCGACGTCAGTTTTTTCGCGAGGTGGGGCACTGTGGTTGGTTGGTCATATTGGAAGTTAATCAAAGCGAGGCCAAGTGCAACTTCGACTCGTCGGCACGGCGAGCCAATCAGCGGTGCAACCCTGTCGAAGGTGATATCATAATCAACTTCTCATCGTAGGGCCGGAACCTCGACCCTTGGCCCGGACAGATAGCACGTCGGCAGATTACGACAAACACACTTGAGGTTTACTCAAAAGGTAAAAAACCACGTGATGCGCACTGGTGTTCCTGATGAAAAGTCAAGACGATTTGCTGCCATTTCTTCTTCGTTTTGGCCATGGAAAAGAAAGCTTTTCCTCCATTTTCTGCTGCTGTCGAAACCCGTTTCCCCTGCTATCTCCCTTGGCCCAAGGAACTAGAGCAAAAGAAAACCCCGTCAACGAGCATATACGGATGGATGCCGACTTCAGTTCGTTGGTCAAAAGTTTGTCGAACCTGCTGGCCAGCTCTACTGTTTGCTAGCCAAGTGTTTTGGAATTCTAGTAATCTGCATGCTTAGCTCGTGTCAACTTCCGTTCTCTGATTTTTCGCAACAACAAAAAAAAGGAAACTTCCATTCTCTAAACAGGTTTTGCAGCATGTTCTGTTGCGTCAAGCTGGCGTCACCCTAACAACTCGTCGGCATGTTCTGTTTTGGAGGGAGTATTATTTTTTCAATAATGGATCCCACTTAAATCCTAGCAAATATATATTTTTCTTTTTCTTCTTCTTTTTCTTTTTTTTTTCTTAAATCCTAGCAAATATATGAGGGGCTAGCTGAGGGCGATAGCAAATATGACTGCTCCTGCCTCTGCAATTGTACAACACTACTGGTTCAACGATGCAACACGGAGGCCTCTACCTTAATTTAGAATACTGGCTGATTTGTTTTTTAAACGGAGGCAAAAGCTTTACATCATCCATTAAATAAGAGAGAAAATAGTTACAATATCATCCAAAACACCACATGAATTATTACTCTCGCAATATTAAAGACCCTAAGTTTTTAGCACCGCGGTGACCCAAAGGTTGGCTTCACTCAAGATGATGTTAAGCAAGATTGTCGGCGGGGCGCTTTTGAACCTAAAAACTCTTGCATTTCGCTCATTTCAAATTGTCGACAACACAAGCATAGTGAGGGAGGATTTGGCTTGTCGGTTCGGCGTGCCGTCGTCACATGTACTTGCCCACCACACGTCGACAGAGTCCATCAAGTGCCACGAAGAGGTGTCCAACTCGGAGATGTGAGACTTCTCAATGATCAAAGCCCAAAGCCTTAGAGTGTAGCGGCACTTGAAGAGAAGGTGTGACCCGCTTTCTTGCACTCTCTTGCAAAGTGGACACATACCACAATTTGGCCACCCTCTCTTGGCTAGTCTATCTGCGGTCCAAATTCTATCTTGAAGCGCGAACCAAGCAAAGAACTTAACTTTTGGGGGACCCCAAACCTTCCAAACCATTTTGTCCATGCGTGAGAGCACCATCCCTAGGAACCGCGCCTTATAGGCGGAGGCCGCCAAGTAGTGTCCACTAGTCGCGTGTTTCCACAAAATGTCGTCGGGGACTTGATCTTGAGAATACACGCGTTGTGCATGATGGCCTCGCACACTTTCCACTTCTTTCGCGAGGAGGCTTCGAATACTAGCGGCGCGGTGTCTTTCGGCTTGTGCCCAAGTAGCCAAAGTGATTCCCAGAACGGTGTCTTCGCTTCATTTCCCACGGTGATAGTGGTAGATGCATAGAAGAACTTGAGGTCCTCCTCATCACGGGTTGCCCATCCCCACCCACAATTTGGTAGGCTCCTTTTATTCATACCAAGGCCACCGCAGTCGTAGAGCACGCGCGAACTTGTCCGTATTGAGGACCCCAGGCCCCCCATACTCAAGTGGCCGACAAACAGTTTTCCAATTGACCTTACGTTTTGTTCCCGTCGTCTGTCCGAACCAGACCATAGGAAAGCTCTCTCAAGCTAGTTGACTTCAATTTGTAAGTGTTTGCAAACAAAGCAAAAGCTATATTATTGGCTAGCCAGCCAATGTTTAGGGTTAGCATATAAGTACAATTATAGCAATTTGCATATGTTGTGTGTTGGGTGAACCGAACATATATATAGGTCGTTGTCCTGTCCATCTAAGCGCTGCATTTCGTTTTCCATTACCAAATATAGTTCTTGCAGCATGCTCCGTTACGTGAAGCTGTCGTCATCCTCAAGTACGAGCTGAATTATCATTATTTTCCAGCAATAATGGATTCGACTTCCTTGCAAATACTTCCTCCGTTTCAAAATAAGTGTCGTTGGTCTAGTACAAAATTTATACGAACTTAGTACTAATTTTGCAACATTTATTTTGGGACGGAGGGAGTATATAGGAGTGCGGTTGCGAATTCGGCCACGCCTGTCTTTGCAATTATGCAGAAACTACTCTATTTGTTCAACGATACAAGAAGCTGTGTGTTCAATAATGGATTAAGTTACGTTCCTCTATGATGACGTGTCGCGTTGCCTTCGGGGTCACGCGCATTTTTACCCTTTTGTTTGGCGGATTGTACTCTGATCTACGCTGACGTTGAGAACAATCCTTCACTTTATTTTTTAATTATTAAGGGAATATAATCCTTAACCTGCTTCTCCTCCAGTATAAGGATGGTTAGGATGATGACGACGATGATAAGAAAAACTAAATGGGCTGAACATTCAAAAGGAAAAAAAGAATGGGCTAGAGTTATTTGGTGGTGGAAGGATTTGTACTAAAAGATCAAACGGCCCATATTCTCCGACATGGGCCTCTTCTGTGTTATTTTCCACGAAAGAATAGGTTATGGTTTCACTTACTGAATCTGGGGATCAACTATCCGAGGATTGCTCCTTCGGGAGCCTCCTAAGGGTCATTCTCAGGATGTGTCATTTGGCATGTTTCCAGCCGCCGTCACGTGTCGCGTTCTGGGCGCTTCCTCCGTATTTTCTTATTTTTTTCGCATGCGTTTTCGGCTTTTTAGATAGCTTTTTTTCATTTTTCTGGCTTTCCGGTTTTCCATTGGTCTTTCTTAGCTTTTGGACGATAAATAAATAAATAAATATGCAAAAAACATGTCTTTTTTTTTTCTATCTCGAGAGGCACGGCTTTGCTTCCGCGAGAGTCACGGTCATGCCTCTCTTTTTGTTTCTTCCCTCGAGAGGCATGACCGTGCCTCTTAAAAACAAAACAAAAAAGCAACGCGTTTTCTTTTTTTTTCTTTCGCAAGAGGCACGGTTTTACTTCCGCGAGAGGCACAGATTTGCTTCCGGGAGAGGCACAGCCGTACTTATCGAAAACGGAAAAAAAATTCCTTTCGCGAGAGGCGCAGTTTTTTCGTGAAAAAAATAGCTCATCAAAACCTATCAACATGGGATCTAGTTTTGAAAATCTTGACGCGAGTAATCCAATGATGAAAACGGTTCGAGATTTGGACGCACGGTTTAAGAGATAAAACGTTTTGAATGAATGGATCTAAAAAAATGGAAAAACTCCCAGGTTGCAACAAGTGGCACACATGCAATGCGCCACTTATCACAACCTGGAAAAGTAAGAGTGATCTTTGGAAGGAGTACCCCACAATTAGTGATTTCACTAAATCTGGAGCCTGAACGATGCCGCCGGGGCTATATCTCGCCCGTACTGATTCCTTATAGGAATCGCCTACGTCCCAGCTAATCGGGCCAGCCCATTAGCTCGAGTCGCCTGCTTGCTTTCCTTAGGCACTGCCGCCGCTCGCTGTGCTTCGTTTTTGCCCTTTTTCGTTTATTTTTTTTTCACATTTTTTCTTCTGTTTTTTCTTTTCTTATATATAATTTGATTTTCTTTGTTTTTTACTGGTTTTCTTTTCCTTTCTTTTGATATACTATGGTTTTTTCTGTTTTCTTTTGGTTCTCTTTGGTTTTTCTTTTGCTCCTTTGTTTCTTTGTGGCATTTTATCGGTTTCATTCGGGTTTTTTCTTTCTTCATTTTTATCTGGTTCTTTTTTCAAAACATGTATACATTTGTCCTAAGCATTGTATATTTTTCGTATATAGGGGAAACATTTTTGATAAAATAATACGTTTTTTGGAAAACTTATATTGTTCATGTCTAAAACATTTATACACATTGCAGATTTTCTGTATACATCTAAAACAATTTTTATATATGTTTAACATTAATAAATACTTTATTCACATTTTTAGTTGAACGTTTATTTTTTGATAGTTGTTAAAGGTTTTTTTCAAATACACATTGAAATAGTATCCAAACTTTTATTTAATTTCTACATATACTTTTTCAAGATGTGATGAACACATTTCTGAAGATGTAATGAACATTGTTTAATGTTTGGATCCTTTTTTAAATTACCCGAGCATTTTTTTACATCTTATAAACATTTTTGAAAGGGAGGTGTACTTTGTATTGCGCCTGAGATTTTGGAAAATTGAATAAATATTTTTTTACACATAATTAACTTTTTTGTGTAATTTAGAAACATTTTTCTATACATATTTTTGCATTTTTTAAATGCAAGATTAACATTTTTTAAAGAATTTTTCAAAGTATGTTTTAAATATATGTGCGTATATTTAGAATATTGTGGAAATATAACAAAGTAGAAAAAACGTGAAGAAAAAACTGGAGGAAAAAAACGAAAAAGAAAACCCCGCATGACGTTGTGGCATCATGTATGGCTACTGGGCCAACCCTGTAAGGTCTCCCTGAGGTGACGCCAGCTACTACTGTCCCGCGAGGAGCGGGGCATAGCCGCACGCGGACGATGCCTGCCCCCCACCGAGAACGATTTTTTTTTTTTTTGCAAATTTGTTACTTGTATTACTCAACCCCAACAAAATAACAATCTGAGCATGCAAGCGCCAACGCGTTAGAGGATCCAGACCCTAGCCAAGTCATTGTTCTACCTTCCTCTGTAGCAAAAATAGCTAAACAGTTAATAACTTTATTTTGGGGCCTACGAATATGAGTAATACTAGTTTCCCGGAGACTCGTCAAAACCTTAATCTCTCTCACTGGCGCCGAGTCCCTCCTTTCGTGGGAATGACCCTGACAATAGTACTAGGGGGTACGAATGGAGGGGCGAAGTCTAGCTACGGTTCAGGTGTTTCACTCGGATGTGTACCAGTTCAGGCCCCACTCGGAAGTGGTAAAAGCCCTACGTCTCGAGCCCGGAGGCTGGTTTGTTTTGCTTATGGGGGAATAGGAGGATACAAGTGTCGGAACCTTGCTACGGCGTCCGGTGGTGGCTTATATAGAGTTTGCCACCACCAGCCGAGCGCCGCAATAAATGCTAGTTAAAGCTACATTACAGGAACTACTGCTTTAACTAGAGCGTTACTGGTAACGCACGATTGATTAATCCCAGAGGACGTCTCTTCATAATACTCAACGCTACGTCTCCTGAACCGTTGAGTTCCCGTTGACCGAGTGTGGCTGTGGCCATCCGAGTGTATCTTCAGGCGCGTCCGAGTGACTCTCCAGGTCTGACCGAGTGCATTTCCGCCTCTGGAGCTTCAGTGTCGATGAGGGTCCCTAGGTGGGCCAAGAGGTCAGCCTTGTGACCCTACCCATGTTAGACGACCTCATCAGTAGCCCCCGAATCCGTGAGGTTTGAATGGTCGGGTGATTGACATTCGGAAATGTCAACGGCACCTCGGAGGTGCTTCAAAAAATGACCTGGATCATTTGTCACCCGGCTCCAAATCTTGACGGATTCAGGATTATCATTCCTTGGCCGAATGACTTAATTTGCATATTCGACGTTGTCTTTGTAATCGAAGTGTTTCTCTGGAGAAACGATCCGAATGCACAGTTATTCCGTCCGAGTGTCTTGTTGTATATTGCCTGGTCATTCGGTTTATAAATGAGTCGTCAGGCGATCCGGAGCGCTGAGGTCTCCTCTTATAAGGCATGAAGAGGTCTCCGCGCGTTCGAAATCGCGGAGGGCGTGCGCAGACGTGCAATGAAACGGTTATTCTGCGAGATTTGGGGATAGTGGTCACGACGCTTCGATAACCGCGCCGCGATTTTCGCCACGTGTCTCTGAGAGCCTGAACGGTAGATCCGCGGATCTCTCTCCGTTTGCTGATTGACGGCCATCGATTCCGCCCAATTTTTATTATAAGAGGCAAGGGCACTGTGCGAGGGGGAACAGATCTCACTTCTCCTTCCTCCCTTCGGCTTCTCCGACGCCAGCTACCACACTCCACAGAGAACTCCGCCGCGAGCCGAGCCCAGTATCGCCGGAGATGAGCCGCGCGGCGACCACGAAGGCTGAGCGGGCAAAGAGAGGCTCGTGCTGTTCCTCCTCGAGCGCCGGAGCGCCGGCAGGATGGACTCAAGGCGACTGGATGGCGTCGCGGGTCACCGAGGCCCGGTTGCTCGAGATGGAGGACCAGGGTCTCCTGTCCAAAGGGAGCTGGCGGCTGGCGAAGGCGGGCGAAGATGATCCTTCGCCGCGGGGGAACGAGCGCGTTCTCTTGGTAACTCACCTCGAACGAGGTTTTTCCCTTCCGCCCCATCCGTTCTTCCGTCGCTTCTTGGATTTCTTCGGTGTTCAACTTCACCACATTCCACCCAATGCCATGGTGTACCTAGCTGCTTTCGTTTCTTTGTGTGAGAATTTTCTGGGCTGCCACCCTCATTGGGGTTTGTTTAAGCACCTGTTCACTTGCCGGGTGATGACCGTAAAGAAACCCACTCGGTTAGAGGATAAGACCAATGTGGTCCAACTGTGCGGGGGATTGGGAATCCAGCTGCGGGGCAAGGTCTGCTTCCCAGCGATCAACTTTCCCGACTCGGTGAAGGGCTGGCAGGAGAATTGGTTCTACTGCTAGGATATTCCAGTCGGAGAGAACCAACCGGGACTTCCCCTGTATACGTCGGAACGCATTCAGTCACTTCCCAGGCTGACTGTAACCAAAGAAGAGAAAGTAGACGTAGACATCCTGGTGATTGCTCTGGTAGCATTAGTTCAGAAGGGCGTCAATTTACTGGACTTGCTCGAAGTTTTCTTTCAGAGGAGGATCCAACCATTGCAAGCTAGAGTCCACCCCATGTGGGAATATACTGGAGCAGATGACGTCACTCGGACGCACCCTGAAGAACTTGACGCAAAGACGGTTGAAGCCAAGATCAAAGCAGTCACTCCAGCGCGAGATAACCCCAGGGGGAGCAGGCTGGTGCTTCCATTCTCATCAAAAAATCCGCCGAATGAGGTAACTTCAGAGTTCCACCTGCTATCCGAGTGATATTGTTGTTCTTGTCGAATATCAGGTTGATTGATTTATTTTCCATTCGGCAGGCTTTCGTGGGCTTGATTAGTGAGATTCCAGTCGTCAATCGAGGTCCGATTGATGTGGCGAGTGATACAGACCCCGCAGGAGATTCAACCGGAGTGGAGGAAGAGGAATAAGGCGGCGATGACGAAGACGATGACGACGAGGAGGGCTCGAACGAGAGCTACGAGGTGGAGTCCTCGCGCTCAGAAGACCGCGTGCCCGAATCCTGCTCCAAGTCACGCCATGACCCGGGGGTTGCTGGTGGCGGCCCGAAGGCGTCGAATGTTGTCAAGCCGACTGCCAATGCTCCCTTGACCCGTAATTCGAAGCGTGGTCGGGCGGAACTGGCTTCGTCGCCCGAGAAGGTTGCGAAGCAAGCCAAAGTTGCTGAAACAAAACCCCGGAAGGCGGTTCCCATTCCGAGGATCAAGATGACCATCCCTGTTGCTTCAGCGTAAGAACTTTCACTCGAAGATTGTTGTAGAAATCCATCCGAGTGAATTTCAAAATCCGAATGTTTCCTTTGTAGTGCTGATACTTCAACTACTTCGCCTGAACCCCAAGCTCTGGAGAGGGAGCGAGCCGAAGTAGACGTGGCGTCTTCGAAGGGTAAACTTCGATACTTTTCTTGTATATGCTGCGGTTTTGCTTCTGCTTATTTCCGAATGATTTTTGTACACTCGTAGCTCCGACTGAAGTGATCGACATCGATGTGGTTGACAAAGCTGATCTGCCATATCCTACTGCAAACATAGAAGGTGCAATGCAGGACCCATCAGTTGCCGGTGCCTTGGCGTCATCACAGGGAACCAGCTCGGGCGCTGGAGTCGCACTCGGCACCGGCACGTCGACTCTTATGCCGACTCCTCGTGAGACCACCATCTTCTCGCTGTATCATGTCCCAGAGGACCAGACGGGAGCGAGCAAAGAGGCGCTAATCTAGCTGGAGCTGATGTGCGATAAACTAAAGACGGCGTACGACGCGAGTGTGGCACTGCAGAAGAATGTCCGAGTAAGTACTCTCGTAAGTACCTTCCTCATTCGGCATCTTGGTCCATTTGTCCATGGTTTAAGACCCGAGTGGGTTTGCATCTGGGCACACCCACTGGGTGTGGTTGACTTTCCAGTGGGGGCGCGCTGAGCGCACCCACTGGGTGTAGTCCCCGAGACTGCCGTCGACTGAAGCAGTTGGCGGTTGTCTAATAGTGTAGAAATGTCTGTCCTGCCGTCGAGAAAAGTGTCTTGAACTTAAATTTTTCCAGTGGGGGCGCGCAGAGCGCACCCACTGGGTGTAGTCCCCGAGGCTACCGTCGGCTGAAGCAGTCAGCGGGAGTCTTAGAGTTTTGGAGTCTAACCGAATGATCTGTATGTTGTATCCAATTGACGAACCATATGTCTTTGCCTGATTGCAATTTTTCTTCAATTTGTTGTTTGTAGTCTGTTTGTGAGCTCGGAAGCCACTACAATGCTCTGAAGGAGGAGGTGTTGACCCTGCGCCTCGACCTTGAAGCTGAGAAGGCCAAGAGCGCCCGCCTGGAGCAAGAGAAGAACACGTTGGAAGGTATTGTTCTTCCTGTCCGACTGTTACCGTCTCTGTTCTTTCTCCCTGTCCGACTGAGTCTACTTCGTCAGATCTTTGTGGAGAAAATCGTAAACTTGTCGAGAGACTGAACAATTCTGTTTCTTTAGTAACCGTGAAGACAGCCCTCGAGAAGAAGGACACAGAGCTGGCAGCGGCCCAGAAGGAAGCCAGTCGGAAGGCCAAGGAGGCCGAGGAGAAGCTGAAGTCAGTCGGGAAGCTAGAGGAGGAGAAGAAAACCCTTGAGGTCGCCGTGAAGAAGTCCAAGGAGGAGCTCGTCGAATGGAAGACCAAACTTGAACACATCATTGCCAAGAAGGCTGAGCTGGAGCAATTCGTCGAAAAGTTCGGCGATACCGTGAGTGAAAAGCTCAAAGGTAAACTTTCCCGACTAACCCATGTGTATTTTTGAACAACCGAATGAAATTTGCTTGACTCTGATTCTCTTTTCGTTCGGCTGAACCCAGAATTCTGCTTCGACATTAATGAGGAGACTGACAAGATTGAGAAAGAGCTAGATCCGTCCCGAGAGCTGCTCAAGGATAGTGCTGCCATGGCCTTTCTCCGTCTGGAAGAGCGTGTCGACAAGGCAGTTTCGTACATCAAGAGGCTTTGCACCGGCATCGTGGACATCGAAAAGGAACTCTTCTCCGACGAAGAGCCCTCCAAGGACCTGGAATCCACCCTTATCCGAGTGAGAGACGTCCCGAACCGAGTGAAGATCTGGAAGAAGTCAGCGGCTCGAGCCGAAGCTGACATTGCTCTCTCCCTGGTTCGGGTCCACTGCAAGGGAGTGGATGAGAAGAAACTGAAGTCCTTGGAGGTCGCCAATCGGAAGCACGCCAGAATTGAAGACTTCATGGAGATGTTCATGGAGGAGGCCACCCGAATCGCAGAGAGCCTTCACTTGGACACATTCGTCGAAGCAGTGCCTAACCTCGAGTGATCGTCAGGCTAAAAAAAACTTCTTTAAACATTTGCCTCAGAATGCCAAGTAGTATCTGTATCCGTAAGACCTTTAAATGAGCCTGAGGCTCCTATCGTCCGTACTTCTGCTTTGAGCGATGCAATTCTCATCTGCCTTATCTTAACTTGATCTTTGATCTTTTGAGTGTTTCGTACTCGAGCGATTGCAGGATCGCGCATGGGGTTTCGAGTGTGTATAATATTTGCACTTGGCATGAATTTTAACTTAGGCGATGCGGGGTCACGGCTAAGTCCCCGAGTATGGGTAAGACCTGCACTCAGAACAGTTCTTGTGAACAATGATGGTCCTGTCCATCTTGTCTTTCGAGTGAGGAGGATGTCTCACTCTATACATTTCTAACTTAGGCGACTGATACGTCTCCAACGTATCTATAATTTTTGATTGTTCCATGCTATTATATTATCTGTTTTGGATGTTTTATATGCATTAATATTCTATTTTATATTATTTTTGGGACTAACCTATTAATCTAGTGCCTAGTGCCAGTTTCTGTTTTTTCCTTGTTTTTGAGTATTGCAGATAAGGAATATTAAACGGAGTCCAAACGGAATAAAACCTTCGGGATGATTTTTCTTGGACTAGAAGAAACCTACCAGACTTGGAGATGAAGGCAGGAGACCTGCCGGGAGGCGACAAGCCATAGGGGCGTGCCCTAGGGGGGGGCCTGGCTTGTGGCCCCCCAGCATGCCTCCTAACCCTATTCTTCGGCCTATAAATTCCCAAATATTCCCCCAATACCAAAAAGAGCCACGATAATACTTTTCTGCCGCCGCAAGCCTCTGTTCCCGTGAGATCCCATCTTGGGGCCTTTTCCGGTAATCTGTCGGAGGGGGATTCGATCACGGAGGGCATCTACATCAACTCCATTGCCCCTCCGATGATGCGTGAGTAGTTCACCTCAGACCTTCGGGTCCATAGCTAGTAGCTAGATGGCTTCTTCTCTCTCTCTCTATGTTCTTCAATACCATGTTCTTCATGATCTTCATGGAGATCTATCCGATGTAATACTCTTTTGCGGTGTGTTTGTCGAGATCCGATGAATTGTGGGTTTATGATCAAATTATCTATGAATATTATTTGAGTCTTTTCTGAATTCTTATATGCATGATTTCATATCTTTGCAAGTCTCTTCGAGTTATTGGTTTGGTTTGGCCAACTAGATTGGTAATTCTTGCAATGGGAGAAGTGCTTAGTTTTGGGTTCAATCTTGCGGTGTCCTCACCCAGTGACAAAGTAGGGGTAGCGAGGCACGTATTTGTATTGTTGCCATCGAGGATAAAAAGATGAGGTTTTCATCATATTGCTTGAGTTTATCCCTCTACATCATGTCATCTTACCTAATGCGTTACTCTGTTCTTCATGAACTTAATACTCTAGATGCAGGCAGGAGTCGGTCGATGTGTGGAGTAATAGTAGTAGATGCAGAATCATTTCGGTCTACTTGACACGGACGTGATGCCTATATGCATAATCATTGCCTTGGATATCGTCATAACTATGCGCTTTTCTATCAATTGCTCGACAGTAATTTGTTCACCCACCGTATTATTTTCCTTCAAGAGAGAAGCCTCTAGTGAAACCTATGGCCCCTGGGTCTATTTTCCATATTATATTTTCAGATCTATAAACCAAAAATACCAAAAATACCTTGCTGCAATTTTATTTACTTTTATTTTAGTTTTACTTTTGGCAATCTTTTATATCTATCTCTATCAGATCTCATCCTTGCAAGTAACCGTGAAGGAATTGACAACCCCTTTATAGCGTTGGGTGCAAGTGTTTGATTGTTTGTGTAGGTGCAAATATTGGTGCCTTTCTTGTTCCTCCTCCTGGATTGATACCTTGGTCCTCAACAAACTAAGGGAAATACTTATCTACTTCGCTGCATCACCCTTTCCTCTTCAAGGGAAAACCAACGCAAGCTCAAGAGGTAGCAAGAAGGATTTCTGGCGCCGTTGCCGGGGAGGATACATAGCAAGTCAAGACAAGATCTACATCAAACCTACCAAGTACCCATCACAAACTCATCTCTTGCATTTACATTATTTGCCATTTGCCTCTCGTTTTCCTCTCCCCCACTTCTAAAACGATTATCAGAAAAAACCAAAAAGATTTGCCGTTTTATTCGCCTTCTCTCTTTCGTTTGCCCTTTTTCTTGCCGGATCTCTTGCTTGTTCCTATGACTAGCATTACTACCCCCCTTTTGTCACCAGACTTTGAAGTTCTATACTTCAAACAAAAACAAGGGGAAAATCTGAAAGATGCCTGGTATAGGCTAATGGAATCCTATCTTATTTCCAATCTAAAAGGAGATGCAAAAGTTTTGCTTAGAAATTTTTAAGTTGGATTGGCTTTGCATCATAGAAAGCTTTTGGATTCTGCCTCAAAGGGCAATTTTATCGAACTTGATACAAAGGCCGCTTATGAAGTTTTGGAAGGGATTTTGGGGGTTCCCCCACAAAAAAAGGGGCTTGCCTTTTCACAAGAGGGACTTCAAATTCTCGACAAATTGGATGACTTACTTAAGCACCTAGTCGAGTTACAAAAATATCACGAACCCCTCAAACATATTAATGGGAACCTCAGTCATTTGAACACTTTGATTACCCTTTGCAATAAGCGTTTGGATATTTTGGATCTTACGATGGTTTCTTCTCCTGAAAATTTGGGGAAGCGGAAAGAGCCCCCCGGATTCGAGAAGGCCCTCACAAAAGTTGCCAATACCAAAGATGACAATACCTAGATCTATTGCGTTATGCCTAGCTAGGGGCGTTAAACAATAGCGCTTGTTGGGAGGCAACCCAATTTTATTTTTTGTTTTTTTGTTTTTTGCTTCTGTTCTTGAGTGTTTCACACATTATTACCTCTGTAGTAATTGTGTTTTATTGTTTTAATTAGTGTTTGTGCCAAGTAAGACCTTTGGGATGGTTTACGGTGATAGTTGATTTGGTTTTGCTGAAAAACAGAAACTTTTGCGCTCAGTCCAAGAATTTTATAAATTCACCAGAGCGTCTAACGAGTCTGAATTTTTTACACAAGATTGATATACAAATTTCCCAGATTTTCCTAATTTTTCAGAATTTTCGGAGTTACAGAAGTATTCGAAGTCTACAGATTGCTACAGACTATTCTGTTTTTGACAGATTCTGTTTTCTTTGTGTTGTTTGCTTATTTTGATGTATCTATGAGTTGTATCGGGGGGGTATGAACCATGAAGAATTTGGAATACAGTAGATATTACACCAATAGAAATAAAGAATGAGTTCACAACAGTACCTAAAGTGGTGATTCATTTTTCTTATACTAACGGATCTCACGAGTTTTCTGTTGAGTTTTGTGTTGTGAAGTTTTCAAGTTTTGGGTAAAGATTTGATGGACTATGGAATAAGGAGTGGCAAGAGCCTAAGCTTGGGGATGCCCAAGGCACCCCAAGTCATATTCAAGGATACCAAAGAGCCTAAGCTTGGGGATGCCCCGGAAGGCATCCCCTCTTTTGTCTTCAATCCATCGGTAAATTTACTTGAGGCTATATTTTTATTCACCACATGATATGTGTTTTGCTTGGAGCGTCTTGTATGATATTAGTCTTTGCTTTTTAGTTTGCCACAATCATCCTTTCTGCACACATCTTTTTGAGAGAGACCCGCATTAATCGTGAATTTATTAGAATACTCTATGTGCTTCACTTATATCTTTTGAGCTAGGCAATTTTGCTCTAGTGCTTCACTTATATATTTTTAGAGCACGGTGGTGTTTATTTTATAGAAATAATTGAACTCTCGTACCTCACTTATATTATTTTGAGAGTATTTAAACAGCATGGTAATTGGTTTAGGTTATGAATTTAGTCCTAATATAATGGGCATCCAAGAGGGATATAATAAAAACTTTCATATAAAGTGCATTGAATACTATGAGAAGTTTGATTCCTTGCATAAAGTTTTGAGATATAGAGATGGTGATATTAGAGTCATGCTAGTGAGTAATTGTGGAATGGTAAAAATACTTGTGTTAAGGTTTGTGATTCCCGTAGCATGCACGTATGGTGAACCGTTATGTAACGAAGTCAGAGCATGATTTGTTTAATGATTGTCATCCTTTGTGTGAGGGTCGGGAGCGCGCGATGGTTAACTCCTACCAACCTCTCCCCTAGGAGCATGCGTCTAATACTTTGCTTCGATAACTAATAGGCTTTTGCAATAAGTATGTGAGTTCTTTATGACTAATGTGAGTCCATGGATTATACTCACTCTCACCCTTCCACCATTGCTAGCCTCTCTAGTACCGCGCAACTTTCGCCGGTGCATTAAACCCACCATATGTCCTTCCTCAAAACAGCCACCATACCTACCTATTATGGCATTTCCATAGCCATTCCGAGATATCTTGCCATGCAACTTCAACGTTCCGTTTATTATGACACGTACCATCATTTTCATATTGCTTTAGAGTCATATTTTGTTCTAGGTATCGAGTTGTAATTTTTGAGTTGTAAGTAAATAAAAGTGATGATCATCATTATAGAGCATTGTCCCATGTGAGGAAAGGATGATGGAAGCTATGATTCCCTCACAAGTTGGGATGAGTCTCCGGAATTTACAAATAATAAAAGAGGCCAATGAAGCCCAAATAAAAAAAAAGGCCAAAGATACCCACCAAAATATAAAAAAATGAGAGAAAAGAGAGAAGGGACAATGCTACTATCCTTTTTCCACACTTGTGCTTCAAAGTAGCACCATGATCTTCATGATAGAGAGTCTCCTATTTTGTCACTTTCATATACTAGTGGGAATTTTTTGTTATATAACTTGGCTTGTATATTCCAATGATGGGCTTCCTCAAATTGCCCTAGGTCTTCATGAGCAAGCGAGTTGGATGCACACCCACTTAGTTTCTTTTTGAGCTTTCATACACTTATAGCTCTAGTGCATCCGTTGCATGGCAATCCCTACTCACTCACATTGATATCTATTGATGGGCATCTCCATAGCCCGTTGATACGCCTAGTTGATGTGAGACTATCTTCTCCTTTTTCCTTGCAACCTCCACCATATTCTATTCCACCTATAGTGCTATATCCATGGCTCACGCTCATGTATTGCGTGAAAGTTGAAAAGGTTTGAGAACATAAAAGGTGTGAAACAATTGCTTGACTTGTCATCGGGGTTGTGCATGATTTAAATACTTTGTGTGGGGAAGATGGAGCATAGCCAGACTATATGATTTTGTAGGGATAACTTTCTTTGGCCATGTTATTTTGAAAGGACACGATTGTTTGTTAGTATGCTTGAAGTATTACTGTTTTTATGTCAATATTAAACTTTTGTTTTGAATCTTATGGATCTGAACATTCATGCCACAATAAAGAATATTACATGGATAAATATGTTAGGTAGCATTCCACATCAAAAATTCTATTTTTATCATTTACCTACTCGAGGACGAGCAGGAATTAAGCTTGGGGATGCTTGATACGTCTCCAACGTATCTATAATTTTTGATTGTTCCATGCTATTATATTATCTGTTTTGGATGTTTTATATGCATTAATATGCTATTTTATATTATTTTTGGGACTAACCTATTAATCTAGTGCCTAGTGCCAGTTTCTGTTTTTTCCTTGTTTTTGAGTATTGCAGATAAGGAATATTAAACGGAGTCCAAACGGAATAAAACCTTCGGGATGATTTTTCTTGGACCAGAAGAAACCTACCAGACTTGGAGATGAAGGCAGGAGACCTGCCGGGAGGCGACAAGCCATAGGGGCGCGCCCTAGGGGGGGCGCCCCCCTGGCTTGTGGCCCCCCAGCAGGCCTCCTAACCCTATTCTTCGGCCTATAAATTCCCAAATATTCCCCCAATACCAAAAAGAGCCACGATAATACTTTTCCACCGCCGCAAGCCTCTGTTCCCGTGAGATCCCATCTAGGGGCCTTTTCCGGTAATCTGCCGGAGGGGGATTCGATCACGGAGGGCATCTACATCAACTCCATTGCCCCTCCGATGATGCGTGAGTAGTTCACCTCAGACCTTCAGGTCCATAGCTAGTAGCTAGATGGCTTCTTCTCTCTCTATGTTCTTCAATACCATGTTCTTCATGATCTTCATGGAGATCTATCCGATGTAATACTCTTTTGCGGTGTGTTTGTCGAGATCCGATGAATTGTGGGTTTATGATCAGATTATCTATGAATATTATTTGAATCTTCTCTGAATTCTTATATGCATGATTTCATATCTTTGCAAGTCTCTTCGAGTTATTGGTTTGGTTTGGCCAACTTGATTGATAATTCTTGCAATGGGAGAAGTGCTTAGTTTTGGGTTCAATCTTGCGGTGTCCTCACCCAGTGACAAAGTAGGGGTAGCGAGGCACGTATTTGTATTGTTGCCATCGAGGATAAAAAGATGGGGTTTTCATCATATTGCTTGAGTTTATCCCTCTACATCATGTCATCTTACCTAATGCGTTACTCTGTTCTTCATGAACTTAATACTCTAGATGCAGGCAGGAGTCGGTCGATGTGTGGAGTAATAGTAGTAGATGCAGAATCGTTTCGGTCTACTTGACACGGACGTGATGCCTATATGCATAATCATTGCCTTGGATATCGTCATAACTATGCGCTTTTCTATCAATTGCTCGACAGTAATTTGTTCACCCACCGTATTATTTTCCTTCAAGAGAGAAGCCTCTAGTGAAACCTATGGCCCCCGGGTCTATTTTCCATATTATATTTTCAGATCTATAAACCAAAAATACCAAAAATGCCTTGCTGCAATTTTATTTACTTTTATTTTAGTTTTACTTTTGGCAATCTTTTATATCTATCTCTATCAGATCTCATCCTTGCAAGTAACCGTGAAGGGATTGACAACCCCTTTATAGCGTTGGGTGCAAGTGTTTGATTGTTTGTGTAGGTGCAAATATTGGTGCCTTTCTTGTTCCTCCTACTGGATTGATACCTTGGTCCTCAACAAACTGAGGGAAATACTTATCTACTTCGCTGCATCACCCTTTCCTCTTGAAGGGAAAACCAACGCAAGCTCAAGAGGTAGCAGCGACGCGGAGTCGCGACTAAGTCCCCGAGCGTGGGCGAGACCCTCACTCGGAGTAGTTTGTCCTTAGATGAACAATGATGGTCCTGTTCATCTTGACAACCGAGTGCGGAGGATGTCCCACTCGAAAGGTTTTCTAACTTAGGCAACGCGGAGTCGCGGCTAAGCCCCCGAGCGTGGGCGAGACCCTCACTCGGAGCAGTTTGTCCTTAGATGAACAATGATGGTCCTATTCATCTTGACAACCGAGTGCGGAGGATGTCCCACTCGAAAGGTTTTCTAACTTAGGCGACGCGGAGTCGTGGCTAAGCCCCCGAGCGTGGGCGAGACCCTCACTCGGAGTAGTTTGTCCTTAGATGAACAATGATGGCCCTATTCATCCTGACAACCGAGTGTGGAGGATGTCCCACTCGAAAGGTTTTCTAACTTAGGCGACGCGGAGTCGCGGCTAAGCCCCCGAGCGTGGGCGAGACCCTCACTCGGAGTAGTTTGTCCTTAGGCAAAATCAGGTTTGCGGCTAAGTGTTTTGTGGTTTACACCCACTGGGGGTGGCAGTCAAATTTCAACAAGATGTAATGAAACAAAACTTTATTCATCGAGATCACTCGGATTCATTACTGGAATGACAAACTAAAGTAGATATGTTCTAGGTGTAGAACTTGCGAAGTAGATCCGCGTTCCAAGTCCGAGGCTCTTCTACTCCGTCTTTGATATTGTAAAGCCGGTTGGCCCCATTGTGCAAGAATTTGGAGATTGCATATGGCCCCTGCCACGGAGGCACTAGCTTGTGGGGTTTTTGCTGATCCAGTTGGAGGACAAGGTTTCCTTCCTGAAAGGCTCGGCCCTGGACGTGTCTGTCATGGTAACGCCTCAAATCTTGCTGATAGATCATCGATCTGATGAGAGCCAGCTCCCTCTCTTCCTCTAGAAGGTCGAGGCCGTCTTGCCGTGCGGCTTTGGCTTCAGCTTCATCATATAGTTCCACTCGGGGAGAATTGTGCTGAAGATCACTCGGCAGCACAGCCTCTGATCCGTACACCATGAAGAAAGGCGTGCGCTTCGTAGAGCGGTTTGGGGTTGTCCGAATGCCCCATAAGATAGAAGGCAATTCTTCAACCCAAGCTCCAGCAGCATACTTCAGATCTCTCATCAGTCGCGGCTTCAAACCTTGTAGAATCATTCCGTTTGCACGCTCTGCCTGTCCATTCGACTGCGGGTGAGCCACTGAGGCGTAATTAACCCGAGTGCCTTGAGAAAAACAGAACTCGTGGAATTCTTCCGAGTCGAAGTTCTTCCCATTATCTGTGATAATATCATGTGGTACGCCGAATCTGAAAATGATCTGCCGAATGAAACTGACGGCAGTACCTGCATCCAAACTCTTGATGGGCTTCGCTTGGAACCATTTGGTGAACTTGTCAACCACCACGAGTAGATGTGTGAAGCCACTCGACCCAGTCCGTAAAGGACCGACCATATCGAGGCCCCATACTGCGAACGGCCAAGTGATCGGGATCGTCTTGAGCGCGGACGCTGGCTTGTGGGACTTATTCTTGTAGAACTGACATCCAACACACAGGTCCACCAGGTCCTTTGCTGCTTCATTGGCTCGGGGCCAATAAAAACCCGCTCGGAAAGCTTTAGCGACCAAAGTCCGAGAGGACGCATGGTGGCCACAAGTTCCCGAGTGGATTTCATGTAAGATTTGCAGCCCTTCCTCTGGGGAGATGCATTTTTGGGTGACTCCTGTGGTGCTTTTCTTGTACAACTGGTCTCCCATAACTTTGAATGACTTGGTTCGACGGACGATCCGACAGGCTTCTTCTTCGTCTTCGGGGAGTTCTTGTCTAAGCAAGTATGCCAAATAGGGTTGAGTCCACTCGGGAGTGATTACCGGCATTTCGTGGACCAGATCCACTATAGCTGGAACTTCAACCTCAGTCGGATCAGATGGACCGACTGCTTGCGGGGCCTCCTCTATGAAAGGATCTTCTGCAATTGTTGGAGCGCGCAGATGTTCAAGGAATATGTCTTTCGGGACCGCTCGCCGAGTGGACCCAATCTTTGCCAGGTCGTCTACTGCTTGATTCTTTGCGCGAGGAATGTGATGCAGTTCTAGGCCTTCAAAATTCTTCTCCAGCTTCCTGACCGCGTTGCAGTATCCGGTCATTGCTGGACTCCGAATGTCCCACTCCTTCATCACTTGGTTGACAACGAGGTCCGAGTCGCCGTAGACCATCAAACGACGAATGCCGAGTGATATAGCCATGCGGAGCCCGTACAGGAGGGCTTCATATTCGGCCTCATTGTTTGATGAATCAAAATGGATTTGGAGGACATAGTTCAGCCAGTCTCCTTTGGGAGAGACAAAAACCACGCCAGCCCCCGAACCATTGAGCATCTTGGATCCATCGAAGAACATAGTCCAGTGTTCGGGAACACTCGGAATTGGTTGCTTCTGCTCGATCCACTCGGCCATAAAATCAACTAATGCCTGGGACTTGATTGCTTTCTTAGCTTCAAACTTGATCTCCAGCGGAAGGAGCTCGATTGCCCACTTTGCCACTCAGCCGGCGGCATCCCTGTTATGCAGGATCTCCGACAGGGGAGCGCTGCTGACGACTGTGACCGAGTGATCTTGGAAGTAATGAACCACCTTTTTGGCAGTCAGGTAAATACCATAGACCAACTTTTGGTAGTGCGGGTACCTTTGCTTGGAAGGGGTTAGCACTTCTGAGATGTAATATATGGGTCTTTGAACTTTGAATGCTTTTCCTGGCTCTTCGCGCTCTACCGCAAGGACTGTGCTCACCACCTGGCTGGTCGCCGCAATGTACAGGAGTAAAGGTTCCTGGCTGCCCGGAGCAGCTAACACCGGCTGGGTGGAAAGCAATGCCTTGAGTTCTACGAATGCGGCTTGCGCTTCATTGGTCCACTCGAATTTGTCGGACTTCTTCATCAATCGGTAGAGAGGAAGTGCCTTCTCTCCGAGTCTTGGAATGAATCGGCTCAGGGCCGCAAGACATCCTATCAACCTTTGTATGTCGTGTAAACGCTCGGGTTGCTTCATTCGGACTATGGCGCCGATTTTGTCCGGATTGGCATCAATCCCTCGTTCGAAAACGAGGAAACCGAGTAATTTTCCTGCTGGCACTCCGAATGTGCACTTAGCTGGATTCAGCTTTATCCCAAAGCGCCGCAGGTTCGCGAAGGTTTCGGCGAGGTCACTCAGGAGGTCGGAACCTTTCCTAGACTTGACTACGATATCGTCCATATAGGCCTCCACGTTCCGACTGATTTGCTTTTGTAAGCACTTCTAGATCATGCGCTGAAAAGTGGCTCTAGCATTCTTCAAGCCGAATGGCATCGTGACGTAGCAAAAGCACCCGAATGGGGTGATGAAGGCTGTTTTTATTTCATCGGGACCATACATTCGGATTTGATGGTACCCGGAGTACGCATCCAGGAACGACAGACGTTCGCATCCGGCTGTAGAGTCTACTATCTGATCTATCCGAGGTAAAGGAAAATGATCCTTCGGACAGGCCCGATTGAGATGTTTGAAGTCAATACACATACGGAGCGACTTGTCCTTCTTCGGCACCAAGACTACATTCGTTTACCACTCAGAGTGGTAAATCTCGCGAATGAACTCGGCGGCGAGGAGCTGAGCTATCTCTTGACCAATCGCCTTGCGCTTCTCGACGGAGGATCGGCGCAAGTACTCCTTGACTGGCTTGGCCTTGGGATCGGTTCGGAGTCGGTGCTCAACCAGTTCCCTGGGAACACCAGGCATGTCAGACGGCTTCCATGCGAAGATGTCCCAGTTCTCACGGAGGAACTGGATGAGCTCGGCTTCCTATTTATCTTCGAGTGAAGTGGAGATGTTCGTCGGAGCAGCACTTGGGTCATGTCGTGGTTTTGTCACGGCAAGATGTCCGAGTTAGCGGACTTAGGTGTGAGGCCATTGCAACTATGCGGCGGCTTGAGAGGGGTTGGTCGGAATCGAGAGACGCGAGTTTACCCAGGTTCGGCCCCTCCGTTGGAGGTAAAGCCTACGTCCTGCTTTGTGTCTATATTGATGATGATGATGATCTCGGTTACAAGGGTGCAGAGTCGCTACCTCTAATCTCGAGAACCTCTAATCTGACTATCTCTAATGACTTGTCTGTCTAAGACCTGTCTATGGAGACGTCTAAAAACTTGACCCTCTTGGGGTGATCTGCCCCTCCTTATATAAGTTGAAGGGGCGGTTTACATGTAGAGTCTAAGTCGGATTGAGACTTAACTTATTATGACTTCCCATCGCGGGCTTCTCTTCATGGGCTTCTGAGTCCCGGGCTTCTTATCTTAGACGGGCGGCTTAACCGGGCGGCTTACAACCAGGGCTTATCTTCAAGACTCATCTTCAGGGACTCGTCTCCGGGACATAACTGTCTGACGGGTCATAATCGTCTGCCGGGTCATAACTGTCTGCCGGGTTATAACTGTCTGCCGGGTCATAACTGTCTGCCGGGTTATAACTATTTGCCGGGTTACAACTGTCTGCCGGGTTACCACTGTCAGCCGGCTTATAAGTGTCTGCCGGGTTATAACTGTCCGCCGGGTCATACCGCGGGGTATATCCCCGACATTAGCCCCCAGGTTAGCTTGAATTTATTCATGGTAACCTTCTGAAATAAGAATATGTAAGAGGACCGGTTCACTCAAAATACCAGTTAACCAGTTCCTGAAAATTCTGAATCTCTGTCATATCCATAAACTGATGCTGGCTCCTTAGAAAAAATAACCCTTATTATCTTCATCAGCCTTGTCTTGATAAAAATTCGTCTGATGTTGCACCAACTTTCAATACTTCAGACTTCCTTATATCCATATTACCTGTAGCCCCCAAGTCTTAAGAGGGGAAACGTAGTGATAGCCTTAAGACTTGCTTCAAAATATTGCAACCCTAGAGACATCCAGATTGTTTATCTGAGTTACCAGTCCTAAGCTGAATGTTCCATATATGTAGCCCCCAAGTACCGGGTTGTCTTGCCTGCAGCAACCTGGGACTTGTAATTGCATTATACTCATAATACTTCAGCCAGTGTAGCCCCCAAGGGCCGGGTCATTATGCAATAATGAGCAGGAACTTTGTTGTAGATCTGATCATATAGACTTGAGGAGCAATGTGTAGCCCCCAAGGGCCGGCTCAGTAAGACAATACTGGGCTGGGACTTTAGAAAAAGATATAAAGGCCGGCTCATCTCCTTGGGATAACGGGGTCTGTTGACAACATAATGACTTGAAAAACAGCTTGCATTAGCCCCCAAGGGCCGTGGTGCATGCTTGCAGTGACATGGGACTTGCATACTTGATATAAACAGGACTTGAATAATGTAGCCCCCAAGTGCTGGTTGTATGCCTGCAACGATTCGGGACTATTCCTTCCATTGTAGAATAAAATTTATCCACTGTCCAGATGATGTTTGCTGAAAACCTGGCATATCAATGTTGAACCATGCTCCTTGCTGTAAGCTGGTATTTTTGGGATGAAGGAATAATAGCCCTTACTCTGAAGGGGTTTTGAAAACCTCAATCATCCAATGCTGGTTATGACAACCATAATGAAAAATCCAGCCATGTTGGCTATTTGAGATTTGAATAACCCGGTTTGAAAGAACCGGTTCCTGCAATGTAGACCAGGATATCCATGCATATATGATGCATGTTAAGACGATGCAATGATGATGCAATGTAAGATGCAATGTATGATGTTCTTGCTTTGAAGGCACAACCAGAAGAGATCAACTCTTGTATATGTTCTTGCTTTTTCTTTTTCGAAAACTCATATGCCGGCTCTCCTGGCATGAACTCGTTGTTTGAACTCTTAACAGTACATGGTCTCTAGTGAGAGTGACCGTCAACTCCTTTGAGCGGCTCAGGGTCTCTAGGCGAGATTAACTGGTAAGAGCACAACGAACCATAGAGAGGCGCAGCAGGGCATGAGTACCCCCCGGGCCCATAAGCTACTTCTCACGTGACATAAATCCGTCGTTTGAACCTTTAAACAGTGCAGGGTCTTTAAAAGAGTAACTGCTTAAGAGTACGAACGGGCCACATAGCGGAGAATATGCAGCAGATGGGTGAGTTTATCCTCGCTTTTCGTAAGCCGGCCCTCACGTGACAAGAGCCGCCGGTTTAATCTTGACCAGTACAGGGTCTCTAGTGAGAGTGACTATCAAATACTTTGAACAGCTCAGGGTCTCTAGCCGAGATTAACTAGTAAGAGTTCGGCGGGTCACCTAGCGGAGCAGCAGCAACATACATGCAGGTTTAACTCGAACTTGCGGTGGCTGAAGAGCCGATCAAGAGGGTGTGTAAGCTAAACCCGGTGGGTTGGAAGCCCCCAAATGACCTTGTTGACGGAGTCAACTTTTTGGGTATACAACCCGGCCTTACGGTGGCTGAAGAGCCGATCAAGAGGGTGTCTAAGCTAAACCCGGCGGGTTGGAAGCCCCCAAATGACCTTGTCAACGGAGTCAACTTTTTGCACCATCTTGTAAGCCGCCATTTTGTATGAAGAAACGGCAGAAGCCTCCAAGTGACTTTATGATGACCCAATAAATCCGGGCTACACATGTTTGAATGGTGCATCACGGCGGTTCGTCCTCTTGGGCGACTTTTAATTGTTCCGCCAATAATGTAATAGCTCCTGGGATCGGGTTAACTTCCTTGCAATGACCCGGGGTTCTTGTTGAAAATGACCAAATGCGTCGAGCCATGTCTGTAGCCCACGAGTCTTAAGTCGACTTCGAAGAGTTGGCTTGAGATTCTCCATACTTGACCGTGGCATAAACCGGCATATAGTTGATACCAGAAAACACTTGAATGTGCTGAAGGCGCGTCTGTTGGGCAGCTCAGATAGGCGAGCCCTACACCGATGAGTCGATGTAAACCGGACCGCGGGCACGGCGGCTTGCGCGCGTCCGTTGGGCGGTTCAAGTGAGCAGGCGCGGTACCGGCGTGTTGATGTAGACCAGACCACAGGGCGGTAGCTCATAAGCGTTCGTTGGGCGGCTCGAACAAGTAAGCACAGCACCAGCATGTTGATGTAGATGTAGAAGTCAGCCGCGCGTTTAAAGACGGCGCGGTTGTGAGATACGGGCGCGGCGTTGTAAGCCGGTGCGGTCGTGAGAGACGGCCGCGGCGTTGTAAGCCAGTGCGGTCATGAGAGACGGCCGCGGCGTTGTAAGCCAGTGCAGACGGCGAGTCAGCCATGGCGTTGTTGTTGAAAATCATACCGTGGATACGGCGGCTTGCCGCTTTCATTGGGCGGCTCATACTGGCCGGTGAGCATGCGCAGTACCGACGTGTTGACGTAAACTCGGCCGCGGCAGCGCCGGTTTTGCGCGTGTCTATTGAGCAACGCGCCACAGACGAATACCGGTACATAACGATGCTATCGTGCGCTCCATCTCCGCGGTATGATGCCACTTTAATAATTGTCCTGCGTAAAAAATTTGCTGGACAGAGTAATTGTTCTCAAAATAAGAATATAAAAATGTACCGGATGAACTTCACCTGATATGTTTTGTCGGACTTTATCTGTCGCGGGGTTGATGATGACTGCGGCGGAGTTGAATTATACCGCGGGCCAGGCCCGTCAATGAGGGGGGCCAAAGTGGCCGACCGCACAGGGCCGCCCAAATCTTGGGGCCCCCGATTGGAGGAAAAAACGGAGTTGAATCGCCTGCTACAGCCTGAGCCCTAGCGCCGTGACCCTTCCCCAGTCCTTCGCGCACGCATATTGCGCCGCCTCTGGCCATGTCGCATGATCCCCTGCGACAAATTCGACAACTACTGGTCTGTTGCATACGGCCAGCGGAGGCCGCTCTCCCGCTGTCTAGCCCCGCCTGGTATCTGCTCCGCGCTAGTGCCAATCGCATGGTTTCTGGCAGTGCTCCCCGTCCTTTGTACGGCTGCCGCGGCCGTGGTGCTGCTGCCACTGGGTGCTGACCATACCTAGCCACGCCCAAAACTGGCAGTGACTCCAAATCTGAGAAACATCGGCACTACTCGCAGCCTCGGCCACTGACCAGTGAGTAATTTCTTTGATCTAGACAGGCAAACGACAATACAAGATGTATTTGAAGTGACATGATGTATGTGTTGATTTCTTGATTAAAGAATTTGAACATTCAACTGACATTGAATTGAAAAAGAACTGTATGCATGTACGGATTAAATGCAAAAATGATGCATGTTTATATCAATTTTATTTGCTGTTACAGAAAATAAGATACAGATTTATTTTCACTGGTGACATGCAACAACAGTAAAGAGGAGTGTCTACAAATATGACATATGGGAGGAATGGATAAAGCAAACTATTGATTTGGCATTCTTTTGTATCCCTTATTACTATTTGTATTTTTTGTCATGTTTTGTATACTTCTTTGAACATTGAGTATTGACTTTAAATTCTATATATATTGTGCAGTTGAGAAAATTTTTGTATGCTTTCACATGAGGTATTTCCTGGATAGCTATGAGGTATTTTGTGGATAGTTCTTCAGTATACGAAAGTTTAAAATTTATGACCCCATTTTGTATTTCGTCCCGGGCCCCCAAATTCCTGGAGACGGCCCTGCCGCGGGCGAGTAGAAGATACTCGTAATAAATGCGTGTGTGCTTTGATGAATTTTGAGCTGACCACACACTTTTTTTAGCAGCTCATCTGACTTTGCTGGTTGTTACTCCATGTAGTACCCTGGCGTGTCAGTCCCCAGCGAAACCGTGCTGCTTGCTGCTCCATGTAATCCCCTTTTTCTTCTTTCTTTTTAAATTGGGCGTGAGCCAGGGCGTTGAGAGGCTCAGGTGAGAAACTGGACTAATCCTTTGGTGTAAACATCTCGTCTTTGTCCTTCCCATGTAAATAGTACTAGTACTAATCTTTGATTCTGGCACGAACGTTAGTGGTGTTTGGGCCTTCACGTTTGAATACATGTTTGCTTTGACCACTTTTGAGGCACACATGACGTGCAGAGCTAGCAACTGTAACTTTTCCGCAGGAGATATGACGCGTGCCTCTGTTGGTGTCGTAACAACAGCCGCAGACCTACACACACTTGACGCAACGGTTGCTGTCTATTTTTCTTTGGCGAGCCGGCGAAAGCAAGCGAGGCGGGCGCAGGCCTGCGTGGCGGAGCGAACCGGCTCATCGAGCGGGCGAGGCAGGAGCTGAACCAGCCATGGCGAGGTAGGGTAGCCGGCGTCGAGGCTCGGGGAGGCAGTGCCGGAGCGGGGCCGACTTGAGGCGAGCAGGGTGCGGAGCAGCCCGGAGTAGCGGCGTGTGGAGGCGGCTCAAGGCGTGGCGAGCGAGGCGAGTCAAAGCGAGGCACAGCGGGGCCGGCGAGGCGCAGCGGAGCCGGAGGTGCGCGGAGGCAAAGCCGCCTGGAGTGGTGCGGGCGAGGCACACGCACAGCAGAGCGGAAGCACGGCGTATCGAGGCCGGCGCGGTGGGGTGAAACAGAGCGCCGGCTCAGTGAGGGAGCGGCCATAGCGGCGCAACGCAGGGGCACTCGTGGGCCAGGAGGAGCAGTGACGGAGTGTGAGCAGGGGCGCGGCGAGGCCGGCTTTCGCGGCGGCGAGACGAGCCTCGACCAAGGGGCGGCTCAAGATGGTGGATGCGAGGAACAGAGCGGGACAGTGCGCGGCGAGGCCGGCTTTCGCGGTGGGGCCGGCTTGAGGGCGAGCAGCCACAACGGCAGAGGCGAGGCCGGCTTGAAGTCGACGCCGATGCCAGCTCGAATCTGACGCGGGTGTGCGTGGCAAGTCGACGCCGAGGCGAGGTGGCGGCAGCAGCAACTCAAGGCGAAGCACGGCGGCAGCGCCGACGCAGCGGGGCGAGCCCGTCATGGCGGAGGAAAAATGAGGCGCGGCGGTGGAGCCGATGCAGCGTGCTGGCGGGCGGCCGGAGCGGGGAGCCGGCTCGGGGCGATGCCGCGACGTCAAGGCGAGGCATAGAAGCGGAGGCAGATGCGGCGGAGGCGAGGCCGCAGCGGGGTCCGGCTTATCGCGCACCGGCGAATCGAGCTCGGCTCAAAGCGAGGCGCAGGGCGACTCGGGGAAAAAGCAAGGTCTGCTCCAGCGGGGGCGGCTCGGAGATGCAGTGACGACGCGGTAGCAGTGGAGGTGATGCGCGGTCGACCCGGAGAAGACAAGCTCGGCGACGGCTCGGAGTCGGACCGTAAGCAGGCCTCGGCGGCGGCTCGGAGGTAGACCGCAAACACGCCTCGGCCCGGGCGGCTCAACCGCGCCGGCCCGCGGCGGAGACGGGTAGCAACGGCGAAGTGGAGCCAGCGGCGGGGCGCGGCGCCGGCCTTCCGTTTCAACAAGCGTGGCGAGGCAGAGCAGAGCCACAACGGCGGACGTGGCGGCAGCTGGGGGTGTAGTGGGAGAGGCGAGGCCAGCCACGGCAGATGCGGTAAGTGAGGCAGGGCGAGGCGGCTCTTAGCAAAACGCAGCCATGGCGGCTTGAGGGCGAGTCTGGCACCGGCGGAAGCGACTTCGGAGGCGGGCAGCTCAAGACGAGGCAGGCGCTGGCCGGCGGCTGGCCGGGCGCTTTGGGAGCCGGCGCTGAGGGGAGCGCGCAGAGGCGGGCGCCGGCAGGAGCAGGTTGCAGGCACGCGACGGCCGGGCGGCTCGGAAGAGGGCCGGTTTGAGGTTGAAGTAGCGGAGTGGGTCACGGAGGGCGGCGCACGGCGGCTCGCAGCAGCGGAGACCGAGGAGAGACGGCCGGTGTGAAGCGGCGAGCCGGACGGCGGTTCACGCGGCGCGGGAGGAGCAGTCCTCGCGGGATGCCGGGTCATAGGCAGAGGCAGGCGGGGGTGAGACCGGCGGGTGTCGAGTCCGCGGTTGACCCGTTTTTGGATCGTGACTCCTTCCTCTTTTTTTTTAATCCGATCTTTGGAACAAACTTGTAAATTCTGAACACACCACCGGATCACGCAATCCTGGTTGCTTTGGAAACTTATTTGCTTTGTTGGAAAACTTGCAAACGAGCGGGGCTTAATTCCTTTTTTTTATCCGAACAATCGCGAGCTTCTCGGTCCTTGAGGGAGATCCCTCCAAGAACACAACACCACCGTGCGCGGGCCCCACGGTGGGCGCCAACTGTCGTGGTTTTGTCACGGCAAGATGTCCGGGTTAGCGGACTTAGGTGTGAGGCCATCGTAACTATGTGGCGGCTTGAGAGGGGTTGGTCGGAATCGAGAGACGCGAGTTTGCCCAGGTTCGGCCCCTCCGATGGAGGTAAAGCCTACGTCCTGCTTTGTGTCTATATTGATGATGATGATGATCTCGGTTACAAGGGTGCGGAGTCGCTACCTCTAATCTGACTATCTCTAATGACTTGTTTGTCTAAGACCTGTCTATGGAGACGTCTAAAAACTTGACCCTCTTGGGGTGATCCGCCCCTCCTTATATAAGTTGAAGGGGCGGTTTACATGTAGAGTCTAAGTCGGATTGAGACTTAACTTATTATGACTTCCCATCGCGGGCTTCTCTTCATGGGCTTCTGAGTCCCGGGCTTCTTATCTTAGACGAGCGGCTTAACCGGGCGTCTTACAACCAGGGCTTATCTTCAAGACTCATCTTCAGGGACTTGTCTCCGGGACTTAACTGTCTGACGGGTCATAACCGTCTGCCGGGTCATAACTGTCTGCCGGGTTATAACTATCTGCCGGGTCATAACTGTTTGCCGGGTTATAACTATCTGCCGGGTTACAACTGTCTGCCGGGTTACCACTGTCAGCCGGCTTATAAGTGTCTGCCGGCTTACAACTGTCTGCCGGGTTATAACTGTCCGCCGGGTCATACCGCGGGGTATATCCCCGACAGGTCACTTGGATGAACATGGACTTGCTTAGTCTCGCCAGCCGACTGGAAGGCTGATTCTGAAGCCGGTCGCTTTGATCTGAGCAAATCAGCATTATCTACTTCCTTCTTGTACCCTTCAAACTCGACTGCAAGCACTTGTTCATTGGCGATCTTTGTGCCCAGCTGGAGGCACTCTTCAGCGACCTTCCGGTCACCAGTCACTGTAATCACGCCCTTTGGTCCTGGCATCTTGAGCTTGAGATACACATAACATGGTCTGGCCATGAAACGTGCGTAGGCTAGCCTACCCAGGATGGCGTGATAAGCACTACGAAAATCGACCACCTCAAAGGTTAATTTTTCCTTTCGGAAATTCTTCTCGCCGCCGAATACTACGTCCAGAGCGATCTGGCCGAGTGACTCTGCCTTCTTTCCAGGGATGATCCCGTGGAAATGCATGTTGCTCTTGCTCAATCGGGACATCGGGATGCCCATAGCATTGAGCATGTCGGCATATATGGTATTAAGCCCGCTGCCTCCGTCCATTAGGACCTTGTGCAGTCGGACGCCACCCACCGCTGGGTCTACGACCAGCGCTTGCCTCCCAGGGGTGGCAATGTGGGGCGGATGATCGGACTGGTCGAAGGTGACAGACGTCTTCGTCCAGTTGAGGTACTTGGTAGCAGTCGGAACTGCCATATTGACCTCCCGATTGATAACTTTCAGCTGCCTCTTGCTTTCGACGTCGGCGAAAATCACGTTGAGAACCTTGTCGACTTTAGGATACTCGGAAGTATCTTCCTCATCCTCGACATCGACCTTCTCACTCGAGGGCTCAGCGCCCATCTCCTGCTTGAGCAGGCGACATTCCCGAGTGGTATGCTTCGGGAGCACAACATTGCCTCCTTCATCCGTCTTGGTATGAATTTGGCACGACTGGTCGAGAATGTCGGATTTGTACTCGGACTTCTTCTTGGGAATCCATTCTTTCTTCTTTTTCTTGGGCTTCGGCTTGCCTTGCCCTTGCCCTTGGATGGCTGCGACCTCTACTTTGCCCGAGGCGTCAGCCTTCCGCTTCTGATTTTTCCCGGCATGGCCTCCTGATTGAGGGGCGTTGCCGGCTCTCGCTTTGCCGCTACGGAGGCGGTCTTCTTCTTCGCCATTGGCGTACTTGTTTGCAATCTCCATGGCCCGACTGAGGGATAGATCCCCAGACCGACCAAACTTCAAGACTAACTCCCGATACCGAGTGCCTGCCTTGAAGGTGCAAACGGCCTGATGCTCGGTGACATTTTCCACGGTGTTATGCAACGTGGTCCAGCGCTGAATGTACTCTCGGAGAGTTTCATTGTTCTTCTGAACGCATTGCTGGAGTTCCGTCAATCCACCCGGGCGCTTATACGTGCCTTCGAATGTTTTGAGGAACACTCGGGCTAAGTCTTCCCAGCAGTAAATGCAGTTGGCAGGCAACTGATTTAGCCACGCCCGCGCAGACCCTTCCAACATGAGCGGAAGGTGCTTCATGGCCACAAAGTCATCGCCGCCGCCGATCTGGACAACGACTCGATAATCTTCGAGCCAAGTCTCTGGCTTGTATTCGCCATTGAACTTTCCAATTCCGGTTGCCAATCGGTAATTGGGGGGTATTTCTGCCTCTCAGATGTATCTGCTGAAACACCCAAGGCCGGTAACGCCCCAGTCGCTCACCCGGTCTCTATCATATCTGTTCCGATCAACCACTCTCTGAGTGATGTCAGATCGGGCATCGTAGCCCCTGTGCCGAACAGGGCTCCGCTCGCGGTTTCTCCCGAGTGGGTAGCCTCCGTCATATGGACGTTGGCCATGCGGACCGCCCCTCGGAGGGGGAGTCCGACTGAAATCACGGCCGTCGCGTCCACGTCCTCCGTACGGGCCTCTCGGATGAGGAGGAGTTCGTGGGTCTTTCCTAGGCGCGAGCGGACTATGAGCCGACTGCACAGTATCTGCCCGAGTGGATTCATTATGAATCCGGTGATGAGATTGTGATACCTCGGAGTTCTGTTGCAGGGCGGTCTTCAGCAAAGCCTGGATTTGCCGAATGCCCTCGCCTGCCGCCGAATTGGACGGCTGGATCAAATCTGCGATCCGAGTGGCCGCGGCCAGATTCATCAAAGGTGTGCGCATCACCGGGATGGTGTACGGACGATCCTTCATGAACGTCAACTGGCGGCGGCTATGGCTGGAACTGGGAAGTTCGCTTGCCGCGCGTTCGTCGAGTGAATGCTGTAGCCGCTCGAGACGCTCGCGCTAAGCCAGAGTGGCTTGGCGAGCGGCCTCCAGGGCTATCTCTTCGGGGGTGTTCCCCGCAATGGGCGTCTGGAGGACCTGGTCGTTCCTGCGCCTGATTTCCTCCCGCTGCTCCCGAGTGAGGGGTCGGGGAACGTAGCCGTCGGTGCTGGCGTTACGGTGGTCACCATCCCGATCGCGGGTATCTCCCGCCGAATGCCCCGAAGGAGCAGCGTCTCGGGCCGGGCCGGCCATCAAGACCTCCGCCACTTCGCCGCTGCTCTCGAAACCGGCAGCATCGGAGGAGTCGTCATCCGAAGACGAAAAAAGGCAGTGGACTGACTCGTCAGCTTCGAGTGCAGTCACTTGCTGTCCTGCGGCCTGGGCCGCCACAGCGTGCTTGATCCAGCGCCGCAGCCGAGAGCGCCCGGAGCGCCGGCGAGAGGCCGCAAGACGAGTCGGAGAAGTCGGTTGATAGGGTGTAGACGGTTGCCGGAGGAGAACTCCGAACATCGTCGCGCTAAAGTGCACTGCGCCACGGGCGGGCAGTGCCTCAGCGTCCAAAGGTGCCTCCTGCAGCCATGCCGAATCGTCGACGGCGAAGCTGAGGGATCCGAAGAGGATCTCGCCGCCGAAAGTGTTCATGATGAACGAGAAAATGGAAATTCCACCTGCGCCAGAATTCGCTAGATGCGCGGCCCCACGGTGGGCGCGAACTGTCGTGGGAATGACCCTGACAATAGTACTAGGGGGTACGAATTGAGGGGCGAAGTCTAGCTACGGTTCAGGTGTTTCACTCGGATGTGTACGAGTTCAGGCCCCACTCGGAAGTGGTAAAAGCCCTATGTCTCGAGCCCGGAGGCTGGTTTGTTTTGCTTATGGGGGAATAGGAGGATACAAGTGTCGGAACCTTGCTACGGCGTCCGGTGGTGGCTTATATAGAGTTCGCCACCACCAGCCGAGCGCCGCAATAAATGCTAGTTAAAGCTACGTTACAGGAACTACTGCTTTAACTAGAGCGTTACTGGTAACGCACGATTGATTAATCCCAGAGGACGTCTCTTCATAATATTCAACGCTACGTCTCCTGAACCGTTGAGTTCCCGTTGACCGAGTGTGGCTGTGGCCATCCGAGTGTATCTTCAGGCGCGTCTGAGTGACTCTCCAGGTCTGACCGAGTGCATTTCCGCCTCTGGAGCTTCAGTGTCGATGAGGGTCCCTAGGTGGGCCAAGAGGTCAGCCTTGTGACCCTACCCATGTTAGACGACCTCATCATCATCACACCTGAACATGATTCCGTACAGAAGGACAGCACAATGACACGTTGTATTTTAAAAAAAAATATTTATACTTTAAGAAGAAGATTTTGAGCATGATTTGTTTTGTACAGTACCAAAATTTTGGCATATTAAATATTGGCTAGTGATGGATTGCCAAATGATAAATATTGGCTAGTGATTGATTGGTTTATGTAAGAACGAGGAGCTTAGATTGCATGGGAGTACACAACATAATGAAGTATTATATGGAGAGTTTGCGTCTTGGAGTTAGAGTTCACGCATGAGTACTAAATCAAAATTAATACTTCCTCTGTTTTTATTTAGTCCGCATATTAGCTTTGACCTAAGTCAAACATTATAAATTTTGACCAAGTTTATCAAAAACAATATAAACTTTCACAATAAAAAATATATATGGTATGAAAATATATTGAATGGTGATTCAAAATGGTATTGATTTCGTATTGTGTATGTTAATAAATTTTTGTATAAACTTAGTCAAAGTTTAGAAAGTTTGACTCGAGACAAAGATAATATGTGAAGTAAATAAAAACGGAGGGAGCAGAGGAGAGATATAGAACATTTGAATTTCTTATGTAGTGAACAACTTCATTTGCTTTAACTGTGTGTATGATTTCGTGATGAACGACTTATGTGACGATTTGGAAGAAAATCCGGTGCTCTAAATTTTTTTTGAAGCACCGAATTTGTTTGATTTTACTATTTCTCCATTCTAAATTTCATGCAATATTGCTCTTTCATTTGACATACGTACTTGATAATTGTTGGCTCTAATCACGAAGTTTTTGCATTCATCGAATTTCGGTCTTGTTTTATTGCATATTTTTCAAAAAAAATAGAAAACCTGGCTATGATGTTATCTTTCCACGTATTATTGGGAAACTAGCACCAAGACTGGAGAATAAGGGGTGATGAACAACTTCTCTGTTGAAGAGGGAGCAAAAGGAGCTAAACAGGATGCAATGTGAGCACTAGCATGAACGCAGTACCAATGCTCATACCCAGTGACATTGTCTTCATCACATCAAACCCGACCACATTTGTGGAAGGTGGCGTGCAACACATTCAATAAACAATAGCCACCATGAAACGAAAGTAGAAAGAGAAGAGATGAGAACCAAATGTACTTGTTTCACCGAGATTAATCCTCGATTCCTCAGGAATGTTGCACCCTATACCACCCATGTTGTGAGAGGGTCGTGTGCTATTACAACCCCACCGGACCATGGTGTGCTTCACCGGAGCCAGTTGTTGTTGTGCTATGAGCGGTGACTATGACAGGTGCAAGCGAAGACGATCAGCATTTCGTGTGACACGACCACCTACTGCGATCCGGTCGTCGACGCTGCTACAAGCCGGAGCCCAAGAGTTGCAAGCTCCAGTGTGGTGCTACAACCCAATTATGTGATGTTGCAATCAGCAAACGGTGACGGGAGACCCAGCTGGTGATGCAAGAGTGGCAGACCATCACTATTGTGACCACGACGCTGCGATTGGTGACCAACAGGAGCGGGTGGACTTTGCCGATGCTGCAAGCGGCCAAGGGCGAGTGGCAGTACGACGAGCTGGTGGGTTGCGATGATGCAACGACCACCGATGCTTATGGACGACAACCAATGATGCGAGCCAGGGTTGCACGATTATGCCAACGAGATGGGGACACATTGCAACAAGAGGGACGACATTGCACGAGTGGTGTTGCAAGAGGAACTCAAGGAAGAGCACGTGTGTGTGTGTGTCGGCGTGGGGGGGGGGGGGGGGGGGTATGGGGGTGTATGGCACCAGAGTTACTAAGATCGAACGGCCACACAACGCTTGCATGTAACAACTGACGAGGCGGCTGATTTGCCTGAATTTTTTCATGTGTGAGTAGTTTTTATGCCTTGCCCAAGGCCGAAGGTGGGGGTGATGTGAGGAGCGCAACAACAAGCATCGACCCAGGCCAGGCCGAGTCAGGACCTCGTCAGAGCGGGCGACGCTGGCAATGATGGCGAGCTACGATGTCCTACGCAGAGGTGAGGAAAAGAGACAATTGGGGAGGGGGGGGGGGGGGGTAGAGGGATGGACTTCGACGAAAGGGCAGGGCCGTGGGGCGACACATGGCAGCCCCCGCGAGCCGCAGGGGACGCAGGCAAGCTGAAGGGGCGGGGCCGGCTGACGATTGCACAAGGGCTGGATCGGATCATTGCTTGAGGAAGAAGTTAGTTGGGAGGAGAAAGACAACTTACGAGCCATTGCATGCATGATCTAATGAACGGGCAAGAAAGTCCGTCTCCGAGTGGAACTCCGACTCGGCGATCGATCCATGGCGACACGTACGCGTACGCCTCCGTAGTAGCTACGAAAAAAAAAAGAGACCGCGTGCATGTACGCTTCTCCCCAAATCGAGCCTCTCTCGGACGCCCCCTACACAGAGTCTACAAAAGGGACGCCACCACGTGTGCACCGATACGTAACCTATTGCACGACTCAGCAGCGATAGATGGCGATGGAGACCAGCCTGTAGACGATGCCCAAGATGGAGGATCTCGTCGCCGCCTTCGCCGCCTCCGTCACCATGTCCGGCGGCAGCAGCAACAACAACAGCCTCCCCGCGCCGCACCCTCCTGCCGCAGCTTCGACGTCGACGTCCACGAGCCCCGAGATGGAGATGGTGCGCAACATGGAGGAGCTCGTCGCCGCCTTCGCCGCCGCCTCGGTCAGCCTCGCCGCCCCGCCGCCCAACATTGCGCCGTCGACCGTGCCCTCCCATACGACGACGACGACGACGACGGAAGAAGACGACCGCGAGCCGGCCAAGGGAGAGGAGGCGTGCGTCCTGCGCGTGCGGTTCCCGGACGGCCGCGTCACGTGTAGGAGCTTTGGAGCCGGACGCCCCGTCGCGGCGCTGTTCCGGTACTGCCGCTCGGTGCTGCTCGGCGAGGGCGGCGCCGGGCGGAGGGCGTTCCGGATCGTGAAGCTCGCCGGCGGTGCATCCGACGAGGTGCGCGCCGGCTCGGCCTCGTTCCGGGATCTAGGGCTGCACCACTGCACCCTCCATGTGGTTCTGGTGTGATCGACAGATCGGATTTTCTCATTGATAGGATTCAGCAGGACTAGTTGATGATCAACCACGATTGATCTTACCGGCTGCTTTTCCCGTGTCGATCCTCCTATACCACACCGACGGAATTTGAGAAATCAAAAATCGATGTCTCTTTTAACGTTTTTTTTACGTGTAATGTCTCTGTACGTATCTAGCTAGATCGTCAACCCTGGTCGATCATGCCGTAGAATTGTTCACTTCATGAATAACATCGATTTTTGATTTCTCAAATTCCGTCGGTGTGGTATAGGAGGATCGACACGTACGTTTGGTGTGATCGATCGATGTCGTTTTTCCCCCGTGACGATGTTGATTTCGAGCACATTGAGACGAAATACTAGCTAATTCGTCGTCGAGCAGTTATACGAGTGTGTTTGTTAGTACTACAATTTAACCCACGCCCTCGTCTTCTCGGCTCTGTTTTTGTTTCTCCATCTGGATCAAGGTTTGCCTACCACCGGTGGCGAAGCCAGCCACAAAAATCAGGGGAAAATTTTGTTTTTGTCACTCTAGATTTTGTGGCAAAAAAAAAATCAGAGTGTCAATTGTGATAATTGTCAAAAGTTAAGAGTGACAAAAGTGAAATAAAATTATTTTGCTTTTGCCACTGAATGCCAGTTGTGATAATTGTCAAAAGCTAAGAGTGGCAAAACTGAAATGTCAAAATCTAGAGTGACATAAGGAAAATTGGCAAAATCTAGAGTGGCAAAAACAAAATCTAGAGTGGGGTCATTGCAAATTTTTTAATTTTATTTTCTTCATGATATACAATAATTGTACTGTGTATTAGGCTGTTTTTGTGAAAAGTTGTGGGTCAGCTGACCCCATAGCCAACACATATAGACGGCACTGGCTACCACCACCGGAAGCAACCTCATGAGGACGAGGACCACCCGCCATAACATACATCATCATCGTGCAATCGGACTCGTGTATAACCCTGACCTGATGAAGAAGGGTCCAGAGAATCATCCGAAAAAATTGGCAGGGCTATACAGGACATCAACCAAAGAGGTGTGCACGTATGCTTATATGCATATTTTTTTTGAGCTTGTGCATGGCATTACTAACATAGCCATACACACCTATGGACACTCTTTGCTCCATGTAAATGCAAAAAAAAAGTACAAATTATTTTTGAGCTTTGTGCGCGAGAGACGAGTCGCTGGCTCATGAACTAGCTAGTAGGGTTAGGGTTGAACCTCTAGGTATGTGGACAGAGAATCCTCCCTCTTTCATTCATAGTTTGATTGTGGACGGTGCATCTATATTTGAGTTGAAATAAAGCAAAGCCACGATGGCAAAAAAAAAAAATCATCTTCCCTATTATTTTATTACCATCAATCTTTTACTTAGCTTCATACTCCAAGGTGAGAGCCTCTACTTTTACAAATCTATGATGCACAAAAATTGCTTCACCAAATTTTCTAGGCGGGGGGGGGGGGGGGGGGGGGGGGGGGGGGGGGGGGGCATTGCCCCCCTCCCCTCGAGACTGCACAAAGCTTCTCCACAGACCTCGTGCTTCTCCGCCGCTTCTCCAGATAGACGTGAGGAAGGCGATCCCCTCGACCACCCTATACAATCTGGTTAACACCGGTAACACCGCCAGCAGCTCCACCTGAGCCGCCTGGGCAGATCGACCACAATCCTCACATGGTCTTTGAATTCAGAGAAAAAAATTACCCGGAGGCTGAACCACTACACCAAGCGAGTGAGCAACGACGTTGAAGTGGACTTCAACCTTCAACCTCTCAGATCTGCAAAAAAATGAAGATAGAAGGCTCGGACTCGAAGGAGAGGAGGGCACACGGTGAGCATACACACAAATGCAAAATCTTCGAAATGAGAGAAAAAATGACCCAAAGGCTGAACCACCACAGACTGAGTGACGATTGCAAAATGGTGGACCTCAACCTCTCAGGTCTACAAAAAATTGAAGTTAGAAGGCTCGGACTCGAAGGAGAGGAGGGCGCACAAAACACAAACACGAAATCTTCAAAATCAGAGAAAAACATTACCCGAACGCTGAACCACCACACCAAGCGAGTGAGTGACGACGGCGAAGTGGTGGACCTCAACCTCTCAGATCTGCAAAAAAATAAAGTTAGATGGCTCTAACAAAAGGAGCGCAAAGCTGAATGAAGTCATTAGTTGAGCTGAATCGTGACTATAACATGCATACATACATGGGTGTTCTCCCATTGCAACACACAGACACTTACCTGGTGTATACCAGCGGGGTGGACGGTGCGGCGCACGCCGCTCCCGTGTTGCTGTCCGGGATGTTGTTTAAACAATGCTTAATAATGTTTTCTTGTTCTGGTTGCCGGTGGTAAGGGTGCGGCGGCGTTTTCTTGTGTGCTAGAAACTTCAAGAAGTGAATATGTTACTCTGTGTTTCTTAACACGGGAGTTAATTGCATGGAACTATCACACTTCAGCACGCTGTAACGGATTAGTATCACTAGTCACTTCTGTTGCAAGTCAGTACCATCTCAAAGCTTAGTTGTAAAACGGTCTAAACATCCTACAGGTATGCCCCCTCCCACGCGGCCCCAGGCTGCGCCCGCGCCCGCTCCCGCTCCGGCGCCGGCGGATGCTGCTCCCGGCCTGGTGCTCAGCACCTGGTTCATGCCCCTGCCGCCTCCTCCTGCTGGTGCCCTGGTCGGATCCCCTGCGCAGCTCGCGCTGCTGGCGCCCCCGGCGCGTTCCTCGTCGGCCCAGATCCAGATCCAAGTCTGGATGGTCGGGGTCGGGCCAGCCCCGCTGCCTCCGTAGAGTTCGTCCCGGACTCGCAGCCGGTCGGGGTGTCTCCGCGCCGCGCCCTGGTCGGCTCGGGGCCTGCCTCTTCCGCTGCGCATTCAACGCGCATTCAAGATGGAGTTCCTCTTTACTGCGGGGGTGAGGGGCAGATGGCCTCTCCCCGCCCTGCCGCGGGCTCGCCTTCAATGCTTGCTGCTGGCTCTGGAGGCGCGGGGCGCGAGTTGGAGGTGACCGGCGACTGGACGCTGGTCATGTCGCGTAAAGGGCCGCGCCAGCCGGACTTGCCTGCTCCGGCATTCAAGCCGCCGCCCATCCCGCGTTGGCTCTTCGGGCGTTGCTGCAGGTGCCTGTACAAGGGCCATAGAGCTTCAAGCTGTCGAGACCCGCTTCGCTGCTCCCACTGCCTGCAGAACGGGCATAAATCGCGGGGCTGCCGTAACAGATGGATGCCCCTGTGCTCTCTTGATTGCCCCGTCCTGCCACCCCCCCTCTGCCTCGTCCCGCTCCCGCTGCGACCTCTGCTCAAGCTCCTGCCCGCCCAGGCCGCGGGTGGGAATCCAGGCCTCCCCCGCCTCTGTTGCCGTCCGCCCCCTCGGCCATGGCGCTGCGGCCTGGGGATGCCTCGCTCAGGCCGGCCGAGGACTTCGTCGTCGTCCCGGCGACGCCCGAGATGCAAGCGGAGTCGACCGTCCTCTCCACCAACGCGGCGGTTGCCTGGCTCGAGGGTGACCGTCAGGATGTCTCCTGCCTGCAGGTGGCGGCGGACATCGCCAAGGCCTTGGGTGCGCGCAAGGAGGACGTCGAGGTGGTCAAACACTACCCGGAGAGGTTCCTCGTCCGCTTCATGTATCAGCATCACTGCGCTGATGCTGTGTCCCGCGACTACCTGCCTGGCTCGGGCTTTCGCATCTTCGCGCGACAATGGAGGCTGGAGGCACATGCTGACAACGAAGACATGTTGCTGCACGTCCGGCTTTGTCTGGAGGGGGTGCCCCTGCATGCCTGGAATGAGTACGTTGCGACATTCCTCATCGGCCGTCGCTGCTCACTGGACTACATCGAGCCCCGCTCCCGTCGCAAGGAGGACACCCACGACCTGGCGCTCTGGGCTTGGACTGCCGACCCCAGCGCCATCCCTAAGGTGAAGTGGCTCACCCTGCCTGCCCGCAGACACCGGCGTCGTGGGCGTCGCGGGCTTCGCCACCGTGTCATCATCCACCTCGACCTCCTTGAAGACCACTCCAAGGCCGGAGAAGATGACGACAACCCACCGCCGCCGGACGTCGAGGAGTTCGCGTGGTACAGAAAGTTCGTCGACGGCACCTACGTCCCGACGGACAGGCGTGCTGCTCCGGCCCGTGATGCTCGTCGCCATGACAGGCGTGATGATGAAGACCACGACGGGCGCCGTGGCCGCGATGGTGCCCGCACACGTGAGGGCTGGGGCGCCAGGGTGCGCCGTTCCCTTTCCCGCAACACGCGTGATCGGCAGCGGGATGCTGGCCAGGATCTCTCCAGGGATCGATCGGGTGGCCGCCGTCACGCGGCAGAGCTCTCAGTCCTTCCCTTGCCGCTGGTCCCGGCTGCTGTTCAGACAATGGTGGCTGGCCCTGGCCTTCTGCGCGGCTCCGGCTCGGGTGGCAGCGCCCATGATCGTGCCGGGGAGCTCCTGCCCGTTCTGGAGGGGGAGCGTGCTGGGAGCCGTGGGTGTTGCACCTCTCGGCACGGCTCTCCCCGCGGTGCTCGGAGGCGCTCGTTGGTGGCCCTCACTCCGCCGGCGTCCCCGCCCCGATCCCCAGCTTCAGTGCTGCCGTCCAACCCGCGGTCCAAGCGGGCGGGGTCGCAGAGTTCTCCACTGCTGCATGCCGACCCCGTCACGATGGCTCTCTGCTCGCCTGGGGCGCTGCTGGAGCCGCTCCCCTCTCCTGCTCGGCCCCCGGGCTTTGATGTGTCGCCCACGCCGCCGCTGCTCTGTGATGGTCCGGTGCTGCGGACCCCTTCTCCGCAGCATGTTGGCGCGACTCCGGTTGGGGAGGGGGCTGTGGCGCCTCTCTTTGTGGATCGTCAGCCGGGCATCCTGGCCTCACCTGGTTCTTCGCCTCCCAGGCCGCCGGCGGCTCGCAGGAAGACCCTGGCTGGAGTGCAGATTTCCTCCAGGGGCGGCCTCTCCCTCCAATGCATCAGGCGCTCTGGTGGCCCGGCGGTCGCTCCGGTGGCCAAGACTGCTGAACGGCTGGTCTCTCGCAGCCTGGGTATTACTAAGGATGGCAAGGATGTGACGGAGGCCACTCTTGATGACTTCACCGCCAAGTTCAAGGAGCAGCTGCCTCCAGAGGTGATCGTGGCCATGCGTGATTTCTTTCACCTCGACGACAAGGTCGTCAATGATGTTGAAGATGCCCTGATCAACCACGGCGGCGAAGGGGCCCTGGAGATTGCCTCGGCTCTGGACGGCGCTATGCTCCAGGGGAGTGTGGGCCTTGATGCAGTCTGATCTGCTTGTTTGCCCCTGGATGCTGCCATGTTCTTTTATGTTAGCATGTATGGCTAGGTGGCCCAGAGGGGTCTGTATCGTTTCTTCTATTTTGTGCCTGTACTCTGAACCTCGTTGTGAGCCCATGGATGGATGTTGTGCCTCGAGTCTTCAATTTCAAATTCGCCTTATATCTTCAAGTTCGCGATGTTTCTTCCCCGACTTCGGCTCTTATGGTTCTGCTCAACCATGTGTGTTCCTTTGGTCTCCATGTTAAGTCAGCCCATCAACACGCTGTGTTGGAATGTCAGGGGATTAAACTGCCCGGCTAGGAGGGCAACTGTGAGTGCTACGATTGCGTCTTCCTCCTGCCAAATTGTGTGTCTGCAAGAGTCAAAACTGGATAACGTGGATGTGTTTTCTGCTGCCTTTCTCGGTGGCAACAGGCTGCGGAATTTTGTGCAACGTCCGGCTGTGGGGACGAGGGATGGTTTGTTGCTGCTCTGGGATGACAGTGTTCTTGAGGTCTCTGACATTTCTTTCTCGTCTTATTGCCTTTCGGCTTCGGTCCGAGTTCGCGAGAATGAGGTGTGTTTCAAGCTTACAAATGTCTACGGGCCTACTGACCATGCGTCCAAGGAGGCTTTCTTTGCTGAGCTATGCTCCTGCAAGCCACTTCCGGGTTTGGGATGGCTTGTGCTTGGGGATTTCAATCAAATATACCGTGCTAGGGACAAGAACAAGCAAAATATCAACCGGAGGAGGATTAAGCGCTTTCGAGACACTCTTCAGTCATGTGAGCTCAAGGAGATCCATCTGCAGAATAGGCGTTTCACGTGGAGCAACGAGAGGGAAAACCCAACCCTTTGCAAGCTGGACTCCTTCTTCTGCAATGCGGCATGGGACTTGTCCTTCAACACTCATGTGCTTCACGCCCTTTCATCGTCCCTCTCCGATCACTGCCCTCTGCTGCTCGCCGATGACAGGGGGCCTAGGCGGCCTCGGTCCTTCAAGTTTGAAAACTTCTGGGTGTCCTTGCCCGGTTTCGATGAGGTGGTCTCGAAGGCTTGGGCCGAGCAGGTGCGGCACACTGAGCCGTACCAGATTTTGTATCAAAAGCTCAAGAAAACCGCGCTTCGTCTATCTGAGTGGAGTAAGAAGCTTTTCTCCAAGGCGAAGATCCAGTTCCATGCGGCTCAGCTGGTGATCCTTCACCTTGACATTGCGCAGGAGGGGAGACTCCTCTCGCCTGAGGAGCGGGATCTCCGCTCGAGGCTGAAGAGAAGGGTTATTAGCTTGTCGGTGCTCCTGAGGGCTCGAAAGAGTCAGTATGCAAGGATTGCAAATTTGAAAGATGGTGATGCAAACACCAAATTTTTCCATCGACGCATTAATGCTAGGCGGCGAAAAAACCACATTCATCTGATCAAGCGCGGGCATGGTTGGGTAACCGAGCACAAAGAAAAAGAGAAGATCATTCACGACCACTTCCATGAGGTGATGGGGAGAAGGGGCTCCAGCGACAAGGACTTTAACTGGGAAGAGCTAGGCGTTGAGTCCCATGATTTGCACGGCCTCGATGCCACCATTTCTGAGGGGGAGGTTTGGGAGGCCATCAAGGACATGCCTACTGATAAAGCGCCTGGCTCAGACGGCTTCACGGGATTGTTTTTCAAAAGGTGTTGGGGGATCATCAAGCATACGGTCATGAGGGTGGTCCAACGCTTTGACTCCCTTCACATCGACGAGCTCCACTGGCTCAACTCTGCCAACGTTGTTCTCTTACCCAAGAAGGATGGGGCTGAGGGCATTTCCGACTATAGGCCCATTAGCCTCATTCACTCCATCGCCAAAATCATCGCCAAAGTCCTCTCGCTCCGGCTCGCCCCTCTTATGGATGGTCTTGTCTCAAACGCTCAATGCGCATTCATCAAGCGGCGCAGCATCCATGACAACTTCATGTACGTGAGGAACTTCGCGCGGAGGTTACACAAGTGCAAAACTCCTGCCCTCCTCTTTAAGCTTGACATCAAGAAGGCTTTTGACTCTGTGAAGTGGGGATATTTCCTGGAGCTTCTTCAGCGGCTTGGGTTTCCCACCAGATTCCGTGCTTGGATTGCTGCTCTTCTTTCGACATCATCCTCCCGCATCCTTCTCAACGGTCTGCCAGGGTCGCCCATCAAGCACGGCAGCGGGTTTCGGCAGGGGGATCCCCTCTCCCCCCTGCTCTTTGTCATTGCGATCGACCCGCTCCAGAAAATCCTTGATTTGGCAACGAGGAAAGGTCTCCTTCACAAGATCCGGGCCGGGGGGCCGCGATGCGGACCTCGCTTTATGCTGATGATGCGTCCGTCTTTGTGGCTCCTATCAAGCAGGACATTGACAACCTTGCTTCGATCTTGCGGGGCTTTGGCGAGGTTACGGGCCTCTGTTGCAACTTTCAGAAGAGCTCGGTCATGCCGATTAGGTGCGCCCACATTAATCTTGGGCCCATCCTTGGGAGCATGCCGGCCAACCGTGCGTCCTTCCCGGTCAAATACTTAGGCCTCCCGCTCTCGGTTTGGCAGCTTAAGAGGGTGGATTTCCAATATCTCGAAGACAAGGCGGCCGGCAAATTGGTTACTTGGGAAGGTCAAAACATCACAACTATGGGGCGCACGGCCCTTGTCAAGTCTGTCCTTTGCTCCCAAGTGGTGTTCTCAATCACGCCACTCATTGTGCCTCCGAGCACTCTTCACAGCCTGACCAAGATTGAACGGGCTTTCCTTTGGTCAGGTGCTGACAAGACCACGGGCGCCAAGTGCAAAGTGAAGTGGGACACGGTCTGTAGGCCCAAGGAGTATGGTGGCCTTGGGGTGCTTAACTCTGAAAAATTTGCGCGTGCCCTTCGCCTTAGGTGGCCTTGGTACGAATGGAAGGAACCCCACAGACTATGGGTTGGTTTTGGCAACCCTTGTACGGAGGACGATCTCAACTTCTTTTATGCCTCGACCACCATTACTCTGGGAAACGGAGCCAAGACGCCTTTCTGGGATTCTCCTTGGCTCCTTGGCCGCAAGCCCAAGGAGATTGCCCCGCACATCTATGAGGTCTCCAGGAGAAAGAGCTGGAAGGTTCGGGAGGCTGTTAGGGGGAACGCTTGGATCTTCAAAATCATCTACAACACCGTCGTCACCGGAGACCACATTCGAGAGTTTTTCACTCTTTGGATGCTCTTGGATGACGTCCATCTTGATGAGAATCGTGAGGACGACATCACCTGGAAGCATTCCAATGACAGGATGTACACGGCAGCCAGTGCTTATAAAGCTCAGTTTCTTGGGTTAACCCTGTCCCCCATGGATCTCATGGTTTGGAAGGTTTGGGATCCCCCGAAGATCAAATTCTTTGCTTGGTTGGCTATTCAAGATAGGATCTGGACTGCAGACCGCCTGGAGAGGCGCGGGTGGGCTAATTGTGGTATGTGCCCTCTTTGCTCTAGGGAGCAGGAAACGGGTGCTCATCTTCTCTTCAAGTGTCGATTCACTATTCGGCTTTGGAGGTCTCTCGCGGCCAAGCTGGGCCTTCATCACATTGACACCTCCGGATGGCATCTTCATGGCTCCGTCCTGGATTGGTGGGAAGCTGGTACTGGGAGCCACGTCCCCAACAGGAGTGCCTTGGCCTCCCTCACCCTCCTCGTCTCCTGGACCATCTGGAACGAACGTAATGCTAGGGTGTTCCAGCACAAGAGTGCTCCGCCGTCTATTCTTCTTAGCATAATCCTTGAGGAGGCCAAGCTTTTGGTTACCACCGGTGCAAAGAAACTAGGGCCTATTGTATTTCGTGAGTAGTTCGCATGCCGTGCTTCAGGTGGTCATTGTAAAACTCTAATCTATTCTCTCTTATTTAATAGATGAGGCAAATCTTTTGCCTCCATTTCGAAAAAAAACGGTCTAAACCGCGTATAACAACGTATTGGTGGTGTGTCTGACCATTGGGGCCCACCGGGCAGGGCTTGGCATGGCATGCTATTTTGTGAAAAAACCCTTTACTTTCTATTTAATCACGCGTATATCCCTTGGTGGACAAAAAAGGGCTTGGATGGAAAAAAATATTACGGAAAAAAACTAAGCTCCAACAACTAAGCTCTGACCCGCTGTTCAGTGGCTCTATGCAGCTTGTCTTGTCTTTGTGGGATGGGGTTTATTGTACACCTTAAAGCACTTATCCATGTCGGATCAAGCCGTCCCCAGCTGTCAACAAAATCAGCATGCGGCGTACATTGACGGTGCGTCTGTTTCTTGCCATTAGCAAGACGCAAGCATTGCCTGCGCACTCGAGCCGGACCAAGCGATCGTCCACAGGAGACACCATATGCGCCAAACCCAACATAGAGGCGGAAGGTACAACACTAGCAGCAGTGATGCAACGTGTAGCACGGTACGCGCAGCGAGCGATTATATTCTCTTCAGTTTCAATTTTTTATTATCTATTTCTATGAACACTTTTTTAATTATAGAGAAAATATGAATACTTTTCTTTAGATTTAGTTTTATTCCTGCAAGTAACCTGATGATAGATTTGTGTTGCAAGTGCGTTCATTGGTACTCCCATCGGACGTTTGGTACTGAGTTGGTTGTTAATTGGCTGGGTTGATGATGCCGATGAGAGCATTTCTTCCACCTTGAAGAGAGAAACTTCATCGTGACGACCAAATGGTTGTAGCGTCACTTTTCATCAGATTAATGTTTCAATCTTCTTGCATCACTAGTAGAAAACAGGGCTTTGGTTGAGGCCAGGATAAGGGCATTAATCCCGGTTCACTTACGAACCGGGACCAAACGGTGCACCAGTCCCGGTTCGTGAGGCCAGGGCGCCGGCCGGGCCTCGGGGGCCATTGGTCCCGGTTCGTCTGACATTTTTGGTCCCGGTTCCAGACACGATCCGGGACCAAAGGGGTGGTGGCAACCGTTCGCCTGGCGCGAGCCCTTTTAGTCCCGGTTCGTGTCTCAAACCGGGACTAAAGGTCCCAACCGTTCAAATCCCGTGCCTTGGAAGTTGTTCCACGCGAGAGGGAAACGCTACAGTAACGCGACGCTACAGTAAACGTGACCGGCCTCCATTTCTGTTCGTCTTCCTCTCCTCTCTTCTTCCCCATCCTCCACCATGAATCCAAGAACTCGCTACGGGAACGTACTCGCACATGGCACGACCAATCTCCATGTCGTCTACACGAACGACGTCGCCAAAGTGGAGGGTTTTCTTTCCAGGTTAGAGGAATGGCTTCAAGAGGAGGAACACAAGTTCATGGGCCTCGATCTCGAGTACACGGCCGATGGTCGCAATGTTGCCGTCGTCCAACATTGTTTCAAGCAACATGTCATGGTCTTCCAGTGGGCAAGGTAATACGAAACTTGTCATGGTTTTAATTGGGGCTTTTCTTTGATTCACAGGATAGGAAAATTGCATAGGAATAGGAGGATTGGAAATGTCGAGAACATGTCATAGTTTCCTTGATTCATAGGAAAAATGCATAGGAAAATTGGGGCTTTTCTTTGATTCATAGGAAAATTGGGGCTTTTCTTTGATTCATAGGAAAATTGCATAGGAATAGAAAATTGCATAGGAATAGGAGGATTAGGAAAATTGCATAGGAATAGGAATAGGAGGATAGGAATAGGATAGGAAAATTGCATAAGAATTTTCCTTGTAGTTGCATATTGGCCATCGTGGGAGAACATGTCATAGTTTAGGGGCTTCTTTTGATTCATAGGATAGGAGATGCATAGGAATAGGAAAGTTGCTATGATTCTTATTATACTTGTTATGATTCTTATTATACTTGTGCCGAATTATACTTGTTATGATTCTTATTATACTTGTTCTAAATTATACTTGTTATGATTCTTATTATATACTTGTTCTAAATTATACTTGTTATGATTCTTATTATACTTGTTATGATTCTTATTATACTTGTGCCGAAATATACTTGTTATGATTCTTATTATACTTGTTCTAAAATATACTTGTTATGATTCTTATTATACTTGTTCTAAAATATACTTGTTGCAGCAGTATTTAACACATTTGTTCCATTTTGTTGTTGCAGTAGTGACAAGCATTGTCCAAAACTCATGGAGTTCCTTCGCAGCGGCATATATTTTGCTAGCGTTGATATAACGAATGTCAAGATCAAGATGTGGCGCACCTGGGGTATTGAGATACCAGCTGAATGCCACATTGATCTTCAGGGCAGGTTCAGGCTTGAGCATGACAAGACTTCAATGGCTGATATGGCAGCCGCCCTGATCGATGAGGACTACGCTGATATGAAGACAAAATTCCCCAAGTCAGGGCACAAACATTGGGAGAAGACCCCACTTGACCCTATCAACATTGAGTATGCAGCAATAGATGGGTATGTTGCATACGAGTTGTACCACAGGATTCGAATCTTCAATTATGGGCAGCGTCACCTCGTACCGCTAGTACCACCACCAGTGCCCCATGGGTCTCCTGCTTGGGGGTATTCTGATCCGGACGACGAGTAGTGTTTGCAATGGCGAACACTTTTATCTCTATTATGTAGTGCTTGGGGGTCTTCAATTATGTAGTACTTTCTGTAATGGATATCTGAACTATTATTTCTATTATGTCCCTGTTTAAGTACGGTTTGTGTGTAAGAATATTTAGTATGATGTGAGCAAGCTTTCTAAAGCATTGTGATGTATGTGATGAAGATTGTCCATGGTTACGGCGCAATAAGCAAGGGACACACGCGAAGAAAAAGTTTTATACCCCAAGATCCCACTCTGGGATGTGATCGGCTTCACCGTCATCACTTTCTTCTCTAGTGAGTAGCCGAGATGGTGCATATTGAATGCAGAAAAACTCTGGAGTTAAAATATGTTAAAAAAATGAAATCCCTTTTGTAATAGATGAGTTTTCATCCGAAACCCTGTTACTTCGAAAGAGATTGTCCAGTTTGTACACGAAGTGCATCCAGTTTTTCTCGTAACCCTCTCAACTTTTTAGCACATGCTATGTGGGCGAAATTATGATACCATGCCAAGTTTCAACCTTTTCAGAGTTCATTTGCAGTGATTTTCAAATTCAGGGTCATTTAGCTCAAAATGAATCATGAAATGCATGAAAAATAGCAAATGAAGTCAGAAAAGGGTTGAAAGTTGATGATGTGGCTTCAAATGGTGCATATTGAATGCAGAAAAAGTCTAGAGTTAAAATATGTTAAAAAAATGAAATCCCTTTTGTAATAGATGAGTTTTCCTTCGAAACCCTATTACTTCGAAAGACATTGTCCAGTTTGTACACGAAGTGCATCCAGTTTTTCCCGTAACCCTCTCAACTTTTTAGCACATGCTATGTGGGTGAAATTATGATACCATGCCAAGTTTCAACCTTTTCAGAGTTCATTTGCATTGATTTTCAAATTCAGGGTCATTTAGCACAAAATAAATCATGAAATGCATGAAAAATAGCAAATGAAGTCAGAAAAGGGTTGAAAATTGATGATCTGGCTTTGAATGGTGCATATTGAATGCAGAAAAAGTCTGGAGTTAAAATATGTTTAAAAAATGAAATCCCTTTTGTAATAGATGAGTTTTCATCCGAAACCCTGTTACCTCGAAAGACATTGTCCAGTTTGTACACGAAGTGCATCCAGTTTTTCCCGTAACCCTCTCAATTTTTTAGCACATGCTATGTGGGTGAAATTATGATACCATGCCAAGTTTCAACCTTTTTAGAGTTCATTTGCAGTGATTTTCAAATTCAGGGTCATTTAGCTCAAAATAAATCATGAAATGCATGAAAAATAGCAAATGAAGTCAGAAAATGGTTGAAAATTGATGATGTGGCTTTGAATGGTGCATATTGAATGCAGAAAAATTCTGGAGTTAAAATATGTTAAAAAAATGAAATCCCTTTTGTAATAGATGAGTTTTCATCCGAAACCCTGTTACTTCGAAAGAGATTGTCCAGTTTGTACACGAAGTGCATCCAGTTTTTCCCGTAACCCTCTCAACATTTTAACACATGCTATGTGGGTGAAATTATGATACCATGCCAAGTTTCATCCTTTTCGGAGTTCATTTGCAGTGATTTTTAAATTCAGGGTCATTTAGCTCAAAATAAATCATGAAATGCATGAAAAATAGCAAATGAAGTCAGAAAAGGGTTGAAAATTGATGATGTGGCTTTGAATGGTGCATATTGAATGCAAAAAAAGTCTAGAGTTAAAATATGTTAAAAAAATGAAATTCCTTTTGTAATAGATGAGTTTCCCTTCGAAACCCTGTTACTTCTAAAGACATTGTCCAGTTTGTACACGAAGTGCATCCAGTTTTTCCCGTAACCTCTCAACTTTTTAGCACATGCTATGTGGGTGAAATTATGATACCATGCCAAGTTTCAACCTTTTCAGAGTTCATTTACAGTGATTTTCAAATTCAGGGTCATTTAGCTCAAAATAAATCATGAAATGCATGAAAAATAGCAAATGAAGTCAGAAAAGGGTTGAAAATTGATGATCTGGCTTTGAATGGTGCATATTGAATGCAGAAAAAGTCTGGAGTTAAAATATGTTAAAAAATGAAATCCCTTTTGTAATAGATGAGTTTTCATCCGAAACCCTGTTACTTCGAAAGACATTGTCCAGTTTGCCCACGAAGTGCATCCAGTTTTTCCCGTAACCCTCTCAATTTTTTAGCACATGCTATGTGGGTGAAATTATGATACCATGCCAAGTTTCAACCTTTTCAGAGTTCATTTGCAGTGATTTTCAAATTCAGGGTCATTTAGCTCAAAATAAATCATGAAATGCATGAAAAATAGCAAATGAAGTCAGAAAATGGTTGAAAATTGATGATGTGGCTTTGAATGGTGCATATTGAATGCAGAAAAATTCTGGAGTTAAAATATGTTAAAAAAATGAAATCCCTTTTGTAATAGATGAGTTTTCATCCGAAACCCTGTTACTTCGAAAGAGATTGTCCAGTTTGTACACGAAGTGCATCCAGTTTTTCCCGTAACCCTCTCAACTTTTTAACACATGCTATGTGGGTGAAATTATGATACCATGCCAAGTTTCAACCTTTTCGGAGTTCATTTGCATTGATTTTCAAATTCAGGGTCATTTAGCTCAAAATAAATCATGAAATGCATGAAAAATAGCAAATGAAGTCAGAAAAGGGTTGAAAATTGATGATGTGGCTTTGAATGGTGCATATTGAATGCAGAAAAATTCTGGAGTTAAAATATGTTAAAAAATGAAATCCCTTTTGTAATAGATGAGTTTTCATCCGAAACCTTGTTACTTCGAAAGAGATTGTCCAGTCTGTACACGAAGTGCATCCAGTTTTTCCCGTAACCCTCTCAACTTTTTAGCACATGCTATGTGGGTGAAATTATGATACCATGCCAAGTTTCAACCTTTTCAGAGTTCATTTGCAGTGATTTTCAAATTTAGGGTCATTTAGCTCAAAATAAATCATGAAATGCATGAAAAATAGCAAATGAAGTCAGAAAAGGGTAGAAAATTGATGATGTGGCTTTGAATGGTGCATATTGAATGCAGAAAAATTCTGGAGTTAAAATATGTTAAAAAAATGAAATCCCTTTTGTAATAGATGAGTTTTCATCCGAAACCCTGTTACTTCGAAAGAGATTGTCCAGTCTGTACACGAAGTGCATCCAGTTTTTCCCGTAACCCTCTCAACTTTTTAGCACATGCTATGTGGGTGAAATTATGATACCATGCCAAGTTTCATCCTTTTCGGAGTTCATTTGCAGTGATTTTTAAATTTAGGGTCATTTAGCTCAAAATAAATCATGAAATGCATGAAAAATAGCAAATGAAGTCAGAAAAGGGTTGAAAATTGATGATGTGGCTTTGAATGGTGCATATTGAATGCAAAAAAAGTCTAGAGTTAAAATATGTTAAAAAAATGAAATTCCTTTTGTAATAGATGAGTTTCCCTTCGAAACCCTGTTACTTCTAAAGACATTGTCCAGTTTGTACACGAAGTGCATCCAGTTTTTCCCGTAACCTCTCAACTTTTTAGCACATGCTATGTGGGTGAAATTATGATACCATGCCAAGTTTCAACCTTTTCAGAGTTCATTTACAGTGATTTTCAAATTCAGGGTCATTTAGCTCAAAATAAATCATGAAATGCATGAAAAATAGCAAATGAAGTCAGAAAAGGGTTGAAAATTGATGATCTGGCTTTGAATGGTGCATATTGAATGCAGAAAAAGTCTGGAGTTAAAATATGTTAAAAAATGAAATCCCTTTTGTAATAGATGAGTTTTCATCCGAAACCCTGTTACTTCGAAAGACATTGTCCAGTTTGCCCACGAAGTGCATCCAGTTTTTCCCGTAACCCTCTCAATTTTTTAGCACATGCTATGTGGGTGAAATTATGATACCATGCCAAGTTTCAACCTTTTCAGAGTTCATTTGCAGTGATTTTCAAATTCAGGGTCATTTAGCTCAAAATAAATCATGAAATGCATGAAAAATAGCAAATGAAGTCAGAAAATGGTTGAAAATTGATGATGTGGCTTTGAATGGTGCATATTGAATGCAGAAAAATTCTGGAGTTAAAATATGTTAAAAAAATGAAATCCCTTTTGTAATAGATGAGTTTTCATCCGAAACCCTGTTACTTCGAAAGAGATTGTCCAGTTTGTACACGAAGTGCATCCAGTTTTTCCCGTAACCCTCTCAACTTTTTAACACATGCTATGTGGGTGAAATTATGATACCATGCCAAGTTTCAACCTTTTCGGAGTTCATTTGCATTGATTTTCAAATTCAGGGTCATTTAGCTCAAAATAAATCATGAAATGCATGAAAAATAGCAAATGAAGTCAGAAAAGGGTTGAAAATTGATGATGTGGCTTTGAATGGTGCATATTGAATGCAGAAAAATTCTGGAGTTAAAATATGTTAAAAAATGAAATCCCTTTTGTAATAGATGAGTTTTCATCCGAAACCTTGTTACTTCGAAAGAGATTGTCCAGTCTGTACACGAAGTGCATCCAGTTTTTCCCGTAACCCTCTCAACTTTTTAGCACATGCTATGTGGGTGAAATTATGATACCATGCCAAGTTTCAACCTTTTCAGAGTTCATTTGCAGTGATTTTCAAATTTAGGGTCATTTAGCTCAAAATAAATCATGAAATGCATGAAAAATAGCAAATGAAGTCAGAAAAGGGTAGAAAATTGATGATGTGGCTTTGAATGGTGCATATTGAATGCAGAAAAATTCTGGAATTAAAATATGTTAAAAAAATGAAATCCCTTTTGTAATAGATGAGTTTTCATCTGAAACCCTGTTACCTCGAAAGAGATTGTCCAGTCTGTACACGAAGTGCATCCAGTTTTTCCCGTAACCCTCTCAACTTTTTAGCACATGCTATGTGGGTGAAATTATGATACCATGCCAAGTTTCAACCTTTTCAGATTTCATTTGCAGTGATTTTCAAATTTAGGGTCATTTAGCTCAAAATAAATCATGAAATGCATGAAAAATAGCAAATGAAGTCAGAAAAGGGTTAAAAATTGATGATGTGGCTTTGAATGGTGCATATTGAATGCAGAAAAAGTCTGGAATTAAAATATGTTAAAAAAATGAAATCCCTTTTGTAATAGATGAGTTTTCATCCGAAACCCTGTTACTTCGAAAGAGATTGTCCAGTTTGTACACGAAGTGCATCCAGTTTTTCTCGTAACCCTCTCAACTTTTTAGCACATGCTATGTGGGTGAAATTATGATACCATGCCAAGTTTCAACCTTTTTAGAGTTCATTTGCAGTGATTTTCAAATTCAGGGTCATTTAGCTCAAAATAAATCATGAAATGCATAAAAAATAGGAACTAAAATGCTTTTATAAATATCTAATTGGAAAAAGAACCAACTAAAAAGAATGAACTGAAAAGCTTTTATAAAACTCTAATAGGAAAAAGAACGAACTAAAAAGATTTTATAAAACTCTAATAGCAAAAAGAATGAACTAAAAAGATTTTATAAAACTCTAATAGGAAAAAGAATGAACTAAAAAGCTTTTATAAAACTTTAATAGCAAAAAGAACGAACTAAAAAGATTTTATAAAACTCTAATAGTAAAAAGAATCAAAATAATATTAACTAAAATTATCAAAGTATTTATTTGTTAAAAACTTTAATAGTAAAAAGCTTTTATAAAACTCTAATAGCAAAAGGAATCAACTAAAACATATGCAAAAAAATAACTTTAAAATTTAAAAAACATAATATATGCAAAAAATAAAAAAAGGCCCTCCTTCTAGCCACCACGGCCTGCATACGACTAGAAACCCTAGAAATGGGCCAGGATGCAGGCCCACAGTGCTAGCAGGCCCAACTGGGCGTGAGATAGGCATGTACTGCCTGCAATAAAGAGGAGCTCGAGAGGGCAGCGGCAGCAACGCTTATAAACCACTCCGAGCCCCTCTCGACTAGCGAGGTGGGACTAAACTTTTGGCTGCGGGAAGCACAGCCCTTTAGTCCCGGTTGGTGGCTCCAACCGGGACTAAAGGGGGGCTTTAGTCCCGGTTGGTACCACCAACCGGGACTAAAGGGCTGTGCTTCCCGCCCTTTCGCCTGGCGAAAACTACCTTTAGTCCCGGTTGGTGGCTCCAACCGGGACGAAAGGGGGGCCTTTAGTCCCGGTTGGAGCCACCAACCAGGACTAAAGGGGGGGCTATATAAGCGGGACTTGGAAAATTTTCCAAATCCATCTGCTTTCCCTCTCCCCCGACGGCACCGAAAACCACCTCGACGCCGCCAGGCTGCCGGATCTCGCCGTCGCCTCCCCGACGTCGTCGCCTCCCCGAGCCCGCTTGCTCCTCGTCGCCGCCCTGACGCCGTCCCCGTCGCCGCCCCCGACGCCGTCCCCCGTCGCCGCCCCCCGACGCCGTCGCCTTCCCGAGCCCGCTCCGGCCTCCTCCTCCTCCTAGGTGAGCCGCCGGCCACACTGCCGTTCTCCTCCTCCTCCTAGCTATCCTCCCTCCCCCCACGGTCACCGTCATCACCCGCGTCCGTCGCTGGCCGAAGCAGTGGCGGTCTGCGGCGGATCCAGGAATTCAACTTTGGGTTTTCATTTTTCTTTTTCATCCTAACAGGAAAAACCAAATAGTCCATGCCAACACAAATAAAAGGGAAAATTGTTTACATTTAGATTTAGGCTCTCTCAGCTACAATAATCATGCATGCCAAGAATTTGTGGTATGGCCTATGGTGGTAAATCCGCATAATCCGATGGTGAAACAAAGGAGATAAATATCATGCTAGTATTTTTTGTCATATGCTATACCTGTATATAGGATTATTTTCGTGTAGAATATTTTGGGTGTACATCTGTACACCCTTGACCCATGGTGGATCCGCCCCTGGTGTCGGTGCCAGGATGAAATCCATGATGTATATATGCATATATAGCAACACTAAGCTAGTTAGAAAATTAAGATGGCATTTTAAGTTGATTTGTTGATCTATGAGGAAGATGCTTCTTTATTTGCTACCTTACATGATTTTAAGTGTTATATGTGCTCTTGGGCTCGCGCCACACACACACATACACATCACTAGGCTTTGTTATTAAAAATGGTATTGTTGTTAAATAAAATGATATTTGCTATAGCCACAATTTGTTCTCGTCGACGATGCCAATCCCACATCCTCGTCGTCGACTCGGCGCCGACAACCAGTTTGAGAGGCGCCATGTCCGGGACTGAGCTCCGCCGGGCTGGCACTGGGGGGTGCTACCTTCCGGGGCGCGCAGTTTGGTGAGGAATCCGGGTATCTTCGTCGACCCGGAGCTTCTTTGGTGGCGGTCGCATGGGCCACTATCGGTGCGGAGGCAGCCGGCAACCGAGGAGGTGGTACGTCGCCGTGTCAGGGAGGAGGACGAGCACGTCCGTCGCTACATGGTTGCGTTGGATGACAGGTTCTCCAATACCTGGCAGTTCCTCCAGGGATCTCACCGGAGCTATGATCATGTGATGGTTCCTTCTCTTTGGGTGTCCACCGCCCACGCTTCAGGAACCTCGAGTGAACTAGATTATTCGATAATATTCGAGCTGTATTAGTGATAATATTCGATGCTTCATTAACTAGATTGTTCGAGATGTATTAGTGATATTATATGATAATATTATATGAAGAGTCCCCGACGATCGCCGGTGATATCATATGCATTATATTTTTATGTTCACCGAATTTTCATATGTTGATGGTGATCTATCGTGTTAATTGCATTTTCTTACGTTTGACAACTGCTTGGGCTTATTAGGGACCATGAGGCGTAAGATCTGCAAGGTCTGCCAAAATTCATGTATGGACAGTCTTGAAACTGCAGTGCAGTTCGGGGTATTTTTGAGAAAGGGATTTCAAAAATCAGTGGTAACGGTCTTTAACTTGAATTTATATTGAATTCTGATCATTTCTTTAGCTATTTTACTGACTTTATTGTTGATTATTAACTGCTGCATAGTGTGTTCCATGCAACATAAGGGAGGACTTCAACAATTCATATGGTAACGTGTTGTACTTTGAGGATGATGAGGAGCGCGAATTCGAATTGGATCTGCGCAAAGGAAAGAATAAAACCATCATATATGGTGATGGATGGGAGCAGTACATTGCAGTGAACAATTTTAAAGGAGGATAACTCGTAGGTTTTTCCTTAATAGGAGAGGTGAATAGGTTAAGGACATTATATGTCCAAAGCGATGATGATGACGATGACGAAGATGACATCGTCAGCCAAGATGACCAAGATGACATCTACAGCCAAGATGAAGATGAGGACATCCAAGATGAAGATGAGTACAACCAAGATGAAGAGGAGAACATCGAAGATGAAGATGATGGTCCTATCCTTTCTGCAATTTTTTCTCAAAGGATGAAGAAGCTTACTCGGGATGATAAAGCTAGTGTGAAAGAAAAGTTACCATCCTCTTCGGCGTTCTTGGGGAAGCCCTTTGTGCACCGTCTAACAAAAACAAACATGGTCAAAAAAGTTATGGTGAGATGTTTTATATTCTTTCATCTCTTTTTGGTCATAACCAAGTATGGAGAGATGTCTAACATTATGTGCTCTCTATTTTCTCTTAATGATGGGGTCTTCAGAAGTTACCTTTGAAGATGGTTTCCGGAGTGGACATCCCCGCCGTCGGCACTGCTGGAGTAATCCATGGACCAAGAGGGCCTGTCACGAATGTCCAATACAAGACAGAGGATGACGGGCGCATATCATTCCACAAGGCTGGCTGGCAGGAGTTCATCAAGGGAAAGAGAGAACTATGGGTGGACACCCTTGTGGTAATGACTATAAGGAAGAGCAACCGCAAGGACTATCAGATGATGGTTGTTGTTGACCATGTTTAGAACTAAGTCATGAATATATCAGCTGGAGAACTGTTACTTAATTAATTAGTATGTTAAGATGAATGTGATACATTGATGTTTGTTTCTTAAGTTGAACAACTTTCAAGTGATACTGATGGTTCTTTCTATATATTGATCATGACGATGTTGTGTAATGGCGTTCTTTCATTTCTATATGTAGTAGCTAGCATCGAGTTGAATGAAAAGCATAAAATAAAAATGGTAAACACAAAAATAAAAGGGGGAAACACAATATGAAACCCCCTAAACCCTCCAAAACCCCTAAACCCCTCCTTTAAAAAAAAACCCCAGCGCCTGCGAGCTGCTGACGCGTGGCTGCTTTTTGGTCCCGGTTGGTGTTACCAACCGGGACTAAAGGCCCTCCTGCCTGGGCGCCTCGCAGTGGCCACGTGGAGCCCCTTTGGTTCCGGTTCGTAAGCAAACCGGGACTAAAGGTTTTGGGTATTAGTCCCGTTTGTTTTGTCCCGGTTCCAGAACCGGGACTAAAGGCCCTCTGGAACCGGTACTAGTACCCTGTTTTCTACTAGTGCATAGAGGCTTAGGGTTTCCCTACAATTTAGAGTCTTGCTTCGGTACAACCCCCTCATGAACCATATAAGGATAGTATGGTCATTTAACCATAAGATATATCCACCTACGTATTTGGCATGTACGAGTTGTACGTGGATGTTCAGGGCCAATCCGCCCGCCCGTCACACCCCTCCGTCCTAGGCTTGAACATTTATGGTTTGTTGTATTTTAATTTTACTGGAAACTTCTAATTTTGAATTAATATTATGAGTCAACAATCTTAAACCATCGTTTTCTCCAAAACTTCTGATCAAAATGATAACAAAAAAAAGCCACCTCACCGCTGGGCAATTTTTTTTGTTTTACCAGATTGTAATGAATTTTTGGAAATAATGAATTTTAAACTAAATGTATGAAACAACGTTCCTAAATGGCCATTTTTGCCCTATCCATTGATGAAAGTGTCCTAAGACTTGCCCCAATCACTACTGCAAACATTTATGATACTTTTTAGGGACTTTGAATTTTAAGTTGAAAATATGTGTCAGTAACTTAAAAAGTTGTTTCTCCCAAACTATTGGTCAAAGTTAGCTAAAACAAGTTCTAGTTCATTGCTAACATTAGTGATTTACAATATTTTTATATTTTTCTAAATACATGGAATTTTGAACTATCCTTTGTTTTTTGAATAAGCAACCTAACACCATTTTCTGCACATGGATTATTGCTCTGAAAAGTTTCCAGGCTGTTGTGCCCACCTATAGAAGCTACAAGTACTAGCCCACCATGTTAGTGTGTTTTGAAGACAATGAAAATGGTAGAGACACACCGTATGAATCATTTATGTTATTTATTTTTCTTCGAAATCTCTACTTTTGCCAAAAATAAAATTTTAATGTTTTTGTAGAAATTTCATTTCAAAATATGCATAAAATCATGAATAAAAAGTACATAGGAACTTATTGTGAACATGCGAATCTCAAAAGCAAACAATGATGGAAAATGTGTTATACCACCCACAGTGGGAGTAACTTTACTAGTAACATAGGGTCCAACTCAGCAAATTTGCTTATGTGGCAATGATTTAATGAGGAGAGAGATGAATTATGTAACATAGCTAGTTACCCATTCTATGGGTAACATCACACAAACTAAAACAAGATGAGTCTATAACATAATAAATGAAGTGTTGCATGACATTACGAACATGCTACTCCTCACTATAGAGGTACTAACTTAGACCAATAACATATGCATGTTACTAGTCTATGTTACTCCCCACGGCTCAAAGATAAATAAATAGGTCCATCAGTCTAATAATTTTATGAAATGGCGTAGACACCAAAATTAGTCGTCTGAACAACCCTAAAAACGTCTGAATTATAAGACATCCAAATGAAACAGTCAACAGTCTAATATGAATGAACAGTCTACCATAGATATGCATGTCACCGTGGAGACACCGGGAGAGGCATGGCATTCAACCAAGAAGACCCCTTCGTCAGGGCGCCCTGGGTCACCGGGACTCCCGCACCGCCGCCACCTTCGCCTTGGTCTCTACGAGCTCGGCCTTCACCTTGCGGAGCTCCGCCCGCAGAGCCTCCGCGTCCCTCAGCCTCTCCTCGAGCTCCAGAGGAATATTGGATCATTTATGCTTTGAATATTGGATCATTTTTAAAAATCACGAACATTTTTTATTTCATGAAAATTTATTTGAAGCAAAATAGACATTTAGTCATTTTAATATAGCTCACAAAAACTAACCCTTAGAAAGTTGTGTCAATTTTGTTGGGTTCAGCGTTGTACAAAACACGGACACCTTTTTTTACCCGACGCGAGGGACTAAATAAACTCATAAAACGACCTCTACAGATCTCCTAATAAAACCTTTATGTAAGCGACACTTAGTTTTGTTCATTATTTACGGATGTGTTTTAATTTTTGTGAACATATTCTAAAAGCTGATGGACATGTTTTTCAAATTCCTAAATATGCTTTGAATATTGGATTATTTTTCAAAATCACGAACATTTTTTATTTCATGAAAATTTATTTGAAATCGTGATTTTTGTATAATATGTGAGCAATTTTTGAACTCATGAACATTTTATGATTTTCCGAATATTTTTTGAATTCACAAACAGTTTATCATTTTCCTACTTTTTTCAACATTCGCAACTTTTTATATGCGAGGGACTAAATAAAATCATAAAACGCCTCTACAGATCTCCTAATAAAACCTTTACGTAAGCAACAGTTCGTTTTGTTCATTATTTACAGATGTGTATTAATTTTTGTGAACATTTTCTAAAAATTTATGGACATGTTTTTCAAATGCCTGAATATGTTTTGAACATTGGATCATTTTTGAAAATCATGAACATTTTTTATTTCATGAAAATTTATTTGAAATCGTGTTTGTTTTATAATATGTGAGCAATTTTTTAACTCATGAACATTTTAGGACTTTCCGAATATATTTTGAACTCACAAACAGTTTATCATTTTCCTACTTTTTTCAAAACTCGCAACCTTTTGATATTTTGAAAATCTGGAATTAATTTAGAGAAATAAATTCCAAAAAAAATAAGAAAGTAAAAAAAGAAATACAAAAACAGGGGGCGCCACGACCCGCACATGGGTCAATGAAATGGGGTCCTTATAGGTATCTGCCCATGTTCAATCACCGAAGTAATGAATCTAAACAAGAAAACGAAGTAGAAGTGTCTAATATATTTATATATCTCAAAGGGGTGAGAACCAGGGATCGAACCCTGTTCTCCCGTGTGGAGCATTGCAGCCTTAGCCATCACGCTAGTCATCTGTTAATGTTCTTGAACTGTATCAATATATAATAACATAACCCTGCGGCGATTTTTGAAATTAAAAAATGAATCGTTTTCTTGACTTACGGGTGGCATTGGTGGGTAATTTTTATCAACTTCGAGGGTAATTTGGATGACGTACGACCAGAAACAGTCCGTGCTTTATTATTAGGTAAAGATATTGAATTTTGCCACACAAACTCACCAAATTTTAGCATAAAATATATCGGTTAAATATAAAAAATCATGCCCATCCCCAAGATACTCCACCCACGCGTCATCAAACGCCACTGCCCTCTTCCACCGTTCAGCGTGGTACAGGGTGGTGACAACGTCTCACCGTCGACCACGCCTTTCTCTGTCGTTGTTGGTCGTCCTACCTCCCTCCTCTCCTTCCTGAGGGTCAATCATAGCATGGCTATGTGGACAACGACTATCCACAGTCATCGGCCTTCGTCTTCCATTTTCGCTGCCACTTCCTCGCCTCCTTCATCCAAGGTGTGCTAAGAGCGCCAGGGCCTACTTTACGTGTCGATACCTGACATACCCTACACGCTTATGTGCAAAGTTTATTGTGTCGGTGGTTGTGCGATTTGAACTAGTGATGACCATTGCCCTTCTAGATGGAAACATCTGCGACACATATCGTCTTTGGATTGCCCAACCTTTTTCAAGGTGCTAACCTTCACTGTTAGCAGCTACTTAATGGTGAACAATAAATGACTATGTGATTACAATGGTGCAAAATCTAGTGGTTCAACCTCCTTTCCGGAAAAACGAAAAATTGTAACAACAAGAACCGGGAGTACAACCTCTACTCGTTCTCGTCCACCGAGAGTGACCTAGCTAGTGGTGGCTCCATAGTGATGGGTTCTCATTTCTACTATGGAATGACAATGTCATCATATGTAGTGGCCCACAAGCTCTTGCAGTACTTCTCGAATGATATGGACTTGCAGAAATACTAAACCGAATAATCAGAAACCGATGAGGCCAAAATATGCTCCGCTAGAGCTAGTGTGGGTGCACGTCACTGGGGTTCCACCATCACTTTGAGACTTTCTTGGTTTATGGGCAGTGGGATCCGTAGTTGGCGCAACTCGAGATGTCGATATGCTCTCGAGATGTTGATATGCTCTGTCTGCACTGTCGTGGCATTGTTTGCATCGATGTAGTTGTTTTAAGTATAAAGATGTTCAAAAAAAGGAAGAAGATGCTGGTGTTCCATCCGTCTCTGAGGATGTGTCAAGCTAAATGGATATGATTTCAGGTTCATGCTCGAGGACGACAACCTTAAATTTGACGACGATTTTATTCCCCGCATTTGGAAACATTCTTATATACAATACGTTTCTTAGTTTTTTAAGGCCTTTTATTCAGTTGAGGTCTTCAATTTAGAACAGGGCCATCCGATTTGACCAGGTCAACAATATTTTTATTTCTTAAGCTGCTCTCTCACTCAATTATTTATGCTTTCTAATTTTTACGGCATCTTAGTCAGTTAAGGTCATCAATTCAGAACTGGGCCACCCGATTTTGACCGGGCCAAGATTTTTTTCTCAAGGAGCTCTCTCATTTAATTCTTTTAACTCATTATGCTCCCTAATTTTAAAGCTCTCTCATTCAATTGGGTCACAATTTTGACGGGTCAATGATATCAGTGACGCAAACCCCTTGTCCCCACCAAGAAAAAAGAAAAGCTAGTATGTGAAACCGTAGCCCCAATATCGTATATGCATCCACCGACGCTTTAAATTCTCCATATAACACAGAATCACACCATAAAAAGCCCATCAAAACACTACATTATAAATAAAAAGTAAATACTCTATCATCTCCCTCACTCTCCAAACCAAATACTCTCCTAGTTTCAAATATAAGGTGTATTAGTTTTTGTAAAGTCAAATTTCTTTAACTTTGACCAAGTATAGAATCAAAAACATTAATGTCCACAATATTGGATAAATAAAATATGAAAATTCATTTAATGATGAATATAATGATACCGATTTGATATTATGGTTACTGATATATTTCTTCATAAATTTGGTCAAACATAAAAAAGTTTGAATTTTCAAAAAACTAATACATCTTATATATTTTAAAAGAGGGCGAGTACATTTTTTGAAAATAAATCAAAGAATACCAATGACACAGCGAAGCGCGTCCAACCATTCTAGTCTCGAAATAGAGGGAATAAACTACTCCCTCCGTCCGACAATACTAGTCGGAAAAATGAATAAAAATAGATGTATCTAAAACTAAAATACTTTTAGATATATTCATTTCTTCAACAAGTATTTCTGGATGGAGTGAGTATTTTTATGAGCCATGGGCGAAGGCCGTGCCAGCTGAATCGAGAGTAGCGGAATGGGAAGGCGGCCGCGCGCGTAAAAAAAAGTAGTACAAAACCAGAAGGGAATGGAAGATCAGTCGATTGGACCAAAAAACCCCGAAGATCGGTGACTGCGAGTGCTTCCGCTATGAGCACTGCAGCGGCGAACTAGTCGTGGAAACTGATGCCAAGATCGCATCTCAGGAGCCAGGAGATGGCAGTGACGATGACGACAGCGCATAGTGGAGGCGTAAGCGGATTGAAAACTTGGAGGACATGAGGCAGAGGATGGATGAGCAGCTAGAGCCACTGCAGGCGCAGATCCAGAGGGTGGAGGGCCTGGTTGCTCCAGAGTTCATGAGCATGCCGTCATGGCACGAAGAGAATAATATTGGTGCGGCAGCTATAGTTCCATGTCGCGGAGAGACAAATGTTGAAGTTGGAATATTATTGCATGGTGAAGATCGGTGTGGCACGAGCAGTGGTTCAGGGTCAAAAGTCTTTCCTCCATGGATGTTAAAACAAGGCATGGATCCTACAAGACTGACCACTAGTGAAAAAGCATAAGCGGATGAAAAGTCGAAAGGTAGTGAGGATAAGAAAAATATGAACTCATCAAGTGAAAAAGAGGATAACTGTATTTTGACGTCCTTTGGAAACAACAGTTGGGCATAGAAGTCAAAACAGGAGGATTACCTAGACGAATAAGTTGAGATTGAATGGGAAGATGGCTAAGAGGCAGTGGCAATATGATGAATTTGCTTCCACCCATAATAATTTTTTCCACTTGCTTTTATCCGTGCACGATGTGGTCGCATGCTTGAAAACAGGAAGTTTTCATAATGCTATTAAAACGGTTTTCGTTGTGTTTCTCACTCCTCCACGCATGCCTATGTGAAGTATCACTTATGTTGGATCTTTAATGATGTTAGTATTTGGAGTAGTTGCTGATTTGGAACTTGCAAAATGAACTTTCTTGTTATAGAATATTGAGTTAATTAGGTAGCACATCATTCTCATATTTCCAGTCAACAAAATCTTGAATTCTTAGGAAGTATCCCCCCCCCCCCCACCCCCTGTTGAAGAAGGAAGTATCCCCTCTAGAGGTATGCAGGAGAGACAGTTTATGACTTCTTGGGCACCCGATGGAAAAGAACAAATGCAGAACACACCTATTTTTACCAAGATGGATAACTGGTAGGCTGTAGTACTAAATGTAACTTGCCCCCCACGGCCATGAGTATATATATTAGATGTGCAGATACTCATCTTGTACTGCAGTTAGTTTGTATATATGGTGACTATATGAAAGATTTTGTCATTTGTGTCTGCTTGAATTTAAATAGTTCATTAGGGTATCTTGTATCTTCGAGATACATCACATGTGAGGTTGTTGTCAAAGCTAAGGCTGAAGAGCACGTATGCTTATTTGAGAAGCATGACATCGTAATGCTTCTCGCATCCAATAGAAGCTGAACGTTCCCTGCCAAGCAAGAAATGTCAGCCAAAAAGCCCATAAAAACACAAAGCCGGTCTAAACTAGTTTTCAAGAATGAGTTCTTCGTAGGATGGGGTAACACATCCATTGACACCTAAAATTATGTTAGTCTTTGGAGTGCTTGCACCTTGGAAGCTTGCAAAGGGGACTTTCTGGTTAGGGAATATTGAGTGAAGTCGGTAATATAACATTATGATGTTTCTGACAGCAAAGCCCTTGTTGTTCTGCACTGCACATCATGGATTCTTAGGAAGTATTCCTTGCAGGGATATTTGCAGGAGAAAAAATTTATGATCTTTATGTGTTGGGACCTAATGAAAACAAACATATGCACAACTATTTTATCATTTGAAACTTATGAATGTATCCAACATATATTCATTGTAAATTGCAATGTTGTTGTATTGTGAATACATGAAAGCCAATGTTGCATGTCTCCTGCATGAATTTAAAGAATTTGTCTATTGCTTTAGTTTCCAACTTTTTTGTTTCATAAATTCTTATTGGGTTATCTTATTTCTTTCAGATACATCACTAGTGAGGATCGGCTCCACTGATGAACTGACATTGATGTTTAGTAGTACTTTGAAAGATGCTACTATAGAGAAGATGGTGGCTCTGCTTTCTTGCTTTGTTTGGCGAGAAAAGCTTCAGGATACCCCAAAGCCAAGGTGGGAGCAAGAGACAACGCAAATGGTTGTGAACCTCCAGCTTGAATACAAGGTACCAACATACTAGTAAACAACCTATTGCTAATGTCACGTCAATATATTAGCTCCCCAACTGGTCCTAATATCAAAACATATTGTTATGGCCTCGCCGATGATAGATCCAGATCTACATGATGCAATTTCAATGTCCTTGCATTTCCCCATGTACAGGCTTACAACCTTCTTATTACTTCGCTCATACTGTTCTTGTTCATGTATGGATAATGGTTAGCAAATGAAAGAAACAAGGGTGCTCTACTGCAATTTCTGTTGTTCATCTTGAATAATGTTTTGCTCAAGTTGTTGCTTCCAGGCTGGCTATGTCTCAGAAATGCATCATTTTAAACTGAATATGTGCGAGCTAACTGTGTCAAGATGATGTGTTTCCAAATTAATCAAGTGTATTTGTCACTCATTCCAAGTGAATATTTGAAATAGTATCAATGCAAACTGATAGCGGTCGGTGAAATACCTTCATTTTCCGTTCATCATTGGATCCTCTTTACTTGTTTTCTGTTTATTCAGACCGCTTGTGGATTTTGCTCTTGCTGAAGTTGTGTTTCTATGTCCGTTGTAGCTCTTGTTTTGTTCACATGCTCTTGCTGATGACAACCGGTCATATTGACCGCATTGCTGTTCTGGCATGCCCATTGCCTATTTTGACTGCAAATGGAAGAATTGCAAATGGCCAGGTGCAGGTTTTAATTACCTAGGTAATGGTTTGATGACAACCTCACAGAGTTCTTCATACCTTCAGCTAGCTAGGTAATTGATCGCAAATTGTGTGGTGCGTGATTCAATTCTCAATATAAGTTGCACTTAAAAGTATAAGATATATAACTGAACAAAAGGAAGTGAGAAACAACACACAAACTAGGTTCCAACACAACCCAAATCTCAGAACAAGACGAGGTAGCATAACCACAACAACACAAAGCGCCTACCAAATAGTAGCTGACAAAACAACCTGCGGAAAAAATCTATTGTGCTCACGACGACCTAAGGAGCTTCTGCTCAAAACATGCCCTGATGCGGATGGATTATTCAAATAGCCAACCCAAGGAAATTGTCAATGGTCGACACAACGGATGGTACAAGTGCAACCTAGCAACAATAGTGTAAGGCCATCCATGCTCGATCTGTACTTTGGCGTCGACAGCCAGAAGACACCTGAAGAGTCCATCTCCATATGGAAGGAATTCTAACAGACCATGACAAGCTAGTCTACAAGTATAGGGAAAGGAAACAAAAGCTTGCATAATACTCTACGTCCCAAATTACTTGTCGTAGAGATGGATGTATCTAGATGTATTTTTAGTTCTAGATACATCCATTTCCGTGACAGCTAATTCAAGATGGAGGGAGTACACTGGAAAGGAAAAATGTTAAACTTTCTTAAATCTAAATAAGCATACAACTATATACTAAGCATATCCTTATCCTATACGAATTTTCATTGTTGACAATAGAAATGGAAAGAAACATAAAAAGTTTATAGTCTAAGCATATCCAAAGTCGGTTGATAAGTTTCCAATAAAAGCAATCAAAGAAGAGTGTGTTTCCTGCCTATTCCGTATCCCCTATTATGTATCAGGACATGCTTTCACACCAATGGTTCAATTTTTAGATGGAATACTCGTACACACCAGGATAAGGCATCAATAAATATATACCTTTTTGATTCCTCAATCTAAATAGATTGACACACAAAACATACCAGTATATATATGCCCGCATATGCATCGAAAGATTCATCGAGCAGACAAGAAAACACTCCAGCCTAGCATTGCACCCATCCCACACCTTTGTCAACTCTTCTATTTGAAATGCAGAACGTTGTAGTGTTGATTGTTGGTGCTGGGCCAGCAGGCCTTGCAACAGCAGCATGCCTTAGCCAATTCTCAATTCCCTATGTCATTGTCGAGCGCGAAAGCTGTAGCGCGTCGCTTTGGCGCAACCATGCCTATGATCGCCTCAAGCTGCATCTTGCAAAGGAGTTCTGTGAGTTGCCACACATGTCATACCCAGTAGATGCGCCAACATACATACCAAAAACCATGTTTCTGAAGTACTTGGATGACTATGTTGAGCGTTTCAATATTCAACCCAAGTATCTCACTAGTGTGGATTCATCCAACATATGACAATGACGAAAAATGTTGGTCCGTCGTGGCACATGACATGGCGAAGAGCACAATAGTCAAGTTCACAGCAAAGTTTCTTGTCGTGGCAAGTGGTGAGAATAGTTTGGAGTATATTCCAATGATCCCAGGATTGCAAAGTTTTCCGGGTGATGTAATCCACTCCTCAAGCTACAAGTCAGGCAATAGCTACTCTGGCATGAATGTATTGGTCGTTGGATCTAGCAACTCCGGCATGGAAATTGCTTATGAACTTGCGACCCATGGTGCCAATACTTCAATTGTTATACGAAGCCCGGTATGTACATGCACTATATATTATATAATTTTGTATTATAGTCGCCACTAGAAGGGATGCAATTTTTCTGAGTTATTACTAGAAAGTATTTCGTAGTGTAAAGCAGACTGTTTTATAACATGCCAAAACAACTAAACAACTAGATGAACTAAATACCAAAAAATAACTCTTGAAACAAGATGATTCTATGGAATTTTATTTTATCATGCATGCTTCAAAAGAGATATGACATATTTTGTGGTTGCAGATTCATGTAATGACAAAGGAATTAATCCGGTTGGGGATGACACTTGCTCACCGTCTTCCACTGAATCTAGTGGATAACCTCCTTGTGATGGCGGCGAATTTAATATTTGGAGACCTATCGAGACATGGCATCACAACGCCCAAAATGGGTCCAATGATCCTCAAGTCAAAAACCGGTCGATCGGCTGTTATTGATGTTGGCACTGTTGGGTTAATCAAAAAAGGCATCATCAAAGTAAGTATATCCTTGACACGACATAAATTTGATAACAGATTGTGTATTCATATGCCAAGTTGTCAATATTTTGTTCATCTCCTATAGGTTCAGGGGAGCATTAGTAAGATCATGGGCGACATGGTTGAATTCCAGTGCAAGAAAAATATATCATTTGACGCGATTGTGTTTGCAACCGGATACAAGAGCACATAAAATATATGGCTCAAGGTAACAACATTGATTATTCATGTTTGAATATGTTTGAGTTTGTTTTCTTGGTAAAAAAATGTTAAATCCGCTAACAAGCCCTATTTTATTTTTATCCCAGAATGGTGAGAGCATGTTAAATGGCAATGGACTACCCGTCAAAGAATATCCGAATCACTGGAAAGGTGAAAATGGGCTCTATTGTGCTGGGTTAGCAAGGAGGGGATTGGCTGGTATTGCAGAAGATGCCAAGAATATCGCTAATGACATCAAATCAGTGATAGGCGCTATGTCCGACTAAAGTATCTTTCCCATATAGTTTATGAGGCTAGTGTGCTAGACGGCCGATTCTCTGAGAAATCTATCCATTGCCACCTATCTATCTATCTATGTATCTATCTATCTTTGATACAACTAGATTTCTGTTTATTTCAAGTTTCATATGTGCAGGAGTAAGCACTACTTTTATATTATAATCAAAGGCTCTATACTCTCATGGTGCAAAGAGCTTTGTAATTTTGGTTTAACAATTCTCTACAGTTTTTTATTTACTTGAATTTATAAATACAGAAGTCGTCCACTTGAACATGATGTTTAACAACAAGGAACTAAATGCAATTAATACAATCACAAATCATCAAGGGCGAATGGTGCAAAAGATAATCAAGTCAAAGTTGTTTAGTTTTCATCTCAAACACGCATGAGTAATTGCAATAGCTTCCAAGTTTTTATTTATTAATCATCAAATGAATATCAAATTGAAGATTTCTAGAAATACGATGGTAGTTGAAATGAATGATAACAACAGAATAATAAAAAGAACAAGTTCTCCGAACATTTGCTTGATATGTACATGATTCAGCACCAATCTTCCAGCCGGACCAGGATAGATGTTCTTTTTTCCATTGCAGATTAATTAGTTAAAATTAATTTCTAGTTTCAATTTACCACTGATTACAAACGTAATTACCTTCTCGGAACTACCTTCAGCAGTTGCTTCACCACTTCCTTTAGATATGCTTTGGCGTTTGTTACTTGTCAGCAGAGGCAAGGAGAATGAAGTGTACTTCAGTTTGCGCTATGTTATTACACAGACTAATATATCTGGTAATTGTGAATAGACTTCAAAACTGGAAGGAGTTAACAGAAACTTTCCCCTGAATTGCCGAACTATAGGTTTAACTGTTTAATATTATCACCAAAAGACAACGAATCAGCCAACTAGTCTTCACTATAGTTGGTTCTAAAACATAAATATCAAATATTATTTCACAAAGACCAGCATGTTCTCCTTGTTAAACTTATCATACATTCCCTTTATCATGGACCAATGATTTTCTTGGTCTAGGTTAGTAGATTACTACACCCATAACAAATAGAGTCCACATCAAACATGAATAATGGGTTTTTCCTCCCATACAAAGCAATTTCAACATCAACTAATATAGATTTCTCAAAAGGTCTCCAATTCCCATATATCAGAACATCATAAAGGCGTAATCGTGAACTACACTATTTTCATGTATTGCGGACACAAAGATTAGATCATACCAAATGCCCCGAGTCCTGAGTAAATTCCATCATATGCCTATTAATGAGAACAAAAACTAACGCCCAGAGGATGCTTTCATCCTTTACAGATTTGTTGCTAAATTTAAATCTAGAAAAAACTTAAAAGGATAGAGACTATTTCAAAAATATATTACTTGGTGTGATGGGATACATAATACGACACTTCGCCATATCACCAGGAAAAATAAACAATGTGTTATCATTTAAAACTCCTAGATACCGCCAGTCAGACAAACACATCCACATTGAAACTAGGCGAGATCTTAACTTTCCATGATCAAGACAATAACTTTATGCATGTATAATGCAAATCATAATTTGAGGTTTGAGAGTTTGTTTGATGGACATAGGAGCCTTATCATGTATCTTAACAATGTTGGGTTCTTGTGCTATTGTTGAGCGTTTAGTTTCGAAGTTCAAGTACCTTTTCCTTTTTTGCGGGTGGAAGTTCAAGTACTTTTTTAGAACAGATCATAATATCCAAAGTATGCTCTTCGACTCTATATCCTTTCTTTCGGATGAATGAATCATACTTTTCCACTCTAGAATTCAAAGCTGTTGGCAACGGTTCAAGATCTAATCTTTTTTCCTTCCTATTGGGTGTTTTCAATTCTCCATCAAGAGGCGGGCAACTATCTCTTTTAACACTAGACATCGGATCGCCATCCTACTGGTTTTCTTCTCGGTCTCCCCAACTAGGGAAAACCTCAAAGCAAACAACGGAGCAACACCAATCTTTTTTCTTTAAGCACCGAACATCCGGCTTTCGAGTACCGCGCTAACTTTCGAGTAAGAAAGCAACTTGACATTATTATCCCCGAGAAGAGGATTCGTATTATAGTAGGTTTATTTTCCATTTCCAGGTCCCATCCTTTTTTTCAGGAAATTCTTTCTTCATTTCCCCATTGGCCTAGAATTGTCTTACCTTCTCCTTTTGATTTTTGTATCATTATTATTACTTTGGTTTCTTAATAGGGGGATGATTCATCGTGAAACCCTTTCCCCCAACGAATTGCATTTTCATTTTCTTTGATTTTTGTTTACCCATGGATTTTGTTTTGAAACTGTTTTACTAGATGACAAAGAGAAACTTTTACCAAATCCTACAGGGGTCAGCCTCAACCCGCAGACGCACCACTAGTTTTTCGAGATCCACCGGGGGATAAGGCTCATCCCGCTGATGTGCCGCCGCTCTGCCTGGTCCACCAGTTGAAGTCCCTGCCATTTTGAACGGGGATTTTTTTTGAAACAACGCAAAAGACTTGCCATTTCATTGATTAAGGGAGAAGGTTTTAGACATAAGCCGCAAAGCGGCAAATAAAAGGACTACTCTCGCGACATTACAACACCCAAATGTTTTGCTCCAGCCAAAGCCCAAAGTGACACTGATACGTCTCCAATGTATCTATAATTTTTGCTTGTTACATGCTGTTATATTATCATTCTTGGATGTTTTACAATCATTTTATTACAACTTTATATCATTTTTTGGTACTAACCTATTGACATAGTGCCAAAGTGCCAGTTGCTGTTTTTTGCTTGTTTTTTTACTTCGCAGAAAATCAGTACCAAAAAGAGATGAAACACTGCGGGGATTTTTGTGGATTTTTTATGGACCAGAAGAAACCAAATGGGCCAAAGATCACTCGAAGAGGGGGCCCAGGGTGGCCAGCCCCCACCAGGGCGCGCCAGAGGCCCCCTGGCGCGGCATGGTGGGGGCTGGGCACCTCGGGCACCGCCTCAACCGACTATCGTGCCTATAAATTCCCTAGAAATCCAAAAACCCTAGAAGAGTCGACAAAACACAATTCCAGCCGCCGCAAGTTCCAAAACCGCGAGATCCAATCTAAACACCATCACGGAGGGGTTCATCTTCCTCATAGGTGCCTCTCCGATGATGCGTGAGTAGTCCACCATAGACCTACGGGTCCGTAGGCAGTAGCTAGATGGCTTCTTCTCTCTCTCTCTTATGATTCTCAATACAATGGTCTCTTGGAGATCTATTTGATGTAAACTTTTGCAGTGTGTTTGTTGGGATCCGATGAATTTTGAGTTCATGATCAGTTTCTATCCATGAATATTATTTGAGTCTTCTTTGATCTCTTATATGCATGATTACTTATAGCCTCATATTTCTTCGTCGAATCTTTGGTTTAGTTAGGCCAACTAGATCGATTTTTCTTGCCATGGGAAGAGGTGCTTTGTGATGGGTTCGATCTTGCGGTGTTCTTTCCCAGTGACAGAAGGGGCAGCAAGACACGCATGTATCGTTGCTATTAAGGATAACAAGATGGGGTCTATTCCTACATGAATAGATCTTGTCTACATCATATCATCGTTCTTATTGCATTACTCCGTTTTTCCATGAACTTAATACACTAGATGCATGCTGGATAGCGGTCAATGTGTGGAGTAATAGAGGTAGATGCAGGCAGGAGTCGGTCTATCTATCTTGGATGTGATGCCTATATAATGATCATCGCCTTGGATATCGTCATGACTATTCGATTTTCTATCAATTGCCCAACAGTAATTTGTTCACCCACCGTGCGCTATACTCATGAGAGAAGCCAGTAGTGAACCCTACGCCCCCCGGGTCTACTTTTCCTATCATATTGCTTTCCGATCTACGTTTTTTGCATTCTTTGTTTTCAGATCTACAAAACCAAAAACCCAAAAACATATTGCTGCATATTTACTCTTTTTATTTGTGTTCTTGAGAGATATATCTCTCCTATCTATCACTACCTAATCTATCTTATTACCGTAGAGAGATTGACAACCTCTCTTTCGCGTCGGGTTGCAAGTATTTGTTGTTTGTGTGCAGGTGCTGCTTATTGGGTGGTGGTGATCCTCCTACTGGTTCGATAACCTTGGTTTCATAACTGAGGGAAATACTTACCGTCGCTGTGCTGCATCATCCCTTCCTCTTTGGGGAAATACCGACGCAGTCCAAGCCACGTCAAAGGAATTTCTGGCGCCGTTGCTGGGGAGGAAGCGGTCTCTTCTATGTGCCTATCATAGGCGCCGAGGGGACTCCATCATCATCTACCAGGTTCCTAATCACAAATCTCATCTCCTTGCAATTACATTATTTGCCATTTGCCTCTCGTTTTCCTCTCCCCCACTTCACCAATTTGCCGTTTTATTTGCCCTCTTTTTCGTTTGCCCTTTTTCTTGCCGGATCTCTTCCTTGCTTGCAATCTTGTTTGCGTAGTCACGATGACTCAAGAGAACACCAAGTTGTGTGATTTTTCCAATACTAATAACAATGATTTTATTAGTACGCCTATTGCTCCTCCCGCCACTAGTGCGGAGTCTTGTGATATTAATGCCGCTTTGTTGAATCTTGTTATTAAAGATCAATTTGCCGGTAATCCTAATGAGGATGCCACGTCCCATCTAAACACTTTCGTTGAATTGTGTGATACGCAAAAGAAAAAAGATGTGGACAATGATATTGTCAAGTTAAAACTATTTCCTTTTTCCTTGCGGGATTGTGTAAAAATTTGGTTTTCATCTTTGCCTCGCAATAGTATCGACTCTTGGAATAAGTGCAAGGATGCTTTTATCACTAAGTATTTTCCGCCCGCGAAAATTATTTCCCTTAGGACGAAAATCATGAATTTTGAGCAACTTGAGCATGAACATGTTGCCCAATCTTGGGAAAGAATGAATTTGATGATAATAAATTGTCCTACATATGGTTTGAATCTTTGGATGATCATACAAAATTTTTATGCGGGATTGAATTTTGTCTCTAGAAATCTTTTAGATTCTTCCGCGGGTGGTACTTTTATGGAGATTACTTTGGGTGAAGCTACTAAATTGCTAGATAATATCATGGCTAATTATTCTCAATGGCATACCGAAAGAGCACCTACTAGTAAAAAAGTTAATTCGGTAGAGGAAATTAGTACTTTGAGTGATAAAGTTGATGCTTTGATGAAATTGGTTGCTAGTAAAAATGCTCCTATTGATCTTAATGATGTGCCTTTGTCTACTTTGATTGAGCAAAATAGTGAATCCATAGATGTGAATTTTGTCTCGCGCAACAATTTCAATAACAATGCTTATAGAGGTAATTTTAATCCTAGGCCTTTTCCTGGAAATTCCTCTAATAATTATGGTAATTCCTATGGTAATTCTTCTTACAATAATAATAGAAACACCTCTGATCTTGAGAGTAATATTAAAGAATTTATCAATGCGCAAAAGGCTTTCAATACTACGATAGAAGACAAGTTGAATAAGATTGATGATATGTCTAGAAGCATTGATAGAATTTCTCATGATGTTGAAAATCTCAAGTTGAAAGCTTTTGTGCCTAAGATTAATGAATCTATTAAAGATTTATATGTCTCTATGGATGAAAGTAGGAAAAGAACCGCTATACTTAGAGCTAAAAGAGAAATCTTAGAAAAATCGTCTTCTAGTGATTGCCATTATAAAAACGATGAAGATCTTAAAGTGATTGGTGTATCTTCTATTGATTCCTTGTTTAGTAATGTTAAAATTGATAATGAAGGGACTGAAGTAGAGTCAACTTTATCTAGAAGGCGTCCCAATAATTTGGAGGGTGAAAATCTTGATGAAAATTTTGCTAAAAGTGGGTTTGAAGAGGTCAAAACTTTAACTAGTGATGTACCCACTATCTTGGATTGCAAAGATTTTAACTATGATAGTTGATCCTTGATTGAATGTATTTCTTTGTTGCAATCTATGTTGAATTCACCTCATGCTTATGAGCAAAATAAAGCTTTTACTAAACATATCGTTGATGCCATGATGAAATCTTTTGAAGAAAAGTTGGAGTTGGAGATTTATATTCCTAGAAAATTAAATGATGAGTGGGAACCTACCATTAAGGTCAAGATTAAAAATTATGAATGCTTTGCTTTGTGTGATTTGGGTGCTAGTGTTTCCACGATTCCGAAATCTCTATGTGATGTGATTGGTCTTACCAACATTGAAGAATGTTCTCTTAATTTGCACTTGGCGGATTCTACTATTAAAAAGCCTTTGGGAAGAATTAATGATGTTCTTATTCTTGCAAATATGAATTATGTGCTCATTGATTTTATTGTGCTTGATATTGATTGCAATCCGTCTTGTCCCATTATACTTGGTAGACCGTTTTTACGCACTATAGGTGCCGTGATTGATATGAAAGAAGGCAATATTCGTTTTCAATTTCCCTTGAGAAAGGGTATGGAACACTTCCCTAGAACAAGAATTAAGCCACCATATGAATCAATCATGAGGGAATCCTATGGATCCAAAACCAAAGATGACAATACTTGAATCTATCCAATATGCCTAGCTAGGGGCGTAAAACGATAGCTCTTGTTGGGAGGCAACCCAATGAATAAATAAATTTTTACTTTTTCCTTTATGTTTTTGAGTGTTGACACAATTATGCCTCTGTTATGATTGTGTTTTTATGGTTTATTTAGTGTTTGTGCCAAGTAGAACCGTTAGGATGATTCATAGGATGAGTAGAAGTGATGCTGAATCTGAAACAGAAACTTTGCGTCCAGTATATGAATTTTCATTTTTTTCTGGAATGTGGTATTGAGCTGAAATTTTAACAAAGTGTTTATATACAAATTACTTACGTTTTCCTAATTTTGAAGAATTTTTAGACTTAAAGAAGTATGGGTATGGTACAGATTACTAAAGACTGTTCTGTTTGAGACAGATTCTGTTTTTGTTGCATTGTGTGCTTGTTTTGATGAATCTATGGTTTGTATTGGAGGGTATAAGACATGGTAAAGTTAAAATAAAGTAGGTATAATGCAATTATAAAATTTGAATGGGTTTACAACAGTACCTAAAGTAGTGATTTGCTTTCTTATACTAACGGATCTCACGAAGATTTTGTTGAGTTTTGTGTGATTGAAGTTTGAAAGTTTTGGGTGAGATCACGATGGATGAAGGAATAAGGAGTATCAAAAGCCTAAGCTTGGGGATGCTACCGCACCCCCAAGATATATCCAAAGGGTAACAAGCAACTAAGCTTGGGGATGCCCCCCGAGTGGCATCCCCTCTTTCTTCTAACGACCATCGGTATTTTACTTGGAGCTATATTTTTATTCGTCACATATCCTGTGTTTTGCTTGGAGCATCTTGTATCTTTGCTTGCTTTGTTTGTTAGTTTTTCCTTTGTATCCTTGCTGTACACACCTATTTGAGAAAGCCAAAATCATGCTATGATTTGTTAGAATTGCTCTATGTGCTTCACTTAAACTTTTTGAGCTATAGAATCGCTCTATGTGCTTCACTTAAACTTTTTGAGCTATAGAATTGCTCTAGTGCTTCACTTATATATTTTTGAGCACGGTGTGCTTGGAAACTTTTATAGAAATACTCTCATGCTTCACTTAGATTAATTTGAGAGTTAGTAAAATTTTGAAGAAATCCTCTCATGCTTCACTTATACCTTTTTGAGAGATGAAATCTTTATGCTCATGTGCTTCACTTAAATTTGTTTGAGCTTGCCAAAAAGCAATGGCAATATATGAAACTAGTCCCAAAGTGATAGATATCCAAGGAGGATATAATAAAAACTTTCATGAAGATCATTGGACAAATTAAACTTGATTCCTTGTAACAGTTTTGAAACATGATGATAGTAATACGTGAGTCATATTAATGAGTAATTATGCTTAGTAGGAATATTGGTGTTAAGGTTTGTGATTCCCTATGCATGCACGAAAGTCAATAGTTATGCAATGAAGTTACATCCTACTTGTGTTGCATTATTCGGTGTTAGTTATGTTCAATGCTCACTTATGTGATTTTTCGTTTCTTGGTTTGGTTGCTTCCCAATCTATTTGCTAGCCTTCATTTGTACTAAGTAGAAATACTACTTGTGCATCCAAAATCTTTAAACCAAGTTATGCCTTATGAGTCCACCATACCTACCTATATGCGGTATTTCCATGCCGTTCCAAGAAAATTTGTGTGTGCCATCTCTAAATTTTCAAAATAAATTTTCTCTTTTGTGTGCCCGTACCGCTCATGAAACGGTGGGGAGTGTCCAATATTTTTCCATGCTAGATGTGTTATTCTCAAGATGAGTGTTTATTCACTTGTCATTGCACGAGAGTGCGGCGGTAGTAGGGATGCCCATTCCCAAAATGAAAAAGAAAAAATATTTACTTTATGTTGTCAAATAATAAATTCCTTTGAAAGTGTTGGTATGGAAGGCAACCGTGGATACGGCCCGCCATGGAAAGTGAAAGTTTGGTGAAAAAAGGAATAAACTTTATTTTCTGTTTGGGAACCGCCTATGATATATCTAGCATGGAAAGTATTGTGAGCTACTTTGTCGTTTTCGTTGACAGGAAAAGCATGCCACCCAAAATATTTTTTCTCTCTCAATTTAAAACTTTGAGCTCTGGCACCTCTACAAATCCCTACTTCCCTCTGCAAAGGGCCTATCTATTTACTTTATGCATTTTTTATTTTTGCTTTGAGTCTCCATCTTCTCTTATAAGCACCAACTAGGGGGCACTATGATCATACTTGAGCATTGGGCATAGCTAATATTTGAGTGTGTTTCATGAATGGATCAATGATTGAGCATGATGGGCTAGGGATAACTTTCTTTAGTGTTGATATTTTGAAAGACATGGTTGCTTGTTGACATGCTTGAGTATTGAAGTCATTATGTTAAAACTAGACTATTGCTTTGAATCATTTACAAGTCCAAATGTCCATGCTATACAAAGAAGAAAAGAATATGATGAACATGTTAGGCAGCATTCCACATCAAAAATCCTGTTTTTATCATTTACCAACTCGAGGACGAGTAGGAATTAAGCTTGGGGATGCTGATACGTCTCCAACATATCTATTATTTTTGCTTGTTCCATGATGTTATATTATCATTCTTGGATGTTTTACAATCATTTTATTACAACTTTATATCATTTTTTGGGACTAACCTATTGACATAGTGCCAAAGTGCCAGTTGCTGTTTTTGCTTGTTTTTTACTTCGCAGAAAATCAGTACCAAACAGAGATGAAACGTTGCGGGGATTTTTTACGGACCAAAAGAAACCAGATGGGCCAAAGATCACCCGAAGAGGGGGCCCAGGGTGGCCAGCCCCCACCAGGGCGTGCAAGAGGCCCCCTGGCGCAGCCTGGTGGGGGCTGGGCACCTCGGGCACCGCCTCAACCGACTATGTGCCTATAAATTCCCTGGAAATCCAAAAACCCTATAAGAGTCGACGAAACACAATTCCAGCCGCCGCAAGTTCGAGAACCGCGAGATCCAATCTAAACACCATCACAGAGGGGTTCATCTTCCTCATAGGTGCCTCTCCGATGATGCATGAGTAGTCCACCATAGACCTACGGGTCCGTAGGCAGTAGCTAGATTGCTTCTTCTCTCTCTCTCTTATGATTCTCAATACAATGGTCTCTTGGAGATCTATTTGATGTAAACTTTTGCGGTGTGTTTTTTGGGATCCGATGAATTTTGAGTTCATGATCAGTTTCTATCCATGAATATTATTTGAGTCTTCTTTGATCTCTTATATGCATGATTACTTATAGCCTCGTATTTCTTCTTTGAATCTTTGGTTTAGTTAGGCCAACTAGATCGATTTTTCTTGCCATGGGAAGAGGTGCTTTGTGATGGGTTCGATCTTGCGGTGTTCTTTCCCAGTGACAGAAGGGGCAGCAAGACACGCATGTATCGTTGCTATTAAGGATAACAAGATGGGGTCTATTCCTACATGAATAGATCTTGTCTACATCATGTCATCATTCTTATTGCATTACTCCGTTTTTCCATGAACTTAATACACTAGATGCATGCTGGATAGCGGTCGATGTGTGGAGTAATATAGGTAGATGCAGGCAGGAGTCGGTCTATCTATCTTGGACGTGATGCCTATATAATGATCATCGCCTTGGATATCGTCATGACTATTCGATTTTCTATCAATTGCCCAACAGTAATTTGTTCACCCACCGTGCGCTATACTCATGAGAGAAGCCAGTAGTGAACCCTACGGCCCCCGGGTCTACTTTTCCTATCATATTGCTTTCCGATCTACGTTTTTTGCACTCTTTGTTTTCAGATTTACAAAACCAAAAACCCAAAAACATATTGCTGCATATTTACTCTTTTTATTTGTGTTCTTGAGAGATCTATCTCTCCTATCTATCACTACCTAATCTATCTTATTACCGTAGAGAGATTGACAACCTCTCTTTCGCGTCGGGTTGCAAGTATTTGTTGTTTGTGTGCAGGTGCTGCTTACTGGGTGCTGGTGATCCTCCTACTAGTTCAATAACCTTGGTTTCATAACTGAGGGAAATACTTATCGTCGCTGTGCTGCATCATCCCTTCCTCTTTGGGGAAATAACGACGCAGTCCAAGCCACGTCAGACACCTCCTGTTTGATTTTGTTGATGATGGCCATGAAAGGGGCCGCCGATTTGCAGAAAACTCTAGCATTGCGTTCTGACCAAACCTCCCAAGAGATGAGCATTGTGAGGGAGGCAAGCGCCTTGGGCGAGCCGAGCCGGATCTGAAGGTTACTGTTCCACCATTCTCTTACCGAAGGCCTCGTCACCCAAGTAGACGTGGTGATGTGATGCATGCTGAGCCATGGGAGGACGTCATTCCAAATGCGCATGGTGTAGCGGCACTGGAATAGGAGATGAGCCGTGGTTTCTTGGGTTTGCTTGCAAAGAGGGCATAGATCGCAATTAGGCCAACCACGGTGGCTCAAGCGGTCCGAAGTCCAAATCCTTTCTTGAATAACGAGCCAAGCAAAAAACTTGCACCGAGGTGGTGCCCACACCGTCCACACTGAATGGACAAGGTCCGAGGTGGTGAGGCCTTCAAATTGTGCCTTGTAAGCCGAGGATGCAGAGTATACGCCATCTTTGGTGAACTTCCATATAATCGAGTCTTCAATGTCGTCATCAAGGGACACTGTTGCTAGTTTGTCCCAAAGGTTAGCAAACTGTTGGATGAGTTCAAGGGAGAGGCCATTTGAGCTGTCAATATTCGCAATCCACTGGTTGTTGGTCATAGCTTGTTGAACCGAGGAGTTTTTCTTGCGAGAGAGATCGTAGAGACCGGGAGCGATGTCGCGAGGGCGCAATCCTTGTAGCCAAGATGAATTCCAGAATCTCGTTGTCCTTCCATTTCCCACGGTGACCGTAGTGGCTGTCGCAAAGAAATGGGGGTCATCTTTCATGCACGGCACTTCCATGCCAATCCATGTCTTGCTCTTATCTTTCCACTCAAACCATAACCATCGAAGTCTCAGGGCCTTAGAAAATTTGTTTAGATTGAGCACCCCCGAGCCGCCCTTGTTCTTTGGTTTGCAAACAAGGTCCCAATTTACCTTGCATTTCCCTCCAGAAACCTTTTCCGCGCTCGCCCAAAGATATGCACGGCGGATGCTATCAATTTTTCGAAGGACCTCCACCGGGATGTCAAGTGGAGTGAGATGATATATTGCGATGGCCGTTAGGACAGCCATGACAAGAACCGTTCGACCTACAGCAGCCACATGTCTTCCTTGCCAAGGTGCAATCTTGGCCGTGATCTTATCTTCAAGATGCTGGAAATGGATTCTCTTGAGACGCTTAACAGACAGAGGAAGGCCAAGATAACACATCAGAAACGATGTACGGACTGCCGGAAAAGCATGAAGCACGTTGTCCATATCGATACCATCACACCGAATAGGGGCAACAAGACTTTTGGCACAGTTGTTGACAAGACCGGTCACTTCTCCAAATGAAGACAGGGTGGTGGCTGATACGTCTCCGTCATATCTATAATTTTTGATTGTTTCATGCCAATATTATACAACTTTCACATACTTTTGGCAAAAATTTATATGATTTATTGGACTAACATATTGATCCAGTGCCCAGTGCCAGTTCCTGTTTGTTGCATGTTTTCTGTTTCGCAGAATATCCATATCAAACGAAGTCCAAACGCGATAAAAAATTACGGAGATTTTTTTTGGAATATTTGTGAATTTTGAGAAGTGGAATCAACGCAAACGGGGGCCCACAGCCCCCACAAGACACCAGGGCGCAGCCAAGGGCCCAGGCGCGCCCTGGTGGGTTATGCCCACCTCGTAAGTCGGTTGGAGCTCTCCTTCGGGCGCAAGGAAGCTAATTTTTAGATAAAAATCCCCTCAAAATTTCAGCCCGATCGGAGTTACGGATCTCCGGGAATATAAGAAAGGTTTTCGGCCAGAAACCAGGAACGTGAAACAGAAGAGAACAGAGAGGGGGATCCAATCTAGGAGGGGCTCCTGCCCCTCCGCCGGCATGGAGGCCATGGACGAGAGGGGTTAACTCTCCTCCCATCTAGGGAGGAGGCCAAGGAAGAAGAATAAGGAGGGGGCTCTCTCCCCCTCTGTCCCGGTGGCGCCGGAACGCCGCCGGGGCAATCATCGTGACGGCGATCTACACCAACAACTTCGCCGCCATCAACACCAACTCTCTCCCCCTCTATGCAGCGTGTAACACCTCTCTTCCCCGCTTTAATCTGTCCTTAAACATGGTGCTCAACTCCATATATTATTTCCCAATGATATTTGGCTATCCTATGATGTTTGAGTAGATCTCTTTTGTCCTATGGGTTAATTGTGGCATGATGTTATGGATGTGAGTTGTATGTTGATATGGTGCTGTCCTATGGTGCCCTCTGTGTCGCGCAAATGTGAGGGATCCCCACTGTAGGGTGTTGCAATATGTTCATGATTTGCCTATGGTGGGTTGCTTGAGTGACAGAAGCATAAACCCGAGTAGGTGTGTTGTTGCGTATGGGAGTAAAGGGACTTGATACTTAATGCTATGGTTGGGTTTTACCTTAATGAACTTTGGTAGTTGCGGATGTTTGCTAGAGTTCCAATAATAAGTGCATATGATCCAAGTACGGAAAGTGTGTTAGCGTATGCCTCTCCCTCATTGCATATGACAAGTATCTATCATATTATATTCAATTGCCTAGGGACAATCTTTCTGTTGCATTACACAAAAAGCTTTCTACTAAGTTATTTACTTTTATTGTTCTTTTATTAAAACAGCACCTAACTTTCATTTCCACGTTCTTTATTTTCTTGCAAAGTACTTCTAGTTTTATTCCCGCAAAGTAGTTTCATACTTGTTCTAGGTAAAGCAAGCATTAGCGTGCGTAGAGTTGTATCGGTGGTCGATAGAACTTGAGGGAATATTTGTTCTACCTTTAGCTCCTCGTTGGGTTCGACACTCTTACTTATCGAAAAAGGCTACAAACAATCCCCTACACTTGTGGGTTATCAAGACCTTTTTCTGGCGCCGTTGCCGGGGAGCAATAGCGTGGGGTGAATATTCTCGTGTGTGCTTGTTTGCTTTATCACTAAGTAATTTTTATATTCTGTTATTAGTTGTTTTCTATCTTTAGATATGGGTAGAAAACGCAAAATACCAAAAAAATTAGATGTACTTGCTGCTCCAAAAGTTGAGGAACCACTAGTGTTCCGTACTACCGAAGAATATTATTTGGATCATCTTCGATCCATTTGTGCTCGTGCTGAAAACCCAACTAGCTTAGTTGAGGGAAAATCATTAAATGAGCATGCTTATTATGTGCGACGCTGCATATCTCAAAAAGGGAAACTCTTATGGCATCAAATTAATACTTTGTGTTGCTATGCTTGGAATTTATGTGAATTACATGATTTTATTTGTTGTTCTGAAGAAACTAAAAAACACCTTCGTTACCAATGTGTGTTTAATGATAATGAAATACTATCTTCTTATACCAAGGAGACCTATTGTTATTATGATGTTGAACAAATTGAAGAATCTGTTGCTTTTAAGGGTGCCTACGAAATTGCTTCTTTGATTGAAAAGTATGATGCTACTCTTTACGAATCTGAAAATCTTGCCATACTTAAATATTTCTATGAAAACTATGCTTCTAATGCTTATGTTAAAGAATTTATTGAAAGAATGACCGCTGCCTTGGAAGAGACTAATATTTTGCAGGGACCTATGGAAGAAGAAGTTGCTGAAACTGTGAGCTCATTAGATGAAAAATATGAGGAGGAGAGCGAAGAACGAAAGGAGGAAGATCCGATTGATCACCCGTGCCCACCTTCTAATGAGAGTAACTCTTAAACTCATACATTGTTTAATAACCCTTCGTGCTTACCGAAGGATGAATGCTATGATCCCTTGGATTCATTTGAAATATCCCTTTTTGATGAACTTGATGCTTGCTATGCTTGTGGCCATGATGCCAATATGAATTATGCTTATAAAGACGAACTTGCTATAGTTCCTTATGTTAAGCATGAAATTGTTGCTATTGCACCCACACATGATAGTCATATTATCTTTTTGAATTCTCCCAACTACACTATATCGGAGAAGTTTGCTCTTATTAAGGATTACATTGATGGGTTGCGTTTTGCTACTACACATGATGATTTTGATGAATATAATATGCATGTGCTTGCTGCTCCTACTTGCAATTATTATGAGAGAGGAACTACATCTCCAGCTCTCTATGTTTCCAATACTATGAAATTGCAAGAAACTGTTTATACTATGCATTGGCCTTTACTTAATGTGCATGAATTGTTCTTGTATGACATCCGATTCATAGGAAGAGAGTTATACTTCGTTGTCACATAATATATATCACTTTGTGCTCACTACTAAATTACAAATCATTGATAATTAAAATTGGCTTTGATATACCTTGGGATCCGGGTGGATCCATTACTTGAGCACTTTATGCCTAGCTTAATGGCTTTAAAGAAAGCGCTGCCAGGGAGACAACCCATAAGTTTTAGAGAGTTGTTTATTTCTGTTGTGTGCTTTTATAAAGTTTAAAAACAAAAAATATATATAGAGGGGAACCTAAAACTTCACAAAAGGAAAGGTGAAAGTGAGAGAGATGATGAGCATCGATGAAGTGGGGGATATCCTTGAACTTTGTTCATGCCCATGGAAACTTTGTGAGTCTTGAATAATGGAAACTTTTCCAACAAAAATAATTATACCCTTGTACAAATCCATTGTATTATAAAAATAATGTGCCAAGATTTGCCTTTAGGATGATTAGATTGCTTGTTGGTATGTGCGGTGTAAAAACAGAAACTTTGGCTGTAGTGCGTGAATTTTCATTTTTTACTGGAATGTCAAAAGTTTCTGAAATTTTTACACAGTATTTCTATACAAAATGTTTATTTCTTCCTAATGTTTCAGAATTTTTGGAGTTACAGAAGTATGGTCAAAGTTCAGATTACTATAGACTTTCCTGTTTAAGACATATTCTGTTTTTGATGCATTGTTTTGCTTGTTTTGATGAAACTATCGATTTTATCGGTGGTATAAGCCATGGAGAAGTTATAATACAGCAGGTATAATGCAAATATAAAATATGAATGGGTTTGCAACAGTACTTAAAGTAGGAATTTGCTTTATTATACTAACGGATCTCACCAGTCTTCTGTTAAGTTTTGTGTGGATGAAGTGTTCGAACATCGAGGAGGTCTCGATATGAGGAGAAGGAGGAGAGGCAAGAGTTCAAGCTTGGGTATTCCCAAGGAAGCCCAAGTAAATATTCAAGGAGACTCAAGCATCTAAGCTTGGGGATTCCCCGGAAGGCATCCCATCTTTCTTCAACAAGTATCGGTATGTTTTCGTTTTCGTTTCGTTCATGTGATATGTGTAAATATTGGAGCGTCTTTTGTGTTTAGTTTTCACTTTTATTTTATGAACCATGCTGGTATGAGATTGTCCATGGTTGATTTATAGAATGCTCATTGTACTTCACTTATATCTTTTGAGTATGGCTTTATAGAATGCTTCATGTGCTTCACATAGAAAACCGTTATTCGTAGAATGCTCTTTTGCTTCACTTATATTTATTAGAGCATGGTCTTTTGTAGAAAGAATTAAACTCTCTTGCTTCACTTCTATTTAGAGAGTCAACAGGAATTGGTCGTTCACATGGTTAGTCATAAAATCCTACATAAAACTTAGGGATCACTGAATATGATATGTTTGATTCCTTGCAATAGTTTTGCGATATAGAGATGAAATATGTGGGAGGTACTAGTGGATGATCGTGTTTAGTAAGATATTTGTGTTAAGGTTTGTGATTCCTGAAGCATGCACGTACAGTCTCCCGTTATGCTAGGAAGTTGGAGCACAATTTATTCTTGATTGTCTATCTTTGTGTGAAGGTCGGGGGCGCGCGATGGTTAACTCCTACCAACCTCCCCCCTAGGAGCATGCATAGTAATACTTTGCTTCGAGGGCTAATAAAATTTTGCAATAAGTATGTGAGTTCTTTATGACTAATGTGAGTCCATGGATTATACGCATTCTTACCTTTCCGCCATTTGCTAGCCTCTACGGTACCGTGCATTGCCCTTTCTCACCTCGAGAGTCGGTGCAAACTTCGCCGGTGCATCCAAACCCCGTGATATGATACGCTCTATCACACATAAGCCTTATTATATCTTCCTCAAAACAGCCACCATACCTACCTATTATGGCATTTCCATAGCCATTCCAAGATATATTGCCATGCAACTTCCACCGCTTTCGTTTTGATGACTTGAGCATTCATTGTCATATTGCATTACATGATCGTAAGATAGCTAGCATGATGTTTCCATGGCTTGCCCGTTTTTTGATATCTTTGATACGCTAGATCATTGCATTCATATAGAGTCACACTTTGTTCTACTATCATTGTAATATTGAGTTGTAAGTAAATAAAAGTGTGATGATCATCATTATTCATTATTAGAGAATGCCCCAGTGATGAAAGGATGATGGAAACTATGATTCCCCCACAAGTCAGGATGAGGCTTCGGACAAAGAAAAAAGAAAAAGAAAAAAAGAAGAAAAAAAGAAAAGGAAAAAAAGAAAAGAAAGAAAAGAAAGAAAAAAATGAAAGAAGAAGGAATAGGGGCATGCTAATTCCACACTTGTGCTTCAAAGTAGCACCATGTTTTTCATATAGAGAGTCTCCTATGTTGTCACTTTCATATACTAGTGGGAATTTTTCATTATAGAGTTAGATGCACACCCACTTAGTTTTCATATTGAGCTTTCATACACTTATAGCTCTTAGTGCATCCGTTGCATGGCAATCCCTACTCCTCGCATTGATATCTATTGATGGGCATCTCCATAGCCCGTTGATACGCTGAGTTGATGCGAGACTTTCTTCTCCACTTTTACCCCTTTGAAACCTACCACCATATCCTATTCCACCCATAGTGCTATATCCATGGCTTGCGCTCATGTATTTCGTGAGAGTTGAAAATGCTGAAGCGCGTTAAAAAGTATGAACCAATTTCTTGGCTGACACCGGGGTAGTACATGATTTATACTTTGTGTTAAGAAGACAGAGCATGACAAGGCTATATGATTTTGTAGGGATAGCGTTCTTTAGCCTTGATATTTTGAAAGATATGATTGTTTGTTGGGATGCCTGAGTATTAATGTCTTTATGTCAAAACTAGACTATTGCTTTGAATCACTTGTGTCCTAATATTCATGCCATGACTAGATATATGATCAAGATTATGCTAGGTAGCATTCCACATCAAAAATTATCTTTTTTTATCATTTACCTACTCGAGGACGAGCAGGAATTAAGCTTGGGGATGCTGATACGTCTCCTTCATATCTATAATTTTTGATTGTTTCATGCCAATATTATACAACTTTCACATACTTTTGGCAAAAATTTATATGACTTATTGGACTAACATATTGATCCAGTGCCCAGTGCCAGTTCCTGTTTGTAGCATGTTTTTTGTTTCGCAGAATATCCATATCAAACGAAGTCCAAACGCGATAAAAATTTACGGAGATTTTTTTTGGAATATTTGTGAATTTTGAGAAGTGGAATCAACGCAAACGGGAGCCCATAGCCCCCACAAGACACCAGGGCGCGGCCAGGGGGCCCAGGCGCGCCCTGGTGGGTTATGCCCATCTCGTAAGTCGGCTGGAGCTCTCCTTCGGGCGCAAGGAAGATAATTTTTGGATAAAAATCCCTCAAAATTTCAGCCCGATCGGAGTTACGGATCTCCGGGAATATAAGAAACGGTTTTCGGCCAGAGACCAGGAACGTGAAACAGAAGAGAACAGAGAGGGAGATCCAATCTAGGAGGGGCTCTTGCCCCTCCGCCGCCATGGAGGCCATGAACTAGAGGGGGAACTCTCCTCCCATCTAGGGGGGAGGCCAAGGAAGAAGAAGGAGGGGGCTCTCTCCCCCTCTCTCCCGGTGGCACTGGAACGCCGCCGGGGCAATCATCGTGACGGCGATCTACACCAACAACTTTGCCGCCATCAACACCAACTCTCTCCCCCTCTATGCAGCGGTGTAACACCTCTCTTCCCCGTTGTAATATGTACTTAAACATGGTGCTCAACTCCATATATTATTTCCCAATGATATTTGGCTATCCTATGATGTTTGAGTAGATCTCTTTTGTCCTATGGGTTAATTGTGGTATGATGTTATGGATGTGAGTTGTATGTTGATATGGTGATGTCCTATGGTGCCCTCCGTGTCGCAAATGTGAGGGATCCCCGCTGTAGGGTGTTGCAATATGTTCATGATTTGCCTATGGTGGGTTGCTTGAGTGACAGAAGCATAAACCCGAGTAGGTGGGTTGTTGCGTATGGGAGTAAAGGGACTTGATACTTAATGCTATGGTTGGGTTTTACCTTAATGAACTTTGGTAGTTGTGCATGCTTGCTAGAGTTCCAATAATAAGTGCATATGATCCAAGTACGGAAAGTGTGTTAGCGTATGCCTCTCCCTCATTGCATATGACAAGTATCTATCATATTATATTCAATTGCCTAGGGACAATCTTTCTCTTGCGTTACACAAAAAGCTTTCTACTAAGTTATTTACTTTTATTGTTCTTTTATTAAAAGAGCACCTAACTTTCATTTCCACGTTCTTTATTTTCTTGCAAAGTACTTCTAGTTTTATTCCCGCAAAGTAGTTTCATACTTGTTCTAGGTAAAGCAAGCATTAGCATGCGTAGAGTTGTATCTGTGGTCGATAGAACTTGAGGGAATATTTGTTCTACCTTTAGCTCCTCGTTGGGTTCGACACTCTTACTTATCGAAAAAGGCTACAAACGATCCCCTACACTAGTGGGTTATCAGCGGCCAGGAATTGTACATCCTCCTTAATTGGTTTGACAAAGATGGCAGCATCGTCGGCGTAAAGCGAAGCTCTAACGGTTGGATTTGTTCCACACAGAGGATGGAGATGCCCTTGGGCTGTTGATCACCCACAAGTATAGGGGATCACAACAGTTTTCGAGGGTAGAGTATTCAACCCAAATTTATAGATTCGACACAAGGGGAGCCAAAGAATACTTGAGAGTATTAGTAGTTGAGTTGTCAATTCAACCACACCTGGAGATTAAATATCTACAGCAAAGTGATCAGTAGCACAGTAATATGATAGTCTTGATAGCAGAAGCAATAGTAACAGTAGCGGTAACAGTAGTAGCACTAGTTTTGTAGCAGTTGGAACAGTAGTAACAGCAGTAGTAACTTAGCATGAACAATAAGTCGAAATCTCGTAGGCACTGGATCGGTAACTCGTTGGATGATATTCATCATATAACAGTCATAACCTAGGGCGACACATAACTAGCTCTAGTTCATCAATGTAATGTAGGCATGTATTCCGTAAATAGTCATACGTGCTTATGGAAAAGAACTTGCATGACATGTTTTGTCCTACCCTCCCGTGGCAGCGGGGTCCATAAGGAAACTAAGGGATATTAAGGCCTCCTTTTAATAAAGAACCGGAACAAAGCATTAACACATGGTGAATACATGAACTCCTCAAACTACGGTCATCACCGTGAAGTATCCCAAATATTGTCACTATGGGGTTGACGGATCATAACATGTAATAGCTGCATATGACTAGCCAAGATCGGATCAAGAACATAGATATGATGGTGATAACATAAACGGTTCAGATCTGAAATCATGGCACTCGGGCCCTAGTGACAAGCATTAGGCATAGCAAAGTCATAGCAACATCAATCTCAGAACATAATGGGTACTAGTGATCAAGCCCTAACAAAACTAACTCGATTACATGATGAATCTCATCCAACCTTCACCGACCAGCAAGCCTATGAAGGAATTACTCACTCCCGGTGGGGAGCATCATGGAATTGGCGATGGAGAAAGGTTGATGATGACGAATGATAACCCACAAGTATAGGGGATCGCAACAGTTTTCGAGGGTAGAGTATTCAGCCCAAATTTATTGATTCGACACAAGGGGAGCCAAAGAATATTCTCAAGTATTAGCAGCTGAGTTGTCAATTCAACCACACCTGAAAGACTTAATATCTGCAGCAAAATATTTAGTAGCAAAGTAGTATGGAAGTAACGGTAACGATGGCAAAAGTAACAGTAGCAGTTTTGTAGTGATTGTAACAGTAGCAACGGAAAAGTAACTTAGCAAAGATCAATATGTGAAAAGCTCGTAGGCAATGGATCAGTGATGGATAATTATGTCGGATGGCATTCATCATGCAACAGTTATAACCTAGGGTGACACAGAACTAGCTCCAATTCATCAATGTAATGTAGGCATGTATTCCGTATATAGTCATACGTGCTTATGGAAAAGAACTTGCATGACATCTTTTGTCCTACCCTCCCGTGGCAGCGGGGTCCTAATGGAAACTAAGGGATATTAAGGCCTCCTTTTAATAGAGAGCCGGACCAAAGCATTAGCACTTAGTGAATACATGAACTCCTCAAACTATGGTAATCACCGGAAAGAATCCCAATTATTGTCACCTTGGGGTATGCGGATCATAACACATAATAGGTGTCTACAACTTGCAAGATAGGATCAAGAACACATATATATTCATGGAAACATAACAGGTTCAGATCTGAAATCATGGCACTCGGGCCCTAGTGACAAACATTAAGCATAGCAAAGTCATAGCAACATCAATCTCAGAACATAGTGGATACTAGGGATCAAACCCTAACAAAACTAACTCGATTACATGGTAAATCGCATCCAACCCTTCACCGTCCAGCAAGCCTACGATGGAATTACTCACGCACGGCGGTGAGCATCATGAAATTGGTGATGGAGGATGGTTGGTGATGACGACGGCGTCGATTTCCCCTCTCCGGAGCCCAAAACGGACTCCAGATCTGCCCTCCCGAGGAAGAACAGGAGGTGGCAGCGGCTCTGTATCGTGAAACGCGATGAACTCTTCTCTATTTTTTTCTCCGCAGATGTGAATATATAGAGTTGGAATTAGGGTCGGAGGAGGTCTGTGGGACCCACAAGCCGCCAGGGCGCGCCCTAGGGGGGCGCCCCCCTGGCTTGTGGCCAATGGGTGGACCCCCTCTGATTGATTCTTTCGCCAATATTTTTTATTAACTCCAAAAATATTCTCCGTAAATTTTCAGGTCAATCTGAGGACTTTTATTTCTGCACAAAAATAACACCAAGGCAATTCTGCTAAAAACAACGTCAGTCCGGGTTAGTTCCATTCAAATCATGCAAATTAGAGTCCAAAACAAGGGCAAAAGAGTTTGGAAAAGTAGATACGATGGAGACGTATCAACTCCCCCAAGCTTAACCCATTGCTTGTCCTCAAGCAATTCAGTTGACAAACTGAAAGTGACAAACAAAAACTTTTACAAACTCTGTTTGATCTTGTTGGTGCAAATATGTATAGCCAGCATTCAGGTTTTCAGCAAAGATTATGAACTAACCATATTCACAATAACATTTAGGTCTCACATTTACTCTTATCAATGGCATAATCAACTAGCGAGCAATAATAATAAGTCTCGGATGACAACACTTTTTCAAAACAATCATGATATGATATAACAAAATGGTATCTCGCTAGCCCTTTCTAAGACCGCAAAACATAAATGCAGAGCACCCCTGAAGATCAAGGACTGACTAGACATTGTAATTCATGGTAAAAGAGATCCAGTCACAGTCATACTCAATATCAATTAATAACAATGCATACAAATGACAGTGGTGCTCTCTAACTGGTGCTTTTTATAAGAAGATGATGACTCAACAATAAAGTAAATAGATAGGCCCTTCGCAAAGGGAAGCAGGGATTTGCAAAGGTGCCAGAGCTCGAGGTTTTAAAACAGAGATGAATAAAATTTTGAGCGGTATGTTTTCATTGTCAACATAACAACCAAGAGATTTCGGTATCTTCCATGCTAGATACATTACAGGCGGTTCCCAAACAGAATGATAAAGTTTTTTCTCCCCCTCCACCAATCAAACACACTCCACGGCGAGCCGAATCCACGGGTACCATCCATACAAACAACAATCCTGGGGGAGTTTTGTTTCATTATATTTTGATTTGATTTTTGAGCATGGAACTGGGCATCCCGATTACCAGCCACTTTCTCGTGAATGACAAGTGAATAAACACTCATCGTGAGAATAACCCACCTAGCATGGAAGATACCGACAGCCCCTAGTCACTACATGAGCGATTCAGGCATACAAAACAGAATATTATTTGAAGGTTTAAAGTTTGGCACATGCAAATTTACTTGGAACGGCAGGTAAATACCGCATATAGGTAGGTATGGTGGACTCATATGGAACAACTTTGGGTTTAAGGAAGTGGATGCACAAGCAGTATTCCCGCTTAGTACAAGTGAAGGCTAGCAAGAGACTGGGAAGCGACCAACTAGAGAGCGACAACAGTCACAAACATGCATTGAGATTAACTAACATTGAATGCAAGCATGAGTAGGATATAAATCACCATGAACATAAATATCGTGGAGGCTATGTTGATTTTGTTTCAACTACATGCGTGAACATGTGCAAAGTCAAGCCATTTGAATCATTCAAAGGAGGATACCATCCTATCATACTACATCACAACCATTTTAAAATGCATGTTGGCACTCAAGACAAACCATTATACACTCTTAGCTAATTAAGCATGGCATGAGTAACTATAATCTCTAATTGTCATTGCAAACATGTTTCATCCATAATGAGCTGAATCTAGAACGATGAGCTAATCATATTTACAAAAACAAAATAGGTCGAGTTCGTACCAGCTTTTCTCCATCTCAGTCACTTCATCATATATCGTCATTATTGCCTTTCACTTGCACGACCGAACGGTGTGAATAATAATAAGAGTGCACGTGCATTGGACTAAGCTGGAATCTGCAAACAATTATTTAAAGAAGAAGACAAGGTAATATGGGCTCTCTGTAAGATAAACAACAATGTATATGAGAGCCACTCAACATTTTCATAGTGGTCTTCTCCTCTCGACCCAAAGAAAAGAATTTCAAAACAAGAACGACAAAAAAATTTTACACGGGAAAGCTCCCAACAAGCAAAAGAAGAACGAGAAATAGTTTTGGGTTTTCTTTTAATACTACAACTAAACATACTAGAAAGTAAAACTAGAGCTAATTTTTTTTTGTTTTCTTAAGGTTTTTCTGACACACAAGAAGAAAGCGAGAAAAAGAAATAAACTAACAAGGATAATGCAATGAAAAAGTATGAACACCGACAACTGGAATGAGTGTGTGAACATGAATGTAATGTCGGTGAGAAATACGTACTCCCCCAAGCTTAGGCTTTTGGCCTAAGTTGGTCTATGCCCATGGATCAAAGTAGCCCTCTCCCGGGTACTGAGGAGGATCTTCCCTATAATGAAAGTGAAAGTTTTGCACGAAGGTATTAGTGAGTAAGAGGTATTGGTCACACTTATCCTGGAGGAAGTCGGTGATGCCTGCATTCTTCGCCAAATAGAAAAATCATTATAAATTCCGGCCGCCTTCAAGAATGCATCACTTGGCCATTCACATGGCCGAACCTCCGCGGTGCGGGGAAGATTGTATTTGGGCTTCTCTTTCTTCTCATTTTCATTTTCTTTAGAACCCCGGCTTGAAGAGCCTCTTAACAATCTCCTCGTCATTTTCTTCCTCTGAAAAATTTCTGAAATTTTAGTGTCTCAAAATAAAAATGAACAAAACTCAACAAGATTTAAAGCAACTACTCCCATAAGTGCCTAGAGGCTATATCATGCATCAAAACTACTTGGGACCATATAAATTTGACATGCAAGCTCAAGAACAGGGTCACCACAGCAGCAAAAATTTGCAATATATAAAGCACTAGAACAAAAACTAATTGGACCATTGGAGGAGTCACATACTGAAGAACAATCCCCCAAAATAGTTTTGCAAATGGAGCTTTGCACAAGGAGATCGAAAATGGCAGCAAGATGAGCTAGGACACGGGTTTGAGCAATGGTGGGATTTTTTATGGAGGAGGACGGAGTGGATGAGTGCTGGAATAAGTGAGGGGGGGCACGTGGGACCCACAAGCCACCAGGGCGCGCCCTGGGGGGTGGGCGCGCCCCCTGGGCTTGTGGCCCACTGGTGCAGCCCCCTAGTGTGTTCTCAGTGCCAAATATTCTTAAATATTCTATAAAAAATCATACTAAATTTTCAGGGCATTTGGAGAACTTTTATTTCCAGGTCATTTTTTTGTTGTACGGATAATTCAGAAAACAGAAGTATAATAGTCTTTTCGCTTTATTTATTCTAAACAACAGAAAGTAAAAGTTGGGTACAGAAGGTTGTGCTTTCTAAATTCATCCATCTCATGCCCGTCAAAAGGAATTCATTAACAAGGTTGATCAAGTCTTAGGGCCTGTTCTGATCTCCTCCAGCTTCTAACTCCACCAAATCTGCAGTAGAAAATGTCCCGAACGGCTGGGCTCCGAGAAGCTGACTTCTCGAAGCTGAGCCCGAGCGCAGTGCAAAAATCTGAAGCTCGGCCGGCCCAGCTCCACCGAATCCAAAAGCTGGAGTTCTCTCAAATTACACCTGAAATGCCACCGCCAAGTATAATGATTCACTCCCGACCAGCAAACATAACGATTCGCTTGTTCGTAGCCACCAAACATAACGATTCACTGCCTGTTGCCACGAGCTGGCCGACCTGGGCCGGTTCCAGCTGGCCCATTATGGTGCTAAGATAAGCTACCAGCCCACAATGGTGATGGGAGAAGCTAGCGAAGCTGGAGAACGGAATCCTAGCCGTGTGGAGTTCGAAGCTGTGCTGAGAAGCTGGAATTGTGAAGTTTTGAGAAGCTAGAGAGTTTCAGAACAGGCCCTTATTAACAAACTTCTTTCGAGTAACATGAAACCGGAGAATTTTCGAATAACACTAAGTTACCTCAACGGGGACAGGCATGTCCCCTACCATGATTATTTCATATTTCTTCTTGACAGTAGGGAGAGGGAATTTAAAACCTCCAATAGCAATTGTTGGAATTTATCCAATAGAGTTGATACTATGAACTTGAGGTTGTTTCTTCGGAAAGTGCACCGTATGCTCATTACCATTAACATGAAAAGTGACATTGCCTTTGTTGCAATCAATAACAGCCCCTGCAGTGTTCAAAAAGGGTCTACCAAGGATGATCAACATGCTGTCGTCCTCGGGAATATCAAGAATAACAAAGTTTGTTAAGATAGTAACGTTTGCAATCACAACAGGCACATCCTCGCAAATACCGATGGCTAAAGCGGTTGATTTATCAGCCATTTGCAAAGAGATTTCAGTAGGTGTCAACTTATTCAAATCAAGTCTACGGTATAAAGAGAAAGGCATGACACTAACACCGGCTCCCAAATCACATAAAGCAGTTTTAACATAGTTTGTTTTAATGGAGCATGGCATAGTTGGTATTCCCGGATCTCCTAATTTCTTTGGTACTCCACCCTTAAAAGTATAATTAGCAAGCATGGTGTAAATTTCAGCTTTCGGTATCTTTCTTTTATTAGTCACAATATCCTTCATATACTTAGCATAAGGAGACATTTTCAGAATATCAGTCAAGCGCATACGCAAAAAGACAGGTCTAAGCATTTCAACAAAGCGCTCACAATCCTCATCATCCTTTTTCTTGGATGGCTTAGGAGGAAAGGGCATGGGTTTCTGAACCCAAGGTTCTCTTTCTTTACCATGCTTCCTAGCAATGAAGTCTCTTTTATCATATCTTTTATTCTTAGATTGTGGGTTATCAAGATCAACAACAGGTTCAATCTCCACATCATTATCATTACTAGGTTGAGCATCAACATGAACATCATCATTAACATTATCACCCAGTTCATGTTCATCACCAGGTTGGGTTTCAGCATCAGAAATAGAAATATCATTTGGGTTTTCATGTGTATCTATAACAGGTTCACTAGCAGCATGCAAAGTCCTATCATCATTCTTTTTCCTTTTATTACTGGGATGACTAGGTGCATCAGTATTAATTCTCTGAGAATCTTGCTCAATTCTCTTAGGATGGCCCTCAGGATACAAAGGTTCCTGAGTCATTTTACCACCTCTAGTCACAACTCTAATAGAATGATCATTGTTCTTACCATTCATCTCATTAAGCAAATCATTTCGTGCCTTAAGTACTTGTTCTACTTGATTAGTTACCATGGAAGCATGTTTACTAATAAGCTTAAGATCATTAACAGTTCTACTCATATAATCACCTAAGCGGTCAAGCATGTAAGCATTATGTTTCAATTGTCTACTAACATAAGCATTGAAATTTTCTTGTTTAACAATAAAGTTATCAAATTCATCCAAGCATTGACTAGCAGACTTATTATAAGGAATATCACCTTCGTCAAATCTATAGAGAGAATTTACCTCCACTACCTGTGTCGAGTTATCAAGACCATGTATTTCTTCAATAGGTGGTAAATTCTTAACATCTTCAGCTTTAATACCTTTTTCTTTCATAGATTTCTTTGCCTCTTGCATATCTTCAGGACTGAGAAATAGAATACCTCTTTTCTTCGGAGTTGGCTTTGGAGGTGGTTCGGGGATGGTCCCATCATTATCATTGCTCAATATATTATTCAATAATTCCTCAGCTTGTTCAACAGTTCGCTCCCTGAAAACACAACCAGCACAACTATCTAGGAAATCCCTAGAAGCATCGATTAGTCCATTATAAAAGATATCAAGTATTTCATTTTTCTTGAGAGGATGATCAGGCAAAGCATTAAGCAACTGGAGAAGCCTCCCTCAAGCTTGTGGGAGACTCTCTTCTTCAATTTGCACAAAGTTAAATATTTCCTGTAAGGTAGCTTGTTTCTTATGAGCAGGAAAATATTTTTCAGAGAAATAGTAGATCATATCCTGGGGACTATGCACACATCCAGGAGTAAGAGTATTGTACCATGTCTTAGCATCACCCTTTAATGAGAACGGAAACAACTTAAGGATGTAATAGTAGCGAATCTTCTCATCATGAGCAAAGAGGGTGGCTATATCATTTAGCTTAGTAAGGTGTGCCACTACAGTTTCAGTTTCATAGCCATGGAAAGGATCAGATTCAACCAAAGTAATTAACTCTGGGTCGACAGAGAATTCATAATCCTTATCGGTAACAAAGATAGGTGAAGTAGCAAAATTAGGATCACATTTCATTCTAGCATTCAAAGTCTTTTCCTTATACTTGCGTAGCAATTTCTTAAGATCGTTTCTATCCTTGCAAGAAAGAATTTCTCTAGTTACCTCTTCGTCCATAACATAACCTTCAGGTATCTTAGGCATTTCAAACTTATGAGAGCTAGGACTAATAGGTGTTTCTAGTCATCATCAGTTTCAGCAATCTCATCAATTTCAGTAGTTTCATTCTCTTTAGCTCTATCAATTTGTTCATCAAGAAATTCTCCTAGTGGCACATTATCATCAAGCATGGTACTAGCATCATCATAAGCATCATTCATAGCAGAGGTAGCATCATTAATCACTTGCGACATATCAGGATTACTAGCATGTGGTGGTGTTGCAAGCTTACTCATAACAGAAGGTGAATCAAGTGCATAGCTAGATGGCAGTTCCTTACCTCCCCTTGTCTTAGGGGGGAAAATCTTGGTCTTTGGATCCTTCAGATTCTTCATAGTGATAAATTGATATAAATCCCAAGTGACTCAACAAATATAGCTATGCTCCCCGGCAACGGCGCCAGAAAAAGGTCTTGATAACCCACAAGTATTGGGGATCGCAACAGTTTTCGAGGGTAGAGTATTCAACCCAAATTTATAGATTCGCCACAAGGGGAGCCAAAGAATACTTGAGAGTATTAGTAGTTGAGTTGTCAATTCAACCACACCTGGAGATTAAATATCTGCAGCAAAGTGATCAGTAGCACAGTAATATGATAGTTTTGATAGCAGTAGCAATAGTAACAGTAGCGGTAACAGTAGTAGCAATAGTTTTGTAGCAGTTGGAACAGTAGTAACAACAGTAGTTACTTAGCAAGAACAATAAGTGGAAAGCTCGTAGGCACTGGATCGGTAACTCATTGGATGATATTCATCATATAACAGTCATAACCTAGGGCGACACAGAACTAGCTCCAGTTCATCAATGTAATGTAGGCATGTATTCCGTAAATAGTCATACGTGCTTATGGAAAAGAACTTGCATGACATGTTTTGTCCTACCCTCCCGTGGCAGCGGGGTCCATAAGGAAACTAAGGGATATTAAGGCCTCCTTTTAATAGAGAACCGGAACAAAGCATTAACACATGGTGAATACATGAACTCCTCAAAC